>JAUDYJ010000001.1:65214623-66464623 GCA_030761175.1 Masticophis lateralis | reverse complement strand
TGAGTAAATGATGGCATAGTAAATGTCAACTGAAATTTTGTGCCTTTAATCACCAGAAATTGCTGGATTCCGAACTTGCAATCATTGTAGTAAATGCCATTTCGTGCCTTTTTTTTTTTTTTTTGGCTTTACAGAATAAATCAGTGCAGTTTTCTTCAAAATTATGGTAATTCCATTTTTTTTTTCAACTTCTGCCAAGTTCTTGCATTGCATTCTCCTCTTCTGGGTCTCTATGATAATGTACTGTTCCATAATTTACCTTCATTATAAAGTTTCTTTTTAAGAAAAATTAACATCCTTGAGAAGAAGTTATGTACAAATTTACTTTCTCTGGAAATACTTTTCAGATAAAGTATGGATGAGAACCAGAGAGAGTGTTGATTCCTCTGAGTTTTGTACAAAAAAATCCATAAAATTCAGTTCTGTAAACATTTTTTCATCTTTTCATTATCATCCCTGATTTTAGCCTGCTTGATAATCTATGATTATATCCAATGGTTTGTCCACCAATGGAACTAAACCCATCATTTAAAAAGATGCTTTTGCTTAATTTTTGAATCCTCCCATCCTTCCAAGCCCCCCAGGCTCTCCATATCAATCCATGATGATTTGGAGGGCTTTCTGAAAAGCTTTGTGAATGTCATCTTTTAACAATTCACTTCTATAACATGATATATGCCTCTTAAAACTAAGCATACCTCAATTGAAAAGCTTAATGTTTCAGGTGGCAAGAAATATTATTAAAATTCTGTTTCTGGAATTTGATTTCTGAGCATTCATGCACATCATTACTGGAATATATACATTATTTTAAATTATAAATTGGCCGAGATTACAGCATTTGCTTTGAAGGCCCAGAGTAGAGCTTCATTTACTCTGTAAATGCCAATTATTTCCTGGGTTTGTTAAATCTGAGACTTAATCCTCCATATTCATATGATTAATGTGGGAAAAACACAAATGAAGTATTTTTCCAACAAACTGGGATAAAACATGAATGAAAAAATAAGCAAGAGGTTAGAATCTTTAAATTATGATATTAAGGTATTTGGCCAATGCGGAAGTCTGAGCTTGAAGAACATGAAGAACAAAATGAAGTGAAAGTGGAGGTCAGATGAAGTGAAAGGCACACAATTTGCTTTGCCATATTTACTGAGTCTAGATTAGAACATTTATAACCTCCATCAGCTACTTCTTTTTCCACCTCAAGGCAGAGATGGGAAACACAGACAAATCTTAAGAGCTACTCACAGTTCAAAAGTCTTTTCTTGGGACTTCCCTTCACTGCAGGTATTTGAGCAGAAGCTGGATGTCAAGGGATGGTGCAATATTGTGCTGGAGGTTGGAGCAGATGGTTTATAAGATCACTTACAATCCCTACAGTTTATGAAGGCAGAAGAAGTCTTATATAAGGTTGAATTATGTTCACCTCTATTTTAAGTTTACCCTGCATCACACCATCAACTTTGCAACTCGAAAGTGTGAAAGATGTTTTTTCCCTTACTTTGTTGTTTAAAATCTTTAACTGCCCATAGTAACATTAAGGCATCAAATAATCATATGTGAAATGTTGAAATTGTTTTCTTGCAAATGAAATGGTGAGCAGTTGTTCATTTAGTTTCAAACAATGAAAGGGTTCCTTCCAACTTTGGTCCCTTCTTTCTCAGCATTTAGAACATCTACAAAGGGATATCTCCATTGCTAGTCTATTCATTTTTAATTCCTTTTATAGTAATTTTATTAAACAGTGCAATTAAAAAACTAACATAAACTAGAATAGAAAAAAGAAAATAAGAAATAAGGATGTAGTAAAGAAAAAGAAAAGAAATATATAACAAATTGATTTCCCCTTTCAAAGCAACAAAGTATAAACAATTTTAGTAACCTATCACCTCTTAAAATACAACAAAATAGCTCTTCTTCCCCTATCTCATCTCTTATCTATTTTTTTTATAAAAAAAAACCTTTTAAAGCCTCCTCATTCATGCCTAGTCAGCAAAAGTCCATTAAGGATTGCCTGAGATAACAAATATCTATTTTAACCTTAATCAAATAAAATAACTTCTTTCTTTCACTTTTAAAACGCTTGATCTATAATCCCTTCAAATAATGTCCTAGAATGTGATTTCTTTTCATCTTTTCTTTATCCTTACTCATAAAATCCTTTGAAACATTAAAAAGTGTTGTAAATCCAATATAGGAAAGTTATCTATGTGACTCTATGTTTTTTATATGGATTCATTTGTATATCCAATATAGTATCTTTTTTGATATCATTCTTTCAGCTTGTCATTTTTAAACCCATTTTCAAATCTGTCTCAATCTTGCCCAGTAAAAATTGCGTCTCTTCCATAATATGTTTTAAATGCAGCCTATCTATTATGGTAGACATTCTTAAAATTAACTTCTGGATCCATTGTTCACAGAGGTCCTTCCGTACATTCAGTGTTAAAGTATGTTGCTCAATTCTGTATAAGAAGAATACTTAAATTTGATTTACTAAGTTTAATCATTTCATTCCGGTTCCTTTTAGTCTGCAACCTTCTATCCTATCCTATTCCTATCATTATTATTATTTTAAATCAAAACAACATCACATTCCTACTGGAAGGAGTCTTATAATTAATTTCAAAAATCTTATTTCAAATCCATCTGGACCCCTTAATCCATTGGTAATTTTCCAAAATCAACTTTCCAATAACCCTTTCGCTGTTTAAATTAAACTTTATGTCCATTTAGGCTGCAAGCTTCTCTGAGCTTCATTGCATTCCTTTGACATCCAATCATTCAACTCAGAAGTTGGCCCAAAAAGCTCAGTTTCTGCAGTTTAATTCATGAGGAGAGCTATCTGTAATGTTAGATGTTATCTCAGAATATCTCATTGTTGCAAACAAATTTCACTAGCCAGAACTTGCCATTTGGCTGCTGATCTCAGTGGCAAAGCTATCCCTACTCCTTAAAGGATAACTAATTCATCATACATCCTCAACAGAAATCCCATTTTTCATTTTTAATTATTAATTAATGTAATTTATTTATTTATTTATTTTATTGTGATTTATAC
This sequence comes from Masticophis lateralis, assembly GCA_030761175.1. Taxonomy (NCBI): domain Eukaryota; kingdom Metazoa; phylum Chordata; class Lepidosauria; order Squamata; family Colubridae; genus Masticophis; species Masticophis lateralis. The sequence goes on along the minus strand of JAUDYJ010000001.1, from coordinate 66,461,559 downwards.
GCCACCATTCTCCCAAAGGACTCAGGGCGGCTTACAAAACAATAATCAATAATACAAATCACAATATGAATTAAAACCAAATTAAAATTATTACATTGTACAAACCCCAACGGATCAGTTTATTTGGTGGAAAAGTCACATCTTCAGTTCATGGTGAAAGGAGAGGAGGTCGGGGGCTATCCTGAGCTCGATGGGCAGACCATTCCAGAGGGTCGGTGCTCCGACAGAGAACGCTCTCCTCCTGGAGGCCACCAGCTGACATTGTTTGGCTGACGGCACCCTGAGGAGGCCTGCTCTGTGGGAGTGCACAGGATGATGGGAAGATGGCTGGAGATGGTCCTGCAAGTACCCTGGGCCTAAGCCATGTAGGCTTAGTTTTAGAGATTTTTATATATGTATGTTTTCGCTACGTTGATGCTTACAAACTCTCATATACATTAAATATTAAGTAATAATAGTCTTTCCTTTATATTTGGCACACTTGGAACAAAATAATAAAAGTAAGTTTCTTATCTATACATGTTTTGAAATTATTTTAATAATTTTTAACATAATGGTACATATAATAAAATTTTCTCAATGTATCCAATCTGATTAGAAGAGTAATTTCTATGTGAGAAAAATTTGCTTAGTACTTCTTGAACTGGATAAAAAGTGATTCCCCCCCCCACCCATCAATTGTTCTACTTTTGGCAGTTTAATAGCTAGGATAGAAAAATCACAATAAACTTATGGTTGTTCCATTGTGTTATGAGCCACGATTCTGAATTTGACTCTGACCTTGAATCTGATGATGTTGCTCCTGCTGAGATTGTGCTTCAGAATTGTCACCCTCAGGAATCAGTAAACCAGGATTCATTTAAGGCTGATTAGTCACTGGCATCCCCTATTCATGAAGCAGTTAGATGATGAAGCATAACACCCAACATAACAGATCTAGGTGCATATGTAAGTGAGCAAAGCAATTTCCTCAATGAGGCTTCTCATGAAACAAAAAGCAAGGCATGAGTAATTGCAGCCAGATGGCTGCAGACAGAAATGGTAAACTCCAGTGCATGCAGTCTTTGTTGGAAACAGCTGTTCAGCTATCCAGCTTTTGAATCATATTCCTGTTTCTTGTTTCTTGCTGACTTTTGACCCTTGAACTAAGTGAGTCCCCGATTTGGCCTCCTGTGACTTTTAGAAATTTTGGACTGTGCTTTTGTTTCTTGGACTGTGCTTGGTTCTCTTCAGGCAAAAATCATTCACTAAGCATTTGAATCACATTTCTCTTTGCTGTTATCTGTCTAAAATACAGGGCATTTTTTAGGGCATAGGATTAGGTCAGAAGGGATCAGACCTGTCTCAAGCTGGGAGCTTATTTCTGGAACTGCTAGTGTGTCGCCATCTTATCTCCTCTAATTTCTATGTGAGAAATGTGAAATTTGCGATCAGTCTTTTTCTAACAAAATTTCTAACTGATAGTGCTTCTTTTTTTTTTAGTATCACTGCTGACATAGAGCAAAAAACAAGATGATTAAAAGGGGGGGTGGTTTGAAATTAAGTTTTTTACTATTAACTTGTAGGCATTTCATCTCATTTGATAGCAAATGAGACTCACTTGCTGAGTTGCCCACTGAGTTCAGAGGTTTGGATGAGGAAATCAATCAGGGAGATCCACAATAATTGTTTCCCTTCTTCAGGAAAAGTGCAGATGGCATAGCAAAAGAAGAGTAAGAGCCACAGGAAGCTATTCTTAAGGATTCAAAACACAAAGTAAAGCAGAAAAAGCCATGCTTCGGTAACGTTACCCCAAAGTCACAAAAAGCAAGCAAGATTTGGAATTCTCCCAGAATTCTTCATCGGATTGGATGAAAAATAAAGGACAATATGGGAGAAGTGTGAGAGACAGGTGACAGAAGGAGGGACACAAAATCTGCTGTAATGCTATCCTAGATCCTAGGATGGTAGGATGGAATTTTAGAGAAAGAAATCAAATAATGACTATTTTTCATACAGGGTGTTTGGCTTCATTTATGATTACTAGACCAAAATAACCTCACAGTCCTATATCACCCTTGTGCAATTAGAAGCCAGCACTTATCTAGGGGTAACACAGAGTCCCACCCATGAATTCTCTGGGGAGATATACCACTGAAACAGAACTGCTATGTGCAAACAGCAATAGTTCTGTCTTTCAAAAGAGTTGCATTGGGGGAATTTGTATTTTAAAAGCAAGCATGAGGTATATTTACATGTCAAAGAGTGAAACCAATGTGATTTGCAATTTAAAAATGTTTTGAGCAATTTACATTAACTGTTACATAAATTAAGGGAAGATGTACACAAAGCTTCTGAATGTTAATGTTCTCAGATTTGGTTTTTTAAAAAAGCTTATCAGGATTGGAATGGTGGCCTGTAAAGCTGATAAAGCAGTTTTTTAAAAACAAATTCACACCTTCATACACCTAGCTGGATCTGTCTGCAACCTTAAAGCAAAGCTCATGGGCTTCTTGCTAGGCAGACAAAACATGAAAAGGCAGCAGGACTTAAACCAGGAAATCTGAAAGTAGATTTTATTATTAAAAGAAGCATTAGAGGATAAATTGTCCTGCAAAAGAAAAAAAATATATTTTCAGATATTCCTTTTGTTATAGGGTAATATTTGTTCATCTTTATAGAACATTATCAGAATATTTTTTTTCCCTAAGAAGGGAATTAATAAAGGAGAATATATGTAGCTCAGGGCTGAAATGAGGGGTCCTTGATATTATCTGAGCTTGCTTGTTTTCTTGCAGGTGTTTCATTAACCAAACTAGCTAACATCATCAGTGCTAAGTGACATTTGGGTAATGAAATGTTTGCAAGAAAACAAGCAAGTTCAGAGAGCACCAAGGACCTCTCAAGAAGGGAATTGATTTTCGGAACAAACTCAGCCCAAACACCATGTTGATAGTGTCTCTTATTCCAAATTATCCCCACTTTAGACACATTATCACACACACACTTTTAAACAAATATGAGCAAATCTGTTGATCCTAGTCTGGAGCATAAACCATGGCAACTTGTAGCTAACTTGAGTTGTGTGATGTAAAATTGCTCTGGTCCTATAATGGGAGTCAACAATTAAATACATCTGGTTGAAATAGATGAGATTCAAATAACTGACAATGGTTAACAAAATAATAGATTAATAACAATCTAGAAAAAAGGGGTTCCCAGATAACCTGCTGGCTCTGATTGGGATAAAGTGGTAGATGTCAAATTTGACTAAACAACAGCTAATCATGGATTGCACCTAATTCAATGGCAGACAAGCTGATGCCATGCCAAGCATTATCTTTTTTCTAAAACATTTGGAATTCACTTCTTTTTGTTCATGAATTCTGAATAATCATCTTTTAGTTAGTGTATAAACAGGTTTCATAAACATATGAAAATCTTTTTTTCATATGAATCTTTTGGACAACTGTCTATTGTTTTATCACAATGACCTCTATGGCACTTCAATCTCTCTGACTGTAAGTAGTTTACAAAAGTCAGCCAGTACAATTAGCACATCAAAACATAGCAAGTACAGCAGAACATTGCTTATGACATCATTGTATTCATACCATCATTTATTACCATCAGGATGAACATTCTAGGAGCTCACACAGCATCTCTAAAAACAGCTTTCTGAATACCATCAAGGAAAGGGGAAAACTTACATTCATAGATAAACTGTTGCAGAAGACAGGTTTTTGTTTTTGTTTTTAAACGTCCTTGAATTCATCTACCACATTTCCTGTAATGCAGGACCTTTCAATGTGCAATCTCTGATTCCACATATTGATTAAGGAAATTGTTCCTGGAGCAGACAGTCTTGAACCTAATTAGTCTCAGTCATTTAATGATTTATAGGGATAACCTTGCGTTGTACCCTGAAACAAACTGGTAGCTAATTCAGCTCCTGTAATAACAATATAATACGAACAAGTTGACTCATTAACAAACAAGCAACCATGTTCTGCACCAATTGACCTTTCCAGATGGTCTTCAAGAGCAATCCCAAGAAAAGCAAGTTGCAGTCTTCCAGTTAAGAGGTAACATGGGAATGAGGGATCATTTTCAAATGTTTCTGTTCCAAAAAAGGTTGCAACTGACTCATCAACCAAGGCCAGGCAAAAACACCTGGCCACTGGTTTCATCTGCTGTTTGAGCAGGAGCTATGAGTAATATTTTTGGATTGCAAGCCTGTTTTTCAGGGGGCCTGTATCTAGAACCAAAGTTGAAGCCATCCTAAAATCATCCATCCTTTAAATCAGGGGTATCAAACTCGATTTCATTGAGGGCCGCATCAGGGTTGTGTTTGACATTGGGAGGCTGGAGCGGCATGGCCAGGTGGGCATGGCAAGGTGGACATGACCAACTCAATGTCACTCATGTCTGGGGTACCTGTGGTGGCCCAGGCATGGCCCCCCAATGCTTCATTTTCAGCTGTGACAGCCTCCTGCAGCACTCTGCCAGTAAAAACAGGCACAACCCCCCTCAGCTCCATTTTTACTGGCAGAGGCACTGTGGTCTGGTCCTTTGTCATTTCCAGGGCAGCCCCATGGGCCATATCTAAGCACCCCACAGGCAGGATTTGGCCCATGGGTCTTTGACACCCCTGCCCTAAATCAACAGCTACTACATATTAGCTGTGGTGGTGCAGTGGTTAGAGTGCAGTACTGCAGGCTACGTCTGCTGATTACCAGCTGCCAGCAGTTCGGCAGATAGAATCTCACCAGGCTCAAGGTTGACTCAGCCTTCCATCCTTCCAAGGTCTGTAAAATGAAGACCCAGATTGTTGGGGGCAATATGCTGACTGTGTAAACCACTTAGAGAGGGCTGTAAAGCACTATGAAGTGGTATATAAGTCTAAGTGCCATTGCTATTGCTATTACTTGAATGGACCCTAATATTTTTCCCCTAAAACCCTGACCACTTCCAGACACCACATTGAGACTTCTACTATATACTCCACCCAGCCCCAGGTGGAGACATCATGTGCATTTATGATATCATATCCCATGCAAGAAATTCCAAGGTGCCTCTGATTCTATCCTCAATGAAGGTAGCAAATATTTAAGGCAGGAGAAGTTATAGATGTCATATAATCCAGTTGGGCAATAGATATTCTTGGTACTGGGATCATCTGGAGCCTCAGGGACAAAGCTGGGCCTACAAAAACTGCCAGCTATGTACTAATGGAGAATACCTGCAGAAAAACAGCGTGTTGATAAAATAGGTACATTTAGGAAGAAAGTGCATGAATATAGTAATATATAGGAGCATTCACAATGCCCCTGAAAGCATCTTTCAAATAATTTCTATTTTGTTGAGACTTGTTATATCTTTGGAAATCTCAGAAGGGATGCCTTCCTTTCATCAATGATTTGCTGAAATGCTCCTCTGAAATAACTCTTTGAAGCACAGCAAAATCCCATTTCTAAAGTTAGGCGTGAAACAGTGTCAGACTTGTGATAAAATGTCTTACAGTCATTCACAAGGGTTTCTGCAGATCTTCCGATACTATTGGTATCAAATTCAGGCAGCTGATCAAGACAGGTCATTCTGCCTCACCGCTTTACTGAAATGTTGTTTCTTGTGTGTCAGGCTGAATCAGGTGCAGTTGGCACAGACTTATAATTTAGGTTTTAATACTCAAGTCTTCAGAATTCTGTAATGAATGACAGATTTGTCATGAGGTCCAGTCAGGTTGACACTGGGATTTTTTTCATACATTACAGAGAGTTATGCAGGTTCCCATGGAGGAAGCCCACACATTTCAGGATGCAATATTGCTGCATACTTTTTGCTTTATACACAATATATAACCAGGAAGCCAGAACTAAAATTCCTGATTTCTTTTTTACACTCGGTGAGAAAAAGACAGGTGCATTCAGGATACATAATTTCATAAGTGGAAGCATTGCATATAGTAATTTTAAAACTGTTATAAATGTTAGAATTGAAGATTATGTTATGACAAGTTTGGGAATTGGATTTTTTTTTTTTAATTTGATTTATATGATGCCCTTCTCCGGAGACTCAGGGCGGCTTACAATACCTTAAGCAATAGCCTTCATACTTTTGTATATTTATACAAAGTCAGCTTATTGCCCCCACAAACTGGGTCCTCAATTTACCCACCTTAGAAAGGATGGAAGGCTGAGTCGACCTTGAACCTGGCTGGGATTGAACTCACAGTAATTGCAGGCAGCTGGATGTTAAATGCTGCCTTAGTAGGAGGCATTAGCCTCCTACGCCACTCAGGCTCCTATTATCTAAATTGTAATTGTATAATTGTCTAATTGTATCTAAATTCAGGATTTAGATACAACCACAGCTTTACATCCATTTTTTTTTTATTTGATTTATATGCCGCCCTTCTCCAGAGACTCAGGGCAGCTTACAATGCCTTAAGCAATAGCCTTCATACTTTTGTATATTTATACAAAGTCAGCTTATTGCCCCCACAAACTGGGTCTTTATTTTACCTACTTAGAAAGGTTGGAAGGCTGAGTCGACCTTGAGCCTGGTGACATTCGAACTTACAGTAATTGCAGACAGCTGATGTTAATCACAATGCTTTAGTTTCCTGAGCCACCAAGCCCGTTATTTGCAATAAGAACATGAAAGCCAACGTTCTGTTTTTATCCATAGAAGGCCTGGAGAAGGGAATTAAGTTAACATACCTTCTCTATTTTCTGCTCCATAGTAACTAGCATTATTCAGAGTTAAATTGTCTCAATAGAAATCCTTGGGGGCATCTGTTTATTTCTCCCATTATGAATGCTGCTGGTTTATTTTTTCCCTACCCTCTGCTTCTTGTCTTTCTGAGACAGCTTTCATTTACTCAATCAGTCCAGCTTACTGAACCCTGAATGAACTGTGCAGAAGCTGCCCGGAAATCATTCTCAAAGAAAGGGATTTTGTAGCAGGAATGATCTTTCCAAGAAAATAAAGTTAGGCCCTACAGTCCGACCAATTTCTCTTCAAGCAGTTTGAAAACATTTCTTTTTCTTCTTCATGGATTTCTTATTGAATGGGATTGAAAGTTCCAGGCTTGCTGGAGCTGAGCTTCATCTACTGAATTTGCAGAATATTGACTCATTTCTCTCATTATTACAGATTTGAGAAATGATGAAATTGTGTCTTCTATTGTTAAAACAGTGTAAGGAAGCTTTTTATTTAGACGTTCTTATACAAGGAAAAATACCATTTTTTCTTTGATTTGTAGTTTTGTTCTTTGCAGCTGGATATTTAGGATGAATCCCCAGAAAAGCCGACTGTAAGCCTCATTTGTGTCTAAACTGAACATTCATTTTATAGAGTTGGAGTTTTTGTGTAATGATCTTGCCCATTTGCAAAATCCATGAATCATGTGTTAAATCTCCTGTTTTCCATCTCCAGGGAGTTTATGATTGGTTGCTTATCCTTCTTAGAGATTGTCACATTTTTACTGGGAAAAAAAAAACAAAAAAACCCCTTCTAAACCTCTGTGGTAAATTGTCCTGTGTGCTGTTGAATAAGGACCATTTTCAACTGCGGATAAAAAAAAATTGCTACTGATATTAACACAGCAGCAAGCAAACAACAGCAACCTGTTTACTGCAGGCCAGAAGTCGCAAATACAGAAAATGACTGTAACTGCATCTTAAAGATACAGTAACACACTTCTCAAGGATAATATTTAAATTCTGTTCTCAGGAAATAAAAGTTGGCAGGATGTGACAGTTAAAATTGCAGAGACAGTCAATGGTTATTTTCTAAAAATATGCTTTTTTTTTTAATGCACAACTCAAGGTGATGAGCATACAAATACTCCTTCCTCTTCCTGTGTTTCATAGGACAACAACCCTATGAGGAGGGTTAGGCTGAGAGAGGGTAATTGCTCAAATCACTTAGCCTTTTTTCATGCCTAAAGGACTAGAATTCATAGACTCCTAGGCTTTAAAATCAAACTGTGACTCTCTACTTGTGTATTTGTCAAAAGTAGGAAGGAAGGAAGGAAGGAAGGAAGGAAGGAAGGAAGGAAGGAAGGAAGGAAGGAAGGAAGGAAGGAAGGAAGGAAGGACACGACTACAAACTACACAAGAATCACATGGCCTCTATAGCATATAGATGAAAATTATATTTCTCTTTCCATAAGGGGAAAAGGGAGGAAGGGAGGGAGGGAGGGAGGGAGGGAGGGAGGGAGGAAGGAAGGAAGGAAGGAAGGAAGGAAGGAAGGAAGGAAGGAAGGAAGGAAGGAAGGAAGGAAGGAAAGAAAGAAGGAAGGAAGGAAGGACTACAAACTGCACAAGAATCACTTGGACTCTACGGCATATGTATGAAAATTATGTTTCCCTTTCCACATCAGTAGCTGATGCATTCAACTTGTTTCTTGCTTCTGCATAGAAGAAAAAGATAGACGAGTTGAGTTAACCAGAAATGTAAAGAGAAAGTGAATGGTCCTTATGCAAAGCAAGCAAAGTGACCTCATATGTTTAGAATTGATCACTGAATATATAATTGTATAGCAATTTTAACATTCCTGTTTTGCTGCAACAGCTAAGCCTGATTAACTTCAATTGAACCTAGATCAAAGTAAAGTTTCAAATGGGTAGTTTTAAAGTGCAAAGAGCTAAAAATGTTAGAGAACACATTTCAGCTGTAGGCCCCAGGGACCAGAGGATAGTGAATGCCTAAAACTAAAATCTGACCCATGCTTAAAGTGGGTCAGCTTTCTGAATGCTTGGAAGAGCTTTTTTTTAATAATCTATGGCTACAGTCTTGAGTACCACATGCTTTCTGACTTATTTGGACGGGGTGAAATTTTGAAATTGGCAGTGAATTCATTGCAGGAAGTATGTTTTTAGAGGTAGCTTACAAATATCAAGGAAAAGGTAAGGATCCCGGTAACTTTAAAACACTATATATTTGACAGAATTATGAAAAATTCAGAAAACAGCCTAGCTTTCTATCCATTCCAGGGGTGAAATGTTCCAATCAGGTAGCGATGGTGGCGGGTGGTTCAGAGTACTGGTAGAAAAAAAATCCCTGCACACACACACCCCATGCCCCATGCTCATCAGAGACTGTTTTTTTTTAATTTTTAAAAGTATTTTTTCTACAACCTCTTCGGCCGAAAAAATGCTTTTAAAAGTAAAAAAAAAAAGCCTCTGATTATTGCACGGCTCAGCTGGGATTGTCAGAGGTTTTTAACCTCTCGAAGAGGTTGTAGAAAAAATGCTTTTAAAAGCCTCTGACAATCCCAGCTAAGTTGCCTGATCATCAGAAGCTTTCAAAAGCATTTTTTACAACCCCTTCAGCTGAAGAGGTTGTAGAAAAAATGCTTTTTTTAAAAAAAGGTGGCCACACCCACCCAGTCACATTACCCCCACCACCACCAAGCCATGCCCACAGAACCAGTAGTAACAAATTTTACATTTCACCACTGATCCATTCCTATATTTGTTTTTAAAAATGAGGCAAAATTATTTTAAAAACAACAAAACACAAACCATTACAAACCATTACCAAAATTAGCTGGGTGTGAAGACTAACATATCTTTTTCATAACATGTCTTACATTTGAATAACTGAGACCATGACAACCACTACGTTTTCTTCTGCACAGTCACTCTGACATTATAACTTATTATTAGCTACATCGTGTGCACCAGAGGCTAAACAAAAAGCATAACTGACTAGCTCCTTTGTTAATTATTGTTATAAAAGAAGAACCAAGTAAATGCCAAATCATCCCCCAGAAGGAGAGATTCCAAAATGGCACAGATCTATTTCACATTAGAGTCCAAAAGTGATACTAGTGAATTCATTTGCAAATGCTGACTAATTCTGCTGCCATTTTTGTGTCTGGCTTTTCTATTACCCCATTTTTCCGAAAATAAGACCCAACCAGAAAATAAGTCTTAGCATGATTTTTTAGGACGCTCGTAATATAAGCCCTACCCCCAAAATAAGCCCCAGTTAAGATTGTCAGTCAGATGGGTTGTATTTCAGTGGTGGGTTTCAAAATTTTTTACTACTGGTTCAGAAGTCAGAAGTGCTTGCAGGATTGCTGTGACTATGTGATTAGCTACAAACTGTAAGATTCGAACAGGCCTACCTCTGCCTCGCAATTAACTGCAACCCTTCCCCGCCCTATTAATTGCCTATTCACTTCCTATATAAGTAGGAGCTTGCTGCCTGCCAGAACATGGTCAAAAGGTCACCCGGAGAGAGCCAAACATGGGGCCTGACACAGATAGAAGGGCTACGATGAGCTGGAGCAAACAGAGCTGAAACGAAGTCACTAAAATGTCTGAGCTAAAAGTTGAAGCTCAGAGCTAGAAAGCCAGAAAGGGGAAAGCTTGCCTTTGCTGAGTTGACCATGCAAGCTAGCATATGTCTGCAAGCTAGCATCTGTTGATGTCTCTGAGCTGTTGCTGTTGCTGCTGCTGAAGCCACGACCAAGAGGGAGAGCTAGAGAGTTTCCCTGTCAGAAGCTTCAAGCCACGATTGAATCAACTCTACAGGTGTTTTGACTCAGGACCTTTTCTCATTCTTTCTGCTGAGAAGCCTATGCTGCCGCTTTCCATCACCTCGATGATGTACCGATTCTGAAACCACTGAGTGTTCTATTAGTTTCTTCCTTCCCCCTTGGAAAAGGTTAAGAGGACTGGTTTTGGTATTGTGGAGAGGAATTTAAGGAGATGGCCTGGCTTCTGTCAATGAAAATAAGTTTTGTTATTTATGTGTTTTTAAATACATAGTCCTTTTAATGTTTTTTAGTAAAATATATTTTTCTACAAGACTCCTCTGTCAGTTTTATTTCAGCCCCAGTGCGTTTGCATGTGAACAGGTTCATGGTTCATTGGGACAAACCTCACCCCCTCGTAACAGTGGGTGTGGCTTGGTGGGCATGGCAGGGGAAGGATACTATAAAATCTCTATTCCCTCCTGATCAGCTGGAACATGGGAGGCAGAGCATAGGTGGGGACGGGGCCAGTCAGAATTTTTACTACCCGTTCTCCAAACTACTCAAAATTTCCGCTACCGGTTCTCCAGAACTGCTCAGAACCTGCTGAAACCCATCTCTGGTGCATTTAGTACTGTATTTCCTCAGAAATAAGACCTGACCAGAAAATAAGCTCCAATGCATCTTTTGGAGCAAAAATTAATATAAGACTAGATCTTATTTTTGGGGAAACACGGTAGTTCCCTAAGAAAGTCCCGTCACAGTACCTCTCCTATGGAAGACTGCTTCTCCATAGGATCTGGATGGGACTGACCATGCTGGATTTCAATAAAACCTTAAAAACCTAACTCTTTTCCCTGATACTTGGTCTAGGATGTTAAGTGAATGTGATACATATGATTTATATGCTGGACAGTTTTTTTTTTTTTTTTAATTTAGACTTCACTGCCTTTGTACTGCATCTATGGCTGTTCTAGTTAGTTAATTTATTTTTGTTGGTATTTTAAATTGTTATTCTGTCACTAGACTATACTATATAGTGACTCTAGATAGGTGGCTATATAAGTCTTTAAAAAATAAGAAAGAGATTAATCAAAGAAAAAATTCATTCAGATTACTGATTCCACACTGGAATGCAGAACTGTAGAATAGCTTGTTCAACTTTCTGTCTGAAGCAAGGCAAAGGGCGTCCTCTCATCTCCAGAAATGAAGTTTATGGAACTTCATTTTTATTTATGGAACACAGGTAAGCTGTTCATCTTAGGGAACAAAACATCCGGGGCTGCCTATCTGTATTTTATCTTTTAGATATGGAGTTTTCAGCTGTAGTTTAAATTTCTGCTTTTGCAGGAAGAAATCTGTAAAAACAAAGGCATAGTACAACATCTAAAGAAACCATTGTTTTTCAGGAGATGCTTTGCAGCTCAATGGCCCATAAGACCATCCAATATACAGTAAATTCATTGATTGAAGTCACACAACAAAATATATTATGTCTGCCAATTGCTCTTCTGATTACCATGCATTCTATCCCTTATTTTTTAAGCTTCATAAATTAGGGTAATAATAACAATGGCAAATTACTTTTCACTTATTTGTGCCATGGATATTTTCATGTTTAAACTAATTGCTGTCTAATTTAGGGATGCTAATGAGTACAAATTATTAATGACTTAATTTAATGCCTTGGTACAGATGCTGATGTCAGGGAGGAAGGGCTTGGAAAACACTAGAGTAATGGTGCAACCTATTAAGGAAACTCCAAATTCTACTCTTCAGTGGGTTTCATTTGGGTTCAAGCTCTGGATGGATTGCAGTGAATTATTTCATAACATAAATACAGAGCTCCCATTCAGATAAAGTGGTTCTAAGGCAAATCAGAATTGAGGATTTCCTATAAGTGATTCTCATGGGTGCTATTCAGCAGGTTCTGACAGGTTCAGAACTGGTAGCGTAAATTTTGAGTAGTTTGGAGAACTGGCAAATACCACCTCCAGCTAGCCCCAGAGTGGGGTGGGAATGGAGATTTTGAAATATCCTTCCCCCAGGAGTGGGGAGGGAATGAGGATTTTGCAGTATCCTTCCCCTGGAGTGGGGTGGGAATGGAGATTTTTCAGTATCCTTCCCCTGCCATGCCCACCCAGCCACACCATGCCCACCAAACCATGCCCACAGAACTGGTAGTAAAAAAATTTGAATTCCACCACTGGTTATTCTTATTGCAAGAAGAAAAATAGCACGAGGAAATAAGAAATGCTACCTGTCGCGCACACCAGATTTCCCATGTCTTTTCTTCCCCAGGTCATTCTGATGTGCAAGGACAATTTCAGCTGAATAAATGTAGTACAGATGCAAATGTGTTTCCTGATTGCCAGGGGTTTTGCCAAGTGCAGTATAATCCCATATTATTAGAACTACATAAAAGGAATGAATGCCTTTGTGTTACAGGGATATTTAGAAACACTGGCTGTGCCCTAGCCAAGTAGAAAAATGATGAGGGTAACAACATTGGGAGACAAAGTCCAAACAAATGGATTGAGACTCCACAGTAGAAACCATCTAAAGTAGAAACCATTTAAAGTGTATTTCTTGTTGACTGATACAGTAGTAGGTATGGGATTCTAATATAATTTGATAAAGTAAGGCAATATGCGCAGGGAACATTGCACATGATTATGATTATTTGTGCTGGGCTCAGTGACCTGCTTCCAAATATCAGTTATCAAAGAATAACAGTAGCAGAAAATTATGACTCCAACTCCTGCTTGTGAGCTCCATAGACATATTTAATTTATTGATCTATCATATTTAAGAACTGCTCATCTCCCACACAGAAGGATTTGGATGGTGTACTATGAAATATTGAAAGCAGAAAAAAACAGTATGTAAAATTTAAAAGAGGCAAGGAATGTTAGAAATTGATTAAGTGGGAAGGGACTTTTAGTGCACTAACCAGCCCCATGGCATGTCCCAAGCAAGGGCACAGGTGCATGTTTTTATGTCTTTATGGGAGGCCAGGGGAGTGGAGGCCACCTCACTCCATAGGAAGCAGGGAGAATGTTCCAAAGACAGGGGCAAAATCAGGGAAGGTTCTCTTCCTTGACTGTGTCAGTCAGAATTCTTTGGCTGGCAGGGTCTCCAATATACCTTCTCCATCCCACCAGGTGGGATGAACTGATGTATTTATTTATTTATTGGTTCGATTTCTATGCCGTCCTTCTCCGGAGACGCAGGGAGGCTTACAATGCGTTAAGCAATAGCCTTCATACTTTTGTATATACCTGCTTAGTAGGGCTTTTGCCCCCCCTTCCAAGCGGTGTTCTTTTTTATACAAAGTCAGCTTATTGCCCCCATGATCTGGGTCCTCATTTTACATACCTCGAAAGGATGGAAGGCTGAATCAACCTTGAGCCTGGTGAGATTCGAACTTGCAGTAATTGCTGGCAGCTGGCAGCTAAGTGCTATTTAACAGCACTTTAGTCCACTGCTCCACCAGGCTCCTTGTAATGTGATGGATGTAATGGGATGGATATGGTTCCAAAGATAATCTGGTCCTGTAGCGCTTAAATGTTATAACCAACACCTTGAATTGGACCCAGAAGTGGACTGGCACTCAGTGCAGCCGGTGAAGCAGAAGTGTTACATGTGCCATACTTTGGATAGCCAAGATTGCCAGTGTGGCCACATTTTGTGCCAGCTGAAGCGGTCCTACTTTTCAAGGGTAGCGTCATATAGAGCACATTAAAGTAGTCCAAACAGGAGATGACAAGGACACAAGTGATCAAGCAGAGAGTCTCCTTAACCAGGAAAAAACCTAATTGGTATACAACATGAAGCTGAGCAAAGGTACTCCTAGCCAGGATTGCCATCTGCTCTTTGAGGTCTGTCTGCAGTAGTGCAACTCCATCCAAGACAAAAGTACGAAACTCCCCAATGCAGAGGGGCTCCCTATCAACCACTCCCTCTTACTAGGGTTTAGTTGAAGTCTGTTGTCCTCCATCAAGGTCTCCAAATCCTCAAGATATGGTGAAAGAATGAAAGCTATCATTGTCTACAAAATAAAATGGTGGACTAAGTTGGACTTAATTCAGCAAGGCTATTATATTCCAACCGGGCTGTAAAAAAAATCCACATTGCTCTATAGTAGCAACATTTGTTTCTCTGCTTTGTTTTCATCTAGTGGTTGTCCCAGCTTTTTCAGACCTGGCACTTTGACTTCTTAGAAAATAAGATCCCCCATTTGTGCAGATTCTCATATGGGCACTTATGGAAGTATCAGTGTCATTCCTCCTTTCTGCTCTTGCTTTGGTTGGATATATGAAACAGGATTCAATTTCTTTTTTTTTCCTCCTTTTTGCTTGACCTGATCGACAAAGAACAACTTTTAATTTAAATTTAATTTAATTTCAGAGAAAAGTATTCCTATTCAGCTGGAAGGAGAAAGAATGGGGCTATTGGGTAGCCAAAGAAACCCTAGTTAGTCCATGGGATAAATCATTTCAGCAGCTAGTGGCCAAGAAGCTTAAAGCAAAAGCTGGGGGGCTTTTGTGTGTTGTGCAGTTTTGCACAATAAAAATTGAAAATAGATTACAATCTCAAGACCAGGAAAAAACTGAATCATTTCAAGGGAGTGAAATAAAGGATTTTTAATGACAATGAATATAGTCATATATGCCTGGAAAAGAAGTGTCTGGTGGTATTTTAATCATGATGCTTTTAAAAACTTATTGGAAGCTTCACATGCTCAACAGCTAAATAAGCGAAGGGCATAAATTATGGACCATGCTTAGTTATTATTGACATTGGCTTTCCATACATATGTAAGTATATTCTAAACTGCAAGCCTTGCAGAACTTTTAAAATTAATATTAAGAGCTGACCAGTGGTGGGTTCCTCCTAGTTTGGCCCGGTTCTCCCGAGCTGGTACCGATATGACATCACTGAACCTGTTCTACCCCTCTGCCCCCAGGTGCCCCCCCATGCCCCCGTGTTATTTTTACCTTTTATTTGGTCCCACCCCCAATCTATTGCTGTCTCCTGAGTCCCAGCTGATGGCTAGAGGGAAAAAAACTGTTTAAACTCTTGCCATGGGGCTTCAAAGGGCCACCCTACAGCTGATCAGTGGTAAAAGAAAACAAATGAGGAGACTGGTGCTTGCAAAAATATATGAGTAGATCAGTGCCTGCAAAAATAAATGGGTAGACCAGTGCCTGCAAAAATATATGAGTAGATCAGTGCCTGCAAAAATACATGAGCAGATCAGTGCCTGTAAAAAATAAATGGGTAGATCGGTACAGCTCTGCAAGCAGTTAAAAGCCTGGTAGACCAGTACCTCTGCTAAATCCTAAATAATTGTCACATGACCATCAAGCCATCCCACAAAATATGCCACACCCACAGAATCGGTAGTAAAATAATGTAGAACCCACCCCTGGAGCTGACCATGCTTCACATTAATCTGGAGAGAAGTTTTTCATGGCCATCAAGTGCTGGTGTTCATGCCTTCTAATTTTATAGACCCAACGTCTAGGTTTCTGGCAACAATGTCCCTTGTTTTTATAAATCAATTAATGCTGGTATATTGTGTTTCTATGCAGATGCTTAGTATCATTATCATATTTCTTGTTTGCATTATGTTTTATATTTTATTTATATGTTCTTTTTCATTACTGTATTTAGATATACTATAAGCCCACACAACTTTTAATTTTCAGTTTTGAAAATTGTTAGGTATTTGAGACTTTCTTTAGGAAGTAAATGAGGAAGAACATCTGAAATATGCTCCAGATTGTATGCATCCAGTTGCTTACAATGTATTGTAGTAGCAATACATTGTAACAACATAATTACATTCTTTGAACCTTCTGAATCTCACAATTTGATGGTATTAGATGGAAAAATCTTTGAGGTGACTTGGGAAGAGCTTCATGGGTCCCTGAAGTCCAGTGATATGCATACAAACATATTAAGTTATTCACCGACATGTGTACCTGTTTTTCAGACCCTTGTCATGATTTCTTCTTAGAGTATGGTTTACTACCTGAGAAACTTGACCTCTTCCCATAGGACCAATGAAAAAGTTTGGCTTCCAAATAGTTAATTTAAGAAATCTTTTAAACCAAAAACCATTATCTATTAGTGGCTAGATAAAAATTGATTTAGCCCCAAGGATTTGCCCTTAACCAATGAAGGTATTTTCCGGAGGAGATGCAGAGATTTACTATCTTATTACAGAAATAAGTAGTATGTATGTATGTATGTATGTATGTATGTATGTATGTATGTATTTATTTATTTATTTATTTATTTGATCATATAGATAGGTAGGTAGGTAGGTAGGTAGGTAGGTAGGTATATGTATATGTATATGTATATGTATATGTATATGTATATGTATATGTATATGTATATGTATATGTATATGTATATGTATATGTATATGTATATGTATATGTATATGTATATGCATGAACTGAATACATAAAATAGATACAAATAGAGAAAATTAGGACAGGGATGGTAGGCATGCTGGTTCTCTTATGCATGCCCCTTACAGACTTCTTAGGAATGGGATGAACTCAACAGTATACAGTCTATAGCTTAAAGTTTTGGGGACTTCGGGAAGAAACCACGGAGTCAGGTAGTGCATTTCAGGCATTGACCACTCTGTTGCTGAAGTCATATTTTCTGCAATCGAATTTGGAATGGTTCACTTTAACTTTGTATCTATTGTGTGCTCATGTATTGTTGTGGCTGAAGCTGAAGTAGTCATTGACAGGTAGGACATTGTAGCAAATTAACTAAGGACTTCACCTTATGTGAGTCACTGCATACTGATGTGCAGTTGACACTAGTTGCCGTATCTGGGTGCACTTTGTTGCCGTGCTGAGACTCCTTAATCGGAAGAGGGATAGGAATCAGCTGTGGTTTAGGAGTCGGCCGTAGCGTATGAATAGGTCATGATGTCAACTCATAGTCTGGATGCAGGGCGATTGGGTGCTGGTTGCTTTGGCACAGGTAACAACGCACCTTTGCTGTACAATCTTTGGCCATGTGTTCCTTAGATTCACAGCACTTGAAGCAAACTCTGAACTCCCTGATCAAATCCTTTTTTTCATCTAGAGGTTTATGGCAGAATCCTCTGCATCTATTCAGAGTGTGCAAGGTCTTGTGTAATGGACATGATAGATAGATAGATAGATAGATAGATAGATAGATAGATAGATAGATAGATAGATAGATAGATAGAGTCATTCATTTATCTAAGGAGATTCTTAATCTGAGCATTGTTTACAGCTGTCAGGGAGTAATATGTATCCGTCCAAAGATGTTTAATGACTGCCTTAATTTCTGTCAGTCAGTTTTCCTGAGCGCTTACTTTCCAAGCTGACGGGATAATATTCAGGCACATTTAATTCTCTCCCAAAAATCTCCATCACACTGTTTTCATTATGAACATTGGTCAATCAAAGGTGACATGTTCAGTTCTCCTTTAAAGATATCAGCATCTGTAACTCTGTTGTTCTGCGTTTTATGAAGAATTTCAAATTTCCCAAATTTTTTAAAATGGTCTTTTATTCCCATATCCTCTACCCACCCCTAATTGTTTTTTTAAAAAACACAATCTGATTTCCTTCACCTCTTATCACCATTTCTGCACCATTCCTCTGTGTATTCAGTTTTATTTCTTCATTATTCCTTAATTATTCCTGATTTGCTTGCTGGGAAGTTGCTACTGTTTTTGTTTTTAAAATAATAACACTGATGGTGTTTGGGTTTGATCAGATATTGAATTGGTTAAATTGGCCTGTTCAGCAATAATTAAGCAACAATCGATGGTATTTTACTGTTCATTCCTGCTGCTTAGATTAAGGGTTGCCAAAGATTATTATTTATTTTTTTGGGTGAGATGTGAAAAAATTGCATCTGAAGAATGTTATTTGCTTAGCCTCCAAGGCCACAATGGCTATGATGAGCAGAGCTAGAATTTTCAAAGTGCTTTTTTGCCAGATGGATCTTGTTAAAATAAAGGAATTAACCCTACTGATGGCATAGCATATCTATTTTATTCCCTTTTCCCACGTAAAATAATTACAGATTTGTTATGCTGCATTTTTTTTCTTTTTTACAACCCTTTAATCCAGCAGTAAAATGCTACTGGTTCGCACCTGTTCGAGTGACCCAGTAGAGATAAAAACTACTGATTCAAGCAAACTGGTAGTAAAAAAAAGCTACTGGTTCCTCTGAAACGGTATTTCTGACAATCAGCTGTGCCGCACAATTTAAAATTGCTAGAAAGCAGGAAATCCTGCTTTCTAGTGAATCTAAATTGCACGGCACAGCTGTTTCCCTGCCTCGCTGTTCTACTTACCCTCCCAAGCCTCTTTTTTCAGAGCAAAGCATGCACTTGGTGCATACTGTGCATGCATGCACACAACATGCATTTGGCATGCACCGTGCATGCATGTGCATTCAGTGCGCATTTGGTGTGTACTGCGCATGTGCACGCAGCGAACCAGTGATAAACTGGGAAAGATTTCACCACTGCTTTAATCCCTTTTTGTAGGGGTGGAGTCGTGGTGACTGAATAGAGTTGAGTGTTTACTGGCTGGATGCCCTTCCAGATGCCTACACAGAGTTTGCAGCATATATTTTCTCTTTGTGCCCTGATAAAGATCTGTCACTACCTAGAATTGAATTCTCAACCTTCCGACCACTACGCTGCTCATTTGCTATTCTGGAATATCAGATAGAAAAGAGAGAGAGAGGAAAGAGAAAGACAGAGCAGAATTTCATTGGCTGGTCACAATCCCAATCTTCACCAATTGGGGGCTGCAAATTTATTCCCAACTGTACATCTTCGCATGTTTTCCTTGAGATCTGGACTTATGACTGGTACAATAATTGGGAATGACATTTGGCTATATGTTTAGTAGTCAAAAGCAGAGATAGGAAGAAGAATCCTGCTCAAGTATTAATTGTGTGGGAAAGCAGGAGGCAGGTCATAAATGTTGCAATGTAACAATGTGAACTTGTCTAGACAGGATTCTTTTCATTTTTGTTACCACTCAACCAATGTTTCATCAGTCTTGCTACTGAAATTCTGATAAAAACCAGTAATATCTACACTATTCAGGAGGTTTTCTGAATTGAATACAGTAATAGAAGCAGATGTTCAGGCAAATTTGTTTGTTTATATCCCACCTTTATTATTTTTACCACTAACTCAAGGTGGTGAACATATCCAATGCACTTTCTTCTTCCTATATTCCCCACAACAATAATCCAAACACCTGTTTCTTTACTGTCCGAAAGGTGCTTTTTCAGGAGACTGGACTTCCTTGTTTTTTTCTTTTGAAGACATTTCGCTTCTCATCCAAGAAGCTTCTTCAGCTCTGACAGGATAGTGGGGAATAGAAGGATTTATGTTCCTTGTTGACAGCTGTTCATTTGCACCCCCGCCTTTTTTTTAAAGCACCTTTGGGACAATCATAACCTAGATGACAGAGAATCTCTACTGTCTGTTTCTTTACTGTTTTTCATTGTTTCCTTGGGTAGGTATTGGTATAAAAATTAATGGAGTTTTGATGAGGATGAAGCACAAGTAGGAGTTAATATTCAGACAGAGGTCAATCTTAGTGCATCTGGAGAACTAATTGTAAGGGAGATTGTAAACTACTGAGGCATTTCAGTAGTTAGCAGTCTACAAACAGCAAATAAATAATGTAAATAAATAAAGTCACGTTAGATACATTTTTTGAAAAGATTACCAAAAATTGTGTAACCCCCCCCCCCATCCAAACAGATCTGCCCTCAGATATTCTCAATTTGATAACCTCATCAAATTATTCTGCTTTAATAAGTATCTCTAACAAAAAGCTCAACTAGACAGCAGCACTTAAAGTACAGTGTGAGGCCCCTTTCACGGAGTTGTCAAAGTCAAATTAATAAATATTTTAAAATTTCTCAGTTTTAATTTCTAATACAATAAATATTGATAGATACAGCCTGCATATATTAAAACTCTTTGCAGCCCTGACTCATTTTCAGTAATGTATATTAAAATAGGGGTAATGCAAACGAAATGTTTGAGAATCAGTGAATTAGACTATTTTGATTTCACTGCACTATTCAGTCCAATGGCAAGGGGCCATGTACACACAGAGAATAGAGTCCAGAATGAAATGAAGTGGACAACCCTAATTCAATTCTACAATTTGCTTTCATGGACTATATTGATCAAAGCTTCAATTTGAAGTGTTCCTTCAAAGCCTTCCTTACCCATGATAGAAAGGCTGTTTCAAGGTCCTAGAACAGCATTAAAATAAATCATCGAAGGACTTTATTCCAAGCCTCCACAGAAATGACTCACTGCAACTAAAAATCACACATACGCACATACACATATGCCTGCTCTTTTGGCGGCAGGCATTTCCAGAATTTAGGGAGATGGAATAAATTGGTATGCAAATACAATAAAATGTTCCTTTCTGAATGATAAGCTACTTTTTCACCAAGTTCTTCTTTCTGATACAACTGGTAATGCAGTCAATGCATGGAGCAGGACACCAAACTGGAATGTTCTGAAAATGGCATTGTTAAATTCAGGGGTGAAATCTAAAAAAATTTGCTACCGGTTCTGTGAGCGTGGATTAATTAGTGGGTGTGGCTTGGTGGTCAGGTGACTGGGTGGGCATGGCTTGGTGATCAGATGGGCATGGCCAAGTCAACGTCACTTCTTTGCCCTTTTTTAACCTACAAAACACAACACAACACAACTGGCACAGCTGCTTTTACACAACAATGTAAAAGCAGCTGTGCTAGACCCAAAATGGCAGGAATCTCACACAGCCACAAAAAGTCCAAAAAACCAACTTTCACACTTTACACACACACAACACAACACAACTGGCTCATCCATAATGTAAAAGCAGCTGTGCTAGACTCAAAATGGCCCCTGCAACAAGCAGGAATCTCACACAGCCACAAAAAGTCCAAAAAATCAACTTTCACACTTTACACACACACAACACAACACAACACAACAGGCTCACCCACAATGTAAAAGCAGCTGTGCTAGACCTAAAATGGCCCCTGCAACAAGTAGGAACCTCACACAGGCACAAAAAGTCCAAAGAACCAACTTTCACACTTTACACACACAAAATTCCACATACAGCTTTGTGAGATTTTGTGTGTTTGTGTAGTTAGAGTGAAACACTACAGAAACACACAAAATCTTAGAAAGCTGCACAAATATTATTTTATTTTATTTTTATATAAAAGCAGCTAAATTTAAAACTTCCTAAACTTTAAATGGCTAGGTCTAAAAAAAGAACAACTAAACAAAACCCAATTAACTATTTTTTTAAAATCTCCCAAAGGGGGAAAAATCCTTACCCAATTGAAGGGACAAGGCAAGGCAGGCAGGCAGGCAGATAGAGCTGCTCACCAATGAGCTTGATTGCAGGCAGGGAGATTCAGTTGCTTGCTGATGCAATGGATTGCAGGAATTACAGCAAGCAAAGCAAGACAGGCATTGCAACCAGCAGCTCAGGATTTGGTCTGAAGAGCAAAGGTAAGCAAGCTGGAGGCTGGGGGGGAAGGGATTTTTGCTACCGGTTCTCCGAACTGCCCGCCGCCATTGCTACCTACTCGCCTGAGCCGGTCCGAACCGGGAGCATTTCACCCCTAGTTAAATTGCTAGAAAGCCACACATTCTAGTCATTTGTATGTAAGTCTATGTATAAGTTATAAAGTTCAGTGGAAACCTTTAAACTAGTATATCTCTCACATACATACACACACACACACACACTACCTTACAGATTCTGCAGGTAAAAGCAAATCAAAATAAACAACCCCCCCTCACCCCCGAGTGATGGCACAAGAACAATCTCCAAGCAACAGTTATTACCGTGTTTCCCTGAAAATAAGACCCTGTCTTATATTTTTTGAACCCCGATTTAAGAGCTTTGCCTTGTTTTCAGGGAGGTCTTATTATTTTGAGGTACATGGAGCAAGACGGGGCTCCTCTTGCTGTCTCATCTGATTTCCAGCTCTGTATTTAAATATTTCTGGGGAGGGCTTATTTTCGAGGGAAGGCTTATTTAGTGCATGTACTCAAAAGCCCGATTGTACTTATTATCAGGGGATGTCTTATTTTTGGGGAAACGGGGTATCTACTAATGTAAGATCTACAGGGCAAAGTAATGGCATTTTGAACATAAATGCAAGACTAATCCTAATCACCGGGTTAGCTCTTTAAATCATAACAGTACTTTTGCAAGCATTTGCAAGCACTTACATTTTGCAAGTACTTAGAACCTTTATTTGAAAAGTATAGTGATACACATAAACACAAAATATTGATGAGAGATTAAGTGCAGGGCTATTCAAATTGTTGGCCAATGATAAGGTGATTTGGTTGAGCGACATTTTATTATTATTATTATTTTTTGCCCAGGATACAGTTGAAACTTTTTCCTACACAGGAAGTTTCACTTAACCAGTATGTTTATCCTTGACCCGTAAAAGCATGCTTAGTTTGAAGGAGACAAATGTTTGATGACAGGTAGTTTTATAGATAAAAGAGACCCTAAAGATAGTATAAATTCTGTAAGAAAAGATTCTGAAGGCCAGTATTCATGTGAAAGAAAAATAAAAATGAGCTCTATTTAGGAAATGACATTATGACATTTATCTGAGTTATCTAAGTGTGTCTAGGACTATTAGCCCGTAATATCCTGTCCTCCATCATACACACACACACACACAAGCATGCACAGATACACAAACACACACTCTGTGTGTGTGCGTGTGGAGAGAGAGAGAGAGAGAGAGAGAGAGAGAGAGAGAGAGAGAGAGAGAGAGAGAGAGAGAGATGAGCACAAGTCAGTTGAAGGGTCTGCACTGCACAAATAGGAAATAGGAACTGATGTCAAGGAAGAAATGATGAAAATCTTTAGAATATCAGTATAATTAAGAAGAGGCATTGTTCTATAGATACATGCAACATAAGTCCTTTGGACAAGGAATGGAAATAAAATTGCAAAGTCTCTTTGCTGATTACCTGGTTTTATGCCATTTCATTCTCAAAAGAATGAGGAGGATTACCCCAAAAGATACTTGCATTGTAAAAGAGTGGAAAGCCATAACCCAGGGGTGAAATGCTCCTGGTTCGGGCCAGATCGCCTGATCCGTAAGCAATAGCGGTGGATGGTTCGGAGAACTGGTAGCAAAAATCCCTGCCCCCCCCCCCCATGTTCAGCTGAGTCGCATGATCATCAGAGGCTTTTTTTTTTACTTCTAAAAGCATTTTTTCTACAATCTCTTCTGATGAAAAAATGCTTTTAAAAGTTAAAAAAAATGCCTCTGATGATCGTGCAGCTCAGCTGGGATCCTCAGAGGCTTTTCAAAGCATTTTTTTCTGCAACCTCTCAGCCGAAGAGGTGGTAAAAAAATGCTTTGAAAAGTATCTGACGATCCCAGCTGATCGCCAGAGGCTTTTCAAAGCATTAGAAAAAATGCTTTGAAAAGTTAAAAAAAAGAGTTGGCCATGCCCACCCAATCACATTACCACCACCACCCCCACCAAGCCATACCCATGATCTGTCCCCCCCTTCAGAGACCCACAAAAACACAGCCAGTCGAGGGTTAAGAATCACTTGGCACACTCCACAGTTCTTATCTCAACCTTGGCAGCGATATGCACACCGTCTGCCAAGGACTTTATTAGTTTACACGAAAAGAAAATCACCTATGTAGCTTTGCCATTCATCTAGCTTCCAAGACTACGAGGTTGCTATGTTTGTTTTGTTTGTTCGTCACAAACATCATGACCCACCGTCCTGTCTTATATAGGCTCTGGGTGTGGTCCAGTGACTCATTGATCCTGTGACTCCAATCCAGTGACTCAGGTCTATTTCCTCATACGTCGCCGCAGCTGCAGTAATCTTTTCTCTCGCCTTCTTTGGCGTGCGTCCAGGAATGACGTCTCTCCCTCACTCTCATCTGAGACACCTGTTTCCCCACTACTTGGCTCTCTTTCAGCTGGCACCTGAGACTGTGCCAGAGGGGGGGGGCTGGGAGATCTGGCTGGCTCCTCTTCCTCCTGCTCAGAGCTTCCTTCCTCCAATGGGATAGGCTCAGAGGACGGGGCCACAACAACCCACAGAACTGGTAGTAATATATTTTACATTTCACCCCTGCCATAATCCTATTCTATCTATCATCATATTCTACTGTTAGCCTCCTGGTGTTGCTTTGCAGAGAAAAAGATTCAGCTGTGGATCTCTGCCAGTAGTATCCATCTGCTAGACAGAGAGTTCTCACGGAAGGTAGTCGTTTCCTCTAAAGCAGGGGTCTCCAATCTTGGCAACTTTAAGACTTGTGGACTTCAACTCCCAGAATTCCTGAGGAATTCTGGGAGTTGAAGTCCATAAATCTTAAAGTTGTCAAGATTGGAGATCCCTGCTCTAAAGGCTCCTTATGTCCCTCTTATCTTTTTTTTTTTTTTTTGAAGATTGGGAAGATACTGTGGACCCAGGGAAGATATATGGGGAAGGGCAATGGAGGAGCAGGAAAGAAAATCTCAGGGTAGACACAAATTTGCATAATATAGTTTTCCAATAGCATAGGAAGTTACAGAAATTCTTTGGAGAAGGAATGCAGAAATTAGGAAAACAAAAATTAAGTCAGGAAAAGAAGTAAAGGCTAGAAAGTTACTCCACCTGAACTCCAACATTGAAAAGGCTATCACAAAAAAAGCATGTGAAGGTTAGATAGAAGCAATCAATGGAAACTATTCAAGGAGAGAACCAACCTAGAAATAAGAATAGTTTTTTCTGATAGAACAATTAATCAGTAGAATGGCTTGCCTTAAGAAGTTGTGGATGCTCCATCACTAGAGGGTTTTAAGAAGAGATTGGACAACCACTTGCTGAAATGATATAGGGTCTCCTACTTGAGCAGGTTGGACTAGAAGATCTCCAAAGTCCCTACTAACTCTATTATTCTGTTATTTTCTTTGGTATAAGAGAGAGGAAGTCAAAATGCTGTCTAGCTTTCAAGATGCTGTTTCTGTAGCCCTTTATCAAGAAAGTAAAGGTTGGTATTTCTTGTGAAGTCTGTTTCTTATAGGTCTTACTTCAAAGGGCTGATATGAGAAGTGACATGATTGTAGCAGAACTTCTAAAAGCAAATCCAGAACAGTGGTCTTCTGTATTAGCTTTTTATGTTCATGTATATAGATGAATCAATCCAGATGCCCAGTGAGGATAAATGCTGCATAACCATCCCAATCTTTTAAAAAGGAGACAAGTTCAATACAGCAAATTGCTGCCAACTGTATTAAGTATAATAAGCAAATTATATGCCAGATGTCTCTATATAAAATGGCTGGACTGAATAATGTAATAAAAATTTTAAGTATTGAACATGCTGGCTTTAGACCAGTTTTTTAGTGTATCAAGGTATCAAAATTTGGCTGCAAAATGTTCTTCTCTCATCCAATTTTTACACTGCCTTCTTTGACCTGGAGAGGGCTCTTGAATCATTCTGTGGTAAGCAATTGTAGAACAGAACAGAACAGAACAGAACAGAACAGAACAGAACAGAACAGAACAGAACAGAACAGAACAGAACAGAACAGGCTTCCTCTTGAGCATAGACAATTGCAACTAATTGTAATGCTTGATGAGCATACCTCAATGCAAGTTAAATGGGATGTCAGTAGCACTCCCACACCCTCATTTCCTACGCAAAAAAATGTATTAAATGTATTAAAAATGTATTAAAAATGTATTTTGCAAATTCTACCTATATGTGAATTCCACCTTCTCTTGTAAAATCAGTCTAACCATCATATTTTCTCTAATCTGTTGATACCACCATTCTTTCTTTAATCTAAGTTGGCCTTTGTTGCTGATTGTGGGAATTGGCTGAAATCTGCCACACTGAGAGGCTAGAAATCAACTATTCTGAATTAAAGATACTGCTGTTCATGAAGAAATTGCCAATATAAGTGGAAAACTAATAATTTTCCAGTTGAAGAAGTGCTTAAATATTTAGGCATTTACATACAATCCTTTACTTTCTGGCTGTATCAAACCTGCTAACATATTTTACATTACTGCCTCCCTTTATTTTGCTTGATTTTTAGTTTTTACGTGCTGCATGGGTTGTTTAGAAATAGAAATTGTTTGTTTTCTACTTGCAGACTTTTCAGTGGTGAGTTCCAAAACCACAGAAAATTTTACTCCTTTGGTAATGCCATTAGGTTTCAGATCTGATTTTGTTACAGGATCCAATCTGGTCCAGTCATTGGGACCAGAGGTTTTGTCTTCCGAACAATGGTGAAATCCAGATTTTTTAACTACAGGTTCTGTGGGCATGGCTTGGCGAGCATGGTGTGGCTTGGTGGGTGTGGCTTGGTAGGCGTGGCAGGGGAAGGATACTGCAAAATCCCCATTCCCTCCCCACTCCTGGGGGAAGGATATTGCAAAATCTCCAGAGGTGGTATTTGCCAGCTCTCTGAACTATTCAAAATTTCCTCTGCCAGTTCTCCGAACTGCTCAAAATTTCTGCTACTGATTCTCCAGAACCTGTCATAACCTGCTGGATTTCACCCCTGCTTCCGAACTTTCAGATTCGTGCTAGAGTCCATCTTCAGGGTATTTCTCTCTAGCAGCTACTAAGATTGTTGGATAAGCAGGCACAAAAACAGCTAGGGAACTGGGAAACCGGTCTCTCATCAGTCAAAACGAGTGCTGATTTACCACCAGCTTTTCAAGTACTTAGAAAAGTACTTGAAAAGCAGTACATTTATCATTTGCAGTACAAGCAAATGATAGCCAATGACTTAATAGTCAACCATCAACACCCCAATCAACATCGAAAAAGCTGCATACAATAGGCACCATATAAATACCACACACAAAATAGCATATATACTCTGCTAGAGAGAAGTTCCCTAAAGATGGGCTGCAGTATGAGTCCAAAAGCTCTGTAGAAAGTCAGCACCTACCCCCAGAAGAATAAAATATTTGGGGAAATATTAAAACGGCAGAATATTATATTTCCCTAAAGGAGAAACCTGCACAAAATGACCCAGAAGGGGGAGACTGTCTGCAGCAACACAAACATTCATTGCATGTATCCAGCCCAGGGGCCGTAGTTTGAGGACCCCTGATTTAGTGCAATATAAAAAAAGGAAATAATTATTCTGTGGACCACCAAAATTTTCTTGTGGACCACCAGTGGTCCATGGACCACCAGTTGGTGACCGCTGTATTAAAGGACACGTACTTGCACAGGAACAGGAAGCTCAAATGCAAAGCCCGAAGGTATAACCCCCCAATCAACTCCATTTTTTTCAGCTGCACCAGAACCACAAACCTTGTGGTTCTGTTCATCAATAAATGGACCCTCTTTTCAATCAGCCTCCAGCCTCCATTTTGTCTCCAGTGCCTTTGTACCAGCTTGGACCTGGGAACTGGACTTGGATATTTCTTCCAACAGCTTGGAAGACAAAACCTCTGGTTCTGGTGACTGATCCAGATTGGATCCTGCCACATTATCCTGGGACATGTACTGTATATTCACCTTCATTCCTGATTTTGTTACTCCCTACTAAAGGAAATGGGTTTTTCTTCTTTTTTGCAAGTGAATGCTCAAATCCCATTAAAAGAATTAGGGCTAGTAAAAATCCTCTTACCTTGTCTGTGACTGAAGATCCTTTTCTCCTTTGCTTTTTCATATCACAATGCATGCATTTTTGCATGTTCAGTTGACCTTTGGGTGATCAGGAACTAATTTTAGAAGAATGATACACTGCATATGTTTGTAACATGGAGACAGGGATGGAAGAACATTTTTTTAAGTGCATAGAAAGAAGAAAGAGGAGCATCACCAACTAAAAGAGTTACCTTGTTTAAAGAAAGTTATCCCACTTTCTTTTATAAACAAGGCAAATTTAAAGCACTCAACACTGGAGCTCAATATGGAGACAGACACAAGATTTACGTCCCTGGTCTGCCTTACTTACAAACGTAGAACAGTGTTTTATTTTCTAAAGATGACAATTCAAAACATCAAGTAAATTTCAATATGTACCATTTCCTGCAACCTAATAGACAGAATGAATAGATGACATGTGATTAAATTATACCCAGAGTAATAAAGAGCAAATATCTAGAATCAACTGTTTCTTCATTTCCTCTTTCATAATGTATACCGCATAATATATGCCTATGAAATGTGACTTCATTGGGTTAAAAATGCTTAGTGATTTTCCCATTGCAGCACAATTTTACCAAGTTAGAAAGAATTGCCTTTAAAAGAGGCAATATGGAAAAATGAGAAACAAAATAAAACAGAAAGAGGTTTCCTGAAAAGATAGGTTATGAAAGAAATGGGCAGATTCCATTCAGAATTGGTAACTGGTATCTTTCTGTATTTGTTGTTACTCAACCTGAGCTTTTGAAGGTTATGAATCAAGTACATAACAGAATAATATAATAGAATAACAGAGTTGGAAAGGACCTTGGAGGTCTTCTATTCTAACACACTGCTCAAGCAGGAAACCCTATAATATTTGAGGCAAATGGTTGTCCCATCTCTTCTTAAAAACCTCCAATGTTGAAGCATCACAACTTCTGGAGGGAAGTTGTTCCACTGATTAATTGTTCTATTAGCAATTTTATCCTTAGTTCTAGATAGGTTCTCTCCTCTTCTTGATTAGTTTCCATCCATTGCTTCTTGTCTTCCCTTCAGGGGCTTGGAGAATAGGTTACTCCCCTCTTCTTTGTAGCAGTCCTTTAGATATTAAAGCACTACTATCATATCACCCCTAATCTTTCTTTTCATTAAACTAAATATACTCAATTCCTGCAACCATTCTTTGTATATTCTTAGATAGTCATATCATTTAAGGTTCCTAATGTTGCTACTTATTTATGAGGTAATTCTTAATATGATTGAATGGGAAATTTAGGGAATAATGTTACATTACATCCATTGACTTTTAATTAAGCTTCCATTTAAATGTGAATTAAATTTCCACAGAGAATGAATTCTATTAAACTATATTTTTGTTTTGACTTTGTCCATTTGCTTATCTACTTTTGAAATGCAGTTCTCAGCAATCTATTCATGGAACAAGTGAAACAAAAGATTGAATGCTCATGCTATAAATGAAATAATAGAAAGAAAAAAGAAGACGGGGAAAAAACCAAACATTCTGAATATTCTGTGTTCTGGAAATTCCTGATGAGTTAGCAGGTCACAGAACATAGCAGTGAAATGTAGCTTCTGATTCTGGAGACTTACTTTATATAAAACCAGACCTAAAACCAAATACAATAAAGTTACAATATAACTTATATGCAGTGGTGGGATTCAAGTAATTTAATAACCGGTTCTCTGCCCTAAGATTTCTTCCAACAACCAGTTTGGCAAACTGCTCAGAAAGTTAACAACCAGTTCTCCCGAAGTGGTGCAAACTGGCTGAATCCCACCATTGCTTATATGTAAATATAACTAAGCTTAATTTTACCTTGACGGTGATATTAAAAAGGGGATATATCTCATCCTGTTTTGAATTCTATAAAATGAAAGATATGTGAAGGTGATGACCTGTGTATATAAATATGGTAATAAAATATTCATCCTGTATTACAATATTTTGGGAAATTTGTACTGAACATTGAACTGATTCTGTGTTGGCTTTTGTCAGGGTATGCACAGTGTGACTATGTGAAACAACCCAGGAGCAAATACAGTAAACAGAGTTTTGTATTTAAATAGTGGTTTTATCTACAAAGTATATATACATACACGTACTTTAGTCAGACCTCAAACAAACAGCAATTAGCAATTACAGCATGGAAGCACACACACACAGAGAAATACCCCAGCAGGGCCTCTTACAAGCTCTTAAAGTGATATCAGCCCAAACACCTTGCTGACTCATTCCCAGTATTACATCGTCATAGCAGCTGGTCAGCTCTTAAATCATGATCCTGACAGCTTTGATATTGATATTGAAACAAGATAAGGTATTTTTTATTCCTTCAGGCTTTAAGTATTTTGTTATTTTTCTAAAAATAAATCTTCCTTCCTTCCTTCCTTCCTTCCTTCCTTCCTTCCTTCCTTCCTTCCTTCCTTCCTTCCTTCCTTCCTTCCTTCCTTTTCTAATTTTCAATGATAAATATGGTTGACTTCAGCGTTATTCTGTATAATCTATTCCCATAGGCAGCATAGAAATGGATTAAAGGTACTGTTGCTTGCAGTTTATGATGCTGAACAAAATATTTTAGTAACACTTAAGCCACTTTACTGAACTATTCACAAACCCATATCATAAGCTTTGCTAAAGGTTCTTTCTTTGGAAATAACGTTTGTATTGAAAATTGAACTGATATGAAAAATGCTGATATTGATGTTTTAAAACATCCGGCCTGTAAGGCAGACATAGAATGTTTAGAAGAGATTACCTATACGAATTTTGAAAAATGCTTACTGGTGTATTATTTGAGATATGCTAGAGTAAGTACTGCCTCAGGAAGGGATGTACATAAAGAAAGAGCCAGAAAGTTTTTGGAAACACTGATACCGAACATCAGCAAAAGAGAATGAAATTAGTAAGCAGATAGAAACACACAAACTCTTAACATTTAAATTGAACACTTTGTATTTTGTGATGTATATACAGTAGAGATTCAGAGGTGGTATTCAACTGGTTCGGACCAATTAGGCTGAACCGGTAGTGGAAATCGTGGGTGGTGCCACCCACCCATCCAGGCTTCAACTCGTACTATTTATGCACATTTTTGAGGTCGGGCACATGAGGCGAAAGTGTGCACAGCAGCAAAGTGCATTTATTTATTTATTTATTTATTTATTTATTTATTTATTTATTTATTTATTTATTTATTCATTCATTCATGCATTAATGCATTCATGCATTCATGCATTCATTCATGCATTCATGCATTCATGCATTCATTCATGCATTCATGCATTCATGCATTCATTCATTTTATATGCCGCCCCTCTCCAAAGACCCAGGGTGGCTCACATTACACTCAGGCCGGAAGGCCGGGCACATGCGTGGACGTGCGCGCTCACATTTGCAAATCGGTAGGGAAAGTAAGTAAATACCACCCCTGTAGATGTTCCTTTAGTTTGTTCGCTCCATGGTTTGAAGCATATTAGTCAATGATGTCTTGGACTGATATGCAAGGCAGAACATCAGACTGAATTACTAAATGATGTATCTCAAGGATCATAGTTTTCTATGACATCTAGCCTCCATGGATGGAGAACAGTGGAGAGAGAGAAGAGAAGGATTTCAGAAAAGGAAATCCTAATTGGCTCGCCCTTTTTTGATGCTTTGGTGATAGGCAGAGGGAATGATCTTGAGGGATAGGAAGAAAAGTTGCTATAAAGACAACGGTAAAATAAAAAGGAACCTGAGTCTGGGGAATAATTCTAACCTGAGAAAATGTCTCAGACAAGACCCGCCCTCCTAGTTCCCAGGAAGATAGAGGAAGGGAGACAGTGTCTATACCAAGACTTGCAAGATTGATATTAGTCCTTCAAGGTAGACCAGAATAGGAAACCAAAGTCATGCACACCAATATCACTTTTATTACAAAGGAGCCTGAGTGGCGTAGGAGGCTAATGCCTCCTACTAAGGCAGCATTTAACATCCAGCTGCCTGCAATTGCTGCGAGTTCAATCCCAGCCAGGCTCAAGGTCGACTCAGCCTTCCATCCTTTCTAAGGTGGGTAAATTGAGGACCCAGTTTGTGGGGGCAATAAGCTGACTTTGTATAAATATAAATATGACTCTCTAACCAATAATTTAGAGGTCAGCTAAGAGAGCTATGCAAGCTTGTACAAAAAGCTAGAGGGAAATTCAATTTGTTTTCATATAAAATGCATTAAAATGATCATTATAAATTTTATTATTACAGTCTACAGTTATCTATTAGTCTATTCAGCCTTAATTGCTGTTACCAATGCATCCAGTATAAAAAATACTAACCCAGTTCTTACATGAGCTTTACCCTGTAATTACAAAATACCATATTCAAATAACAAGCTCTGCGCTCTTAAAATACAGATTTTCTTGCTTTAACTGTTGAAAATTCAGCCATTTCTTTTAGATCCAATTTTTCAACTACTTCATGCTTGACTGACACGGTGACAAATCCAACAGGACTCTCCCTGCATCAGTATTGAACTGAGATAAATTTTATCACTTTAACTTCAAGAAGCTATGTTCTCTACTACCTGTAGATATTGGAAAACTTTTTTTAAAAAAAAGTTAGGATTATACTCCATGATTTACGGTATTTATTTTTGTAGTAAGTAAAGCATTTTAAGTTAATAATTCCTCAGACATGTTTTTTCAAGCCTTTCTTTTTTTATGTAATAACCATAAAACCATTTAAAGAACAAGCAAATGAAATGAATTAGAAGGGAAGGAAGGAAGAAAAAAAAATGAATGCAGAAATAAGCACACAAAGGAATTACCTACATAGTACAGCTAATGCTTAGTATGAGTAGAAAGTAATCAGAAATGTTGAGAAATAAAATTCATATCTCCCCTATATATGCAACAGGGAGAAAAATGAAGACACCATCACTATTTTTCTTTACATTTATATGTCATTTTGATTTCTTTACAGTTGTTTCTCAAAACTTGGCCGCCAACTTAACTTGTTTCCTAAGCTACCGGCAGTATTGGAAAAATCTTCCAGCTAATATCTATGGAAATTTCAGTTATCCAGATCATGGTTATCCTAAAGGTGTTTTTTCAAGAGGCAACTCTTGTTTTTCTTTGAAGATGTTTCGCTTCCCATCCAAGAAGTTTCTTCAGCTCTGACTGGATGGTGTGGAATCAAAGGATTTATATTCCTTGTAGACAGCTGGTAATTAGCAATGTGGCATATGCAGTGCAATGCAGCAATATCTATTGGGATCCCGAAAACACAACTCCTCTGTTGTGATGCCTGCCCTCTGGAATAAGATTCTTCTTAAAATGTCACCATCACCAAGATGGCATTGTTGTGGTCTGCCAGCCGTCTGCACGGATTGTTGCTGATCCTGATGATGAGGAGACTGGTGTGATGCTGCGCCAGCAGCCTGTGCAGACGGCGCTTGAGTCACACCGTGAGGAGGCTGAAGAAGATGTGGTGCCAGAGGCAGGGATTCAGTCAGGGCTTTCAGAACCTCCAGAGGCTCCTTTAAGTGAAGAGAATGAAGAGGAGGAGCTTCTTCTCAATGCACGGGCACACAGAGCTGCCAAAAGGCAGGAGTGGCTCCTCAGGAGGAGGTCTCCTCGAGAGTAAGGCTTGGGGCTAATTGGCCACGCCCTTAGCCTATTTAAGAAAGAACGCAGCTTGTAAAAAGCTGCAGGAAACAACTTTAGTTCGCTAATCATCGTGTTGGGATTTCTCTGCAACCTTGCTTCTGGGCTTTCTGCCAACTCCAGTAAGACTCTGACTATCTTATCTATGAAATTCTGGCCGGCTGTTAAGAATGCTTATTAACAGCCGGCATTTGCTAAAACTGCATTATTTTAAGTAAACTAATTTTGTTCAGAGTTTGTGTGTGCTGCATTCTTTGGGATCCGTAGCTGGGGCAGAACAGGCATTCTGGACTGCCTTGAAGATCTGGGCTAGGATGCCTGAGCTCCTTATTAGGTCTCTGGGGTATGCTTTATTGGGCTGGATTTGCTATCATTTTTCATGTTTTTGTTCTGATTTTATGTTTTTTTTTTATACTGTGAGCCACCTAGAGTTGATTTGGAGTTGGGTGATGCCTAGGATGAATTAATAAAAATTAAAATTAAAAAAAGTATCTCTCTTTTTTTAAAAAAGGAAGGGTAACAATTGTAATATACATGTTTGAAATAACTGAAGATAAATGTGAATCAGAACCCAGCATATTGTTGTGCCAAGTAATATAAGATGAGAGAGGAAAAAGAACTATTCATTTCAGGTCTTCCATACTTTTGTTTATCCATCTTTATCCAGCTCTCTCTCTAATATAGATCCTAACATCTTCCCATCACTTTTTATTTTAACAAAAGAGGGCATAACTAACCTACTCTTTCTATCCTATAAAATTTGCACCAAGGCAATTTTTCTGATATTTTTTATCTTTTTAAAATGATAAAAACATGTTAACAAGCATTTTAAAAATGGATAGGATTTGTACATTCTTGATATGAGGGTGGGGTCAGATTTGGAAAAGGCCATAGAGATCACAGACTTTGTGCAATTCTAGCAGAGATTGAACATGTACAGTAAAATGGGTTGAGAGGAGAGAGAGGATAACTATAGGCTTCTTGTAGAAAATTACTCGGAGGTTGCTGATGGTTCATAAACCTGACTCTGCTATGTAATGTTCCCAAGGGAAAAATGTGTCTTGGGCCACACTGTATTCAGAGTTGTGATGGTGCAGTGGTTAGAATGTAGTATTGCAGGCTAATTCTGCTCACACTGCCAGGAGTTTAATTCCTTTGATCCTGACCAGCTCAAGGTTGACTCAATCTTCCATCCTTCTGAGATCAGTAAATGAGGAGCCAGATTCTTGGGGGAAATATGCTGAGACTGCTGTAAAGCACTGTGAAATGGTATATAAGAATAAGTACTATATTAGGATTGCCAATGCAATCCTAAATTGCATTAACAGAGGAATATAATCAAGATAAAGTGAGGTACTAATACCACTCTGTAAAGCCTTAGTAAGGCCACACTAAAGTACTGCATCCAGTTTTGGTCACCACACTATAAAAAAGATGTTGAGACTCTAGAAAAAGTGCAGAGGAGTGCAATCAGTATACTTAGGGGACTGGAGACTAAAACATACGAAGAACGGTTACATGAATTGGGCATGGCTAGTCTAGTGAAGAGAAGGAACAGGGGAGACATGATAGCCGTCTTCCAATACTTGAGGGGCTGCCACAGAGAGGAAAGGGTCAAGCTCTTTTCCAAAGCACCTGAAGGCCAGACAAGGAATAATGGATGGAAACTGACTAAGGAGAGTTTCAACCTAGATATGAGGAGGAACTTTCTGACTGTGAGAACAATCAACTAATGGAACAGCTTGCCTTCAGAAGTTGTGGGAGCTTCATCACTTGAGACTTTCAAGAAAAGATTGGACTGCCATTTGTTAGAAATGGTGTAGGGTCTCCTGTTTGAGTGAGTGGTTGGACTAGATGACCTATAACCATGATGGCGAACCTATGGTACGGGTGCCACAGTTGGCATGCGGAGCCATATTGGTGGGCACGCAAGCTGAACTCTGACACACATGCGGGTGCCAGCCAGCTGATTTTTGGACCTTCTGGGCCCATCAGAAGTCAGGAAACACGCTGTTTCTGGCCTCCAGAGGGCCTCTGGGGGGTGATGGGGAAGGCCGTTTTTGCCCTCCCCAGGCTCCTAGAAAGGCTCTGGAGTCTGGGGAGAGAAAAAAAATGTCCTACCAGGCCCACCGTGCCATCATCACATGCCAAAATCGGGAGAAGCACGGGGGGGGGGGTGCACAGAATTATGGATGTGGGCATGTGGGTGTGTGACCCCACCGCGCTCCCCCCGCTTTTGGCACGCGATGGCAAAAAGGTTAGCCATCACTGACTTATAAGGTCCCTTCCAACTCTGTTAATCTGTTAAAGAATTGTTGCTATTCACCCAAACACTGTGAGAATATAAATGCTATCTGCTGGGAAAATATTAATGGGTGAATACTGGGGAGAGCAAAATTAAATAATTCTATCTCATTTAATATTCTGAGTTGCTTTTGTGATTTACTCTGTCCTGTTCTAACTTATGGTACCCTGAGCAAACAGCTTCCTAGGAATGGAAGGAGAATAGAACACATTTCTGGTAGCTCCAGTTAGGACAGAGATACCTCCTGGTTTAACTAGTGAGAAGGTAGTGTTGAACACTTGTGAATATTTCTAAATAGTGTGAGTTAGAACTGAAAAATATATTAAAGGGGCAATTGAACTTTGAGTCAATAAACCTGTGCAATTGCTTTTGAAATGCACTCTGTTGCCTTCTTGGTTAGTGTACCCACTGGGGACACAGCTCTTAAATTGGTTAAAGACTAGTCAGTCCAAGACTCTGCAGCAAAGCAGAATGGAGGAAAACAATGTAAATCTCAGAGAGTCAAGCGTTTTAGTATTCAGCCTGGCATCATTTTAAAAGCCAAGTAAAACAATACATACTATTTGTAGCATCAAGGCATTAAATTATGGATGCTGTTTAGCTACCTGCCTTCCAGTAATACGCAATAAGGTATTACCTTTATTGGTTCACTTTTCTGCCAGCATAGGAGCTTCCCGCTTTTAAGGGTATCATGGCTATCTTAAATCAAAATAAATCTAATTAATAATAGAATGCATTTCAGACTGCTGTAAGCACTGTAGTAATACAGAAGTACCCGAGAACATAATCATTTGTCTTGATAGTAAAAATGAACAAAGATTATTTTGAAACATTGAAACATCGTCCATTTGTTTGTTAACTATGAAGAATGTCATTCTGGAAAATGAGTCAAATAATTGTAATAAAGCTGCTAATAACATGCAGATGGGCAGGGGGAGAGAGAACCAAGAGTATAGGAATACAAATCTTACGGTACTAAGAGTTCAATCTTAGGCATGTCATCCTGTTTAAGTTCATGACACTTCCTCCCAGGTGACTCCTCCCAGAAGTGCAGTTGGTTCTGGAATCTTCTTGGAACTGCTGCAAGGTCTATGTTGTAGACTGGAGATATGTGGTGTCTTATCCCTCCCTCTCTGTTGAAAGAAGGCTCCTCAGTGATAACATAAATGGCCTCTTTTACCAATTGCACTCTGATTCAAGTGCAATTTGGCAAGATTAAACCCCCAAGTGGCCTTAAGAGCTTCCAAAGAGTGCTAACAACCAGATGACTGCAGATAAATACAATCATTCCTCTCCCCCCTCCCCCTCCACAACCTGACCGTTAGGTCAGAATCAATCCTTCCATTCCTCCACCATCCAGTCTCAACTATCAGTATCTATCCTTCCATTCCCCACCATCACTGCCATTATCACAACTGGTGAAGTTTCTTGGAGGAGAAATGAAATGTTTTGTTCCTCTTCCTCCAGGGGGAAAAAAAATCCAGTTGCCTTTTGAAAAAGCACTATTGAGACAATTATGACCTGGATGAATCTCCACAGACATTCTATCGCAGGACATTTGCTCAGAACATCTCACTTGTCACTTCTGCCTTGAAGGTGATGATGCGACAAGGGAGAACAATTATGTAAAAGGTGTAAAAATGCCACCTGAGTATTTATGCTCATAGAGAGGCTAATTATGTACTGAAATCTGACCTCTAATTTTTGAAATTTGTCTTGCCCTTGAAAAAGGCTTCTACTTTTCTACCCCATTTTCACCATGTTATTGATTTTTTTTTCTTTCAGCTGGGCTTTTCCAAATAAGGTATTGTTGTGAGGTGGTCAAAGTGTTGTATTTGTTGCTTACTTCTTCTGTCACTTAGCAGATCTCTTGCTGCCCCTGAATTTCTGATTTGAAAAAGCCCCAGAGGAGTTTCCTTATGCTGTCTTCTTCTATGATATTTTGTGAAAGGTGGGAGGAAAGTCAAGAGGGCTATAAAACAATAGAGAGATAGAAAAGATAGAATTTGGTGAACTTAATAGAATTTAAATGTGGGAATGTTGGAAGAAGTTTTAAGGACATGGATGGGAATGAAAGCATGAAGAGAAAAAAATTCTAGAGGCAATTTTGTCTTTTGATAATACTTCATTTGGTGACTGTTGCTGAAAGAAATCTTGTCTTCACACTTACTAACGTTCCTCACATTTACAATTATCACAGTATCCCCACAGTTTTATGCTCAAAATGTGAGCTCTTGGCAACCAGAATGTATTTATGAGATTTGCAACATCCCAGAGTCACAAGATCACCATTTGCCACTTTCCCAGCTGGCTTCCCATGTCATATAAGTATAGTATTTCTAATGACTATCATATTTTTTTAACCTATAATTTTTGTTGTTCAATCATTAAGTTGTATCCAACTCTTTACAACCTCATGGACCATAGCATGCCAGGTATCCCTGTTCTTCACTGCCTCCAAGAGTTTTCCCAAATTCATGTTTATTGTGTCAATGCTATCAAACCATCTCATCATCTGGCATCCCCTTCTTTTTGTCTTCAAACTTTTTTCCAATGAGTTTTCCCTTCTCCTTTGGTGGAGTATTTAAGCTTCTGCTTCAATATCTGTCCTTCCAGAGAATAGTCAGGGTTGATTTCCTTTAGGATTGACTGATTTGATCTCCTTATAGTCTGAAGGATTCTCAAAAGTCTTCTCCAACAGCATAATTCAAAGCTATCAATTCTTTGTGCTCAACCTTCTTTATAGTCCAACTCTCACAGCCATATATAACTACTGGGAAAAGATAGAGTGATATTGTCTGAATATCTGAGGTTGTTGATATTTCTCTGGCTATCTTAATTCCGGCTTGTGATTCATCCAGTCTGTCATTTTGCATGATGTACTCTGCATATAAATTAAATAAGCAGGGTGACATATAGCCTTGTCATATTCCTTTCCCTATTTTGAACCAATCAATGGCTGGTTCTAACGTTGCTTCTAGACCTGCATACAGGTATCTCAGGAGACAGGTAAGGTATCTGGTACTCCCATCTCTTTTTAAGAACTTGTCACAGTTTGTTCTGACTTACACAATCAAAGTCTTTAGTACAGTCAATGAAGCAGCAGTAAATGAAGCAGAAAACAAGGAATACATTGCTTTCTCCATAATCCACTGAATGTTGGCAATTTGAACTCTAGTTCCTCTGCCTCTTTAAAATCCACCTTGTACTTCTGGTAATTCTCAGTTCACATATTCCTGAAGCCTAGCTTAACCTGTTGTATAAATACCATTATTTGCCCTGTACAGAAAGAGAAGAAAGCAAGAATAAAAGGAAGTGTGTAGGGAAATTTGATTGTTAAGCCTCCCTGGGAAAGCATTTGGCAGAATTTTGATAGAAAGGATAGAAGAGGAAACAATGAGCAAATTTGAAGTACAATGAAGCTTTATGCTAGAAAGGGATGTGTAGAGGAGTGTTTTCCTCTTTTGCAGTTCACTGAGAAAAGTATGAATGTTAGAAATGTGAGATTAGTTGCGAATATAGTGAGTCCACAAACTAGATAAAATTAAAAGCCAGGTAAAATTGATCTACCAAAAAATTGCCTAATCTATGAGAGAAAGCAGCATTAAAGGATGAAGGGGAGTGGGAGATTCACTGACTAGAAGACTTAGTGAACATGCAGGGATGAATAATTCCTTGTATATACATGGAAAGTGTTTGGAAAGTTTTCTTACTATTCTATTCACATAAAAGGAAGATAATCCTGAATCTATGATGAAACACACGTGCCAATGAAGATTAGACTTGTTCTGATCTGTTCCAGGTCTACATTATTGTGAATCTTGATTGACCCTCCCATTTTAAATCAAAGTTTTTGGAGAGAAAAAAAATATCTTAGGATGCCTTTCAGATAAATATAGTGGTTGGTAGATTTTTCATTTGTGTGTGTGTGAATTGAAGAATTCTGACTTGTACATAGTGCGGCAAAGTGGCTCTGTGCCACTGATTTAACTATTTATTTCTATTTCCAGTTCCTTGAAGTAGCTTTGGAAGGTTTTTATACACAGA
Source organism: Masticophis lateralis (assembly GCA_030761175.1). Taxonomy (NCBI): domain Eukaryota; kingdom Metazoa; phylum Chordata; class Lepidosauria; order Squamata; family Colubridae; genus Masticophis; species Masticophis lateralis. The sequence goes on along the minus strand of JAUDYJ010000001.1, from coordinate 66,421,357 downwards.
GTACTTTAGTCTGCTATAATGCTATGAGCAAGTAAATGAAAGCTGGATTAATTTAATATGAATGTCAGGGAACATTGCCTAAAGCGAAACCTTTTATCCTGGACTGAAAAATGGGAGCACTTTGTAAATATCTTTTTATGGATTTGTTGTCTGTCTCTCTAGAAAGTTATCCTATTTTTGGACTTCCCAACTCCCTGGCCAGTACCTTCATGAATGTGAACATACATTTACGCTGATATATTTCATTTTATTTTATAACATTGTACTTTTGATATTTTTCCATTTTGTGTAATACATACATATTAGCCTGTACAATGAGAGCGTAGCTCCTTCAGTGTAGGAATTATTTGAAGTTATTATTTGGCTAATAAAACAAAAAGGAAATATTTTTCTTCCTCATCCAAACTTTATACTTTATTTTAGAAGATTACAAAATCTGAACAGCAAATCAGAATGTACGACAAAATGAAACTAAACAGTCTAAGATTAAAAAAAAAATCAAAAATAATAAGAAAAGAAAAAAACATTGTCCCCAAACTTATAAAGATCCTTTAAAAAGTAAAACTCCTTTTATGGCTCTAATAAAAAGGAGCTAGGCACATTAAGCCACTATATATGAAGAATTAGTAAAATCATACAGAGACATTAAATATGGGGTGGGGGCGGGAGAGAATAGCTTTCTTTTCATCAATATTCTCCTAAACATAGTAGAAGAAATTTTGGTGTATATATTTAGAGAGTGTTACACAGGAGTTTCTCAAGAAGGGCTAACCACCTTTTTTTGGGATATATTTAATTGCCTCCCAAATATAGTTGTGGGTATTTATTGCATCTATCTGTGACACTTCAAGTCATTGAACAAAACTATTAATGTAACTATTAGATAATGCTAGTCTTTGTTCAGGCATAGGTAATATACATGTGATTTATGAAATAAATTGGTCCTCTTATTATGCATATATCTGTTGAATTCTCCAGAAGCATGAGCGTAAAAAGATAGGAAGGAAATCTAAGTTAGGAGTACATGAAATTGTTTTATCTGCTGTAGGACTCAATGCTGTTTTGGATGCTGTTTTGGATGCTCTTCCTCTTCCTTATTCTTCCACCACTACCACCAGCAATAGCCCTCATCTCCCAAGTCGGCTGCTGAAATTTTCCAGAAAAACATATTTTTCCATATTTCAGGCATCACTCAACATTTCATGGCTTGAATAAGAAAAAATAAGCTAGGAGAACGGGTTGAGGAAACATTTATGGAAAGCAGATGGAATATCTATGGAGAAGGAGGAGGGGTAGCTAACTGAGAATTAATAATGACTTCTTCAATTCTGTGTTGAAATGCTACTTTTCCTACTCAGATAGTGTATGGATATTATTGTTAATTATATCTGAAAAAAATATTTATTTAAAACATTTTATTTCCAACCCCCCCAAAAACTCTTGACAATTCTTACCCTGCTCCCTACTTTGCAATGTAAATTTAAGTTTTCACATATAATTTCACTCATAAGTTCTCTACACTTTGCTCCTCCCATAATTTCTCACTGTTGTGTCTCCATTTATTATTGGGTGTAAGTGGGATGGCGGGCGTGGGACTGATGCAACTGGAACAAGCAAAGAAATTGCATTGTGCAATTTCACCATCTGTTCCAAACTTGCTGAAAATGATGGAAGGGATACCCCTGGAATTAAAAATATTAAGTAGAACATAAACTTTAGCATTATCCCTAAATATAACCAAATATTCAAGCTTTGTTAGCAGAAACCTGACAACAATAAATTTCACACTAAAATTAACATTTTGCTATAGTCACAACTGGGCCATGGTTCTTTTAACTAATGTTTCTTTCATTCTTTTCTCTTTTTTTGGTGAAAAGACAATAACCTAGAAGCCAGAGAGTTACTATAAATCTCTTCCAATAGCCCTGGAAAAGTCAAGTTTGTTAACTTCGTATCATAAATAAATGTTGTACAATACTATGTCAGGCTAGAAGGGGCACCTTTTTAAGAAAAGAAAATGCATAAACAGATAGAAAAGCATTTTGTGCTATAAACTGCTTGCATTCAGTAGTTCCATATCAACCATAAATTCAGTTTGGACGTTTTGTCTCTGTGAGCTGTAAAAGAAAACCAATTAGAATTGGTAAGCATCAATAATCTCATCCAACTTTTTACAATAGTGAAATGATCTGGATTTAAAATATTTTAAAGACTTCATTTGGAAGAGAATCCTTACTATTACAGAGCAAACCTGTATCAAAAGTGTCCTTCTACCGTATTTATATCCTTCTGTCTTCAGAGAATGGAAGGTTATTTAATACAATAAGCCTCTGACTATCAGAGGTAGACATTATTTTCATTGCTCTACCAATGATATCTCCTGCAACTCTGTACTCTATACATTAAGTATATTCTCTGAGTGCCACAGGAGTGACAAGAAATTGAGGAAAAAACTGAAACATTATCTCATTAGAAAGTAATTGTCAAGCACAGGAAATCAGGAGTACAGATAGTTCAATTGAATATATAAGTTTATTGTGTGCTAAAGCTCTCTCCAAGAATCTGAACTACTAACAGTCAAAACAAATTGGAGGTAGATCAGAGTCAATGGAATTCAAGGTGGGCTGAACTTGGATCTCTTGTGGGTGTGAAGAAAGTTAAGACTGATGATGTATTTGACCCCTTCCTCAGGCTTAGCCTGGTCATCTCTAATATTGATTAAGCCTGCCTGCCAGACTTCCTTCCCTCCCTCCTTCCTTCCTTCCTTCCTTCTTTCCTTCCTTCCTTTCCTTCCTTCCTTCCTTCAAAAAGTGGAAGATAATAATTATTTCCTTCACTAAATTAAGCCCTCTGATCCAAGGGAAGAGGAAGAGCATTTATGCTAGATCCTTATATCTCGATGGGATCAGGGCAGTAGGAGAAATGTGTAAAGCACAGAAACCAGAGTCCAGGGTCCACTATATGATTACAGTGGAGCAGACGGAAGATCAGTTATTTATTGAAAATGAGTTTATTGTAAGCTGAATCTTCCAGTCTTCAGCAACTGAAAAAAAGGAGTTAAACTGAAGTGCCCTGAATAATTTACTTCACAGTGAACACTCACTGAAGTGTAAACAAGAGGTATGTGTGTGTGTAAGCGTGGTTGTTAAATTCATGATTTGACCTTTTTCCACATCTCCAAATGAGTTCTCTCATCCAATTTGTGAACTACAAGGGCTACTCCAAGCAATACTTTTTATTTCTGAAATGAATGATTTTCTAATTTTTAAATTTGTTTATATGCGTGTATCTGAGTTGCTATTTATTTATCATTGGATTTATCTAGCTATACTGTTTCTCTGTTTCTATTTTATTGTACTGTACTTCGTATAATGAAAACATTTATTTTACTGTTTTGGATATATTGTCAATATGTGTTTGTGTACTGTTTATTATGAGCTATTAGGCGACACAGAACAGCATTTTAAAATCAGCTTGCAAATGTTGTTAAAATCAACCAGAGAAAATAGATATAGTTTCGAGTTAGACACTAAACAGAGAAGTGTAAAGGTGTTTCTAATTATAACATCCCTTCACCAAGAAATGACAAATAAGTATTCTTTATACACATCAAAACATGTTTTATACGAAAGAAGTGGCTTATCAGATTTGACTCATTATGGCCTTCTATATAAAGGACCCATGTACATATATGTGCACTTGGAAACTCATTTGCAAAAAAATCTTTTGACAGAGTACACATTGATTGATTAAATTCTGCCAATTTAACTATTGAAATATTGAGTGGAGTTGATCTCTTCTCTTCTCTTCTCTTCTCTTCTCTCATTCCTTTCCTTTCCTTTCCTTTTTTTCCAGTCATTTGGCCACTCCCTGAAATTTTACCACTGCCTGCAAAAGGGGTGGGGGGAGGAGACATTGTGGTGGTTGCCTAGCAACTTCATTACTTTCATTGCCTGCCAGAGGTAAGCTGCAGAATAGTAAATAAAAAGGGAAATTGGCTCCTTCCTAGCTGGAGATGAGAAGTAACCTTGGCTCAGCTAGGTGAGGAGCCAAATGCTTGAAGAAGAGAGCGAAAAACCTCATTTTTTGTGCATTGCTTGATGCCTAGAAATATATATCACCACCTGCTCTTTCCTTAAAATAGTATGGAGACTGATGACAATATCATGTATTTCCTAAAAACATATACATAGTGATTATATGAAAAAAACATTCTGCACAGTATATGTTTACAAATCTGTGAATGGATAGACCTACTATTTGCTGGGGGGAAATATTATAAAGTACTCTCCTTTAAAATTCAGGAATAGCTTCCTTTACAACAAATCAATATTGCAAGCAGATCTCTGGCTGAGGCTAAGAATGAGGCCTTCTGTAAATTTTATGCACAGTGCCTGATTATAAAGAAAATCTATAACCGAGTGCTATGCCTTAGAGTGTATAAGCCAAACTTAGACTAAATCCATTTGAAAAAGTCAGCAAATCATCTTGTTGTTGCTAAACATTATAATGTAGTGTTTTCTCCCTTGTCTTATTTATATATAAGCACTGTCTTCTCAATTAAATTTCTAAAAGTCCGATGTTGATTAGATTCATAATTTAGTGCACACTAAATTTTAATTTCAGCTTACTATCTTTCAGATATCTGTGTTCTTGGTATGGACATTTAAAACTTGTATGCAGCCCTGGGGTTTGTGGCTTGAAAGCACATCCTCTGTCTTTTTTAATATATATTTTTGGGATTTTTTTAACCTTCTAACTTTAACTCTTGTTTTTAATATTTGTTCTAACTATGTTTCTTTTTATGGTTTTAAGAGTCATAATTGGTTTTATTGATGATTGGTGATTTATTGATTTAATTGATGATTGGTGTAGAAATTTAATAGATAAAATATAAAATAAATACAATAAAATACAGAAGAAATGGTAAATTAGAGTAATTAAAGGCATGAGCTTATAGCAACACCATTCACCAATTTTCCCCGTATCTTTATGTTTCTGAAAATCATCTTTGTTTCCCTACACATTACTAAATACATTGCTTTTTAATTCTTTAAGCTTCTTACATTTCACTCTTTTAGAATCTCTCTACTACTACATTCAGACATAATTTTCTCAGTCTTCTGCTTTTCTCGATCCACTCATTTCTCCTTTTATGTATTTGTTTTGCAATTCAGTTCTCATTCATTTTCTTCCTATAACCAAACCACTTTTCAAATTGGTCACTTATTTTAGTATTCTGTCCACATTCAATTCAACTCACATATAGTCTTGACCCTATCTGTTCTGGTCTTATCACATATACACTTCCTACATAATACCTTCCCATTGCATTCAATGTCCTTTTATCTTACCCCTAGCATACTTAATTCTCACTTCTATTTAAAAATGGTTAGGAGCTTGATGTTATATGTAGCTTTTTTTGCTTTGTTAAACTAGCATCCATTCTTTACAACATACCACATACTGCCCTGTTTCCCCCAAAATAAGACATCCCCTGATAATAAACCCATTTGGGCTTTTGAGCGCATGGCAGTAAGACCAAGCACTTATTTCAGGGTTCAAAAAAATATAAGACAGGGTCTTATTTTCGGGAAAACATGGTAACACACCTTTCTACCAATATTTGTATATATTAAATTTTCTCCATTCATGTTAGCATCTTTATTAAGCATCATATAAATACACAAAATCAACTCCTTGCTCTAGTTTTTCACCCCTTATGTATAATTGCAATTAATTACCTCTCAGTCAAACACACCTATGTTGGTCTTTGGTACACCCATTTACAGATGCACCTTCCTTATTGTATTGTACAGTCTATTTAATGTGCAATGAAAGTCCAAGTTCTAGACCAACGATATGGATCATCTGCTTACAAATATGTAAGTATATTAAAATCCCCAATCAACTAATCTGAAACATCAGAAATTTTCCTATCCATTTTTTCCAAGATACATAATACTTTTTGAGTGTCCAACATACCACATTCCAGGGGTGGGTTCTACTTATCTTTACTACTGGTTCGCAACAGGATCGCGCACATGTGCTCACTTCGCTCATACACGCGCCTTGCTTCTGCACATGCGCAGATTGCTTCTGATGGCATCAAGGTCAGTGGGTGGAGCCTCCCGCCGGTTTTTCTACCAGTTCTATAGAACCGGTCCGAACCGGGGGCAACCCACCACTGCCACATTCCCATACAGATCTCTAGAGTATTCCTTCCACCATTATTTCATTTTAGTTGCAGCCCTAATTATTATATCATGTTTATTTTTAATTCTGTTCATTCGGCTGGAGATTTTGTGCTCCTTGGAAAACAATGCTTTTATCAAAATTGCTGAGCGCTTTCTTCTTAGTTCTTTTTTAATCTTAACCATTCATATTCTTTTTAATTACTTTATTGTAACTGTCTTTGTATTCACATATCTTTCTCTCATAATTTATTGCAGCAATCATTTATTAAATTATTTTTTTCCTTTGTGCAGTTTTTTTACTTCATCATTTTCAAAACATTCTTTTTCATACTTCCCATTGTAGTAATGCCATATATTTCTGTGGTGCTCTGTGCATAATTATTTTCATCCGGTTCCATGTGATTTCCATTATTCTCTTTCCTTACAACTGCTTTCCATTCCTTCTACTGAAAGATTAATCTATCTTCAAATTTTTTTATGTACAGGACTTCCTTTGCTTGCAAAAGTTCTGCTTTCAGTGCCTTCTTTCCTTTTTTCTGTTCATTTTGCCAAGGTCCACTCATGATATTTTCATAAGGTAGTCTATTTCCTTGATCTTCACAGTTGCTTCAATCTTTAATCAGAAATAATTTACTCAACCACACATGAATAGAATAGAATAGAATAGAATATTATTCTATTCAGTTTGGAATAATTATACTTATTCCAAACTGTACCTGTCAAACTGGACAAAAAATTCTTCTTAGAACTCAATGCAATAATTAGGAAATTCATTTGGGAAGGAAAAAAACCAAGGATAGCAATTAGATATTTACAGGATAAGAAGGAGAGAGGGGGATTCGGATTACCAAAATGGGAGACATATCAAAAAGCTGCAAATCTAGTATGGCTGAAAGATTGGGCTACTTTACAAAATAAAAGACTCTTAACTCTGGAAGGACATGACCTCCAGAAGGGCTGGCATGCATATCTTTGGAATCCTGGTAAAAGAACCAAAACATACTTTCATAGACATAAAATAAGGGAGACTCTCATACAAACATGGGGAGAGATAAGACAGAGGCAATACATAAAAATACCGAGATGGCTCTCCACCATGGAGGCATTAATATACCCAAATGTTCTGGAAATAGGGAAGATGTTCAGATATAAAGAGATATTGGATGGGGGAGGGAACCTTAAAACTAGGGAAGAATTGAGGGAGCAAGGCATCATTATAGATTGGTGGCCATATGCTCAAATTACTTCAAGATACAAAAAGGATAAGGAGGAATTCGGCATAGAGATAGGGATAAATGGATTCGATAAGATTTGGATGGGCTCAGACGAGAAAATTCTAGCTAAACTATACAATTATTTATTGGAATACGACACTGTAGAGGAGGTGGTTAAGGAGCCGATGTTGGCCTGGGCTAAAAATATTGGTAAAAATATAAATCTGGATGAATGGGATACGATTTGGGAAAAAAACCTTAAAATGACTAGAGCAGTGACTTATAAAGAAAATCATTATAAGATGTTTTATAGGTGGCACATGGCCCCTGCAAGGATAGCGAAGATATACCCTAATTTGAGAGCAAATTGTTGGAAATGCGACCATCAACAGGGCACCTTTTACCACTGTTGGTGGACATGTAATTATGCACAAAAATATTGGAAGATATTATCAAAGTGGATTATGGAAATTATAGGAGAAGATTTCGAACTCGACCCCAAAGCATTTCTCCTGGGAATCCTAAAAACAGAGTATGTTAAAGAGAAAAAGTATCTAATTATCCACATAGTGACTGCCACAAGGATTTCCTTTGCCCAGTACTGGAAGGAAAAACAGCTACCCCCAGAAGAACTTGTTATAAAGAAAATATTGGAATGTGCAGAAATGAATAAATTGTCCTTAGAAATCAATGACAGAACGGATTCGGAGTATTATGGGGTGTGGGGTCTGTGGTACGAGTGGTTGGAGAGAAGGAAAAAAACGAGATAGTATATATAATTACTGTGTATTATTATGTGTAATAATCATTAAGATAAAATCTAGCACTACTATGTTCATATATCTACCTATAAGAAGTAATAGTATATGTATATGTAGGACAAGATAAAAGTTTATGTATTTATTTATGCACCATGGAACCGAAAATGTTTCTGATTGTATTGATTTGTATAAATAAAAATTAAAAAAAAAAAAAGAATAGAATAGAATAGAATAGAATAGCATAGCATAGCATAGCATAGCATAGCATAGCATAGCATAGCATAGCATAGAATAGAATAGAATAGAATAGAATAGCAGAGTTGGAAGGGATCTTGGAGGTCTTCTAGTCCAACCCCCTGCTTAGGCAGGAAACCCTACACCACTTCAGACAGATGGTTATCCAACATCTTCTTAAAAACCCCCAGTGTTGGAGCATTCACAACTTCTGGAGGCAAGTTGTGCCACTGATTAATTGTTCTAACTGTCAGGACATTTCTCCTTAGTTCTAAGTTGCTTCTCTCCTTGATTAGTTTTTATCCATTGCTTCTAGTCCTGCCCTCAGTGCTTTGAAGAATAGCTTATATTCTCCAAATATAATAATTGTATTATTTGTATTTTATTGTATTCCAAAGAATACAATAAAATACAGAAGAAATGGTAAGTTAGAGTAATTAAAGGCATGAGCTTATAGCAACACCATTCACCAATTTTCCCCATATCTTCATGTTTCTGCAAATCATCTTTGCTTCCCTACACATTACTAGCTACATTGCTTTTTAATTCTTTAAACTTCTTACATTTCACTCTTTTAGGATCTCTCTACCACTACATTCAGGCATAATTATCTCAGTATACTGCTTTTCTCCATCCACTCATTTCTCCTTTCATATATTTATTTTGCAATTCAGTTCTCCTTCATTTTCTTCCTATAACCAAATCACTTTTTTTTTTTTTTTTTAAAAATTGATTTATATGCCACACTTCTCCGGAGACTCAGGGCAGCTTACAATGCGTTAAGCAATAGCCTTCATACTTTTGTATATTTTTTATACAAAGTCAGCTTATTGCCCCCACAAACTGGGTCCTCAGTTTACCTACCTTAGAAAGGATGGAAGGCTGAGTCAACCTTGAGCCTGGTGAGATTCGAACTTACTAATTTCAGACAGCTGGAGTTAAATTACAATGCATTAGTCTGCTGAGCTATCCAGGCTCCTTTTTAAATTGGTCACTTATTTTTGTATTCTGTCCACATTCATTCAACTCATATACAGTTCTGACCCTATCTGTTCTGGTCTTAGCACATATACACTTCCTACATAATACCTTCCCATTTCTATATTTGAGAATAGAAATGCATGGATATTTGAAGTATCACTTATCTTTATATTTAGCCTCATGTTTTTCAGTAAGTCATCCCCATTTAAAGATACAGTACCTACCTAATATTTTTTTACAAGGTACTAGCTAAAATTTAAGTTCGCACTGGATGTAATAGAACATCTTGGACAGACCCCATTTTGTTACTTGATAACATATACACTTCAAAGCAATCGGAATAAATGGATCAAAAGTATTCTTCCACAATTTTTGAATGACAGAAATCCCTAGTGGTGACAATAACATCATTATTTTTTAAAAAAATCCTAGAGCAATGCATTCTCTAGGATTTAATTGAAGTATGGCATCCAGGGAAGCTGCAGCTCACTAGGAAGGTATAAATCCTTGGCCACTGTGTAACTAAATAAATGTACAAGCAACACAAGCCACCCATGTGAATGTCACTGAAATTCTTTTCTCATCTGAAACAATTTCTGAACCAATTGTCTTTCCTAAAATAGAATGAGTCTGGTAAGACGACAACAAAGAGAATTTCTCTTTCTCAAACCTCAGATCACTGCAGAGGGTGTCTGTGCATGTCTTTAAACTGAACGCTTTTCTACATAAATTCCATAAGGCATCTCAGCCAGGGGTGAGTTGCCTCCGGTTCAGACTGGTTTGTAAGTGGAACTGGTAGTAAAACTGGTAGGAGGCCCTGCTTACTGCCCCGGATGTCATCATCGGTGATCTGCGCATGCGCAGAAGCAAGGCGCACGTGCAGTCCCGTTGCAAATTGGTACTAAAGATAAGTAGAACCTATCCCTGATCTCAGCACCTTTGTTGATTTAGAACTATATTTTTGTTTCACCATTACTCTATTTCAAAGTAGCACACTTTCTCGTATGTAATGTTTCTAGGTAAACAATCCTATTTAGATGATGTTGCAGTAACAGCTCTGGAAGGAATATTTCTATTGCTTAACAGTTAGAGATATATGTGTAAAATAACTCCTCTGGGAATGTTAAAACTCTCTGGGAATGTTAATATATATTACAAGATGCATAGTTAAAAGAATAATAAAGAACCTGAAGAAATTATGATTTAAATGACTGGTTTAATGTATATCTCATGATAATCTGCAAATGGGTCAGACATTTTAATACAACTGGATTACAGAGACAATTTTCAAACACTAATACAAAATCACTGGCTTCCAACTTTTTATTTATTTATAGAGCAATCACTTAGGGAGAAGATGTCTCCTCCATTTCTTACTGTTGTTGACTAGTTTTGGTGGATTCCATTACTGCCTTAAGATTCCAGTGCAGATACTTTGTTGTACACTTGGATGCTTTTAGTTCCTTTAAGTTTAAGAAATATAAAGCAGTGACTACCATCTAGTCACTTCCTAAAATCGAAGAAAATACTCTAAGGCAAGGAATCAGACTTTTTTAGAAATGGCTGGGATTCCTACCTTGGTTAACCTCTCCTTGTCTAACAATATTAGAAAAGTCATAGTGGATCAGCTCAAAGGACCCTCTGACCCCCTTGTTCAACAACCTATTTCCTACAGTAAAAGGAGTTGTGTGGATTTTACTCTGCTAGTCATTGCCAACTATAGGGGTGGTGCTCATCTCCATTTCAAGGCTGTCGAGTCCATGCTATCTGAAGACAATTCTATGGTCATGCGATCAACATGATGTCACAGAGTGCTGTTACGTTCACACTGAAGTGGTACCTATTTATCTACTTGCATTAGTATGTTTTCGAACTGCTAGGTTGGCAGGAGTTAGGTAGAAGGCTCACGCTGTTGTGTGGAGCTCAGATCTCGAATCAAGTCTGCTGGCTTTCCAACCAACAAGCCCACATCTTAACCGCTGAGTTACCATGCCTCCCTATCTCCTACAGTACCCAGTAAGATACTGTACTATAGGAGAGTCCAAACAGAACATGATGGCAATAGTAGGTATGCCCTGGCAATGGGAGAGGAACACTACATCTGATGCTAGATAGAAATAAATGTAATTATGATGACTGGGATTCATAGCTTTGTATTTTGAATCAAGAGAGCTGATTCACCTCTTTAGTTTCTGCCTTAGGTATGCAAGGCAGGCCTCAGACCTAGCAAGGCAAATTAATCGAAAACACTCTATGTGAAAGATTCCAAAAAAAAAAAAATAGTGACTATTCAGTAGGATAACTTTTTCATACAATTTACTCACCCACAGACTTTCTATGTTATGGACCAGAATATTGCCATTTAAATTCCTCATAATGACACTGAATATTCCCTCAGTAATTGATTCAATACTTAACTGGAAGAATCTCCTTGCATGGTCTTTGGATTAATTTAGACTCTTACATAATATTATTAAAATCATTAAAGTCAATTATTATCTTACTGGGACAATGAGGTGGCAAAAAAGAAAGTTAATCTTTAACTTTCTTCCCAGCAGCACTCTGGTAATTACATTAGTAATTCAGAACATCATCATATGCATTGTTTTAGGAAACCTTGCACCTCAATATGGATTTGAGTCTAGCTCATACTAATTACATGGGGGGAGGGGAGGGAGGGGGAGAGAAATCCAAATTTACATGTATTCCTTTTAAGAAAAAGTGAAAATCCCTATAAGATTTAGTGTAATTTTTAAAAAGATATATACTTGTTTCCCAATAGTAAAATCAAATGTGTGAATATCCAAATTATGGGTTGGAAAAGCAGGGTGGGATCCAAAATAGTAAGCCTTTCTCACTATTTGGGGAGGAGGATTCAAAATGAATAATATCTAAGTTTGTAAATGCTGTAGATTCAGTCTACAGGTAGATCGAGAGATTCTGGCTGGCTGTAAATAGATATAAAGACACATTTGCATTCCATAGAGCCCCATGTTTGACCAGGACACATGCTTTTCATGCATTTGCAGAAAAGACTCACCCAGCTACTTTGTCTCACATGCTTTCTGAGAGAGATGTTCATATATTCTTGGAGTAGATCTCATTTTTTCAGCAGCAGAAGCCAATGTGTTGCTTGTTGAGCTCCAGGCAAACAACATTGTTAGTGACTCACTCATTAACACTGTCTGGTACTGAGGAACTGTTTAGAAAAATGTCTCTCCCACACAGGAACTAAGAAGAGTGACTTTGCCAGTGCTATGCAGAAGCACCACTTACCATATGGAAGATACTAATAATAAAGTGCTTGGAAAATTCTGAAGATACTGCATGTTCCCTTACTGAGACTTTACAAGATCCAAATACATCTGACTTAGAATCAACATTAAGAAAGTTTTGGTAATATTGTATAATATCAGTATTATACTGATATTATACAATATCAGTATAATATACAAAATTAATAGATGCTTAACAATATAGTTGTCATTTATTTGGAGATGGATTGGAGATGGAGGGAGGGCACTTTAAAATATTAAGTATGAATGAAACAATCTGTGTTTACATTAATAATGTCTTGCCTTTGTCACAAAGTCATTTTGGAGGAATGACAGTGGCATTCTCCAATGTGGACAATGAATGGGAGAATCATTAGTGACAGACAGTATGCAGCTGATCTATATACGTTGAGATTAAATTTCTTAAATCAAATATGTAGGCTATACATGGAATGAGAATTTCCCTACTGAGAAGTTCAGCTAGAACATTCCAAGAATGGCCCAGTCGGAATTCTCTGATTCAGAACTGCAGAGGAAGAAGTGCGGCTAAGAAATGAGGTTTCAGTTCATCAGAATTTTGCATCATTTTTGATGCATTTTATTGCATAATAGCCCCCTCAAAACTCCTGTAGTAATATAGAATTTCTCACTGAAAAACTTCCATTAAAGAGAGCAACATTTGCTTATGCGTTTTTTCTCTTCTCTTACCCAGGTCTCACTCTGGTTTACATTTCAAACTACCTCCTACACAACACATGACTTTTTATCTGTTCTCTTCCTCTCACATTTCTGCTTTTGAAAGAATTTCAGTTCAATTAGCAGCCAATGATTTCATTAACTTTCCTTGTAAGGTTTTAATCCATAAACAATTTTTAGAGTGATTCTTTGAGAGATTTGCAGAGAAGTACATTATGTAAAATACTGTCAAGCATAAGTTTACACTGCCCTTTGGTTCCAATATAACAAACACAGTGGATGTGTGGTATCCCTAGACATTAACCAATATGTATATAGTAGAGATGGGGTTCAGAAGGTTCTGACCAGTTCTGGAGAACCGGTAGTGGAAATTTTGAGTGATTCGGAGAACCAGTAGTAAAAATTCTGACTGATCTCACCCCCATCTATTCTCTGCCTCCCAAGTCCCAGCTATATGGGAGGAAATGGGGATTTTACAGTATCCTTCCTCTGCCAGCTCACCAAGCCACGCCCACCAAGCCATGCCATACCCACTAAGCCACACCCACAGAATCAGTAGTAAAAAAATTTGAAACCCACCATTGGTGTACAGGCATCCCTTGTAATAGTGTATGATACTCAGCCCAGGAGGAAACTCATTTAATACATTTAAATAAATAAACTCATTTATATTTCCCATTAATTATATTTTCTGAATATATATTTCAATCAAAATATATTCATCTCTGCCCTTTTCTGGATATTGTGATATGGTCTGCAACTGAAAAACATATGCCTCAGAATCCTTTAGAGGAAAAATACTTGCACAGAAACAAAATTAAGTGCATAGAAAGTATTTACATATTAAGGGAACTTGCTTTACAAAAACTGCATACACACACACACACAATTTTCATATATGTTTCACTAAATATACGTATTTGTACATGGTCTTTTACTAATATAATATAAGATGATGGGATGGGCTAAGATAGAATAGGATATGTGTTTGTGTGTATATGTGTATATATGTATATGTGTGTGTACACACACACACCATGTAACATATGCAAAAAAAAAAATATTTTGTCATTAAAATTGTCCTCAGCCAGTACCCTTTTGCTTCCTAAGTTTCAGAAAGTCATTTCAACTTTCCACTTTGAAAACATGGACTCCAAAATAACCAAAATATCCAAAATGACAATTTCATAATGAATATTACAGTACATATTAATTTAGTAGTCTTGTTTTGGGGTTCATAAGGTTGCATCCTCTTTTCCCCCCAAAAAAAACACCTTCGTGGAAAATACCATTTTCAAGAACAAAAGAGCTTTTCAGGAGAAGCAAGATGGCAGCAGCAAAAGAGCTGACTTCTTTGTATATGGGTCAACATTGCACGCACATAAAAAGGGACAGAGCTTGAATCCTAATGCTGCCTCCCTTATCTTGTATTTTTGAACCACCTCTGTGTCTCCTGCTAGTATTATGCATATGCATATACTGTTATTCTCTTTCTCTTACCCAGTGGTGAAATCCAAATTTTTTTACTACTGGTTCTGTGGGCGTGGCTTGGTGGGCGTGGTGTGGCTTGGTGGGCATGGCTTGGTAGGCATGGCAGGGGAAAGATACTGCAAAATGTCCATTCCAACCCCACTCCAGGGGAAAGATACTGCAAAATGTCCATTCCAACCCCACTCCAGGGGAAGGATACTGCAAAACCCCCATTCCTTCCCCATTCTTGGGGGAAGGATATTGCAAAATGTCCATTTCCACCCCACTCTGGGGCCAGCCAGTGGTGGTATTTGCCAGTTTTCTGAACTATTCAAAATCTTCACTACTGGTTCTCCAGAACCTGCTGGATTTCATCCCTGCTCTAACCCCATCAGATACAGATAATGCTTAAGCTGTCCTGATGTTCTGCTTCTATGTGCTTAAGATTTAGATGATGAATAAGTGAAATTCAACCGGTTAACATAGCTTGAATAGTATCCAGTCTGTTCTAGATGGATTCATGCTGTCCAAAAGGCTGCTGTTCTCAGTCTGATATTACTTATTGCTCTAGCAAATTTCATTAGGATCTAAGTAGCTTCTTTATCAAGTGTCTTTATCAAGTTTGACTGATATACCAAGTGTGTCAGGCTTCTAGTAGCAACTCCAGCTAAGTTCAAGAACAAGTTTCTCAAAGCTCTTATTAGCAATATTTATTTAGATTAGTAGTGGTAATAATAGCCCTGTTCTCAGTATTTTGCATGGAGGAGGAAGTGCTTGAGATAAGACTAAGCTTTTACAGAACAAATATAAATCCTGATATCCATATTTAAAAAACTTGGCATCAACTCCTAGATCATCCCAGATGATGTTGTCTGAGAATTCTGGGAGTTTGAAGTCCACACATCTTCAAGTGGCCAAGGTTGAGAAACATGGCCTTAGGTAGTATGCTAATACCCTTTTGCTCACCCAAATATCATTTTTCTCATGACTGCATTTTTATACCTCTCAAAACAACTTCTGAGGATTTAGGTCATCACTAAAAACATTAGATGTAGTTTAGAAGCTGCAGATACAGATAGAGGCTGGTAAAAAATTAGGGAAGGGGAAATATTGCATTTTCTCATCCTCGCCTTTTAGAATTGTGTTCACTCTCATCTAAGTCTATTTCTTTGTGTATTTCACAATCTTCATATTTCTTAGTAGCGCATAAAAGTATTTCTCCCCTTGGCTATGTTCAACTTCCTTGCTGATTCTCAAGGCTGTCAACTCAGCTTCTGACATTCACATTTCAATTCATATTTTAAAAGTTGATCCCTATGTGTCTTTACACAGAATTAAATTTGGGCTTTACATTATTGCAAGAGAATTGCAACCTAAAACATCTTCTAAGAGTTTGTAAATAACAGAATTAACAGTTTACAGAATAAAAGTTGGAAGGGGCCTTGAAGGTCATCAAGCAGGAGACCCTATACCTTTCCAGACTATGTGGCTGTCCAGTCTCTTCTTAAAAGTCTTCATGATGGAGCAAACACGACTTCTGTCAGCAAGGTGTTCCACTGGTTAATCATCCCCACTGTTAGGAAATTTCTCCTTAGTTCTAGGTTGTTTCTTGACTTGCTTTCTGGTGCTTTGGAAAATAGGTTGATCCCCCTCTTCTTGGTGGTATCCCTCACATACAGGAACCCTGCTATCATGTTACATTCACGAACATGTTAAAATACTTGATTTCCTACTCTTTAGGTTTTCCTATAGATTTGAACTAACTAAATCAAGGTGGGGCAGAATCCATGTTCTTATATATGTGAGCATCAGCAGGATATATATATGTGAGCATCAGCAGGATATATCCATGGAGCTTGATGAAATGTGCTAGTATTTATTCTATTCCAAATGCCTAGCAAATAGTATGGCTTTGTGGCACTCATGACTTTGAAATAGGATAAGATAAACTCAGGAATGAAACAACTTACGGACTGCTTAGTCCTTCAAGAGGAGCCATGTTGCACTAGAAAAGTACTTATTTTCTTAAATTTCTTTATGATCTACTACTATCTTCTCTGCCCATATTAGGTATGCCTAATACCCAGAATAGTAAAATATATATGGCTTTTATTGGAATGGAACTGCATGCAAATGTGTCACTCTGATGCTTTCTTTTGACTTTGTTAATAGGAATCTAATAAAGCCAATATCAATTTCACAGCCCCTATCTTCATATATTTCCTTGTCATACTAGAGCATGACAGAACAGTGAAGAGTAGCTTTTATATACCTACAGTATAGGCTAAGGTTGGACATATTTCTTGAATAATGAAAGAGGCACTTCAAATAGCTGAAGTTTCAACAAAGGAGAATGAGAACCATCCTAAACCAACAAGTCACCTGTCCTCCAATGGCCTCCACTAAATCAACCAACAAGCAATTGATCCTGTCAGCAAAGCTGATAGAAAATATATTTATGTGAAGGAATATTTTTTTACAGTGGGAGTAATATTAGCCAATTGTTATCTGACAATGAAACGTGGTTGCATTTTACAAATGTCTTTTTCGTTAGCAGGGAAGTCAATAAATACATTGATGCTACAGTATTTTGATTCTTTGCAGGGGGGATTCTTAGGAAATTGAATTAAATGTTATATAAAATAAATAGTGTGCCATAAGACATTACTCCTATGTGGAGAGCCCCAACCATATATTATGAAGGTTAGGAATAAGTTTGAAATTCACAGAAGCAGCTGGATGAAAACATAGCTATGCTTTCCAAAATACAATGTTATAGCCATCTTCCAAATAAACAAGAAGCAATAGCACTTAGACTTATATACCACTTCACAGTGCTTTACAGCAATGGTGGGTTGCCCCCAGTTTGGACTGATTTGCAAGAACCGATAGTAAAACCAGTGGGAGGCTCCGCCCACTGACCTGGATATCATCATAGGTGATCTGCACATGCACAGAAGCTTCTGTGCGATCCCGTTGTGAACCGGTAATAAAGGTAGGTAGAACCCACCCCTGCTTTACACCCCTCTCTAAGCTGTTTACAGAGTCAATATATTGCCCCCAACAATCAGGCTCCTCAGTTTACCGATCTCGGAAGAATAGGACGCTGAGTCAACCTTGAGCTGGTCAGGATCAAAGGAATCGAACTCCTGGCAATGTGAGCAGAATTAGCCTGCAGTACTGCATTCTAACCACTATACCCCTACAGCTTATATGGTTCATCACTGTTTATTTGAACATGGATCTGCTGGAGTTTTAATTTTTCTCTTCTCATGTTACTTTGTATTTTAGTTATAGTTGGAGAAGGCTGCTTATACCGGCCTTAATTTGACTGTTTAGAAAGGGTATGTTATATATAGGCGTTATTCTGAATTTATTTGCCTTTCTCACATACACGTACAGAGTTGTTAAGTTTACAGGGTCATATACTCTAAAAATGTCATATACTCTAAAACACCGACATTCTTTTTTTACTTAAGTATCACCATTATAAATAATAATAATTAGAGTGGTACAGTGGCCTAATAGTAAAAACGCTCACCTCCCCGTCGGAAGGTTGAGAGTGCAGTCCTAGGAAATGGCAGATACTGTATTTCTTTTGTAGGGCACAAACAAAAAGATATCTGCTGTGAACTCTGTGTGGCAGCAGGAAGGGCGCCCAGCCAGCAAACACTCAGCTCCATTCAGGGTTGTAAAAAGAAAAACAAATAGGGTTTTGAATCAAATAAATAGTATCAGAATGCAAATTTTAAAATAAAGGGATCTTTCCTGGGCTGCTTTGGATTGATTCTTTTCTTTTCATATGTGTATAAATATTTGTGCATAAAAGTCCCAGAAAAACAATAGTGCAGAAAAAACTGAGAAAAGGCTATCAATATCTAAAGCTCTGAAAACTGAGTACTACATTTTTATTTTCTGAATTCCAATTTATTTTCAGCTTAATCCAGTACTTTAGCCAAGCAAGTGTATAAGCCTATGGCCCTGTTCAGGCTTTATTTAACATGGAAGTCTGTCATTGTGGCTTAGTATCTCAAAATCTGTCCTCAGAGACCATCTTTCATACAGCTCACTCTTTCCTTGGGTGTGGGCCTTCCAGAACCAACACAGAAAGAGCTTGAAACAATATCAGCACAGAGTGTTTCTCTGATATGGTACAACAGCACGAACTATGTAAGGTCCTGTGTTTGGATCCTCTCAATTCTCTCTGAATCTCTGGAGATTGTTAACAATTTCTGCAGATGATACAAAGACAGATGGACCATAATTAAATAAATTATGTAAGTGATTTCACTCATAACAGAAAACATGAGAGAGATTCATCACCTTTCAGAAGAGTCCGTTTCTCCAGTGAGTTTACTTAGGCCTAATAGTTGAATTTTAATCCTCTTTGTACTGTGGTTAGAAGTCATGCAGACTTCAATGTTGCAGGAAATGGCCGGGACATTTTCAGAAAGCCATTATGTTTATTTTGATTGTCAAAAGTATGAAGGACATAATGCAGGATGCCTCCAAGGAAATATTACTCAATCTTATAAGTATACATTTTATACTCTAGGGTGTTAATAACAGTGGGTCAAGTTAACTTGCACAAGAGAAACCAGAATAACAAAGTCATTTTAATTAATTTTTACCCTTTCTGTATGACACCAAATAAAATGTAAAAGGTTACACTGTTAATTCATAAACTAAACTCCAGCAATAGGCATTTTGTCCTGTAGTCTCATTTCTTAGATTTGACTGCTGTAATAGTTGACTTTTCAAAACTTACCTCTACGCCTTAACTATCCCTTGGTGTGCTGTAGAAACATATTGATGCACTTGAAGCCTAGGATTCCATATTAAATGAAGGGAAAAGGACAAAAAGTATTTGTACAAACACAGCTAGAGCAATTTGCACAGTCAACACTAATGTAAAGAGCTGTGAAATAACTAGTGTAATAGTTTACACAAAGAACTAAGAAAACTGGATTTCATCCTTACAATAGGGTGCAAATCAGTTTTTCTCTGAATGGGAGAAACTTTGTGTGGTAGTAATTGGATACAATTTCAGATATTACAATTTTAGTTTTCATAATATTATGATGGTTCTTCATGATGATTGTGATTTTTAAAATTAACTTACCATGGCACTGTCTGAAACCTATGTTCATTTCATTCATTATTTCTTATCAAGTATTACAGGTTGATTCTGTCTTGGGGGAACAAAGCCATAGAACAATCTAAATATTTACAAGGCAAGGGTAAGATTGGAAGGGAAACTCACAATGCAAAGCTATAAGCAGAACTTGAAGTATGGCTGGAATTCATTCCTGAAGTTCAGGCAAGGTGAGAGTGTCAATGGCAAATCAAACCAAGAACTGAAAAGAACAATTTCAAGGGAAATCCAGTTCATAAATCAGGAGGTGGCAGATAGATATTCCTGTGCTAACTGCTAAGAATAGAAAGGATTTTAAAGCCCAAAGATCTGCTCTTTAGTTTCATCTCCTATAAGAAAATAAGAGTAGCTTTGCTAGATTAGCTCAAAGGCCATTCTAACCAACATTTTGATTCTCACACTGACCAATCAAGGATCTCTGGGATGCTCACAAGGAACAAATGGGACCTGCCCTTTTTCTCCATTGTTCCCCTACAACTGCTATTTGGAAGCATGCATCTACCAAAATGTTGGTGACACTGAATCTTAAAGTATTATAGCTTTTGATCAACCTATTCTTTGTTATTTTATATAATACCACTTTAAAGTTAACCATGTGTGTGGAAAGAAGGACTTTCATTTGTCTGTTCTAAATCTCATTAGCTTTATTTGATTTCCCAACGAGGAATGCCCATTGGAAGATTTCCCCAAGGTCCCTTTTTCCCATGGCATGCATGATTTTATACAGCTGAGTGATCTCTCAATTATTCTACAGCTTGATGGTGCTTAGCTCTTTTTTTCCAAATTAGGTGAGAAACCATCATCGTCATAATAGTCTGAACCTGGACTTTTGTGTTCATGACTAGGTAGAGTCAACTGCACTTCAGATGATTCAAATGAAGGCCATGTTCAAATGAACAACATGAGGCAGAATAATTGCATGTGTTACCCGAAGTTGCCAGGAACTTTTTTAATCACTGAATATGTGCAGCTTCTTTTTACAAAGCAATTAAAACTGAAAGAGTAATAAACACAGCATAGTTATGTTCAAATCTGCAAGTTTAATTTGTACTTATGAAAAGAAGAAACAAATCCATATTTTTTTTACATTTTCAAAGTCTTATAGATTAGGTAATTCAAATATTTGAATTTAAAAAACCTCCTTCTCTTCTTTTGGGAAAAATAGTTTTAAAACATGCCAAGGAATTGATAAATATGGAGGAAAGAGGGAATTAAGAGATATTTAACAAACTCGAAGCAACTGGAGTTTCAGCTAATAGATGAAAAATGCATATTTGTCATATATTTTGCACAAGTGTAGAAGGTACCAGGCTCAACAGTAATACTGTGAGAAGGAGCTAGGTGTCCTAGTGGACTATCATTTAAGTATGAGCCAGCAGCATGCTGCAGCTGCCAAAATAGCCAATGTAGTCCTAATCTGCATCACTGAAGGATAGTATTTAGATCCTGAGAAATGATAATACTGCTTTATACCATACTATTGAAGCCATACTTGGAATTTTGCATTCAGTTATGGTTGCCACAATACAAAAAAGATGCTGAGACCCCAGAAAGAATGCAGAGAAGAGCAACCAGGATAAGTACACTGAGAGCATATGCATCAAGACGAATTGTGTGTCCTATTCTATTCTATTCTATTCTATTCTATTCTATTCTATTCTATTCTATTCTATTCTATTCTATTCTATTCTATTCTAATCAAGTAATATTGTGATATGAAATTTTCTGACAATTTTGGTCAATCAATGCTCACCCTATTTGAATGAATTATGGCTTAGGGAAGATACCTAAAAGAATTTTCAACAGTGAATACAGGGGTAGAAGAGCTTGTAAATATTGGCATGATGTCACACATGGAATTCTGAGAAGTAGCTTCTCAAAATGCTCTCTTTCAGAATGGCATCTTCATTGGATCCAAAGGCATTGCTACAAAAAAGTTGGAAGTATGAGCTGGTATTTTCCTTTACAACATGCCAGATTCCTTCCTGGGGTGAAAAAATGGATTAAAAAGCAGAGAGAGAAAATTATTATTAAAAATCTACAGGTGTATCCATTGGTCACAAGTTTCATAATTGTTTCCAGTTATTTCATTTATTAATAATATTTCAGTTTAAATAATTAGCAATAGTTTCAATAAATACCAACTTTAGGCATATGAGATTAGTTATGAAATATTTGGATTCCAGCCCTTAAATCTAGGGAAGCGTACAGACAATTCTACACGGTTATGTATACTTCTGCCTTTATTTTTTTTATGTCTGATTTTTTTTTCCTGATGCCATTTTAGCAGAAATTTTGTTTTTCAAATTGATTTGGATGTGTTTTTTTTCTTGACAGACACAGCAATCTTATCTCATTTGTATATGTAAAACTGCATAAAACTTTACTTACTAAGCAATGAATAATATTAATATGCTCAACACACACTGAAATATTCCAAAAATGTTTAATTCTGCTTTTTAATGGAAGGCAGGCATGTGATTAGAGCAGGGCTGTCAAACTTGCAGCCATCGGGCCGGATGCGTCACATTCTGGTCACGTCCATGCCCAGTTTAGTGAAGGGGGGAAAAGTTGCAATATATCACGTGACAATACCACGATGATTCAAGTTTGACACCCATTGACTAGAACTTGACAACTTTAATTCCTCAACCAGCATAAGTTGAAGTCCATACATCTTAAAGTTGTCAAGCTTGTGAAACAAATGGACTAGAGGGTTAGATTTAGAGAAGCTACATTGCTTCACTTTATTAGCCAATTGGTCACACATGTACACATGTGCACACACACACACACACACAAGCACAGAGATACTTAGATACATTGGGCATGTGTATGAGATAGAGATTTCATATTTTCAATAGCATATTAAAATAACAGGTTTACACATTCCCTTTATTGTCCTCATTTTTTTGACCTCTCATTAACATCAAACATCTTTTTCTCCTCTGTCTCATTATTTTGATACCCTATTCCACATATCTCATTAAATCACATACCTGACACTAGTGAACATTGCTTATGTTGAATTATAGACTCTAGATAGCAAATTAGAATTGTAAATTCTAGATAGGCTCATCATGAAAGACCAATGAACAAAAATCATAGTGGGTCTAATTACTTTTCAAAAAAACAGGAAAGCTTCAAAATCCATTCAAAGGGAACTTACTGGTTAATAGGTCTGTTGTGTGTGGATCTTAATTCTTATTGGAATGTACATACCTACTACTCATATAGAGTATAAAAATTGAAAAGAGTTTTCCATTCCAGAGAAACAGCTTGCCTTTGGAAATCGTGGGCTCCCCATCACTGGAGGTTTTTAAGAAGAGACTAGACAGTCACTTATATGAAATGGTATAGGTTCCCCTGCTTGAACAGGAGGCTGGACTAGAGGACCTCCAAGGTCCCTTCCAGCTCCGTTCTACTTATTTGCCTTGAGCTTCCCAAAACCACACAGCACATGAGTCTAATTAAACAACCTGTAAATATCTTTTTCTGGTTTACAGGATATCATAATTCACAAGTCTCTGCATTGAAGAATATACTCTGACATGCATTTTAGAATATAGCTTCCCTTATAACTTTAAACACATCTTCCTGATAAAGTTATGCCTGGCCCATCTATACAATGAGAATGCTACTGCAATATTCAACCAAATCATTGTGCAAAGAGAAATTGAACCTGTTTGTTATTTCATCACTGGCATCTCTTTTAAGTAATAATGAAAATATCATGTCTTGAATATCTGCCTCCTTAGCTCAGAGTTGACTTCAAATAAGCAATGGAAAACTGATGGATTTCTATAAGATGAACATTGATGTAATTACTCAACATCCTCCACACTTAGCTTTGTTCTTATACAAAAAGATGCTCCCTATTTACCTTCCCTCTTTCTGTAAATTTAATCACTGTGATAAAAAAGTGCAAGTTGTGTAAAAAAAAGAGTGAAGATGTTTTCATTGGCACATTATATCCGTCATGGCAGATAACATTGGCCTCTGCTGAGTGAGGGCACTGATTTTAACTCCACAAAATTAAACACTCTCTCCTCCACTTATTGTGATTCTAATAAAGATATTGTTTCTCATATTTCCCACTTTTATCCTTATTTTACTCCAGATGATAGGTAAATAAAAGGATCAAGTTGCTGGAAAGATGTACAACTGCATGCCAAGTTCAAACTGTATGTTTCAATGAATCCATAAATGAGCGGAAGCTGGCACCGTTTCTTTCTGCGTGGTATAGAGTTATACATGGCCTCTATCTGCAAATGTGAATATAAACATGCCCCTTATGTGGAAATTACAGATCCAAGAAACACTGAATAAGTACATAAAATCAAGCATATAACCTGTATGAAAGTCTATTTTTTATCATATTGTGTTTTCTTTTCCCTTAACATTGTAACTGCTTTGTTTTATATAAATTATAAAAGTAGAAATATTCAAAACAAGCTATAGCCTTCCTTGTAAAAAGAATTTTTCAATAGATTAGCAGCATTTTGGAAGATAGATAGATAGATAGATAGATAGATAGATAGATAGATAGATAGATAGATAGATAGATAGATAGATAGGCAGGCAGGCAGGCAGGCAGGCAGGCAGGCAGGCAGGCAGAGATAATAGATGATAGATAGATAGATAGATAGATAGATAGATAGATAGATAGATAGATAGATAGATAGATAGATAGATAGGCAGGCAGGCAGGCAGGCAGGCAGGCAGGCAGGCAGGCAGGCAGGCAGACAGAAAGAGATAATAGATGATAGATAGATAGATAGATAGATAGATAGATAGATAGATAGATAGATAGATAGATAGATAGGCAGGCAGGCAGGCAGGCAGGCAGGCAGGCAGGCAGGCAGGCAGGCAGGCAGGCAGGCAGACAGACAGAAAGAGATAATAGATGATAGATAGATAGATAGATAGATAGATAGATAGATAGATAGATAGATAGATAGAGATAGATAGATAGATAGATAGATAGATAGGCAGGCAGGCAGGCAGGCAGGCAGGCAGGCAGAAAGAGATAATAGATGATAGATAGATAGATAGATAGATAGATAGATAGATAGATAGATAGATAGATAGATAGATAGGCAGGCAGGCAGGCAGGCAGGCAGGCAGGCAGGCAGGCAGGCAGGCAGGCAGGCAGGCAGAACGAGATAATAGATGATAGATAGATGATAGATAGATAGATAGATAGATAGATAGATAGATAGATAGATAGATAGATAGATGATAGATGGTGGATGATAGACAGATGATACAAAGTTCTATTTATCCCTAATGTGATACAACCATACCCACCTCCTCTATTGACCTTCGCTGAAGGTGACCACTGTTTTAACAATGCTAAATATTAACACAATGTGTTACTGATTTCCAGTTACAAAATTATCTACAAATAATAATATACTAGCTATACTTGCTGGGTACCATGACTCAATATATAGAAAAACAGAAGGATAGAAAAACAGAATTATGTTTTTAGGGGAACTGAACATACTGCATATCACAAAGAGTCTTCAGGCAGTGAAATGGGTGGCCTATAGATTTAATAAATAAATAAATAAATAAATAAATAAATAAATAAATAAATAAATAAATAAATAAATAAATAAATAAATAAATAAATAAATTATTGAGAATATAAGAATTTCAAAGTTACAAGAACATATAATTGTCAGGCATTGCCATTGATCTAATGGGAGAGTGTGGTCCAGACATCTTGTACAATATTTCCAGTTGGAGAACTCATAATAACTAGACATTTTTCATGACCTAAGGTATGTTTACGCTATCTAAAATATACATTTTGTTGCATAGCTGAATATTAACAATGGTTTCATAAGACTGATGATACTGAGGGACTGAGATTCTTTTCAGCTAAAATAAAGAAATCCCAAAATCTAATTTTGGAAGTAAAACCTGCTTCAAATAAGAATGGCATTTCCATGAAAGACCCAGCTTCACAGATTAAGACATTTTTTGAAACATCAGGTAGTTCTGGTGGCCAGAAGTGTCTTCAGCCACATCACCAACAAAACATTTAAATTCGGATCTAGTAATCATGCCAACATTTACACCCTGAGCCTTTCCCTAAAATAAGTTTCATTTTTGTTATTATTTATTAATTATTTTTGTGATTCTGATATAAGGGTTATATCAGAACCATCTTCTTTGTGATAGAGGATATCTCATATACCCCCTCCTGACCTTCCAAAATCAGCTTAGACGAAATTTATAGATCTATGGGTTGCATCTATCCTCTTTAATTTTGTATGTTTTATATAAATAATTGAACTCCAAAATTGGGTGGAGGGCGTATTTTTTTTTACCATTAAAAGATATTAAGGTATCTTTTGTGCATATTCTGTGCATTGGTCACTTTGTAATTTTCATAGTTTCTGAGTAAAGATTTCTTTAAGAATTCACACAAGTTCTCCTCTTGTCATGGATTAGATTTCCAAGAAGGTCCATTTAATTATCAGGAAAAGCACAACTGTTATGACCTGATTTTGAGGAACCACCAAAAAAAAAAAAAAAAAAAAAAAAAAAGCCACCCTTAAATTTATTTCTCTAAGTTTAATATGCTTAAAATTTTCTTTTGCTTTTCAACTTATTTTGATCAAGCTTTTAGAAAATACTATTTAGAAAATGCTATTACCTGCTTGTATTTTATTCACACTAAATAATTGCTGAACAGAACTTTGTTCCTTGTGATTCCAGAACAGACAATGATTAACACATGGAGAGAAGGGGAGGAGCATGGCTAGTTTTGGATGTAGGCCAAATTTTTTTGGCCAGCCCTCATTGCTATATCAAAGATACTTATCTATCCAGGGTGGGCTGCTGGGAATTCACAGGAGTTTGGGAGAACCTCTAGCTAAGATTCTGTGCAATTTGGAAAACCCCACTCCTGGCTGGCCCAGCCCACCCTGCCCCGCCCCGCCCCTCCCAGGTGTCTCCCCACTACCCTTTTTGGATGCAGGCAAGTGCAGGGCATGCGCAGAGGCTTGGGGAGGGTGAAAAACTGGTCTACTGGAAGTTCGGGAAGGCCAGATATGGATCATTTTTGGCCTCCAGAGAGTCTCTGGAGCCTGGGGAGGCCATTTTCGCCCTCCTGGAGGCTCAAGAAAAGTCTCCAGAATCCGGAGTGGCTAAAAAGTCCCTCCCCCACCATGGTGCAGGAGGCCGACTAGGCCTCTTCCATCATGGCCACACCCACCCAGAAACTAGGCAGAGAACCCCTTGCTAAAATTTTTGAAGCCCACTCCTGTATTTATCTTTATAAAAATCGTTTTCATTCTCCCAGATCTTCCCAAATTAAAACAAACAAAAGCTCTATTATCTCTGCTAAAAATCTTGAAATGTAAATATATATTAACAGTTTCTCCTCTTTTAATCTTTATCTTCACTTTAAGAGTTTTCTGTACGAATCCTACTCCAATATTTTTTTGCTTTGTCACATGTCCACCACAAATAGTAAAAGATCCCTTCTTTACATTTACATGTCCAACATTCATTTGAAATACTTTTATACATTCTAGATAACTTGTCTGATGTTAAATACCAGCAATATATCATCTTACAAAATTTTTCTTTTAAATTATAGTTTAATGTGAATTTTAAACCTTTCATCCACATATTCTCCCATTGTTCAAGTTCTCACTTCTCTTTCCCCCTTCCCCTCCCTCTGTGTCCTACTATTTGCTTTTGTATTTTTGTATTTTATTCTATAAATTAATAAAATGTTGAAATGGGAGGGGGGGAATGGACAGTTTCTCCTGTTTTGTACGTATGTTTAAAAACTTCCTTTGAATTTTTCTCTGTCTCTAACTATTACCCGTTTGAATTTCATTGAATCTCAAAGACGTTGCTGATTCTACTTTATTTTTGCCAATTTTGGAAGTCATTTGTGTTTTTAAATTGGCCCTTTAGATTGATACTCCGAATAATTTCTCTCCCCACATTTTTCTAAATTGCTTATTGTTTGCAGCTTGTTACGTTTTAACACTAACATTCCCATCTCTGAGGGAGGGGTAGAGGGTTTTTTTTTTTTTTTTTTTTTTGTAATCTCCTTATTTCAGTCTAAAGGTAAAGGTTCCCCTCGCACATATGTGTTAGTCATTCCCAACTCTAGGAATGCACCACTAGGGGTGGTGCTCATCTCCGTTTCAAAGCAGAAGCTGTCCAAAGATGTCTCCATGCTCATGTGGCTGGCATGACTAAATGCCAAAGGCCCATGGAATGCTGTTACCTTCCCACCAAAGATGGTCCTTATTTTAATTGCATTTTTTACATGCTTTCAAACTGCTAGGTTGGCAGAAGCTGGGACTACTACAGGAGCTCACCCTGTTATGCGGCACTAAGGATTCGAACACTGAACTGCTGACCTTTCGATCGACAGCTCAGCATCTTAGCTACTGAGCCATCGCGTCCCTTACAGTCTATGTGGGCTAATTATGGGTAGAAATATGGAATGTGGGTGAGACTGAAGCTTTTTAAAATTTGATATTGGTAATATTCAACTTAAAGCCATATTAGCAAATCTGGTGCAGCAAATCCCTGGAGATGTTCTAGGATGCTGAAATCTGTCTCTTTGGAAATCATTCCCATGATAAACCATTTCAAAATATGCAAAGTTCATTGAATTTTATGTCTACATTACTAAGATAAACTTTCTTTTCATTAGTGATGGTGCTAAGCCTAAACGGAAGGAATAAATAAGAGGGAGAAACATAACATAGATTTTTAGTTTTTATTTAGAATATATTGGAAAGATTTAGCTGACCTGAAACTAATGATACAAGAGCTCTAAATAAAAGCGGATGATTTTTATTAAAAGAAAGTAAAGGTTTAAAAGTTTAAAAAATGAAAATTATTAAGTAGCTAGACAAAAACAAAGGAAAGAAAATATGGGAATTTATTTATTCTTTCGAGCTTTATCTATTTTTTTAATGTAATAAACTTAAAATTTCAAAAAAATGTTTACCTAGACCCAATGATTATTATCCCACAATCACATTTATTTTCAAGAAAATAACACATATGGATTATTATTGTATAACTACCCAGATTATTTGATCAAGGTCAATAACCATCAAAAACTAGAATTTTTGCATATTTTATTAATCTAGACTTGCTTTCAGTTAAAAATTATAGTTTCTTATGTGGATTTAGACTTATTTGGCAACTGCATGACATGCTGATGCAATTATTCTTGTCAAACATTTTCCAAAAGTAGTTTGCCATTGCCTATTTCATGTGGTAAGAGAAAAAGAGTGACTGGCCCAAAGTTACCAGCAGGCTTTGCACCCAAGGCAGGACTAGAAATTATAGTTTCCTGACCCAGTACCCAGTACCGTCAATCACTACTTCTAATTGACTCTCATACTTCATTTTTCTCTCATGGTTCTTTTATTTAAAACAAAATTATTACATCTTAAATATATCTTTAGAAAATTATTCAACCCATTATCATCCACATAATGTAAAATATTTAACCAACTATAGTATTTCCAAGGAAGCAAAATGAAATCCAAATTCAATAAGGTATTCACAATTTCTAGGAAGGATACAGACTTCAGAATACATTCTAAAATTTTATTTATAGGAAATTGTTTAAGTATGAAAAACTTGGTTTGATTCCAGTATGGTCAGATCAACTAGTTCATCCTTGTATTCTATATAAAGTTGAGTATATATATGTGAATTAACATTAACATTAACGGTATCCAGAGGCAAATGTTTAAGGTCCACAGCACAAGTATTAAGTTATGTGAAGTTACATGTCATGGTAAAAAAAAAAAAAAGTCTACACTTCTAAGATTTTGCCATCATAGATGACAAAAATATAGGAAAGAAGGGACTCTTTCTGGACATTGAAAAAAAAAAGGGATCAGAAGTTTTCCAAACTAATAAAAACAAAGACCAAGAAAGGAACAAGAAGAAAACTCTTTCTTGTTATCCCTATTTGTAACATCCTGACTAGATAATTGAAAAAAAAAAAAGAAACAAATAATTGACTATTGAATAAAACAAACAAAGACCTACCGTACTACTTCTGGAGATAGATAATCTTCTCATCATTTTGTCAATTGTTACCAACTAATTGACTAATTGTCACTATCTTTTCTGTTGCACAATACTTCATCTTCATAGGTTCCTTCTCTTGCATATCTTATACAGAAAGGTGTTTCTGGTCAATATGCTTCATTTGAGACTTGATCTTTCCCATGCATAGAGATGAATTCATCTTTTGGGTCTTAAATATTCTTGGATGGTCCTGGATCATAACTTAAAAAGTCTATAGCAGTCGGGTAGCTTGGTATGCCTTGGGGTTGACATATGTTCTGCTTTGATGGATAAAAGGCAAGTTTTGATTATTTTTGTTTATCCCAAGCAGATTGATCAAATGTGCTAAATTACTATCTGTATATTATGCTATATTATATAATATTTTTAAAGATTTGTTTGCAATCCATAGTCTGTTTTTCCTGCACTCATTCTATGAGTGTTCATATAATTCACTCCTTTCTTTTCAGGGTATTTTCATTTGTGAGTTGTGCAGGGTAGCATTCTTTCAGCATGGAAATTTTAGATAGCTTTTTGTTCCCTTCTATCTGGCAATATAAGAGAAATTTTAGGGTGTAATTCATTTGTTATATCATGTTGAATGCATCATAAAACAGTGAATAATAGAGTTGGAAGGGACCTTGGAGATCTTCCAATCCAACCCACTGCTTGAGCAGGAGACCCTACACCAGGAGTGAAATACTCCCAGTTTGGACTGGATCGCCCAATCCAGTAGTGATGGTGGTGGGTGGTTCAGAGAACCGGTAGCAAAAATCCCTATACCCCCCCACCATGCCCAGCTGAGCCACGCGATCATCAGAGGCTGTTTTTTTTTTACTTTTAAAAGCATTTTTTCTATAACCTCTTCAGCCAAAAAAAATGCTTTTAAAAGTGAAAAAAAAAGCCTCTGATGATCATGCGGCTGAGCTGGGATCATCAGAGGCTTTTAAAAGCATTTTTTCTCTTCAGCTGAAGAGGTTGTAGAAAAAATGTTTTTAAAAGTAAAAAAAAAGTTGGCCACGCCCACCCAGTCACATTATCCTCCCCCCACCAAGCCACGCCCACAGAACTGGTAGTAACAAATTTTAGATTTTACCCCTGCCCTACATCATTTCAGACAAATGGTTGTCCAGTCTCTTTTTGAAAGCCTTCAGTGATGGAGCACCCACAACTTCCAAAGGCAAGCTATTTCATTGGTTAATTATTGTCACAGTTAGGAATTTTCTCCTTAGTTCTAGGTTGCTTATCTCCTTGGGTAATTTCCAACTGTTATTTCTTGTCTTGTCTTTTGGTGCTTTGGAAAATAGTTTGACCCCCTCGTCTTTGTAGGAACTTTTAACTTTTGTATGACATTGTATTTTAATTGGCTATTCACCGCCCTGAGTTCCTTCGGGGAGTAGGGCGGTATACAAATTTGAATAAACTAAACTAAACTAAACTAAACTAAACTAAACTAAACTAAACTAAACTAAACTAAACTAAACTAAACTAAACTAAACTAAACTAAACTCCTCAAATATTGGAACAGTGCTCTCTTGTCACAAACACACCCCATTCCTTTTCATTAGACTAGACATACCCAATTCTTGTAACTGTTTTCGTACATTTTAGCCTCCAGCCCCCCTTAATTATTTTTGTTGCTCTTCTCTGAACTCTTTTATGCTATCACCTCATGTTGTTTCTGCATATATTTTTTTCTCATTTAGGTTTGTTGGTTGACTGATAGTTTACAATGGTTCACAGTTTTCTCTCAGTTGCTTTGATTCTCTCTGAATCTGAATGTTTGCTCCACTTTACTCACATGTTGAATTTTTCTATGACAACATCCAGGATCCAATAATCTTTACAATGTACATTCAAAAAACACACATTTTCACACTTCCAGAGTTCATTTTGCTTCTGTTTTCATATTTGGAAATATCATACTTATCTGGCCTTGATTGATAATCTGTTTATAACTTCTTTCATAATTAGAAACATGTCCCTTGCCATTTATACTAGGGAATTAATCTTTATCACTATTATTATTTTCTTCTTGGGGTACCTGTTATTGTTTTCTGGTGCTCAATAATTTCTGTTTTCAAGTATTCTGTCACATCATTAATGTACTCACTTCCCTTTTTGGAACATTAAATATGAAGTATTCTTCCAAACTTATTACTGACTCTTGTAATGTATGCTTTAAAATTATCCATCATTTGACCTTTTCCTCTGATCACTGAACACATGACTGGAGACCTCATAAATAAATGTCAAAATATTTCTTTTTGGAGTTTTAGTCTTTATGGATTCACCAATATCATTGTGAATCTTCTCTGTATGACACTAAATCTCTCTTTTCTTAAACTAAAGAAAATTAGCTTTGGCTCTCATTTGCAATATAGATTTCATACTGCAGGGATCTATCTTCATGATTCCGCAAATCCCCCTTTTCAAGTTGAGGCATTATTTTTAAGTTAATCTAGTCACAAAATCCAGTAGTTCTTACATGGGTATTTTTTTCATAACTTAAGCTTTTGCATTCACACAGTCTTCTCCAAATATGCCTCTCTTCTTAAGATTATCCTTTATAAGCAACTCGTTTCCATCTCTGACAAAAAAAAAATTGTAATTTGAAACTCAGACTTGCCATTCATTTGCTTTCAGAAAAGATTTGTCTTCTGTCTGCAAAATACATGGAAGTATTGCAAACCCCCTCTGCTTCAGTAAAAATCTCTTTCTTTAATCAAGTGCCTGCATGTGTATTCCTTTTATAGGAAGGAGGCTAACTTTTCATAGTTACCTCCAAAAATCTTCCCTGTATTATTATGATAAAGTTGCTGCCTGCTTGTGTATATTGATTCATCCTCTCCGGAATGTAGTTTAACTTGATTATCAACAATAGTTTCTTTTCTCCTGAGGTACTTAATTTGCATATGTTTATTGCTGCCACACTTGTAACATCTTCTATCTCTCTGTCTAGGTTTCAAAACAACTTCTCCACTCCCTGCTGAATTTTTGTCAGCATTTTCCTATACGCTAAAATCTTCTAAAAAGTTTATTAGAAATTGCAAGGTTGTATCCTACATCATTCTGAGAGACTTGGCATCAGTTTTAAAATATTTTGGAAGGCTGCTTAACATTAACCCAATTAAGACTGTCTCAAGTAGATCACTTACTGAACTGCTAGCTGGTAGAACAAATAAAGACACAATTGATATATGGACACATATTAAGGAAATACTCCAGTAGAAAGTGTCTCTGTCCTCACGGTGGGGGAAAAAGGAGAAGAGAAGGAAAGGCAGGAGAAACAGGCTGACAAAGAGAGCTTAAGAGTCTTTCAACTAAGGGAAAGCAAAACACAAGTAAAGCCAGGAAGATAGATGAGTGATATCAGACATGTCCATGATATCATTGTATAAATGACATCGATTCTAATATCTGCTCCTAATGCTCAAAAAGGTACTAAGGTGCTTCTGGAGCTACATCATTTATCTTCAGCAGTTTCTGGACTTTTCATGGAAAAGGTCTAGAAGAAGAAGCAATTTTATGAGACAATTTATGAGACAGTAGGTAAGGGATAGGTAACAAAGGTGGGATTCACTTACCTTCCCTACCGGTTCGCAAATGTGAGTGCATGTGCAGTAAGTCACACATTATGTCAGGGCAGGTGGGCGGAGCCTCCCACCAGTCACAGCTACCGTTTCGCACGATCCGGACAGAACCGACTGAAACCCACCACTGGTAGGTAAGGACAACATCCTTCAGTCTAGTTACTGAAGCAAAATTGGAGGCAGCTGATGGGGCAGGAGATTCAATGCTGGCATAACATTTAGTTGGCTCAAGGACTGGTACATTGTATTATAAGGAAACTACTGGACAGGTGCCCTTCCTTTCTTTGCTCCTTCTACTAATATTGTACAGCTTTATTATACTGTATTGGAGGCAACATATTATGTAATCAGTTTATATAATCCAATTTAAAGAATCTCTATTCTAAAGTTGTCAAATTACTTCACATAAGACACTTGGAAATACCAATTAGGTGGCCAATCAAAAACTTCAGTATAGATATTGATTGGCACATCAGTGTTATGACTATGTTTGATATACACACCTTGCAGAAAGCAGTACTAATTTTTGCTATTATTATTTTTTATAAAGTTAGAAAAATGATTTAATTTAATGTTGCTGTATTTGCATTATATGTGCGTACATGATTTATTCTAGAAGACTTGAGCAATCTAAAATGTCTGAGTTTATTTGTTTTAAAATGGATAAGAGCTTGATAAAATGGGGAAAAGAGGGAGTGTGGCTTAATATAATAACTAATTTTATATTGTTTTTACTGGGCCTTATGATGAACTTATGTTCATGGACATCTGCAGTGAGGCCAAGGGGCAAGTGATATCAGAATGCTCGTGATGGTGTTGTACAAATGACATAAGCTACACACTGTATATCATTCATGCAGTTATACAATTGATGCAAATTATACAACTTATGTCAGCTACATGAAAATATATTTGTGGCTTCTACTGGATATTGATGACCCCAGCAAGGAGAATTCTGGAAAAGGTACTTATTCACAGAGTTTGGTTTTTACTTTACTTTACTTTATTTGGATTTATATACCGCCCTTCTCCTTACGGACTCAGGGCGGTGCACAGCCAATTAAAAAACAAACATACAAAAGTTAAAATTTCATAAAATAACAATACAAATGGCCATAGAATTAAAACTAACTTCATATTAAAATAAAATGATAAAATGATAAAATACTATAGGAATCAGGCTAAGCCGGCGAGCTGAAAAAGATGGGTTTTTAAAGCCCGCCGGAAGGTCGGGAGGTCAGAGATTGTTCTTAACTCTGGAGGCAGATCATTCCAGAGGGTGGGTGCTGGAGGCAGATCATTCCAGAGGGTGGGTGCTGCCACAGAGAAGGCTCTCCCCCTGGGGGTCGCCAGCCGGCATTGTCTGGCTGACGGCACCCTGAGGAGGCCCTCTCTGTGGGAGCGAACCGGCCGGTGGGAGGCAATTGGCGGCAGAAGGCGGTCCCGTAAGTACCCTGGCCCTAAACCATGGAGCGCTTTAAAGGTGGTTACCAACACCTTGAAACGCACCCGAAAGTCCACCGGCAGCCAATGCAGCTCGCGCAGGAAAGGTGTCACGTGGGAGCGTCCCGTTGCTCCCATAATCCCCCGCGCGGCTGCATTCTGCACCAGTTGGAGCCTCCGGGTGCACCCCAAGGGGAGCCCCATGTAGAGAGCATTACAGTTGTCCAGACGGGAAGTGACAAGAGCGTGAGTGACCGTGCGTAGGGAGTCCCGATCTAGAAAGGGTCGCAGCTGGCGAATCAGGCGGACCTGATAAAAAGCCCCCCTGGCCACGGCCGTCGTATGATCCTCTAAAGACAGCCGTGAGTCCAGGAGGACGCCCAAGTTGCGGACCCTTTCCGTGGGGGCCAATGACTCGCCCCCAATAACCAGCGATGGAGTCAGTGATGGAGGTTTTTATGGACCTTCAAGTCAATCTTAATTCCAGGTGACTCTCCTGGACAGCTACTTACAGTTTTCATGGTAACATTTTTTGAAATAATTTACCTGTACTTTCTTCCAAAATGTCAGTGTGACTGGCCCCAGATCACCCAGCTGCCTCTCTGGACTCTCCATTCCTAGTTAAACTACTTTAACCTCTATACCAAACTGGTTTGCATGCTTCATTCACTGACTTAAATAACACTTCCCTAAAAGGGGGGATCAAATAGGATATCCCAAGTAGGAATATCATTAGCTGTACTAAAAGAAGAAGAAAGCTTTTTATTATATGAGTTAACATTTAAATAGAAGATTTGGGTAATTGTGAATTCTACAGGATATTTTTCACATTTAAGATTTTACTCTAGAGACCATTTTCTTAAATTAAGAATGGTAAAGTCCCAGAGTAGCATAAGAGTAAGCTTAATGAGAATAAATCTACTTACTTATACTACATACTCATTAGAAGATACCTAAAAGCACTAATGCTACTAGGTAAGTTAAACAAAATATTGGCGAACAGAGAACGTGTGATGAATGTACAGTAAAAGAAAATCAGCCATTCTTATTCTTAAATGTTAAATTGTACCTGTCAAATCTATTGACTATGTAATAGCTGTTATCTCTTTGGCATCTTAATACCTTTTGTACTGATTGCTACTAGGAGTGCTAACTCCTTGTATGAAATATGGACAAGTTGTCTAGCATTTAGCATCTGTTTCACCCTGTTCCACTTTATAGACACCTATACGTTGTTCTCTAAACATAAAAAAAAATTTTTTTTAAGGGTTTAAAAATTTTAAAATTTTAAAGGATTCAGTGTCTTTAAACCCAGATTAATGATAAGTAGGAATCCATGGCAGAGGAAACAAATGGAAGAAGGAACTCATGGTGGATGCAAAAAACAGAAGATTTTAAGAATACAACTGGAGAGAAAAATCCAATATGAAGAAAAATACAGGTCAACAAAGAAGCCAATATGGTCTTACACACACAAACACAACTTAATGACAATCTTGAAAACAAGAAAAGACATATATAAGAAATGAATACTGGAAACCATTCCATGTCACAAAAGAAAAATATAAACCTCCCAGAACAGCAGAGCTGCTGTCAAAAAAGAAAAAGTTCAGAACACTTAAATTGAAGAAAGGTATCAAACATGCTGCCATATATCAAATGCCAGTCTTGGGTTATCCAGACTTTCATTCATGATCTGGATGGAGGATTGCTTATCATATCTGAAGCTCATCCAAAATTGGTTAGAATAGCTCAAGCGGACACAACATTTGAAGAGCTCTGAATAGTTGGGAAAATGGGTTGAAAGTGACAGACTGAAATCTAATAGTAAATGAAAATTTACAATAAAAGTCACATGCAGAAGTATAGGATTAAGAATACATGCTTTGGAATACTAATATTTTAGTATTCTAGAATGGTAGATACTTGCAAATTGAATATGAGCTATAAATGGGATAAGTCTGTAAAGAAATAGATGCAATTTTTGTCTGCTTGAAAGGAAGTATAACTGGCCAGCCCTCATTTCAAATACGGTGTCTAGTTTCTGGATACCATTGTTGAAAATGGTTTGGAATTGATTCCTATAACTCTGTGAAGAGAGATTGATGAAATAGAGCATATTTACCCTTGGAAAAAGATAACTAAGAAGTAATAAGATAAAATTCATCTAAAAGTATGTTTCATAGAAGGCGGTCAAGACATGTTTTTTCTCACTTCATAGTGCATGACACTGAACAATTAATTGAATGATGTAAAGGCAATTCTAACTGAATGTTAGAAAAGGTATCCTAGGCAAAAAAAAAAAAAAAAAAAAAAAGCCATTTAAGAGTGGAACTATTTACACAGATAGTTCTAACTTTTCTCCCCAGATGTGTTCCAGGGTGTGCTAGACAATCATCAGATAAGGGGTGAAATTCAGCAGGTTCTGACAGGTTCTAGAGATTTTGAGTAGTTCGGAGAACCAGCAATTACCATCTCTGGCTGGCCCCAGAGTGGAGTGGGAATGGAGATTTTGCAATATCCTTCTCCCAGGAGTGGGGAGCAAGTGGGAATTTTGCAGTATCCTTTCCCTGGAGTGGGATGGGAATGGAGATTTTGCAATATCCTTCTCTGGCCATGCCCACCAAGCCACGCCCATAGAACTGGTAGGGAAAAAATTTGCTTTTCACTCCTGCATCAGATTGCTTTATTTTGAGATAGGAGTTGGACTCAGTTGGATAGCTGAATGGCTTCTTCCCACACAACCACATCACAATTCTCAAATAATACATATTCAATCTTCATCTTATAGAACTAACCCAATTCTAAATATAAGTTTGAAGAAAAGCAATATGCTGCCTGGAACAAATCTTCTTTTATTTGAGAATTAACAGAAATGAGAAATGAAGCAATATGTAATCAATCCTAAACTTCTCTAGATTGGATACTTAGGTGCCTTGTTGTCAAAGCAAAACTAGGAGGGAAAAAGTTAAGGTTTACCTTAATATATGAATTTTAAGGCAGGGACAATCTAACCACAGTCTTGTTTATCTCTCTGATACACTAATTTGCTGCAAAATCTTGATTGCAAATTGTGCTACTACTCTGCATTTGGATCCAAAGTTTTGAATGTGAATTTTTTTTTTAAAAAAAAAAAAAGCTCTTATCTTTGCAAAACACAATTTTCAACCAACTGGTCCCATTTATTGCTATCATTTGATGCATATCTTTAGCAGGATCACAAGAATATGGTATGTTGAAACTGTACTGCAAGGAGGAGGATAAATTAAAAACATAACTCTCCATTTTATTGAGGTAGTGGGGGCTGTGGGGGACAGGTTGCCAGCTGTTTAAAAGACAAATATTGTCTGCATTCTCTTGTGCCAAATCAACAAAACACATCACTGTGATAATGTAATGGTTTCTTATAAGTCATTTCTCAAATGCTATTATTTCTTCAGATTTTTATTGTTTTTTTCTGGTTCAAAGTCCCTGACTTGAAGATAAATATTTGGGCTAAAATAAGCTTATCAGTGGATATATGGCAGCCATTCTGAGTACTTTAACACCCTATAAGACTATTTAAAAATAATGCAGATGAATTTGCTTTGTTTCATAGAATAAAAGGAGCTTTATTTGGCTAACACTGAATAATAAGATTACTTTGTATATCAGCATTTAGCGAGCATTGCAGCTCTCTACTCAAATCTTTTATCTTGAAAAAGAACCATAATTATTATGCCACATTACTTTCAGAAACGTCAACTTGGCAGCCTGATCCAGAAAACTACATTCAGATGATGTTGATTTTAAATGGCAGCTTTAAAAAAAAAAAGCAATGTAGTCATCACAACCAACTTGGTTATTGATGTCCCTTCCCATAATCTTTTATTATACTTCAATTGGGTAAGGACATTTTTTACACCATCTCCCTAGGATATCAGATGAATTATATTTCAAGTACAGCTATTATTCTATGCATCCAGAGTCACTTATTTATTTATTTTAAAAACTTAAATATTGCCATTCATCTGATAAAACAAGCTCATCTCATAATTGCTCTTGCTTAAGACTTTCCAATTATGTCAACTGAATGATCAAGTAGCAGGTATTATTCTTTCACTGTGTTATATTTATCAATTAGTGGACAATGTCTTGGTGGATTAATGGTGGGAATAAGTTAATAACCATAAAGAACCATATCACCCAGGAAGATGGAACAGTGATTTTTCCAGAGTTCTGGGACATTTCTCCTTCTCCTTCTCCTTCCCCTTCTCCCTTCTCCTCCTTCTTGGCTTACAAAATAATTTTCCTGTGCTTTTTCAAGGCTTAAATGGCACTCCTTATTTTGATGTTGTTAACACACATTTACCTCCACCACCTTTAACCTAAATGTTTTCTTTGACATCTTTTGCTTTCACCCTTTTCAGTGATGTAACCAATGTTTTAATAAACTAAAATTAAATCACACTATTAAGGTATAGAATGGAGTGAATGTAGTAAGATCCACATTATAAATCTCCATGCCATTTAAATTAAATAGCCCCCTTCCCCCAGTCTGAGCTTTCTCCAGTTTTATAAATTAAATTGTCTATGATTTCTTGTTATCTCAACAGTTGTGCCATTTTCTTTTGTTACTTCTTGATGGATATCTTCTATTTCAGTATTTCTCCGATAATTAATAATTTGAAGGTCTGTGGCAAATATCTTCATTTTGCATAAATATGTATAGATTTTTTAAAAAAAACTTTATTAGTTGCAGCTAGACAGATCCTGTTTCAGTATGTCATAAACTTATGTTCCAGAAATATAATTTATTTGTTTCTGTTGTTTCAATCAGTGAGAGAATATATTTCCAGCTTTCTTTCCTAATTCTCAAAATTCTCTAATAGTTCTGACTGAAAATGAAAATGTTCCAAATATCATATCCAATTAAAAAAGAGAAATAGATTGAATGAATGCAAGTCAATGACTATTGTGAGGAGTATATTGCGATTTGGTTATACAGCAAGAAAAAAATGAGAATTGAATCACAACAACAACAAAAAACCAACCCTGAAGAAAAAGTAAATAGGTCAGGAAAAAGGAGAAAGTCATAGTCAGATGAGGGTTTGTGAGGTGCTCAGAAAAAAAGAAAGGAGAAGTTTGAGTACAAAAGGTAATCTATGAGGTAACTGATATTTATTTATTTATTTATTTATTTATTTATTTATTTATTTATTTATTTATTTAAATTTTTATACCACCCTTCTCCTACTGACTCAGGGCGGTGCACAGCCAAAAATAAAAAAACATCCCAATATAAAATTTAAAATTTTAAAAGAATTAAACAATTTTTGGCCCAAAATTTAAAACCTCCTGACTAAAATCCATTTACGATTAAAAATATCTAAGGGGTGGGGGGTGGGGGGTTACGCCAGCCCAGCCTGATAAAATAGAGAAGTTTTTAGGGCATGGAGAAAAGCCCGGAGATCTGGTATCCTACATATCTCCAGGGGCAGGTCATCCCAGAGGGCAGGTGCTGCCACAGAGAACGCCCTCCCCCTGGGGGTCACCAGCCAACATTGCCTGGCTGACGGCACCCTGAGGAGTCCCTCTCTGTGGGAGCATACTGGCTGGTGTGAGGCTATCAGCGGCAGAAGGCAGTCCCATAAGTACCAAGGCCCAATGCCATGGAGTGCTTCAAAGGTGGTAACCAACACCTTGAAGCGCACCCAGAAGACCACCGGAAGCCAATGCAGCTCACGCAGAAAGGGCGTCACATGGGAGCGTCCATAATGGAAGCAAGGATGTTTGCAATGATAAAAAAGTAAAGAGGTCATAATGTCAGTAAGAACAAAATTTAGATATAATTCCTTTTCTTGTCTCGTGCCTTTAATTTCTTCAGTATACTATTTATGTCTTTTTTGTGATTTGCATTATTTTACTTACAACAAAAGAGAAGAATGTGATGGATAGGTATGTATGTATTTATTTATAAAATGTATGGGCCACCCATCTAACTCTGGGCAGCTTACAGTCATAAAAATCTATTGGTATACTTTAAAACATAAATATATTTGTAGGAAGTTAGCACCCACCCCTCTCCCAGAAAAATGGAATATTCTAGGAAATATTAAAAATGCAGAATATTATACCTCCCTGGATGAGAAAAGGAGAAACATCTTTTAAAGACATAGCAGCTCCCTGTCCCCCTCTTCAGCTCCAGAGTGATGAGAGTAAGACATGGCCTCCAGAACATAATAGGATTAGCCCTCTACCCATCTAACAACAGAGCTTACCCCATGGCACAGACAGGCCCATTCATTGCATCACTCAGCAAGATTCAACCAAGCCTTGGACACAGGCAGCCTACAAAGTTAGCTAAGACCCTGGCCTCCTGGGAGTCTGACAGCCAATGCAATACATTTCTTGTACAGGAACAGGAAGCTCCAAGGTGGGGCCAAGAGAGGGTATAAATCTCTCTCTCTCTCTCTCTCTCTCTCTCTCTCTCTCTCTCTCTCTCTCTCTCTCTCTCTCTCTCTCTCCCATGTGCTTTTTTGCTCAGGATCTCAAACCATGTGGTCCTGTCCTCCATTAAACCATCTTTCCAAATAGCCTCCATGTTTTCAGTGTCTTTCTCCCCACTTGGAACTGAACCCAGATGGACATTTCTTCCAACATATTAAAACCAAACATTAAAATATAAGAACACATGGAGAGGGTGAGGGCAGAGTGGAGGAAGGTGGGATCTATTATTACCCAGTCAACCACCTCCACTGTGCTGTTCTCTCATTGGGACCTACAAGCCAACTTGTAGGGCCAGGTCTTTAGGCCCTGACAAAAGGATAGGAGGGTTGGTACCATATTTCTTATATCAGAAATAAAAACTAATTATATTTAACATATTATTATTTAATCCATAATCAAAAACTGAAAACAAATATTTTTTAAAAAAATCCCTGAAAACATACATATTTGATTCCTTTTCTTCAAATAAATGGAACTGGATTATGCCCTGAATAAACAACATAAACAATATAATTTTCAAAATTATAATAACTTAAGAATTTTTCAGTTGAACACACATAGGACTACATACTTTTTTTATTGTATAATCTCTAATAAATATGTTAATTCCTTTGCAAACAAGAGATTACTGTTTGAAGGCATTGCTTGGAGGTTCTGTTCATTGTTTAGTTGTTCAGTTGCTTCCAACTCTGTGTCAGGATTGTCTCTCAGGAGCTGCCTCTTTACATTATTACACTCTCATGTTTATGCTCTCATGG
Source organism: Masticophis lateralis (assembly GCA_030761175.1). Classification (NCBI taxonomy): domain Eukaryota; kingdom Metazoa; phylum Chordata; class Lepidosauria; order Squamata; family Colubridae; genus Masticophis; species Masticophis lateralis. The sequence continues at coordinate 66,379,011 of JAUDYJ010000001.1, read as the reverse complement.
CAAGACTATCTTGTCTTCTTGCCACCTCTTTTCCGATCGTCTTAGATTTATATTTCTTGCTTTCCCGCTATGTTCGTAAAAAGTTTCAACTTCACTTTCGTTGTGACTGCATCTGGTAAATTGTTTGGTTTCATTTTATCTAGTATTTCATGATCTGTTCTTCTTGCTTTCCAAAGTATTTGCAACCATTTTCTCCAATGTCATAGTTCAAAAGCATCCATTTTTCTTATGTCCTACTTTGAGATGGTCCCGCTTCCAGAGTCACATACTGGCACAGGAAAGATCATGTACCTGCCATTTGCTTTTGTCTTCCAACAACTACTTGTCCTTGCTTAACTTCCTCAAATGTCCTAATATTTTGACCCCCAATTTGAATTAGACTTGCCCCTCACTACCCTTTCTACATCTACCAGGTCAGTGCACAATGTCTACCTCAATTATCCCTTCACTGATCCAAAACACTACATCAAGGACAACTGCTGAGGATTCAATCACTAAGATCATTTTTGAACTGATTCTGCATCTATGATTCACATCTCACACTACATTCTTTTACATGAATAAGCTCTAAAAAGCTTTAAACCCTCTTTTTGGACATGACTGCTAGGAGGCAATTTGCACTGAATTATGATTTTGAACAGTTCAAAGTAGAACGTCATGGAAATTTTGGGATCAGGATGAGCAAAGTTAGACTCATCTGGTGTACTTAAAGTGAAAAAATATGGTTCCAAATAGCTCCTACTTACCCTGGTTCAGCTTGATCCTGACTCAGAATGTATTTTTAGTGAATAACCCGATCGGATACCTTTAAAACTATAACCCATAGTGGTGTTGCAGCTTATTTACATTCTCTGGAATTTAATGCACCATTTTTCTTCTTGAATCATGGAGTGTTCAAATACATTTAAGACAAAGCATATTTCTCTCTGGGTTTCACCACTGCCCTTGAAAAGCCAAATGATTTTTAAGGTAGGCTCTAAATCTGCTTACATCCAGCAATGCTGCTGCCTTTAGCTGCTAAAACAGCAAACGGAAATAAGGATACACACATTTTCAAATGTTATATTTTCTCTCCTGGGAGTGGCTGCCTTTTCCAGAAGAAAGAAAATGCCATGACTTCTGAGGGATGAAAAAAAATATGGAAGGAGAATTAAAAGAAAATGCTCCTTTCAGTGCAGAGTGGGAATTGTAGGATCAATAGAGCCCTTAGAAAACTGATTAAAAGTGTAAATCCAGCAGAAAGGCTCTTTAGCAATGAATGGATCCCTCTAAAAATAAATTCTACTCTAAAATTCATGTCTGCAGATTGGGTTGGAAAGATTTTCAAAGAGAAAAAGAGAGAGAAAGGATAGATGGCATGATAAGATAAAATCTAGCTATACTTTGATGGGGCAAAGTATTTAATCATCTTTCAACAAAGATTGGTGGGATTTCATTGTTTGCATAAGAGGTAAACATCCTAGCAACAGCTTGTGTCAAAAGTTATAGCAATTTAAAAGCATGTTTTTGGCCCTCTCACAAAGTGAATGCCATGGGGAGATCATCTATTTAAAGCAAACAGAGACCTGCCAGCATCCAGTTGCCAAAACCCAAAATATAGAGTCCCAGTACATTTTTCTTTTTTGGTCCTCCATGAGACACCTTATTAAGTGACAGTCATAATTCTCCGAACTCTAGGAATAGCAATAGTCCAGAAACCCACAGCCACATTCCACCAAAAATTATCCAGAACCAAAGACAAGATACAGAAGGATGAAAGAAACAATATAATTTACAAAATCAGCTGTAACAATCACAACCAATTTTATGTGGGACAAGCATCATATCAATTAAAAACCAGGATTCACAAACACCGCTGGCAATCAAATGTCACAATCCTAAATCCTTCATCTCTACCCACACCCACACCAAACAGCACCAGTTCAATTGGAGCAACACAAAGATCATGCCACCACCTGCCTCACTCATGAGTTCATTGAATTCTGGCACTCCACAAACAATTCCATCAATGGACACATTGACTTACAACCAGCCTATAATCCCTCAGAATCCAAACCAACTTTACAGCCAACCAAAGACAGCACCAACCCATGCAAGCCTCCTCACCACCAGCACTTCACCTCCCAATGACCCTCGCCTGAGGTAACTTCTCCATCACAAGAACCGTCATAAGTCTCCACCAGTGATTCACACCTGACCCATCACAAGACCCACTACAAGACCGCACTTGACATCCCCACACCTGATCTACCACAAGACTCTGACCTGATGGGACCCTCACCTGATGTGATATCATCATCACAAGACCTACTGACCACACAAATCCCTTATAAACAGAAGAACACTGACATCTCCTAAATTCCACTGAAGATGTTACTTAGCCTGGTAACAAAATGTTTGGAAACCAACCCACAAGCTCAGAGAACAAACCTTCACCCAGACACCTTATTAACTGTGTTTCCTTTTGCCTTGTTTTTCTGGCCAGGTGGAAGGATACTGGACATAAAGCTTTATCTAGCAAGGCCTATTAAGGACCAGTGGCAGTTTGATAAACACAGATATACTAAAATTTGTAGGTTTGTTTGGGGACATTTAAACTACTGCTAGTGATAGTGGTGATTATACAGGACTGGGGATCTGAAAGGCAAACAAAGGACACGTCAGTGAACACATAGATGCCTAGGAACACCAGACTGCACATGGACAATATTATCTTTGCAATCATTGATATTTCCAGACTGAGCTAATCAAAGCTCCTTTTATGGACTGACTCATTTGAACTCTGTAAACCAGTCATATGGAGAACCTGCAATCCTCCAGGTGTTGCTAGAAATTGCAATTTATTGAATTGCATTGCCATATGATTTGTTTGAGTTAAAGTTAAGGCCCTGAAAATGATTGGGAAGAAGTGTCGAGAATGAATTATTTTTTTCCAGCTAGTGTGAAAGCCAGAAAAAATGAGACTGCTTTAAGGAACAAATGTTTGCGCTTGGGGGAGAGCTGAAGTGATTCTTCCCCAATATTTTCAAAGTATAAATAATCGTAATAGACATGTCCACCCTGTTTGTTCCTTGACATAGGGAATTGTATTTCAGCAGTATCTGGTGGATGAGCGATACCCCACTTTCTAATTTCTATTCCACTGCATGTTATGATTGGGATGTTTTCCTCTGCAGGCAAAGTTGGTACCAGTCCTATTTTTGCCTCCTGCTCTTTACAGCTTTGAATGTTAGAAATGGCACCTACTTCTTAAGTGGCAAAAGCCTGTTTCAAAATATTAGTGGAAAAGCCATCTATATCGGAAGTCCTTGAAGTATCTTCTCGGTAGAATTTTAATTCTATTGAGAAATTAACCCATAACTCTTCCATTCTACAAACTGGCTTCGTTTATGTGGGCACTCATCTCATGGGCAAGTTTAAAGTATTGAAGTTTAAGGTTTTACAGAGCTATCCAACACCCCAAGCATCAGCTTTTTCTGGTAAAAGCCAGCAGAACTTCAGATGTCATGGTAGATTCACCACAGGATTTGTATTCAGGAGTGAAATGCTACTGTTTCGCTCCAGTTTGGTCATATAGGTAGTTTAAAAAAGCTATTGGTTCGTCCGAACCGGTATTTCCGACCATCAGTTGTGCTGTGCAGTTTTTATTTGCTAGAAAGCAGGAAATCCTGCTTTCTAGCAAAGCTAAATCATGTGGCACAGCTGTCCACCCCCCTCGCTGTTCTACTTACCTAGTGAAGTCTTCTTTTTCTGTGCAAAGTGTGCTTTTTGGTGCACACTGTACACGCATGTGCACAGCGCACGTTTGGCACACACCGTGCATGAGCGAGTAGCGAACCGGTGACAATCTGCGGAGGATTTCACCACTGTTTGTATTCCCTCGTTAGGTTATTTGATATACACCGAGTTCGTACGCATAGATGAGAAATAAGGAACTAAGGAAAAAAGAAGTAGAATTAAAAGAAGCAAAGGCTTGAAATTATTGGCCTTTTTTTTTTTTTTTACAGACAACAAAATAGGAAAAGGCCTTTGTTGACTGTTCCCAGGGATAAAGTAGCAATTTGTTCAATGGGAGCTCAAGAAATAAAATCCTTTATTAAAAACGAAATTAAAAAGTACTGCACTTCTGGTTTTGAGCAAGAGATGGCATGGTATGCAAACTTCCTCTCCAGAAACAACAAGGAGGAGCCAGGCAATTAAAAAATTAGCCAACAGTTGTGCAGGCACTGAATCATCTCCTACTTCTAAAACAGTTTTCATTTTTCTATTTTTCTTTCACCTTTTCTAAAATTTGCAACAAGATATTCCAAGCCAGATATAACACCTTCTGTTTTCAAAGTTGCTTCATCATGCCAAAAGATACTTTTTTTTTCAATTTTCCCCTCCAAGTATTGACACAGCTGTAGTAACACAGCTACTGGTAACGTTGCAATTTAACACTGGATACACAGTACTTTTCTCAGGTGGATTGGCCTTCAGTCCTTAAACCTTATTTTTGATCTTTCTTTAAATGGCTAACTTGAACAATTCCCTAGAAAAGTCAGCTAATAAAAATAGGGAGTTTCGGTACATTTTGGCTCCAAGGACTACTGTGTCTCTGGTTTGAGGTGTCAGAGTCATCTCTAAACATAGCTTAAAGAAACTTTGTGAATGTTATAACCATAGCATTACATGTAGAGGGAAGATTTGTATGGCTTGAAGAAGGGTAGCTTGGAAATAAAAGGCTTAGCCTGGATCAAGATACTGTATAGCATTTTGGATTTGATTCCATAGAGGACCTTTGGAGAACGCAGGGGTGTGAATGCAACTTTTGTCTACAACTTTTTAAAACAGCCATGTCTTTTCATATGATCACACATATAAGGTCAATTGCAGTGGCATTTGCCAGGCAATCTCAAAAATAAATAAATAAATAAATAAATAAATAAATAAATAAATAAATAAATAAATAAATAAATAAATAAATAAATAAATAAATAAAATAAAACCAACAACCATAATGTTACAATCAAACCACCCCATTTTTAATTTGTATTACATAAAAAAAAATGCAAAGCTTCAATTGTACCTTCACAGGTGCTCTCTTGACTCTTTTGAGCAAACCTCAAGGATCCCTTTCACTGGTCATTGCACTAGATAGACCACTGCACTAACCATCTGATGATTTTTACCTGGATACAGTCTCCCAGGTAAACTTCCTCCATAAAAATTTCTAAGTTTAATGAAAAATTTTAGAAACTCAGTTTGAAACAATTCACTGCACAGAAACAACTTTCTGTATCCCAAATATTTCAGTTATTTCTAAATTTGGTGCAGTTCATTAATTGAATTCTCCTGAAAATATGAAAGAAAGTGAGCATTTATCTCTGGGAAAGGGGGCAGTGGCAAGGTGGAATACTTTTCTCAACATCTGCCAGCCTGTCCCAAATAAAGATAGATCCATGAGCATCAAGCTTAGTGATTTTGATAGCATTAGGGCATCATGCAGTTCATCTACTCAACTCTCCAGACTGAAAATGTACTTTGGTGTAAGGTTAAATGAGGGTAATAAAAGACAAATGGCCATTCATTCATATATCTGGTTTTTTAAAAAAAAATCTGAACTGTGGCATTGGAGACAAAATGAAAGCTAGATAACAATGATGTTCTTTATCTTTGTTTAGGCTTTTATATTTCTTTGTTTGTATCCCACCTTTATTATTTTTACAAATAATTCAAGGCAGCTAACACATCACTTGTAAGGTGACTTGAGAAAGAGTGGCTGGCCCAAAGTCACCCAGCCAGTTTTCATGACTAAAGTGGGGCTAGAACTCATAGTCTCCCACTTTCTAACCTAGTGCTTTAACCACTAGACCAAACTGGGTTTAGTTACTCTAAAAAAAAAGATTGGAATCTTAGAAATGAAATGCTTTTTATTCCCAGGGCTAAATCAGTTCAAAATGTGTGTCTGCACACTCACGCGCACACACAGGTTTCATAGCTTTGTGCAATCTAGTGAAAAAGAAACAAGCTATAAGAAAACCATTAGGAAAAAGCAAAGAATATCTTAGTATAGTTCAGAGTAGCTCCTGCTGGAGTAGTAATTTCTGGCTTCTGGGTCTTTCTGAAAATGAAACTTCTTTCATTTTAAGTGTTTGGACCACTCTGCATTCTTCAAGGAAGGTGGTACAAAAAGTATACTATCTTACTTCTCCTCCTTTTTTTGTTCAACACAAGCACATTTATTCTAAGTGAGCAAGACAGATTCCTGCATGGAATATACAGTAGTTGGCGAACGTGGAGAAAGACACTATAGAGTGATATGGTGGCTTTAATGCTTAGAAAGCCTTCTGAGCTGGCAAACTCTTTCTTGTCTAAGTTGGTTTCTTCAGTTCTGCCCTAGGTGGCCTTCATGACTGGATTCTATCTGTAAGCAAGGGCAGAGAGAATGAGAGGAAACGGAAAGTACATGCTCTCACCTAGTCTGATTTCTGTTCTCTAGAACTGGGGCATTATTCAGTTGATAGTGGATTCTTTTCTTTTCACCAGATCTTTGAATCTCCCTAAACCTGATGCTGTGACTGACTAAAAGAATGGTATTTCAAAGAACCCTTGGTTTCTTTATCGTATGGAAAATGGTTCAGCCTGCACCAAAATGTGACTCTATGATGCATATAACAATTTCATGTCATGATATGCATCTTGCCTAAACTTATCTGAGTGGAGTAGTAGGATTCGTAGGTATCAAGTGTCAAATCTTTTATTTCAAACTTTGTATTTCAAAGCCATTAAAAAATCCACAAATCCATCTTTAAATCCTTTTATTTCTACGTATACTGGTCTCTTCTAGATTTATGCCACTTCATGGATGGCTTCTCCTTATGGAATATGAACTATTCTACTAAATCCCAAACAAAATACCATCTTAATGCTAAGTGGCAGAACTTCTCATTCCTCCTCCAGCTCCTCCTCCTCCTCCTCCTCCTCCTCCTCCTCCTCCTCCTCCTCCTCCTCTTCCTTTTGTTCCTCCTCCTCCTCAGGCCACAGAATGTATGGCTTTGAAAATCTAGACTCTTCAGTATTTTATAATGAAGATGAGAAACTATAGAGGTAGAGGAAACTAGAACCTCTTGTATTGTCAACTACAACCAATTGTTGAGTAACAATGTTCTAAGTGTGTCCAATTTGTGCAAGCTACTTATAGCATGCTATGGAAAAGTCTATCTTTGCATTGTGTGACCATGTGAAATGAGAACCCATCTTTCCTTGAAAATGTGGCTTCATTGAACCAAAGGAATTACATGTACATAGTGATCTATGCTACAAATGACTGAGGAAAATGAAGGCTTATATAGATTTATCACTTTGATTTATGTTACCCACCTGGATACTGCTCCCATCTCCAAAGTGGTGGGGGAGCTCCATAGTATCTCAGGATGACATTTACAATGCTAAGTTAGAATGTGATGACTCACAGTGTTCCTAATATAAATAACAGTATAACTATGTGTATACTCAGAAATGAATTGGAACCTTATTAGTTCCCTACTAAGCATTCTATCTGATATAAATTAATCATCATAACATGTCATCAGGGGGAAAAGTTACCATCATCCAAATGAGGAGGAGGAGAAATAGTTTGAATTTTTTTTTTCTAAATTTGCTTTTGTGAAGCACTTTCCTGTTTCATTTTAGTTTGCCTCCTCATATAAACCGGCATTGTTTATATCAAGTTTTTTCTAGAGGCTAGAACAATCTGAAATTAGCATGAGTGAAGGCAAGATGTCAAGCAGAAATAAATGGGTGATATTTGGAAAGCTGTATTCTTCTGCTGCTTACATTTATTTATAGGAAGCCAATTTTAATTTGGAAGGAAAATTGAGTTCAATAAAATTAATCACTATCACCACCCTCCAACTTTCCCTAAGTAAGTGTACAGAATTACAAACTTTACTTAGATCATAAAATACATTAATGTTGACTTGGGTAGATAGAAGTCAAAAGATCTAATGGTAATTTCATACATTATGTTAATGTTTCTATTGAGCCTTTCCAATACAATTCCAATGTGAATCTGTAGTTAGAACAAGACTCAGGAAAATACTTTGGGAATTTTAATGATTAGTCTAGTTTAGGCAAATTCGATATTTACATTTAAAAAGTGAATTAAATGTATTCAGAACTGGAAAAAAGAATCAGGGACTTCAATGCTTTTATTGTCAAACAAAACATATTTGTATACAACCTTCCTTGATAACTAAATCATAATTTGTTTATATATTCGCATATCTTAAAATTGCTAAGTTTGAAAAATACTACCCTACCCTAAGCCAGAGAGTTTCTTCGATGATCAGAGTGGATAAAAGATACTGTGGCCTAGTTAAGTTTGTGTTTGTTTAAGAGGGAAGGATAGATAGGAACAACATGAAATAAATCAAGAATTCACATCAGATATGGCAGTCTTAAAGTTTAAAAATATTAATAAAACTGTTGCCTTAAGAGAAAAAAGAGAGCTGATTTAATGACTGTGTCATGAGTAAAAGCTTGGCTTCAGGCAGCAAGTTCAAGTGCACCTGGCTTTCCAACTATGGTTGTTAATGGAATTTACAAAAGATGAATTGTTATTGCAGATAGGCTAACTTGGTCTTTGCCACCATCTCAGAAAGAGTAAAAGAAACTAGTATGATACTCCGTTTACAATGAAATTAGTATGTGGTTTCCTTCTTCCAAAGGAAAAAAAATACCTCAATTTCATAGCCTAAGAACTAATTAGCTTTATTACATTTCATAATTAATTAATTAATTAACATACATGGAGTTGAATCCAGAGATTGGTGAGCAATGCCCGTGTGTAGAGCAATCCCATGGCCTACATTTCAATTTGTTCATTAAAATGGCTATCATACTGACAATGTGCTACATGTCAAAGTCTATCCTGGATTGCCACAATTTAGCTTCATAAAAGTAGTAAACTTCATAAGGTCACCTTATGACAAAATGAGCAGCAAACAAATTTAATAAACAAACGAAAAACGATCAAGGTATGCCAGATCTTAGGGTTTTGAGAAAGGGAAGAAATACCCAATTACTTTCTCCACACCATACATTCATTTATATATCTCTGCCATAGCCTCTTTACTGACTGTAGGTTTTTTGTTTCCTAGCCTAAAGGCCCTAAACCATCTTTCCATACCAAAGAACTGCTTTGATCTTTGATTATTCTATTTCCCCTTTTCTGATTTCTTTGCTTTCCTTTATTTCTTGTACAGATTCACTCCATGCTTCTTTCTTTGCTTTTCTGAGGATATCATATGTGATGCTGATGTGGAAATAAGGAATAGTCTAATCAGAGATCAGCCTATCATGGTACAAGAACAATAGCTTCAGATTGTACCCAATATGCACCTGCTATTTCTGGTACTAAAGGAGTCCCTGAGGATTTTACTTGGCTAGCCATTGCCAAATATAGGGGGCAGCGCTCATATCTGTTTCAATGTTGCTTCAATGTGTTGAGACAACACTATCTGAAGAGATTTTCATGGTCATGTGGCCAGCATGATCTCACAGAGCACTGTTATCTTCCCACCAAAGTGATACCTATTTTTCTACTTACATTTGCAGCAGCGGTGGGTTCTACTTACTTTTACTACCGGTTCACAATGGGACCGTACATGTGTGTTTGCTTTGCTCGTGCACGCGCTCTTCTGCATATGCACAGAAGCATTTTGATGACATCAGGGTTGATGGGCGAAGGCTCTCTCCGGTTTTACTACCTGTTCTATAGAGCCGGTCCGAACCGGAGGCAACCCACCACTGATTTGCAGGCTTTCGAACTGTAGGTTGGCAGGAGCTGGGATAAGAACAGGAGCTCATCCTGTTGCATGGCACTCAGGTCTCAAATCTGGCCTGTTGGCTTTCCAGCCAACAATTCCAGCATTTTAGCTGCTGACCCACTGCACCGTTCCAGATACTAATGGTACACAGTATTCAGATCTAGCATTACCTAACAAGTGCCTTTTTGGGAATCCTATGAAGTGTGCCATCTTTTTCACACCAGCCGCCAATATCACAAGCTCATCTACATTCTGCAACTTTTGGAAGTATGTCCTCAATACTAAGTCCTTAGAGTACTTTCAATAACTCAGCCAAACATCACAATACTCTTTTATCTCTAACCTTTAAGTTGGGATCAAGATTTTCACATAGCACTTTGATTTGTGGAAACGTGGCTTTAAAATGTCTCTTAAAGTGCTATTTCAGGACCTAAAATATTCTACTGCTTCCATAGTGTTGCTTCTTTCAAAGACTCAATCATCCTTCCAATTCTTTCTATGCTGAGATTCAGGAGATTATGATGTTCTTGTTTCCATGTATTTGTGTGATGTAGGGAATAAGATAGAGGTTCTGAATGCAGCGTACCTTGGTACTCAACTGCTTTGAAACTCATCAAATATGATACTCAATTTAATTTGATGTGGTTTTTTTTTTCCGGTACTCATCATTTCTTTGATACCAACATACAAGCCAGAACTTGTTGGTATTGGCTGCCTTGTGACAGCCATTATTTCTTATGAAAAAAAATTGTTTGGTATTCATCATTTTTGGTATTCATCACACCTCCTGGAATCAATTAACAATGAGCACTGATGTATTTTTATCATATCAACTTTGAAAGTGAAGGAAATACATTTGAAATCATTTTTGTGTAGGACACAGGTCATAACAGATAATCATTAGCTCTGCATTTCCCCAGACACATACAACTAAGGTACATCCAACAATAATTGGGACAATACTGATAGTAATCCTGCCAAAGAGTTTGCAACCTGCTGGTTTCCGAAAGGTTTCTTTGACAGTTTTGTAGGGATGGAGGTGGAAGAAAGGCCACTGCATGTCTATATTAATGGGTGAAGAATTACATTTTTTTAACCTTTTCTTTATTGATGTTTGGAAATGGGCAATCCTGCAGAGAGCTATCCTAATTATGTCTCATTCAGTGCAGTGGGGTTTCCTTCTAGATAAGAAGATCTAGGCCTGCAATCTTATTTCAAGACTGCTAACCCAAGTAGTAAGACGAAAGAGAATGAATGAATAGCAATTTGTATATCTCATTACTGCCAAAATGTTTCATGAATACTAATGAGAACTGATTTTTAACTGAATAAATGAGTAAGTAGAAATAAAAGAGAACATTTCTAATGCTCACCACTTGCCTGTACAGTGTGCATACGCATGCACGTGTGCACAGACACACACATAGCAGATCTAGGAAATTTGTCTGCCTACAATTTTTCTTTCTGAAATTGAATTCTTTGCTTGCGCTTTGTCTATTTTAACCAATATAATTTGATCTCCTGCAGAGCATAGAAAGATAAGGTCAATTGCAGAATGCCTTATCTAGAACGACAAGGGTTTTTCATTGTTTTCAGCATCTGTATGAGATTATGAATGTTTCATGATTAAATAGATCCACTGTATTAAATGAAAATAGTGTAGACCGTTGGCCTGTTAGCGATAGGTTGATATTACTGCAGCGTTAGTTTTATGAATTGGTGGCAGGGCTGACAATTCAATTTGAAAATAACATCTATGAAATTCATCTAGCAAAGCAGCTGTTTGCAGACTCAGGGCATAATATTTGGAAAGTCCAACTCCAGAGAATAGGCCACCATTCATACTTTATTTCTCCATTGAAAAAGATAATTTGTGAAACCGATGGTTGCTTTATGTTTAAACAATATATACGGACATTCCATTGCATCATGTTATAAATGTAGAATTCAAGAATTTAAATTAACAATATTAATTTCTTTCTTTATTCTTCTTTTCTTGAGCTTCATGTTTACTTTAACTTTATCAAGGGACTATTCTACCACCAATTACAATGAGTGCACATTTTATAAAAGTAGCAAGATAAAAGTATGAACTGCACAGGAAGCTAAGCCTATCTGAGGAAAGTCAACATTCAGCAAGGTTTACCTCAATGACCCTTTAACATTTCTTTGAAAACATCAGTACGTATGTGGCAAAGGGTGATCAGGGATGGTGTTGCTTTAGAATTGACAAAGTCTATTACCTCAGATTACCAAATATGTTTCTTATATCCTTTTTTTTACATCGAATTCTCAAGGAATAAAATGCATAACATGTTGAAAAAATTGAAGGAAAAAATACACCAGAAAAAGAAAATAAGGTATATAACAGTTTAACAGTTAACAATTGCAGTTCTAAATATAGTTATCTAATGTAAATATTATTCATACAGTACAATATATACATATTCAAAAGTCAATATATTTATTTATTATGCCATAAATAGCATGTTCTAAGCACGGTGTTTACTTATTTTTATATTCCATTTCTATTTTTATATGTTATTTGCATGTGGTTTCCTTTGGAAGGGGGCATTATTGTTTTTAATAGCACCATGGTTATTTAAATTTTATTTATACTATGTGTGCTGTCAAGAGTAATTTAATTGGAGTAGCAAATAAGTTTAATGAACAAACAACATGGAATTTGAAGAATTTGTTAGTATTCTCTTCAAAGTGAATGAAAGGATTACAAAACTGTAAATGTGGTCCCAGGTACTTAGGTAAAAAAGAGGCATCTCATTGGGGAAAAAAACATTTTTGTTTCATATGGATCTGTATTTATGAGAAATTGAGAAGAACTCTTGGGACTGCAGTGGGTGACTCATCAAAAATATTAACTCAGTCTGTGGCAGCTTTGAGAGTCTTCTGAAAGAGAATTAGAAAAGGTAGTTTATAAACAACAACGGAAGTGAAAGAAGAAACTGGTAAAAAAAAAAGTAATGAAACCATGAACAAAGGATTCCCCCCACCCATATCCACCTATTATATCCACCTATGTCATAATGGATCTGTTCAAACCTGTAGTGAAAAACCCCTTGGAATGCTGTCTGCAATTTTGGTCTCTGCGCCTCAAAAAAGAGTTTATGAAATTATAAAAGGAAACGAAAAGAACAACCAAAAATGGATTGGGAAAACTCCCCTTAGAGGAAAGTTTACGGCAGTGGATTTCAATTAAACAAAAGTAGGACCCAGAGTGGGCGTTTTATCAAACTGAATTAAAGCATGCTGAATATGGAGATACTTGATAAAAAGAAACTTTCTGTTCTCTCCTGCCACTGTAGCCTTTAACTTTGAGTGAAGTTTGATGAGGAAAGATTTAAAAAATGAAAGAAAATAATGTAAGACCGTGGCCCCCAATCTTTTGAGTACCAGGGACTAGTTCCATGGAGGCAGATTTTTCCAAAGTGTGTTTGGCCTGCATCCGGAGTGTGTTGCTTGTTTTTGTGGCCCGGTTTCTGATATGCTGCAAACTGGTGCCAGTCCATGGATTGAAAGTTGGGGATCCCTGGCATAAGACAAATAGAAGAATAAGTATTTTAGAATATAAGTCCCCCCCCAAAAAATGGTTATGTTCTTGGCATTGAGTATGGTGTTGCAAAGTGACAGGCCCAAATCAAATATATGAGATTCTAAAGGGGAGGATTTGGGATATTTTCAGCCTATAATAATTTTAAAACAGATGGATGTAGCTATAGATGACACATAGATGGTATGGATGGTATAGAAATGGTACTTTTTTTTTTAACCCATAAGGGTTAATTTTTAGTGACAATTTTACAGGGAGCTCTTATTCCTGGAGCAAGTAACCATCTCACTCAGTCTACCGTCTTATAAAAGCAGTTGTTTCACTTCATGATAGGAGCAGTTCTACTAATTGGAAGCTTCAGGATCTAAGTGACAAAGAAAACCCCATCTTTTTTGAAAATAGTATGGCTTTCATGATGCCCTCTGAGCCTAACCACAGTCACCTTGAATCTCACCATTGATGTCTTTGCTTAAGGTTTGTGCAATTTAGAATTATGGTGGGGGTTTTTTTTCTTTCATTCATGCTTGCAAATTCAGTCTCCACCAACCTGAGGTATGTTCTGCTGCTAATTACAGTTTTGTAATTCAAATATGTGTTAATTTGTTTGTTAATGTGAATTTTACTCTTTACATTAAGCAGTAGATAAAACAACTATAGTATCCAACTCCCTGCTGTAAAAGGAAACTCAATATTTACATAATTAATTTCCAAGCTCTGTGCATGAAATGTACAAGAATTAAAACATTAGAAGGAAAGGTACATCCTAGATATGACTGGTTTTACTTTGATTGTGATAAACCTGTTGCAGGTATCATAAACTCAACCTGGAGTCTTACTGGCTTAAAAATAGGAATTAATATACTGAAGCAAATGGATATGTAGGCAATTTTCTTTCTAGTTTGTCATTCTAATGCAATAATGAGATCATAAAATGTAGTTGTGATTGGTACTTACTTTACAACTTCAATTTATTTTAGGCAGCATAAAATGGCAATTATATGAAAATATTGAAAATGACTTAAATCATCTTGGTTCTTCAAGTCTTGTTAGGTAGGGATTCATTTTTTTAAATTTGTTAACTTAGTTCCTAAATATACCCCAATTCCACAGTGGAGTTTAAAATAAATTATACAACCCCCTTTTCCTATTTTAGCTTCATGATAATCCTAAAATAAAGTTTAGGTTGAAGATCTATTTCTGGCCCACAATGTCGGACTGAGTATTAGAACTTGAATCTTCCTAATATTAGCCTGATTCCTTAATCACATCTCCATAATCTCTTGTTTCTTTTCTACATGAAAATTAAAGCCTAGAATGGGGCAACAAATATTTTGATTTCACATTTGGACGTGCAATTTTCGTGAACTTCATAAACTAGTGAGTATTGTGGTTAAGGCATTTGTCTTGCATCAGAGAGATGCATATTCAAGTCCCACTTATGCAGATAAATTACCTGGGTGCCTGCAAATCAGTTAACTCTCAGCCCAGTTTTGTGGGGAAAATAGGTTTGGTACTGAACTTAGGTAAAGTGCATACCAAATACAAATAGTAAATACTAATACTGTTAAATATGTGAAGCAGAGAATAATCATACTTTACACTTTGACTGGGTTCTAAATGTTATGGCATAGGTTAAACTTTGTGAAAATGGCATGAAGTATTTACTGGGCAAGGTATTAGAACTATTAGCGATAGATATTGACCCTATGGAAAGTAGCTCTGTTCTGCTTCAAGCTGGTATATGGATCCTACCGGACATTGTATAGTAATTAGATTCGGGATCAGAAGATCAGCTCAGTGCATCTAATCAAGGTGGGCCAGAGACCCTTTGTATTTGACTCAGAGTAGGACAGCTACTACAATCCAGAATGTTACTTTGATTTGGCACTTGGCTTGAAGGAGTCTTCCATTTGATTTTGATTAATCAAAACATCTCTTCAAGGGTCCCTGCAGCCCTAGCAGACATGATCCCATTATCCCATTCCATTAAGCAGGAGATCATTCAGAAAAGGTGAAAGAATTAATACTCCCTAGATGATTTCACCGTTTCTGGTAAAACACAGAATGTGATTTACTGCTGCTAGTATCTTCCTACCTCACTGCTTCCCAGTTTAGGAGCTTGTTAGCAGGGTAGCTGGAATGACCTTCATGCCTTGTATGTGTACACTTACATATTCTAAGTGTACATTCACAACATTCATTGCTTATGCTCCTAGAATTACTCCTTTGTCATAATGAGGCAGAATAAGAGGACTTGATGGAGAGACTCACCTTCTCTTTTTTCCAAAGATTGCTCACTTTGGGCACTTCCTGGGGATGTCAGGTGGGTAATAGTAACCCTATTACTCAGCCTACATGGCTGATCTAGCCAGCCACTTCTACTTCTTGCAGGAAGATAGGAAGTCTCAGGAGCAGGTTAGGCTTTGCAGGAATCATTGCTGCTGTATAAACACTGACAAAGAAATCCAGGACCTAGATCACAGCCAATTTGAATTGGTGCCAGTACCTCTGCAAAAACTGCCTGCAGCAGGTGTAGTGGTTATGAATGTGATTATCTTCAAGTTGCTTGTATCCCTTTAAGTGAATATGATCATTTGTGAACCCATAGTTTAACCAAATGCCTATCATTTTGATTGCTTTAAAAATGTTTCATAGCATGTAGGAATATTGTTTGTAACATTATAAATTTGTTCACCCTGATTCAATTTTCCAAGCTTGTGTAATTGATTTCCTTTATATAATTCATTAACTCTGTTTAATTCATCTTTGTGAAACTGAAATAAAAACGGATGCCATGGAGCTCAGGACACACGTTCGTTAATTTTAGATGCAGGATTTATTTAATAAGTTATGGAACAGTGTAATTTTGTAATATAGTATTATCAAACCATGGACATTTTCCTTTGTCACTTTTTTACATAATAATAAGGTTTAAGAATTGCAAAGCATAATTTCAAAGCAAGGGTTATGCAAATTTCTAATGCAGTTTGGATATAATATAACCAAATTGGACAACCATTTGTCTGAAATGGTATAAGTTTTCTTGCTTGAGCAGGGGATTAGAAGATCTCCAACTCTGTTAATCTGTTAAATCTTTGTCCAGAGATTGGTAAATTTTAACCAACTATAGATGTAGATGTAGACTAATTACATTTTACAAGATCAACTCAAAAGAAAGGTGTTCTTTAAATTGAAAGAATTTTTTAAAGCAAGAATAGATTGGGGGTTTTGTTGTTGTTGGTTTGATTTTGTGAAACATAGAAAGGTTAGTCCTTATAAACTTTTCCAATAACTCATATTTAGCATTGGATGTATTCAAGGAAAACAAAAATGTAAATCCCTAAATATGATACTCAATGAATATTTCAACAGATAAACTGCAGGGTTCTTGCTTAAAAATTCATGATGTGGAATATGTGCTGAAAAAGTGTGCAATTGTACCTAGGTCTATGGAGATTCTCAGTCATCCAGGTCATGGTTGTCCCAAAGGTGCTTTTTCAGCAGGCAGCTGGACTTTCTTGTTTTTTCTTTAAAGACGTTTCACTTCTCATCCAAGAAGCTTCTTCAGTCTGACTGGATGGTGGGGAATGGAAGGATGACTAGTTGCCTCCTGAAAAAGCACTTTGGAACAACCATGACCTGGATGACTGAGAATCTCCATAGACTTTTAGCCATGCACTTTGGGATGAACATCCTTTGAATGGTGTGGGAGTATGAATGGATTTTCAAAAAATTGCAGATCACAGAAACCATTAGCACTACTCATGTGACCCTGAGGACACAGATAAATTCCCAAGCTCCTCAACAATTCTCTAAAAGGATGCATATGACCATCTGTCTGCAAGGAATATAAATCTTTCCATTCCCCACCATCCAGTCAGAGTTGAAGAAGCTTCTTGGATGAGAAACAAAACATCTTCAAAGAAAAACAAACAAGTTGAGTTGCCTACTGAAAAATTGTACCTAGATCATTATAATATGACTTCGGGGAGAGGATTTTTTTTTAGAAGAAGCTAAACTCCCTCTTGATAGGGTCACCATTTTGAATGAATTGTACATTTGAAAAATTCTGAAAAGCTTGCAAGGTTTATTAAGCTGATCTGCATTCAGAACAGCAAGAAAGGTGAATCAATCTTTTTGATAAATTAATCCCAAATTTTTGCAGATAGTGCTGTGCATGTTGAAGAGATTTCAGGATGAGTGTAAAGACAAATTAAGGTTTCCTTCTGAAAGAATCTCAAGGATAAATATTTAATTGCACATTTCACCTTGGCACTTCACCAGGCTGGTTCTATTATTTGTAGAGGGAGTGAGGGAAGAAAGGAAACTCAAGGGCTAGGAGAGAAAAGGAAAAGATGAGCTCTGTATGGGAAAGACTATTGATCTTATCCACTTACGCTTGCTAATTTAGAGCAGCCTTGTTCTCATAAGATGTTTCCTTTCTTGCTGAAGTAGAAAAAACCCAACAATTCTGAATGTTCCATTACAACAATGGCAATGGACACAAGGAGACTGGGGTCAAATTTCCTTTCCCCATTTGCGATGGATTGTATCATGAGAGAAGCCCATATCCATGCTGCCTTTTCCCCCATGAAAACCATAGAATTATATCTGTACAGTCACAAGAAGTCAAGCTTGACTCAGACAAGAGATTATCTTTTTAGAGCATCCATATAATTTCTGGACTGATTCCCTCAGCCAGTTTTGGCCCCCCTGATTAGATACTGCAAAACCCATAATTTTGTGAAGTGGAGGGGAGATGAAGTAAATTCAGCAGTTTGAATCCCTAGTGCTGCGTAACAGGATGAGCTCCCATTACTTGTCCCAGCTTCTGCCAATCTAGCAGTTCAAAAGTATGCAAGTAACAAATGCAAGTAGAAAAATAGGGACTACCTTTGGTGGGAAGGTAACAGCGATCCGTGTGCCTTTGGCATTTGGTCACGCCGGCCACATGACCATGGAGATGTCTTCGGACAGCTCTGGCTCTTTGGCTTTGAAACGAAGAGCACCGCCCCCTAGAGTCGGGAACGACTAGCACCGCCCCCTAGAGTCAGGAACGACTAGCACATATATGCGAGGGGAACCTTTACCTTTATGTTTTGCTTCATTTGATTTGACATTGCCACTTTCTAAGTCTCTTTGTATTGTTTTAGTGCTATTGTATTGTGATTTTTGTATTTTAATATTTTTTTTAAAAGGTGAACTACTGAGAGTCATTGGATTGTGATGGAGATAAAGATAGATAAGAATCTGAGCGCTGAGCAGCAGGAATTAAGGGCTGCTGACAGACAAACAAAAGCTACTGGTCCAAAGAAATTGGTGGCTTCCAGAATTTTCCAGAGACAGATAGTAGGCTTCAAAAAAGAATAAGTGGTCTCACTGTTTTTTAGGTATGAAAATCTCATTCGTGAGCTGCTGAGACAGAATGAGGCTCTAAAGACAAGAGAATAACCTCTCTTTAAGGGTGCATCTTCAAGCACATCGTCATTCAACATAGCCCAGTTTTTGCCTTATGGAGCTCCCATACCATACCTAAATCTTTGGACTACACCACTTTTTGCCATATTTCTGCTCTCCTTTGCAGGCTAGGCTTTGGACTTCTTTTTATATGCCCAAAAATCATCTGGACTGACTGACTATTGCTTTTATAAGACACAGTTCAGATATATATTCCATTGTTAACATTCCTCATTCTGGATTATGCGCCATTTGATGTCCCAGATGATTCTTCTCCCAACATCCATGAAATGAAATTAGGTTTTCAGGAATATCTGAATTAAAAATAAACATCTGTAGGAGAGAAATCTTTTCACAGAGGCCTATGAAGATATTCAAATCTGAATCAAAAAATGTGTTTCACTTTCAGCAAGTGTGTGTGCACTTGCTTTATCTTTCAGCAGCACCTTAATAATGTGTATTTTTCCTATTAAATATATACAATTTCTACATGGTATGATCTTCCATTATTAGCTTACAGATATATATGGAAGCTAATATGCTTCTCTCACAGATATCTGCATTCATAGGAAAAATATGTTCAAAGCAATCAGTGTCAAGAGAGGAAGTTGGCTGTATGGATTTTTTTTCTCTTGAAATTGCCTATTCCTCCAAGGTAGAGGGCTCTGTGCTGGCACAGCTCCATGCCAGCTCCATTATTCTTTTGATTGATTGATTGATTTTGGGCCATCAAGTCATTTTCAACTCATCAAACCCTTGTTTATATTTGAAAAAGAACTGATCAAGTTAGACTTCTTACTAAAGATCCGCTCACTTCAAATTATCCTATTTTGGACCCAATGTACAAAGACCTAGCTTTCTAGAGAAGGCTTTAATGATGGGAAAGGAGAAAAGAAAAGAAAAAGACAGCCAGCAATGAACTAAGTTACAGTGGAGATCAGCACACTGACAATCTGAAGGACCAGGTTAGGGACAGATCAATATGAAGAATATACCTCTATGTAGTTGATGAAACTCAACAACAGCTTGATGCTACATAATCAATCAGGCAATAACTGTGATAATGTGGAAAAAAGAAACTACTACATATATTACAGATATTTTACATTTATATTAGGACTATATCAATTTCAAATCAAAAACACCAGAGGAATAATAGATAGAATAGAAATGTATGGTCTTTTTATTTACTTTCTCTTTTACCACTTCAGGTGTCAAGGGAGATACAAAATTCTGGCTCTTATTTTTCAAGTCACCTCAATCATTGTTAATCGATGTCATTGTAGTGTGTCTTTGATGTTGTCTCTCCATCTTCTCATGTTCTTTGACCTTCTCCTCTTTTGTATATGCCTTGTACAGTATGTAATGTACAGTAGAAAGAAAAAACTTTGTACAGTACAAAATCAATTGCAAATGTTGGAGAGACTTTCAGAAGGGACTAGTTTTCTTTAAAAAAATGCTGAAAAATTAAATACAACAGAATATGGACATATAATGCACTGCTGTGGACTGAATTTTCAATGATATCCCTATTAATAGTAGCTACAGGCACATCTCTGGACTGGAGCAAATATATAGCACTAGAAGTCCCTCAATATTATATGTCACCCATGATGAGAGCCCATGGTTAATATTATCATAAATGATACAGGAAGGCCATTTAAAATTATCTTTGAACTTGTTTACAGCTCTGCTTCCACTAGGGCATTTTCTTGATTAATTTAAACTTTTACTTACAATCTGTATAATAAACAATTCCGCTGCAGAACCTTCCAGGGCACAGAATTTTTAGCACTATCTTTGAAATGTTATCACCCAAGCCAATTATTCTCAAGAGATGTGTGTCCTCAGTTTGGTGACAATGCCATACGTTCAGTACCCCCACCAACTTGTCACATACTTTAAAAAAGAAGGAAATAATTTATGTAAGCTGCAGGGATAGCTATTTTACAAAAAGTTAAACACCTTTCAAATCAATAGAGGAGAATATTTGTAGCTCAGGGTTGAATTGTGGGATCCTTGATGCTCTCTGAGCTTGGTTGCTTTCTTACAGATGTTTCATTACCAAAGAAGGTAATTTTGGTAATGACATGGCTGCAAAAAACAACCAAGCTCAGAGAACACCAAACAACACAGTGTTTAAAAATATTGCGGCTATATTAAAGGAATTTACTTTGATTCTGACTTTAGTACAAACCCATTTTATGTTTTTTTCCTGCAAATCTAAGACAAACTTCGCTATCTAACATCTAACAAAAATCTATTCCATTATATTATCATATATTCAAACCATTTGTGCCCTGCTTTTTATGAAATAGTCAACACACATTCTCTACCTCTTTTAGAGGCTGGATTGACTAGTTATTTTTAAGAATGCATCAGGTAGCCAGGACTCACATCTCTTCATTGGATTCACATCAACAATTCTACATGTTCATAATATTGCACAGTTACATGGTAATTCCAAGAAGTGCTGCATAACAGAACCTGCCTTGGAGAATGTCCTGTAGAACTGTTAACATAGAGCTTCAAGCCATTTTACTGAGGAAGAGGACAATCATTAAGACCCAATCACCTCATACATTTCTCAAACAGAAAACGAGAGGTTTTCTCCCCTAAACATCTAAAGCAATTGTTTACTATTTAAATATTAAGTAAATAAATAATGAACCATTCTTATTGATATTGTTGTTGTTTTATCATTATTCTGTACCAGAGACAAAGTCCTTGTGTGTCTAATCACACTTGGACAAATAACATAGTAAATAAGAAAATACAGTTAAAGCACATGAATTCTAAGCAGATTTAATTCCTTTTAACATTTGTCCATGTTTAATCTTCTGTAAATGAAAAATCCAGATCTGTTCTCAATCAACTGAAATTCTTTTGCATTCTTATTGTTGGCACCATAGGCATTGGTTAGCAAGGAGTAAGCCCTGTTGAAGATCAGCTTTAAGCTACTGGGAGAAAAACACGACTGAATTACATCCCAGGCATTCCTTCATTTTGCCATACTCATCGGCTTTGTGACATCTGCCCATGCTTTGTGTAAGGAGGTTCAGTTTAAATCCTTGCCATCTCAGCCATGGAAAATTATTTTACTACAGTGAGATAACTATATGCCCAGAGATGGAAAGATTCAGTATAGACACTATGAAGGATTGGTTGGTAAAGATTTTGATGAAATTGGTAAATTGACTTTTTAGATAAGAGAAAAGACATTATCTACGTTTTTTGGATGACCGGAAACCTCTTATGGACTTTTTGTGTAAAAATGAAAAAATAACTTGGGATTTATGGTTTTGGTGAGTAGACAGAATAGATTATGAATAGAAGAGTAATATGATGTAACTTTAGAAAAAGAGATTAAATATATATTTATACTTTTAACTGCTATGAAAAATATCAGAGTGTTTGTATGAATATTCAATTTACATTACAGAATGTAAATATTCTTTACATCTTTTTTTTTCTTTTCTATTTTCCCAACTTTGTATTCTTTTCTTGTACTTTTTGCTTTTTTATTTCCTTTTTCTTCTTCCTTCCTTCATGCTAGTTTGTGTTTGTTTTTAATTTTCTTGTTAAAAAATAATAAAATAAAAATAAAATAATTTTAATAAAAATTATTTATATAAATCCTTATCAACTCCGGTTAAACAATGAGGGAATAGGGGAATACATTTCTCTGACATCTTGCTGAGTTATTTAAACTGCCTTGGTAAAAAGGTAGGGACTTCTGTATGTCCTGTTTTGTATAAAAATTAATCAGGTTGACTCATTGCTTTAAGCAATGTCTCTTTACTAAACTATGTGATATGGTTCCAGTTCTGATTGTTTCTCATTCCTTGGCTGTTTGATTTTGTTTGAAATGTGTTTGGGGAAATCAATACTGAAGAAGCACATGGACATGTAGATGAGGTAGAAATGTGACAGAAACACCAAAAGGTCTTTTCTGTAAAAAGAAAAAAAATATAGTAAAAGGAAGACCATATTTCACAATTGTCAGCTGGATTTGGTGGAAGAGTTATTATCTGGATTTCTATTCAAGTATTAGAAGCTGAGAACTATTCAAATAGTTCTGAATAACATTACACTTGAGGAAAAGTTGAAAAGGGAATAGCTTGAAGCTTCAAAAAGACAAAGGAGAAAGCTATTGGAAAGAGACAGCTATGCTTTTGGTTAAAAGGAGTCAAGAAATATAAATAGCCTCAAGATGACTGAATGACTGAATGAGGTTAAAAAGCAACAGCAGTAGACTGAAGATACATATATCATGGAATATTTAAAGTTCCTGGGCCTCCATCACTTCAAATATGGCAGTATTTTGTGGCAAGACAGAAATGCCTCACAGTTAATCTGGGAGTTATCTTTGTACCGAAGAGATGATGAAAAGATAGAAAACAATTATCTTGTATTACTATTTCATAGCCTTTCGTTTTTCTAGTACATCTTGGCTAGATGTGATATTTGGCATATTTGAAGCTTTGGTAGACTTCAAATAATTCTGAAATTCTGAGAGAACTCAGATTCCAAACAGAAATGTTGCAAAGCCAGTGACAGTTAGAATACAGAATACAGAATAACAGAGTTGGAAGGGACCTTGGAGGTACTCTAGTCTAATCCACTGCTTAAGCAGGGGACCCTATCCCTTTCTGGACAATATGACAGTCAGTGAGATGATCAGATGGCCCATATGATCCTAATAGATACATTTAGTTCAAGTGGCAGTATATTTCAATTCAGGTAAAAGGGCATAGATATGATCCTTTACATGCAATTTGAATTTGAGTATCATATACATTAAAATTACCAAATGCAAGGTATTTTATGACAGTTGCATTTCTATGATATTTATTTTTCCAGTAGAAGTTGCTACTCAAAAGAATACATAGATAGTTTTTTTGAGTAAGCGGGTAGTTGATTATAATATTTTTTCAATTTAAGATTGTATTATGAAGCATCTATGTTAGTGCAAATTAGTGATTGGTTTAATTTAACTGAAGAAAGAATATTAAATATAGAAGGATATGATCTGTTATACGGATGGCATGCTTATCTATTATATGAAAAAAAAGTGGATAAAATTTTTAAAAGTCATATATTAAGGAACACTTTGTTAAGGGTTTGGAAAAAGTATCAATATAAGTTAAACTATAAGATACCCATATGGGTAAATCCTAGACATGAAATAGAAAATACAAGTATAGAACAAAAAAATGGAGGTGATTACTTATAAGGAGCTTCTTTCTAATGAAAGGGGTAATCTGCAACTGAAATCTTTAGAGGTATTGAAAGACGAAGGGATAATTTATACTTGGTTCCAGTATGGTCAACTCCAAGCTAGATGGAGGGAAGACCAAAAAATTGGTCTTATGCAATGTGAGGAAAATTTGGTAAAACAGATTAGGGACCAGAGTCCAATGCATATTAAGAGGTTGTATAATGCATTATTGGAAATAGATTCAGAAACGGAATTGGTCAAGGACTGTATGATAAAATGGGCACAAAACTTTCAGGAACCAATAATGATGGAAATATGGGAAAAGATTTGGGTTAGAAATGTTAAATTTTACGCAAACACAGAATTTAAGGGACAAATTTTATAAAATGTTCTATAGATGGCATTTAGATCCCAAGAAATTGTCATGTATGTACCCAAATATGCAATCCAAATGTTGGAGATGTGACTGTGATGATGCAACTTATTATCATATATGGTGGACTTGTAAGAAGATCAAAGCATTTTGGATAAAAATTTGGTGGGTAATTCAGAATATTTTGAAAATATTTTGAAAAGGAGGTTGAAATTTACTCCACAATTGTTCTTATTGGGTATAATAATAACTATAAAAACTGACTATACAGTACTAGAGACTAAACTGATTTTAAATTTTATATCAGCAGTTAGGCTGTTGGTAGCACAATATTGGAAGAAAGACTCTGTGCCTACTATAGAAGAATGGACATTGAAAGTAGCAAACTTAGCTGAAATGGAGAAAATCTCAGCATACTTGAAAGATCATATGCAAGAAAAATACATCTTGGAGTGGAGAAAATGGATAGACTATATTCAAAACAAGTACCAGGCATGAAGATATCAAATTGCCTATGCATGAGTGTAAAGATATATTGTGTTATCTACAAGGGAGTTAAGGTTTTGAGGGGGGGGGATTTGTTAGCTTAAGGATAATTAGGTTAACTTAGTTCATGATTGTTTTTTCTTCTAATACCCTGTATTCTGCTCTGGGAAGTTGGGGGGGGAGGGAGGAGGGGGGGAGAGGGGGTGGGGTGGGGAGGGGGGATTTTAAGGGGGGGGGAATGTTATTTTCTTTGTTTGTAAAACTTTTCAATAAAAAAATATTTTTTCAACAACAGGAATTACCTCCTTACAAAAAAGTAACATTGAAGGAATTCAGGTTGCAAAATGATAATCTATGTCTGTTTTTTTCAAACATGGCAAATTTAAGGGGTATGGACTTCAGCTCCCAGAATTCTCCAGCCAGAACACCTCTTAAACTTGCCAAGGTTGGGAAAGATTGATCTATGTATACAAATTGTTAACATCTAAACAGAGAATCATAAATGATTTTTCAAACACAATCATTTCTCCTTTTCTTTTTCTTTAAATAATCTCAGATATTTCAAATCATATTTATAACAGAAGTACTGAAATCAATGGGATTGAAGTTAACTTTAGTATAATTTCATTTTATATTTCAAGGTATTATTTTGATTACACTTCATTTCCCCAATGTTTAAAGTCAGGCTTGCTTTTTCTAAATTTGAAAAAGTCAACACTAAATGGGCACATATAGTATTTTATATTGTTTCTAATACATGCATTTTATTCTCTACAAGATCAAATAAAGAAAGAGGACCAACACCTCAAATCAATAAATCAAATAAAGGTTGATGATTTTGTTGACTTCTCTCAAACATCAACTAGTGATGTGAACAGATGATAAATTTGGAAAAACATCTATGCTTGGCAAGGTTAAGCAATGGAAAAGAACATGACAGTCGTAAAGTAGATCATGACACTTTGTTCAAGCATTTTCCAATGAATGTATGTTTTTAGCTATTTTTGTTTCAAAACTATGTACATTAATAACCCCAACAATGTAATTAGCAAATGATAATGTAGCAAATGTATTTTCAGAAATACAAAGTTGGAAATGCAAACAAAAAAGGCTTGTTCCCATCTCTTTGTTCCATGTATTTTCTCAAGAATAGATAAATTTTAAAAACTCTTTTAATATCAAGAATATATATTTATATTAATCATATTTAGGAAAAAGCATAAGATAAAACACCAGCTTTACAAAGAATGAGAAGTAATACAAGGCTATATTAATACAAATGAAGGCAAATATATGTGTCCCAGATTGGATCCTGCTATATTAATAAACGGGAATTCATATTACTAAAAGGACAGACACCTCTGTAACATTTCTCTCTAGAAAATTGTGAAAGTGTACCATCCTGTTTCTAAAGACTTACCCTTCAAAATAAGATTATTTATTTATGAAGGGTGTATTTGTTGTTCTTGGACATGATCCCGGGATCATAAAATTGCTTGGTTTTCTCCTTCTGAGATTGAAGCTTTTTCTTTGACCTCAGAGGATAGGAGAGCTAATGTCAAATCAACCCCTTTGCCTCCTACTGACCACCAGGACGTTTCCCAAAATTGGAATTTTAGAGGGTCTAAAAATGGGAGGAAATATTACAAATAGGGAGGTATCTCCATGGGACTGAGGGGGTAAAACAAAATCAATGAATGTAAAAACGGGGAGTGGGGGTTGACCACACAATTGAGATACTTTCTTGATTTTCCTTCTCCTCCTCCCAACTCCCCTCATCAAGGGTTCAGTTTGTTGATCCTTTTTTTCTTTCCATATCATCACTTTTCATCAATTTCCAACAAATTGGAAGGGCTTCAACAAACAACAGAATATTAAAATGCACAATGTTACTCTATATGTAGTGACATTTACCTGTACATGAAGCCCATGACTGATAGAAGGATACAAACTCTTCAAAAAACCCAGACCCCATAAAAGAGGAGATGGAGTTGTACTATATGTAAAGGACCACTATATTGTTACAGAAATGCACAAAACCAAAGACAAAAATGCATATGGGTCAAATAAAAGAAAAAAAAAAGAATGACATGGCCATAGGTGTATACTCTAGTCTAGGCCACCTAATCAAGCAGAAAAAAATAGATGCCCTTTTTGCTAAGCAACTATCAAATATATGTAGGAAACACACTACAATAGTAATTGTAGGAGCCTTGGTGGCACAGTGGACTAAAATGCTGTTAAATTAGCGCTTAAGCTGCCAGCTGCCTGCAATTACTGCGAGTTCAAATCTCACCAGGCTCAAGGTTGACTCAGCCTTCCATCCTTCCAAAGTAGGTAAAATGAGGACCCGGATTGTGGGGGCAATAAGCTGACTTTGTATAAAAAAGAACACTGCTTGGGGAGGGGGAGCAAAAGCTGTACTAAGCAGGTATATACAAAAGTATGAAGGCTATTGCTTAATGCATTGTAAGCTGCCCTCAGTCTCTGGAGAAGGGCGGCACATAAATCAAACTAATAAATAAATAAACAAACAAATAACTAAATAAATAACTTCAATTATCCTGATATAATTTGGAAGACTAATTCTGCACCAAGTAAGAAATCAAATAGGTTCCTAACCAACCTAGCAGACAACTCTGTTGTCCAAAAGGTAGAGGAGAGAACTAGAGGGACAACCATACTGGATTTAATTCTTACAAACACAGAAGAAGTGATAGAGGGAGTTGAAACTGCAGGAACCTTGGGTGAGACTGACCATGTCATACTAGAATTCAACATAACGCAAACACAAGCAATAGAAGATAATACCAGAGTCTTAGATTTTAAAAGAGCTGATTTTAAATTTTGGGGGGAAGGGCTGTAACCCCCGGGTAGTTTTATTATTATTATTAAAACAATAATGTATAACAAAAATACTAAGGCAATATGAAAACATTTCAAAATTCAAACATTACAATAAGAAATGTGAAAGGCCAGGTTGAAGGCACATGTCTGAACTCTTTTCATAAACCAATCTTAGTTACACTGAGAACTATGCGGGAACTTGCCTTTTCTTATGGGATAACATTCCTTGAGTGTCAGGATACAGAAGCAGTTGTCCATGCATGATGCTGGTGCATGATGCTGGTGGAATGTATGGTTTGACAGGGAAACATGTCTTTTTTTGTTTATAGGGTGAGTAATTGGAAAGACTGCCAAATAAATTAGATGTGCATTTAACAGGGAACAGGAATTCAGTTTGGGTGTTTTAAAACCAATTTGTTTGAAGCCGTAAGATGGAATCTTGTCAAAAAAGAAAAAAAGAAAAAAGAAGAAAGGAGGTGGGAAAAAAAACCCCTCTTATACAAACACAGCTGTCCTGCAATAAAATAATGCTATGCTGTATATTATCTGTGCCATGACTTTTTCCAAGACTGGAAGTAGTGCAGAAATAAATATTCATGCTGAATATCAGATCTAATGAATTTCACAGATTTGCTGGGTGTAAACTCAGCTGTAGCATTCATCAAAAACAGTATAGTCTGAATAGCATTTGAAAGTTTAGGGAACATATTTATTATGTCGCTTCAAAAAAGGCTGAGGCAACAGAAATATTGCAGCTGCTGATCATTATCCATGTTATCAAAGTCACTAGTGTTGTCTGGGCATGTAAACAAACTACATAGAAAAGATGGCAGAGGGGCATCACCAATTAGTCACTCATTTGCATGGAGGAAACAAAAAACAATTTTCTTATTAAGCATGACCATGGGATGTGAATGCATAGCAATCTGGAGGAACCACATACCATTTCTTTCTATATGAAGCATAATTTTTTTAAATTTGCTGTTCAAATCAAATTACATTACATTTACACCTTTCTAGAGTAACCATAAACAGAAAGTGGTGAATGTTTGTTTGTTTGTTTGTTTTCATCCATTTGGACCACTTCTGAAGCGTGGCAAGCCCTTTGCAGGCTGTTCCTTGATCCTCTGAAGATTTGGAAGAGAGGCTGCACAAGAGACTGAAGAGAAAATTGGAATCAGAAAACAAAATTATTTTCTCTGATATGAATCAAAGAGAGGTGTTTCTGCTGGAGCAAAGCAACTTTTGTCAGTACAAGCAACACAGTCAAGAAACAACCCTTTGGTATCTGTTAAAAAATGTCAAGAGCTACGCTCTTTCTTAAAATTAATTGCTACACTATAAAATGATGATTACACAATACAAAAATACTGATGTAGATGTAAAGATTTATGCTTGTATGTATTTGCTTATTCTGCTGTCAGACTTCCTCAGCACCTGTTTTGATGTACAATTAAAATAAACTGTTGAAAGAAATTAAAGTTGTTAAGGAGGAATATGAAAAGACCAAGAAGAGATAAGGATATCAGAATGCTGCCATTGCTACCGGTTCTCCGAACCACCTGCCACAGCCGCTACTGGAACCGGGAACATTTCACCCCGGTTACTCTTCTCTGCACTTTTTCTAGGGTCTCAACATCTTTTTTATAGTGTGGTGACCAAAACTGGATGCAATATTCTAGGTGTGGTCTTACTAAGGCTTTATAGAGTGCTATTAGTACCTCACTTGATCCTGATTGTTTTTTAATGGCATACAATCAATCGAGCTTAATGTCTTCCATTTGGAAGGCATTTGTGTCTTCCAAACTCTCCAGATTGTCTGAAGATCTTTCTTAATCTTGCCTATATAGATACCTGGCTTGAATCTGGGAATTTAGGGGCTCTATTTGAGAATAGTATGCTTTTTTCCTTTAGAAACACATTGATGTGTCTTTCAAACAGCTGGGAGAACAAGTCTCCTTACTAAAAGGTAAAAAAATAAAAGTAACTGTAATACACCTGTACAAAGGCACTTACATAAAGATTATCCTCCAAAATTGTTAAATGGCTTTTATAAGCTTTATAACCTCACACTTGTACTTTATCTAGTCTTCCTATGAAGGCATGTTTTTGAGATCAAGAATGTGGTTAAAATTTATCTTGAGTTCTGTACTGATTCATATACATCATGTTTAAACCTAAAGACCAAGTGGCTGCATTTGCAGAAATGTAAAGCATGAGTATTTCTAATCTGGGTAAAGTTTTTGTGGCTTAAAATATAGTGCAAATTCATCTGTCTTGGTTAGTTTACAGTTCCAGATATTATGCAAATCCACAAAGTGAGTTAATTCTGTAACCAGACTAAACATATTACAGAACAGCATCATTGTATAATCATGATTTTCTTTTAATATTGATCTTCATTCTTTTTCTTTTTTCCCCCTTGGTTGTTTCATTTATTAAATGTTCAAAAATTATGTGTAATAAGAAAGACTCCAGTGGAAATTAGTCAAAATATCAAAAAAATGCACATTCGTTGACAAAAAAAATCTATCTCACAAGGTGACAGTAAGAAATGAATAAAAATGCATTTCTTAAAAAAAGATTGAAACTAGCTTCAATATAGCTCTAAATTTGTAATAGCTTAGTTGTTTCCCTAATTATATCAATGAGATCTCTAAAGAGAAGTAGAAACTGTTCCAATCTTTAAATTGCATGCTGCTTTCTAAAATGATATATAAAATAAATCTGATGTATGAAATTTATAAGTCCAAATCAGTGGTGAAATGTAAAATTTGTTGCTACCGGTTCTGTGGGCGTGGCTTGATGGGGCGGTAATGTGACTGGGTGGGCGTGGCCAATTTTTTATATATATTTTTTCAACCTTGGCTGAAGAGGTTGTAGGAAAAATGTTTTTAAAAGGCTCTGATGATCCCAGCTGAGCCGTGCGATCATCAAAGGATTTTTTTTTATTTTTAAAAGCATTTTTTGGCCGAAGAAAAAATGCTTTTAAAAGTTTTTAAAAAAGCCTCTGATGATCGCGCAGCTCAGATAGGCATGGGAAGGGCAGGGATTTTTGCTACAGGTTCTCCGAACCACCTGCCGTCATCGCTACCAGATTGGGCGATCCGGTCTGAACCGGGAGCATTTCACCCCCGGTCCAAATGGCATTTCTATATGCATAACTGAGTATCAAGCAAAAAAGCCAAAGAGAGAGGGCCATGCTATTTTCAGCTAAGCACTGTAAGTAAGTATGCATGCATCTTAAGTTCCAAAGTCATCCATAATTTAAATTTGCTTTCAGTTTCCTTGTTACACTTTCTCCTTAAAACATTCAAGAATATTAAAACTTTTATAAATGTTCTCTCATACATTATTAAAGACCAGCATCCTGTCAGTTCAGAATGATAATTATAGAATAACCTTAACTGACCACTCTGGAATAACTGTGGCAGTTTCTGTTCTGTGAAATTCCTTGACATGGAACTTTTTATGTAGGTTTGTGTGTTTTCAAATATATTATTAAAGATAGGATATGCATCTCTGATGAATAAATTAACATTTTAAGAAGTTTCATATTTTTAGCAAATCTTAGAATACTTATGTTCAAACCTTAATGGATTAAAAGTCTGGGCTTGATTAGAAACTGTTGATGTCAAACTTCATAACATCTGGTGCCTCCTTTTTTATAAGTTCATATGGATACAAGAATAACAATTTATCTCAACACAAATCATCAAATAAGCCATTGAAACTTCTTGTCAGGAGTTCTATATGTTTAAAGCTCTGTAAGTAAAGCCTTTTCATCAAAACTTTGAAAATAATTATCATCTTCTGCTCATTTAGACAACCACTCCCTGGAAGAGAGAGAAAAATATATATCATTCTCTCTCTTTTTTTTTGCAAAAATGTTTAAAAATACAGAATGTGATGGATTTTCTGACAAATAGTCAAAACGAAACAGGTAGAATTTCTTTCCACTTGTTAATTCACTTTAATTCTTATTCAGAATCAATTGTGAAATAATTATCTGGGGAACAATTGATTTAGAAGCAAAACCTTCAAAATGAAGAATGATGTTGTGAATCTTCCCCTTGGCTATTTATTGCTACCAAATCCTATGTTCTAAAACACATTGTTATTGTAATCCAGAGAAGTACTAATTCTAACAAAGATCTATTTATTAGTTTATGTGCTAATATATCGTTGAGTTGAAAAAAAATGGTCATTCTACATCTTGCACAAAAAACAATTGCTATCTAAAAACCCATGCGTGAATCTATAATCCATGCATGAATCTATAATCAACACCATTATGGTCACTTTCTCCCTAAAAATCCTTCAGAGCAACTCTGTCTTTATAGTTTCAAGACAGCCACCAAAGAGGTTCTCAGAGGAAGACTATTTTATAATATGGTAGCTGCCAGTCAAAAAAAACCCCTCTCCCAATCTCACCAATTTAAGAGAGCTTACATACATAGATGGGAATACAATGGAGAAGTTGGGAAGGCCAGTTCCTCACAGAAAAAGTGGCTTTTTAAATGCCTCAGTGCTAAATGCTGTAGACCAGAACTTTGAATTGTGCCCTGAAAGTTGGTAACCAGTACAGTGACTATAAAAGATATTTTATTTGATTATCATGAAGGATTTCCTAATATATGGGCCTCCACATTTTGTATCGGTTGCAGTTTCTGGATGCTTTTCAAAGGCAGCCCCGTGTATTGTGCATTGCATAAACCAAACAAGTGGTGATCAGACCGTAGATTATGGTGACAAGAACCTCCAGCTACCGAGAAGGCCCCAAACAGCACAACACTCATAATATTCATTGATAAATACGGGCTTCAGTAAGCATGCATTTTTAAAACCTTCTATTTTTATTGAGGAAACAAATGATATTATTAATTTCATGCTTAAGCAGCAGGTGTAGTTGCTAATTAACTGAGATTTCAAGTAAACATGGCATGTCTTTCTTGCATCACAATTTTAATCTACATATAAATTTCAAAACTAATTGGTACTTAGTGGAGGAAAGAACACTTTAAGGAGACAATACACTATATGTTAATACCATTTTTCTAGGAAAGAGTTTGCTACTGGAGATTTTTCTTTTTACTCAAAAAAACAAAAAATCAACCCATAGCTTGTTCAAAGGCGTGGTTGCAGAAACAGGGCAGATAGAACAATCTTATATTTTCTTCCTTGCCTTTCAAACCATTTCTAAAAGTTTCCCTCACTGAAAATAGGGGATGCAGCAATAAAAATGCTCATGCCAAAGGAGAGAATTGTTTCTTATTTGTGCAAAATGCCTGCGGTCATTTTAATATGACTTTTCAACTGGAAACTGCCTTTAAATGATTCCTTTCAAAGTTCCTTCAGCTTCACTCACAGCAGACTTCCACCCTTTTCTTGGCATAATAGTTTGCCTGTGCTTAAGTTGGTAGACGTGATAAACATATATTTATGTGTTTATGTATTTATTTATTTCTCAGCTGTATAAGCCACTCCGAACCAGAGTGGGTTTACAAGAAAAAACAAGAGATTAAAAAAATGAAGCAACTACAATTCTATAATGAGAGTGAAATGGATCCTATATAAATTAGATAAATTTATATATATAAATTTATCTAATATAAATTTATATATAAATTTATCTAATTAATAGGTATATTAATATACATGTGTGTGTGTGTGTGTGTGTGTGTGTGTGTTTTCTGAGGTTTTCACGGGTGTTTGTATGTAGGTCTTTGGTTATTTGGGTCTTCTCCCGCGTAGAATTGGAAGTATCTTGGCGACGTTTCGATGAAGTCTCATTCGTCATCTTCAGGCTGGTGTTCTCTGCTTCGTGCTTCCAGGAGCAATATATATATAGCAATAGCACTTATATACCACTTCATACAGGGGTGGATTTCAAAAATTTTAGCAAGGGGTTCTCTGCCTGGTTGCTGGGTGGCTGTGGCCATGGTGAGCATGGCCTAATCAGTCTCCTGCACCATGGCAGGGGCGGGGCATTTTTGCCCTCCCCAGGCTCCAGAAGCTTTCTTCAAACTTCTGGTAGGCCTGTTTTTCGCCGTCACCGAGCCTCTGCTTACGCCCTGCACTTACCTACATCCAAACCAGGCCATATGGGGATACCTGTGAGGGGCATGGCAGAGTGGACGTGGCGGGCCAGCCAGGAATGGGATTTGGGGGTTCTCCAAACTGCACAGAATCTTAGCTAGAGGTTCTCCCGAACCCCTGCGAATCCCCAGCAACCCACCCCTGGCTTCATAGTACTTTTACAGCCCTGTCTTAGTGGTTTTACAGTGTCAGCATATTGCTCCCAACAATCTGAGTCCTCATTTTACCCAACTCAGAAGGATGGAAGGTTGATTCAACCTTGAGATTTGAACTACTGAACTGCAGCTAGCAGTCACCTGAAGTAGCCTGCAATACTGCACTCTAACCACTGTGCCACCTAGATTCTATATATATAAATAAAAATGCCATCTACCAGAGTAGGACCAAACAGGCACCCCTTACTGAATCCTCGTGTTTTTACAACTCTGCTGAAACTTATCAGGGAGGAAAGCATGTTCTCAAGATGTTCCATTAAAAAGGGACCCTCCCTGATTACAGGGTCCCTTTAGACAAAACTCTCTCAGGATCCTGTTGCTTTCCCTAATCTCACCGAAGAGGCACATTCATTTTGTAGCAGACAGAGTTGAAGATACCCATGTCACAAGCTATATAAGGCTTTAACAATAATAACCAGCACTTTGAAATTATACCCAGAAATTGACTGGTAGTCAATGCAGCTTCTAGAACAGAGGTGTTATATGGGTAAATACACTGATAGATGCAAACTGCACCAGTTTTATCTACTGGACTGTCTTCAAGGCCAACTTTAAAGAAGTGAATTGCAATAGTCCATTTTTGAGTGGATGAGGGCATAAGTGATTTATAGCATCTTGACTTTGGAAAGCACAAAACTGGAATATTAAATGCAATTGTATGAAGGATCTTCTGGCCAGAACTTTCCTCTGCAGGACCACAAATTCTCAGGGAACTCTGGATATGATGATATTTCTCAGGTCTTTAAAAACCTGGACACTCTTGCAGGCCTTGAAGTAAAGTGTTTGTGGAGTTCTGGGTGGTTGGTTGTTATGCAGATTGGAGGTAAAGTAAAGGAGTCCCTAAAGATTTTACTCTGCTAGTTGTTGTTGACAATAAGGGTTGGTGCTCATCTCTGTTTCAAGGTCATTGAGCCAGTGCAATCTGAAGACATTTCCATGGTCATGAGGCCAGCATGACATTATGGAGCACTGTTACCTTTCCTTGAAAGTGGTACCTATTTATCTACTCACAATTGCATGCTTTTGAATGGCTAAATTGGCAGGAGCTGGGGTGAGGATGGAAGCTCGAGTCCTGAACCCTGGGCTGCTGGCTATCCAGCCAACAAGCCAGCATTTTAACCACCAAACCACTGTGGCACCCAGCAGATTGGAGGACATCAAAGAAATGAGGTCTCTACAGATGAGGGGAGAAATCTTGCTGTGAAGAACAAGCTGTAGCTTTAACTTCAGAAATAAAATATAGAGTTGCCTGACACTCACACTGCCTTTTTGCTTGGGAAAAATAAAAAAATCAAAATATTAGTTAAATAGAATTGGAAAATTAGAAAATTGGAGAGGAAGTTCAATGTTTAATTTTATGATACTGGCTATTGTAAGTCACAAGGGATTTGTTATTTTTTTTAATGTAGTTTTGGAGTACATGAATTAAGCTCTTTTGAAAGACTTCTCTGCTTAAGCAGAAAAATGAAAGTGTGTGGTCATTTCTCATGCTTTACTCAAAGGAGTGTTTTTCTTTGCTCTTCTAAGTATGCACTTTTATTTATTCCTCCAATAATATATTCCTCCTTTAGCTTGACTAAAATGAATGTGAATCTATACAAAATATTTGATTTGATATTTATTCTATTTTCTTTTATAAATGAGTTTCATCATAAATTTGAAAATTGGGTAAAGTCATTATGGAAATTGTGATGAAGCAAGGACTTTCCTCTCTACCACCACCCCAAACCCTTTTGGCAAGTGAACAGCAGCTTTATAAATGGGTTTCCAAAAAACAAACTGTATTTTGCTGAATCAATTGCTTTCGAATATATGGTAAAACTATCAGCAAAGTTCTGTGAAGTAAAAAATGTTTTTGGTTGGTGTATAATTGGGAACTTAAAAAGCTAGCACATTGTTCTTCTTTTATAGTAGGCAACATAGTAAATGATGATGATGTCCATCCATCATTTTCAAAGAGGACCTTGACATCTAATGGGTTGTGAGCTTTCCACGGTGTGTCCGCAGGTGGCTGGTAAGGCCTATACAGGCACAAAATGTTCTGCCACATGTTGGGCAGACATATGTGGGCACCACAACTGCAGCATTTGCAGCTCCGGTTTTGGGGAGTGCTCGCTTCTCTTTTACTATGGTTGTCCTTCTGTCTTCAAATGTCTGGCAGCCTTGTTGGATCAATGTGCACCATGTTGATCAATCTTGTGCCAGGGTTTCCTAGAAAGTTGTGTCGATATCCAGGGACTTGAGAGAGGTTTTCAGTGTGTCTTTGTATTGCTTCAATGATCACTTTCCTTGAAAGTGTGTGATCACTTTCCTTGAGACAGCACACCATAGAGGAGCTGTTTGGGGATGAGGTGGTCTGGCATCCTTGCAACATGGCCTGCCCCGTGTCTGGGCTTTAATCAGTAAGATGTGAACTGATGTCAGGGCTGCTCTGGAGAGGACTTCTGTGTCTGGCACTTTGTCCTGCCATCAGATCCTCAGAAGTCTGCGAAGGCAGGTTGTGTGGCTCAATTACCTATTGTGCCTCCTTTATACAGTCCAAGTCTCACTGTTATAAATCAGGGTAGTTAGCACTACTGCTTGGTAGACTTTGAGCCTTGTAGCAAGGCTTATTCCACAGCAGTCCCACACGTTAATCAGTAGTCGGCCAAATGCAGAGCTTGCCATGGCAATTCTGCAGTTGACCTCGATGTCAACTGTCACTGCACAGGAGAGGGTGCTGCCAAGGTAGATAAATTGGTCCATTGCTTGCAGCTTTTGTCCCTTCACTGTGATGATGGGCTTTTGGTTAAGCATTCGGAGCTGGCTGGTGCATCACTTCGGTCTTCTTTATGTTGATGAGGAGGCCGAAATTGTCACATGCTGCTGCAAATTTGTCCACGCTGGCTTGCATTATCTGCTCTGATTTAGTATTCAGGGCACAGTCATAGCAAAAAGTTCTCATAGCACAGTCTCCTTTATCTTGGTGACAGTCTGGAGTTTTTGCAGGTTGAACAGTTTCCCATCAGTCCTGTATCTCAGGCTGACTCCCAAGGAACTGTTCTGGAAGGCATCCGACAGTATGGCTGAAAACATTATACTGAACAGGGTCGGTGCAAGCATGCATCCTTCCTTGATGCCATTTGTGATGGGAAAAGCCACTGAAGCATCTCCATCGTCCAGAACATGAGCTGTCACACCATCATGAAACTCATATGTCATCAGGATGAATCTATCAGGGCATCCAAACTTCGACATGATGCATCACAGACCTTCACAACTAACAGTGTCAAAAGCTTTGGTGAGATCCACAAATGTGGTGTACAATTCACAATTCTGCTCTTGACACTGCTCTTGGAGCTATTGGGCTCCAACAGCATGATCTGTGAAGATCATGTCCACAGTGCCACGCTCTTTCCGGAAATCACACTGTGTCTCAGGAAATAAACCCTGTCCCAGATGGCCAGTCAGGCTGTTCAGCAACACTCATGCAAGGATCTTGTCTGCGATGGAAAGCAGTGATATTCTTCTATGATTATCACAGTTTTGTCAACGCCTTTTCCTCTTGTAGAGGTGTACTATGGATGCATCTTTCAGTTCCTGAGGAATAGATCCTTGATTTCAGAAGGACTGGAACAGCTGAGTAAGTTTGTTGACAAGCACTGCACCATCATCCTTATAGACTTCCACTGGGATCACATCAGATCCTGGGGCCTTACCACTGGACAGCTGGCTGATGGCCTGTAGGGTTTCAGTCTTTGATAGTGGGGCATCCAGGCTGTAGTTGATATCGATCTGGGTCATTCTGTCAATCGCCTCATTGTTGATGGAAGATGAGTTGTTCAGTATGGATTGGAAGTGCTCAGCCCAACACTGTAGAATCAGAGTCTTCTCAGTAATGAGAGTTGCACTATCTGAGTCCAGTAGAGGACAGCTCCCTGTCCTCTACTGGACTCAGGGTTGAGGACTGTACAGGGATCAGAGGGCTTCATAGAACTGTTTGGCATTGTTTCTGTCAGCAAACTTCAGAATTCCATATGCTTTGGCACTCAACCAGGAGTCCTGCATTGTGCAAAGCTGGCTCTGTACAGTCCTATGGGTGTTGTTGAAGGCATTTTTCCTAGCTGTTGAGGACAGGTCATTCTGATGAACATGGTGAAGGTGGTGCTTTTCAGCAAGTAGGGCCTTTATCTCTTCATCGATTTCATCAAACGACATGAAGCAAAAATGTTTAGAGCACCTTTTCTAGCCCCCTCCTCTTACAATGGAGGTGAGCAGTGCAGTCCTAAAGAAGGCTGCTCAGTCACTCAGGTAGATACCAAATCCAGCTGTTGCTTCAGTCGGCAAGGAGACAACCATTAGACCTGAACCACCTGTGTGCTGGACTGTGGCAACAGCTCCCAGTGTATCCACACCTGCTGCTTCATCGCTTGCCCATTACCACAGGACTTTGAAGGTTTACGACAGTTGGGGGATGTCAAGACTTGCATGTGAATTAGATTAAAGTGAAGGAGAGGTGTGCATAGTCAGCCTCACTCTCTCTTCCCAGATTCCATTTTTCTCCAATGGCAGGACAAGAGTCAAGACAATTGGAGATCAGCTGGGTGCAGTGGTTGACCGGGACATCATTCATGTCTTGCTGTGCTCTTAGCATACCACGTCACTTGCAGAAACCGCCTTGTGTTGTAGCCCCTCAGCGGCCTGTGCAGATTGTAGCTGATTCTGATGGTGAGGAGGCTGGTGTGGTGTTGCACCAGCAACTATGCAGCTGGCACCTGAGTCAGACAATGAGGAGGCTGGAGAAGATATGGTGCCAGACACAGGGATTCAGCCAGGGCCTTCAGAACCTCCAGAAGCTCCTTTAAGTGAAGAGGACGAAGAGGAG
The DNA here is from genome assembly GCA_030761175.1 of Masticophis lateralis. Taxonomy (NCBI): domain Eukaryota; kingdom Metazoa; phylum Chordata; class Lepidosauria; order Squamata; family Colubridae; genus Masticophis; species Masticophis lateralis. The sequence goes on along the minus strand of JAUDYJ010000001.1, from coordinate 66,340,069 downwards.
GAGCCTCTTTTTGATGCACAGGTGCGCAGAGCTGCCAAAAGGCAGGAGTGGCTCCTCAGAGGAGGTCTCCTTGGGAGTAAGGCTTGGGGCTAATTGGCCACTCCCTTAGCCTATTTAAGGAGGAACATTGACTGAAGCAAGTTGTAGGGAACAACTTTAGTTCACGCTACTTCGGGTCTGGATTCTCTGCACATGGCTTCTGGGCTTTCTGTCAACCTTCATAAAATTGTGATTACTTTATCTTTGATTTCTTGTAGGCTGTTAAAAAAGCTTATTAACAGACTTTGTTTTGAAAAAGACTGAGTTAAATTAAGTTTTGTACAAACTTTGTGTGTGCTGTGTTCTTTAGGATCTGTAGCTGGGGCAGAACACCTTGTCCTATTCTGGTAGGTTTTATCTGCTTAATCTGCTGGAATCTGTCTTCACATGCTCAGAATAGACAAGTCCCTATCTTACTGAAGGTGAATGACCCAATGACTACCCTCAACCTGGTTTGGCCAGCCTGTCAAAGCTGTTGCCTGGGGTGTGGCCTCTGTGTGTGCTACAGCTACTGGGAGCCCCAGGTGAGAGCAGAGTGACAGGTGGAGACCAAAGATGGACAAGCTGCCCTTAAACAGAATAGCATGCCCCTACCCCAGAGGTGCTACCCCTCCCTGAACACCTGTAAAGTAAAGGTAAAGGTTTTTCTCACACATATGTTCTAGTCATTCCCGACTCTAGGGGACGGTGCTCATCTCTGTTTCAAAGCCGAAGAGCCAGTACTGTCTGAAAATGTCTCCATGGTCATGTGGCTGGCATGACTAAATGCCAGAGGCACATGGAATGCTGTTACCTTCCCACCAAAGGTGGTCCCTATTTTTTTAATTGTATTTTTTACACGCTTTCGAACTGCTAGGTTGGCAGAAGCTGGGACAAGTAACAGGAGCTCATTCCATTATGCAACACTAGGGATTCGAACCGCTTAACTGCCAAACTTTTGATCAACAAGCTCAGCATCTTAGCCACTGAGCCACCATGTCCCATATACATCCCTATAACCAACTATATATACAGTAGTAGTAGACAACCTACAGTTATGGGCCATGGTTCCCTATGCCCTCAAGTAGAAATTGGCTATTTTATCACTGGTGCCCTATTTCAGGGCATTTCCAAATGACAATGCTATGGTCAGGGTGAGTTGACAGCTAGAAGCCAGTGATAAAATAATGAATTTGTCTTTGATTTTTTTCCTCTCAAGGATGGAGAGCAGTAACCCTGATTTGCTGGAAGAGTTAAATATTTGGGAAACAGGGTGCATCTATTTACAGCTTCCTCAGAACCTCCCAAATTAAATCCAAAATGTTCATCTCTGCCCATCTATTCTAATTCCCAAGCCACCAGATCGGACTCTGGTGAAGCAAATCATAGCAAGTTCAACTTACAGGCCAGAAATGATACTCTGCTTCTGCTACATAGCATAATTTGAAACTGCAAATAAACATATATTAAGATATTTTGCAAGGAAAGGAGCTATATTAAAAATGGGGCAGGAAAACAAACGAAGAAGCAAATCAAATAAGGAGATGAGGATTTTAATTGAAATTCAAGAAAAAGTATGTAGCAAAGAATGAACTAAAATATATTCACCTTTTAACAGTCTTTACTACAAACTGAAACACAATTTCATAGTAAATTGGAGTTCAAGGTATAGGAGTTCACAACTTTTGTGTGTAGTACTTGTACTGTAGAGTACAATGTAGAGTATGGCAAGTTCTGAGACAACTTGCCATATATTGCCACAAGTATAATGTTGTAGTAGCATTTAAGAGATCAAAGCAACAGGTGAACAGAATTACTCCTTAGCTGAGGAGAAAAGATGAAATTTTATCAAGTCAAGGAATGAAGTTGCTACCAGTGGACTACAATGATACTCCAAATCAAGACAAATGGAATTTATTCTGCATCAGTAGATCTCAGAAACGTTATAGAAGAAATAGAGACTAAGCCTTCATGGAAACAAAAAGAGGTAATGAAAAAACAGGAGTCAGTGAACAGTGAAATCCTGAAGGCCAGAAGGAATGTGAGATGTCATTCAAACAAGGAGAGCTGCTGGCTGGTGTTTTATTTTTTGAGTAATGAAAATTGAGATAAGTACTACACACAAAAGTTGTGAACTCCTATACCTTGAACTCCAATTTACTATGAAATTGTGTTTCAGTTTGTAGTAAAGACTGTTAAAAGGTGAATATATTGCTTAATTCATTGTAAGCCGCCCTGAGTCTCCGGAGAAGGACGGCATATAAATCGAACCAATAAATAAATAAAATAAATAAATATGCTGATAGGACCCAACAGCTTGTCGGAAACAGGGATGTGATAGAACAGGTTCAAAAATGTATTAGTCCATGACAATTGTCCTTTCCTGCTACATGTGGGGACAAACATTACTGTTACAGTCATATTATCACAAGAGAGGAAGTAGGCGGCTGTGCGGACACAGTCTCACAGGATAATGGTTCTCTGTGGTTTGGGTGCTGGGAGTTCGGAAGTTACTTCTTTAAATATTTCTTTTTTTCCTTTCTGTTATTTTCTTTTGCCATCTTTTTTCTTTTTGTACACCTTTTCTTTTTTCCTTCTTTCTGGGATTAGTTTATTCTAAAATCTTCAATAAAAATTATTTGCAAATAATGGCAAAGCCCCACAAAGTTCAGAAACAAACCACTGATGCCGACTGGAAATAGAATTAGCAACATTGCTTTCCTGCAAAAAGGGCCAAATGCCTTTGTTTCTCTTTTAAGCCTTATGGGAGGGGCCAATCATCTCCTGGCCTTACTCCTGAGTCTTCCCTTTTGCTTTAGCTGCTCTTGCCTTCTGGCAGCTCTGTGCATGTGTGCATTAGGAACAGGCTTCTCCTGTTCCTCTGCCTCTCTGCTGTCTGACTCTGGGAGCTCCAGAGTCTGCGCATCACTCCCAGATGGCTCTGGTCCCATTTCTGCCTCTGACATAGAGCCCTCATCCAGGCCTTTCCAAGACTTCAGGACTGGCCCATGTTCCTCCCCAGCCTCCTCACTGTCCAACTCCACTACCAGCTCCATAGGCTGCTGGCAGATCACAACATAAATAAAACTTTAGTAATGATGTAGCTGTACACATGTACATGATTCATCCCTATTCCAGACTTACCTATGGGTCTTTGGCTGATTTACAATTTCTATCAGTCTTTGGTCACACAAAAGAGTGGAAATGGTTGTCAGCCGATAAGACACCCATTTTTAGGGAAGTGAGAGGAGAGGAGAGCTTGAAGGGAGCTTGAAGAGACAGATAGGAAAAGAAATATTGGTGTCAACTTGTGAAGATTTCCTCACCTGCTCCCGAGTTGCCATAGGCAGGGGGGGGTGGGAATCGAGCCTTGCAGCTGCACCAAGGAATTCACACCTCAGTCAAAGCAAGACACAGCCTAGCTGGCCGAAGTCAAGGCCATCTCCATCGAGACCCACAATGGCTGGAAGGAGTGACTTCTACAACCCATGAAATTGTTTCATTGGGGAATGTGATTGGTGACACACTCGGGGAGGAGGGAGAAACAGAGTCAGTGGCACGGCGTGAATTGGGTGAAGCCAGAGCTGGCTTCACCTAGGTGGTGCTGACATGGCGCTCCTAATAAACAACTGGATTTTTCTTGCTAAATGGCTTGAGACTCTTAATTTTATTAGGACATTGGTCGGAACCCTGACATCAGGTTCTTTACTGAATTGGAAAAGCCTGTGTTGCTGGTAAGGAACAAGCTGCACTTTTTACCTTCAAATAGAAAAGTATGAGACAGTTCTGACAGCCATGTTCACTACTTCTTCTTCTTCTTCTTCTTTTCTTTTTGATTTTTTTTAAACAAAACATAAAACATAAATCCATCATCCATTACAATTACAAACAGTGTCTCGGTCGGTTACAAATCTTTTGTGTTTCATCCCATATTCAGAATTTACTAATTATCTAATTTCTCATATTGTCAAACAAATAAACATCCTCATGTATCATTTATTTAACTATGGCTTTATTGCTTCATAAAAATTATTTTCAAATATTATATTTATAACATTTATTTCATGTTTCATATTTCACATCCATATTTTATTATCTAGCCATTGATAAAATAAATCCCAAATCTTATAATATTGTTTATCTTCTTGCTCTTGTAAATTTCAAATGTCAATTTACTCATTTCAGCACATTCCATGATTTTCTTAATAACTTCATCTTGCGTTGGTATTTTCTCATTTTTCCAGTTTTTAGAAAACACAATTCTGGCCACTGTTAAAACATTCACAATCAAATATTTCAATTCTCTATTGTATATTTCTGGCACAATCCCTAATAAAAAAATATCTGGTTTAAAGTCTATGTGTTTTTGTTTTGTTTTGTTTTTTGTCATTTTTTCCAACCATGTGTGGATTTTAGTCCAGTATCTTTTAGCTGCTACACATGTCCACCACATATGGTAATAGGAGCCCGGTGTCTGATGACATTTCCAACACTTTTCGGATTTGTTCTTGAACATTCTGGCTATTCTTGTCGGGGGTAGATGCCACCTGTAAAACATCTTATACAAGTTTTCCTTATGTGCTGTTGACATTGTCATTTTGTAATTTTGCAGCCACAATTTTTGTCATTTCTCTAAATCAATTCCATAACCAAAATTTTTCCCCCATGCAATCATTGTTTCTTTAACTTGTTCTTTTTCCATCTTTATCTCTAATAAATAACCACACAACTTTTTAAATTGCAAAGTCATCAGAACCTGTTAAAATTTTATCTAAGTTAGTCAAATCATTATAAAAATCCTCTGTCTTACAATCTTTATTGTATCTAGAATGTATTTGCCTATAAGAAAACCAGTTCATCTTTAAATCTTGTTCCTCCAATTCTTGCTTTGATTTAAGTTCACCCTTTTCATTCAATAGTTCACTATATCTAACAATTTGTTCCCTTCTAAATATTATTGAGTATGAAAATGCTTCAATCATCGATAACCAGACTGGAATTTTTAAATAATGTTGTTTTTTAATCTTCTCCCAGTTCAGTAACAAAGCCTCTCATATATAATGTCTTCTAAAGTACCCCTATGTTTTTGTTCCCTTGTATCATAAAAAGGCGTGCCATCCCAACAACAAGTCATGTCCTTCTAAAGTCAATAATCTAATGTTTCTTAACATCATCCATTCTTTAATCCACATCAAACTTGTCGCTTGATAATAAAGTTCCCAATTAGACAAACCAAAACCTCCTCTTATTCTAGTATCTTGCAACAGTTTCAATTTTATCCCCGCCTTTTTACCCTGCCAAATATATTTTAACATTATTTTATTCAAATCTTCAAAATAGTCTTTTCCCAGTCTAATTGGAATTGTCTGGAACAAATATAGAATTCTAGATAGTATAGTCATTTTAATTATCGGTATTCTCCCTATCAATGATAATTGTAAATTTTCCCATTTTGCCAAGTCTGTCCCAATCTGTTGTTTGAGTTTATTATAGTTATTTTCTTTAAGTGTGCTACATCTTGCTGTCAAATATATCTCCAAAAGCCATGTTGACTTCTTGAGAGGATAACAAGAACAGTCATCTCTAAAAATTCTTAGTTTCCAACAGGGGTTGCAATCAGGGGTAAAATCTAAAATTTGTTACTACTGGTTCTGTGGGCGTGGCTTGGTGGTGGTGGGGTGTGATTGGGTGGTTGTGGCCAACTTTTTTTTTTTACTTTTAAAAGCATTTTTTCTACAGCCTTAAGAGGTTGCAGAAAAAAATGCTTTTAGAAGCCTCTGACGATCAGGCAAGTTAGCTGGGATTGCCAGAGGCTTTTAAAGGCATTCGGCCGAAGGGGTTGCAGAGGCTTTGAAAAGCCTCTGACGATCCCAGCTGAGCCACGCAATCATTAGAGGCTTTTTTTTTTTTTACTTTTAAAAGCATTTTTTCGGTCAAAGAGGTTGTAGAAAAAATGCTTTTAAAAATAAAAAAACCAGCTTCTGATGATCGTGCAGCTCAGCTGGGCATGGGGGGAGGGGGCATGCAAGGATTTTTGCTACCGGTTCTCTGAACTACCTGCCACCATCACTACTGGATCGGGCAATCCGGTCCGAACTGGGAGCATTTCACCCCTGGTTGCAATACTGTCTGTATAGGAAGATCATCGTTTCATTCTGTAGTCTTGTCTATTTCAGACCTTTTCCTGAAACGGGGTAAGATTCTTGACTTATCTGAGGTTTTCCTCAACTTCTAACTTTCTTAGTAGTCTTTCTCTAGTATTTACACATTTGATCCTGAGTAGTAGATCCTGAGTCTCTGGACTTATGGACAAAAGATTATACATTTCTGCTTGGCAATAAGATAGATAGCGCCAAGCTCCACTCTCATCCTGACTTCATCAAAATGATCTAAAAGAATTATCTAGATTAGAAACCACATTAGATAGCCCTGTGCACTCTTTCTGAATCTATTCAAACTCTTAAGAATGTTGTACACACAAAATGACAGGTGGGAAGGTCATCTTGTATGGTGCAGTTTCTAGAAGAAATGTAGGATAAAATATTTATTATGTACCTATTAATAATAATGTATTACACAGAAAAAAGTACATTCCAGTTGGCATTTTCTTGTATTATTCAGCATGTTACAGCCTCTAGTAATTTCCTGGGACAAAGCTTTACTTTGCTCAAACATTCCTTGATTACTTTTGTCTAGTTGACTGTTTTCCCCCCTCTCCCCTCCAAAATAAAATTCTGAAGTTTCCCTTTGGCTGATCTTGATTGATTCACTAACATTTTCCAGTGTTGAAAAATAGCTCATTTCTTCAAATTTGAGAAACATATTTTGTAAGGAGAGCTCCTTTTAACGTCCCTATGTGTCAACCAAGAAAGGAGTTTTCTTTACCTTGAAATAAATCTCAGGCTGCAGCAGTGCTTCATCTGATTTCTACTGATAATATAATCCATCAGTCATCCCCTCACGCTCAAGAGCTGGAGCAAACTGTTAACTGCATGTATGGGTAGAATAATTAAAAGCTGCTGTGTGAGTAATATTCTGTATGATTTCCCTTTTAAAGAAAATATATGACACTCTACAAGAAATAAAACCTAAGTGAACATTAAAGCACTGAACGGTTATGAGCGAGTTTTCTGAAGTCATACCCATATAACATGTATAATTTGAGGTTAATGGTGGACTGAAGATTGAAGATTACAAATATTGTATACAAGCATAAAGTGGCAGATAAACTAACCCTTTTTCATTCAGTACTTCCAACGCAATATATGACCAACTGCTTGTTTTAGATCAGGAGCCTTGTGGCCAGCCTCAGAAAACTTGGGAGTAGATCACTGAGGTTCATTAGCAATGGTAGACAAATTTCTTGAAGTAATCATCTGCTAGCTAGATAACCAATCTACAATTTTAATGTATAGCCTCAGTGAAGAGTGTCGCAATATAGCATCTTAAATCCTATATCTTAAGAACAGGTAGTTCTCGACTTTACAACAATTCATTTCGTGATCGCTCACAGTGACACTGAAAAAAGTTACTTATTTAATTTAATTTTAATTTGATTTAATTTATATGCCGCCCTTCTCCGGAGACTCAGGGCGGCTTACAGTGCATTAAGCAATAGCCTTCATCCTTTTGTATATTTATATTTATACAAAGTCAGCTTATTGCCCCCAACAAACGGGGTCCTCAATTTACCCACCTTATAAAGGATGGAAGGCTGAGTCGACCTTGAGCCTGGCTGGGATTGAACTCACAAGTAATTGCAGCAGCTGGAACTTAAATGCTGCCTTTGTAGGAGGCATTACTCCCCTACGCTACTCAGGCTCTTATTATGACCATTTTTCACACTTATGACCTATGCAGCATCCCCATGATCATGTGATCAAAATTCAGATGTTTGGCAACTGGTTCATATTTATTATCATTGCTGTATCCCAAGGTCATATGATTTCCTTTTGCGACCTTTTGACAAAGCAAGATCCATGGGGAAGCCTAATTCACTGAATACTCATTGTTATTCCCCCCTGAATCTGCAGGGGAAGGTGAGCTGCAATCTGAGCTGACAGAGATTGAGGGGGTGGCTTTGTTGGCTGCTGAGGAAAATGGGGAAGGGAAGGGCCAGTCAGGCCAAGGCATTTTAGGATTAGAATAGCTTGTAGACAGGGGCCAGATGAACATGAGAGACAGAGCTCAGGCAATGTGCAAGTGCCACCACCTGATGATCCTAGAGCACAAAGAGAAGACAGAAGGTGAGAACAACACAGATTAAGCCAGCTACGAGGGAGGTGAGTCCCCCGCCCCCCTTCACAAGGCACACCTGGGGCCTGAGATTTAAGGAGAAGCCGGTGGAAGGGGCAATTGTCAGGAACAAGCATTGAATCTGTAGAGCCTCCACTTGCTGATGCCTGGAGATTATTCTGCTCTGCCTTGTGGGGCTTGCCCAGTTTGCCTGCTTCAGTGAACTTCTTTTTCTGGTTACTATTTTGCTAACCTTGCTAACTGGACTTCTTGCCTTGGTTACTGTTTTGTACTGGACTACTCACAGCTAGAGGATGTTGAAGATGTGTATGAGAGCTTTGTTCCAGGACTTGTAGTAAATATGGGGATACTTGGGGGTAAAACACATGGGTAGTCCCAAAAACCTCTTTTATTGCAACAGCTGTGAATTCTGTTCATTCACAGATGAGTCCCAATTAGTTATAAAGAGTTCTTTGGGAGAAGTTCTTTGGGATAATCACCAACTTTTATCTCCCTTGACATGCTGCCAAAGACCTAATTGGCAAAGCCACATGGAGTCCAGAATCAAACAGAGCTTCAGGCTTTAATCTGAACCAAATGAACAAACGTTGCTTCCTGCAAAGGCCCATGTGCCTTTGCTCCTCTTTTAAGTCTTATGGGAGGGGCCAATCATCTCCCAGCCCTACTCCCAAGTCATCCCTTTCGTTTTAGCTGTTCTTGCCTTCTGGCAGCTCTGTGCATATGCGCACTGGGAGCAGGCTCCCCCTGTTCCTCTGCCTTGCTGAGGTCCAACTCTGGAGGCTCCGGAGGCAGCATATACCTCCCTTTCTCTGGCCCTTTCTCTGCCTCTGATGCAGAGCCTTATCTGAGCCTTCCACAGACTCCAGGACTGGCCCATGGTCTTCCCCAGCCTCCTCATTGTCCGACTCTGCTGCCACTTCCACAGGTTGCTGGTGGACCACAACAATTTGATATTCTCCCCATGCCCTCACCCCACCAACCTGCAGCAATACCACCCTGTCTCTTCTCTTCCTAGGTTGTCTCTAACACTTCACACTTTTTCTTTCTGCTTTCTACTACCTTGTTATTCAGTGACAAGAGCTTAGCAAATTGAGACCTTGGAAAGTCATTGTTCGTTAGAGTAGATAGTAAAGGAACCAAAGGCCTAACTCAGTGGTGTGCTACTTTCTATCTTCACATTAGAGAAAAAGACAGCTAGCATCAACAGCTAGTTTCAAAGCTGTTTCTTTCCTGCCTAGCAACATAGCTATTATCTACATCTTAATTCTCTCAATTTCCTAATATGCAAAGACAGCCGCTGAGTACTATGAAACTGATAGGAAAAAAGCCACCTCAAAGTTTTGGATCTTCATTACTTTGGTTATGAAATTACTTAGGAATCTCTGATATACAATTATCTGATTAATAAGAGCCTTGGTGGTGCGGCAGACTAAAGTGCTGTTAAGTGAACTTGCAGTAATAGCTGCCTGCAATTACTGCAAGTTCAAATCTCACCAGGCTCAAGGTTGACTATCCTTCCATCCTTTCGAGGTAGGTAAAATGAGGACCCGGATCATGGGGGCAATAAGCTGACTTTGTATAAAAAAGAATACCACGGGGGGGGGGGGGGGGGGGCGAAAGCCCTACTAAGCAGGTATATACAAAAGTATGAAGGCTATTGCTTAACACATTGTAAGCCACCCTGAGTCTCCGGAGAAGGGCGGCAAATAAATAAATAAATAAATAAATAAATAAATAAATAAATAAATAAATAAATAAATAAATAAATAAATAAATAAATAAATAAATAAATAAATAAATAAATAAATAAATAAATCTGTGTTAAGAAATGCATTCCAAACCATGGACTTTAGCAGATTTATTCTTCCTCTCCCCGCTCCCCATTTTATGCTTTTAAATCCATTTTCTTCCATGGTACAATCAAGGGATTGAAAGTATTTATCTGTTAGAAATTGGAATGTAGCAGTTATGTGCTTGATAATGGGAATTGCTTTTGTTTTCTTCATTGGGAAAAAGGCGATTTTATTACCAAGACACCTATTTTTAAATGACAAGCTTCCAGTTTGTCACTGAAAGAACTCCAAAGGGGATATTTGTTCTCCTACTAAGTGAAAAACCTAACCTTATGCAACACCTAAGAAAGTCAATCAGAGTATTTCCTGGGAGCAATAAAATCTAACCATTAGAATCTAATTTTATGTGAAAAGTTTCTGTCATTTCATTCACACCTCTGCTCTCTTTTTGTGACTAAAGTGGTTTCAAATATTGCTTTTGTGCCATTTGAAAGAAATCTGAGAATCGTAAAAACATCCTAGCAAGAATGCCCAAATATGTCATGAGTCTTTTATCAGATAGTTTGATTTGATGGATACAATGGACGGAGCATGGTTTTATAAGTGTATTTCAGAAGGCAAGAGATATCCACATGGTTTAGTAGAAAAAGTCAAGATGGCAGCCATGATGGTCACTGAAGTCTTTTTTTACATGCATTGTAAGACACACACACAAATCAGACATCACGCTGATCACAATTTCACACAGCAATATTGACTTTTTTCTTAATTGTGGACACCCATGCAGAAAATTCACAATAAAGAACAAGCTCCTGGAAGATTTCTAGAGTGTCTTTTGTTCTTGTCAGCTAAATCACAGTATTATCACATTCATGGAGAAAATAATCCTTATGTCAGTCTTTTACGGCTTATTGTAAGTTTACCTGTTGTTGTTGTTATTATTAGTTAAATAAGTTCCACAATTAAGAGACACATTCAGGTTCTTATCTCTACTCAAGATATAAGTTGAAACTGAAGTTTTTCTAGCCATTGTATTCATTAGCACTCATCGATACCCTAATGAGGGCTAAACTCTAAGACAATTACGTTATGAGCTTAATTTTGTTTTTGCTCATAAGATCTATTTAATTATCTGGAATTCTTTTAGCGTGTAAGTTCTCATTTCCTGACATGGGTGTGTACTGAATTCAAATTTCCAACAGGATGAAGTTATTTTTTGTGTCATGTACTCCTGCACTGTGAGGACACAGTCACTAGTCGCTTGCCTCTATCCTTTGTTTTGAAGTTGAATTGGTTTCCTGGAAGAGTAGAACCGTGATGCAAATTCAAATGGTTCTCCACTGGGGATAGCTGCATCTCCAAAGAGTTGCAATGACTATGTGGCAAGATGCCTGAATTCCTGCATTCTCTTTTGCATTTCTTTATGCAGAAAAATTATGAAAAATCAATCCATCAATCAATCCGAAATGCAACAATTGCAGCAGATTGAAGCTCATTTCTTTGAAAATATTGCAAGTAGATCTAATATTTTTTTTTTCTCAGTTATTAATCAATCCACTAAAATGGTGGAAGCTGGGTAGTTATTCTTATAGGATAAAGTGCATGGAACTTAATTTGCATCATACATATTATACATGTTCTTCCAATAAAAGCAACATTTTCTTTTTAGCATTTTCGCTGGGCTGGTGACAGGGATGCCATGAGGTTAAAAGAGGAAGCTTTGTTGTTCCAGGTCAAACTGTCTTTCTGACGGGTTACAATTCTCTTGGGTTTTATGCAGAAGCATTTTTAAATCATATTTATTCAACCCTTTTAAGTAAAGAGGCCAGTGATTAAATCCCCAAACTCCTGCATATAAACAATTTGTTCTATCACTGTATAATTTCTTTCGACTTTCTAATAGGGTTTTTTTTTTTTTTGAAAAAGGTCTAATTTTATTCCCAAACCAAAAGACTGATTTCCGCTGAGTGTCTGAGAAGTTACATTTTATGATACTAATCTTAAAACAAGTATGGGTTAATTGCAAGGTTTCATTTTGGTGATTTATTATTCCCGTGCTCCCCAATGTTAGATTACCGCCCACTTTTGCTATAAAAATGTTTTATAGGAAGCAAGCATTTCAACAACTACTGAAAATGAATTATTGAAAATATTTCTTAACCCAAATCCTCCACAGGAAATTAAAGAAGCTGGTAAGACTCCTGTGAGGGAAGATATCTCCCTCATTAAAAAAAAAAAAAAAACTAGATTCATGTTTTGAAGTCATACCCCATGAAGTTCTTTTTTTTTTTTTTTTTAGATTTATGTATCCTGAAGAAGAACATGTTGGTTGGAAATTTTTATTTAATCAATCATCTTGCAAAAAATCCAAGATTTTGAGGTGCTTGTTCCATGAAAATCTATATTTATTCATTTTCTTTGGGTTACAGTCAACTTTATCTCATGGGCAATATCTAATCCCATTTATATCTGAAGGTTTTTCTTGTTCTGTTAGATAAATGGAGAATAGAAGTTGATAGTAATTCATTTCATTAATATATCCACTATTATCTAGATGTGAACTAACAGTAGATGGATCCATCTATTTTTCAGCTATATCAGTCTGCTTACTTTTATTTATTTATAGATCAAGACCAAGTAACAAATACTTATTATACACTGTATACTTATTATACACTGTTAATACTTGCATATGGATAATACATTCATAAATAATAAGAAGAATCTATAAAATTAGATTATTGGAGATAATAAAATTTGTTTTTGGAGATAACAAATGGCGTCTATGAGTTAAGGCTGTAAATAAACAATTTCCTACTGCTTTCAAAACACCCAGGTATTTGTCACCTAATAAAAAGAACTCAATCTCTCCTTCTTGAGAGGAATCTACCTGACTTAAGAGGGAATTAGTGCTGATCATCAACGAGAGTAGAGTGGGTACTTTAAAAAGATATGAAATAGACTCAATCTCTGTATTTGAGCAAACATACTTAATTTTCATAACATCATATTAACCAGCTGCTACTTTAGTAGGAAGAGCATTTATAAGGGCTAGGGAGAAGACCTTTCTATATGAGCAATATAGAATTTTATAGAAGTATTTGAGGAGTGACCAAGGAGAGAGATAGCTATTCATTTGTAAAGGGAGATGGTAAAATTTGACTGCCTGCCTTAATGTTTAAGTCCCATTACTTCTGCTCAACTTCTATCATGTTTTGTTTATTTATTTATTTATTTATTTATTTTATTTATTTATTCAATTTCTATACCGCCCTTCTCCCGAAGGACTCAGGGCGGTGAACAGTTAAAATGACATACATATAGAATGTGAATATAAATAATTAAGCCAGTTTGGCTCAACCGTTAAGAATCTTCAGCATAAAGATTTAAAAATTAGAAAAGATTTATGCCAGACCGGCTTGGTGAAAAAGAAAGGTCTTAAGTGCACGACGGAAAGTACGAAGATCTGGGATCATTCGAATCCCTGGGGGTAACCTGTTCCAAAGGGTAGGTGCCCCAACAGAAAAGGCTCTTTCTCTGGGAACCACTAGTCGGCATTGCTTTAGTGATGGCACCCTGAGAAGGCCTACCCTGTGGGAGCATACTGGTTGGTGGGAGGTAATCGGTTGCAGAAGGTGGTCTCGTAGGTACCCAGGTCCTAAGCCATGGAGGAGTTTGAAGGTAAGAACCAACACCTTGAAGCGCACCCGGAAGACCACCAGAAGCCAGTGCAGCTTGCGTAGGAGAGGTATTACATGTGAGCGCCATGTCACTCCCAATATCACCCACGCAGCTGCATTCTGGACCAGTTGGAGCCTCCGTGTGCACTTCAAGGGGAACCCCATGTAGAGAGCATTACAGTAGTCCAGATGGGAAGTGATGACGGCATGAGTGACTGTGCATAAGGAGTCCCGATCTAGAAAGGACCGCAACTGGCAAATCAGGCGAACCCGATAAAAAGCACCCCTGGCCCCGGCTGTCATATGCTCTTCTAAAGACAACCGTGTGTCCAGGAGGACACCTAAGTTGCGAGCCCTCTCTGTGGGGGCTATTGACTCGCCACCAATAGTCAGCGATGGTATCAGCTGGCTATATCGGGACGCCGGCATCCACAGACATTCAGTCTTGGAAGGGTTGAGTTGGAGCCTGTTCTTCCCCATCCAGATCCGCACGGCTTCGAGGCATTGGGACATCACTGCAAGGGCATCATTGGGGTGGTCTGGAGTGGAGATGTAAAGCTGAGTATCATCAGCGTAAAGATGGCATTGCACTCCCAAACCACGGATGAGCTCACCCAGCGGCTTCACATAAATGTTGAACAAAAGAGGTGAGAGGACCGACCCCTGTGGCACCCCACAAATAAGGTGTCTTGAAGTCGACCTCTGCCCTCCTGCCAACACAGACTGTGACCAGTCAGAGAGATAGGAAGAGAACGACCATAGAACAGTGCCTCCCACTCCTAGCCCTTCCAGCCGGCGCAGCAAGATACCATGGTCAATGGTGTCAAAAGCCGCTGAGAGATCTAATAAAACCAGGATAGAGGAGCAACCCCTATCTCGAGCTCTCCAGAGATCATCAACCAATGCGACCAATGCCGTTTCAGTGCTGTAACCAGGCCTGAAGCCAGACTGGATTGTTCTAGATCTCAAGCAGTAGGGCTGGAATTGACAATACACACTGTCTCAGATCTTGATCTGTTTGTTTGTTTTTTCAGAATAACTCAATTAGTGGTGGGTTTCTACCGGTTCACCCTGGTTTGGGTGAACCGGTAGTGGTGGTGGCGGGAAGCTCCGCCTACCCACCCAGACATCATCATGGATACTCTGCGAATACGCAGAAGCACCACACATGAGTGAAGCAAGCACGCTCATGCACCCGCTCCCAGTTCCGAACCAGTAGCAAAGGTAAAAGGAACCCACTACTAAGCTCAATGTATATCATATTAACAGAATAACAGAATTGGAGGGACTTTGGAGTTCTTCTAGTCCAGTGATGGCTAACCTTTTTGCCATCATGTGCCAAAAGCGGGGGGAGCACGGGGGGTCGTGCGTGTGTGTGCCCACACCCATAATTCTATGCACTCCCCACAGCTCCACGCAATGACACGTGATGGCAATGAGCCGCTGGGCGAGATCATCCGTGGTTTTGGGGTGAAGTACCATCAGTACGCTGATGACACTTAGCTGTACATCTCCACCCCAGACCACCCCAATGATGCCCTCAAAGTGATGTCCCAGTGCCTGGAGGCCATACGGATCTGGATGGGAAGATACAGACTCAGGCTCAACCCATCCAAGACCGAGTGGCTGTGGTTTCCGACGTCCTGATATAGTCAGCTGGTGCCATCTCTGACTATTGGGGGCAAGTCATTGGCCCCCACGGATGGGGTTCGCAACTTGGATTCACGGTTGTCTTTAGAAGGGCATATGACGGCTGTGGCTGGGAGGGCATTTTATCAGGTTCGCCTGATTCGCCAGTTGCGTCCCTTTCTGGATCGGGACTCATTACGCACGGTCACTCATGCCCTTGTCACCTCACACCTGGACTACTGTAATACTCTCTACATGGGGCTCCCCTTGAGGAGCACCCGGAGGCTCCAACTGGTCCAGAATGCGGCCGCGCAGGTGGTGACGGGAGCGATGTGGCGCTCCCATGTGACCCCCCTCCTGTGCGAGCTGCACTGGCTCCCTGTGGTCTTCCGGGTGCGCTTCAAGGTTTTGGTTACCACCTTTAGAGCGCTCCATGGCTTAGGACCAGGGTACTTACGAGACCGCCTTCTGCCACCGATAGCCTCTCACTGACCAGTCCGCTCCCATAGAGAGGGGCTCCTCAGGGTGCCGTCGGCCAAACAGTGTTGACTGGCGGCCCCCAGGGGAAGACCCTTCTCTGTGGGGGCACCTGCCATCTGGAATGAGTTCCCTCCAGAGATACGGAGAATTGTGGACTTACGCACTTTCTGCCGCGCCCTAAAAACGCTTCTATTCCAACAGGCGGGGCTGACCTAACTCTCCCTTTTAAATTGGTTTTAAATTGGGTTTTTAAAATGTTTATATAAATTGGTGGTTTTAAATTTTCGAGCCTAAATTTAATCTCTTTTAATAGTTTTTAACTTTTTGTATGTAAATTGTATTTTATTTTTGGCTGTTCACCTCCCTGAGTCCCTCTGGGAGTAGAGCGGTATACAAATTTAAACAAATAAATAAATAAATGGCACAGTGGGCCCGGTAGGCCCATTTTTCTCCCTCCCCAGGATCCCAGAGTCTTTCTAGGAGCCTGGGAAGGGCAAAAACAGCCTTCCCCACCCCCTCCTGGAGGCAGGAAACAGCCTGTTTCCCTACTCCCAGTGGGCCCAGAAGGCCCAAAAATTGGCTGGTCAGTACTCACATGCGGACCAGAGCTGAGCTCGCGTGCCCACCAATATGACTCCATGTGCCACCTGTGGCACGTGTGCCATAGGTTCACCATCATGGTTCTAGTCCAACCCCCTGCTCAAACAGGAGACTCTATATCATTCCAGACAAGTGGCTATCCAGTCTCTTCTTAAAAGCCTCCAGTGATGGAGCAGCCACAATTTCTGAACATTTATTCATTGGCTAAATGTTCTTACTGTTAGGAAATTTCTCCTTAGTTCTAAATTCCTTCTCTCCTTGATTAGTCTCTGCATGGTCGTTTTGTTTGTTTGCTTGTTTTTCTTTTTTCTTTTTGCCTTGTCTTCTGGTGCTTTGGAAAAATAGATTGACCTCCTCTTTGTGACAGCCTTTCAAATATTGGAACACTGCTGTCATGCCACCACTAGTCTTTCTTCTAATATTGAATGAGTTGTACCAATGAGGTTCCCCAAATGATTTGTTTTGCTCAGAATTTTAGCTGACATAATATTGCCTAGCTGTAATCTGGTGATGGCATTAGAAGTTGAGTAAGGAATATGTATTATTGATTTTCAGAATTTTGTTTCTATTTGTTCAAGGAATGGTGTTTTTTTTTTAAATACACATCAGAGATCATGCAAAGGGCTTTTACCTTGAATAATTTAATTGCTGTAGAGATAAAGTTCTCATACCCAACTAATTTGTCGATCTCTAGAAATACTTTTTGATCTTTTGTAGCCAAGTCTCTTCTTATTAATGACCCCAGAATGTAGAAATTTGAAATTAAATATTTAAACTATTTTACCTGCTCTATAGATTTGCTATTAACTGTTCATCTTGATGGTTTAGCAGAGTATTTTTTGGAAAAGACCAAAACATTTGTGTTTTGGTACTTTATTTCAAGGTATTGTTTAGCCCATTACTTGAGAGCTCCTTAAGACCTCTACATAACCTAATTTCTGGAATTAAAAGAATAGCAACAGGATCTCGATACAGAAGAATTTGGAATTGACAATGAGAGCGGTATGGAGGATGGAGGTTTAAATTGCAAAATCTGTCACTAGATCATTAGTGTAAAGGTTAAGCAATGGGAGAGGCCCCACAGGAGTAATCTACATCTTTGATTAACCCTACTGAGAATTAATAGGTTCTGTTAGATCTTTAAAATGGGCACGTTTAATCTGCATAGTGGCAGTGCAGTGTAGTTGAATAATTTTAAATAAATGATCAATCAACAAGCTAGCTGGTTTCCTCCAAAGTTTTTGTCAGAGAATGATGATTAAGGAATTCAAGAGGTGTTCAATACTTCTATCCTAAATCATGTTTAGCGATCATAATAATAGACTAAATGCCAATAAATTGGAGAGTCTTGGAAAAATAATGCTTTCTCTCAGCTTATTCTTACATATTTCATCCTCTCAATGGATTGGCTCCCAAATGACAGATTCAAGTACAGTGTTTCATTTATATTTCATACATGTACAGTTTAATCTAAGCTAATTAAAAATGAGAGATTATTTAGCCTTATTTCGAATTTTTCCCAACTGAGTTTTC
This sequence comes from Masticophis lateralis, assembly GCA_030761175.1. Lineage (NCBI taxonomy): Eukaryota > Metazoa > Chordata > Lepidosauria > Squamata > Colubridae > Masticophis > Masticophis lateralis. The sequence continues at coordinate 66,322,080 of JAUDYJ010000001.1, read as the reverse complement.
AAAGATATACTAGTGAAACCTCTACTGAATTTCTCCAAACCCAAGCAAGTATCCAGTTGTAACCTTGCAAATTCTTCATGTGTAAGTTTGTTCCATCCTGTTTTTCAGTTTGCGATTTCTTTCCAAAGAAATATGACTGTTCACATATAATTAGTTAATTCTGCCTTGCCCAATTTTCTATAATTTATTTGTGTTGGATCAGCCTTCACAGATTTGCAGAACATTATGGGAGCTGACATCCAAGATATTTGGAGGACAATACCTTGAGGAACATTAACAGGGTGGGGACAGATGGAAAAAAGATCACATTTTACTACAAAACTTTGCACAAAATTCTCGCTGTGTGTGTTACAGAATATACAATTTCTTTTAAAATACATCTGTTTATAGATTTTTTTTCATTTTAAAACTATATTGCATAAATCTGAAAAATGTGAATAATTGTATTTTGATCAAAATAGTAATCCATTAATCAAAATCAAGTAAGTTTGATTAAAATTTTGTAGGTCAAATAAAAATTTCAAGCATCCTTAAGTAACTGCTCTATCTGAAGTGTCTACTTTTCTTTAGAAGAAACATAAACATCAGGAAGCTCCAGGAAATTGCCATAGTCTATTTATGTATTTAACATAAATAGACTATAGAATAGTATGTGCATACAATTTAACAGGTTTATGTCGATCAACTTATTATGATACATACTTGAAATCAAAGATATTGAAACAAAAGCTCGATTTAATGGACCTAGATAATAACTGTAGTTAAGCAAAAATTTGTTTGAAATAATGGACTAGTCCACTGCATCTGAAGTAGTCTGCCTAGGGCTAATAAACTTACATTAATTTTATCTTAATTTTATACCAACCATGGTAATTTATATCACTTGTGTAATGATATATTTAAATAAAATCTAAATTGGTGCAAAATCATTTGTGTCATGATACCATTACACAAAAGTAGTAAATTGTCACCATCACATATTTTCCATTTAACAGATTTCAGGCCTAATGAATGTTCCTTGCAACTGTTACTTGACAATAATGTTTTACTTTATATAAACTTATCGATCTTTTTATAAAGATTCCATATTTATATCTTTATATAGATTCCATATAAAGATTCCATATTTATATGTCCAAGTTAAAAGGTAATCGAAACAGGCCTATGGAAAAAATTATAAACTATTCATCTTATTACTACTGTCATGATTACAGTTGGGTATTCATAATAGTATAGAAGCTGCATCTTATTTGCGTTAATCTGAAATGTAATTTTACAAATATCATAGCTGTCATCGATCAATTGACTTCAGACAAGATTCAAAATATCTTCCCAAGTCTCCCAGTTTTGTGCTACCATCTCTACACTACCCCATATCATTGATTAAGTTTGGAATTTCTTACAAATAGTATTTTTATTCTATTTTATTATATTATATCTGTTCTTAATTATATTCTAATATATACTGTATACTGCTTTTCTATTTACTATATGTAGGTATGTTTGTATATATATATATGTAACAGTTATACTATTAGACACTTTACTATATCTGACTTAAGGCTGTAATAAAATGATTGACTGGCTGTTTTCATTTATTTTATTTATTTATTTATTTATTATTTCAATTTATAAACCGCCCTTCTCCTTGCGGACTCAGGGCGGTGAACAGCCAGAATAAAACATGGTATACAAAAGTTAAAAACAATTAAAAATTATTAAATATTATTCGGCCGAGAATTAAAACAACCCAATTTAAAATCAATGTCAAATTTAAAAATGGAGGATGGGATCAAGCTAGCCCAGCTAGATGGAACAAATGGGTTTTAAGGGCCCGACGAAAGGTCCGGAGATCTGGAATCCTGCGTATCTCCGGGGGTAGGTCATTCCAGAGGGCGGGCGCTGCCACAGAGAAGGGTCTTCCCCTGGGGGCTGCCAGTCGACACTGTTTGGCCGACGGCACCCGGAGGAGGCCCTCTCTGTGCGAGCATACTGGCTAGTGGGAGGCTATTGGCGGCAGAAGGCGGTCCCGCAAGTACCCAGGTCCTAAGCCATGGAGCGCTCTAAAGGTGGTAACCAAAACCTTGAAGCGCACCCGGAAGACCACAGGGAGCCAGTGCAGCTTGCACAGGAGGGGGGTCACATGGGAGCGCCACATCGCTCCCGTCACCACCTGCGCGGCCGCATTCTGGACCAGTTGGAGCCTCCGGGTGCTCCTCAAGGGGAGCCCCATGTAGAGAGCATTACAGTAGTCCAGGTGTGACTTTATCACAAGCAAAGGACTGAATAAAAAATACAGAAATTCCCAGAAAATTACATAAGCAGCGTCCACCATTCAAACAACCTAGCCCACTCTAAATTCTAACTTCAAAGATTATTTTTCCAATGTGGACATTGGTTAAGGTAATTAGATATCTATGTGCAAGTAAGGAATCTAGTAACTGTATTCTCCATCAAGGCTGTGCAACATTTTGAAGGGGTGTTTCCCTTTAGTGAAGATTGGTGTACATCTACTTGAGGTTCTTCATGAAACAAGGGTCAGTGTCCCACTGTCCCCTTTTCTATATAGTTTACTAAATATATTTTAAACGGAAGATTAAAAACTAATCAAAACTAATATAAAGTAGGAAAAAGGAAAGGAGAGGAGAGAAATGTAAGAGAAAATTAAAAGTACAAGAAAGGAAGAAAACATAAAAGAAAAATAGAAATAGTTCCTGATTTCCTTCATAGCAATTATAAGTATAATTATAATTTTACCTCTTATTCTATTAGAATTATGGTTGCAACCTAATTCTCTTCTCTTCTTTCTATAATCTATCCCTGTCTATTCATTAAAACCATAAATCATAAGTTCATTTTTTTTTGTTTTTCTCAAAAAGTCCAAAGAGGTTAATTTAACCACAACCTCAGCATTCCATCATCTTCACCAACCATTCCTCCATTGCTGAATCTTTCCATCTTTGTGCATACAATAATTTAAGTGCAATTATCACATAGGAAAAAAGAGTTCCATAGCCTTTTTTCCAACTGTTTGTCAATCAATCCCAAAAGAAAACCCTCTGGTCTCAATTATACATTAATCTTTAATGTCTTCGCAATCAGTGTATGGTGTGGTCATCCATTTACCACCACAAGTGAACCCAGAATTTATGTTGCTAATTTGTTAAATGAGTTTTGCCCCATTTTATGACTTTTCTTACCACATTGGTTTAGTGACTCACTGCAGTCATTAAGTTAGTAACATAGTTGCTAAGTGAACCTGGCTTCCCCATTGATTTTGCTTATCAGAGGATTGCAAAAGGTGATCACATGACATTGTTACCATCCTAAATATGAACCAGTTGTCAAGTCTCTGAATGTAAATCATGTGACCAAGGAGATGCTGCAATGATCATAAGAGTGAAAACTGGTCAGAACTCACTTTTTTCAGTGCCATTATAACTTTGAACACTCACTAAATAAACTGTTGTAAATCAGGGATTACCTGTATGTGTTTGAATCCAGAATTGACTAGCTTTTTCATGACCATCAAACATGATAGTGTTCTTTCCTTTTTTTTTAAATAAGAATTTTTTTTAATATAAACATTCCATCTTTTCTTAAATTGTGTGTCATCTGGGTACAAATATCTCTGTGCAATAACCATCAAGATTTACAAGCACTCATTACATTGATATTAATTCTCTGATCTTACAATTGTAGTATTGAACAAGTAAGCCTATTCATTTTTCCCTCTTAACGTATCTTCTAATAAGAATATAATAATAATATTAGGCATAATAATTCTAAGATAATAATAACAATCATCATATTGTTTACATCTCTATCTTAACATATTTTCTACTCTTCTTTAATCTCTTTCTTTTATTTCCAACTTCAATTTTTATTCTCTAACTATTGATAAAATAATTCCCATATCATATAATATTCAGTTTGTTCTTTCTCCTTAATTGCAAGTGTCAATTTGTTCATTTCTGCACATTCTAATATCTTCCTGATCACATTCTCATCTATGGGGATCTCTTCACTTTTCCAATTTTGTGCCAATATAATTCTAGCTGCAGTTAATACATGGATAATTAAATATGTGTTCTCTTTACTATAAGTTTCAGGTAAAACCCCCAACAAAAATATTTCTGGTTTTAAATCAATGGATAAAGTGTTCTTTCCTGTTGTTCACTGGCCCCATTTCCCTTGCATCACCTTGACCTGATAGCTCAGGAATGCTGGATGCTGGTACAGGAAATCATCGACTTATGACCACAATTGAGCCCAATATTTCTGTTGTTAAGTGAGTTTTTCCCCATTTTACAACCTTTCTTGCCATGGTTCTTAAGAGAATCATTGCAGTTTATAAGTTAGTAACCTGGTTATTAAGTGAATCTAGCTTCCCCGTTGATTTTGCAAATCAAAAGTTTGCAAAGGGGGATCTTGGGACACAGCAGCAGTCATAAAGATGAACCAGTTACCAAGGATCTGAATTTTGATCACATGATAATGGGGCTGCTACAAAGGTCGTAAGTCACTTTTTTCAGAGCCGTTGTAACTTTCAAATGGTCACTAAATGAACTGTTGTAAGTCGAGAACTACCTGTACTCTGCTCCAAAGGAAGTAGGTAATAGGTTACTCAACTGGCATTCAGTACCACATGCATCTGAATTTGAGGCTTAAAAAAAGGAATGTAACAAATGTTATAAAAGTACATCACATTTTGAGTCTTCAAGTCATCTAGCAGTGACTTAATAGTATGAAAGATGAATCATTTTTACACAATGCATATTGTGTATGTGTATTTTATATTGAATTAATTTATATTGAACTAATTGGTATTTCCCAGATTAATGTGCAGATTGGAATGAAGGTATTATTACACGTTTCTGCAAATGATCTGATCTTGCTATAAAGTTATACCCAAAATTTGAGAAAACATTAATACAAAATGCATACGCAGCAGCAAAACACTGCTCTAAATGGAATACATTTATGAGTAAAAGTATGCAAAACTGATATAGATCTGATAGAAACAATTGTAAATTCCATTCTGGATTGTTAGCCTTAATTGTAAAAACCTGAATTCAAAATTGCTATTTGGCCAAAAGATCTCTGATTGCTTTTGGTCACTATGTTTTCTCTTTATAGACCAGAAGGAAAGATTTTGAAATGCTACAGTCTCAATTTCACAGAGAGACAGAGGGAGGGAGGGAGGGAGAGAGAGAGAGAGAGAGAATTTTAGAAAGTTAACTTAACTTATTCACATTTGAAAATACAGATTTATATATTTGTATTGTGCATTTTGTAAACTCCACAAAATGGACATCAGATACAAGGAATATTTTCCTATATTTACACTCCTATCCATCTTTGCTCAACCAAAAGGGTTGGTGTGTGTGTGTGTGTGTGTGTGTGTGTGTGTGTGTGTGTGTGTGTGTGTGTGTGTGTGTGGAATCAGACAGTGCCATCCACAAGTTTCCAATTGCATTTTAGAAGATGGCATCCTAGTTCCATGTGAAAGGAGGAGGCAGTAAGGTATTAGCCTTTTAAAATATCTTGCCATCTCTACTGATACAGTGCTTAGGAATCTAAAAAAATAAAGGAGCTCAGCGCTGAACAAAGCCTGCTGAGAAGACTACATTTCTGGGAAGCAAATGAGTGATTCAAACAAAAAGGGACAGGAGTGCTTTTTAATGTTAATTAAGCATGAGGTGGGGGAAGGGAAGCAAAGCCAGAGAAGCTTAATAGCGTAGAGAAAAGGTCATATCCGCAGCCTGTTCTTCCCTAGAGGGAAAAGCTACTTGGTCTCTATCTGAGACCTTTAGCAGAGGCAGAGGCTGGTGAACTTGAGTCAGCAAATCAAGACCCAGGAATGTCAGGTCATCCTTAGTTTAGCTCCAACTTGTGTAGATGACAAATTTCTGTTTTCGGTCAATGAGGATTCTCAAAGTGAATCACCAGTTAGAAGAGCGTTTGCATGCATGGCTTTTACCAGCCATTGTAGGGCAGAAAAATAAAGTCCATTGTTTGACTTCAATGTTCTGAAATGTCCTCTTTTTTTATATATAAAAGTCACAGTTCTCAGAATAGTTGGTTCACATTAGATCATGCTGCTGTCTGATTGCAATATTTGCTTTTAAGATAAAGGGAAACATAGCAACATAACATTGAAAGTTGGTAGGTTTTAATACTTCTCTCCCTTTACTTGAGTTAATGTGTTGTTTAATGTGTTTAATTATCTATTTTGTTTGTTAAAGCATTTATACCCTGCTTGTTAGTTCAAAAAAAGGAAAAGCGTTTCTCAATATTATTTAAAGCTATCAATTTATCCAAAAATAAACAAACTAACAAAAGGGAGGAAGGCAAAAGCTGTGAAGCTGTGGCTTTCCTCCCTCCCAAGAACAGGATTAGGAGCCTGGTGGAGCAGTGGACTAAAGCACTGTTAAATAGCACTTAATTGCCAGCTGCCTGCAATTACTGCAAGTTCGAATCTCACCAGGCTCAAGGTTGACTCAGCCTTCCATTCTTCTGAGGTAGATAAAATGAGGACCTGGATTGTGGGGGCAATAAGATGACTTTGTATAAAAAAGAATACCGCCAAAAGCCCCTCCTAAGCACCTATATACAAAAGTATGAAGGCTATTGCTAAATGCATTGTAAACCGCCCTGAGTCTCTGGAGAAGGGCAGCATATAAATCGAACCAATAAATAAATAAATAAACAATAAATTAGTAAAATCCTAGATTGTGATTGTAAAGATGAATGAGTGTGATTCTGATTTTGATTTTGATTTTATCGAATTTATATACTGCCCTACTCCCGAAGGACTCGGGGCGGTATACAGCCATAAAATAAAACATATAAATACAAAATTTAAAATAGACTAAAATGAATTAAATAAGTTGGCTGAAAATTTAAAATCCCAATAATTTAAAACAAATTAAAATTCCCATTTAAAAGGGGGAAAGACTTAGGTCAGGCCGGCTTGATGGAATAAGTGAGTCTTGAGCGCGCGACGGAAGGTGCGCAGGTCCAGGATCCTCCATATCTCCGGTGGGGAGCTCGTTCCAGATGGTAGGTGCTCCCACAGAGAAGGCTCTCCCCCTGGGGGCCGCCAGTAGACATTGTTTTGCCGACGGCACCCAGAGAAGCCCCTCTCTATGGGAGTGTACTGGCCGGTGGGAGGCTATTGGTGGTAGTAGGCCATCCCGTAGATAACCAGGTCCTAAGCCATGGAGCACTTTAAAGGTGATAACCAAAACCTTGAAGCGCACTCGGAAGACACCGGGAGCCAGTGCAGCTGACGCAGGAGAGGTGTTACATAGGAACGCCATGTCACTCCCATAACCACCCGGGCGGCCGCACTCTGTGCCAGTTGGAGCCTCCTTGAGTGCTCCTCAAGGGGAGCCCCATGTAGAGAGCATTACAATAGTCCAGACGGGAGGTGACGAGGGCGTGAGTGACTGTGTGTAAAGAGTCCCGATCTAGAAAGGGACGCAACTGCGAATCAGGCGAACCTGATGAAAGATCCTCCCAGTCACGGCCGTCAGGTGCTCTTCTAAAGACAGCCGTGAGTCCAGGAGGACGCCCAAGTTGTGAGCCCTTTCCGTGGGGGCCAATGACTCACCTCCAATAGTCAGCGATGGCACCAGCTGACTATATTGGGACATCAGAAACCATAGCCACTCGGTCGTGGATGGGTTGAGCCTGAGCCTGTTTCTCCCCATCCAGATCCATACGGCCTCCAGGCACAGGGACATCACTTCAAGGGAATCGTTGGGGTGGTCTGGAGTGGAGATGTACAGCAGGGTGTCATCAGCGTACTGGTGGTACTCCACCCCAAAACCACAGATGATCTCGCCCAGCGGCTTTACATAAATGTTGAACAAAAGGGGTGTGAGGACCGATCCTTGTGGCACTCCACATATAAGGGGCCTCGGGATCGACCTCTGCCCCCCTGTCAACACAGACTGCGACCGGTCGGAGAGAAAGGAGGAGAACCACCATAATACGGTGCCTCCCACCCCAGCTCTACCAACCGGTGCAGCATGATACCATGGTCGATGGTATCAAAAGCCACTGAGAGATCTAACAGGACCACGACAGAGGAGCACCCCCTGTCCTGAGCCCTCCAGAGATCATCAACCAATGTGACCAATGCCATTTCCGTACTGTACCCAGGCCTGAAGCCCAACTGGAATGGGTCCAGATACGTTGTTTCCTTCAGATACTGGGGGAGCTGTCGTGTGACCACACTCTCAACAACTTTGCAACAAAGCGAAGGTTGGAGACTGGACAATAATTAGCCAATACTGCCAGGTCTAGGAAAGGCTTCTTGAGGAGAGGTCTCACCACCGCCTCTTTCAAGGCAGCGGGAAAGACACCCTCACCCAATGAAGCATTTATAATCCCCTGGAGCCAGCCTCGCATCACTTCCCAGGAAGCCAGCACTAATCAGGAGGGGCACAGGTCCAACAAACATGTGGTCGCATTCAGTCTACCCAGAGTCCTGTCCATGTCCTCAGAGGTTACAGGATCAAACTTAACCCAGATAACATTCTCAGGACCTGCCTCCATCATCTCCGCTGGATCTACCCAGTCGGAGTCCAGATCTTCCTGAATCTGAGTGATTTTGTCATACAGATACTGAACAAAATCCTCGGCTCTTCCCTCCAAGGGGTCCTCCCGTGCTTCCTAATGGAGCAGGGAGCGGGTCACCCTAAATAGGGCGGCCGGGCAGTTATCTGATGACGCAATAAGAGCAGCAAAATGAACACATTTTGCTGCTTTTATCACCACTAGGTAATCCTTAATATGAGATCTTACCAGTGTCCGGTCAGATTCAGCACGACTGGCCCTCCAACTACTCTCTAGGTGTCTTTTCTGGCACTTTATCTCCCTTAGCTCCTCGATGAACCAAGGAGCCAGGTGAGATCGGCGCTGGGTCAGAGGCCGCAAAGGCACGACTTGATCCAGAGCTCCAGTGGCTGCCCTATCCGAGACGGCCACTAGGTCTCCATCGAGGCGTGAGCCAGAACCTCGGTGATTGACCCAAGCTCCATCTAGAACCTGTCAGGTTCCATCAGGCGCCTGGGGGGGTCCATCTTAATGGTTCCACCTCCTTGCGGCGGGGAACAGTGGTTCAAAGGTCAAGGCGAAGGAGAGAGTGATCCAACCATGACAAGGGCTCAATGACTATATCCCCTATCTCGAGATCACTCAGCCACTGTCCAGAGACGAAAACCAAGTCCAGCGTGTTTCCCCCCGTGTGCATAGGGCCATGAATTAGCTGGGTCAGGTCCATAGCCATCATGGAAGCCATGAACTCCCGAGCCACCTCAGATGCCTCACCCATGGACGGCAGGTAAAAATCCCCCGTGACCATAAGTCTGGGGGTAGCAACCACCACCACGGCGATAACATTGAGAAGCTCGGGCAGAGCTGCTGCCATGTGGCAGGGAGCCAGGTATGTGATCAGCAAACCCATCTGAACCCCATGACCCCACTTCACAAGGAGAGACTCACAGCTAGCCATCTGAGGGACAGTGGCCTCCTAAGGCCTTCTCTAATAAGCTAAGGCCTAAGGCCTTCTCTAATAACAACTGCTACTCCCCCGCCCCTCCCCTGTGACCTCGGCTGATGGAATGCATGGAATCCTGGTGGGCTTCCACATTTCGACCAGAGGGACCCCTCCCTCTGAGCCCAACCAGGTCTCCGTAATACCTGCCAGGTCCGCTCCCCCCTCCTGTATAAGATCACGAATGAGGGGGGCTTTATTTACAACATACCTGGCGTTGCACAACATCAGTCGCAGGCCCAGGCCCTGAGGGTCTGTGCAACCTGGAGAACGAGTGGAGCCTTGGGGGCCGGAGCAGACCACCGCTCGAAGACAGCGGGTGTCTTTGAGTGTAATTGATACGTTGTGCTCTTGGAGGTTTTTTATGTTATTGTGGTATTGTTTTCATTGCTTGTTTTCATTGTTGTTATTAGCCACCCAAATAAACAATAAATTAGTAAAAACCTAGATTGTGATTGTAAAGATGAATGAGTGTAATTGATATGTTGTGCTCTTGGAGGTTTTTTATGTTATTGTGGTATTGTTTTCATTGCTTGTTTTCATTGTTGTTATTAGCCACCCAAATAAACAATAAATTAGTAAAAACCTAGATTGTGATTGTAAAGATGAATGAGTGTAATTGATACGTTGTGCTCTTGGAGGTTTTTTATGTTATTGTGGTATTGTTTTCATTGCTTGTTTTCATTGTTGTTATTAGCCACCCAAATAAACAATAAATTAGTAAAAACCTAGATTGTGATTGTAAAGATGAATGAGTGTAATTGATATGTTGTGCTCTTGGAGGTTTTTTATGTTATTGTGGTATTGTTTTCATTGCTTGTCTTCATTGTTGTTATTAGCCATCCATAATAGTATACCACAAGACAGATAGCCGCATAAATTTTTCAAATAAATAAAAAGTCAAAACAAGACAAGACAAGATGGCGAGTGGATACCACTGAATGATCAAAGCTTCACTTTTAAAAAAATCTATTTCAATTTTATTTCTCCAATTTGACTTTATAACTCCTTCCCTGCGGGCACCCTTACTAACAAAATAGAAGCATTAGAAATAAAACTATTTCTAATACTGGAAGTAAACAGTGCCGTTGTAACTGGACAGAATTAAGAATCAACCCTTCCCAATTTGATGCTGTTCAAATGTACTTGGAATTATAGGAATTTAATCCTACATACCTGAAGACCACCAAAATAAAGACCTTATCTTAAACTCATCCTATTTCTCTGCAATAGGAGAAGCTGCTGTAGGTAGTAGATGGAGAAAATCATGTACGGGATTAAATATCCATTAGAGTATAGAATAAATAAATAACTATAGAATAAATAAATAAGTGATCAGAATTTACACTAATATAGGATAAACCCTAGATTCATTACCTATATACTTAGGTGATATTAACTGCATTTAAGAACATGACAGCAGAGCCCTGTCTATGTTATATGGATAAAAATCTTTGCAGCAGGCATCTGTCTGGTACTATAATAAGAAGGAATCCATACATATTATTGTATATACAGTCTAAACTATAATCATGTGAAAGCACTGCTTTCATCCTGAAAAATTAGATGGAGGGAAGCGGGTGGTATTATTTGTTCAATTTTATGGCTTTTTTTCAGTGATGAATAAATATGATGAATAAAATCTTATTACATTGAAAAATTACCTTCATCATTCTTATTTACCATACTATTTATTCTACTAGTAAACCTTTAATATCTTCATTTTGGTTTGGGAATGAGGCTGTTTTCAGCATACTTGATATCAGCAAAATATATCAGGAATGCATCTAACTTCATTCATCATTATCTTTGGGTATAGCTTAGTTTTTCTGTAAATGATTTTTCTTTTAAAATTGTCACATTGTGTATCATATAAATGGGTGTATTGTTTATATACATAGATATATAAATGTGTACGTTGGGAAGTGTATTCTATATACACAAATGCGCTTGCAAAAATTGCCTATCTTTGTTTTCAATATACTGTATATCAGGGGTGGGTTCTACTTACCTTTACTACTGGTTCACAATGGGGCCACACTTTCATGACATTGGGGTCAGTGGGCGGAGCGTCTCCCCGGTTTTACTACCAGTTCTATAGCCTCCCACTGATAGCCTCCCACCGGCCAGTACGTTCTCACAGAGAGGGACTCCTCAGGGTGCTGTGGGTCAAATTATGTCAATTGGCGACCACTAGGGGGAGAGCCTTCTCTGTAGGGGCTCCCGCCCTATGGAATGAATTAGCTCCGGAGATACGTAGGATCCCCAACCTACGGACCTCTCGCCATGCCCTCAAGACCCTATTATTCCAGCAGGCTGGGCTAATGAAAGTATGATTTTAAATTGGGTATTTTAGTTTTGAGGTTTTTAAAAAAATAAAACAGGGCCAAATTATGTAATAGATTTTAAATTGTTTTTAAAATTTTATGGTATATGTTGTTTTATCACGGCTGTACACCACCCTGAGTCCCTCGGGAGAAGGGCGGTATAAAAATTTAATAAACTAAACTAAACTAAGCTGGTTCGAACTGGGGGCAACCCACCACTGCTGTATATTGAAAACAATGCACGAGTAGTGTATCCTAAAACAGCAATTTTTAAACCAAAGTATCTCAAATGTACAATATCTTACAGAATGCACCCAAAACCCAGAACCCATGAGTCCTGTGGAATTGAAATTTGACAAATTTTATAAAACATGTATGACAAGAATTAAGGGACATGGTGGCTCAGTGGCTAAGACATTGAGCTTGTTGATTGAAAAGTCGGCAGTTCAGCGGTTTGAATCCCTGATGCTGCATAATGGGGTGAGCTCCTGTTACTTGTTCCAGCTTCTGTCAACCTAGCAATTTGAAAGCACATAAAAAATGCAAGTAGAAAAATAGGGACCACCTTTGGTCAGAAGGTAACAGCATTCCGTGCACCTTTGGTGTTGAGTCATGCCGGCCACATGACCATGGAGATGTCTTTGGACAGCGCTGGCTCTTCAGCTATGAAACGGAGATGAGCACCGCTCCCTAGAGTTGGGAATGACTAGCACATATGTGCAAGGGAAACCTTTACCTTTATGACAAAAATTATTATAAAATCACATAAAACATTTCCTCTAGTCAACTTGGTCAACCCCTGATGTTTGGCTGTGCTATATAGTTCAACTTTCAGGACAGATGTGCCTTTGAATATCTCCCTAAATTTAAAGCTATGCCATTATTGGAGGAGTGGAAGAACCTGTTATGAAAATATTTCTAAAACAATGACCCAAGAGGTTACAGGTTGTCTAATGTCATCATATTTCATTTCACTCCTTATCAGGCACATTGTAAATTCAGAGCAGTTGCAATACTAAAATAGCACTAAGAATTATTAATTACTTCTCTATATCAGGCAGCCCATGCTAAGGAAAATCATTTTATCTACTTGGGTTCCTGCTGTCCAGCTGATGACGCCACTCCTTCCCAACAGCAGCAAATGTATTCAGTTTCAGACTTGAAACATCCAAACGCAAATGCCTCAAGCAAATCAGAGGTTCAAAAAGTTCCAAACTATTTATCACTATCACTACAGATGAAATGTGTTGCCTTCAGACTTTCCTCTGACTGAGCTGTGAACAAAAAGAGAGAAATTGCTGAAGCTCCTGAATTTACTACAGCACCTTAATTCAGGAGTCAATCATATTGCCATAGTTGGTCTTGACCAGATAAACTGTCCTTAACAATTTCTTTCCTTTTCCCCTTTCAATCTTAATTAGCTGACATTCTGTTTCATCTTCATCATGAAAGATACTACTAGCAAATTAGTTTAAATATGTCAGACATCTGAAATGGGTCTTTTTGAAAACCGGTCTTATTTTCCTAAAAGAAACCACAGAGCAGTGTATCAGTGTTGTTGGTAACCTGAGGGCAGCCATTCTTTCTTAACCTAATTAATACAAAAGGTTCTATTTCTGGTGTTTCCATCTAAAAGAAGCTCCTGAGTTTTATCATGATTAAGTCTGCCAGTATAGACAATAATTAACTAGATGGATCTTTCCTGACATTTTTTAAAATTCTATTTATATGCCACCCTTCTCCGGAGACTCAGGGCGGCTTACAATGTGTTAAGCAATAGCCTTCATACTTTTGTATATTTATAAAAAGTCAGCTTATTGCCCCCACAAACTGGGTCCTCACTTTACCTACCTTAGAAAGGATGGAAGGCTGAGTCAACCTTGAGCCTGGGGAGATTCGAACTTTCAGTAATTGCAGACATCTGGTGTTAATCAGAATGCTTTTAGTCTGCTGAGCTATCCAGGCTCTTTGAGGTTTGAACATGGAAATTATTAAATAATTTCCAATATTTTAAAAAAGATTCTTGGATGAATGAAGGTAAATATAAATAACGCTAAACACAACTCACAGAATAACCCGAAGCATGTATTCCAGTAAAAAGAAGTTCCTTGAAGATGGGCTCCAGCATGATTCTGAAAGTTCAGAAGAGTAAATCCCTGGTTCCGGTAACCAAATCAGATTCAACCTTGCAGGATTCTTGGAGTTCAGAATTAAACTGGTATTCTCATACCAAAACAAGAGCTGAGAACTGTATATGTATGCTGCATTGGGATGGAAAGGTATTCTGAGATATCTTCTTCTGAGAAATATAGAGTAAGCAGTAAGCGGACAGGAGAATATTCCATGAATAATACATAAACATTTATAGATGTATATTGTCATGACTGTTGTTGAATATTCATTTGCACATTCTGTCCTCTGTGGCTATTCATAAAGAAGATATTCAGAGGTCAAAACTCCAATTGGCTCAGGGAAGGAAAACAACTTTCAGTATGAGAAAGAATATCAGTACGTAGAATTGTGTGGGATAAGGATGGGGTAATGGCTCTTAGGCAGCACTTGGGCGTGAGCTTGTCAACTTAATCAAGGAGAGTTCTCTTCTAGAGCAATATTGAAGAATGTGTCAAACAGCTCTGGGAATGATATTTCCTAGAACTGGTTTAGTGGTTGGCGTGAAACAAGATATCTGTTCTGAGGGGTCCTTGGTGCTCTCTGAGCTTGGTTGTTTTCTTAGAGATGTTTCATTATCCAAACCAGGTAACATCAGCAGTGCCAGTCTTGATAGGCTTGCACTGATTAGGTTAGCCAGTTTGGATAATGAAACATCTTGCAAGAAAACAGTCAAGTTCAAGGAGCACCAAGAACTGTACTTTGACTGACAATGAAAAACAATTTAGGAATACATGGAACCACATGAAAAAAAATATGCCAGTCCTAGTTTGGGGCATTCCTTAGCATATGGCATTCTCTCCTCTTCCTTCCCCCCCCTCCCAATTCACCTTTCTTCTTTTTTTTTCCAATTTTTTTTTATTTTTCAAAACATAAAATACATCTTTTTAGAGCAGATGCTTGTTCCGTCATATAATAAGTACAATTATTAAGATTCCCACAATCAATTTTTTCCCATTTTTATCCAATTACATATTTTAAAAAGAAAAAGAAAAGAAAAAAGAAAGAAAAAAATCTTATTCTAAACATTTATCATTCAATTATTTCGCCCAACATTCTAGACTATAAACACCATTCTAAATCTCTATCATTTTAACAATCAATATTTCATATACATTTCTTAATTTAAGACCCATTACACCAAATCTATATTTCACCTCTTCTTGATCACAACTAATATCCAAATCTTATCAAAAATTTATTTCCCTTTTCTCTTAGAATTTTTACAAAATCAATCAACATTTTACTCTGTAGTTTATTACTTCTGAAATATTTTACTTTGATTTAGTTTCTCCATAGTTATTCTTTTATACTATTAAAATTATTTTGTCTAATTCATAGTTTATATAACTCCAATCTAATTATTTAACTGGTTCAGTTATATTATTATTCTCCTATAAAGTTTCTTCCACTTCCTCCTAATTTTATTTTTTAGCTGGTTCACATCTTGATCTGCTGCTTTCCAGCAAGGCTTACCTCCCCTCCTGACCATAAATTATTTTGGCTGATTCACAGTATGATTTTAACTACACACCAACCTTATCTCCTTTACTCCTCCTCTGTTTATTTTATAACTGGTTTGCAACTTAAATAGTTGCTTTCCAGCAATGCTTTCCTCTGCTCCCACCTTTATTTTTAACTGGTTCACAACTATATTTCAATTGTTCCCCAGATATTTGTTCCCACTTCTAACTTTATATTTTTTGACTAGTTCACAGTTTAGCTTTAGCTGTTACCAAGTATATGCTTTCCTCCACTTCTAATCTGAATATTATTTGGTTCACAGTTTTACTTTAACTGTCTTCTAGTGCATATTTTCCTCCGCTCCTACCCCTATTTTTAACTGGTTCACAATTATATTTCAATTGATCCCCAGGTATAGTCTCCTCTACTCCTACCTTTTTATTTTTAACTGGTTCACGGTTCATATAAACTGTTACCCAGTGTATGCTTTCCTCCACTCCTAACTCTGTTTATTGGCTGGTCCACAGCATTGCTTCAACTGTTTTCCAGCTCATGCTTTCCTCCACTCCTAACTCTTATTTTAATTTTTTATTAATTGTTTCAACTGTTTTCTAATATAATACCTTCTTCCACTCCTACCATATTTATTAACCTGGAGCAAAACTCTACTTTAGCTAATTTCCAAAATCATATTTCACATTACTCCTAGTTTCACATATTTAATTGAGTGATAACATTTTGCTTTAATTATTATCTTGCTTGCATTTCCCTCCCTTCCAACTTCTCTTATTCAATCTGTTAGCTTCAAATTACTTCACAATGTATTACCCATATTGTTTTTCCATTTATTCTCCTCCTTTTTTGTAATTTAAAATAAAAATATATTTTAACAAATATCTTCCAATGTCTTAAAAAAACCTTTTCTTCTAAATTGTTGAATCTACAGAAAGTTCAAAGTTTAAGAAAAAGTTAAAGCCTCCAGGGATCGTATTTTTCTTAAATCATTTGTGCTCTTATTTCTTAATCAAATTATTTGTATATTTATATATATATTAAAACAAGGTGGTGATAGTAATAACAAAGAAAATGATAACAATAGTAATTACAATAGAAAAAAATAAGGAAATAATAGAGATATCAGTAAAAAGGGAAAAGGGAGTATAAAAATAACAAAAAAAAGAATTAAACAATTATATTAGAGAGAAAAAAAGAAAAAATAGAGAGGGAAGAAAAAAAAGTAGATGAGAAAAGAATAAAACAAAGAGAAAAAAGAAAGATAAGAAATAAAAAAAAGGCATGGAGAAGAAAGAAAGGTATCTCCTAACATTAATCATTCACCCAATAACCATTACATCCATTTGACTCAAAATGTGATATTTTGTTATCTTATTACTTGATTTATTCCATTTTCCCCCCTCCAATCTGTCCAAATGTATTTGTTTTCCCTTTCAATGTTATGTCCTTATTCAAAAAATAAGTTCTGGAAAGTTAATTCTGGAACTATTCCATATATGGCATCATCATGTCTTCCTTTTGTTGCCACACCTTTCTCTTATAATCACTTTTATTTAGTTCAATTTCCATTATTCCATTTAATTTCTTCTTTCAAATCTTCCATAAGTCCTCCAGTGAACACATTATGTATCAGAAACCAAGGTCTCTAAGTCTTTTCTCAGTATCAATTCAATACAAGTAACAAGCAAGATAGTTTCTCTTTTCAATTAACAAATAGTCTGGGATTCATACTTTCACTTCAGAGCTGGCAGCCATTTTATCCATCACTGTTTGTCTTTTGCCTTTACTTTTAAAACATAGTTATTTCCCCTTCTCCTTCCTCTCTCCCAAATATAATCCAGTCTCACTCCACAAAATCAGTCTAGCCTCGTTTATCCACAGGAAAAAATAAAAATAAAAATAGTTTAAAAAATTGTAGCTAAGCCATTTTCACACAGTCATAATAAGTGCTTTCTGTCAAGCAGATCCTTTGTCTTTTAGCCCCTGTAGTTGTTAGCCGCTATTAAAACAGGGGCTCACTTGTTGCAATCCACATCTGAGGGCAGGTCCTGCCTGGGCAATTGTTAAACTCACCTGGCATACAACCTCCCTGTTCTTCTCTGCTTCTCCTCCTCTCCTCCAGCACGATCTTTGTTCCTGGTTGCTGCAGTTTCGGGACAGCCGCCATGGCTGTTGTTCCACTGCCGCCAGTGCGAAGGGAAAGCCTCCAGCCCCGAGGAACCTGCCCATTCCTCTCGGCCACCCAAGGGGTCTCTTCTTGTCCTCCTGTCCCTTCAAGACATGGGAGGTCTGAAGACCTGTTGGCAGCAGCTTGGCAGACAGGATTTTGGCAAAGCTCACAGAGCTCGCCATTTCCCCATCTATATCTCCATGGTGCCAACCGGAAGTCACCTTTCTTCTTTCTGAATGATTCGAGAAGTGATCAAACAGTTTTCCGTGAGCAACATTTTTAGAGTTAGAAGTATAATGTGGTGTGAGTCTTGGAACATAATGTTTTGTTGCTAACTCTTGTGAAAAAGATTGACTTTTCTATGGTGGTTGTTTTTTTTTTTTTTTATGAACCACACTCTCTTTGGGCCAAATTCTACAGCATTATCTTTTGATATAAATGTTGAGCTACAACAGTCTTCGATTTGGTGAAGTTCACAAATCCAGTTCATTTTTCTTTTGCCTAACTGAGATGCACATTTTGTGTCTGGTTACAAAATGTGCACTTGCTGGCCTTGCAATCAACTATTTGTGAATAGGCCTTAGAATTTGCTCTCTCTAGATCACTGCTGCAACAATATCAGCCTCTCTGAGATGTTTTCAAGAATACCATGGGTGGTAACTTCATCAAAGTCCATTCTACAATGTGCCAAAGGATATAGGGAAATGTCACATTTAGCAAGTGACTCTTCCGTGTAATGAATCATCATGGCCTAAAGACATGAGCTACGAAAATGCAGAGACAAATCATCCATTAGAGACATCAGATATCAACCCACCATGTCTCAGCTGTAGAGAAAAATTCTTACCCATTGTGAAATATTTAGATTGCTTTCATCAATATCTTTACCAAAGATATCTACACTTAAGAAATGGAAGGAAATATCAGAATAATATATATATTTGTGGCCAGACATTACCATTCATAGTGGCATAGTAATTCTGTGGAAAAATCTGGTCTTCCAATGTTTTCTAGATTTCTTGCATATAAAGAGCAATTTAATGTAAACTTCCCTATCTTTTCCATAGGGTTTGTGTCTAGGAGCAATCATATTATCTCTATTATACCAGGCTTTCCTTACTTCCAGTATATCTATGTTTTTGTTTGCTACTAAGTACTCTAATTCCCCTATCTCATCTCAGAGACTTCTAGTACTAGCATGAAATAAATTATATCTCCAAACAATACCTATTTTCGGTAGTCATGAGCTTTTTACACAGCAAGACTTTTACACAGCCTTGTTTTGCTTTCAATGAATTAACTCTCCCATCCATTCATTTAGTCACTTCCAGTTCTACAGTACTTTGTGAAATACACCTTTCTGAACTAGATGCTGCATCTGTTCTCTTCCCCCATGTATCAGTTTTTGATGCTAGGCATCAGAAATAGCAATTGCACTTAGACTTATATACTGTTTCACGGGGCTTTACAGCCCTCTCTAAGTTGTTTACAGAGTCAGTATATTGCCCGCAACAATCTGGGTCCTCATTTTACCGACCTCGGAAGAATGGAAGGTTGAGCCAACCTTGACCAGTGAGAATTGAACAATGTGACAATGGGTGTTTCTAGTGAGTATTCTGGTTTCACTTTACTGATTGATTTGTTCTTCTTTCAGTAATGCCTGCAGTATAGGGTTAAAAAAAGAGATTGAGCATTGGGAAAACATGTTGAAAGCCTCACTCCTTTTGTACATGTATCCATGTTATATGCATGTACAATTGAGTACATCTTCATTTGTACCATCTTGGTTTTTTGATAGCTCTTGTGTATGATCTTGGTTATTTTTGACACGGTTTTTGGATCATTCAAAGGGATCAATTTTCTTTGTTCAGATTTTCTATTTTTCACACAAGTGCATTACAACTGGGAAAACCATGGCCTTGAGATTACATGCTTTTGCTATTCAATATAATATTGTGGTACTCTATTGTGTTTTATTTTAGTTTATTTTGGATATAGCCTTTCTGCCAAATAACAAATATATATTTATTTCATGGCTACAGTTACCATTCCTGTCAACTTTTGAGCTTCAGAAGATATAATCCATTATCATTTGATAGAACTCTATTACTATATTTCCTGTTTCACTTCTTATACTAAAGTTAAATTTTCCCATTATTCCAAATTTACCATACTTCCAACTTTGCCATTCCAATCTCCTGTAATTAATCTACTTTTTTTAAATGTTGTGTCGAGAAGTCATTTGCAGTTCAACCTCTGTTTCCTGTGCATTTAAATTTGAAGCATAAATGTGAATCACTATAATAATGACTGGCTTAGCTTGAACTCAAATTGAGATCATTCTATCATTTTGCAGGTTATAGCTAAACACTGAGTTTGATGCCCATTTGAATATGCCACTTCTTGTATGATTTTCTACTTCACAATAGAATGTCTATCACTCCTCTAACATGGAGTATGGCCCATTCCAAACCTTTTCAAAAGATAGATTCCAAGAATGTTAATGTTCAGACTTGACATTTTCACTCAGAAGACATCTGGTTTGCCTTGGTTCAAGGTTCTGACATTCCTAAACCAATTTCAATGGTTTACACATTTTTGCAGCATCAGACTTCTATTTTGCCCTTGGCCGCATCAGCAGCTGGATGTTCTTTTGGCTTCAGTCCAGGCATATCATCAGCATTAGTGTTACTTATACTTGCCCTCTGGTCTTTTCCAGTAGCCTGTTTGATACCTTCTAATCTGGATAACTCATTTTATGGTATTATATTTATTTGTCCTGGTTTTGAATGTCCATCTTTTTGACAGAATAATCAAGCATGTTGAGTGGAGAGTAATTTCCTTCACCTCACTGAAGCAAATTTATCCATTGAAACCAAGTTCTGCTTCAGAGCAATACGTTGAATCAGCTTTAATGACATATACGGAGTTGTTAAGTTCATTCTTATAGAGAGAGAGAATGCTCAGCCTTGAGTGGTGTGATTCGGGCATTGCCCAATGAGTGCTATCATCACATTAAATATTAAATTGCCAGTTTATCAGAGCTATTTTGGACGGTAAGACTAATACTGCTTTGGCCTTAATTCACTTTCACAGTTCTCAGCCTTTTTAATGTGACCCACCACAAGTTTTAACTTTGTTCTGTTGTGCTAATGGAAAGTTAAAATTCCAGTAGCACAACATAATTTCCAGGATTCTGCTCACACCACTCTATACCTTAAAGCAATCCCCACTTTTAAATTAATGCCTAATTTGGGCAGGTCTAAGTCTGTTAATAATTACTGAAATCACCTCAGATACTGTTTCCCATAAAATAGGGCAGCAGCGCCACAGATATAATTTCCTTGGAGCCATCCACTTTCTCTATGGAATGTAAGTCAGTTTCTTCTGCCTCTGCTAATTAATTAACATAGAGTATTGCTAGCAATACATCCCTGACTAACCCAAATCTTGTTAGAAAAAGGTTATCCCTTCCAAGGGACCTTAACAATCCAACAAAGCCAGTGTTGAATTGGCCCTTCCAGGTTTGACCAAGCTGAAGCCCATCTTTACTATCAGGTCTACCTACTAGGTAGACCAAGAAATCAATTACAAAGATAGAGTAAAATTACTTTTATTGAGACTGGCTATATTGACAGAACCCAGCCAATATCATTATTATGTTGTACTGTCCCTGTTACTTATAGTTCAGTGAATTAGAAAGGTGTCTGTCTCTCTGATTCCCTTCCAAATATTATCTGTCTGTTGTGGATGTAATATATGTTTCATTCCTCATCGTCTTAGCAATAGATTTTGCATATTTCTGCCAAGGCTACTTCCTTACTCTATACATCAACTGACTGGGCATCCTGCAGAATGGGCATCCTGTGGAATAAAGGCAGCACAGCCAGCCAATCCTACATGAGGAACTCAATGGCCATTCTTCTGATTTTGCCTAGAAGGCACCAAGCTTGTCCAGTTTGGGCTGCCCAATGTATACCCCACAGAAACCAGTGATGAGGGATCCTTTTCAGGAGGCAATAAATATGCCAGCTAGTATGCAAACTGTCCTGTCACCCCCAAAATATCTGATAATCAGAGTCAGCAAAGTCCCTTTACAGCAAATTAACAGGGTTTTTGAATGTCCCTGCCAAGTATGACACACTGGAAAAGCATGTGAGAAAGTAAGTACTTATACTATTTTTAGGTTTGAATGTTTTCATTTTCTATGTTGGAGCACAACACGATTCTATATCAGTTCAATTAGCACAATGAAGGCTCTTTTCTGGATAAAGGCAGGCTGTTGTGCTGTCCTTTTTTCATCCATTACATTTCTTCAAGAGAGAAAGTGGGGGGAAAACTCAAAAATGTCTTCTAGCAGAATGCTGGAGGTATCTGGCTGATCTCTGTCATCAATTCAATCTTGTAGCTCTGCTATTTTCAACCTATTCTGCCCAAAATAAAGCAGCTACATTGTTATTTTCCCCTATTACAGATTATAGATTTTTAAATAAAACCCAAAGCAGCTCAAACTGATTTTCCTATTGCATCTTAAAGTGCAAATGCTAATCAAATCATATCCTTCTTAAATCTCTCCAATGACATGAATCTTTCCAATTCATGGCTAATTCATATAGGCCTAATACCCAGTTCTAATTGCATGTGTTTTAATATTTTATCTGTCATTTTAATGTGAAGTAACTATTTTATTTAAAAACAATGCAATCAGTAGAAACCAGTTTTGCTGCTTACCATCTGCTCCCTGAAGTTTTTGCACTATTAGGCAAATAAATGGCTTATTTTGCATAGGTGTGTATCTATGGCATGTGCAAGAAAATAAAAAACTTATTTATTATAGTTTTCATGAGTTATATGACATGAAGCGACAGACTGATTTAAAAGCATTGATATTTGAGTAAGCTTTTTTTTTTTTTTTTTTTAAAGAGCTAGATGATTGTAAAAAGGAGAGAAAGAGAAACACCACAGGTAAGAGGATTAAGATACAACAGGAATAAATGCCAATTTCCTAAAGTTATACAAGTATCAAAATGTTAAGCTGTTCTACTGAGTCAAAGACCTTCTGATGACAGGGACTAAAATGCAATCAGAGTTGCTGTTGTTTTTCCAGCTTTAAAGTAATGCCTTGGAGAGCCAATTATGTGAACAGAAAATAAATCAGCTCTCCAAAAATTGATTTCAACCCAATTCAATCATTGAAATGAATCACTGTGATATATGTGAAAAGAAGACAGTTTTGATACAAAAAGATGCAAAGCTCATGGATGGATCATTTGCATATTACAGACTTTTATATGGCCATTTTCCATGCCTTTATAAACATATAATCTAAATGATAACTTTTTAAAAAGATAACTGGATGAGATGTGTTAAAAGAATATGGGCATTATCTATCTATCATCTATCTATCTATCTATCTATCTATCTATCTATCTATCTATCTATCTATCTATCTATCTATCTATCTATCTATCTATCTAGAGCCATGGTGACACAGTGATTAGAATATAGTATTGCAGGCTAATTGTGTCGACTGCCAGCAGTTCAGTTCTCAATGACTCAAGGTTGACTCAGCTTCCATCTTTCCAAGGTTGGTAAAATGAGGACCCATATTGCCCCATTGTTGGGGCAATATGATGATTAAATTGCTTAGAGAAGTCTACAGAGCACTGTGAAATAGAATATAAGTCTTATTACATTTCTAATTCTTTCTTTCTTTCTTTCTTTCTTTCTTTCTTTCTTTCTTTCTTTCTTTCTTTCTTTCTATCCATTCATCCACCCATCCATCCATCCATCTATCTCTCTACCATCTATTATCAGATTCTAATAATCCTTGAAACCTTATGCGAGTATAAATAGGTAATCTTAGAATAAGGTACCATGGGATCCTTTCTTTGTTAGGATTGAATGAAAATCATCTCCACAAATTATTCATCCTACTGCTGGTAGAAAAAAAATGTGAACACAAATCCAATCCATGTCAGTCTTTCATTTATCATACTCCCATCAAAAATGGAAAAGAGTCACTTTTTGATTATAGCCCCTCTAGTAACTGATATAAATATATATGAATTATTATAGTAGTTAAATGCCATTGATACATCAGATGTGATTTCTACAGGGAAGTAGAAAGCAATTTCTCAGACTTCAGTAAGGATTTCCATTTGCATTATCCAATTGTCTAAATTTGATTAAAAAAAGTTTCAAGCTTGCTTTCAAAACTTATATTTCCAAAAATATGGGAATTATGCACTTTTAGTCACCCAGAATAATTAGTACTTAATTTCTCATGGTTAAATTGTAGATCGTTAGCAAGTTCCATCATCCTCTTAATTCAAAAAAAAAAAATGTATTTACCTGTGACCAAAATAGCCATGGCAGTGTAAAGAATAATTATTGTTCTTCTAAGTCCTTACTCTATGTTCTGAATGTATAGAACAGTGATGGCTAACCTTTTTGCCATTGCAAGCCAAGAGGGAGGGCGGGGGAGGTTCACCCCGCCCTGTGCCTGTTTTTCTTTCTCACATGGCTCCAGATCCTCTCTATGCATCTGGGGAGGGCGAAAACAATCTTCCTCACACGCTCGGAGGCCCTCCAGAGGCCTGAAATGGACCATTTCCCAACTCCCGGTTGGACAGGAAGTGACTTTTTTTGCTGCCCCCAGGCTCCAGCACCTCTCTAGGAGTCTCTGGAGGCTATGGACAACAAAAAACATCACTTCCTGTCCAACCGGGAAACACAACCTGTTTCCCTACTTCTGGTGGGCCCAGAAGGCCCAAAAATGCGGCGTGCGCATGCATGCCAGAGTTGAGCTGGCATGCCCACTGATATGGCTATGTGTGCTACCTGTGGCATACATGCCATAGATTCACCATTTATGGTGAATCATACATTATTCACCAATAATGTATAGAACATTATTCTATACAGACCCGTCATGTTTGCCCCTTCAGGTGTGTTAGTCAATCCTGATTATTAAAATCCTGAGTATATCTTCAGAGAATTCAGAAAAAAATGCCATATCAGTGTTTCATGTCTATATTTATCAAACTCTCTAAGAACAGCTTACAATGGATGGGAAAATTGCAGGTTATATTTCA
The DNA here is from genome assembly GCA_030761175.1 of Masticophis lateralis. NCBI lineage: Eukaryota > Metazoa > Chordata > Lepidosauria > Squamata > Colubridae > Masticophis > Masticophis lateralis. The sequence continues at coordinate 66,297,270 of JAUDYJ010000001.1, read as the reverse complement.
TTTTCAGAATAAATTAATGTACTTCAGTACAAAAAAGAGCAAATGTGAAGCCATATCATTCAGAAAGCTCCTATATTACATTTCTAAAAAAATAAATTCCAGAAAAGTACTTTTGCCCCCTTTAATTTTATCATATATCCCTAGATCACACATATGTAATATTTTCTTTCATAGAATGTTCGGAAATATGTTTGGGTAGCATTAAGTATTCTATTTGTAATTAGTTTTTCTAGGGTTCCCCCACCACCACTCTTTGGTGAACAAAGATCTTTGTCATGGTTTTTTAAAGCCAATAAAAAAAAATCCTCAAGTGCATGCCAATCGTTCTTCAGGGTTTTTTTAACAGTTTGTCACATTCATTTTTCTCTTTCTTCTCATGAAGTGGTTTTATATCTCTATAGTAGTAAAACTAATGGTTTGCTTTGATTTTCTAATGATATTTGATTCAAGTTGCAATTCCTCTACCAACCCACTCCCACTTCAATTTACTTTAATCTCAGTTTCCATTTTATTTTTCCTTTTCCTCTCTTTTTCTTCCTTGCTTTCACAAATGAGTATGCATCCACTCCCAAATAGTAGACTGTATGCTTAATGTATGGAATACAGCTGGTTGAAATACTCCACTGCTGTTCTGATCCAGCTCTCCAAACACAACAAACGCTCTGAAGTTAACTCAAAGATTCCTTTATCAGGAGTGCCAGCAGCCGCGGCAAAAAGCTTCTCTCTCAATGCAGGCTAACACTGCCGGTCAGCCGGTCTGCCACATCTATTCAACTCTGCCCCCTGTCTTTTATCCCTAGAGCTAGGGTGGGGCTTCGCTAGCAGCAGTGGTTCTTCCTTCCCAAGGATTGGCCCATGGATTTCCACTACTTTCCTCTTCTCTGCCTTCTGTGCATCCACATGCCAAGCATTGGACCCAGCTGTTTACCCTCATCATCATCAACTACCTCCAGACCTGAGAGCTGGTGACTCTCCATCTGAGGGCTGATGGACAGCCCAGGCTCTGCCTCTGTCTCTCTCTGCCAGCTCCATTCCCTCTTCCCCCTCAGAGCTCTCACGTTGCCTTGATGCTAACCCAGACTCCTCCACCTCCTCCTCTTCTGATTCAGCTGCTGGAGGGGCCAGTAGCCGACAGGCAGCCCAGCCATCTTAGTGACTCAATCTATTTCCTTGCAATTTTATTAACTGTTATCAAAGTTCAGACATTATTTAGTGGTATAGTAATTATATATTCTTCTTTCATTCTTCTACAAGCATGTTTTAAAGCAGGGGTGGGAAACTATGGCCCCTTTATGACTTGTGAACTTCAACTCCCAGAATTCATGAGCCAGCAGGAATTCCATGGCTGGCTTAGGAATTCTGGGAGTTGACATCCACAAGTTATAAAAGGACCATATTTCCCACCCCTGCTTTATAGGAAATGAATATTTCCCTATGTGATAAAAACACACCATTCTCTTATTTTATTTTTGTCCTTTTCATGTGACCATGAAAAAGTTTTGCTCCTTTGGAGGTGACAATTTTAAGGATATTTATGCCTTTCAAAGATAAACTTGGAGATGGATCCTGAGGAACATACAAGTGCCAACAGAAATCTCCTGCCAACAGAAATCTCTGTAAACAAAGCAAACACTAGGCCAAATATTTCATTTTATAGCAGTATAATATAGTCACTTGTGGAAGTTTTGCAGTGCAAATTTTGGGCCTAGATTCTTTGTTAGGAACAGATGATTTTTTTTTACATTTTTATGCAAATATGACTCATATATATATGACTCATATATTTGTTTACTTGGATTAAGTATACAAAAGTGCACTCTACTAAATTTTGTAAGTAGCAAGAAACTTAAGGTTATGAATAATCTATTATTTCAAGATATGAATAGAAAATGCAGTATTTCAACAAAACGGCTGCAAAACTGCACAAGTTTCACTTCCAGTAAAGGGGCATACAGGGTTATAATAAAAAACTCACACATGAAAATGTATGTATTTTTGGTTGGTTTCAAGAAAAATAATATAGAGCAGTTTGCACAACAAGTGGGAAACTGAGCAAAAGTATAGTTTAGAGTTTAGACTATTATTACTGACCTTTCTGTTCATTTTGGCACATTTATAAGAAAAAGTAGTTTATTCAATTCTTTTTTACTTGATTGTCCAGCTCATTCATTCGGACATAAATCCATATTTCACTGCATTGAATAACTTTTCTAAATTCCTTGGGAAATAAGGCAATCAGTTTATCACATGTAACAATAAGAGATTAACTGGAAAAAAACAAATCCATATTACTTGTTGTGTCAGGAAAAGTTTAATTTGATTTATTTGCTCCAGTTTCATGAAAAACTAGTTGTGACAACATTGAGCAGCTAACAGCAAATTCATTGTTTCTCTTCATGATATATTTGGAATCATTTTTTCTTTTTAACAAACACCCGTGTGTTTCTGAGACAGATAAAGCTCTTAAAACCAAACAACTGTATGTCAAATCTATTCATTACCATTCTAAATGTAATATAATATAAAGTTCCAATCCAAAAGGCCACGTTGGCCTTTGAACCTTCAGTTAGGGTATGAAATTTCTTTGGAGTGCTAAGTTTATTGATCCTTTCATTTAATATAAAGAAGTTGTTATCTACATAGAGTGTTAAATACATATGTCACTGCAATATAAATACAAATCTTAAGTATCAGTAAGATGTAAATCAAGAAAAGAAGGACTTTTAGCTCAGTGTTGGTAATCTTGTAACAACTGATGAAGCTTCTTGGACAAGAAGCAAAATGTCTTCTTCTTCCTCAAAAACCAGTCAGCTGCCTTCTGCGGGATGGAATAATCCCCCAGAAGGCAGCTGACACAACTATGTTAAAACTATGTTACTAGTTTTAACACAACTATGACTGGATGACTGATAATCTCCAAAGACATTGATTGCTATTCTTCAAGAAAATGGTTATGATCAGGATGAGGTTGTTTGAAGAAGATTTTGCCATTAAATTTCCAGAGAAGATGCAAGGAAGTAATTCTTCCCATGGAGCTTTTGCTGCCTACTGTTATCACAGAGGAGAAGAGCTGTCTTTGGGAATCTGGGAAATAATTCTTCTTCTTTCCCCTGGAGAAATATAAAGAGATCATCCACTCAATTGATTTCTAAAAAATTTTGGTAGCCTCTCTATAAAATTTGCCTGACCTTCAGAATGAGAAAATGGCCCAGACTGTTGACAGGATTGATCTTAAGTACTTTCACAGAATAGAGTCAAACAAGCACCTTCATTTTTGAAGCACCTAGGGAAAATGAAAGAATCAAGAGGATGATTAGAGTTCCATTTGTGGAAACTTAAGCAGGATTTCAACCAAACACAAAATGCTACACACTGAAGGACCTAAACCCATAGAAAAAGTGATACTATATATGACTGTTTTTAGGCTGAATATAGGCAGCTATGGAAAGACTGCTGTAAAATAAAGAGTATTGATTCCATTTGCCTGCTACAGAGTATGTTGTGTGTTTTTCTCCATTTGCACAGTTACAGCATGCTTCAGTCTGTAATCAAACAACTTCACTTCTTTTTCATAGCTGACTTAATCTGTTGGTCTCCTATGCTATTATCAGCTGGAAATCAAATCTTCGTAAGAAATTTTTCTCTGAATTTCAGTTACTTTTTTCAGTCATTTTTCACAATAAAGCAGAACATCTATTTTTTTCCAAATGATTGTTACTGTGGCCCTTGGTTAGTTTATATCCTGATTTTTTTATCCCTCCCAGCTGAACCAGAAAGCAAGCACCAATCATTCTTCATTAAGGGGTGAGAACTTGAAAACATGTTATTTCTATTGACAGATCATTTATATGTGACCCCCCTCCCCCTTGACTCCCCTATGTGCTTAATATTTTCCCATATGGTCCATCCATGGTACAACAAAAAAGAAGGAAGGAAGGAAGGAAGGAAGGAAGGAAGGAAGGAAGGAAGGAAGGAAGGAGGATCACCCTTTTAGCTTTACTCTTGTCACTTGCAAGGGGAAACTGCCAGAACTATTGCCAATTTTGGGTGCTTAAAAAAAAGAAGAAGAAGCTCCAACGTGATATTATTCTATTTGTGAACCTGGAAAAAAAAAGAGCTTTCCTGCACTGAAGTGTCAACTTTAGGGATATATTAATATGAACTTTAGGGATAAATTAATATGAACTTTGGCCTACAGTGACAGTAACAAAACCTTGCAAGTCTTAAATCACTTCCTCCCCTCCCCTGCCTTAATTTTCCAGGGATCCATGGACAGTGTCTTCTGAGATGCTTTTCATGTTCTCATTCTTCCTTTGAGCTGAGATGTCCATTATCATTCATGGTGGATACCATGGTTTGAAGATGTCATGCATTCCTATTGTTGAACATGATTTGCAGTCTGTCTTCATTCAGGGGCAAATGGGACATAAATAAAACTCCTTTGATGATGGTGGGATTTCCTCACTTTTATTGTTACTGTTTAATAAAAAAAGTTTAAGCTACTTATATTTTTAGTGATTTAGTGATCTGTCTCAAGTATGTAATGGGCTTATGTAATGTAATGTAAAGGGCTTATGTAATGTTTGATGTCAACTTTATAACTTTACAAAAGGAAACAAGAGGAAACAGAGGACAATTTTAATAGATTCTGATAGCATCAAATGAAATGTAGAAACTATAGAACTTTCATAAGCTTTTGCCAATAGTTTATCTGCTATTAGTTTAGGAAACTAATAAAATTATGGTCTGAAAATATGAGTTGTTGGGAAATAAGTATAGGAACGATAGTGCAGTTCATTCAACCAGCAATCTTGCTAGTGTTTTTCTTGCTTTATCCTGGAAACTAAGATACATATTTTCTGTCATCTTAAACTCTTTTCTCAGCATTTTAGCATCTTTGAATTCTGCTACGACAGAGATGGCACAGCCTATCATTAGAACTATAACAATTCCCTTGCAAGATCTCTGCTGTCTATGAAACTGGCTTTAAATCTGAAAGCTGACAGATGGCAAATGATGGCAGATATAAAGGACATGGGAAGAGATATCAGAAAATCCAATGATTTCATAGGTTGTCCTACAGAGAAAGAAAATATTATTTTATGGCTACCAACATTCATTAGATTCTAAATTCACCAAACATAGGCTTAATGTAGTAGATAAAAGGTGGTTTGCATGCTTTACTAAACTCTCATTTAAGTAATAAGAAGATTAATCTAGGGCACATTTACACATATTTAAACCTTGTAGCACCTTAAAATCAACAAATTTAAACACAGGAAACTATAACTAAATGCATAAAGAAGTCATTATTTCAGGTAGAAGAGCCTTATTCTGCTCCAATATACACCTACAAGTGTTGATTATTCCACATACTTATATGTGTGTTCCAGGGGTGGGTTCTACTAACCTTTACTAGTAGTTTACAATGGGGCCATGAGTGCTCTCTTCTGCACATGTGCAGAAGCGTTCTGATGACATCGGGTTGGTGGGTGGAGCCTCCCACCGGTTTTACTACTGGTTCTGTAGAACCGGTGCGACCGGGGGAAACCCACCATTGGTATGTTCTTTCAAAAAGAAGAAGTTATGAATTTGATCTACGTTGATTATATGATCACAAGTAATTTAAATCTCTTTTAAGGTATAATTCTCCAATTTCACTTAAATTCATCAAAGATTGCTCCTTAAAGCCATTGTCAAAGCATCCAAATTCTATTATATGCTTTTTTGTATGACAATTCTCCAAATATTTGCTCTTTTTCTTTTTGGGAAAAAATCTGAAATATATAGTGATGTGCTGTTTTTGAATTTGGATGCTAATAGGCTCCATATCTACAGATCATGATGATACTGCTTTGCTTCTATAGAACTGCAGAGATTTATTTAATATCCCTACCTGATACCTCCCTATTTTATCTCTAGATCCAGTGGGTCTAAAGCAGGGGATGTCAAACTCAATTACATTGAGTTCCATATCAGAGTTGTATTTAACCTCTGAGTATGGGGGGCATGGCCAGATCGATGTCACTCACATCAGGGGTGTCTGTGGTAGCCCGAGTGCTATGCCAGCTAAAATAGCAAAGGGTTGTAGGATGCCATCACAGTCTAAAATGGAGCTCAGGACGATTGCATGGAGAGACACTGCAGGCTGTCCCTTCATTGTCTCAAGCACCCCATGGGCCAGCTCCAGCCCACAGGCTTTGAGTTTGACACCTCTGGTCTATATTTAACCATGATGCTTTCATCACAGAAACACACACAAGCATGCATGCATACATGCCTACATAGTGTACTTTTTTTTTGGCCAACATAAAAATCTGATATAAAAACATCAGGGTAGAGGAACAGCAGGGTAGATATCACATACTTATGTATATTTAATAAATTTACACATACACACCAGAATATGTACATACAAATATTCCTGTCTCAGTTCTTCTCTATCTTGACCCTTGGTGCTGTTTTTTAATGTAAATCTCCCATTTGATTCATATAGTATATCCTTTTGACAAATGTTAGCAAAGAAAAACTATTACTTTATTTTACTTTGTTAAATAAAATGATTTCTACAGCAGAGCTATTCATAAGGAGTGGGTAAAAAAAGTCAAGTTGACAAATGTTATCAAAGAAAAGCTACAGTTTTATTTTACATGATTAAATAAACTAATTGCTACTGTAATATTTTCATGATAGCTAACTTAAACTTTCAATACTTTTTAAACCCATCTCTCTTATTTTTTGTTCTGATATTACTTCACATGTAAACTACTTCTTAGCCTTCTCTTTTTTAATCCTATTTGATTTCACAACAATTTTTAAAAGTCTAAGCATTAGACTCTCTAATTATTTATTCTTTCCAAAACTGATATGTTTTGTGCAATGTGAAAATGTAATTCATATTATGTACCCCCCCCTTTTTTTTACAGATCATTAAAATAAATCTTCAAGAGGTGTAGGATTATGGAATACTATCAAGTCAGACAGAATACAAAATAATATTTAGAAACTATTGATTTTAATGTTCAGATACAACATGTTAACTTCAATTGAACATTGAAACTTTAGTAAGTTCTCAAAGGGAACTTGCCCAAAATGCTTAAGGATATACTAGATATATTGAAAATAAATAAGCAAATAATTAAAAATTAAGTAATATTGAATATATTGATTGCGCCATAACACTTCATTAATACATTATAATTGAAATTATTTATTCTTAAAAGAGGGCATAGAAATTCATTCCTAATGTTATAAGGTCAGATTGTCTGTCTTCCAAATGTCTACATATTGAACTCATATATCAAGTGAGACTTACAGCTGCTCCAATATAGTTTTTCTAGTTCAGTCATTGATACTCTATAGGGACACACTGTGATCACTCTCCTTGTCATACTTATGAAAGCCTTCCATACAAGTAGTGACAGCTAAAGCCAGCAAGAATCTAAGACCAGATAAAACTATTATCAATACACATGGCAGATGTATCCAAAGCTGAGAAACAGGCAGGGAGAGAAGGCTCTCGGCTAGATTGCTCGGTTTTATAGTAACTAATCTTCATTGTCACTTTTTATTCGAGGGACTGAAAAAGTAGAAAGCAAGATTCTACTTTTGTGAAGGGTGTTGGGGTTTTTTTAAAACTAAGGAGAGGAAAGAAGTAGAGGCATATTATCGGCTCTGTCCTCTACATATACAGATAATTCATTTTCCATTTTGTTTCTCCTCCCTACCTTCCAGTCTCTCTTCCATCATCACCACCACCAATTGGGTGATCTACTAGAGTACTACTTTCCATTGGAAGGTTTAAGGGAATCATAGCATATGTAATTCCATTGGCCTCAGAAAATGGATTACCCCATTCCTTACATGTCCCTCCCTCCATAGGGTTCGCCCACAGGACCTTACCTGCTGTCATTATCAGTCTCCTGCATCTGCTCTGTTCAATCCATATACAGACTGTATAGCTGTACAGTCCTTTTTCCTTCTCTGGAACCATGAGATTAATCAGATACCAGAAGAGATCCAAATAAGACAAATAAGTGATGATGACAATAGTTGCTTCCAAGATTCAAGAGAGAAAGGGCTTTTTATTTTGCCAGGCAGCTGTCACCAAGAAGTATGAAGAAGATATGTGTGTCAGACTGTATCTCCATGATCCATGTGCCTGCCTAGTGGACTTTGCAAACAAGGTCTTATCTGTTCATTTGGAATTATGCAGGACAATCCAGTTATTTTTTTTTTAAATCCACCCCCAATCCTCTTTGACTTTCTCTCAGGCTAACAGTTTATCTATCTTTCATCAGCTATGTTTCTGTTTCTGGGATGTGCATTGAAGACTAAGACTATGAGATATGGACTACAAAGGGATATAGAAAATTACCTACATCTACTTACCTAATAGCAAGCCAGTTTGATATAATGGTTAAGGTTCCAGGCTAGAAATTGGGAGACCATGAGTCCTGCCTTAGGCAAAAGACAGCTGAGTGACTTTGGGCCAGTCACTCTTTCTTTCAGTCCTTCTGAAACACATTGGAAAAATCTTACCAAGTAAACTTCAGGAACTTGTCCAAGTAGTCACCAGGAGTAAACACTGACTTAGGGGCATCAAAAAAAAAAAAAAAAAAAAAAAAAAACCCAACCCAACCAGTGGTGGGTTTCTACCGGTTTGCCCCGGATTGGACGAACCAGTAGCAGTGGCGGCAGGAGGCTCCAGCCACCCACCTGCATACGCAGGAGCATTGTGCACATGCACAAGCTTGCACATGCCCATGAGCAAACTGGTAGCGACGGGTTTTGAAACCCACCCCTGAACCCAACCCAACCAGGGGTGCACATCTAACATTGTTTTCCACTATTGTTGCTGTTTCTAGATGGAAATGGATTTAATTACAATAAATAAATGCATGTACAAATAAACACACAGCTGTGTTTTCTTTCTTTATGTCATCTCTGGTCATTCTGCTCCTTTCTCAGGATATATTAACACCTGAAGCAGGAGAGATAGATAGGAGAAGTGGATATTCTTTAAGGGGGCAAACAGGGGGATCAATTGGAAATGTACATTTGGACTTTAAAAACAAGCTTTTGAGGAAGTTCCTCACCAAAGACTCTTGAATAAGTTTATGAGTCAGGGGTTAAGAGGGCAGGTCCTCCTATGGATAGTTATCTGGATAAAAGACAAGAAAATGGATATTGAGATATTACTTCTAGATCTAAGAAAGATCTTGTGGTGATGGATTTTTGTTCTGTTTTCTTTGTGCAGCTGAAACAGGCAATTGCTACAATAATTTTGTAGAGGTGTAGAAGACAGAAGGCAAAGAAAATAGCATTCCAAAAATAAAAGTAATTTTTCTCTGCCTAGGGAAGTGTGTCTCTTTTTGAAGCAAAAATTGATAAGCAAACAACAACAAAAAAACCCCTATTATTTTGTATCCAATAGGTTTCTTCTACAAACAGCTTTAAACTGTAGCTCTGGTTCTTTGTAATATCTCATTTTACCGAAACCATATGCTGCGGCAATATGAGGGGTGAGCTCCAAACTTGGCATTGCACTGGGCTCCCAAATTCCTTGAAACTGGATTATCGTCATTCAAAAATATTCATTCTATGCTTTGATTTTGGATACAGCATTGCATTAAATCTGGTAACTTTGACTACGACATTTCCTTTGCAATGTAGAAACTGAATTTCATGTCTTTCCTGTCATTTTTTGGCAGGTACCTGGTGCAGAACAATGAATAGAACAAAATTACTCTGACAGATAAAAATCAATAAAATGAAAAAGATAGACTGGCTTGCTTCTGTCTATCTCCAAGATTTGTTTGAGACCAATCTCTCTCTCTCTCTCTGGGTAATTTGGATTACAACTCCCATCATCATCCTCAGGCAGAATCCCAGTTAAATGTGTTCCGCTACAACAATTAGCACAAAAAGTGGAGAACTTCCATTGACTTCCCTAGAATCCTTTTTCTAGTTCTACTTATCAACTGGGTTGGCGGGGAATGGAAAAAATAAATCTTAATAATGGTTTGTTGAGGTTGCAGTTAGAAAGAGAAAGCTTAAACCTTCCCTCATTAGACACTGCTTATGACATTGGTGTTCCCGTGCTGAAATTCTTTTAAGAATAATGTGATTGCTGGGTATAGTACAACTACAGGCTGTAGTTATTTTCAGTAGTTCCATTGCAGAATAATAGACGCTGAGATTTTTAAAAAAAAATATTTATCCATGTGCAAAAGCATAAAATACACAAAAAGCAGTCCAAAAATCCTTTTCCATATAGAACCACAAGACAAAAAATGTGAACATCAAACATTTGATGTGTATTGAATGAATACATGAAATCATAGATAGGGGAATTACAGATAAGGAGAACTATTTTTATTAGATTAGTATTGGATTTTCAAACAAGGGCTCCTTCCTTCCTTCCTTCCTTCCTTCCTTCCTTCCTTCCTTCCTTCCTTCCTTCCTTCCTTCCTTTCTTCCTTCCTTCCTTCCTTTGCCACAGAGGTTGTGGCTAATGGTGGCTTAGAATCACTACAGTGGGCAGTGCCATTTTAAAAAGGTTTTTATGAGTAGGGTGGAATTGGGGAAATTAAAAATGTCATCAACATCATCATCATTTTAGCCATTGTGTATCCATTGCATGAGGAAGGACTCTTCCACATGTTTCCAACCTATACGATCCTGATCTTCCTTTTGCTAAGTGGGCCTGCAATACTTGCTGATGTCATTGATCCTTCTTGTTTTAGGTCTCTTACATGGACTCTTTATCAAGTGGGATTCATTCTATGACTGCATCGGTACACCTGCCATCAGTTCTTGTTGCTATGTGACCAGCCTATTTCCATTTCAATTCTTTTACTCTCTTGATGATATCATATACTTTCATTTGTTCTCTAATCTATGTGCAGGTCTTTCTGTCTTATCTTGTAATGCTGAGCATGTACCATTCTGTGCCACTCGTAGCTTTTGTATCGATTGTGAGGTTGGTGTCCATGTTTCACTGGCATATGTTACAGCAGATACCATACACTAATCAAAAACTTTTCTCTTCAGGCATAGGGGGAGGTTGTTCTTGAAAATTATGCTTAGCTTGATGAATGCCTGCCAACAACATTTAACATGCCATTCAATTTTCTTTATTCTATCACCTTCCATTAAGATTTATTGGCCAAGGTATATGTAGTGGTCTACTATGTCTAGTTCTTCTCCAGATATATATTTCCTTTTTTCTTTGGTGATTTTTTTTCAGGTTTATTTTTAGATCAAATAGTTCTCCTGCTTTGTGCAGCTCTTGTAAGTGTCTTTGTAGCTCTTCTGGGTCTTGTGAGAGGAGAACATCATCATCTGCAAATCTTAAGTGATTTAAATAGGCGCCATTGATGTAAGTTGTTAAATTACACCATTGCATGATTTCTTTATTGTACACTGCCCAAAGCCTTTGACTAAACAGGTTACAAATAGTACAAAAATAAAGAATGATTTTTTAAAAGGGAAAAGCATAACTTTATGAAACTTAAGGTATTCATTTTGCCTTATTCTTTCCCTCCAGTTGAGGACAAGTGGTATAATTTGGCAGATAGGGAAGAATTTGAAGAGGTAAAATACAAGGATTTCCAGAACTTCAGCCACACATTTTATTTCTCAAGAGAAACCTCTTAAATTCTCCCCAAAATTATTAAAACGGGGAAAAAAGCAGAAAATGTTGGTGTCAAACATGCTACAGGTTTTTTGAGGGTGTCCTATCTCAGGCCAAACACACACAGTCACACAAAAGTGGTTGCACAACTTAGTGTTATGAAGTAAATAAAGAAAGAAAAACTGGGTGTAAATTCACAGAGAGAGAGGGTGGGGAGGGAGAGAGAGAGGGAGTATGGGTAATCCTCACCTTACAACCACAAGGATTGCAAAATTCATCATTAAGTGATAGGTTTGTTAAGTGAGGTTTCACATGACAGCACCCAAACTCACTACCTTTTTTGCCAAGTTGGTAAGCAAATCACCTTCAGTCATTAAATGAGTCATCACATGACTGGCAACTTCCCATTGACTTTGCTTGTTGGAAGCCACCTGGAAGGTTACAAATCAAGTGACTGCAGGATACTGTAACTGTCATAAGTGTGAGCTGGTTGCCAAATGCCCAGATTTTAATTCTGGGGATGCTCAATGATCATAAATGTGAAGGCTGTTCATAAGTTACTTTTTAAGTGCTATCTTCAATGAATGGTCATTAAGTGAAGACTACCTGTAGAGAAACATCTCCCACAAAGTTCAGCAAGCTTACCTTAAAAGCCTTCCAATCCAAACTGGGGGCACAAGAATGGTCAAGCCAAGTCCAGGGTGTTCTGACCCAGCCTTAACAGAACCAAGAAACAGACTCCTTGTCCCAAAAAACCCCTTCTTAACTATTGTGAATTCATGGCATTCAATTTCACACACAGAAAAGTCCAGGCAATAATCCTTCCAAGGATTAATTGCAATATCCACTCCCCTTTTGCTTCTATTTATTCTCCAGCCAGTGAGGGGCCATTCAGTGTCCTTGTGTGCCTTTCTTCCTGTTCCTCAATTGTTCTTTCCTGAGAGCTCTGCACATACATACATCTGGAACAGCCCCCAGCTGTTCTTCTTCCCCACTTATCTCCATCTCCGAAGGCAGCTGGGAAATGTCAGATGGCCCTGGCTCTTTCTCTGCTTCCGATGCAGAGTATCCATCAGAGCCTTTACCAGACTCCAGGACTGGCTCAAGTTCATCCCCAACCTCTTCATCATTCGAGTCTGCCACCAGTTCCACTGGCAACTGGCAGGCCACAACCCAGGGGTCCAAACATTGTAGAAGGTTTGTCAGCCAATCCAGAGAAAGTCATAAGATTTCAAATTGGGAGTCAAGTCACATAGAGTGTGGGTATTGAAGAGTTATTGCCAGTGGAAGGGATTGAGTTCACTGATCTTTCTAAACAAAAGCAGACCCAGTCTTGCTCATTTGCAAAAGCAAATATTTTTTCTTCCTCTGCTGTCTTTTCCACAAAATGAACCCTTGCACTGGGAGGGAATGGGCCACTAGACTTGTCATCTACAGGGACAGCCCTATTTCTTCTGCTTGAAGTTCTTCAGGCAGCAGTTCATCCAGCAACTCTGGAACTGAATGTTCCTCATTGGTCCCTCATCTAAGTCTAGGCTGCCATGAAAGAGGGCTTTGGGGTATCCTAGAATGTGGGGACTCCCTCCTGGGTTTCAAGTCTCTCTCATAATTTTCATGTTTTTTCTTTGGACAATTCTCTTTTGCCAAAGCTTCCAACTTCATAACTGAGAAGCAGCTTAAATCCTGGAATTAAGAGCTTATACTGAAGTAGAGATGTTCTTCATGCCGAGACACTATTAAGTCAATTCCTCTCTATAAGTGACTATGGGCATCTGCCATAGGAGAGCCAGAGATGTCGAATGCTGAATCTCAAAATTAAACATTGATTTTCTTACATATAAAATAGGCACATCTTTAATCCCAAACAGCCAAAATCTAAGGCACAGAAAGCAGCATAGCATGGAGGCATATGAATCTGCTAGAAACAAACGAGAGAAAAACAAAACACTTAGGAGTACTTTTCCAGGTTATATTTGAGCACAAATTGATTCCGTATAAGCAGTAAGCTGAAGTAAATGTTTACTTAATTTTGTCTTCTCTCAGAAGAATGGGCATTTTCAAAGTTGTTGCTGTGATTATTACTAGTTTGTTTATATGCTTTTATTTGGTACACATTGAGCACTGGGACAGAAAGAAAGAATATATAGTTCATTTGTTTAGAAATGATGTAACAAAAACCAGAACTATTTGCCAATATAAAATAAGGGAGAGAAAGCATGCAGAGCATGGTTTCTTGATTTTTCCTTTGTTAGCAGAAGCCCCAAAAACCATCTGTATTTATTTCTGTGTATACATATGTGTTTCTGCTCCCCTTATATTTTGTTTGCATGCCCATGGGACAGGGGTGGGTTCTACTTACCTTCACTACCGGTTCGCAACAGGAGCGCGAGTCCATGTGCAGAAACTTCTGCACATGTGCAGATCGTTCATGATGATGTCTGGGCGGGTAGGCGGAGCCTCCCTCTGCCATTACTACCGGTTCGCAAGAACTGAACAGAACCGGGAGCAGCCCACCACTGCCTTGGGATATGTATGTCCTTGGAAGAATAGGGCAAATTGTATCTGGATCACATGACTAGGAGGGTGGGGCTTAGAACAGAATAATGCCCAGCATTTTGAGCTACTGCTCAATTGCTTTTTCATAAGTTGTATTAGGATAATATCCTTCTATAATTTTTCTCAACCCAGATCTGGTCTATTTTCAAATTCAGTTCTTCTTTTGCTAGTTACTGGTCCCATTCTGTTCAGTGCTGAGAAAGTTATCATGCTGACAAGACTCCTGAGTTCCTTGACATAATTTATTTCTAGATTTCTTTTGGATTGGATAGAATTAACATAGGTTTCATATCAATAAGCATCCTGCTTAACCAAGTCAAGCAGAACTGGAATCAATTACTGAAGCTCATAAGAAATTCAAGAATTTAGAGTAAGTAATGTTTATTGAAAAAAGCTAGGAAACCATAATCCAAATGATTTTAGCAAAACCTGGAATTCCTAGTATGGGATACACACTACCCCTATGTAGAGAATTCATTCCCACCCTAAGTAACAGAATATTGGGTCTCTTTTTTTGAGCAGGCTGAGCCATTTCTATCTGTTCTTTGCGTTTGCAATGAATAGATTTGGTTTTGTTTTTATGTTTTTACTGTCTGAGGATTCAGCCTTACTAAGGTAAAGGTAAAGGTTTCCCCTGTCCAGTCATATTTGACTCTACGAAGTGGTGCTCAATCTCCATTTCTTAGCTGATGGAACCAGTATTGTCCAAAGACTTCCACGGTTATGTGGCCAGCATGGCAATATGGCAAGGCACAGACAGCTCTGTTTCCTCTGAAGTGGTACCTAGTTATATACTTGTATTTGCATAGTTTCAAACTGCTAGGTAGGCAGGGTAATTTTACTTATGACTGTATGACTGTAACTTATTACCGTATCCTTACGATTTATATTGATATTGTTTCCTGATTGCTTATTTGTACCCTATGACTATCATTAAGTGTTGTACCCTATGATTCTTGATGAATGTATCTTTTCTTTTTATATGCACTGAGAGTATATGCACCAAAGACAAATTTGTGTGTCTTTATTGGCCAATTACACTTGGCCAATAAAGAATTCTGTTCTGTTCTGTTCTCTTTTAAGCAGAAAATCAACCAAGTAACATTTGAAGATGGTGAACTGATTTTGTCTCCATAGGAATAATCTTGTTAAATCAGAAATAGGGAACCTCTGACCAGTGTGCCTAATTCAACAATGGGACCCATAAGGTCTTGCATATATATCCTCCCTCTTCCCTAACATTTTGCCTCCTATCTTTCCCTTCCGTTTGTCACCACTGAGAACCATCTATATGCTTATTCTAGCTGGAAGGCTTGGATTTGCATCTCTGACTGAAGTGCCAATAAGTACAGTACACTTCCTTAAAGGGGGAAGCTGTGGGATAGAAAATATAACCAGGAGAAGCTCCTTCAAATGTTGCTATCTTGTCTGCCTAATGTATCATCCAGATAGAAAAGCAAGGGGCAATCAGATGGACAGAGTGATGCTTAAAGGAATTGTAAGTGTACTGCTTGAAAGTATAGCTCTGTCTTGATGTGTTTGCCCTTTTTTCACAAGGTAAAGATACTTCAGTTGATGTTTAAAATCAGCAGGGCTGATTGCTCTTTCAGAGTCACTATAATTCAAAATATTTATTTTTATTTTTATTTTATTTATTTTATTTCATCAAGCATGTATTTTATGACAGATACAAATGTAAACATGATTATAAATACATGAAAAGGATGCAAATAAAAGAAAACATTAGGACAGGGACGGTAGGCATGCTAGTGTGCTTATGCACGCCGCTTACAGACCTCTTAATATATATGTGTATTTGGGTAGCACCTAGACTTATATACCACTTCACAGTGCTTTAAAGTCCTCTCTAAGTGGTTTACAGAATTAGCATATTGGCCCCAACAATCTGGGTCCTCACTTTACTGACCTCAGAAGGATGGAAGGCTGAGTCAACTTTGAGCCGTTCAGAATTAAACTCCTGGAGTGAGCAGTGAATTAGTCCTGCAGTATTACATCCTAACTACTGTGCCACAACGGCTCTCTTTAATGTATTTTAATTAATGGTTTTATTTACATAGATGAAGGAAGCAATGTTTGAAACCAAGAAAATGGCTCTCATTGACCAGGGTTGTGCTTCAGATAACATGTGAACATAGTATTTCCAGAATGCTGCTTTTATCTCTCTCTCTCTCTCTCACTATCCCTCCCTCTCTCATCTATCTATCTATCTATCTATCTATCTATCTATCTATCTATCTATCTATCTATCTATCTATCCATCCATCCACCCACCCACCCACCCACCCACCCACCCACCCACCCACCCACCCATCTATCTATCTATCTATCTATCTATCTATCTATCTATCTATCTATCTATCATCTATCTATCTCTTTTTAACTACCCACATATTTTCTCAATATTTAAACTGTCTGTTCTAGTTCATTATTTCCGAAAGCTGATTCTTCTCTTCCCATTTATCACTACCATTTGTAGGGACTGGGGACTATTTTTAGTTTTTAAATAGCACACCTACGTTTTCTTTTTCTTTTTTTTAATGTTCTTTGCAAGGTTTTATTAAACTGCAGTTTGAGCAACTACGTTACAAAAATGCCTCATCCTATTAAGTTGATTTGTGCCAGTTTTCTCTATTTTATTGGGGGGAGGAGGAAAGCCCTACATTATCTCTTGTATTTCCACAGTATAGGTATTATCATACCCCCTTTTCCCTCTAATTACCAGCTACATTGCAACATTTTGAAAAAAGTGGAACTCTGAACACATTTGCCTTCTAGACCTCCCTCCATATCTCAGGGTTTCAAACAAAGCAATGTGAAAATTGACATGGAACAAATAGATTACTCATCAACTCTGCCTGTAACCTAGAGAAAATAAGGGGCTAGGCGTAAGGAAATGAAAATGCTATTGAAAACATTTGTCCATTTGTCTATCTGTATAGAGTATTTTTTGTTTCCCACTACAGTGCTCTGATCAGTTTGGTACTTCTGTTTTACTTTCCCATCTGTTTTCTTTGGGCACTTCAAGGGGGAAAAGTCTATTTCTATGAACGAAGATTTATTAAGGATAATTCATTTATTTTGGGGAACATGTTACTTTTTCAATCTTTGCCAAGGAGGCATGATTGATATTTTGGGATATGTAATAAAAGATAGAAGAAGCATGCATGAAAGGATTATGATGATGCAATAATATCTTGTTAATTTCCAATGTAAAAATGGAATGAACAATTGAGCTCTAAATCCCTTGATTGAAAGAAACCTTAGTCACAACATTGAAAACAGCATGGCTTCTTAAGGAATAGATTTATTGAACTTAATGTAATTCTTAAAACAACCTGGTAGGAGGATGAAAAAATGTTTATTGTATTTATTTAAAAGATTTATATGGCTGACCTTTTTATACAACATATTCCTGCATGGCTAACAACAATCATTTAATATAAATATACTAAAAGCT
Source organism: Masticophis lateralis (assembly GCA_030761175.1). NCBI lineage: Eukaryota > Metazoa > Chordata > Lepidosauria > Squamata > Colubridae > Masticophis > Masticophis lateralis. Next base: position 66,279,598 of record JAUDYJ010000001.1, on the reverse strand, counting down.
TCAAACAAACTCCCTTCAAAATTAAAAAACAATCATATTCTAACTAATGTACCATAACAATCTTATGCCAGCTGCGCATGAATTGGTTCAACTCACATCTTACACAGCTCCAAGAGTTGAGGAAGAGAGGTGTCTTCATGGAATTCTGGAAGGCCATCTGGGTAAGGATCTCTGGGTACCAGGGGGAAGCCTGTTCCATTGGGCAGGCATCGCTACAGAGAAATCAATGTTTGATAGAAGGAATCTGCTCCTGTGCTATTCATTTATTGAATTGGAAAAAGATATTATGTTCACATGTTATCTGAAGCACAACCCTGGTCAATGAGAGCCATTTTCTTGGTTCAATACATTTTGTTTTTAAGACTTTTGTGAACTGAACATGTTTAATATTTAGGAATAAAAGAAAAGTACCTCCATCTATAAAAGTGGATACAAACATACCCATTAGCTATTCCCTTTGAAGTGGGGGTGAAATTCAGCCAGTTTTAACCAGCTCGGGTGAATCGGTAGTGGTGGCTGTGGGAGGTTCCACCGACCCAGGCGGATCATGATGTCACTTTTTTTGCGACATTTAAAGCCTCTGCACATGCTTTAGGGTAGGGAAGATAAGTGAATTTTACCCCTGCTTTGGAGGTAAGCAACATCGTACAGAAAAGGATGAATGTATATGCAAAAAGAATTGAAAACATGAGACATGAAAAGGGTAATGAAATATATCTAATTTTGGTTCACACCAATACCGTTTATTGTATTTTGTCATTCCTTCCAATCTTTGCAAAACAAACTTTCTTCTATTATATCCAGGAACTTTCTTCAGTGCCTTTGGTTCTTTATATTTCCTGTTCCTTCTCCTTGAGAATCAACTCCATCCATCCATGACTTTCATTGTTTTTCCTTCCCCTTTCTCTCAGTCTTTTCACTTTTTTCATATGTTTTACAAATCAGTCTTCATTCTTTCTTGTCATATGATCAAACCACATTAACGCTCTTCTTTCAAACTGGTTGCTCATTTTTTTATTCAACCAATACTTATTCAGAACCCACTCATTCTTGAACTGTCTTTCTTTTACCCAACATGCTTCTTGAAGCCTCTATTACCAAAGCATTCAACTTATTTTTCTGCCTTTTCAACATGACTCTCAACTCCATGTAACAAAAGGTGCAGGTTCTTAACTCATAACCATTTTAACTAATTTCAACACAGATTCATTCTTCGCACCAGACTATATATTATTTGCTATCTTTCAGTCAACATTTGCATATCTTAAAATTTCTCCATCCATTTTCCCATTTTTAGTAAATATATTATTAAAGTGCACAAATTCATCTCCTTGCTCTAGGTTTTCATCATTTATATACAACCTGCAATTGTTCACTCCATTGTTTTTCTGTCAAACACAACTCTTTGGTCTTCCACATATCAATTTTCAGACCTGTATTCTTTGTATAATGCAATCTAACACTTGCTGTAAATCTGTCAATCTCTGTAACATTAGGCACCTAGCCAACAACATGGCATTATCTCTGTGAAAATACTTAATGTACATTTCCACAACCAACACAGTTCTAACATCTCTACAGGTATAAATTATACATTTATCTCTAAATATACTAAACAATCAAGAAAATATTAGCCATCCCTGTCCCACTGCTCACTGTATTCTGAATGATTTGCTAAATGTTTCATTTATTCTCATGCATTCTTTATTTTCATCATATATCATTCTTTTGGGCCAAACATTCTATAATCCATATCTATTCAGTTTATCATACTTTTTCTCTAAATGAAGAAACATGAAGCAAATGTTCTAATATTCATAGATATCTTAATTATCTACTTAAGAGCAAAAATCTGGTCTGCATAATTCCTGGCAGAAATAAAGCCACAGTGAAGTTCCAAAATGTTGCTGATGGTCATGACTTATATATTTTCTATCAGAATTCTTCCAAACAACTTCCTAGGCTTGCTTACGTGTGTGTGTGTGTGTGTGTGTGTGTGTGTGTGTGTGTATTTTTTATTTATTTACTATTTCATTTAGGAGCACCCAATTCTTCAGCAACACTTAAAATTACTTTCCAAATTTATCCTTTTACAATTTTTGCATTCACTCTTGCTACTTTCCCCTCTATATATGGAAATAACATTAACATTATCAAGCATACATTCAGTCTTTATGCAAATGATAAGCAAGTTATACAAACACATTATGCTTTTGGTCAATCAAGCTTTAAACTGACATATTTCTGGTAAGATATAGACACAATCACTAGCCTTAGTTGCACCAGTGCCATGCATGCACCCATTTCTTCTAATAAAAAGGATAATAACAGTCAGTTTTGATATGATTGGGCTAGTATGCTGCCAAAAATGTTCACACTATTCTATTCTATTCTATTCTATTCTATTCTATTCTATTCTATTCTATTCTATTCTATTCTATTCTATTCTATTCTACTCTACTCTACTCTACTCTACTCTACTCTACTCTACTCTAGTCAACTCTTATCTACAGATTACCTTGCAAGTCAGCATACTGTTGCCTATACAACTCCAACTAGATGGCACATTTAGGAACCTCTATAAAGATGGATAACTATTTATAGTTATTTCAAGGAACTTAAACTTATAAGAGGTGAAATTCCATACTACAAAGGATTTTAGTTCAGTTTCAAAGCAAATGTTTTGCATGCAGTTGGCCATAGAGTATAGTTTTGACATTTTTTTCATTGTTTAAATCAAATGTCATAACATGAGAAATCAAGTGATGTTAGAATTTGGAGAATCATTGTCAATCTCAGATAGACTGACAGATAATCCAGTTTGATATATTGCAGACAAATATTCTAATGGGTTAAAAATCAGTTTCATTCCCACTTTCCTTCACCCTTCATTTCATTTTGACAAGTTGTTTTCGGGAAAAATATTTCGACCTGGTTTTAAATATATTTACATATTTACACTAACACATAATGTAAGAGAGAAATGGGCAATGAAATAAAAAAAAGTTTAGTCGTAATTGATACAAAGAAGAAACAAAATGTATACAAGTTTAAGCTTTATGAAAATTAAGTATTTTTCTTTAGAAGCAGAGAAATACCCTACTGCTGCTCAGCTATTAATGGCCATTGTTCCTCCTCCATCACATTCTGTGCAACCACATGCCATCACTTAACAGCCCAGAAAACAAAATATTACAGGCATGGTGATTGCAGCAAAACAAAAACTTTTTTAAAAAATAGCAGAGACATTTATGGCTGATTTACAGTCTGAATGTTGTGTTGTATTCAAATAACACAGATGGTTGTAGCTCTTAATTATCTGTTTCACTGAATCCCATTCATGATCCTTTCCAAACCTATTAAGCTAATGCAAAATTTAATTACTGTTCTTATTGGGATCACAAGTCACCCCAGAAATCAAACCGACTATGATGCATAGAGTTCTCTGAGAAGGTATATGAAAGAATAGTGCACTTTTTAAGAATGGCTGGAAATAAGATAATAATATAAAGAAATGATAGAATCACACTACTGTAAAAATCAAAGTCTCCTCACTCTGCAAAAACAAATGCATACAGTTTCAAGCTGCAGCTTATAGCTTATTAGATATTATGTGAATGTCTGCACTAGTTGGAAGCTTTAATATTATATGTGTTGTCAACATAAAGTGGCTTTCTTTTACTTGTAGCAAAGGGGTGGAGCAATTAAAGGGATGCATTTAGATACAAAAAAAATATTATTTTATCATTTTGTCATAAATTGTGACATGGGAGAGGACGAAAGTCCTGCAATGGCAAAAGAGAAATACGAGTGCAAGACCCTTGGTGCCCTCAGGCTTTTATAAGAATGACAACAGCACTGTTGCAGTGTCACCCTGCAAAATCTTCCTCTTAAGGGCTTAAATGTAATATTGTGGGATCAAAGTTGCACTGTGATTCAGCAACACAATCCGATCCACCTTTCAGGATGCAACTGATCAAGTGGCTGCTCAAACGTGAAGCTAATGTTGGGCCAGCTATTATCTCTCTCGGTCCAAGGATCAGAAAGAAATGAGAGGGGTCCCCCCAATAATGAAGGGGGAAGTAGATGTTGATGAAGGTGATGAGGATGGTGATGGGGTGACAGTGAAGATGATGATGGAAGAAAAAACTTCAGAGAGGCTGGGTAAAGCAAGACTTTTATTGAATGAATAAGGTTCACATTTTAATGCATGGAAATCAATGGAAACAATCTGGAAATAACAATCCCCATCATTAAGGGTAAAGGTAAGGGTTCCCCTTGCACTTATGGGCTAGTTGTTCCCAACTCTAGGGGACAGTGCTTATCTCCATTTCAAAACCAAAGAGCCAGCGCTGTCTGAAGATGTCTCTGTGGTCATGTGGCCGGCATAACTCAATGCCAAAGGCACATAGAACACTGTTACCTTCCCATCAAAGGTGGTCCCTATTTTTCTACTTCCATTTTTTATGTGCTTTCAAACTGTTAGGTTGGAAGAAGCTGGGACAAGTAACAGGAGCTCATTCCATTACGTGACACTAGGGATTCAAATCGCTGAACTGCCAACCATTCAATTGACAAGCTCAGATCTTAGCCACTGAGCCACTGTGTTAACTGCCAAAAGTGAGTGATCCATTTTTTAAAGCTTACTGAAAAATTAGCATTGTAAAAAACATACCCTGTACATTCTGTGAGAAATCTTCAAGAATCTCAGAACAAGGAATGTGATGACTTCCAGTTGCTGATTCCTGGCTCCTTTTTCACCTCCTTTTTTAAATTGAGATTATCAATAATTCAGCATCACAAAGACGCTGATGCCCAATGCCCAACCTTTCTATAAGAGCACCATTGTTGCCTACTAGCCAACTGCCACTGGGGATTGATGTGTAAAAAAGGAATGGCCTCAGCCAATCTGGCTATTTGCATAAATTGCTATTAATCCCTCAGGAAAAGTAGGATGGTTCCCTCCAAATAACAAATTGATCAAAAGAGAAACAGGACCAGTTTAAAAAGCCCCTAGAAGGCCCAAACTCTTTTCTTTCCTCCCCACATCAAGATGCTGTGTATGTTTGCATATTAGCTTGCCATATGGATCACTTTTGCTATGTTCCATGCCAAAACTAGGACAGAATCAGACTTCTTTCCAAACTTTCTGAAGCCAAAACAGGGATATACAGTAATAATGAATTTCATTTATTCTGTTTAGTTCTATCTTTAATACAATACTTACTAATTAACGCATCTGAGAGAAATTTGGATCTTCGTTGGTCATAAGATTCCTTCCCATAGTGCAATTGAGATGACAATATGTCATTCAGAATACAGTTAACCTAGCTGTAGGAAACTTGTGGGTCTCCAAATGTTCTAAACATCTGGCATCCCAATCCTTTCCTGATTAAGGCTTCTAGGTAATGTAATTCAGTATATATGAAGGAGTCATTCACTCCTCATCCCTGCATTAAATCATGAAGTTACCCTTTTTTCTTACTTTCTATCCAAAAAATATCAATTCCCATAGTGCTATGCAGCATTTCTGACAAAATCGTTTCTGAATGTACATCTATTCATATATATTTGTACCACTGTAATCAAATTTCAATCACTGTTTCTTCAGTCTTTGGAATAAAAACCAAAAAGGGCATGCTATTTGTGTTCAAAAAGATAACTGAAATAAGGAAGGTAAAACTTCCTTCTTAATACCACTACAACAAAATGTTCAATGAAATGGAAAGGCAACATACTGTAATCCTGATAAAAGGAAATGCTTTATTTTTATGTAGTACATACTTAACCTAAGACCTCTGGATTGTTACTGTGGCCAAGATTTTGTAGAATTTAAATGGGCTTTGACATTTCTACAGCAGACACCTCAGTGTTACATTAAATATTGAGGACGAAGGAGTATGAATCTTTTGTTCTTACTGCAAGGCATTTAGAGGTTATAAAGCACATTTCCATGGCCAAATTGCTTCTCAATTGTTGAAAATATGGTTTCTTCAATTGTGCTTGAGACACAGATGGATGAGGCTTGAAATTCTATAGATGAATTCACATGAAAAACATTTTTGAAGTCATTTGATGTATTTCCTCACACTGTTGTGACAGTAGAGCATCATCCACAAATGTTATAATGCAATTAATTATATTATAAGAAAATATAAACAGTATTAAAAAAAATTGGACTTATCATCCTGTAGAAAGCATAATGAACACAGTAAAGTAACCATATTTATATGTATATCTTCTATGGTTGAAAGTCTTAGAACAGACCTTCTCATTCCAAATTAAGCTCCAATTCCTATCTCATGGCATGATTATCCATATCTACTGTTTCAGTACCTTTGCAATATTTCAGTCTCAGTTTTACTCTTTACTTTCTTTAAAAATTGAGAGAAGAAAAACTGCATTATCTATGAGGAAAAATATCTTTAGAGCAAAGATTGATTGATTTGATTGATTTTATTAAATTTGGATACTGCCGGATTCCAACTGACTCTGAGGGCAAAGAAGAAAGAATCCACTTAGCATCCTTCTGAATAGAGATGCATGAACTGAATAAATGTCAACAATAATATGAGGATTCACAGCCTTTGGAATAAATATCTCTATGAAAATAAATAAATAAAGATAGCAATAGCAAAGACTTATATACCACTTCATAGTGCTTTATATCTCCCTCTAAGCAGTTTACAGAGTCAGCATATTGCCCCCAACAATCTGGGTTCTCATTTTACCGACCTCAGAATTATGGAAGACTGAACCAACCTTGAGCCAGAGGTGGTATTCAGCAGGTTCTGACCAGTTCTAGAGAACCGGTAGCGGAAATTTTGATAGTTTGGAGAACTAGTAAATACCACTTCTGACTGGCCCTGTCCCCATCTATTCTCTGCCTCCTGAGTCCCAGCTGATCAGGTGGGAATGGAGATTATACAGTATCCTTCCCCTGCCACGCCTACCAAGCTAAGCCACGCCCACAGAACCGGTAGAAAAAAATCCCACCACTGCCTTGAGCCAATGAGAATTGAACTGCCAACCTGCAGGCAGCTGGCAGTCAGCAGAAGTAGCCTGTAGTACTGCATTCTAACTACTGCACCACCATGGATCACATCTTATAAACTTAAGCATGAAAGCCAACTGAGTGGTTTTGGAACAGGCACGCTATCTCAGCCCAACCCATGTCACAGAACTGTTGTGGGGAAAATAAAAGGAGGGAGGAGTATTAGGTATGTTTGCCACCTTGAATTATTAAAGGAAGGAAGGAAGGAAGGAAGGAAGGAAGGAAGGAAGGAAGGAAGGAAGGAAGGAAGAGAAGAAGAAGAAGAAGAAGAAGAAGAAGAAGAAGAAGAAGAAGAAGAAGAAGAAGAAGAAGAAAGAAAGAAAGAAAGAAAGAAAGAAAGAAAGAAAGAAAGAAAGAAAGAAAGAAAGAAAGAAAGAAAGAAAGAAATGTGTAATTGTAATTTGCTGCCTGGGCTTTTACTTTGTATTCTAAATAAGATCTCTTAGATTCTGATTAACTGATTTCTAGCCCTTGATTGATTGGAACTCAATCTTGGATTGACTGGAACTCTTGGATTGTTGGAAAACCTTATTTTTGCTCCCAATACCTGATGATTTGAGGAAAGGAAGGCATCGCCTAGTAAACTTTGTTAACTGACCTTATCCTGTTTCAATGGGGATAGCTCAGCACATTATATGCTTTTTCACCTAACCTCTGAGAAAAATTAATTTCTTGATTAAACAAAAATCACATGTATCTTTACATAACTTCTCCTTCCTGGTTTCTCAAAAAGCATTGAACATGATACATTGTGATTTTTCTACTAGTTAAAATATAGAATATAGAATAACAGAGTTGGAAGGGACCTTGGAGATCTTCTAGTCCAAGCCCCTGCTCATGCAGGAAGCTCTGTACTATTTCAGACAAATGGTTGTCCAATCTCTTCTTAAAAACTTCCAGTGTTGGAGCCTTCTGGAGGCAAGTTGTTCCACTGATTAATTGTTCTGTCAGGAAATTTCTCCTTAATTCCAGGTTCTTTCTCTCCTTGATTAGTGTCCATCAATTGCTTCTTGTCCTGCTCTCAGGTGCTTTGGAAAATAGCTTGACTCCCTCTTCTTTGTGGCAGCCTCTGAGATATTGGAACACTGCTATCATGTCCCCCCTAGTCTTCTTTTCATTAAACTAGACATTCAAGCAACCGTTCTTTATATGTTTTAGCCTCCAGTGACCAAAACTGGATGCAGTATTCCAAACATGGTCTTACCAAGGCATTATAAAGTGGTATTAACACTTCATGTGATCTTGAATCTATCCCTCTGTTAATGCAGCTTAGAACTGTGTTGGGTTTTTTTGGCAGCTGCAGCACACTGCTGGCTCATATTTAAGTGATTGTCCACTAGGATTGCAAGATCCCTCTCACAGTTACTACTATTGAGTCATGTACAACCTATACTATATTTGTGTGTAATGTTGTGATCCAAATACAAAAGAAACCAAGTTTGAACCCATCCCTTTATTCTCCTGGAAGTGTCCATATGTTCAGAGCATTCCACACAAAAAGAAAATAAAAGCAAATTATTGCACACATCAATTTCATCCTTCATCCTTGGTTCATGCTGTATGCATTTGCCTGGTCATGTGCAAAAGCAGTGGCTTTTGTGATGAGGAATTAGGGATACCCTTGGATGATGTGGGATCTAGAAAGTCAATACTGGACACAACCCCATGATCAAAGTCCAGTTCTCCTTTTTCCCCCATGTAATATGTCATAACATAAGTATGTATGTTCAGAACATAAGTAGTGTCCTGCTAGATTGGACCTATTCAATCAAGCAGTCTGTTCTCACAGTGGCAAACTAATTGCACAACAGATGGCCTTTACGCTGCCACCAAGGTAATTGATATTTATCTCCATGTCACATGCACTTTTAAAAGGGGCAAGGCTCTGATTGTGTGGGTATATTTGCCATCTTAACTTTTTGGATGCCCACACTTACCCCTACATACATCGCTGGATGTAGTTGAAAAGGCATCAAATTAGTTTGTCTGGGAATGCTTTGCAGCCATGGCACTGGGAGGCTGGATGAAGCAGGAACTGCAGCAAATGAGGTGGAGTTGCTCTGTAGTGTTTTCATTGTTCTAAAATGCCTCCTTTTTGAACTTCAGATGGTACAATGTAGCTATCATCCCAGTGCCATATTCAAACCTATTTGCTCTAGCATTTAAAAGCATTATACTGCTTTGTTTAATGAGCTCTGCTGTTCTATACTTTCGATATTTCTTAATTTTAGTGTATCTCACTGCGGTTTATTATCATTCTTGCGGACCTAGATATGCTAGGATGAAAACAGCATAGCAAATATTTTTATAAGTAAGTAAATAAAATAAAAATTTATGAATATGTATAGGATCGTATGCAGCACTTACTTGTCTACTGCTGTTGTATTCTAATAGGTTTTGTACTTTTTTTCTGTTCAGCCAGAATTCTGAATTCTACACCCTATATCTAAGAAATAATACCAACAAAATGTAATAAGAAGCTAATAAATATTTCAAAGATATTAAGTTGCTTTGTCTTTTCCCTTCTCCTCTTGATGGTATCAAGGGGCTTTTTCTATAACATAGCTATATTTCATTTGCTTTATTCGCTATACTGTTAACTTTCTCCAAGAAATACAACATTGCTAAACATCTTGCTGCTTAGGTCTTATTACTCTGAAAGATTAATAAATCTTCTGATTATTCAGTGAATCACTTCATAACACCGAATTAATGCATTTAACTAAACCAGAAGCAGGCATCTATTTTCTATTTGTGGTGGTCTTTTCCTTCTCCTTCTCTTCCTCCTCCTCTTCCTCCTCCTCCCTTCTTCTCCCATATTTGCCTCTGGATTTCAATAGTTTAAACTGGATATTTTAAGCAGTAACATGCTTATTTTGAATTTAAAGTGCAAAAAATGGCAAAGAAAATTATACCATCAAAACTTGAGGCTGATTTTTGACCATATTATTGGGAATAGTTACCAGATCATGTAGAACAGGTACTAGAGGGACATGACCTATGGGTTCCCCATGTCAATCCAAACCTAAACTTATAATATTGCTTAATTGTATCATTTCAAGACTTTATGTGGATTTGATATAGGTACAGTATGTGGCAGGCTGGTAGTTTGATCTTAGATCTTTAGATGTTTGTGAAGGAGTATACAGAACAGAAAGCACAATTCTTTGGGCCGATAATTTTTTATATTTTCAAAAATTTTAGAATGGAATCTTGATATTTTCCTTTCTCAGAGAAGAGGCAGAAAAAAATTGTCCACTGTGAAGAAGATTGTCTTTTGCCCAGAAGAGGGAAACTCAACATCAAACTTTATGGAGAATTATAGATAAGACTCTTGGTGTTCTTTTCCCCAGTCTCTCTTTCAAAGTTCTTCCTACTTTCAGTAAGAAGAGAAAACATATGACTAGACTTAATTCTGTTCCATTTGTGGTCATCCCTCCTATTGCTGGAATTTAAATGGCTAAGTTTACTGGTAGTACTCACTTTCCATGCATTATTTTTTCAAACAGCCATGCACTTTAGTGGTATAATAACAGAGAAAGGATTGCATCTTATACAAAAGCAGATGTGTGTGTATTTGCACTATTTGCTGAATACTCCTACATGCTGTCTCCGTAGAATTCTGAAAGAGTTGTACAACTGAAAGAGTTGTACAGAAGAATTGTTGTAATATATTGACTTCTCCAGTAATATGTGGTAAACTTAATTATCATAAGTTACAGCTTGTATACCTCTCTCAATGGAGACAGTGCAGCATAAAAAGAGCTAAAAGAGGGGGAAATGGAGAAAGATGGAATTTTTGTTATTGATGGTTCAACTGGTATTTTATAAGACCTAGGCTTACTGAGTCATTACAATACACAATTAGTCCCAAACAAACCTATTTTATTGTAACAGCTGAGAATTACAGGGTCATGTTGGGATCTAAGTTCCAATGTGTCTGAAGTAGGTGGAAATGGACTTTCTATCTGGGATATAGCATTTCAATGTCCATAATTTCTGAAAGCTGTAGTTAACTTCTTTAAATGGTTGTAATGAAAAGTCTAGGAAAAAATAACAACACAACGAAACTATAATATGCAGCTAATTGTTGTTTAATCACTGTCACATTATTGTTAAATCTGCAAATAAAAAAATGCAATGTGCACATTATTTTCTAAAAATTATTTACTCCCTTGACAATAGTGGTAATGAAGCCAACATTATTCACCATGCTGAATTAATCTTTCCTGTAGCAGGAAAAGGGAGGGAGAAAAGACTAACAAAAGCATGTGTGAAAGTAAAAGATGGAGCATTGTGAATGCTTAGCTCTATACAAATAAAAAACTAATTGTGGTGACTGAGGCCAAGTTGCTAATTCATAAATTAAAAAAAATTGTTTGAAAACTGACATGAGGATTCTGATTTCCTCCCAATTTTAACAATTGATTATGTGCCATCAAACTGATGTTGACTCTTAGGAATTGTACATATGTATGTATGTATGTATGTATTTATGTATATGTATATGTATGTATGTATATGTGTTTTTCTATCGAGGCACCTGGTCTACCCCAACATTTGGGAGGGAGCCCCAATCCAGGAGCCCTCAAGCAGTCACATTGACAACAAACCATTTTATACCAAATTTATATTTCACTGATAAAGAAATAAAGGGAGCCCAGTATAGATCTATTTCAAGCTATTTAGCTCTCATCAGCTAGCCATACCCTTACTTGGATTCGAACTTGACCAGGGTAGACCAGGTGCCTTAATAGAAAAACACTTAATCTCTCCCCTCAAGCTAATGAAGGGAGGAGAACTTGTGGCTCAGAGGTTAATACAACTGCCTAACGTGAAGGCAGCCCAAGTTCGAATCCAAGTAAGGGTATGGCTAACTGATAAGAGCTAAATAGCTTGAAATAGATCTACACTGGTCTCCCTTTATTTCTTTATCAGCAAAATATAAATTTGATATGTATATGTATATATATGGTTATATATATAACATAGACTTCCATTGTCATTGTAGCTAAGATCATCCATCCTGCTGCTTGTTATCCTTTTCTTTTTTTCACCTTTCTCAGCATTGTAGACTTCTCCAGAAAGCCATATCTTTGCATAATGTGCCTACAGTCAGATCATTTGAGCATGACCATCTGTGTGAATCAGAGGTGGGATTCACATTATTTACCTACCAGTTCACCCAGCACCAAAAATGTGAGTGTGCATCCGCCTTTTGTGCATGTGCTTTGCTCACGTGCGTGCCTTCCATGCATACACCCGGCCTCAAAAATGTGCCTAAATAGGACAGCATAGAGCCAGGGTAGGGGTGGGGGTGGGGGTTGGCCCACCTGTAGCAATTTCTGCTACAGCCTGAAACTGTCTGAACCGGCTGAATACGATCTCTAGTGTGAATGAAAATTCTGGATTGATTGCTCAATGAACCATTTGTTGTCTATACTCAAGAGTCACCTCTAAAACTAAAGTTCAGTAGGGTCAATACTCTTCCTATCCTGCTTCTTCAAGTTCAAATTTTCACAATGGATATGATGACAATATTTTTTTTTTCAAGTAAAAGCACAGAGTGACCTAACTGAGATCATAACTTTGATGGATAGAGAATGCTTTTAAGCTTTTCTCCATAATTTAATTCCAATCCAGATCAATACCATCTCCCTTCCAATGTTGCTACTAGAAGGATTTTCCTGTGTATATATAGCAGGTATGGGAAGGATGGTATTAATCTGAATCAGACTGCAGGAGGTGAAAAGCTAAAGCCATTTTCTCCAAAGGTAGAACTGGATTAGTTAGGGGGAAAAAATCCTCTATGTACAATTTAATACTGTCCACGATAAAAGCAGACCAGTAATCTGCAATCACTTCTGCACTAGTAGGCCACCAAAAAAAAATCTGCTCTTAGATCCTGTTCACATTATATAGATGGAGTGGCTTTGAATTGTTAGCAAAAAATTATAATATGCAAAATTAAATTTATAAAATAGCCTTCCAAGCCAAAGAACGAGCGCCAATGTGACTGGTATGATTTGCTATAATGATGTAGTAAGAATTTTCATCCACTGTGCAAGTGCACTTTGAGGCAATTAATCTGTAGCAAAAGTTGCAGGAAAATAATTCAAAGCTGTTCAAACATAAGAAAGCAGGACACTTATTTTCTATTTTCTGAAGACTACCACTGTTCTCATAGTAAAATAATTATTAGGGGAGTGGGGGAGATGGGATATAAACTAGTACAAGCTGGAAACTTAAAGTAATGGGAAGAGTGCTCTGATTACATAAGAAAAAACATGATCCATTTTACTATTCACCACAGAGTAGATTCCAGGAAGGAAAAGTTTTAGTGGATGGTTTTATGGATCAGATATCTCTGGAAATTGAGATATTTTTAAAGAAATCATATAAAACATGTTTTTCATTAAGTAGTTATAAAGAAAAGCCGCATATTACTAGCCAGCTAGTGATTCAGAGTAGTTTGAGTGAATTGGATTAATATCTTTCTCCAAATCCTTGTTTTTAAAAAAACTGTTCTAAAATTATGGATAAAATTAGGATCTCTATCCTTTTACAGTAGAATATAAATTTCCCAAATTTTACATATTCTATTACAATATTTGGGTTCTATTTCATTCCATTTCCTTATGGATTAAAATGGTAAACAAGTTTAGTGATTTTGGGGGATCATTACCAATGTAAACAATAATAGATTATAAAAACTAATGGGCTTATTTGTTAACAGACACTTTCACATGTTTAAGGAATGTTCATCTACACAACTCTTATAAACTACTAAAGGATGCAGGGCACTCATCGATCAGATTTCTTAATAAATGGGCAGAATATGGTCACTGAAAAAGCTTTAGGTATATATAGAAATACATATGCACATAGTAAAAATTGAGCAATGCTTTCTTATCGTTGAAGAACAAAAAAAAATGCTCATAACAGCAAGGATGAGTATTTAAAGCAAGAATGCTGAAAACAAGTGAAATCCTAAGAAAAGATATTATGAAAATAGCCACTGGATAATTCCAAGTTAATTTTCAAAGAATCCTTGCTTCGCAGCAGGGATGTCTAGAGCCATTTGTATATTTTTCTATGAATTTGGTTTCAACAACATATTATTCTTATCAGCAAACCTAAGGGGATCCACTGCCGACACAGGTTTAGGAGAAAATATTTTATCTTCCAATTGCATAAATATAATACTGGTGCCTAAGAATAAACATGATGTTTTCATTAACTCTTTCCTGACTTAATTTCAATAATACCGATTAAAAAGTAATTCTACGAATACAAAATTCTTATGCTGATTTATGCACATAAAACAGTATAATGACTGTTTGTATAATCTGAGCCTGGATAGCTCAGCAGACTAAAAGTCTGTTATTAACATTCAGCTGTCTGCAATTAATGTAAGTTCGAATCTCACCAGACTCAAGGTTGACTCAGACTTCCATCCTTTTTAAGGTAGGTAAATTGAGGACCCAGTTTGTGGGGGCAATAAGCTGACTTTGTATAAAATATACAAAAGTATGAAGGCTACTGCTTAACGCATTGTAAACCGCTCTGAGTCTCCGGAGAAGGGTGGCATATAAATAAAATTTTAAAAAAAGGAAAAAAAAGAACTAAATAATTATATTTGCCTGATTTCCCAATTTCTTCATAATTTTCCCTATCAAAGTCAAGGAATTGACTTTCAATTCAAGTCAAGTCTTAGGAGATATTGGGTCCAAATATTTGAAGATGAAATTGAACTACTTTGGCCAGCTAATGAGAAGGAAGGACTCACTGGAGAAGAACCTAATGCTGGGAATGATTGAGGGCAAACGAAGAAGGGGATGACAGAGAATGAGATGACTGGATGGAGTCATTGAAGCAGTCAGTGTGAGCTTAAATGGTCTCTGGGGGATGGTAGAGGCAGGAAGGCCTGGAGGAAAGTTGTCCATAGGGTCGCGATTTGTCAGACACAACTTTGCAACTAACAAGAACAACAACAACAAAGTTGGGCCTAGATTAAATTTCATTACTATTTGAAATAAAAATGGGATCAAAACTATTATAAATCATGACCAAAATATCTTCAATCAACATGTTTTCCATGCAGGTTGGCTTGATCACTCCAGAAACAGAGCTAGAACAACATCCTAAGAAATGAGTTCCAGGCAGAGGCATTTGAAAGATATTGCTTCTTCTTGTCATGCAAGCCATATCATGACACATAAAGAATAAGAGTCAGGAGTTGTCTTTGAATGCTACTTTTGTCAGTCAAATCCCCTTTGTCTAACTGAAATCTTTTGTGCAGCTAAGTCTGAAACTCAGAGAGCCTTTGTGTTTTGGTTTGTGATATAGTCTCATGGAAATTAACCCAATGTGCTTTGTAAGTAGGTGGTGGTGGGAGAGAGACTAGCTGGTGAGAAAATAATCCCATGGATTTGGAATGCTGGTGCAGACCAGATTATTTAGGACTGTGGAACCCTTTGAATTTGATGCCAGACTGATGTTTGGGAGCATGTTGCTATAGCAGCATTGTTATTTGTCTGCAACTCTTTTAAGGAACTTGTATCTTTCCCTGGAATTAAAGTGCTTTCTTGGAATTCAATCCAAAGCACTCCACAGCTCTAATATATAATTCCAGACATAAATGAAAGGATATGAAGGGTAGTAATAATAATCTAAATATGCTGGTCAATTTTCCAGATTTTAAAAACAAAAATAAGCATTTCGGCTGACTGATTCAGGAACAAGCTAACTAGAAAATACAAACAGGATTAAAATAACTCTGTAAAAAATTGTCCATGACAACTGATAAAAAACACATTATGAGCATCCAATATAGTTTTGAAAAGTTAATCAGATAATACCATTGTTAACACATCATAACGAATTGGCAAAAGCAGGAGTCATGGTCTACTACCTGTTCCTTGTTTTTCTCAAAGCTACAACTTTCTAGTCAAAGGACATAACAAATAATCACACAGTGATAAATGTCAGAAAAATAACTGTGCTATTTATAAATGTTTACAGTCTCCGGGATCCATTAAAAATAACAAAAATGGAAACATCAACAGGAGGAAACTTTATTAGGATTTTTTTTAAAAAAACCTAGCAAACAGAAATAGTTATCTTTATATGCTTCTTTTTCAGGCAGAAGTAGCAAAAAAAATCAAAAATATACAATAATTGGATTTTAAAATTAAAATAGAAGCATTAATGGTTCATGAGAATGCAATCATGATACAGATGGCTTGTGCTGTGTACAGGGACTTGAGAGAAAAATGCTTTTATTTGCCTACGTTTTGTATCTTGCATGTGGTTTTACAGGTCACCTTCCATGTTTTAATAACTTCCTTCTCTCCTGGCATATATGGAAAATTCATGCGCAGAATAAGCAGAATGCTGAAAAACTACTTCTGTATCATCAGATCTCTAAGGCAAACACTTGGTTTAGAAGCTCCTGGGTGAGAGAAGAATCCAGGTAAAACTGGAACAAACCTAAACTTTCTTTGGATAGGGCAGTTGTAGAGGACAGTCCTGAGCTTTGAAGTAGGTGAGATATTCAGGAACAGCAAACGCCTGTGGCTCTGGAAAAAGATGTAGCATAACTGAGAAGTTAAAAGCTACATAATACTTAGAGAGCTGGTATATCACATTCCTCTAGTTTTTGGAGCATGCAGACCCAATGTGAGTTTGTTAAGTTTCAACTTCAGCTGGCTTATGAGATTTTAGTTGAAAGAACTTCAGAGTCCCTATAATAAGACCCTCTGTAGTCCCAGTTTGCCTCTGGACTGTTCTTTTGAAAGGCTTAACTGTTCCAATCTGACAAGTCTGCCTTGAATCTTGATTTGATTTCATTTTCTTTGGTCCTCTCATTCCATGTTATCAACAATTGCATATCAACAGCTAACTTGATCCCAGCCAAATTGATTTGTTCCTTTGCCTGACAATGTGCATGGAACTTCTTGATTTCATTCATTGGCCAAATTGGGGGCAATTTCAAGTAGGCTGAGGCCTCTTGTCCAAGCTGATAAATCTGCAAAGGGTAGGTGTCAGCCTCTATGATGCTTGCTTGCTATTGGCTGCCATAGTAACAGGGAGGTGGGAAGAATGGCATATGGGTGGGGAAGTGAGCTGGAGAGAGATGCTCTGTGTGAATGAAAATGAAGGATTGCTTTCATGATCTACTGTGCAGCTGAATGGACTTGTTTATACCCAGTCAAGGTCAACTATCCTGGAATACCAAATGGGCGAAAAACCTGAAGATCAGGGGTGGATTCTAAAACTTTTTACTACCGGTTGTGTGGGCATGGCTTAATGGTCATGTGACAATTCTTTAGGATTTAGCAGAGGTACTGGTCTACCAGGCTTTTAACTGCTTGTAGAGCTGTACCGGTCTACTCATTTGTTTTTGAGGCACCGGTTTACCCATTTGTTTTGGAGGCCCCGGTCTACTCATTTGTTTTTGGAGGCATCGGTCTACTCATTTGTTTTAGAGGCACTAGTCTACCCATTTGTTTTAGAGGCACTAGTCTACCCATTTGTTTTTGGAGGCACCAGTCTACTCATTCGTTTTTGGAGGCACTGATCTACCACCACACTGCCTTTTAACACTGATCAGCTGTAGGGCGGCCCTTTGAAGCTCCGTGGCAAGAGTTTAAACAGTTTTTTTCCTTCTAGCTGATCAGCTGGGACTCGGGAGGCAGCAATAGATTGGGGGTGGAGCCAAATAAAGGTAAGAATAATGTGGGCGGGGGGCAGCTCCGGAACAAAGAGAACCAGTTCAGTGACATCATATCGTCACCGCTACCAGCTCGGCTGAACCAGGTTGAACCAGGAGGAACCCACAACTGCTGAAGATGCTCCCCACATAACATCATATGGGTTGGGACTTGGACATTCAGCCTGAGTCCTTGAGGGGGAGGGATTTGGGGATACTTTCAATATGTAACTCTCACTCCTTTTGCTTCAGATCTTGCTTTCTTTCATTGCTATCATTTCAAACTCAGTAAAAGTACTTCTTCTCTACAAACATGGAGTCGGTTTTTTTTCCCCTTGGGATTTGAATGGAGGCACGCCTGACAGTAGGTCTCCAAATTTACACTCTTCCAGATAGAATGTCTGACAGGTTTTCTTCCCAACATAAATCTATAATTATTGAGAGTCCCAAAAGTAAAATCCATATTGAATTAATGAAGCTAAACAGAGAACCATAAGATGCATTCACAATTACTGTATTTTCTTTTTTTCCCCCATGCATGTGATTTTCTTTTGCAAATTCTAATCCAAATTCTATGATTCATCTTCCTGGTGGATGATCTAACCACAAGTATTTACACAGAGGTTTCTTCCCATAAATAGTTTGGCATCTAGGATTTCTGCTATTTGTTGTTAGTCAATGTCTTCATACTGACTCAACTTTTCCTAAACTTCATTCATAAAACTGATACCAAACTAAACATTCAATAACCTTCTTAAATTAACAACGTGCTTCCTGTCCTAACTAGGAAATACCAAAGAAATATGTTTTATTTGAATAGTTCCCAGATTTTTGTAGTTAGAAAAGAACAGGACTTGTTTGTTTTATTATTTTAAGCTCAGGGAAAGACTTTTATGGATAAAATAGCTCTTTCAGATACTTCATCGATGAGTAATATATAGCATTCTTTGAGAAAGCAAGGAAATTGCAGACTATTAAGCTATTATGTGTGGTCTGCTACCCTTTGGGCTAGAGCCCATGTTAAGCCACTGCAGTTCCTTTTCTTCTTTCATATGACCTGTGTTATCTGACCACCACCCTCATATGCTGAGAAAATTGGAATATTTAGCCCCGATCTGGACGATAGCTTCTTGTTAGGTCAACCGATTTACAAGCAATTGGTGTACTAATCAGCTGAAGGCATACCACCCAAATCTAAAGGTCACAGTGTAGTAATAGAAGTCAAACTCCAGCAGTCAAAAGAAGCACAGGAAAACCCTCAAAGACCTTCAAAGTGAAGGCCCAGAGATAGCCCTGTTGATTTCCCCCGAGTTGATAGATTTTCTAGTCCAATTCTTCTTATTTTCATTTTCAATTTTGTCTTGTTGCCTGAATCAACATTTTTGCAAAAATTAGGAGTGGTTAATTTGAAACAAGCACATTTCAAATGCCTCGACAGCATTTGTATTTATTGTTTGTAAAGCTCCTAAAGCAGGGGTGAAAGGAGTCCACTAGGAGAAGGGCAGTATATAAATTTAATAAATAATAATAATTTAATTTAAATAATAAATGCTCCTGGTTTGGACTGGATCGCCCGATCCGGTAGCAATAGCAGCAGGTGGTTCAGAGAACCAATGGCAAAGATCCTTGCCTCACCCCCCATGCCTAGCTGAGCCACACAATCATCAGAGGCTCTTTTTTTTATTTTTAAAAGCATTTTTTCTACAACTTCTTCAGCTGAAAAATTGTTTTTAAAAGTAAAAAAAAAAGCCTCTGATGATCGCACGGTTCAGCTGGGATCGTCAGAAGCTTTTAAAAGCAGCCGAAGAGGTTGTAGAAAAAATGGTTTTAAAAATAATAATAATAAAAAGTTGGCTACACCCACCCCATCACATTACCAACACTAACACCATGCCATACCCACAGAACCAGTAGTAACAAATTTTACATTTCACCACTGTCCTGAATCATTTTTTGTAATGGTTTTTTTAAAGCTGAATTGCTTAATGCACTGAAGAAGACCTTTTTGGGACTTACGTTCTTCCTATTCCTTTTTAATTTTTGCCTCCTTTGTTTGCCCACAACAAGCCATACTTAAAGAATCTTTACCAGATTTCACATTCAGATGTAATGCTAACCTGTGATCAGTTCCAAATTGGGGAAAAAAGCTATTAAGTTTTAGCTCATGTCCATGCTGGTGGAAAGGAAGCAAGGCAAAAGCTAGAGGGCAGCTCTAAACCTGAACAAACTAGAAAAAAAGCATGGGAAAACTCAAGAGTCTTCACACTTTTTTTCTTAGTGACTCCCATTAAGTTCTCCTGCATTTTTCATCTCCAGTTTTCATCAATCTAAGACAATTCAAATAGAAGTTTCTAAAGAGGGAACTAATCTAAATAAATTCTTGTGTGATATTCCTGATATACAACGATGAAGGGGTTTGTAGGCTGTCTTCTCTTGTGCCTTCAGAATAGTCTACAATCTTTCTATCTTCCCATATTTCATTTGAAATTTGTAGGAAGGCTCCATGAAAGCTTTATTTTAACAACAATGGCATTGTGAACATTAAAATGAATCCTACCTCTCAGAAATTGACAGAATGTTTATCCTTTCATAATTCTGCCCACCTATTTAGTGGAGAATTTTAACATGTCATTTTGGGCCAACTGTGGTTGGGTCTTTTTTCTCTGTCCCACTGATCAAGAGTTTACAGCTAGGCCTGCAAATTATTTATGGCTGTGACATGTAGCAAAGCACTTGTCTACTGACAGAGAGAAATGAAAGCACTACAAAAATGCAAGGATCTGTTTAAAATGCATTTCTTATGAAAGCTATATTTGGGTTTAAAGTGTGTGACTAAGTAGATGATAAATATGATGCATATTTACTCATTCTCTGAATATTTCCAAATCCAGAACATATTTTAAAAACATGTTAATGATGGAAATCAGATGTAAAGGCACTGCTGACTGGATTGAAGAAATATACTGTACATATACTCTGTGTGTGTGTGTGTGTGTGTGCACTTACATGCGTGCACATGCGTGCATGCTACAGTGGTGAGTTGCCCCCAGTTCACACCGGTTCTATAGAATCAGTAGTTAAACTGGAGGGAGGCTCCGCCCACCGACCCCGATGTCATCAGAATGCTTCTGCGCATGTGCACGGCCCCATTGAGAACCGGTAGTAAAGGTAAGTAGAACCCATCCCTGGTGTGTTAGCACAATACAATTCACAAACTCTGGTGGAAACTTGCTTTGCCAAATTAAACAAAATTACAGGCATTCATGAAAGAAGAAAGTGAAAAAGAGAGACTTCCACTCAGAAATTCTTGTCTCTTTGAAAGGGGAGCAAAGAGTAAATGATTGTGATTCCTCTCACTTAAGGGGAAGGAAAAGAATCTGTGAAGAATTCACCACTTTGCTAGAGAATTTGGCTGCGGCCACAGCCTTTAACTGAAGAGAAACAGATATGTCAGTTTCCCACTTATAATTTCTTTGGGCTTCTTAAGTTTTCTCTATTTTAACTTGTATCTATCCTGTTTCTGAATCAGTTGAAGGGTTTCCATTCAATAGTTTGCATGAAAAATCAAATCTCGTGCAGATGTTTAGACTGCACGAGATTTAGCCTTTTTATCCACCCATCGAGGTCTTCCCAAAGACTTGGTGTAGGCAGATGTTATGGCTTAATGGCATTGATGGTATTATCACAGGATAATAAGGATGTAAGCTGTCCCAAGCAAAGCTGCCTTTTGCAATTGACCGATGATGATTTTATCAATATCAATGGTGTTCAAGTGATGCTCCAGATGTTTGGGATTGCATCCAAGGCACCTATTACTATTGACACTATCTTTGCTTTCTTTTTTCATAATCCACCTACTTCTATTTTCAGCTCTTTATATTTAGTCATTTTCTCCAATTCTTTTTCTTATATTCTGCTGTCTCCAAGTACCGCAACAGCCACTCTCCAGACATTTTTATCTTTCTTATTGACAATTGTTATGTCTGAGGTATTATGTGGCAGGTTCTTGTCTGTTTGAATTCTAAAGTACCAGATTGCTTTAGCTTCTTCCATTTTTATTAATTTTCCTATTTTATGGTCCCACTAGTGACTAGTTCTTGCTTCAGACAAATGGTATTTCCTTCAGATCTTCCAGTGCCCCATTCTTGCTATTTTGTCATGCCATTGCTTGTACGTAGTCTGAATGATCCTCTTGGAGCAGCTAACTATGTAGTCCAATGTTTGTTCAGTTATCTTTATAAGGCTGCTCAAATTAAAATGTGTGATTAACATATTAAAAACAATAAACAAAAATAACCGCTAAAAATACATTATAAATAAGGCCAACCATTTCTCTATTATAAACAAGGTCAATTATCTCTCTAATTCCACCTCTTAAAGCTTAATCACCCAACACCTTGACCCAGTACCCAAAGGAAGATCATGTATTTAATGTCTTATGAAAGACTGGCAGAATTGGTATCATCAGGACCTCAGGGAATATTGAGCTTCATCAGATGATTTTTTTTTAATAGAACATGCTTACTTTGTCAGATTTTGTGAATGGACAGTGGTAACTAGAGATAAGGGTTTCACAACTACCCAGTCATGCGCCATAGAAATGACATAGTAACAACTAATAAATTGACTTACATAAAGAAGCCTACTGAGAGTCAGTGTAAGTTGCAAAATTGTAGCATTATATAGGTCTACAAAAGTGCACCCATAACCATCTCTCACTTCATTCTGAAACTCCTCAAAGCTTTTAAGTGCTCTTCAAAGGGTAGCCTAATGTATGGCATTACATTACAGTAATTCAGGCAAGAGGTGACCAAGTTATGAGTGACCATGAACAGAGCCTCCCAACCGATGAATGGACATAATCTTAAAACATGTTGGGCCCTATAAGAGCCCTTCTGATCATAGCTGTCACTTGCTGTTTATGTAAGAGTTGAGAGTATGGTAAAATCCTCAAATTGAACACCAGTTCAATCTGGGAAAGTGGTACCCAACACCCACTAAGGCACTAAGTTATCTAGGCCTGTTACCCCCTTACTCCCACCCATCCACCACTATCCCAGAGGCTCCATACATTGAGAAAGAATATTGATGACATCACTTGGTTGATAAGGACTGGGTACAACTGAATATAATCATCAACCACTATCCCACAGGCTCCATATATTAAGAAAGAATATTGATGACACCACTTGGTTGATAAGGACTGGGTACAACTGGATATAATCATCAACCATGACTCCATACCAATAGAAGACCTTACCCAGCACTTCATGGAACTGGGAAAGAATAGAGTCCTGATGAAGCCTACAGAGAAGCAATTTAGAACTAAAATTCCCCCTTCCCAAAAATTTTGATGTGGGCCAACCCCAGAAGAAAGAGGAATATAATGCAGTACCTTTCATTCCCAACCAGTCCAGAAGGATTCCATAATTTATGGTATTGAAATCCACTGAGAAATCAGAGAACTAAGAAGAATGCCCAACACCATCTTGTTCCTGCCAAAAATCATCCACAAGTATGAACAATGCGATCTTGGGTCTGAAACTCATCTTGAAATATTCCAGACAATCTGCTTCTTTTAGGTCCTCTGAAACTAAAGTCTGACCATTGTTTCTAAAAATGGTAGATCAGAAACAGGACTCAAGTTGTTCAGTACTGTTGATAAGCTGTCAGGATTGATGCCAACCCTTCAAGATCAGAGCATTAGGAATAATCCAAAACTTCTTCTGAAACCCAGAATGGTCCTGGGTTGGGGCTGACCAATTGCATAGGACCTACATCCCATGGCAGGGGATATCTGCAGAGAACTGCAAGGCAATTAAAGAGTGGTTTGATTATAAGGATTACCACTATTAACCCCCCCCCTCCACATACACAGAGAGATCATATCACTATTGCCCCATGACAAAAAAAAAAAACAAACCCAGATGTAACATTGTGATCTCCATTATTTGTTGAACTTTCAGTGACCTGGATCAAGTCAATACCCAGTGTCCGATTGCCATAGACACCATGAACTTTTGAGCTACTTCAGACTCCACACTTGGAGAGAGGCTGATTCAGTAGCAACAATTCTCTCTGATCCCTAAAACCCAATTTCACAAGCAGGTTCTCACATTTTCCCTACTTTGGAGTCATGGCTAATGCCACACTTGAAACACAACAGGCCATATTTCCAAAAAATAAAGCCTCCATGCTCATCCAGGGGCTTTTCCTTTTTTTTTAATTAAAAAGGTGCAGATTGCTACAAAGAGAAGTCTGAAGTATGGAGAAAATTGAATAACATTAAATTAATATGGGCTTCAAAGCAGCAGATGTATCTATCCAGTTAGCAGATAATTGTGAATAATAGGAGTGGGGCAGGGGGAGAAGAGAGAGGCATTATTTCCCTACAGTGAAAGTCAGAGAAAATACAGAGATTCAGTAGAATATAATCAAGTTATTCTGTTTCACTTTCTCCTTCTTCTCTTGTAGGAATCATTCCTATTGGATTGTGCCTAGGCAAATTCATTAATCAGCAAGGCAAGTTATATTAAATTGCAGTCTTATCAAACTGTAGATACACCACAAGCAAAACCGAATGAGTAGAATGGACAAAAAGACTTATCTGTTAAGTAAGAAATGAACAAAGTCCACAAGAACAGAAATAATAAAGCAATTCTTGAATTAATCACAACAATAAGAAAGAGATGGGTAGCGTATCACTCAATGAGCCAGTAATGCTATTTAATTCATTAGTTGTGGATTGAGAGAGGCAAATGATTGGTTTAATTAATCAAGCAGTCAATCAGCAACAAGGTAATCAATCATTCCAGGAAATGAGAGAAAGTACACAGAGAATCCAGGTGTAGTCCCTGTGGCATTTTCCAAATGAAGCTTGAGAAGAAACAAAACACATATAGGCCTGTGTATCCTTCTGTGCAACTGTATTTTTAACCTACTTGTTTTTGAAGCTTCAGTAAGTAAATGGCTTCTGCTTTAAATGCTGTCTGCATTTTATGTCTTTCATTCGTATTTCCATTCATATCAGCCTGATCCACTGTGCTTTTCACTCATATTATTGAAGATGCCACTGGCATGATAAACCTCTTTATGGATCGCTATCTAGTTGAATCATAATCTGCTGATGCAGCTTTTGTATCACGCTTCTCTTTTTCATATTCAGCCTTTTTCCTACAGCTACCAGATTCTGAGCACCATTGTCATCCCTTGCTTTCCTTCTAGGCCAGCCATCTGCAGAAAAAGGCATCTGTTTCCTCATCTGATCCAGAAGGGTGACTAGAACTCAGACCACATCCAGATGCATCTGAATTCAGGAATTTCTGGGCAATAAAATATCTTAATAAATTTACCCAGGGATTACACATACATCCATCATTTTGAAAACAAACAATTTATGTAAACCCATACATACATAACAGTTCATGAGAAACAGAGTTCAAACAATTGTTTGTGGGCTGAAAACTCAGCAAGCAAAATAAATTCCTTTTATTTCTTTTGGAGAAATTAAAAAAATACCCTTCTGTTATACATGATAGCTAAAAAACAGAAAACAGATTGTGGATCTGTGAATGAAGCAAGGACTGCCCATAAGAATTTGAGGAAAGCAAGGCAAACTTTTCACAAAAGGAGGATTTGGGAAGAAAATTATGTGGTGCCCCACAAAAGCTTCTCTCCAGCTGCTGGGTTGGAAAAGGAGGCTGTAACTGTAAAAAGAAGGAAAGAAAAAGAAAGATCGAGATATTTGAACATGATTTCATATGCAATTAGAGAAAAGCAATTACCTGCGAATTTTTTTTTGTGAAATTTAAAAACCTGTGAAAGAAATATCTGTCTCTTCTGAGCCTGATCTGTGAGCAATCTCTTCAGCATTTGTCTAATGGTCAGACTGATGTTTAATCTACAGGAAAACCAAGACAAAAATAGAAATGGAAAGAATAAGAGGGTTTGCCATGATCTTGCACTAAACCAGGGATCAGCAACCTGTGGCTCTGGAGCCGCATGTGGCTCTTTCACCCCTCTGCTGTGGCTCCCTGTCACTCAAAATATGCATCACAATTACCAATGTGTGATACCTGCTGGCACACAATTTACTGAGCTTTTCAACCCCCGGTAAGTTAACTTGGATAAATCCAAGAAAAGAAAAGTTTCAGAAGAAAACAGAACATTTAATTCAACTACATATGCTACTTCTGTGGCCACTCAGGAAATAGTCAGGCAGGGAAGAATTTTGTGGCTCCCATTTTCTTTTCTGTGGGAAATGGGTCCAAATAGCTCTTTGAGTGTTTAAGGTTGCCAATCCCTGCACTAAACCATTAAGGAAGATTACATTAACAGTTAAACTCCGTGGTTGAAGACAAGGACAAAGTACATCACCCAAACATGATTTAGGAACAATTGGAGAACAAAATCTACCTCCATGAGTAGATAATTCAATTATACAATTGCTGACTTTCCAGAGCACTTATTCAAGGGTGCCCCATATAAAGCAAGGCTATGGTCTTCTGTCCATAATTAGTAATACTTTATTCTGAGAATTCTTGCTCTATGTCCCTGTAGCAAGGAATGCTAGGAGTCTGATTTTTGAATTCCCCCATATTATAATCTTTGCAACAATCTTGTTTACTTATGTGCTCCTGAAATTAGAGCCAGGCTGTTTACCTCTATGCATGCCAGAGAGCAGACTTGGATGGATACATGCAAACACATTTATTAGACAGATTTACAGCATCTGTATCAGCAGGCCTATTGTTCAGCGCTTTGCTTCCCAGTTTAAAATGCTGCTATAAATTCAAAGCTCACTCTCTGATTGAGACACAGGAGACCTAAAATATTGCCAATATTGATGCATTATTCATGTGGTTTTCTGCCCATTTCCATCTCTTCTTATGACGATACATTTCCATTGTTTCTGAATTGTTTTATCAGTAAGTAGTCAAAAATTTCAGAAGCATAGAACTGTAAAGCTGGAAGATTCATCACCCTACATTTAGCCAGGAATCTATGACCCATAGAAATTCTTACTGCACAAGTGTTTCCATTAGCTTTCCTGGGAATATTTCTTTTTAAGTATAGTTTTCATTAGTGTGGGCCATTGTGTCACCATCTACTACAATGTAAGCAGCATGTCAGGCCTGTGATAAGTTTTCCTGGGCATCAAATCAGTTGTTCATGTGAAACAGAATTGAGCCCATTATCTCAAAATGGAAGCTATTTAAATAAAGGAGGACAATTTGAATTTATGAACCTTTGATTGCTGTATTAAATTTAGTTTAGTTGTACAAAGATCCAGGAAAAGCTCACAAAATAATTATATTATAGCAATATTATATTGGGTCTTGCCAAGTGTCTGTATCATAAATTTCAGAAACTGGATTACTGTATATAAGATGAGTGCTTGAATGTGAGTTTTTTAATATATCTACATGGTATTCACCTAATAAAATACACCAGGATCTAACATCAAATAACGGTTAAGCAAATATGACAATAAGATACACACATTTAAGTTTGCATCTATAAAATATGATTACCATAAGACAGAATGCAGAATAGGATATTAAGAACTGTAATGGACTATAGGAAAATAGCAAGATAATTTAGAAGTACCTTGGCATTTTCTGTTTCATAAATTAGCAACAGCATTTAGTAACAGCATTTAAGCTTATATACCACCCAATGGCTCTTTACTCTCTGAGTAGTTTACAATATAAGCATTATTTGCATATTGCCACCAATAATCTGCCCCCTCAAATGATTGACTTTGGAAGGATGGAAGACTGAGTCAGTCTTAAGCTCTGTCAGGATCAAACTGCAGACTATGGGCAGAGTTTGCTTGCAATACTGCACTTTGACCCCTGCACCACCAAAAATTTCAATTCTTCTGTTTTCTATCACTAGTATTAAATTGAGGAAAAACATTTTCAACAGTCCAATAAGTATAAAGATCTGACCAAGCAATATTACGTTTGTACACTGGCCAAGCGATATTAAGTTGTGTACTGTACTGTACATAGACTCACAGAGTTATTAGACAGACAGTTTGATCTAGTGGTTAGGCTAAAAACCAGGAGTCTTTGTTCTACTCCTGCCTTAGGCATGAAAACTAGCTGAGTGACTTTGGATCAGTCACCCCTCTCAACCCAACCTACCTCATAGGGTGGTGGTTGTCGTGGGGAAAATAGGAGAGAATTGGGTATGTTTGCAACCTTGAGTTGTTTACAAAAATAAAGGCAGGGTAGAAATTAACAGCATACGATAAAACCTATCATTTGTGTCACAGTGAAAAAACTTCTGTGTGTTTTCAATTGGTTTTCAAGTACTTGAAATTTCATTAAGTTTTCATCCCAGTCTCACAGATAAATTGCAACTTAAAACTGTGTAAGGCAAGCAAACCCCATCACCACCACCATGAAAAAAGCAGAGTCCCAGCTGAAGCCCCTCTGTTTTTTGCAATGTGAGGAAACAGCCTCAGGGAACCTCTGCCCCAAACACAACAAGCATGCTGTTTTTAACTAAAAGTTCCCTTTATTAGGAGCGCCAGCAGCCCCAGCCAAGAGTCTCTCTCTCTCACACACGCACACATACGCACACTGCAGGCTAACAAAGTCTTTAAGTGCCTGTGGAAAATGAAGCTCACTCCCTTTCCCACTGAAATGGCCCCAACACACCAGGAGTCTCTCCCTCTACCCACACTCATAAAGGAAGTCCTGGAAAGTGTGCCCACTCTTTTTCCAGCAATGGAGACACACACAGAGATGCTCTGAAAGTGCACCCAACTCTCAGCACTGCAAGTTACAAGAAAGGATTCCGATACAGTTCAAGGCAGGATTCAGAATTTCGGGCTATCAGCAGCTGAAAGACAGGGAGATGAATAGTTGTCTGCCACACCTATTTGTCTCTGCCCCCCTGCCCTTTATCCCTAGAGCAAGGATAGGATTTAGCTAGCAGTGGTGGCCTTTCCATCTCGAGGACTGGCCCATAGAGTCTTACTGCTCTCCTCTCCTCTGCCTTCTGTGCATCTGCACATCAGGCACGGGACCCAACTGTTCCTCCTCATCAGCCACCTCTGGACCTGAGGGCTGTTGACTCTCCATCTGGGGCTAATGGACCGCCCAGGGTCCACTTCTATCTCTAACCAACTCCATTCTCTCTTCCCCCTCAGAGCTCTCAGATTGCCTTGATGCTGGCCCCAGCTCCCCCTCAGCCTCCTTATCTGATTTGGCTCCCGGAGGGGACCAGTGGGTAACAAGCCACGACAACCCCACCATCACAATCACCACCCAAAAAAACCCCAGCCTTGGACATCTTTCCAAAATTTGGAAATAGAAAATAGACATTCTATTTATTTGCTATAAATGGGCAAATAGTTGGATGCATATCTGGAACATAACATTTCTGCAGTTCAATGAAATGCAGAGTGACATTTTGTCTCATCTACTAATTTTAATAGGGTGGATCCTGGTCCACCATTCAAAGGCTAGGGCAGTCAAGAAAAAAATGGGTATCCCATTATAGTACACTGAGTGGGAAGCTTCTGGGCCTTGGAATCCTATCATTGATATGTGTATAGCAATGGGGCAAGTTCTTGGTCTGGAATCTGCTCTTTTTTTCTATGGCTTTTCTATTCAAGACTCCCTTGAATTATTCTTCAGGCTGTTTATGGAGGCTGAGAGAAGGTTGGACTTAAAGGTAGTTCTTGCTGGTCTACTGTCTCACTTAGCAGCTGTTCAAAGTTCCAAAGGTATAAAAAAAACACCTCACATTTACAACCATAGCAACAACTTGTGGTTACATGGTTGCTATTCATATACTTCCCAACCAACTTGAGACAAGTAATGGAGAATACAGAAGTAAATGGAGAATGCAAAACTTCCTGTCACATGATGTGTCACTTAACAGATGTAGTGCTTCACTAATGACCAAATGGGAAGTGATGCTGTAAGCCTATAAGTGATTTTCCACTTAGCGACCATTGCACTGAGCAACAGAGTTGCCAGTCCTAGTTGTGGCCTCTAAGTGAAGACTACTTATACTCTTTACATGCATGAGGTACTGACAATTTTATCCTCTTCTTTCAGCAATGTGGACCTGTTTCTGGAGAGATATTAAACAAGGGCAGCACTAAAAGAGTGTGAAGCTAAACATCCTTTCTCTTTCTGACAGCAGCAATTTTGCAAGCTATAATTAAATTACTCACTGACATCCTGATTTCACATTTAAATTCTGTCAATTATTTTTCCCCCTTAAATAACAAACAAAAAATATTTTTACGTTCTGTTGGAATATTAAAAGCTAATACATTTACTACAAAAAATTGCCATTGGTACTGCCTACTGGGCAGCGAGAGCACTAGCCACCAGAAGGCTTCAAAGGACCAGTTAAAGGACCAGGCCAGGATATTGTCTGAACCCATCATTGAGGTTATTTTGTCTATTCTGTTGTCGTGGGCTTTCTTCCTGGCAAGACTGTTTCTGTTGCTGCCATTTAATTAATTTAAAGCTTCCTGTAAATTTGTTTCATTCACAAAAACAATTTAACTGGTCTACATGCCTCAAATAAGGATCTTGAAAATCTGCTACTATGTGAGCTTTGGCATGCGGAAGCCAATTTTTTATTAGGCCTCTAATCCTTTGGAACAGCTTGCCCATGCCGTCCCTTTTTCCATATGCTATCCTTCCTCATGGTGTTCAGAAAAGCAGACAAGAACATTCACATTGGTGCCAAAGGAAGCTCATCAAGAAATAGTGTGTTTGAGGATTTTAGTCATATAAATAGTTGCTTTTTGATATTTTAATTGCATTTATTCAGTGAATTGTTCTTTAAATGCTGCAAATGCTGCAACAATGGTGCCCACATATGTCTGCCCAACATGCGGTAGAACATTTCATGCCCATATAAATCTTATCAGCTACCTGCAGACACATCATGGACAGCTCACAACCTGTTATTTATTTATTTATTTATTTATTGTATTGTATTTTTATACTGCCCTTCTCGCGAAGGACTCAGGGCGGTGTACAGCCATGCTAAAACAGAATTAAGAAAATCATTAAAATAATTAAATCATTGGCCATAGTTAAAACCCCAACTAAAACCATATTAAAACTCTTTTAAAACCCATTTAAAATCCTTGTTCCATTAGACTGGCTTGCTGAAATAATAAGGTCTTCAGAGCATGACGGAAGGCATGGAGGTCGGGGATCCTTCGTATATCCGGGGGCAATTCATTCCATAGGGCAGGGGCCCCTACAGAAAAGGCTCTCCCCCTGGGGGTTGCCAGTCGACATTGTTTGGCCAACTGGCAACCCCCCAGTTGAGACCCCCCTTGACTGGCTAAGAGGACTTTGACATTGTTAGATGTCAAAGTCCTCTTCAAACACAAGGGACGAATATCATCTTTATATGGACAGTTGTAACTGATATTTGCAGTTCAGAGTTGAACTTTACAATTGTTCTGTAGGGTCCTTGATGCTCTCTAGGCTTGGTTGTTTTCTTGCAGATACTTCATTATCAAACTTGGTAGTGTTAGCACTGAAGATGTTGCCTAGTTTGGTAATGAAATGTCTGAAAAAAAAAAACCAACAACAACCAAGCTCAGAGAGCACCAAGGACCCCATAGGTCAAATGTAAACTACTGTGAGTCTTGTTGGAGTACAGCAGTCTACCAATAGCATAAATAAAATTGTTTATTTAGAAACTTTTTTATTGGATGCATTGAATATTTTTGTGAGTAGTATATGTACCTATGTATATGCTTCTCCCCTCCTCTCTCTTCATTGCTGTATACAAGAGAAAGAGAAAGGTAAACAGTGTAATATAAGGGAAATTAAATGCAGGAGATTTAGAAAGTAATTGTTAGCTTTTGATAATGTCCACTCACAAAAAGTTGCTAATTGTGCAAAACACACACTTCTTGCATTGGCAATCTGATCAGCATATGTAATATGTTCTTGTTTCATTTTGGGTAATAAAGTCCATAATATCCAATGTCTTAATATATATGTTTATCTTTCAGATACCATACAATTGTTTTGATGAAACAGGCTAACATGACTACTTCTACGAAAATAATTTGCAACATAATTTGTATAGTTTTCTTTATTAAGTTCTAAAAATGCAACATATGTTTGCAAATATTTCATGCATAAGTTCTCAAAATACATCTCCACTTTCACATTCTCAATTAGCTTCTATAACAACTGACACTGTAGCCTTCTACAAAAGAAAATTGGATATAGAGTATGTTTGTTGGCCTTATTGCAGTTGGAACAGATTGTGTAAATAATAAGCATCTACCTCTTTTTTTTTCTCCGTGGGTTTCTTTCTCCAACTATATTGTTCATATTGTGTAAGAAAATTTAGATCTTTCCTTGCAAACAGGAAGAATATTTACATCATTACAATTAAAAGAAGAAGAAAAAGAATGTAGTTTCGATAGAACATTTGGCTGCTTTGATTATCTGGAAGCTAAGATTTTAGGCAGCACTGAAACAACATTTTGAGTCCACAACAGAAATTATATTTCTCCAATCATTTTGGTTCTGCTGTGCCAGATGTTGTTTCCTTGACTTTATTCGTTTTGGCTCTTTCACCCTACATGAATACATTTGTTCCCACATCTTTTCTTTAACAATCTTCTATTTTCACAATTGGTTGTTTTATGCCAGAACTGTTTTCAAGATACACTTAGATAACAACTTGTTATGCAAGCAACATAGTGAGTTTGTTGCAGAGTCATTGTACAACATCTTCCCATGCCATATCAAAGAAGTCTTAAAATTAGTTTAACATTATTCTGGATATTTGGATACATGGCAAGCAAAAACCAATAGGATTTCAGAATATGCCATTACCATTTATTTAGTTAACTCCTTAGTGTGTGTGTGTGTGTGTGTGTGT
The DNA here is from genome assembly GCA_030761175.1 of Masticophis lateralis. Classification (NCBI taxonomy): domain Eukaryota; kingdom Metazoa; phylum Chordata; class Lepidosauria; order Squamata; family Colubridae; genus Masticophis; species Masticophis lateralis. Next base: position 66,246,929 of record JAUDYJ010000001.1, on the reverse strand, counting down.
GTGTGTGTGTGTGTGTGTGTGTGTGTAGCTTGAAAAAAAAATCTCTGAATCCCATGTTCTTAAACTCAGTCTTGCAGCCGAGCAAAACTGTCTCTCTATTTTGGTATGTGTTTTCAGATTCTTCCTCTACTGCAGTTTTTGGAAAGATTAATAAAGCAGTCAACCTAAGTATCACTCAAAAGATATCCTCAACAGGAAGCAATAATATAATTCTTGAATTCCTGATTTAGGAATTCAATTATTTAAACATGGATTAAAAAATAATAATAAAACGGAAATGGATTACAGTCAAACTGAAGTGGATTACATAAAGGCTAAGAATGGATTTAGAAGACCTCTATAATGGGGGTTAAAATGTGCTTTTAAAAGGCAACAATGCTGTTAAAAATAAGCAAGTTAAATTTTATTAGACATACATACTAAATAATGGATTAACCTAGATTAAAATGAATTGAATTAAAATATAAACATATCTATTTACTGTTGTCATTTTACTCTCCTTCAGTATCTCGATACTATTTCAATATTGCTTGAGTCCTGTCTGTTTAAGCTATAATTAATGTTGCTATCTCTACTGATTTAATACCCATAATTAATTGTAATTAAGCACAACTGGTTCCTCTGAAAAAAATATAGGTAAGGTTACAGAATGGAGTTTTTCAGAATCCCATTCCTTCTTAACTTTAAATATTTATATTTTTAAATTCCAAAAAAACAATCTGTTGATGGTTGTTGAACTCATAGACTCCTGTTGGGGATCTACAGGGCCTTGAAATGAAATAATAGACAAAGATGAGTTGACGGGCCTCAAGTGCAAAATCAAGCCACAAACGTTTCTAATATTTGTGTTTCTGGGAGACTGGTGAAATTAGATAGAAAGTTTGTCTGTGCAGGATCAGGCAGGCAAAGTAATCTGCCTGCTTTTTCAGTGGTTGCTACCAATAGTCTGATGACTAGAGCTTGAAACAAACATTACCAGATTTTGACTATAATGCTTGACATTGTCCAAAAAAAAAAAAAAAGGCATTCAGATGACTGGACATGATTGGACATAAAAAATAATTTGGAACCAAGGGACTTATTATTTCCTGAACATATAAATAACTACTTTATGTCACAGTTGAACCAGTGGGTCAGTTAGATGGATCCATCTGAGGGGATTATCTTCAAAAAAAACTTTCAAATCCATTTTTAAATAATGTTCATAACCATTTAGTTAATGACTGTGTCAATACTGAGGATAAACACAGTGAGGCATAGGAATTGGACCTAGGCCATGCCAGATATCTGCTATGAGCTGTTTCAAGGATCAAAGATTTAAAAACAACAATTAAAGCCAGTGTTTACAGCAGAGGTTGAAATGATTAAGAAAGTGGAAATCTAATATGCAAATATGCTTACTCCAGAGTAATAATACTAAAATCCTTTTGGAAATCTGAGCAGTTACACTAATAATTAAAATATCTCCTCCTTTATTTAAAATCGGGATTGATTGATTGATTTTAGCTCTCAAATGACAAAATACTTTTCCATACCTGTTTTATGCTGCTTCTTGTGGATAATTATTTTTTCTGTAATTGAGTTCACATAATAAACTCTTGAGAACTGGAGATAATTTTATGCTGGGCATTCTGGAGAGTCTCAGAGTTATTAAAAAGCTGATATTCTATTACATTTTTTTAAAACCACCAGTGTTAACTTACACTTGTTCTTTAAATGATCAGAAGAGTGAGAATCAGAAACAATCCTTCATAGAAAATGATTAACACTAAGAATTGATTGATACATATTCAAAAGATAAAGTTATATTTAGGCTTCTTATATAAAAGATAATAAAAAAAGATAAAAGTGTGAGAATAAAAATTACATAGCTTCTGATAAATGTGTTCAATGTAATTAATTAACTCCAAAGACTATACAAGGTGAAAGTGCTACCTCAGAAATGGAAGTGATGAAAGACATTGTAAATATTATGTTTTATATGTATAAAATAATCAAAAGTGTGGACTTGCTTTTCAGAAAAAATAATTGTATCTGAATATTTATGGCCTTTTTCATTTTGTCTTTCCCTATACATCCTGCTACGATTAAGTCAGTCTTCCATCTCTCTTTCCTAATGGGAATATTTTAAAGCTCTTTCAGGGAATCCAATATTTTAATTGTCTATGCTTCCTACAGTGCTAATATTCCAAGAATTTTTCCCTTCTGCCCTAATATTAGAGATTAACCTTCTCACTTTTCCTGAAGAACATTTTTAATTTGCATAGGACTGAAATTAAAAATAAAAAAGACCAAACATTTTAAGACACGTTGAAGATGACTTTTCAGTAGTCTCATAAATTCCATTTAAAGCAGAACACAGATACTTTATGTAATATATATCTACAATGTTAATGAATGCAGCGTCAAGATAGAGAAACTACAGCTTCCTTATGTTAGAGTATTTCTATTATGCTGTTATGTAATCAAAGGGTTTAAGTTGGACTATTTTCTTTGGGATGGTTAATGCTAATTATCCCCAATATTGTTCTCAGTGGCTCTAGAAAGTTTGATGCCTTTTGATAAATGGTTTTGGAGATAATATTAGTCTGTTGTTCATGTCTTTCTCTCTGCCTATGCCTGCATTTTATTTCAGTTTTGCAGCTAATCTTTTTTTGTTGTTTGTTAATGTTTAATAAACACACTATATTTTTCACTAGCTGAACTGAATGATGTGTGTGCTTGTTCTGATATGGATTCAGGGGTTGATTGGTAATGCGCTGGGTGCAAACTAAAGTGGGAATTACCCAAGGTAATTTTCCAATATTCTGAACATGTAAATAATGTGTAATAGATGTCATGGCTTGCTCTCCTTTGTTCGCATGCCAGGAGTTCTTGTCCCCATACTTCCTATACTGTGCCAACAAAGCTTCTGTATAGATGCCAATAAAAGGGGAGAGAACTTTGCCATGCTGGAAGGAAATAGAGCCCAATGTATGTCTCCCTGCTTGTACAGAGTTTGCCCATACATGCCAACAACATTTTCCAAAGAATCTTCAAACAGCACTATGTTCATTTTTCTTTTTCACCTCCCAATGGAAGGTAGGAAAAAACATGCTGTTTATTTTTAACAATGGTGAACAAATGGGGTTCCAGAGTGCATCCAAAAAAAAGTTTGAATACATGGTCTGAGTTATGTAATCTCTTATCTTTGCTTTCTGGCCCCCTCTTTGTCCCCATGAGCCTTCAGCTCTCCTCCATTACAGGACAGTGCATCTTTTCATCTCTTATCAATTAAGCCTGACAACAAATTTGTGCTCTATTGTCTCCTGCACTGTCTTGAGTGATACATTATCTATTTTCTGGTAAATCATAATTGGTCACCTTATAGACAAATCTTAACTATGTTACGAACCCTTATTATATCTAATTAATTTTTTCAACAAAGAGAGGCAGAAATAGCTCAGAACCACAGGAAGGAGTTTTTAGGAGGTCATCTATTACACAATCTTGTTCTTGTTGAGGATCATGGCATCAAATATGTGCCAAAGAACAGCAGATGTGGAAAGGGCTAATATGGTGTTATGCTAATCTATCATCTCCATGTCATCCAAGCTATTAGCTCTGATCAAACACAACAGATTTTGTAAGCACTCATTAAATTGTTTTCAGTCTTTCCTGCACTGGAAATGTAACAGCTATTATTAGTTTTCCCATGCTAGTTGATGGAGTTAAAATGACTTCTTCAACTTTGTTAAAAGTGATAAACTTGTCCACTTCAAAGCTTCAGAACGTAAAGTGTTGTCTTTGATCTTGCTATTCCATTTGAACTTGTGAATTAGATCTGGGAAAAGATATTAACTCATTCTCTTTCATAACTCCAACATTTGCTGACTTTATTATCTAGACACTACCTTCCTTTCCAAAGTATTGTATTCTTTTTACATAATAAGCGTAACTTAAGGGTAAACTAAAAGCCTTTAAATTCTACTTGCATTACATGTATACAAGATTTCCAGTGAAGGAATGATGGTTGGATTCCTAAAGTGAGCTATTAACATCAAAGAAATCAATAAAAGGAAAACATGGAAAGTACATGTTATTTTCTCCCCGGTGCATTATTCCCTCTTAACATTTCTTCCAGCAGGGACTGCCAACCTCTATGAAACCAAAATGCAGCTGCTAAGAAAACAGGAGGAATTTATCCCAAGATCTTAAAGAGTGAAGGGAGGATGGGGGAGGAGTGCAGTAGTTTGACTGCACTCTGTTATGCTCTGTTAAAAACCTCTTTGGAGATTTTAAAAAAGAAACTGGACAGCCATTTGTCTGAAATGGTATTGTGTCTCCTGCTTGAGCAGGGGGTTAGACTAGAAGACCTCCAGGGTACCTTCCAATTATTGTTGTTATTATTATATTATTCTATGTTCTTTCAAACACTGATTCATAGGTGATGGGTATAGTCACTGTCTAGAGAAAAATCTCTAGCAAAATTACACTACATTTTTTAATTATCAAAATAGAGCTGGAAGAGACCTTGGAGATCTTCTTGTCCAGTCCCCTTCTCAAGCAGGAGATCCTATACCATTTCAGACAAGTGACTGTCCAGTCTCTTCTTAAAAACCTCCGGTGATGAAGAAGCACCCACAATGTCTGAAGGCCAGCTGTTCCACTGGTTAATTGTCCTCACTGTTAGGGAGTTTCTCCTTAATTCCAGGTTGCTTCTCTCCTTGATTAGTTTCCATCCATTGTTTCTTCTCCTGCCCTCTAGTGCTTTGGAAAATAAATTAACACACACACACCCTTCTCTTTGTGGCAGCCTCTCAAATACTGAAATACTGCTACCATGTTTCCCCTAGTCCTTTTTTCTTAACTAGAAAACCTAAATCCTGCAACCATTCTTCATGGTGTATGTTTTAGTCTCCAGGCCTTTAATCATCTTTAGTTGCTCTTCTTTGCACTTTTTCCAAAGTCTCAACATCTTTCCTGTTCCCTGGTGCTGTGGTTCAGTTGTTCTCCCATTTCCTTTTCTTTTTCTTCTCTTAATCACTCAGCGTTTTCACAGTCGTTTGAAACAGCATTGATTAAGGGTTCCCTATTGTAAGAGCCTCCCATGTTCCTCCCCCCCTTAAAAAAGGGGTTCCTATGTTTTAGCAAATTCTAAGATTCAGGTGCCTCTTTTTTTCTTTTAGATGATGCCATTTGGACACAAAATCAATAGCATTCAGGACTGATCTTTGAAATCAGTCCACTTTAAAGACTCTAAAGCTCTGTCTATTTATCTCAAGAATCACTGGAACAATAGTATATGGTAGTCTCATGTAGTTATCAATTGGGCCCAATGGAAGAGAAGAAAAAGAATCTGACTTGATAATAGCAAGTGCTTGGAAAAGCTAACAGGTGAAGTTTATTCCTGTCTCGAGTTATAAATCTTCTCTGCTAACGTTCCCATATCAAGCTGCAATCATTAAAAGAAATTGGAAACACATCTCCTTTTGTGGGAGGAGAGGAAAACTTCAGGACCACCTCATAAGTTTGTGGTTGTAGTGAGATCTGAAACATTGATCCCTCACTGTATAGTTCTCAGTCTTAGTCAATCAATATTTTGTAATTCAAAGCCATTACTTCCCCATTCATTAGAAAGATGCACAGAATGGGAGTCTTATGGCCCTCAAAATGTCCTTCAATTTCCACTCCACCATTCCCTAATCATTGATCCAGTTGAAACCACATGTCAGCAGGCAGTCCATAAGTTCCACTCCCAAGGAAGGGACAGCATATGAATAAAGGGGTAGGGTTCATACTCTACTAGGGCACAACAGCAGAGCTTAATGTTCACAGGAGAGACTGTCCTTTGATGATAGGACTGTTGAAACAATTGCTTTGATAGAATTTTATATAACTATGTTTACTTCCACTAGTGAAAAGCTGTGAAATATTTTGGAAATAGAAAATTAAATTAATTTACAGCAGAATTCTTTTGACTTAAGATTTATCCACACAGCTCTCAGATATTTTGCTTGCCATTTGCTGATGACATGTGCTTGAGACAATCTGTTGAGAACATGTCCTTAGTCTCTTTCTTAAGGTCAGAATAAGCTGGATCAAGACAATCCAGGTGGAATGAGTGTTTTCCCTCAGAAAACACTCTTATGCAAACATTCAAACTTGTATGGAGGAGGACAGAAGTCCTGAAATCTGCAGGGTCAAAACCTTCACTCCAGGGGTAGGTTCTACTTACCTTTACTACCAGTTTGTAACGGGACTGCGTGCACACTTTTGTATATGCGCGGAAGCTTCTGCACATGCACAGATCACCCATGATGACATTGTGGCGGATGGATGGAGCCTCCCGCCAGTTCTATTACTGGTTATATAGAACCGGACCAAACCAGGAGCAACCCACCACTGCTTCATAGCATTCATTCACAGTCATTTCTTCTTCTCCTGCTTGATAAGAAGAACCTCACCAGCAGCAATTTTTTTTTCTTTATCAACTTCATGGAACATCTTCCATAAGATTGCTATTTCTGCAAGTAAGTTATCCGCTGCTCTTCTGCCTCTTGTATTCTGGGCGGTGAGGAGTAGACGGGAGATTCTTAAAATTCTTTGTTGCCTGTCTAGTTCCCCCTACTTGCCAAGTAGGAATTCTTTACCCATTGCATAGGATTACCAGACATATAGTAAAAGGAGGAGCCATTCTTCTTTATGTCCCCATGTCCTCTTTCCCGGCAGGTATAATCTTAAAATTAAATATTGCTTAAATATTTCTGAGTATCTCTTCCTGAGCTTTTCTTTGGCAAAGCATTTCCTTAAAAAGTGTTAATGTCAAGCTAGCAAGGTTTACTCTGTTACCTGGATGAGTTGATTAGTGCCCTCCTGCAGGCTGGAGCTGCTAAGTGAAATTGACAGGACCTTAATCAGTTACACTCCGAAGACTTTTGTCTGGGAACTGGCTCTACCACATTCCTGTGATTGAAAAACCACTCTTTCTGATGCTGAAAAAAGTAATTTCATGTACATGTAGGTCTAAGCACTTTTTGTTGTTGTTGCAGTTTTTCATTGTAATTTTGTTGCAGGTGCCAAGAAAGTTAAGCAGTTAGCGTGTCCTCCTCTTCTCCATTTGCCATCCTTTCCAGTTGCCTATGTCCTCCTTTGCCTGTTTGGTTTCCTGGTAATCCAGATAAGTGCTAGAGAACATTACCACTGAACTTCCCAGCAGCAACAGCAGAGGTGAGCTTCACATTGTGTAAGGGTAGTAACTCTATTGGCCTCCTCCTAGAGGTATAGTAAGAGGATTTCTATAAAGGTAGCATTGTGATATTGAAAGGCATTCATCAGAGGTTTGGGAAGGCTTACAGTTACATATAAATTGGAATAGGTGAAAAGATAAAAATGAATATGGCATTGAAATTCTACCAAAACAATTAGATAAAATATTGATTGGCCCAGATGAAAAATTAACCAAAATTTATAATTATTTACTAGAATTTGATAGAGCTGAAGACATAGTAAAAGGAACTATGATAGCCTGGGCTAGGAATATTGGACATAATATTGAACTAGAAGATTGGGAAATAATTTGGAACAAAAATTATAAATTAACCAGATTGGCAAAATATAAAGAAAATCAATATCAAATATTTTACCGTTGGTACTTGACACCCTCTAGATTGGCAAAAATACATCCAAATTTAAACCCCAATTGTTGGAAATGTGGACAAAAGCAAGGTACCTTCTTTCATACATGATGGTTATGCTCCAAAACAAAAAAATAATGGATGAAAATTCATAGTTGGATACAGGAAGTAACAGGCTTCCAGTTAGAATATACACCAGAATTGTTTCTTCTAGGAATAATGAAAAAGAAATATGAAAAAAAAAACAACATATATTATTCTACATATGACAATGACGGCAAGATTGGCATTTGCACAATGAAGGAGAAGTTCAAACATACCCTCTGAAGATTTAATAATTAGAAAGATATTAGATTGCACCAAGATGGATAAAATGACATTGGAATTGAAAGGACTGATGGATTTGGACTTTTACGTCATATGGGAGAAATGGTATAATTGGATTGAAGATAGAAAAAAAAGGGGAAATAACAGATAGTAGATTTTGTAAAATAATATAGAGTATAGGAGAACATTCGTGTGATGATATGTAAATGGTCACAGTCATGCACAAGAGTTGAATAAGAATTGTTTAATTGTTAAAACCCAATAAAACTCAAATTTAAAAAAATTGGAATAGGTGAATATCTCATGCCATCTTCATTAAAATTTCCCATAGAGCCCTATGGTGAAGCTCTGTCTGTACTGGCATTAGTAATGATAAAAATGCTACCATATTTCTCCATGTTGAGATGATCCCAAACTAAGTTCTCTTACTGTATCATCATAAGCACATCAGTTTCTTTGGAGCAAACACACACACAGAGATTCTTTAATTGCAAATTCTTTGCATTCATGGGAAGATTGTAGGAACAGTGTTTTCATGATAGAGATAGAAGGTGACAAGTTGCATCCAGTTACAAACTTCCAGTGAATGGAATCTGCCAATGGAACACATTCTTCCTGTCTCTTCTCTTAAGCTCTGCCTAATGCATATAAATATGCTCTGGAAGTCTGATGGACCTTCTGATGTAGGCTTGCCAAATGAGAGGGCAAATGAGGCAATCAAAGGGAAATTCCATTGTGCAAGTGGCAGTCAGTTTGTATAACATTGGATATGACCCAGAAGATGAGCAATGTTTTCACTTCAAAGAAAGAATTTCTTGATTGACAAGAAGTTAATGAAGACCGAAATTTAGGTTGCCTGAATGATGAGCATGCATCAGATGATTGATTCCTTTCTTGATTATAAATCTTACGAAGAACAGTAATTTTCATCTTTTCCCCCCCCCACTTGTTCATCAGAGAGACCTGCAGGGTTTTTTTTTAAGGAAGCATGGGAATAGTTATATCATGAAATCATTTATGCAATATTATCGCCCACTGTTTCCTCTAATATTTTACTGGAAATCATCATGGGTAATATAGAAATAGGTAATAGAATTTAGTTGCTATTAGCACTTTGACAGAACTGAACTCTTCCTCCTTAGTGACAAATGCTCTAATTTCACTCACTACTATATTTTTTGAAAATGAGTAATAATTGACATAATAGAGTCCCTACCATAGAAATCCAAATGCAAGGGACTCAGGAGAGAAAAGGAAATATTAAACCATAATACAAAGGGAAGATACAAGGAAGTTGGAATCATAGTTTGCATTTCTACTGTCCGCCCCACTCTTAGCTTGGAGAGGTAGCCAAACCTCTATTCTTACTGTATTCTGCTTTCCTTTTGTGTTATATTGTTCCTTAAATCACAGAATGCTGAGTGAATATGATCAAGTGGCTGTTCTGAGATCAGTTATCTGGCTGGCTGGTTTGGGAACAATTTCAAATACTTGGTTAACATTTTCCTGTAGCAAATCACAGTTGGATGGGTTTCTCAAACCTTTGGTTCATCATCATCTCTAAGACATGTTTCACCTCAAAGAAAGGAACCCCATTATGGCCTAGTACAATATTTAAATCTAGATTCAAATAAGAGAAAAAGAATTTGCCTCAATCTTATCAAGAAACAGAAGGTAAGTTTGCAAAAATAGGTTGGACTCTAATTTTTTTTAAAAAAAATCAAAGAATTTGTTATCAATGAAAGTTCAAAACACATTTTCCTTATGATGGCTTCTAGAATTTCTAAAATTGGTGGTCACATTTACATGTCATTTCAGAGGGAAAGGTTGCTTCTGATGAACGGACTTTTCTACAGTCTGAAATGCACCAGGTTCCAAGTTCTACAGCATCTCTTTCTCTTCAGCTCATTAAACGCTCTCTAATAATCAAAAGGCCCTGGAGTATAAAAAGTAGGAAAAGGCTATAACTGGGTCAGCAAACCTGCTCTAAGGAAAGGTGTGTTGAATTTTACATTAAAAATATGTAAGGAATTTCAAAACATTTTTTTTCTTTGATGAAATGTTTGAAACCCGAGGAAACTTGTTTACGGTTTCTTGTTTACCAGTACTTTATTATTAGGAATAAAATTCACTCTTGTACAAGCAAATATCTGATTCTACCAAGAATGGACTGTTGTTCTTCTCCCATTTTCAGTCCAAGGCTTCTTTAATTAAACACTCAGTTGCTCTTGCACTCTGCTTGTATATCCAGACCCCTTCCCTTCAACACTTTTTCAATCTCTCTCTCTCTCTCTCTCTCTCTCTCTCTTTCTCTCTCTCTCTCTCTCTCTCACACACGCACACACACAGAGGGAGGGAGAGAGGGAGGGAGGGAGGGAGAGAGATGCACACATGGACTGGCACACATGAACTGTTTACCAGGATTCATTTGGATTCAGAATCGAAACAAACCTATAGTTGCTGTAGATGAAACATGATCCCTGTGATTGAGGGTGTCATGATATCTTGTGAGTGATTTGGTGCTTCAGAACGCTGAGGAAATAGATATTCTGATTTCATAAATCACTATTTTCAGCTTCATTTCTCAAAGATGGGGAGGACAGGAAGGTAAAGAACAGAATTGAAAGATTGAGAGGTCAGCCTTCTAATCACAGGGTATGATTCTTTAAAAGCTCTGCAAACATGGAACCCTGGAAAAAAAAGAGCCCCTGCAAACATAATATAATTCAGGGCAAAACCCAAAGTTTCTGTCAAGCTTTATAAATATCACCCATTCTATTCTATTCCAAACCAAACAATAACAAAATCTCTATATGTGGATACTTTAAAAAAAAAAAAGTATCTGCATGAAAAAGGAACAGGTTCCAAAATTCCTGTACCTACTTCTCAGAAACTGAGGAAAGCCTCTTTTAAAGAATCGTTTGGGTCTATATCCACTACTTTAATAAGGGTTTTAAAAATATTGTAGTTCAATTGTTGGGGTGCCTGATTCCAGTCAGAAAAAAAAAATACATTTTTGTGCTTCTTAAACTTTATGTCTGACTCAGGACTGATGCAGGTTATTTTCTGAAGTACCAGCTCTAGCCAAAAGTAAATCATCTATCCATATTATGTACAGCCTTACTGTTTAGCTCCCAGTATTATTTGAAGGGCATTACAGGTAGTCCTTGACTTACAATTACAATTGAGACCAGAATTTCCATTGCTAAGCAAGGTGGTTGTTAAGTGAGTCTTGCCTGATTTCACCATAGTTGTTAAGTGAATCACCCCAATGGTGGTAAGTGCAAGGATGAGTCATAAATCACTTTTTTCAGTGCCATTGCAACTTTGAGTAGTGACTAAACAAATGGTTTTTAGTCAAGGACTACTTATATTCAGATTACTCTAATCATGACTTTTGCCATATTCAATAACAAAATGAAATTCAATGGTGAAAAAAGTAAAGTTCTACATTTAGGCAAGAAAAACCAAATGCACAGGTAGAGTATAAGTGGTACCTGGCTCAATAGTTGTAACTGTGAGGAGTCCTAGTGGACAATTATTTAAATATGAGCCAGCTGTGTGCTGCAGCTGCCAAAAAAGCCAACACACTTCTAGGCTTCATTAACAGAGGGATAGAATCAAGACCGCATAACATGTTAATACCACTTTATAATGCTTTGGTAAGACCACACTTGGAATTCTGCATCCAATTTTGGTCACCACTGTGTAAAAAAGATGTTGAGACTCTAGAAAGAAGAGAAGAGCAACAAAGATGATTAGAGGACTGGAGGCTAAAACATATAAGGAACAACTGCTGGGTCTGGATATGTCTAGTCTTATGAAAAGAAGGTCTAGGGGGTGACATGATAGCGTGTTCCAATATCTCAGAGGTTAACACAAAAAGAGGGAGTCAAGCTATTTTCTAAAGCACCGGAGGGAAGAACAAGAAGCAATGATGGAAACTAATCAAGGAAGAAGCAACCTAGAACTAAGGAGAAATCTTCTGACAGTTAGAACAATTAATCAGTGGAACAACTTGCCTCCAGAAGTTGTGAATGGTCCAATACTGGAAGTTTTTAAGAAGAGATTGGACAACCATATGTCTGAAATGGTATTGGGTTTCCTGCCTGAACAGTGGGTTGGACTAGAAGACCTTCAAGGTCCCTTCCAACTCTGTTATTCTATTCTATTCTTTCATTACATCATTAGTGTTGCTCCCTCTTTGCAAGAGTACATCATCAACATTCAAAGCATGGACTAGAAGCTTCACCAGAACACAATTACCTGACCACTCACAATAACCCAATTAAACTACCATATTTTTCGGAGTATAAGACGCACTTTCCCTCCCTAACAGTGGCTGACAATTTGGGTGGTCTTATACATCAAATGTAGCTTTTTCAAAGCTTTTTTCCAGCCCTAACAAGGCACTAGCGAGTGAAGCAATTTTCCGAGCTTCACCTGCTTTTCTCATTGCTTCTCTCTCCAAAGATCAGCTGTGCTTTAGAGCTGTTTTTTATCCCCAAGCAGAGGATAAAAAGCACCCATGTGCGCTCAAAACCAGCAAACTAGTGTGCTAAAGCTGACTAGACTAAAGACGCTAGCCAGATGAATACCTGGTAGGCAGAATTTTTTTTCCTATTTTCCTCCCCAAAAACTAAGCTCTGAAAAATACGGTATAGATTATCTCTATTAAGCAGAATAAAAATACACTTCCTGGAAAAAGATGAATAAAATCTAGCGATATATTTGTCACAGATAAAAATATTTTAAGTAATATCTTTTTTTTAAAAAAAGTTTAATTCATATGCCGCCTTTCTGTGGAGATTCAGGGCAGCTTACAATGCGTTAAGCAATAGCCTTCATATTTTTGTATATACCTGCTTAGTAGGGCTTTCGCCCCCCCCCCCCCCAGCAGTGTTCTTTTTTATACAAAGACAGCTTATTGAACCCACAATCTGGGTCCTCATTTTACCTACCTTTGAAAGGATGGAAGGCTGAGTTAACCTTGAGCCTGGTGAGATTCGAACTTACAGTAATTGCAGGCAGCTGGTGTCACTTTAGCACTACTTAAGCTGCTGCACCACCCAGGCCCTTTTTATCTTATCCCTTTGATGCTTGGTATGTTATTGGAATCTGCATGTTTTTTTGTTGTTGTTGTTGTTGTTGTTGATTTTTTGGTAGGTTTGGCTGCCAAACTTAAAAAAAGTAACTTCATATCAATGACTAGGTTGGAAGTGTGATGGGTAAAGTCACCTAGATTCTAACCCAGTTAGAATCTATGTGATTTTGAGTTCTAGTCTTGTCCTGGGCATGCAAGCCAGCTAAGTGACTGACCAGACATTCTCTCAACCCACCTTACAAGGCCAACCCACCTTACAAGATTCTCGTTGTGAGGAAACTAGGAGGAGGAAGGAATATTCAGTATGTTTGCTGCCTTGAGTTGTTATTAAAGGAATAAAGGAGGGATATTAAATAAATAAATGGGTAAATGGATACATAAATAATAAAGTGTGTGGCTCCTTCTTTGTAGAATCACGATGAGCTTCCATCTCTAATGATTCTATTTTCTTTTGTTTCCTAACATGCACACAGATCCTCCTAATTATTTCAATTAACAAAAAGGGTATCTGCTGTGATAGTTTGTATGATGATTCACTGGCTCTTACAACATTACACAAATTATGCTGAATATCAGTGATTACAGGATGAGGCATAGCTAATATCCTGCAATCTACATACTATAGGTCTAGTCATTAATTTTGAAATAACAAGTTCATTAATATAATGAACCAGCAGATATACTGTTGTATTAAGTGGTTTTGAAGACAGTTTGTATATATACATGCTTTTTTGCATAAATAAGGTAGACAAAGTATGCAGCACATGGCTTTTCAAATCATTTCCAATGCTTTTACCAGAAGCAACTATGTTTTTGTGAAAATGTGCACAGAGCTACAGAATGGGATCTATATCCTTTCCTTTGGATCAGGTGACCAGGAGGATGAAAAGATGGGAACTGGGAATACTGATGGGAAAATTTTGGGAGTAGAAATCCACACATCTTAAAAGTGCCAAAGTTAAGAAAAATTGCCCATTGAGATGAATTGGAGATATTTTTAAGGATTTTCCTCCCTTAAACCCTGGCTGAATTTAGCTCATTTACAAACTCAGTTTTTCTTCTACTAATTTCTCCCAGTGTGCCAAATCTAACTCCATTCTATTTAGTTTTTGGAGAATGATTGTGCTAACCAACATAAGGACAGAATCTGGACTTCCTTCATATAATTTCTTTGCAACCTAATATTGGGTTAGAAAAAAAGGATAGAGAAACTATGCAAAACATGGCATCTGAAATTCTTTCCAATTCCTTTATTAGCAATGGCAAAGTTGGATTTTCTTTTGTGTGACAAAATAACACAAGCTAAACACCTATCTGCCTGTGTCACTAAATATTGCCTACAATTTGAGCCCAATTTTGGCTTTATTAATAAGTAATTTTGTATAGGATCAGTAATATCTGTACAGGGAAGCATCCTGGTAAACATCCAACCACCCTTCTACACACCTATATAACTATTAGCAACTGAGTTACTGTAACCGCATTTTGAAGAGCATTTTTCCAATCCAGGAAAGAAGAGTTAAATTCTTCCGTTATCCCACATATCCAAGAACTACAATTCAAAGTCATGTTAAGCTTTTGAAGTTACAAATGGCTTGCCACTGAGGTAAATGCATTTGGCATTTTAATTTTTAAATTCATTGGAGAAAGGAATGATGCTAGGAATAGTTAGTGGAACAAGAAGAAGAAGGAAGCAAAGAACATGCTGACTTGATAGCATCAAATCTGATACAAAACTGAACATACAACAATTGAAAGAAGCTCTGCTTGACAGGGTAGCATGGAGAACACTTCCTATAAACTCACCAAAAGTCTGACACAAATAAATCATTAAAACAACAACAACATGTTCATTTTTATTAGACTTTTTAATGAATAGAGATAAATAGATAGATGATAGACAGGCAGGCAGGCAGGCAGGCAGGCAGGCAGGAAGACAGATATCAATAAAGGAGAATATTTGTTGCTCAAGGTTGGTGCTCGCTGATCTTGGTTGCTTTCTGATAGACATTTCAAACCTAAACTAGGTAACATCATCAGTGCTAGTTAGATAGATGGATAGATGATAGACAAACAGACAGACAATGATGATAAATCAACATTTTCTAACATTTTCTAATGTACCTTGCCGATTAGGATCCTGTAAAATGTCAAAAAACTTTGGCTTTTTATTGGACATACGTAGCTTATTGCTTGTATACTAGTTATTTAATATGTTATTTCCAATATGTACTGGAATCATTTGAAAGAGAAAATGTGATGTACTGGAATCATTTGAAAGAGAAAATGTGAAGTAGTTGCATTCTTGGGGGGCTGGGATAAGACAAAGGGCCATGCCTGCTTATGAATGTTATCTGTCTTACTTTCAAAGGGAGTGAGAAAGCCAGAGAAAAAAAAAAGAAAGGCCGAGTCCTAAGCTCTGCCTTAGAAAATCTGTTGCCATGTGTTCTCTGCAACTAAACAAATCTGAATCTGAACAGTAATATTAGCAAAGGTGTGATGAATTAGCACCTGGGGCTAGGGGACACTTCAGCTATTGAAAATATTTTACCCAGGATTGCTTGTGGAACATTTCAAAAGTCAGCCAGATTCACGTTGTAAATCCCTCTGTGTGACAGGAAATAAAACATGGTTTATGAAGCTGTAAACAAAACAGAGAAAGGGTCTTGAGTTACAAAACTCATATATGCATTGTCATACCCTAGTGTCTGCATCTGGAGTTTAGCATGGACCTTATAATGCATTATATTTTATGTGACTTGCCATATGCATGCTATTGCTACTCTTTTTACACTCTCCCCTTTCTGATAGTTATAATAAGCCGTTGCTTGGAATACGACAGACACTCACAAACACAATCAGGGGAAAGCAAAAACTCTTTTGAGAAAGTGTTGCTGATCTTCAAAGTGGATTAATAGAACTCACCCATATTAGCAGACCTCATTTCTAGTGTATTTAGTGGACAAGCAAATGATTGTCCTTGACGGGCTGCTAGCTCTTACATCACTTGATCGGTTTATGTTATTTGATAGTCAAGTGTAAAGAGTTGTTGTCCTGGGGCAAAGATTGATAGCTCAAGTTCTTCAACAGGCCTGTTGTCAATTCTACCTCATTCTGCAACTTCATATGGGACACCCATTCATTTTGCTATGAAGTGGTATGTAGCAAAGGGGTAGAATCCCTTTTAAATCTATTGTTATATAGATTAGATTACTATCTATATTGTTGTATAGATAGAGCCGAGGTGGCGCCATGGTTAGAGTGCTGTACTGCAACTACTTCAGCTGACTGCTAGTTCAGCAGATCAACAGATCAAATCTCACCAGTTCAAGGTTGACTCAGCCTTCCATCCTTCCGAGGTGGGTAAAATGAGGACCCAGATTGTTGGGGGCAATATGCTATTTAGTATACTGTCTTTGGTGTAAGCTGCCCAGAGTCCTCAGAGAGTGGGCAGCATAGAAATATGATTAATAAAATAAATAAATAAATAAAATATATTGGCATCAATTGGGACCCTACAGTTAGGGGGAAAAGATCAGTGGTATGCTATGACCCAAAATGTCTTGTTCAGGGCTCCCTTAATTCTTGGTAACACGACTGTCAATATAAATTCTAACTGAATTTAAAGCAATTTTCTTCTCTGTGTTTGGCAGGTTGTGTTATGTTAATTGATTGTCTGCTGAAGAAAAAAAAAACCATGTTGTGGACTCTGTCTACCACCTTGCCAGCAATACTTATCCCATTAGAACATCATTCCTGGTATGGTAGATTTATTTTGCCGTGCCTCGTATCTTTGGTACATTACTGACAAGGCAACTGCCAATCCCTCCATTCATTTCACTTCAGCCTTGTCATTCACTATGTCCTCTTTGTTCTCTAATAAGCAGATCTCTGATGCTGCCATATGGAAGGAGAAGAACTAATAGGAAATTAAAACAGCTGGGAAAGGTGCAGGTGGATGGGCACGAGAAGGTCTCCTTTTGCATTAAATAACCTGGGCAGATCCTCATATGGTAACCTGGACACTATATTTTACAACCCAATCTATCTTGGAAGACTTTTAATAGAGAATTGTCTATTAGAGCAATGTCTGGAAAAACATAATTGGACAGGTAATCCTTAGCAGATCTTTACTTTTTTTCCCCCTTGGGAGAGAAAAAAGAGCAGCTTAATTATTGAGGCACCCCAAGCAAAAGAAAACATCTTTATTTTCAGAAAGCAAAAAAGGGACTGTTCACAGCACCTCTAAATCTCCTTTGAAGAAAAAGAATTGGAATCAATTGAGCTTGAAAGAATTTTAAAGCTCAGTGGGGAAACTATCTTCACCTGGAGCTTTATTGGAATTTAAACACTTTTATTGCCTTTGATAGTTCAGGTTCTTCAATAGGCATTTAGCATTCTGGAAGAGGAGAGGCTTTCATATTTACTTTACAAATATCGCTTTACTCTATCATATCAACAAGGTCAAATTAGTAGAAAGGCTGTCTGGGTATTCATCATACTCTCTGGCACGGGTTTGGGCCGAGGCTGCTCTCTAAGTCTAAGCCTCCTCTTTGTTATGCTGCAGACATGATAGTCATTGTCCTGTTTACAGCTCCATCTTTCACATGGGGAACCAAGGCCGAAAGGGTAACTTGACCATCCAGATATCTTGCATTGAGCAATTGCTTGAACTTGGCCTCCCCAGCTTCAGGCCAACCAGCAATCTGTGAAACTGTGCCAGTTGCTGTGTTTGGCTGATTGCTGCTAGGTACTGCTGGCTTTATCACACTGCTTTCAAAGATGGACTAGGAAGATTGGAAAATTAACTGGGTATGAAACTGCCCTGATGGAAGAATATTTAGCTGAGATGCAAGAGAGAAGATACAAATTTCTAATTGGGAAATAGGTTGGTCCCCGCTTACTAGAGAATCTGCAGCATATTAGGACCAAGAACAAATCAGCAAAATCAAGGCAGAAGCAAGGAATAGAACTTTTTGTTATCCTGCTGAGCATGTAATCCAAGCATCTGGCAATAGTTGCACCTTCAGTTTTATCACCAAACCCACACTGATCTGCTGTTCTACTATCGTCTGATCTACAAGGTGGTGGTGGGAAAATAAGAATGCTAATTCCCAAACAAGTCCACATTTGTATAACTGCATGCAGTGGTCCAATTTTGCAGTGTTCAGAGGTGAAAAACTTAAACAAACTCATATTAGCAATCTCAGACTTTTGTTTTGTCACAATCACAATGTTCCTACAGGCATGGAGTTCTGTAGTGTTGCCTATAGTGATCTGCTTCTCCTGAGATTCTACACAACGTGTTTTAGGATGCTGGATTTTTTTTTTCCAATAGCCAATGTGCACCATCCTGACGATGTGCAGGAAGGGCTGCCCCATGACCATAGCTAGCATTTCCATTGCATCTTAGATTGTACTGCTTAATTTTGTAATTCAAGCTGAGTATTTTCCTGTGATGGGTGGAACCAATGACAAGGAAGGCTGAACCACTGTGCAACCGTGGCTCATATTTGTTGTTTAATGATCCAATCATTGTTTGGGTCCAGATTTTTCTGAAGAAGCTGTGGAGATGCTACTTCAGAAGCATCAACTCTTTAGTCTTACTGAGCATTAAAGGTAGATAAAACTCAAGCAACCAAGAAGCTTTGTCCTCTCATTGCCTCTGCTTTGTTTCCCTTAATTGAAAGATTGAAATTCTAGGCTGTCTCCTTCAACCAGCTTCCTACAGGGAAAATATTCGACTCTTCTTTTTTTCCATTATGAGGACAAATCCTGAGAGGTTTAGAATTGTTATTATTTGTTTACTTACTTACAGATACTTCTGTATTATCCAGTCTGGATAAAGCCTTGAAGTTTACAAAGGAAATAACCATTACCATCATACCCCACAGTAGAAATAAATATGGCTGTCCAATCCAAACCACACACAGGAATCAAGCCACTGTATTATGTAATACTAGTCATTGTCTCCAGAAGCAATGTCTTCCGAAGCCTGGGGCACATTACAGAGAAGGATTGCCCATTCCCTTCATTTCTTGTAGGACCCAACTTCTCTCTTAAGTATCTGTGCATACCTCTCTATGTGCATACATGGACTGGGCAAATTCTACCTGGAAGTTGTCATCCTTAGACACCCTGGAACCAAACTCTTGGAGCACATTAATGTCTTTGATAAATGTTATGTGATCTTTTGGACTTTAAGAATCTGTCTCTTAGCACAGTTAAGGGTTCTAAACACAGATATGCTCTGAAAAATATAGGCATCTGTGAATAAAAGAGAGGATTCCAATCTCAGATATATATTTTTTATTCATCACTTATTGTTCTATTATAGTTCCACCATATCCTCTAGAACAGGGCTGTCAAACTCGCGGCTTGTGGGCCAGATGCATCACGCGTTGACTACACCCATGCCCAATTTAGCGAATGGGGGAAAATCCTGATACATCATGTGATGTCGCTGTGAGGATGCAAGTTTGACACCCTGCTCTAGAAGGATGGTCAGAGTCTTTTTGCCTTGTTGCTTTGATTTTTCTATGCTGTCATTTGTAATTTCCAAAGATCCAATACTGATGACCACTAGATGGTAGTAAAGAATTTTGGTCTCGTTGTTGCCTCCTAGTATTTCTAGGGATGTTGACTCTACTGCTTTTTTTCACATATGTCCAATTCTCAGAGACTGCCTGAACATATCCTTGCAGTTGTCTTGGCAAAGATTTTTAGAAATGATTTGCCATTGCCACCTTCCTAGGGATGAGAGAGAGTGACTGTCTCAAGGTCACCCAGCTGGTTTTGTCTCTAAGGTGAGACTAGAACTTACAGTCTTTCAGTTTCTGTCCTGAGGCCTTCACCACTGTACCAAACTGTCTGTCAACCCTACCGTTACTTATAGTTTTATTATCAAAGCTTTGTCTAGTCAACTGTGTTATTGCATCTCAAGGACACTTTTCAAACAGGCAGCACCAATATGTTTCCATCACATATACCCATGTCAAGGACACTTGCCACTCAAGAATGCATGGCAAAGTCTATGTATAGTTGCACAGAACAGCTTATCTAAATTCAAGAGTAAGTCATATATAACAAATATAACTCACAGTTGTGCTTGGAAATAGCATCAACTAATATCCCAACATCAAACTAGATAAATCAGACTCTAATTTGCATTTTCAAATAAGCTCCCAACAACAACAAAAAAGATCTGCATTCTAGATTTATGCACCCTATACATACTAATGTACCCACAATGAAAGACAAAACATTAAAGCAATTTTATTGCCCAATTCTCCACCCCCTGTAATCATTTGATCAAAGATTCATAAAAATCACTAAGCTTTCCCATGTTTTAGTAATGTAGTGGCTTTAGCTAGAATAAAGTAGAAATGATGCACCATAGAAGCTCTGGAGAATAATGAGTAAGCCTAGGACAAGGCTGGGGGTAATGACAATTCCCAGCAGGACCAAAGCATTCCAAACATCCATGGTAAGTAATGAAAGAACAAGAAAAAAAAATAGAGTGGAGAGAATAGAATTTGAGATTTGGGCCAGTAATAAAAAGGGGATCATTTAGGTAGAGAAAGCAAAGGGGAACTTAAGTGATGTGGCATCAGAAAAGGAATTTGTTTACCATGAAAGAATGGCTACCAGGAAGTATGGAAATTGGAAGCCAAGTTAGCTCTATGATTTGAAAATTTCTTATGCCTGTTCATACCATTCCCAATATTTATGATTTGAGATACGTTGGAAGCTAGAAAAATGCTAACAACTATTATTTTTGTAATGCTGCAAGCTGAGTTGAACTTCTGGGAAAAAAGGAGATCAAAATGTTTGATAATAAATAAGGAAGCTGATTAAGAAGATGGGATGATCGTTCTGACATTTAACATTTTACTTGATTTCCTGGAAGCTGTCCCTTACACAGGAAAGGAATTTGGAAGTAAATTGTTTAGCATGAATTGCATTAGCAAATGAACCTTTAGAATCCGTTATTGGATTGGGGGACAGACAGCATCTGCCAAGTTATATTAGTCCCAAAATAAACCTTGTGCCTTGGCAGAATACCAGGCATTCTTAGTTCCTATTTTCCAGAAAGTTTGGACTCTTCTGTATCAGATTATTATTGCACCACCAGTATTCTATCTTGTACTTATATCTTATTTCAATAGAAAGGTCTTTAGTTGCTTAGCTCTAAGGAAACTTTGCTCATTTATGGTCCAAATGGGCTGAAACAGAGAAGCTCTGCTGTTGTAAACAATGGGCTTTGCTGAAACTATTTTCTAATTTTTAAAACCATCCTCTTATATAATCTGATAGACAAGAAAATGCTTTCTAATATGTTCTTTTTTCAGCGGAAAAGAAAATGTTAATATTCTCGGAGATGAGGCATAGAGTTCTTTTTATCTTAATTAAATGGTGGTATGATGCTATGTGAATTCTTGCACTATTGCATCTGTTACAAGGCCATACACTTTCCTTAATACTCATTTGAATTACAATAGATGTGATCCTGTCATTATTGGGTTATAGCTGTGCATGTGTTTAGCAATACCTGCATTTGAAGATGAATGTCAATCCATTTATGTGACCTAACCCTTCTACAAGTTAATTTTATTGTCCATCAAAACAAAACCAATAAAGAAATTTAAGACACCATAAAGACTGACAAATATGCTATAGTATAAGTATATTTTCTGTACTGGGATTATTGTTAACTAATGAAATGGACTGTAGTCCATGAGAACTTAATGTTGTGATGAACGTATTATTTTTCAAGATGCCACAAGACTTTTGAAATACTTTTAGATAGTACCAAAATAATTTTCAGATTTTCAGATAGCCAGTATATATTATGACATCTGCTGAAAAAGAATTTCAAGTTATTTTTTAAAAACATTTGATATTTGGATATGTTTACAAAAAATGAAAATAGATCAGTTTTGGGGGTTTTTAAATCTACAGCAAAAATCTGAGTTTTAATAGTAAAATTCCCTAAGTTTATATATTGTGAAACATTAGGTAGCTCAATGGTTAAAGTGCAATATTGCAGGCAAACTCTGCCCACAGCCTGGAGTTTGATTCTGATGGGGCTCAAGTTGACTCAGCCCCATAGCCTGGTAAAATGAGGACTCAGATTATTAGGGACAATGTACACATAATGCTTACATTGTAAACCACCCAGAGAGGGCTGCAAAGTGTTATGGGGCAATATATAAGTCTAAATGCTATTGCTACTACTATTACCAAAATTATCTTTTTAAAAAAAATGTGATAATCAGTATGATAGATGGTATGCCGTTCAGTTTCCAATATAACTTTTGTTCATGTATTTGTGTATATTTGTTCATGTATTTGTGTATATTTAGTTCACTTATTCCACTTTCCTTTGATAAATATGTGCTTATTGCATCAGTTTCTAGCTATCAATAAAATGTATCCTTCTTTTTGTTCCAATTCCAAGTTGTTTCAGATTTGGACTTATCTCACAATTGCAGCCACCAGTTGGCTTATAATATGACAGGCCTGAAAATATGGGGGGGAGGGGGGGAGGGAATGGAAAGTCATTTTCTTCAATGCATATTGATACTTAACTAAAAAAATCAATGTTGATATTGCTAATCAAAGCTTGTACTGTTAATACTTTTTTTTTTCCTGTCAACATGAAAAATGTCTTAATGATTGAAGTTGTTAGTTAAGCTGTTAGATAAAAATGCAGTTACTCTTTTCAGGATTTTTTGTAAAAGAAACTGCAGATGGAAGTACAAAAAAAATTGATATTCTTTTTTTCAATAAGCTTTTATTCCCTTGATTTACCCAGAACCACCCCATTTGTTTAAGAAAACCACTGAATAGTGGTTTAAGAAAACCACTGAATAGTGTAATAATATTGTAAAATATCTAGACTGACTCATCTGCTGTCACATTGCTGGTCTACCACTTTATATGCAATTTGATTTCTGAGCCAAATGCTCTACCACTAGATGAGATCATTAGGGCTCACTGCCTTAGAAGAGTGAGGAAAATTCTCAGGGATGACTCTCACCTTGGTCACCACTTTTTTACCCTCCTACCAGAGGTGGGTTGCTCCCGGTTCGCACCGGATCACAAGAACTGGTTGTAAAAAAATTTAATAGTTCAGAGAACCGGTAATAAGATTGGCTGGCCACGCCC
This sequence comes from Masticophis lateralis, assembly GCA_030761175.1. Lineage (NCBI taxonomy): Eukaryota > Metazoa > Chordata > Lepidosauria > Squamata > Colubridae > Masticophis > Masticophis lateralis. Next base: position 66,223,712 of record JAUDYJ010000001.1, on the reverse strand, counting down.
CTGAACCATTTCCCAGCCCGGTTGCCGTTCGCTTACCCCGCCTACTCCCAATCTATTACTGCCTCCTGAGTTCCAGCTGATGGCTAGAGGGAAAAAAACTGTTTAAACTCTTGCCGCGGTGACATGGTTGTTAAGAATGCTGCACGGGCATAAATGTGAGGATGGTCGTAAGTGTGAGGACCAGTCATAAATGAGAAGACTTGTCAGAAATGACTTTTTTCAGCGCTCTGAGTAATCCCTATACACATAGCCATGGCCACCCGGTCACATGACCAGCTAGCCACTCCCACCCAGTCACATGACTTCCAAGCCACACCCACAAAATAAGCCACACCCACAGAACCTGTAGTAAAAAAATTTAGAACCCACCCCTGCCTCCTACCATCGGGAAGGAGACACAGAAGCATAGCCAGCCACACAAACAGGCTGAAGAACAGTTTTTATCCGTGGGCTGTCACACTCCTGAATGCGAAATAACATCATAACTACGTAGTACAATGGAATTGCAGGGCCGGCGCAATATGTAACATGTTCACACTGGTGCAATTGGATTGGGTGTTTTGTTAATATGATTTATTGGGTTAGGGATTTTCTGTCTTCACTGTGAGTTGAATTGTATTGGTGCATTGAGGGAGCTCAACCAATCTCATTGTACTTACGTTGTGCACTGACAATAAAGATTTGAAATTGAAGAGAGAGGGAGGGAGGGAGGGAGGAAGAGAAAGACTGAGAGAGTTATTGTGGATGCTCCAAAGATGTGTAGTCATTTGGGTCAAATTTTGGAGTCATAATGAGTGGTTGGAGGAAAATAAGCCCTATGTTCATATAATCCAACTTCACGCTGTTAAAAATTCTCTTCTGTAGGCATTCTTCACTCTTTGTGGCTAATTGAAATTGTTTTTGGATTCACGTATGGTCATATGATCTATTAGATAAAATATTAGTCTCTCATAATTGGGCAATATCTTTATTACATTCAACTAAAACATCACAAAAAGAATGCAAACTTCAAGCTTCCTAATTCTCCAGGTCCTCTTACTAGTCATGAGTCCCACCAGCCTTTTATTTTACCAGCAGAATTTTGCTGCCCTGATACTTCCTCTTTAGCTGCATATTTTAAAATATATTGAATAGAAAAATAGAAAATAAGATATATATCTTATATCTTATATCTTATATCTCTGTCTGTCTGTCTGTCTGTCTATCTATCTATCTATCTATCTATCTATCTATCTATCTATCTATCTATCATCTATCTATCTATCTATTTATTTATTTTTGGACACACTGTCTTTTATTTTGTTGGAACTCATCAGGCATAGTTATTTACAGCACTTCTAGTGATCAGTATTAGTTGTACAATACCAGCAGAGGAGACTATTTGTAGTTGAGGGTTGAATTGTGGAGTCCTTGGTGCTCTCTGAGCTTAGTTTTTTTGTTGCAGACATTTCATTACCAAACTAGGTAACATCATCAGTGCTAGAAGGGAGCGGGGTTTGCTCTATTTTTTTTTTTAAATAGTTGTATAGTGGTCCTAATTCTAATGGTCAGTAGTGAAGAGAGCCATTGTAACACATTGTCTTAAGTCTCCTTTAGGAGGCTTCTAGTATGAAGTCCAAACAAATTAACATCTATAGAGCTCTCTTCTGGCAGTGGAAATGAATAAGAATGGCAGGTATACCATTCATAGCATCTATATTAATTTAGTAGTTGTAGTTATTTTTAATAAATTTTATACCATCAGTACATGTTGATGATATTAAATTTCTTTTATTAGCTTCTGTCTCTGTTTTTATTTTATACTTGTGCTGTCCATAGATCTCCTTCTTATATCTCAATTTTGCTCAGGATTTGATAAGGACATAGTAATTGAGGTTGTGGGTTTCATTTGCTGAGAAGTGGCATATTTTCTTCTAAATTTATTTTGGGGATGAACAAATATAGATTAAAATCTCACTGTCATCACTCTAAAAACATAAATATAGAATGCTTAAAATGAAGTTATATCCTCTTTTCTTGATTCTTTGCCCATAGTATGATTTCTTAGGTGTATGTATGGAAGGTATTATATTTTGTCTCTCTTATAATCAGTTAAATATTTATTTAATAATACCAATTATTATTCATTATTAATTGAGGCCTTTGAACTATGTTGCTGGAGAAAACTCCTACAGTCCCTTGGACAGAGGGACAGAGAATGAGGTGACTGGATGGAATCACTGAAGCAGTAAGTGTGATCTTAAATGGACTCCCGAGGATGGTAGAGGACAGGAAGGCCTGGAGGAATATTGTCCAGGGGGTCGTGGACCCCATGTAGTCGTGGACCCCATGTAGTCGGACAAAACTACACAACAACAACCACAATAGGAACAGATAATATTAGGCCACAGATAGAGTTTCAGGATTATTTATTGAAGAATAGCTACTTTGTCATAAGGGTTATCAATATTGATAAAGCTATATTGACAATATAAATATAGATGATATAGTTATAAATACAGATATAGATAGTGCTTGATCAGCCCTTTGTGGCAGGCTGGGAAGCACTAACAAGGACTTCTGGAACTCTACTTTATGGAAGTAGGTTATAACAACAGCATCTTGAAAGCCTGACAGCATTTCCACCCCCTTCCTCTTTCATCAAAGGCAGTCAATGTGGGGCAGTCCTGAGTTCCTTTCTCACACCTTGTTTTCCCAAAGGAAGCTCATGTTTAACCAATCAATGCTATATCTATATTTTCTCCAAGATCATGATTGGCATCCTCTACACCATCTTAGTTTTCTGTTTTCTTTTCTTATAAGGCAATACCCACTTTAGTTTTTCCTTGTGATCTATCAATCTTTACAATCCATATTTTCTTCAAAGGGCTTAGATGAAACAAGGGAGGGACTCTTAAACCTCCCATGTCAGAAGATAACTAGTCAATTCAATTCAAATCTTTATTGTCAGTGCACAACATATGTACAATGACATTGGTTGAGCTCCCTCAGTGCACCTCCCCAACACAATACAACTCATAGTGAAGACAGAAAATCCCTAACACAATAAATCATGTTAACAAAGCACCCAGGCCTATTGCACCAGTGTGAACATGTTACACATTGTGCCGAACCTGCAGTCCATCATACTACATAGTTATGAAGTTATTGCTCATTCAGGAGTCTGACAGCCCAGGATAAAAACTCTTCGGCTTGTTAGTGCGGCTGGCTATACTTCTATATCTCCTTCCCGATGGTAGTCAGAAGCTTTAGCCATGAATTAGGGTTTTGATTTTTTATTAAAATATGAAAATAATCCTCTGGCTTGCCAAAGTTGAGGTATGTTTAAATTCCTAAAGGTATGTTTGACATAGAAATATGACTAAGCTTATTATGTTGCAGACAGGGGTGGGTTCTAAATTTTTTTACTACCGGTTCTGTGGGCGTGGCTTATTTTGTGGGTGTGGTTTGACGGTCATGTGATAAACAATTCTTTAGGATTTAGCAGAAGTATTGGTCTACCAGGCTTTTAACTGCTTGCAGAGCCGTACTGGTCTACCCATTTGTTTTTGGAGCATTCTGGTCTACCTATTTGTTTTTGGAGCACACCGGTCTACCCATTTGTTTTTCGAGTGCACTGGTCTACCACCACATTGCCTTTTACTGCTGACCAAAGGGCGGCCCTTTGAAGCCCCGCGGCAAGAGTTTAAACAGCTTTTTTCCTTCTACCTGATCAGCTGGGACTTGGGAGGCAGTGAATAGATTGGGGGCGGGGCCAGGCAGAGGTGGTATTTACCGGTTCTTCAAACTACTCAAAATTTCCACTACCGGTTTGCAAGAATCAGGGAGAACTAATAGCAATTCACCACTGGTTGCAGAAGACTAGAAGTTCTGACCCTGAAAAGTGCATTAGGACTATTCAAACATGCCAAAGGAGTACTTCATCAAGTGCACCATGGTCTTTGGACCATCCCTTTTTGAAGGTTTAAAGAGGTCACGTTGAAAAGTCTCAGTAGAGTAGCTTCAAAGGCCTTCTCTTTTGCCTCCATCTTATATGAAAGCATACAGAACTGTGCACAAACATTTGCATGAAGACAATTTCAATTCCTTCCCAACAGCTTCCTTTAAGCCTTGAGGAGGTACCAGTAAAGCCCTCCCTCCACCTTTCAAATGCTTTGCAGGGCCTTATAGTTGCTACCCTTGTTCAAAAACATACAAGCATTTTTTTTCTTTCAACAATGAGAAAGTATGCAGTGTTTCTTTTCTTTTTCTTTTCTTTTTTTTTATGAGAATAGAACCCTAACTCTAACCCTTAAAAATGTCAGAAGGAGGGGGACGTCCACTTAACCCAGGGGCTGTTAGATGGATAAGCTGTTCTCATCCCTACATTGTTGAGTGCAGCCTCTGGACAATCATCATTTAAAGACAGTAGGACGAAAAGGCAGCTTCATTAAAGATGTGGGAGTAATCATATGAATGGTGTTTAATGAATGTAATTTAATTTTAATTAAATTTAAATTACATTAAATCACATTTGATTTTTGTCCTAGACCCAGATATTGAGCTAAATGTGACCTCAGCATCTCCAAGGTAGGAGTCCCTGCTTTGACTCGCTGCGGTAGATGCACACAGGAAAGATGTAGTTTTGATCAGCTTGACCTTGCAGGAAACCACACAAGTCTGCCTTGCTGTTAATAAAACTTGAGCTGTGTAGTGACAGTATCACAAGCACCAGGTCTCTGATCTCCAGCTGAATTAGAAGTGGGTGTTCCTTTTCTTTTCTTTTTTGTAAAGACATGAGTCAGACTGTGACTCAGTACAATAACATGAAAATATCTCTTTTGTTTCCCAGAAATACTTCTCTGACTGAAAGCTATCGAACTATCTGGAATTTCAGTCACATACACATTATACTGCATTTTGCTGGTAGAAGGAAAATGATTGTGTGTGGCCTAATGAATTTTGTCTGGGGTTATCTGGGATAATGACCTTGATCACATGACTTGCCTTTTAAGTTAACTTCTGGCAGTTATTATAATTTTTGTGGGGGTTGGGGAGGGAAGGAAGGACCTCCAGAATATCTTCTGCAATGTTCTCCTTCAGCTACAGTTAAACAAAATCAACAGATACTTATATGGTACATGTCTATTAATATCTATGTTCTTAGCAGACATGAAAGTGCAGAATAAATAAGACAGGCCCGACTATTAAACAAAACAAGTGCTTTTTCTCAGGCTGGGCATCCTAAAGGAGATTGACCTTATCTTGGGGTTAAGCCATTTGCTGCATATGATCCATGTATTAATGGACTATAAATGTTAAAGCTCCAGTAACTGAATGATGCCTCTCTGTGGAATCTACTGCAATAAGAAAAGTTTGCCATTTTGAAGAGGGAAATATACTATAATTGTTAAATTCAGTAGGTATTGCTTGAAGACTGGGTCATTTAAAGTTGTGATGGCACAGTGGTTAGAATGCAGTATTGCAGGCTATTTCTGCAGATTGCCAGCAGTTTGATTCTCCCTGGTTCAAGGTTGATTCAGCCTTCCATCCTTCCGAGGTCAATAAAATGAGGACCCAGATTGTTGGGGGCAATAGGCTGACTCTGTAAACTGCTCAGAGAGACCTGTAAACCACCATGAAGTGGTACATAAGTCTAGGTGCTATTGTTATTGCTATTGCTATTCCTGTCAGCTTTGGAAGCCATATTAGGCCGGAAGCTTCCTTGCTGCCACCTTCTCATGGGCAGGAAAATAGGAGATCAATTCGTCCCCTATGCAGCTATCCCACCTGATCTGGAAGTTTGGAAAACTTCCAAGATATATGGTTAATTTATTTATTTATCAAATTTTAAAACTGCCCATCTGCCTCACAGAGGAACTCTGGGTGGCGTACAGCTAAAATTATATTATTGCAAAAAAGTGCAGGTAGAGGAGAGCAGCAGAAATTTCCATTACATGATTCAAAATCACATAATTTTGATGTAGCCCCCAATATCTAAATATGTTATTGGTACTACTTTTGAATTTAGAGCCAAAAAAAACAAACAAACCAAAAAACCAAAACCTGACCAAGGTGTTTCATAGATTATATTTCACCCACTGAATATTCATTCCCCATAATCCCCCTAAGAAAAACTTTCACACTGTATTGTAATCCACACATGTTTTCTATTGCCTTTGGAATTGATAGGCAAAGCAGGGATGGGAGCATTTGGTGTGAGAATGGTAGAGAGGGAATCAGTTCTGTTCTCATCACGTTTCCTCTCTAACATTTTTCTTTGATGCTGTTTGTCCCTTGCCTATAAACTAGAAGCCTAAAACTGAAATGAAAGCAGCAAAAAGAAAAAAGAAAAAGAAAAAGAAAAAATAGATGTAGCACTTAGACTTATATACCACTTCACAGTGCTTTACAGCCCTCTCTAAGCAGTTTTTACAGAGTCAGCATATTGCCCCCAACAATCTGAGTCCTCATTTTACTGACCTCAAAAGGATGGAAAGCTGAGTCAACCTTGAGGCAGTGAGGATTGGGCCCCTGGCAGTCAGCAGAATTAACCTGCAATACTGCATTCTAACCACCGCACCACCATGGTTCCTAAGAGAAGCTGCAATTATGTTGTAGGCATCATCTCAGGTATCATGGCATCATTTGCACAATGCCAAGAAATGCAGACAGAGACAGAAGATTTAAATATATATATTTCATTCAATCGATTTCTGATTCTTGGACGATGTCTGAACAGTTTTATTGGCAAAGTTTTCCAGAAGTAGTTTGCCATTGCCTCCTTCCTAGGGCTGAAAGATGGTGACTGGCTCAAAGTCACCCAGTTGCTTTTGTACTTAAAGCAGGACTAAAACTCAAGTTTTCCTGGTTTCTTGACTGATATCTTAAACATTAAATCAAACTGGATCTCCAGAAGAAGAGGAATGGAGAGGAAAAGGTTCAGCATTAGTCATTGCCTATCTAGATTGTCCTGAAAAGGCCTCTGCTGTGCTAGTGTCAAACATGAGGTTATAAAGTGATGCTTAGTCTGGATATACTGCTTTAAACACCACTTAAACTACAGAGGAGGGGAATCCGTACCCACTATTTTTTCTCATTCACCAAGCTTTTGATGTTGCACCTAGTTCCATGAAAGTTAAGTCCAACATGTATAGAGAATAAAAGTTACAAAGAGTTACACTTGAATTTCTATATAGAATTTTCCAACTTCGCAACTTTAAGATATATAGACTTGCCAGCATGGCTGGCTGGGAAATTCTGAGAACTGAAATCTACACATCTTAAAATTACTAAGGTTGGGGGAAAAAAACCTCACCTCTTCTACACTGATAGACATCTCAATTGCTGAGTTGCGAAAAACAAAGCTGCAACATGCATACATGAGGAAAGCCAGAGAAGAGGAGAGCAGACAAAAACATAAAAAATTAATTTGTGCAGCCATCTCATCTACTTTAAATTATTGGAATGGGGTAGTAAACTTTGCCTGGAGCCATCTAAATGTCTGTCTGTGCCTACAATTCATTCTGTGTACATCTGCGTGCATTCATTTGGGCATGCACACAGGTCACCCTGAGCCACAGCCACCTGCAGGCCTTCTGGCCAGAACAAGTCATCCAACTCTGGAAATAGTTGGTGCAAGGCTGAAAAGTCTGAAAATGGGAAGTACATTTTCCTTTCCTTATGCAGCAAATATTAGGTCATCATAGCCTAAGAGTGTTTGTACCATATACAGCTCCAAATGCAGGGAGCTGAAACAAGCTTGAAACAGAGTTGATCGAGATCCAGATTCTTTTCCCTCATGGCCATTCTAAAGGCATAGAATTTTTCTCATGTACCTCATCAGGGTTTTATGTGTAAGTTGCTCAATGCAGTATAATACATTTAACTGGAAACTGCCGGAGAATGAAAGATAGAGAGATGCATTCTGAGTAAACAGACATCTGCATGTATGAAGACACAACTGTCTTGTGATATTCAGTGGTGCCTGTGCCCCTGGGTAGGAATTCAGGACCGTTTGTGAATTTTACCAAGGGCTGCCATGAAACTGGATGCAAAATTGTAATGAAGTAGCAGTTCTAGACCAGTTGCTGAAACTGTCATCAAAGGACTGCTGAAATGTTGCTTGCATATTGAATTTTTAGCCTTGGAAGTGTGAACTGTGGGTTGCTCCCTACATTGTAACTGAGGAGTGTCCTTGCCTTTCTGAGGCAAACTTATGTTTTAGATTCAAAATGCAACTTAAGCTCTGAAACATCAACAAGCTGTCAACTCTCCCTCCTGGTCATACATTTCAAACTGGGGAATGCACTCATTTCCCCAGCCAAGTATGAGACCAAAACCCAGATTTCTGCTACTTTGCAATCCAAGTAATGTCTTCATGGTTTCTGGGGTTTTTTTCACCTCACCATCTCTTCTATCTACTTCTTTGTTAGGAAAAAGGTTCAGAGCAGGGGTGAAATGCTACTGATTCACACCGGTTTGGGCAAACCAGTAGTAAAAAAAAACTACCGGTTTGTCTGAACCAGTATTTCTGACAATCAGCTATGCCACGGGATTTATATTCGGTAGAAAGCAGGAAATCCTACTTTCTAGTGAATCTTAATCGCGCAGCACAGCTGTTCTCCCCTCTCACTGTACTGACCTTCAAAAGGCTCCTTTTTCCACATGAAGCACACGTTTGGCGTGCACCACGCATGCACAATCAGCGAACCAGTGGCAATCCGTGGAGGATTTCCTAATCTCTGGGTTCAGAATTTATGAGGTTTAGCCCAACCATTACATAGAGTGGAGTTCTTTCTCAGGCAAATAGTCAGGTCAGACATCCTTCAGATCCAAAGAACTTCACATCCTACCCCAATCTTCTCTCTTTTAGAGACCTTCTTATTTTCAGAAGTTTAATGGAAAAGGGACATAAATTTTCCCTCCAGAGTCAGAATTCTGTTTAAAGCAAAAAAAATCTGAGGATACATTTAACATGTTTAGATTTCAGGAGGACATCATTCTTAAATTGTCTACCCCTACCAATACCAAAATAATTTGATCAACTAGGGTAATCTGCATTGAGAGTTGAATCTTAATCAATTATTTAATTAATATTTAATTAATCAGATATATAAAGAGCTAGAGCTAGAAAGGGAGAGATAGAGAGAGACAAAGAAAGAGAGAGAGAAAGAGAGAGAGAAAGAGAGAGAGAGAGATCCTGTTTTCCCCTTCCCCATATTCAAAAGACTCTGGATGATTATATTTATTGATTTATAAAATTTATATGGATGCCTGCATTATACACAATAATCCCAGGCAATTTATTACCATAGGCAGTAAAAATGGAAAAGAAACAACATTCACAAAACTCTTACAGGAAAACCTTCATACTTCCTCAATTCTATCGTCCACATTTCTAAGCTCACTTCCATCCTAGCCTGGCACTTGGATGTAAGGACTCTGGAACTCAGAGGAAACTCTTCCATATAGCCATGGCAGCTACGAAGAGTGGTACATCTCCAAAACCCTACCATATGATTACTTCTCTTAAAAGGGACCAAGATCACATACACTTTATTCAACCTAGTTAGACAGGCAGATAGCGTCAGGAAGTGGTGGTCCTACTAACAACTGGCCCTATATCAGCTGCATTGGGAAAACTAAATCAAGAAATGAGCTTTCAGGAAAGCTAAAACTATTGTTATTGTGCTTGGCTATATTAATATAATTTTGCAAATTGGATGGTGTTGAACCTCCCTCTTCGTATACTCCAGTGAATCAGAGAGCTATTTTATTTATCTGTTGTGAATTTAAAACATGTTTCATGCTCTGTTGCCCTGGCAACGCATCTTGCATATCTCCATCAAGGTTATCTGTATAGCCAACACCTTGAATTGTTCCCAGAAAGAAAATGGGAAGCAGTGCAGCTCATGCAATTTACAAGACTGGTAAAACATAGAGTATCAAGAACTACATGCACCACTGAACTTTGACTATCTGTAACTTCCAAATGGAACAAGGACAATCCTATGTAGAGAGCATCAGGTAGTGAGTAGGGAATGATTGTAGTGATCTGCATTGTTGCTAGTCTGCTTCCAGGTAGAATTGAATAGAATAACAGAGTTGGAAGGGACCTTGGAGGTCTTTTAGTCCAACCCCTTGGTTAGGCAGGAAACCCTATACCCGTGATAGCGAACCTATGGCACATGTGCCACAGGTGGCCCACCAAGCCATATTGATAGATATGCAAGCATTGCCCAAGCTCAGCTCCAGTGTGCCAGCTGATTTTTGGGCTTTCCGGTTCCACCGGAAGTTAGCAAATGGGCCGCTTCTGGCCTCCGGAGGGCCTCTGGGAGGGGTGGGGAAGGCTGCTTTTGCCCTCCCCAGGCTCCTAGAGAGCCTCTGGAGCCTGGGGAGGTGAAAAACGGGCCCACCATGCCATTGCATGGAAAGAGTGGGGGGGTCGTGCACATTGAATTATGGGTGTGGGCATGCATGCGCACAACCCCCCCCATGTTCCCCTGTTTTTGGCATGCGACGGCAAAAAGGTTAACCATCACTGCCCTATACCATTTCAGACAACTGTCCAATCTCTTCTTAAACACTTCCAGTGTTGGACCATTCTGGAGGTAAGTTGTTCCACTGATTAACTATTTTAACTGTCAGGAAATTTCTTCTTAGGTTGCTTCTCTCCTTGATTAGCATTGCAGTCCACATGAGCTGAAATTTGTATTCATGGATCCAACTGCTTCCATGATTGAAACAGGTCAGGAGCCTTGTCCCCTCCAGTCCTTTTCTTTTCATTAAACTATGCATATCCAATCCCAAGAACCGTTCTTTCTATATTTTAGCCTCCAGTCCAGTGGTTTGTCATTGCCTCCTTCCTAAGGCTGAGAGAAAGTGGTGGTCCAAGGTCACTTAGTTGTCTTCAGACTAGACTAGAACTCACAGCCCCCAGTTTCTAGACTGATGCTTTAACCACTATAGCAATGGTATAGCATTATGGTTCCTGGCATGGTACAAAGCCAAATTATTTGATTAACCATTTATTTCTTATAATTTCTGCCCACCTGGTAGATACTAGCAGAACTGATATGTTTCAGGTCCCTTCAATTAACCAATGTCATCTATGAAGGCACAGGAAGTGTGTGTTCTCTGTCCTGATGTCTTTGAAGACTCTCAATTGTTCAAGTCATGGCTATCCCAAAAGTGCTTTTCAAAAGGCAACTGGACTTTTGAAACCTAAGAAAATCCAGTTACTTTTTCAAACAGGCATTTGGGATTCTCTGTCATGGTGCCCACACTTTTAAATGACGTCCTGTTCTGAAATCCACATGACTTCTACTTTGTTGGCATTTTGCAAAGCCTTGAAGATTTGGTTGCTTTTCCAAGTCTTGATGTGAAATGGATGGGACCTCTTGGGCATGTTTCTTATTTCAGTTTTCTGCTTACCTACCACTCCTGAATCTCATCCTGGTTCTTACTCTTTGTGAACTGCAGAGAGTCAGTACGAATTGGTTGGTGTCCAAATTGAAAGTAATGAATAAATGTAAGCTAAATTCACATTTTCAATTGGTTATTTCACTCTGGAAAACAAATGTATCTTGGGTTGGACCTGCGGACTCTCCAAATTAAGTTAGCTTTAGATTCCATGGAACTGACACTGATGGTGCTACTTAAAGGACATTTCTCTCCCTTCTTTCCACTGCGACAAATCAGTTCATCTATTGTATTTCATGCAACGTACTGCTTTTCCTCAGATGCCTAGTAGGAAAGTGACTCTCTACTAAAGGCCCATGGAGAAATATAGCTGTTTGTTTCTTCTTTCTGCTTCAAATAAGCTTCCAACTTTCTTGGAACTCCATAGTTAAGGCTTACCTCCCATAGCAGTTCTCATTTTACCAGAGAGCTAGACCAGGTCTTTCTGGTAGGAGAGGGCAGGGGTGAAATCCAGCAGGTTCTGACAGGTTCTGGAGAACCAGTAGCAGAAATTTTGAGTAGTTCAGAGAACCAGCAAATACCACCTCTGGCTGGCCGCATATTGGGGTGGGAATGGAGATTTTGCAGTATCCTTCCCCTGCCATGCCTACCAAGCCACACCCATCAAATCACACCACACCCACCAAGCCACGCCCACAGAACTGGTAGTAAAAAAAATTGGATTTCATCACTGAAATCCAGTGTCAAACTGTCACGCGCAGGCCATGCCTACCCTAGATCTGTGAAGAGGAAAAATGACACGAAACATGATGGCAATGTGACATGGTAAGTTTGACACCCGTGTGGTAGGAGAGAGTCCTTAGCAAGGGTGTTGTCCTAACATGTGAATTCTCCACTCCATATATCTGTGAGAGCAGTGATAGCATTGCAGTCCACATGAGCTGAAATTTGTATTCATGGATCCAACTGCTTCCATGATTGAAACAGGTCAGGAGCCTTTGCAGGACCCACATTAGTAGGTCAGTAGCAAGACTGTTATTACAGGGCAACAGTAATTCTGCTTTTTTCTGACCCAGCTGTTGGCACATACAAAAAAATGGTATCCTTTGTGTTTCAGATTTTATAAAAGTAGCCAGATGCTACTTTTGGTATTTTTTTAAGACATCTGCCTTGGTTGAACTATGTTATTATAGTATATGACTGTTTACTGGAGGCTATTTTTAAGACTTCAAAGGAGAAGCAATGGGAGGAATGGGTAAAAGAGTATCAGGTCATTTTGCTGCAAGCTCCAATCCTCACATAATCATACTCAATTTCAGAATATGCATACAAAGGGATGGAGCTTGCCACATGATAGTGTGACATCGCTTTCATCATTTCCTGCCCCTATGTACACCTCCACTTTAGAATGTCTTCGGTTTAATGGAATATTAGATGGTACAATACAGGAAAAATAACTCTACTGCTACTATTGTTTTATTTTGCCTTTCCTCCAAGGAACCAAGTGTAGTGAGTTCTGCCTACCACTATTTTGCAAAGTTATTTTCATAACAATCCTGTGTGGTAGATTTAAGTTGACCGGCCCAAGTTAACCTAGTCAATTGCTCATGGTTTAATGGGAATTTGACTCTAACTCTCGGTATTCCCAATACAGATCTCAAACGAATACATTGTGCTGATCTTACTGCCCTATAAAGAAATAAATGAATGGGGTTTTTAACATATTGAGAATCCTGAAGCAGAGAGATATAGAAACACAGATATGTACTTTGAAGTACAAATTACCATAAACTAGATTAAGGAATCTTTTAAAACTTTACTTTGTTGGTAGAAATACAACCATCTGAAATCCATCAGGTTTGATCAACAATTTTATTTAATTTGCATTTCAATGTGAACTTAACCAAATTTGTTCTTCCCAAGACAATATGTTAACTAAAATACAATTATTTTTCTCATCTTCACATTTTTTTGGATTATGTTCTGCGGTATCATGTAAATGTGTAGATGAGGAGACATGCATGTGTGAACTTTAAAAACAAACAAAGAAACTAATGATGGAAAGAAGACAAAGGGAATGAAGCCAGAAAACAAACTGAGCAAAATTTGACATCTCTGTACATATAAGTACAATTTGAATAGGGTTTTTTTGCATTTCTTTTTCTGAGCCTTTTCTTGCTATGTTTTCAATGAGAAGTTTATTGGGGGGAGGGGGAGAGACCACATCTCAACGTGCTCCAAACTTCTCATGTTGCAAGATACCCACAACAATAATTTCTTCATCTTATATTCCATACACGTTTGACACTCATACTTAATGTTCAACAAATATAACCTTTTGGTGTATATTTATGCAGCTCTTAAGCAGTAAATACTGCCATTTGGAAAGCTTAATATAGATTGTTGCTACTTGACATTCCAGTTAAATAACATGTGTTTAGACTATAGATCATTCTCAGGGTATGTGAAAAATATGCCATCCCAAATGTTTAGAAAAGTTGCATCCCCTGAGACTATGTCCCGAGACTCCCTTTAAGCAAAGTGCTTAATATAAATCCCAGTTCCACACCTACTATTTGCATAAGATTCTTTTCATTTGCATAATTCTCATGATAAAGTAGTATAAGCAGTGTGTAAACATTTACTAAATGAAGTGCTCTCTGCTCTTTTTATTGCCACTAGCTTCTGTTAGTAGATTGTTTTAAATACATAGATGATCAGTTATAGTCATCATCATTCCTTTCATGAATTTCATGCAGATGACCCAAGATGGAGAAGAGGAACAGCAAGAACAACAGTGTTATCATATGGGATAATCACATCCTACTTTATATTGAAATAGGCACTGAACTATACATGCAATTCAGCCCATAATTTATTGGACCTATGGTATCCCTTATGGCTCTAGCTGGTCCCATTTGCTATTTAAGAAATCTTTGGAAGAGGTCATTTAGATCTTTGGAGTAGGGTGCCCTCAATGCATACACACATCCATATACTGATGACACAATATATTAATGACACCTAGATTTGCTTTTCTCTACCACCCAACTTCAGGAAAGCAATCAGCAGCACTGACCTTCATTTTGCCTTGATAATGGGCTGGATGAAGGAGAACAGGGTGAAATTAAATCAGAGAAGGTCAATGTAAAGAGAAAAGAAGATTTGAGCACTGAAGTGTTTAGGATGGAGGTTGCACAAGAAAGAACAGTCTGGGAATGTTCTTTGCCACTGTGTTCTCAGGTAGTGACTATGGCAAGGCGCATACTGGCATAATTTCTCAGCAATGCAAATTTAGTCACGGTTACTCATGCTTTGGATTACAATGCCTTGCAATGTCTTTTACATGGCTATGCTTGCAAACAGTTCAGGAATTTCAATTGGTTAAAAATGCAGCAGCCAGATTGCTGACTAGTGCAAGTTGCAGGGATCTCGTGATGCCTGGACTCAAAGATTCTGCACTAGTGGAGAATTGTGTATCAGATTCAATTCAAAGCACTAGTGATGATCTTTAAAGTCAACACTTAATCTGGAGGATGAGCTTTCCCAGTTACTTAGGTCAGCATTTTGAAAGTGTTCACATTTCCAGAAATCTAGCTATCCAGTAAAAGTGACAAAAAGTTTTTCCAACAATTTACTGTACATTTGACCCTCACCTTTATGAAAACGACGTAGCTGCATCTTTATCACAATTTTTTACTGTTCATTGAATTGTAAGATGTCTTCAGACTGCATGTGTGTGTTTATATAGAATTTGTGTCCGTAGGGATATAATTTATGTTATGGGATTAAGTTTTATTTCCACTTCAACAACAGAAGAAATGTTTGAGGCTAGGTTCAGACAGCATGTTTTATCCAGATCAGTTACATATCTACTGATTGTATTCATACATGCAGTCGTGGGCTTGGAGGTTTGCAAGGAGACAAGAGTTTATGATGACACTACATCCTGATGTTATCATGGAAATGATACATTTTACACACACTTGTGTCATGTTCCTATTAGATACTGCATGGTCACAGAATGGGACAACTTGCCACCGCCAACTCATTGCGACCAACTCGCCATGGCCAACTCACCATGGCCAATTCGCTGTGGGACAACTCACTGCAGGACAATTTAACAATTCAATTTAATCAGTAAAAATAAACACAAAATTATTTTAATTGTGGTCATTCACATTTAATTCTGTTTCTCCTTTTGCAACCTTTCTTTAATAATTCTATTCCACCATTTCTTTGATGTTAGTGTAACTCTTGTCCCACAGCAAATTGTCCTGTGGTGAGTTGGCCATGGCAAGTAGGCCGTAATGAATTGTCATAGACCCGCATGGTCATGCCATTTGAACAAAGACACCATGATGCATGTTATCATTGGCTTGTAATGATGGACATCTGTACTTGGTGATTTGAACTTCCTTTTGTGAGTATGTCTGTGGACTAGCATGTTATAGGAAATGTAATTAAATTAAAATGCAAATCAAATTAAAGGTTAAAAATGTATAAGAAAAAAATATTGAATAAACAGCTGAAATACATTGTGTGGATAAAGCATAAAAAATAGAATAGGATGGAATGGAATGGAATGGAATGGAATGGAATGGAATAGAATAGAATAGAATAGAATAGAATAGAATAGAATAGAATAGAATAGAATAGAATAGAATAGAATAGAATAGAATAGAAAATTTTATTGGCCAAGTGTGATTGGACATACAAGGAATTTGACTTGGTGCATATGCTCACTGTGTACATAAAAGAAAAGATACATTCATCAAGAATCATAAGGTACAACACTTAATGATAGTCGTAGGATACAAATGATACAAGCAACAAAATTACAGTCCTACAGTCATAAGTGGAAGGAAATGGGTGATAGGAACCATGAGAAGATTAATAGTAGTGCAAACTTAGTAACTAGTTTGACAGTGTGGAGGGAATTATTTGTTTAGCAGAGTGATGGCAATTGCTCCTGGAAGCACAAAGCCGAGAACACCAGGCTGAAGGTGACGAATGAGACTTCATCGAAACATCGCCAAGACACTTCCAATTTTACGTGGGAGAAGACCCGAATAAACAAAGACCTGAGAAGAAATTATTGTTGTAGGTACTGGTATCTTGCAATATGAGATGTCTGGTCCAGGTTGAGATTTTTTGTTCCTGGATGAACTTCTCACTGAAAGGCAAAAGCATAGGAAGAATTGGTTCCAGTTCCTTAACACTCTTGCTGAGAAAAAGTAATGTGAAAACAACACATTTTCTTTATTGGAGCTTCTTTCAGCAACAAGGATTACCTAGATCCTTCCTTCTCCATGCATTCCTGGATGAGAAGTCTGTTTATTATTTGAATCCCTGCTATAAGGCTGGGAAATCTCTGCTATAAGGCTAGGAAAGTTTTAAGATGGCAGGAGCTGGAAATAAACTATCCAGTGGGGTGAAAGTAATTGTGTGTTTGTTGAATCTCCTGAACCAACTAATGAAAACTTCAGCTGGAAAGATGTTCCAGTGTATTTCCCAGACTGGGAAACAAGGAGATATTTAACAAGATTGGCTGCCTGACTGCTTCCAGGTCCAATTCAAGGTGTTGGTTATTACCTTTAAAGCCTTCTATGGGATAGGTCCAAGATATCTGAAGAACAGTCTTTCTCTTAATGGCACTGGTCCACCCCACTCATGCTGGAAGAAGGGACTTATCATGAACCCCATCAGCCAAGGAATTTCAGCTGATGGGATCCAAGAGAAAAAGCCTTTTTTTGCATCAGTCACCACCCTTTGGAAAACCTTGCCCCAGGAGAGAGATACGGCCTCTCCTGGCCCCCTGGGTCTTTAGAAAAGGCCTTAACAACATTGGGGCTCTGAAGACTGGAAGATGGACTGGAAATGGCTGGTGCAATAACAGAGAAGGTACCATCGCGTCTCCATTCTAAACTCTAAACTTGGTATCTACATTGTAAGTTGCTCACTTGCCTTGAACTATGAGATAGGTGGCAAGTTAATTGAATAAATAAGTAAATGGCAAATTGCTTTATGTCAAAAAAAATAATATGATTATACTCATGTAGTCACCTGGAATCCAGCTCAATTTGAAAGCAAGGATAAGGGTACAAAGCAGTGGTGAAATCCAATTTTTTTACTACCGGTTCTGTGGGCATGGCTTGGTGGGTATGGCAGGGGAAGGATACTGCAAAATCTCCATTCCCACCTCACTCTAGGAGAAGGATACTGCAAAATCCCCATTCCCATCTCACTCTGGGGATAACCAGAGGTGGTATGTGCCGGTTCTCCAAACTGCTCAAAATTTCCACTACTGGTTCTCCAGAACCTGTCAGAACCTGCTGGATTTTACCCCTGGTACAAAGGGAAGGAAAAGATAACACACTTTATTCTTTCCCACGCCTGCAAGGATTGATTTCTCAGACCTTGAATGTCCCCAAAACACCAAGTGAAATTCCTTTGCTTTTCTGAATATTTTTTGATTGTTGTCATACTGACAATGTATAATAAATGAAATATTTCTGATTCCCTTAGCAAGAAAAATAACTAATATGATGCAGAGAAAGTCCTTCCATTTTAGGTCAAAAATGTATTCTCTCCACACCCATGCCCCCATTTTTGAGACAAAAAATATTTGACCTTTGGACTTTTACTAACAATTCATCAAAGATTCTTCTGCCTTTTTTCACAATTCAACATCTCTTGTACAGCTCGCTCTGCCAATGGTGCTTACAACATTTCAGTGGATGTTGGATGGCAACTGGATAAATATTTGGTGCCTGAATGAGAAGAGTGAAGATCTTTGACATCATGAGAATGGAATTTTGAATGGGATGTCAAGGTAGGAATGTGCAACAAAAGCCTGTCAGAAGAAATAAAAGGACGACAGCCTAAGGAGAGATCATGTGGAGGTTTTTGTTCAAAGTTCAGTGCTTTTTTTTAAACTTTGTTTTTATTTTTTTCCCCAAAGACTCCTTGATATTACCATCCTACAGTACAATGTGTTAAAAACAAGACTTTTAAAAAGAAAACCTGGAAATTAAGCAAGAGAATGATGATTCAGTCTTTTTAAATTATTCTTAAAGGAAACCCCATCTTTTTAAAATTTTCTTTTTAGCAATGGAAACAACCTAAAAACATTTGTAGAGTTGAACTGGAGTAGTCCAAAGGCTTCTTTAGTGTAACCTTGTGTTCTGAGGGTGCTCAATCCAATATTTTGGGATACATATATTCAGTGATGGGATTCAGCCAGTTCGGGCTGGTTCAAGCAAATCAGTTGTTAAATTGCTGGCTGGCCCCACCCCTCCCTGCCCCGCCCCTTCCAGGAGTCCCCAAGCACCTTGTTTTGGCTCTCAGGTAAGTGCAGGCTCCCAGGGGGGTGCAGGAGGCTGAGTGCTGTCTGTCATATCCCCTGGCCATGGCCACACCCACCTAGCTGGGAGTGGTTAGCCCACCTAGGTTATTAAATTATTTGAATACCACCACTGCATACATTGAAGGATTACAGCATCTTGCCAATTCATAATCCTTGTCATATTCCTTCAAATGCTGCATGGATCTATCATAAAACCATGGATTTGCACACTCTTCTGGGGAGCTTAGAGGAAACCACTTTTTATATTCCTTTAGGACTAAATACGTATATTTTTATTAATACTTCCTAATATATTAGTAGATACCAATTCATAAGAGTACTTTACCTTGTATTCTAAGGCAGTCAACTATGCCATCTTTGTTAAGCATCACTGTAGCTTACTTTGTCAGTTGCTTTTTGAATAGCCAGGATAACAAGGTGGCAATTCTCAACTCTCCATATGTCTGCTGATAATTTCATAGAATGCAGATAGGTTAATAGGTGTTACTTTTGCAAAAGAAAACTAAGCAGACAAAGAAGTATTTCAGAAAAAGGCTATAAACTAATGAAGGAACAGGAGGATTGAAAAAGCAGTGAACAATAGAGCAGGAAGGATGAGACCAGTGAGAAACTGTACTCTGAGCAAATTTTATCAGACTACTATTGGCCATGAGCAGTGGTGGGATTCAAATAATTTAACTACTGGTTCTCTGCCCTAATGATTTCTTCCAACAACCAGTTCACCAAACTGTTCAGAAAGTTAACAATCGGTTCTCCTGAAGTGGTGCAAACTGGCTAAATCCAACCACTGGCATGAGTATATGTGCATGAGGGAGTGTTCTTATTTTCCTGAGTTGAGTGGCTAAGAGAGAAACTGATCCTAAGAGATATGACAATCAGATTAAATGCTGAAGATAGAAAACTCAAAAATTATTAGTCTGGAAAAAAAGTAGACTTTATAGAGAAAATATCAATAATTTCTTCCGGCAGGGAAGAAAAGCATAGACAAAGATGGTTTGAAGGGTGGGTGGCCAGCTCTGAGGGAGCTAGTCAGTTAGGAATGTGAGATCCAAAGATGAAAACCTTCAGATAGCCAGCTGAAGAGTTGCACGAAAGGAACATGTTTCTCCTGGTGTCTCCTTCACAGCGTTGTAGGCAAGTATCCTAAAGGGGGCAATCTTGGCCAATGGCTGTAAGCCATTTTCCCATAAATTTAAACTGATCAACCAGTTCACTTTAGACCTCTGCTCTATTCCAGAGAGTGCACTTCAAAAACAGGTCTTTCCATTTTCTACTGGGTGCTATATAAATGGTACTTGTAATAGATATCCAGATTAAATAGTATTTTAAAGAAAAACCTTTCTTCACTCAGTTTAAATTTGTTAATGTGGGGTATATTTTCAGAATGGTTTAATGTTATTGTTTATACCACATTTCCTCTGTTTAATATTTCAGCTACCCCCTTTTCAATTGCCTCATCACAATTTCAATTAACTTTTATGCTTTTTGTCCCGTGTCACCAAATCAGCTTGCAGCTTTTCCTTTTTTTTTTTTTCGCTAAGGGATTTTGAATTTTGATTCTCTCTGTTTTTCCAGTTTTAAAGCTCAGTGAAAAGCCAGCTTTATTTTAGCTTTCCTCATGCTTTCTAAATTCCTTTGGTTTATTATCTGCCTGCTGCATTTGTCTGTGGTAACATTTCATAGTGTGCTTTTTAACCATATCTAGTCAGCAGAATTGAAGGAGATCTCCTACCAGAAGTGAAAGACATTCTTTCCTGCCCCTTGCAGCTACAATCCACCACTCATCCCATTCCCTCTCATATTCTCTTTTTCAAGTAGCAGCCCTCAATCTGCACCAAAATGCAGTTGGCTGTCCTACAGACATCATTCCCATTTGATTCACCCCTTGACAGATTGTCAAGTGGACATGGCAACAGTGCAACATTCTGAAGAGTCCTTGGGCATCAGAATATTAGATTGGCCAGCAGGGTGGCAAGCTGTTCCAGAGATTTTAATTCCTTCAGCACATTGTAGTATAGATATTCCAAGTGATGGATCAGGAAAGTGATGGATGAATATTTAGGTTCAGTGTTCCATCTATCCTAATCTCCTGATGGTAGTAGCTATTTAATCTTCTCATTGTTCCTATCACCCATCTCATCCTACTTATGAATGTATGACTGTAACTTGTTGCTGTATCCTTACGATTTATATTGATTGTTTCCTAGTATGATTTGATTGCTTATTTGTACCCTATGACTATTATTAAGTGTTGTACCTTATGATTCTTAATGAATGTATCTTTTTTTTTTATGTACACTAAGAACATATGCAGCAAAGACAGATTCCTTGTGTGTCCAATCACACTTGGACAATAAAGAATTGTATTGTATTGTATTGTATTCATCTTCATCGATTATGGAGGTTTTAAGAAAAGACCCTATCATTCACCACTTTCATTACAGATGAACATGTATGCACTGTTAAAATACACACAGAGAGAAAGCAATCTTGATTAGAGATATCATACATATTCAATAGAATGAACCAGTATTCATTTTACATGTACTACATTGTTTTAGACAGAATACAAAGATTCTGCTTGTAATGCACAATAAGGTTACATGGATCTGATTCTGAGATAAAAAGCACTGTACGGTACTCATGGCAGAAATGGTTCTGAACTGGTTCTGAATAAGGAATTTTCACAAATATTGAGAGTTTCCACATTTGGGGAATCAGAGTTCCTATTCAGACTTTATCCCTTTCTTACAAGCTAGCTGTCTGGTCTAGAGCCCCACAGCATTTCACCTCTCTAAAAACTAATGCCTACCTTGGTGTTCCAGCCAGGGGTAGTATTCACTTACCTTCGCTATTGGTTCACAAATGGGAGCGCATGCGCCACCTCTGTGCATGCGCAAGACCTTCTGTGCATGTGCAGAGCGTCAAAACGGGATGTGATGGTGGGTGGGTGGAGCCTCCCGCAGCCACCGCTATCTGAACTGGATAGAACCAGCTGAATAGCACCACTGGTCCCAGCTCTATGGATAGAGTTCTTGGAGGAAGATGTTATTATTCATAGGTTATAGAGAGGTTCAGAGAGCAGTACTGAAGAATCAGTACTAGAATTTCAAGTATGAAAATTGATGAAACCTCAAGCTGAAAGGTCCTCGATCTCTCCTTCAGATCCACTGGTTCCTCAGCTGTTGTGTCCTCCTCTGTCCAGACCACTGCTGGGTTTTGAAGTCATGATAACATGGCTGTGGGTTTGAGAGGGGAGACATGTAATCATACATTGCACAGACAGATTTATTTACAATAGCTTCCACACATCACAGAGGGATACTCAGGAAATGGAAGGGAAGAAAGAAAGATAAATGAAATTCAACCAATTGTTTGATATTAAGTAGCTCTTAAGTAGGAAGATTTCAAACTGTTAGGTCACCGAACTATGAAAATTCCAGGCAGCAGGGGGAAAATAAGGCAATTAAAGCAAAGGAGAAATAAAAATACTATGGTTTCAAAAACAGAATATATGTATTCATTTTACATTAGTAGTAATGTAAAGGAAAAACTAAACTCTGTTATGAACATCTCTATAGAAAAGAGAGTACAGCTGAAACATTCACCTAGAAGACTTAGAACTGGCTTGTTCTGTTCTCCTGTCAACTCTTCTGGTTTAAAAATGGTTGCACTAGTAATTTCAGTACTGGAGAGACATTTTGCTTACATAATTGAATGTAAAACATGACTGCCCTTTAAAAGATCAATTTCTATACTGAGAAAGCCATTCTAAAATAGTTGTCCCTCTCTGCTTCTCTTACTTTTAAACATTATTCACAAAAGACCAATTCTAATTAGAATAGCTCACTTCACTGAAAACTAAAATGCAAAGGTCAGTGATGAAAATGACATGTTGGATCACATAGATGATTCACCCTTTTCTTTAAAATAGAAATGAATCTTAAAAATAATGTTATTAAAATGGTCCACACTGTTACATTGTTCAACTTGAAGACTTCTTTTAAAAATTGCTTAACGTATCTCTTTTAAATTTTCTTAAAATCTTCCTTTAAACGAATCTAAATAAGTCTGCCTACCTTTTTGGGTGTGCATGTGTTTGAATAACTCGGCAATAAATATATATATTTATTGTCGTCAAGGAATGACAAACTGACATTCCATGGATACTAGGAGACATTACAGCTGAAAGGCAGCTGAATGCAAGATTTGACTGCAGAAAATTCACTCCAGACCAGGGGTGTCAAACTTGAGGCCCAATGGGCTAGATGCACCACATGCTGGCCATGCCCACCCCCAGTTTAGCAAAGCAGGAAAAAATTGTGATATGTAACGTGACAACAATGTGTTGTCACGAATTTGACAACCCTGCTCTAGATTGTATTCATTTCTGAAATCGATAATAGTGGACATTTTAAAATGGAAGGAAAATTCCTTTATTTAGAGTATTTTCTTCAAATCATATCAATTTCTATACAGTCGTGTCCCGGGGCTTAAAGGCCTATGGGGTAGACAAGCTTTTTCCTAGGGATGCCTAGTGTTATGTCCTTATAAGGACATCCGCCTGGGATTGGCTGAAGATCCTTTCGGCGGGAGTTTTGAATCCCTGTCAGTGGGCGGTGCGTCTGCCGGAGCAAATATAAGGAGAGCTCCGGCAGCGCAGTGCCAGTTCAGTTCTCGTTAATAAACGTTATTACTTGAACTCTGCTGGTCTCATCTTCTTCCTGCGCCGATCTAACACCTAGCTTTCAGATTAAGTTCATGTGATCCTTCAAAGACTTCAAAAATCTATTCAACCATCTTGAAGAATAACTTTTTCTTTCTGAGGTGGCTTATCAGACAGAAGGCAAGGGCAGAAAGACAACAAGGAAAAGGAGGTAGCAAGAAAGGAGTAATTATAACTACATTGGCTCTGACCTCACTGACTTTTGATTATGGCCCTAGTGATAACATGAGTCATTCAAGAATTCAGCCTGAGCAAATGGGTCACTCTGAATTTAACAGGTTTCTTTCTTTATGCTAAAGGTAGTTAAGACTATTGATGTTCTGTCTGTCAAATATGTGTTATGAGGATTGGATTAAAAAGGGTTTCATATTTCATTGCTCCTGATGAAAACTGCTGCTCTGATTTCAAAAGGCAGTATATGATCCAGAACAGTCTAGATGTCTAGATATGTGTTGAAACACAATATTTTATATTAAAGGCTCCTTGTGTTGAGGGAAAAATAAGAAATTCCTGAACATCACTCACTTGTGAGTATATTCTCCTAAGAGACTTAAGAAATTGGAGAAATACAATTGAGATTGTACTTCTGCCTTTTCCCTAGCCAATGAAAGAGAAACTTATTGTACAGTGTTTCTAAAGAAACAAACAAGAAACAAAAAATCACTGGATCTTTTTACCCAAAGTTCAACAAATTGAGCATCTCAACTCTTACTCTGTTTTTCTATATAATCCAGAAATTTAGAAATGACATGGAAGACACCCAGTGATCTGTGAATCACTACAATAAACATAGATATCGAATCATTTAAACCTAATATTTTATTTAAAGGGTCTGATTTTTTCTAACATGTAACAATATCTGTGACTGATATTTATGACTATAGAAGTATGTATCCCAAAGGTGCTTTTACAAGAGGCACCTGGATACCTTGTTTTTCTTTAAAGACATTTCACTTCTCATCCAAGAAACTTCTTCAGCTCTGACTGGATGGTGAGGAATGGAAGGATTTATATTCCTTATAGACAGCTGGTCATTTGCATTCTTTTAGAGAGTACAACACAGTACAACACAGTCCTTTCAGCTGTTCCAAGAAGGCTCCACACCTATTTGCACTCCTCAGATAATCTTGATGACACAGATAAGTGGTCTCAATGACTCTTTAAAAGAATCCAAATGACTAGCTGTCTGTAAGGAGCATAAACCCTTCCATTCCCCGTCATCCAGTCAGAGCTGAAGAAACTTCTTGGATGAGAAGCGAAACATCTTCAAAGAAGATGCAGGGCAGTGAAGAGAATAGGATTACATATACATATAATAATTTTATTTATTATTTATAAACAGTAAGTAATAAATTGAGTCAACTTAGTGTATCTGCTAAGACCTTGGCATAGAATTTAGATGTTTATGCTAGCCCTGCTTGTTGAAACAGAAAGGTCTTCAGGGCACATCGGAAAGTGTGAAGATCTGGGATTATTTGTATTCCAGGGGGTATTTTGTTCCAAAGAGTAGGTGCCCCCACAGAGAAGGCTCTCTCCCTTGGAACTACTAGACGACATTGTTTTATTGATGATACTATGAGTAGGCCTACTCTGTGAGAGCGTATTGGTTGGTGGGAGGTTATTGGCTATGATACTATTCAGCTTCTTATAGGTTTTGACCTGTTCATATTGATTTGCTGTGTACCTGATTAACATCTTTTTAATCCAAATGTTTTAAATAAGATTTGGCCGTGGGTTAGTTTGGGTGCAAATCACTAAGAACCTTTAAACACACACACACACACACACAAACACACACACACACACACACACACACACACACAGAGCTCTTCCTGCTTTGCTATTTTAATGTTTTAAAATAGCAGTGATTGTAATGGTGATTAATATCTACCATTGTAAAGTACTTACCCCACTTTTGTGAAACTAGCATCTGTTTCCACGGAAACAGCAGCTAGTGATGGAAAAAAAGACCTCACTGGGGGTGGGGGGTGGGGGAAGGGCTGTATATTTTAACTATTACATTCTTTCTGCAAATGTTTCAGAAATCTACTGAGGGAACGAATGAAAGAGTTTGATTGTGTATTAAACTGATGCTGCTATATTCCAGGATAAATATCCTATATAATGAGAGCAGAATGGCCTTTGTATGTGACAGATATCGCTAAACTACAATTCCTGGCAGTCCCACTCAGGGTGGCAGAGTAAGACTGCTAGTCAGTATAGCGATCAACAATTACTGAGCATTGTAATTCAGTAAATCTAGAGAGCTATAATTTTCTTCCTGCTGTAAATAAAATGCTTGTATCACCTCAGCCTAAACAACCATTTCTCAACTTCAGGTAGTAAGCCGATGTGTTGGATGGCAAAAACCGAAATGATAAAACTCCGGCAAGCTTGGTTTGCAAAAGTATTTCACCATTCCAAAACCCTGGAAAACAGTTCCATGGAATCTCCTAAACCTATTTTAATTCCTGATGTTTCAAAGGCAGAGGAGTCTGAACAAATCTCAACATATCCTTCTATTAGCTCCTCAGGTACAGTCTACAAGTCTAAGTAATCTGGTCCACCAGCCCATTCCTACTGGTCTGATAAAGGGAATGATATTGGAAACAATCTTGCATATCTGTCTTTTTTTTTTCTTCATGTCTACCACAAAGTTTTGAAGGAGTAATATCAGTAATCTTGTGGGGAGATAAAAATCCAAGATGCCAACAACCTTGACACAGATGAGAGGCTTGAGGAATACTATACATCCTAGAAACTTTAGCAACATAAACTTACAGGAAATTGGGGGAAATTGTTTTTTCCAAGATCTCTGGGACTTGATATTCTACTGTAACAGGATCCCACTAGTCAACCCAATCCAGAAGCCATTAGAAAAATAGGAATTACTCCCCTACGCCTGAGTAGCGTAGGGGAGTAATGCCTCCTACAAAGGCAGCATTTAAGATCCAGCTGCTGCAATTACTGGCGAGTTCAATCCCAGGCAGGCTCAAGGTCGACTCAGCCTTCCATCCTTTATAAGGTGGGTAAATTGAGGACCCAGTTTGTTGGGGGCAATAAGCTGACTTTGTATAAATATAAATATACAAAAGTATGAAGGCTATTGCTTAACACATTGTAAGCCGCCCTGAGTCTCCGGAGAAGGGCGGCATATAAATCAAATTAAAAAAAAAAATTACCATATTTTTCAGAGTATAAGACGCAGACACTCCTAAAAGGGGGTGAAAATTTAGGTGCGTCTTATACACCGTATGTAGCCCCACCCACCCACTGGCCCCCACCCTTTGGCCTCTGCCTCGCAGCAGTTATCATCTTGGTAACTGCTCCTTTCCAGCTCCTTTCAGCTTCAGCACAGCCTAATTAGCACAAGTTGATTGGATCGGCCTCCCAACTCTCAGCTGTTTTGCTCTCAGCTGTTTTGACCAGGGCTCTGCTGCTTGCTGCAAGAAGGTAAATTGCTGGAGCAGGGTTTTTTTTCCTTATGCTAATCAAGCTATGGTGAAAACGAAAATGAAAGTAAAGCAGGCTGTTTGCTATTTGCTGCAACAAGGCAAAATTGCTCAGAGGCAGAGGCAGATTACTTTTTCTTGTTTTCCTCACCAAAAAAGGTAGGTGCGTTTTATAATCCAGTGTGTTTTATACTCTGAAAAATACGGTAAATCTTCCAGTTTCTGTACCTGACAGGGTTGCCACCACAATGGAATGACAATGGGAAAGTGAGAGTTTTTCCCCAATAGTCTAATAGATATTTTTAGAATCCTCATTCAATCAGAATGCACACATGATTGTCTGTAGCCTGCTATATTTATCTTTGGTAAGGAAACCCAGAGGAAAATATTTCACTAAATTCCATTGAAACCACAACTTTGCTCCTCCCTGGAAGTTAACTAGCTGAGAAAGAGGAGCATGCTAGAGGCACTTATCTTGGAATCTTCCTGGAGGAAGAACAATGTGGCTCTGGGGAAGAGAAAGCCACCCACTCCAGGAATGTTTTGAGATTTAGGAAAAGAAGAATCAACACCAGAAAGATGTCTAGATACAAAACTAAGCATTGCAGAATGTGCCACTTTATTTTCTTTTATTTAGATATGCTCAAAGCCTTGCCTGGACTGCCTTTCACAGTTTTTCCTTCAAGTTCCATCTTCATTTTTTAAAATGAGCTTTGCCTTTATTTAACTATTTTTTAAATCAAATTCTTGGTCTAGCATCCCACATTCATTCATATTTCTCTTGGCTGTTATCAATTTTTTTTACTACCAGTTCTGTGGGTTTGGCTTGGTGGGCGTAGCTTGGTGGGGGTGGCAGGGGAAGGATATTGAAAAATGTCCATTCTCACCCACTCCAGGGGAAGGATACTGCAAAATCCCCATTCTCTCCCCAATCTGGGGCGAGCCAGAGGTGGTATTTGCCGGTTCTCTGAACTACTCAAAATACCCACTGCCGGTTCTCCAAACTGCTCAAAATTTCCACTACCAGTTCTCCAGAACCTGATGTGTGTGCGTATATATATATATATATATACAGTCAGGTCCAGAAATATTGGGACATCGATACAATTCTAAAATCTTTGGCTCTATACACCACCACAATGGAGTTGGAATGAAACAAGCACAATGTGCTTTAACTGCAGACTGTCATCTTTAATTTGAGGGTATGTACATCCAACTCAGGTGAACGGTGTAGGGCTTACAGCAGTTTGCATATGTGTCTCCCACTTGTTAAGGGACCAAAGGTAATGGGACAGAATAATAATCATAAATCAAACTTTCCCTTCTTAATACTTGGTTGCAAATCCTTTGCAGTCAATCACAGCCTGAAGTCTGGAACGCATAGACATCACCAGACGCTGGGTTTCATCCCTGGTGATGCTCTGCCAGGCTTCTACTGCAACTGTCTTCAGTTCCTGCTTGTTCTTGGGGCATTTTCCCTTCAGTTTTGTCTTCAGCAAGTGAAATGCATGCTCAATGGGATTCAGGTCAGGTGATTGACTTGGCCATTGCATAACATTCCAGTTCTGTCCCTTCAAAAACTCTTTGGTTGCTTTTGCAGTACGCTTTGGGTCATTGTCCATCTGCACTGTGAAGCGCCGTCCAATGAGTTCTGCAGTATTTGGCTGAATATGAGCAGATAATATTGCCCGAAACACTTCAGAATTCATCCTGCTGCTTTTGTCAGCAGTCAGATCATCAATAAATACAAGAGAACCAGTTCCATTGGCAGCCATACATGCCCACGCCATGACACTACCACCACCATGCTTCACTGATGAGGTGGTATGCTTAGGATCATGACCAGTTCCTTTCCTTCTCCATACTCTTCTGTTCCCATCTCTCTGGTACAAGTTGATCTTGGTCTCATCTGTCCATAGGATCTCATTCCAGAACTGTGAAGGCTTTGTTAGATGTTGTTTGGCAAACTCTACTCTGGCCTTCCTGTTTTTGAGGCTCACCAATGGTTTACATCTTGTGGTGAACCCTCTGTATTCACTCTGGTGAAGTCTTCTCTTGATTGTTGACCTTGAGACACATACGCCTATCTCCTGGAGAGTGTTCTTGATCTGGCCAACTGTTGTGAAGAGTATTTTCTTCACCAGGGAAAAAATTCTTCAGTTATCCACCACAGCTGTTTTCCGTGATCTCCCGGGTCTTTTGGTGTTGCTGAGCTCACCAGTGCATTCCTTCTTTTTGAGAATGTTCCAAACAGTTGTTTTGGCCATGCCTAATGTTCTTGCTATCTCTCTGATGGGTTTGTCTTGTTTCTTCAGCCTAATGATGGCTTGCTTCACTGATAGTGACAGCTCTTTGGATCTCATCTTGAGAGTTGACAGCAAGAGATTCCAAATGCAAATAGCACACTTGAAATGAACTCTGGGCCTTTTATCTGCACATTGAAATTGGAGTAACGAGGGAATATCATACACCTGGCCATGGAATAGCTGAGAAGCCAATTGTCCCATTACCTTTGGTCCCTTAACAAGTGAGAGGCACATATGCAAACTACTGTAAGTCCTACACTGTTCACCTGAGTTAGATGTACATACCCTCAAATTAAAGCTAACAGTCTGCAGTTAAAGCACATTGTGTTTGCTTCATTCCAACTCCATTGTGGTGGTGTATAGAGCCAAAGACGTTAGAATTGTATCGATGTCCCAATATTTCTGGACCTGACTGTATACACACATATGTAGGTCTTTGATTGTTCGGGTGTTCTCCCGCATAGAATTAGATGTGTCTTGGTGACGTTTCGACGCCAAGGAACCAAAGACCTACACATACATATATACATAGACATAGACACAGACATATACAAGGACCTCACCCACACAGGATGTTATGAAACAGCTGACTAATAGGCAAACATCAACTCCATTAACCAATCAAGATGTAACAACACAGGCAACCAAGCCACTCACAGCAACAAAGCCAGCACCTCACACCTCCCCACCAGTATTTACAGAGAGACAGAAGCTCCGATCATGCTTTCCTTGCACAAGCCGAAGCTCCGAAGCTCCGATCATGCTTTCCTCACACAAGCACGATCATGCTTTCCTCGCACAAGCACGAAACTGAAGACACCAGCCTGAAGATGACGAGTGAGACCTTGTCGAAACATCGCCAAGATACTCTCAATCTTACACAATCTTACTCTCAATCTTATACAATCTTACACAGGAAAAGACCCGAATACACCAAAACTTGCATACATATACATGTATGTATGTATGTATGTGTGTGTGTATATATACATACACATACACATACACATATACATATACATATACATATACATAAATGCATTTTTGATGCTTGATTTTGCCTTGAGGGATGTAACCTGATAAAATGGCTAGTGGTATCAGGGAGCCAGACAGACTATCAAAGCAGGCAAGATGGAGACTGTAGCATCAGAATTGAATCCTGATTCTTTGTATGTGTGTGTTTGACATTGACATATGTACAAAAGGGGAGGGACTTAAAATGAGATTCTGCAAGCACCATCTTGCCTATTTTGCCACTTCCCTCCCTCTCTCCCCATCTTGTGTGGATGCTACTAACATGCCATTGCTGAATAACTACTTCACTGATTATCTGCCATCAAGGCAGTGTTGACTCTTAATATCCCCATGGACAGATTTTCTCTAGCCTGGTATTTCAGGTCTTCCAATGATGTATCCATTGCCATTTAACTGAGTCTATCCACATTGCTGCTAATCATCCTCTTCTGCTTTTTCCTGTCACCTTTCCCAGAATTAGAGTCTTCTCTAGGTTCTTTGCATCATCTGTCCAAAATTGGAATCTTTGTACCTCAAGTGGGTTTGTTTGAATGATCTATTTGTTTGTATTCTGTCCGTGGTATTCAAAAAGTCTTCTCCAATGTCAAAGTTCAAAAGCATCAGTACTCCTCCTAGCCTGCACCTTCAAAGTCCAACTTTTGCTTCCATAGAGTGTTCCAGGGAATATCATGGCTTGCACCATTCTGATCATACGTGCATGAAAGCAACTGAATGTCTTTTCCAAGACTATCATGCTTACTGTACTAAATGCTAGTTTAAATTGCTCTTGTACACTTCCTCTTGCTCAATTATCCATGATGGGGGTGGGGGGGGGGGGAGATAGTGTAGGCAATACCAATAAAATTAGCCACTCTAGGCTATCTTGAGTGGGGGATAGGCCTGATGGGTTTAATCCTTGCCCCTGGATTGGGATTATAGTTGAAAGAAAGCCTGTGGAGCCGTTTACTAACCTAGCAAATATTAGTACTAAAACTTCTAGTCTGAGTCAAGCAATAGCAGATATTAACCATACAGAAAATGAATGAACAAACAAACATAAGGCCATTTTCATACCCATTTGTGTTTAGCCCTCTGTACATTGATTACAATCATGTGCAACTGGGTGATTGGAACGATCAAACTTAATTAATAAAATTTCTAATGCAATTTCTATCCCAACCTTTCTCCACAGCATCATTGCTCCTATTCTGCTTGATCAGTTAGAGTCATCCTGAATAGAGTGATCATATGAAGAATTCATAAGCATTCTGTGTAAGTAAACATGCCACCGAATCCAGGTAAATTATTGTATATATCATAGTGGTGTGAACTGTGCTTCTGGGGAAGCAGTATGTAATTTCAGGCTTCAAATCACATGTCTTCAGCATCAAGACATGTGATTGAAGCCTGAATCACATGTCCTTCCTTACATCATATTATAATAGTTTGCTTGCAGATTTTTCTGCCTTTAAACACAGTTACTGTTTTCTTTGTAACTCCAAATGCTATATGTATTTGCATTATCTGTTCGGTGAGTTCAATATCATTCCCATAGCAGAGGAATTGCTGAATATGTTCTCTTCTAATTTCAAAGCTGTGCCTTCACAAGCATGAAAATTCTCATTTGAGTACACATTATTTTTAATAATGCCACCAATGTTGTCCTCATTACTGTAAGAGAGACCCAAGACAGGCATAAATCATCAAGACTGGACTCACATTGACATGACAAATGAATATCATCAAGAGGACTATGATTCAGCTGTTAAGTAGTGCCAGGACAGTTCTTTAGGTTCAGAAAGACATTTCAATGTCCTTCCTTTTCTTTATCTAAAATTATTTAAAGTGGTAGACTTAAATTCACAAATTTAGCTTAGCCCCAAATCTTTGTATTCCAGCACACAGCACCCAAACCACAATACAAAACTTAGGCAACCACTATACAAAAGCTAATCCTACCATACACAATAGGGGTGTCAGAAATGACAGCCAGAATCCTCCACCCTCTAAGAATAGCAATAGCCCCCAAACCCACAGCCACACTCCACCAGGAATTATCCAGAATCAAAGCCAATATACAGAAGGATGAAAGAACAATGTAATCTACAAAGTCAATTGTAACAATTGCAACCAATTCTACATGGGGCAAACATCACATCAATTAAAAAACAGGATCCACGAACACCAGCTGGCAGGCAAACTCCATGATCCCAAATCCTTAATCTCTACTCACACCAACACCAAACAGCACCAGTTCAATTGGAGCAACTCAAAAAACATTGGCCATGCTATCATCCACCGTGCTCATGAGTTCTTCAAAGCCTGGCACTCAGTGGTGGGATTTAAGTAATTTAACAACCGGTTCTCTGCCCTAATGATTTCTTCCAACAACCAGTTTGCCAAATTGCTCAGACAGTTAACAACCAGTTCTCCCAAAGTGGTGCGAATTGGCTGAATCCCACCACTGCTGGCACACCATAAGCAATTCCATCAACAGACACATTGAACTAAACCAGCCTACGAACCCCTCAGAATCCAGATCAACTGCACAGCTAACCAGAGACAGCACCAACCTTCAACCAACCCATGCAAGCACCCCCATCAGCATTTCATTTTTCAGAATTTTGACCCCTGCTTTGCAGCTTAGAAAATATACACAAGAGATCCATGTGTTTAAGGAAAACTTCTATTACAAAATGCTGGTAAATTCTGGATATAATATGTAATGTCATAGTACATAGCATTTAGAAACAACACCATAGGACACAAACATAGTTCTGCCTCCAACTCCTTAAAATAAACACATCTGAAAACAACTGATCTTTAAAAAAATCAAATCCAAAGTATTGCATAGTTCCAAAATGTCCATTTATAGTATTCATGAAAACATATACAACTGCACACTGTTTTGCCCAAATATGCAAGTCAGTTTTGAAATGGAGCCAACCAGAACACATGACTATGAAAATGAGAAATCTAACAAAAAGGGAAAAAATCAGCCTTCCCAGAATTGCTATCAATCAGCAATTCCATCTATTACTGCCTGCATAGATAGGATAGGATTCTATCTTATCCTATACTTTCCTATTCAATGTGATTGTATATTTTTAGCAATAGCACTTTGTCTTATATACCACTTCACAGTGCATTGCAGCCCTCTTTAAGTGGTTTACAGAGTCAGCATATTCCCCCCAACAATGGTTAGTCCTTATTTTACCAACCCCGGAAGGTTAGAAGGCTGGAATTAACCTTGAGCTGGTGAGACCCGAACTGTCAAACTGCTGGCAAGCAGAACTAGCTTGTAGTACTGTATTCTAACCATTGTGCCACCTTGGCTCTTAATATTTTCTTCTAGATAGGAAGATAATTCCTGAACATGGAATTAATTCAGGTGAAACTTAAATATTTAATTTGCAGGATGTCTATTTAGGATTAATTTTTAAAAAGGAAAAGAAAGAAATGAGGACAATTTGATCTAGTGGTTAAAAAGTGCTGAATGAGGAGTAGGGAACCTGGAGTTTTAATCCTACTTTAGGCATGAAAACAAACTAAGTAATGATTGGGGAGTCGCTACCTTTTACCCTGAGGAAGAATGCAGCGGGAAAACACTTCTGAAAATGCTGTCTAGAAAATTGCATTAACTTATCAATGTAGTTGCCAGGAGTCAAAACTGTCTCAAAGGCAAAAGGGGGAATAAAAACAATGATAGATTAGCTAGCTAATCATCAGGAACCTGATTACTTGGATTGATTAACCGGCCAATAAGACAAGAACTGTCAGGCTCAAGCCCAAAGTTGACACAGTGAAATATAATCAAGTCCAATTCTTTGTTTGCTTACACCTAATAGACAGAATCTTGACGAACTAAAGCTATATCCGTCTACCTTAATACAGTAGATATAACCTGAGAGATTCTGGGATGTTTTTATTCTGGGATGTTTCTTCCTCCCTCCCCCACCCGGTTCAGGATTTTGCAATGTCTTAATCTGAGCGTCTCTGTCTCCTCCTTGGTGAGCCTGCTGAGATTCACCCCATTCCTTTTCCGGCACATTCCATCACAGGAAGTATGATAATGCTGCACCATTAAAGACAAACGCTAACAGTTTCTAACATTTAGAAACTAATAATACTATAGTCTAATAATAGACTACAGTGCTAGAACTGAAAGAAATACTTGCTGAACCTTTCAGTGATTCAGTACTTTTTAGCATAATGATAGTTAAACATATGAATTTGCTTGAAATTAAAGTAGGTGTTTGGTCCATCTAGTCCAGAACTGTTGATTAAAACTGGTTATGGCTTTCAAAGCTTTCAGCCATAGATCTTTCCCAGTTCCACAAACTGAAATCTGTAACTATAACTGAGCCCATTATTTATAACTGACTGAGCCCATTATTTTCAATATGTGCCTACACATATGTATGCTTTGGATTGGAATTATATGGATTGGAATTATATTGCTGCACTGCTATGGAAATTCTGAAACTCCGATCTGTGTCACCAGTAAAGTTCTAAAAAGTGAGAACATTACTGGTGACACAGATGGGAATTTCAGAATTTTCATAGCAGTGCAATTAGATTATCTTGCTGTGGAGAGGAGATTCAAGGAGCTAAATCAGATGGAGGACGGAACTGAGGATATTCCAGAAAGAAAACCCTCCATTTCTCTGATGGAAGTTATTAAGTGTCTTCATGACCTCTCAAAGGAATCTGTCACTCTTTTCTCAGAAGAAATGTTCTGAAGAATAGGAAAAAATGAATCCTGATGGATTGCTAGGAATGGAACTTTTTGCTCATAGTTCCAATCTTCCTTTGGACTATTACAAATCAATCTGCATACAGGTGGCAGTATGAAAAATCTATGATGATGTATATGTTATAATAAGTACAAAGTCTAAGTCAATTGTAACAAGGCAGAAAGTCATGAATTCTAACAGTAATATCCAAAAACTAGCACATTCCACTAATTACTAAATGCTTAGGTAATTACTTTAATTTACTGTTGAAACTTGATTTTATTTGCTGGTATGAATTATTAAGTGTCATTTACAGGTTTTTTTTAATGATGTGTATAATCTGTAACCTCCAAACAACAACAAATTAAGAGCTGCGATAGTGATTTTTTCATAGGGAATCAGACCAATAACATTCTAGCCAAGTCATATTCACACTAACCAGTAGCTTTTCCAATAACTTCAGCTTTCTCTTTTTTCCCCAACATGAATCTGTCTGCAACATCTGTTATTTCATAGATTTCTATGAGTAAGTTTTCTGACCAAGCTAACTAAGCCCTTTTCTTTATTCATTGATCTTTTGCATCCTTCCCAAAAGGATGTGTATTTTTCCTGTGTATTTTTGCACAGGATGGTCTCAGATAAGAGTATAACATTATTTGCTCTAAGATAGTTGCACTCCATTATTAGAACCTTCAAATAAGCTATTACCTGAATATTCATTTAACTAGGGATGTAAAGAAGAAAATGAGGCTTTACCTCATTCATTCATTCATTCATTCATTCATTCATTCATTCATTCATTCATTCATTCATTCTGAATAATTCCTCATCACATATTTGTGACTCTGGGCAGCTCACATAATTAAACAATCAACATAACCAATAAAAACAAATATAAAGGACAAAAACCCAGTTAAAATCAGAATTTAAAATCAGAATCTGAAAACAGGAAATATAATATGCAGACAAGTTTAACTTATGTGTCCATCAATACAGCCATTTAGCAGGCTCCAAAAAATTGCTGGATTAATAGAGGAAAATCTGTAATTTAGAGTTGAAATGAGGTGCTTTTTTAACTTAGTTATTTTCTTGCATATGTTTCATTGCCAAATTAGGTAATGTCATCAGTTGAGGGATCCAATCTAGGTCAGTCACTGGGTTCATAGATTTTGTCTTCCGAGCCTTCAGACTCATGCTGGAGCCCATCTTCAGGAAACTTCTCTCTGAAGATGGGCTCCAGCACGAGTCCAAAAACTCAGAAGACAAATTCTCTGGTTCTGGTAACCAATCCAGATTGGATCCTGCAACATTATCCTGGGACATACCATATTTTTTGGAGTATAAGACGCACCGGAGAATAAGACACACCTACTTTTTTGATTGTTTTTTTTTAAGTTTTTTTTTTATTGGATACAAACATACAATCTTTTTTCTTTGAACAAAATATTTGTCTGGTTCACAAATTTAAACAATGTTCATTTAAATTAAATTTACAATTTCTATATTTCCTTTTTGCCATATTTATTCCTCATCTATTTTTTTTAAAAAAAACAATATTACCCTTCATTCTCATCTGTAATCATAATCAAATTCAATTTTTCCCTTCTATTCTATATTATACCCCTTCCTATTGTCATCTATTTTTATATCCATCCTCACATTGCTTAATTATTTAATATTACAATTGTTTAATACAAATTCAACATTTTTATATAAATCAATTAGTTATAACTATCTTTTTTGTATATTAATCAATATGAACATGAATATTCCAATTATTTCCATGCAATCCAATTTCTTATAAATCAATTAATTATATTTACCAATAATAATAAACCAAATAATTTCCCCCATATATTCCTCCAAACCATAACTTAACCATTTCTGCTTTCAACACAATATACAATTAATAGTTGTATCTCAATTATTACAATTCCCTAGTTAAATAGACCTTTTTTTTTCTTTTCTGTTTTAAAATCTTAAACTCTCCTCTTTGGCCTAAATTTCCCATTGTTTGCACCTTCCTTTTTTGGTGAGCAAAAAGAAAAAGAAATCTCTCTCCCTGCCTCATTTTGTCAGGTTGCAGCAGAGCCTGCTTTACTTTCAGTTTCGTTTCAGCTAGGGAAAAAAAAAACTTCTCCAGCACTCTTTGCAGCAAGCAAAGAGCTTGCAAAAGAAGAGCTTGCAAAAGAGCCTGTGCAAAACAGCTGACAGCAAATCACTGAGAGTCGGGAGGCCAATCTAATCAACTTTTGCTAATTAGCCTAGACTGAAGCTAAATGGGGCTGTTTTTTCTTGCTGTTTGCTTGCAAGGAGGTAACTGCTGGGAGGCAGAGGCCAAAGGGTGGGGGCCAGTGGGTGGGCAGGGCTACATTTGGTGTATAAGATGCACCTAAATTTCACCCCCTTTTGGGGGGTAAAAAGGTGTGTCTTATACTCCAAAAAATATGGTATATATTCACCTTCAATCATGAACATCATCAGTTCTCCAAGTGCACCAGCTCCAAGGATGTTAAGTTCCTGGAATTGAAGGCCACAAAACCCCTTCTAGTTTTGCTATGGTTGAGCTGAATTCTTTTTTTTCACATCTACAGCCTGAGCTAGAGCATCAATAGCATCATTTAATTCACCAGGGCTGAAGATGTACTCTTGGGTATCATAAGCAAATTGATGATATCTCACCTATGGTGACAAATGACCTTGCTCACTGGCTTCATACAGATGTTACACAGGGCTGGAGAAAATACTGAATCCTGAAGGAACTTGCAGAAGAGGAGCAGGGATCAGGACATTTCATTCCTGATCAATGTTGACTGGAACTGGCCCAGGAGGGAGGAAAATCAACACAATACAATGCTACCTCATCCCCAACCCCCATAGATAGTTCAGAAAGGTACCATGGTTGATGGTACTGAAAGTTTTTGAGAGGTCAGGAATAACAATGGATACACTACCCCTTCCCAGATCTGAAATCTGACTGGAAGGATAATTCCTCTAGGATTTTCCTCATCCACTTCATTCAGGTTAAATTAGTTCCAGGATTAAATACAATCCTTTGACCCCTGAAGGTTCCTGGTAGACTCAAGCAGCTGTTGTAAGAAACTGTGTTCAAAATAATGTTAATCTAGGTATTGTTTCTTGCAATATTCCTCATTTAGTATTGATCTGAAGTAGCGGAATCCAGTTTGAATTAATTAGAGACTGCTCCCTTTCTCAGATTCATGGTACTTAAATTCCACCGCAGACTCTATTCCAAGATTGTCAATTGGAAGCATTTTTTCAGGACAAGAGTTATGTGAGATTGCATCCAGAGGGATGTTGTGTATACAGCTTCTCACAATCTATTTTGGCTACTAGCCTATTTGCATTTTTTGGTAAATTCTTTCCTCTTTTGGTAATGGAAAAAGAATTAAGGCAATGAATGGAACAGACAAGCAAACCTCAAAAAGCAACAAATGCACAAATAAATATGGTTCCTGACATTTCTTAATGGTCTTAATTACTGGTAATCATCAACATTTGTATTTTTCCAAATGATGCTTATATAGAGGTATAGCAAGTCATGGAAAAGTTCGTAGCTAGTTTGCACAGGCAGAGCATTGCACAAAAATGGAATGTTTGCCAGCCTAATTTCTAGTGTATCAAAAGTTATTTTTTATGACAATCATATTAAAGTGTCATATGGATTCTTCTAAAAATATTCCGAAGATACAAACTGTAGCTAGATTAGGATAGACTCTTACAGTATAAAAATTTAATGCAATCTAAGTTCATATTGAAAAAAACAATGTGACATTATTTAGATGAGGCAAAGA
The DNA here is from genome assembly GCA_030761175.1 of Masticophis lateralis. Taxonomy (NCBI): domain Eukaryota; kingdom Metazoa; phylum Chordata; class Lepidosauria; order Squamata; family Colubridae; genus Masticophis; species Masticophis lateralis. The sequence continues at coordinate 66,184,891 of JAUDYJ010000001.1, read as the reverse complement.
GCCGTTGTTATTATTTCTCTGTCTCTAATCACTGGCACAGGGATGTGTGAAATTATTCACTTTAAATCCTTACACTCGAGGTGATACAATGAGACGCTGGATGCTGCAGTTGTCAAGTAATGAATATTTACACAGAATCAGAGGTGAGCTCCACATAATTTAACAACTGGTTCGCCTAGTGCAAAATCGAAAATGTGAGTGCGCGTGGGGCTTCAAACACACAGCAATTTCTTGCATGCAGCTTCCAGTGCACCCTCTCGGGCAGCCGTGGTGAGTAGAGCGGGCGAGGCGCAGAAATCAGCTTGGCTGCATGGATGGGGCAAGCAAGCCCGAGAGTGAGATATACAGGATGGGATAGCGCCAGGGCAGGTGGTTGGGCCTAGCCCTTGGTTGGAACTACTGGTTTGCCTGAACTGGTTCGAATCCACCTCTGCATAGAATCCTCCTCCTAACGATGTAGAGGAGTAAACTTTGTTGTGTGGTGATGAGAACAATATTTCCTACAAAAAGTCACTTTCTACATACTCCTTATGATACCAGACCTTACATACTCCTTATGATACCAGACCAAAAGCTCTTCTGCTTTTATTAATACTAATATCACAATCTAAAAATCAAATTTCAGTGACTGGGAAGAACATATAGCGCTGCTAATACGATCCATATTCATGCAATATATCAAACACTATAGACCAAGGGCCGCTCCTGTTTTCTACACTAATAGGAACACAACCATATCCCAACAAACACACACCATATCCCTTGCTTCTGCTTATGCTTGAACAGGCACATCTCAGAAACTAGAAACCACTATTACGTTAATTGCTCAATTGTTACAATAATGCACTCTTACGTGTTGTGAAATGTTACACGTGTAAGACTGTTGCACGTATGAAAAGATCGATGTGAGATGAGAATTGGGTCCATCATAAGATGATGATGCTGCCTAAATATTTTCCAGCTATATTCTTACAGATAAATGACTACCCAACTTTGAGATTTAGCAAATGGCACCATGCTGTTGTCTTCATATAGGTGTCAAAGGCACTAATCCCTCTCCCCCAAAATATAGAGAATGAGAAAATGTTGCTCTCAGTTTTATGAGTGGTAACAAATATAGTAATCACAGCAAATGGTGTTAAATGACCCATCTTTTTTGTATTGATTTGTCACAGAATGCCATTTTGTTCAACATCCACTGCTAAGTGAAATGAGCTGGCATATCGGACACTGTACCAACAATGTGCAAATGGCATTTCTCTGTTATTCTAATTGCAAAAAGATTTGGCAGTAAACCCTTTACTGGGAAGTGGGCCCAGTACATGCCAAGAGTTTTGATCTTCAGGGCATTATAGGTGTGCCTGTTCTAAACTTTGCTTAGTCAATTAATTGCCTTAGTTTTTGCTGTTTATAATAGATATATATTTTGTAAGTAAACAAGTGAGACTTGTGAATTGGTGGTAACCGGATCATACACAGGGAATTAATTTCATTATTTTTGAAACTATTTAACTGCTAGCTCTGTCTGAGGACAGAAAATGAGCCAGTGTATTGTATCAATAAAGGTGATGGATTGGCAGAGGTTGTGTCCTAGCCCAAACTCAATCATGGAAGCTCACTCAGGACCTTTGGATCAATTTCTGTCTTCAAGTACAACCTATCCCAGGGGACTGTTGTTGGGTGGGGACAGGAATTAAGAGGCAGGAACAATATATACAGTATGTTCCTAAATGAAAGATTGAATCTAATTTAATAAATAAATCCACTCAAGATGGCGAATTTTAATCTTGATAGCCTTCAATCATTTCAAACCAGACTTCTTAAAAATCTGCTTCCTCTCTACTTTCTTTCCTAAAACTCTTAAGTTGGTGTTCTCTAACCTTGCAGGCATTTCATTACCCAACTAGGTAACATCATTGTTGTTACATTGTTGTTCTTTGGGGTCCGTAGCTGGGGCAGAACAATCATCAGTGCTAGTGAGTATGGGGTTTTCTCCAGTGGTGAAATGTTAAATGTGTTACTACCGGTTCTGTGGGCATGGCTTGGTGGTGGTGGGGGGTGGTGGTGGGAGGTAATGTGACTGGGTGGGCATGGCCAACTTTTTTTTTTTTACTTTTAAAAGTATTTTTTTCTACAACCTTAAGCGGTTGCAAAAAAGAAAACTTTTTAAAAGCCTCTGATGATCAGGTAACTCAGCTGGGATCGTCAGAGACTTTTAAAGGCATTTTTTTTAGCTGAAGAGGTTGTAGAAAAAATGCTTTTAAAAGTTTTTTTTTTAAAGCCTCTGAGGATCACGTGGCTCAGCTGGGCATGGGGGGGGTATGGATTTTTGCTACCAGTTCTCTGAACCATCCACCATCATCGCTACCAGATTGGGCAATCCGGTCCGAACCAGGAGCATTTCACCCCTGGTTTTCTCCCTGTTTATATACAGTGGCTTCCCCTGGCAGTGTTGATGAGGGTATGCTTTTTTCCTCAGGTAGTTCCTTCCTAGTTCCTTGATTCCTTGCTAGTTCCTTAATTTCATAAAAACTGTTCTTCTTGTCTTCAGAAATGAAGCAGTAAATGATTTATTAACAATGAAAAAAAAAGGTGAAAAATTTATACGATCTGAAGAGAAACCAGAGTATGTTTTTTTTTTATTATTAGCAATGAAACTTCAAAATGTTCTCTCTTAGATGCAAGTCAAGGGTTAGGGAAAAAACTATTCAGCCCAATGAGAAAGCCTTCCCTCTTCTGTTAACTTAGCTCTTTTTTCTTTGTATGATTTTTGTATAATCACTTTGTATGATTCTGTCTGATCACTTTGTTTCTCATCTAACATTTTTAAAATATATTGTTTTTCCCTGTATAGAATAGAATAACATAGTTGGATGGGACCTTGGAGGTCTTCTAGTCCAACCCCCTGCCCAGGCAGGAAATCCTACACCACTTCAGATGAATGGCTTTCCAACATCTTCTTAAAATTTTCCGGTGTTGGAGCATTCACAACTTCTGCGGGCAAGTTGTTCCATTTATTAATTGTTCTAACTGTCAGGAAATTTCTCCTTAGTTCTAAATTGCTTCTCTCCTTGATTAGTTTCCACCCATTGCTTCTTGTTCTACCCTCAAGTGCTTTGAAGAATAGTTTGACTCCCTCTTCTTTGTGGCAACCCTTGAGATATCGGAACACTGCTGTCATGTCTCCCCTAGTCCTCCTCTTCATTAAACTAGACATACCCAGTTCCTGCAACCATTCTTCATACGTTTTAGCCTCCAGTCCCCTAATCATCTTTGTTGCTCTTCTCTGCACTTTTTCTAGAGTCTCAACATCTTTTTTACATCATGGCAAACAAAACTGGATGCAATATTCCAAGGCATTATAAAGTAGTATTAACACTTCACGTGATCTTGATTCTATCCCTCTGGGTTTTTTTTTTAATAAATGTTTATTTGTTTAAAAGTACAAACAAAACAGAACAAGTGACAACAAAACATACAGAACAAAACATGTAAATAAAGATTTCAAATATACATTTTGTCAAATATATATTATCAAATAAACAACAGTAATGTATGTTCTTATCTATGTTTTGACTCTTCCTTGTTTGATCTTACTCATATATCTATTTTTGTGATTCATTTTTAATTTATGTTAGTGATTTATATTCCTGTTTCTGTAACTCCAATTGCTCCCTAGTCTTTTTTCTTTTTTCTATTCTTCAACCAGGTATACCACTTTTCCCATACTAGATAATAATCATGCTCCTCTTTATCTTGTAATTCTTTTGTAAGTCTGTCCATTTCTGCACATTCCATAACCTTATTAATTACTCTATCTTCTGTCGGTGTGTCACTACTCTTCCAATTTTGTGCAAAAATTATTCGTGCTGCTGTTATTATATGGACGATTAAATATTTTATTTCCTTTTCATATTATCCATTTATTATACCTAGAAGAAAGATTTCTAATCTTCGTTATGTGATTTCTTCTACTTGTGTTCTAATCATTTGCCAGTATTGTTTTGTTTTTGGACAGGTCCACCACATGTGGTAATAAGTTCCTTTATAAAATTTACATTTCCAGCAAGTTGGAGAAGTGTTAGGGAACATTCTTGCCAATCTGGCTGGTGGGAGGTGCCACCTATAGAACATTTTGTACATGTTTTCTTTATATGGTACAGACATTGTTAATTTATAATTTATTGTCCATAATTTTTCCCAATTGTTTAGTTGGATATTGTAGCCAAAATTCTTTGCCCAAATTATCATATTTTCTTTGACCACTTCTTCTTCTAATTTATATCCTCGTAGATAATTATAAACTTTTTTTATCAATTTATCTTGTGACTCTTGTAAAATTTTATCTAATTCATATTGACCGTTCTGGAATCCAAATTCAGCTAAATCTTTCTTATATTTTGATTTTATTTGTAAATTCTATCCCTCTGTTTATGCACTTCAGAACTGTGTTCGCTTTTTTGGCAGCTGCTACACACTGCTGGCTCATATCTAAATGGTTGTCCACTAGGACTCCAAGATCCCTCTCACAGTTACTACTATTGAGCAAGGTACCACATATATGGTACCTGTGCATTTTGTTTTTCTTCCCTAAATGTAGAATCTTGCTTTTTTCACTGTTGAATTTCGTTTTGTTAGATAGTGCCCAATGTTCAAGTCTGTCAAGATCCTTCTGTATCTTGAGCCTATCTTCTGGAGTGTTGGCTATTCCTGCCAGCTTGGTGTCATCTGCAAATTTGATGAGTTCCCCATCTATCCTCTCGTCCAAGTCATTGATAAAGCTGTTGAAGAGCACTGGGCCTAAAACAGAGCCCTGAGGTCCTCCACTGCATACTTCCCTCCATGTAGATGCAGTTCCATTGAGGATTACACATTGAGTGCGGTTGGTCAGCCAGTTACAAATCCATCTGGTAATGATGCTGTCTAACCCATATTTTTCTACTTTAACTAGTAGTAGGTTATGGTCTACTTTATCAAATGCTTTACTGAAATATTATTATACTACATTGATTATTTTGAAAATAATGGAAAATGAAGCAGACATTTCTTAAATCAAAACACTATGAAATTATGATTAAACATGATGAGTGGAGGACAGAGGAGCCTCTTAAAGAAGAAGTTACAGGTCTTTGAGAGCCAAAAATCTTGCTTTTTTGTAGGTGACCAACTACTTATTTTTCACCATAATTTGCAAATAAATTCTTTCCAAATCAGACAATGTGATTGTCTGGATTTGTTTTCTCATTTTGTCTCTCATAGTTGAGGTCTACCTATGATCTCAATTACAGACCTCTCTCATCTTTTTAAGTGGGAGAACTTGCACAATTGGTGGCTGACTAAATACTTTTTTGCCCCACTATATATAGTCATAATAACATTCCTTTCTCTGAGAGTCAAGAACATCTTGCCCTGCACCTGGAGGTGTGCGACTGGGAAGCATCTCCAGTTGGGATGGTGCATTGATTAGGCCATGTGATGGACATGTGGGTGCTGGGCAAGGACTTGGACTTTTCTATGTGTGGGAAAACCTGGAAACTTTCAGATTCGGGTTTTCCCAGATGTGCCAATATGACACCTCTAATAAAATGAAACTTTGAGGAATTTCTAGCCCCAGAGTCTTCTTTCGTTGGGGATGTTACTTGTAACCCTGACAAATTTATCAAGTTTATCAAATTTAAAAAAGAAAAAAAGATAAATCTGGCTATGAAAATCCTTACTTTAACTCTAATATTAAATGCTATCAAAACAATAATTTACTGCATGGAATACATATGATCTGCCATTAATTAGCATTCTCATTGAAGAGTGAAGTATGCATAAAAGATCATTCTGTGATAGGACAGTTACCAACTTTTCAAAGAAAATTCCATCATCTCTTTATTCCACTATTTCTCAAACTTGGAAAATTTAAGATTTATGGACTTCAACACCCAGAATTCTCTAGCCATTCTGGGAGCTGAAGTCTACACGCCATAAAGTTGCCAAAAGTTTGAAAAAAACATTGATTTAAACTTTACTGATTTGGCTTAAACATCGTAATTGTCCCAGTTCAGCTCAAGTTCACAACTTGCTACCTCACAAATTGTTTGGATCATCACTCCCCTAAATCTCTATGCTAATAGGAATTCTGGAAGTTATGATGCCAAGATATTAGGAGGGAACCAAACTGAGAAAAGCTAAATTATTGCATATATTCACCACTTTACAACTATGTATTTAAAAGCAGATGATAAATTCCACAAACACAAAACACTGGGAAACAAGACCAAGTTCTCAGAAGGCAATTGTTATCCTTGGAAAGCAGGCTTAAAGCAATTGTCTGTTGCTTTGTATGGCAGGGTTCCCAGGGACAGCCACACATTCTCCTAGAGCACATTAAAAAGACATTTATTATCCTTGTCTTATGAAGAGCTTTAAGCTTATAATAAGAGTTAATTGCATAAAATAGGGACAAGTCAATACAATGAAGGTGAATTTCTAAACAAGTGTTTCTCTCCCATATTTCATACTCCACTTTGTGGATCAATTACTTAACAGAGACTGTTCATGATCTGACCCAAGATGTTTAACTTAATTTTTCTTCTTAGACTGCCTTGGCTAGCTTTTCCACACCTCTAATGATTTTTTTGCATTTAAATGAAGAAGAAGAAGGGAAAAAAAATCAAAGCAATAGACAAAGGTTCTCCCCAGAGATGTACGGTTCCTCTACTCCTAATATACAGATAAGATGCTTTTTTCCTTTAATACTCAAAACAGTTCTGAGACCTGAAAAAATATCTTCAGCAGGATTTATACTATGCAGGGGTGGGCTGCTGGGGGTTCGCAGAGGTTCGGGATAACCTCTAGCTAAGATTCTGTGCAGTTCGGAGAGCCCCCAAATCCCACTCCTGGCTGGCTTCACTAACCCACCCCTCCCAGGAGTCCCCACGTGGCCCGTTTTGGATGCAGGTAAGTGCAGGGCATGTGTAGAGGCTAAGGGAGGACAAAAAATAGGCCTACCGGAAGTTTTGGGAGGCTGAAAATGGGCCTGGGGAGGCCATTTTTGCCCTCCTGGACGCTCGGGGAAAGCCTCTAGGGGCCAGGGAGGGCAAAAATGTTCCCCCCCCCCAGGATGGTCCTCCCCCCAAGAGGTTGACTAGGCCATGCCCACCATGGCCATGCCCACTCAGCAACTGGGCAGAGAGCCCCTTGCTAAAAATTTTGAAGCCCACCCCTGATACTATGGTATTTTTTGATGAGACGCGTAAATGTGAAAATGTCTCATTTTATTAATGGAACTGTAAACATCTCTCATGCCCACCTCCCCTCAAAAAAAAAAAAGACTTATTAAAGATAAAAGACAAAATGAGTTTTAACTGTTACCTCTATCACCCCCAGTTCAAGTGTAGTTACCTGACCATATCTATTTCATGCAGTAAATTATTGTTTTAAATAGCATGTAATATTAAAGTTAGGGCTAGGGTTTTCATAGCCAGATTTTTCTTTTTTTTTAATTTGATAAACTAGCATAGCTTCTAAACATTATGAACATGATGTCTCTATATAATGAAAGGGTTTGAAGAACAGTCTTTCTCATCCACTCATTCAAAATAACTGCCACTTAGAAAGTAGTTCATAGTGAATTAGCCAAAATCACCTCCATGGTACTAAACTGGCACTTTGGCAAATGAAGGTTCAAGCAGATATGAAGAGTGTGCCAATACGAGTCAACTATCCCCAAATCATACTCTCAAACACTAGGACTCAGGTTCTTCAAAATTACTGAAAAATAAATTTAAAGGCATGTAATTTGCAGGCTTCCTAATATGAAATAATAATAATTATAAATGCTTTGCACCCAAAATGTGATATTCTCCTAGAGCTGAAGAGGTAGAGAACTCCTACAGATGAAACGAACTGTGGAGGAAGAAAAGTATGGTTTGTATGACTACGTTAAGAAAAGCCAAGAACTCTGGCTAAAGGAAGTCAATGAAGGAAAGCTCTTAAAAAACAACAAAAGTAACAAAGACTGAATGTAGAAAAGAAACAATTGAAAATTGATTTGTTAATTGGAAGAATAACCAATGTGTGGTCAATACTTGAAGAATATAGAAGGAAAAGCTGACAAAAACCTACCTGGAATTGGTTAAGATCAGCACTGTTTAAGGAAAGAAGCTGAAGGTTTTATTTTAACAAGTCAGGAACAAGCTTTGCCAACTAATTACATGAAAGTGAAAATTCAACACATAGCAAACAGCAAATGTCACTTTTGTAGTAAAAAAGGGTAAACAATTTACTATTTGATCAATGGCCGCAGAAAAATATATATCATAAACTGACTACAAGCAATGTATTGACTGGGTTGCCAAAATCATTGGAAACTTTGCCAGAAGTTTTGGATTTGAATAAGGTAAAAAAGCATTGACAAAATCACTATTAGTCAATTACAAAGGGCAGCTTTATTTGGAACAGCTTACAGTAAGTCCTGTGATGACACCTTTAACACCTTTAATTAGGAACCAAAGAATTATTATCCAAATAATGAATAACTTCTTAGCTAGATTAATTTACCACCTAAAAAGCTCTTTCCCCTTTCTCCCTTTTCCAGTTTTTCTCTTTCCCTTTTCTCATCTTTATTACTAATGGTAAAAGTAAGATGAAAGTTGTGGGTGAATTTTCCCACATTCTCTACAAAGTAATAAAAAGACACTATTGTGTCAGGACACTATTATGTCAGGATAGTAAATTTAATATTATAATAATCTTGCACTGAACAATTATGATTATCATCCCAGGAAAATGGGAAGTTGAAAGAGAAAATGTTATTGAAAAGGAAAAAGATGAAGAAACTTGACATTTCTGACAAACAATTCATCAGTCATTGCCATTCTAATCATAGTTGCTCCGTCTCTTGAAATTGGTACTGCCATTTAGGTTAAGCTTTTGAAGAGAGCTTTTCTTGATCTACTTAGAGCTAAATCAAATACAATGATTTAGGCTACAATGTAATTTTAATTTTATTCATTCAATTTTGGTGTCACCCAGTTCTAGACAACTCTGGATAGCAACACCAGACAACTCTGATATTATGTATCACAACATAATAACAATAAAATGCAGTGTAAGCAATCAAAATAGGAACAGAAATAAGTAAAATTTAAAAAAAGAACAAGAACAAGATGGTGATCAATGGTTCCCAGAAGGACATTCCAGAGAAAAGGGATAATAATTCTATTATGACTCCCATCGTAAAGAAACTGTGAATTTCTGCTCCTATCAATCTTCACAATGTAATGAATATATAGTATTTGTGAGAATTCAATCCTAATTCCATAGACCGTAAAGCTGTATTAGGTCTCCCAGATAGGAAACAAGATCAAATGAGCTAATTCTACTTCCACAATGGAATTCTACTTCCTCAATGGAACCGCATCTACGTGGAGGCAAGTATGCAGTGGGGAGGGAATAGATGGGGAACTTATCAAATTTGTAAACACTGAGCTAGCAGGAATAGCCAACACTCCAGAAGATAGGCTTAAGATACAGAAGGATCTTGACAGACTTGAACATTGGGCGCTATCTAACAAAATGAAATTTAATGGTGAAAAAAGTAAGGTTCTACATTTAGGCAACAAAAACAAAAGGTACAGTATCTGTGGTACCTTGCTCAGTAGTAGTAACTGTGACAGGGATCTTGGAGTCCTAGTGGACAAACATTTAAATATGAGCCAGCAGTGTGCTGCAGCTGCCAAAAAAGCCAACACAGTTCTAGGCGACATAAACAGAGGGATCGAATCTAGATCACGTGAAGTGTTAATACCACTTTATAATGCCTTGATAAGGCTACACTTGGAATACTGCATCCAGTTTGGTCACCATGATGTAAAAAGATGTTGAGACTCTAGAAAGGGTGCAGAGAAGAGCAACAAAGAAGATTAGGAAACTGGAACTAAAGCATATAAAGAACGGTTGCTGGGAAACAGAGCCTTGGGATACCCCACTGCCAGTGGTGGGATTCAGCCAGTTCGCACCACTTCAGGAGAACCAGTTGTTAACTTTCTGAGCAGTTTGGCAAACTGGTTGTTGGAAGAAATCATTAGGGCAGAGAACCCGTTGTTAAATTAGTTAAATCCCACCACTGCCCACTGCATATATGCAGAGTATATGCAGATAGATGAGGCAAAAGAGAGAGAGGCCCTCTAATGGCTTCCTTTATATAGACAGCTTCTTAAAGGGCAATAACCCTGCTGACTCATCCTCAGTCTTAAAGGGGCTGGCCAGCTTTAAATCTCCATTAGCCTGACAGGAAGTTTTTAAGAAGAGATTGGATAACCATTTGTCTAAAGTGGTATAAGGTACCATGCCTAAGCATGGGGTTGGACTAGATGACTTCCAAGTTCCCTTCAAACTCTGTTATTCTATTCTATTCTATTCTATTCTATTCTATTCTATTCTATATTGTAAAGCTACATTAACAGACTGTTGCAAGTCTCAAAGTACAAATCTGCTGCCCTAGCTTTTTAAAAGTCTGATCAATTAGGGCAGGTCTCCTAGGCTGCATCTTTTCTTGTCCTTCCTCAAGGTCATTTGCACATACCATTGTAACCTGGCAGAATTTGCATTTATTTGCATACCCTTAGCCTAGAAAAAGATGTCTTGAGGTCATCAATGAAGGTCACCTTGATGTTGTAAGAAGTTCCATTATAAACCTGTGAATTCCCCATAGTACCCATTTATTTGATGCCAAAGCTTTGAGAGCCCAGAAAGGAGATACATCAGGTCCATATAAGACTGGCTGAAGAAAATCTTGGATTATTAGACAGCTCTTCTGTTCACTCAGGGAACTTCCTTACTCCATCTTCAGAACTGAGGTCCCATCAACAGCAGTGAGAATGATGGTGAGGGAAAAGCCAGGTAAGGGAACAAAAAAGAAGAAAATGATTCAAAACTGCTCTGCTACCATTTTCAGCAGGCCCTAGGGGAGAAATATTTCTCCTACCTTACATTTTTCTCCACAGATTTGTGAAATAGCTGTTATTTTTCTATTGCAAGCCATTGTGGAATTATTTCTAACTGCTGGAGAGAAATATCTGTAAATAGGCTTTTTCATGGCTCTTGATTTTTTTTCTATAACTTAATTAGCTCTTTTAATACAATCTTGTTGTAGGGAACAATATGTTATATTACTCCCAAAACAGGCATACTTCCATAAAAAAATTGTACATACCTCAACAAACAATAAATAAAAAAAATTCAAAGTAGTTCTGAATTAGCCACTTCAGAAACACTGCAGAAGTCAAGGGATGAAAAACTTAAAAGGCAAAATGTGTTCATTTAATTTATGCAAATATGTCTAAAGCTGTCACCTACTCCAGAAAGATCACAAGGTGTTAGTCACTCACCACTAAAAAAAAAAATCACCCTACAAGTAGAGTGCTGACACCAGCAACATCTCTAAAGAGCAGATCAAAAGTGTAAAGATGGAGGTCACAACAGTGTAATTGAAGCTCCACCTCTTGTAATATATGTACTGATGTTACATACTGCCAGGCTCCAAAACCCAAGAAAGACACATTGAAATTATTTTAGGTAAAGGTAGTCCTTCACTTATGACCCATAATTGAGCTCAAAATTTCTGTTGCTAAGCAAGACATTTGTTAAGTGAATTTTGTCCTATGTTAACGTCCCTTCTTGCCACACTTGTTAAGTGAATCACTGCAGTTGTTAAATTAGTAACATAATTGTTAAGTGAATCTGGCTTCCCTATTGACTTTGCTTGACAGAAGATCGCAAAAGGTGATCACATGACAAGTGTCCATGCAACTGTCATAAATATGAGTCCGTAGCCAAGCAACTGAATTCTGAATCTTGCCAAACTATACCAGACTATCTGAACTGTACCGTCCAGGGTGGATTCTACTTACCTTTACTACTGGTTTGCAACAGGGCCGCGCATGTGCTCTCGCTTTGCTCGTGTGTGCAAGTGCTCTTCTGCATATGTGCAGAAGCATTTTGGTGATGTTGGGGTAGGCGGGTGGGGCCTCCCACCAGTTTTACTACCGGTTCTATAGAAGTATAGACAGTACCACTGGTACTGTCCCTTGCTCCTCTGGAAAGCACTCCCTCCATCTTGGGAATTTGAACATTTAATCACATGCATATGCGCATACACATACACATCTAATGGGCTTCCAATGGACTTCTTCTAACTAAGATCTTTTTACCATAACTTTCTTTCATGGGCCCCATGGCTGCCCTTAACAAGATCCCCACATTCATTATACCTTGTTTTGAAGGGTATTATCCAGAAAAAGATTTCAGATTCTGATATTAAAATTCAGTAAGCCTCTGGGGAGAATACAAACTACATACAGGTTTTAAATTGCTATCAAAAGTGTTAGTTAGTTCCAGAAACTGTTTGGTAGACAGCACCAAAGGAAAATCAGAGGCAAAATATGCAAGTTCCATTCAATAATGCTGGTGCCAGACTTTGAAACAAATGAAGTTTTCCAGGCTATTTTTAATAGAAGTTTAATATACAAGATGCAAGAGTATCCTAGATGGAAAATTACCAGAGGTGTAATCTTGGAATAGCCAAGGTATCTTGGTTTAATTGTTGTTGTTACTGTTTCTTGGTACCATAAATTTGGTGTTTACAGATAACAAAGTTCTTTCAACAGATATAAAAGATATGACAGACAGTCTATTAGATATCTAGGTTTTCTGCTACCTTCATTCTGACCCATGTCACTTCAGATGTAGACTCAGAGCTTCTTTGCAGCAGACATTACACAGGGATTGAACCTAAGATTTGTTAATGTCTGAAATAGAAAAGCAAATGGCACTTTTTCTTTGCCAAGTCATTGTCACAGTATCTAGAACTGCCCCAGGTTATTAAGGCATTTCAGACAGAAAATTTAACGAACACCTCTTTCTGAGAGTAAATAGGCAACATGAACAGCAATAATCATAATATTTTTTCACTTCACAACATAATGAATATACTTCATTATATTGTACTATGTTTTCATGACATCTATACCCCTTGGTCTGCCTAAGTGGAGAACTGGCTCTCCAATTGAGGACTCTGTTGATATTTGCTGCGTATTTACCATCAATATTTTAAGGATCATATTTGGAAGTGTTCAGTTCCATGCATCCACAATGCCATGACCATCTGTGGAATAATGTCAGGCTTTAGAATTGCTGCAAATCTCTCTCTACTGCACTTACTGTATGGATTAGTCCTAAATTGTTTTTCATAATCTGTAAAAGAAGGCTAAGCAATCTGGTCAAAAACTGTCACATTAACTCATGTTATTTCAAGCGCTTTGTGATTAGACTTTCTCTGTGTGCAATTGCCAAAACAGGGAGAACAAAAGTAGGTACTGAGTTTAGATGGGCGAGGGTTCCCTCATTATTCCTGATGAGATTTTATGCTTTAGCCGTGTTGTTGCAATAATCTTGTAGTGTCTAATGCACAGAGACAGACTGTCATTCACACTAACTGTCACAGCCATAACTCAAACAGATGTCATCCATGAGAGGCTGTTTCAAGACTGAAATTACCACATGTAGGACAACAGAATCTCACTGGCAAATCTAGCTGCAGATATATAAGTCATACAGTGTCAACATGCTGACTCTGATAAAAACATCTTCATCAAGCCAAAAGTGACCTAGAGATACATATGAGACATTAACTGTGATATGAAGAAACTGCTGAACCTTCAGTTCAGAGTTTTTCCCCTCCCTTGGAGGCATAAACAAAGCATAGTTATGAAGGCAGACAGAAAAGCAATGTCTCTCCTTAACGACCATTTCTAAAAGCTAAATATTTCAAGACAGGGAAATATATTCCAGTGGACTTATCTTATACAGCAAATAAAAAAATGGTCCATAATATCCCCAGGAAGTGAATTCAACAGATTTCTTAAGAATAGAATAGAATAACAGAGTTGGAAGGGACCTTGGAAGTCTTTTAGTCCAACCCCTTGCTTAAGCAGGAAACCCTACACCACTTCAGACAAATGGTTATCTTCTTAAAAACTCCCAGTGTTGGAGCATGTACAACTTTTGGAGGCAAGTTGTTCCATTGATTAATTCTTCTGCTAAAACATCTGGTAAATCAATCAATCTGGTAAATTTGATTAGTTTTCATTAAATCTTGTATTAATTTTGACACACACATAACACACACACACACACACACACACACAAACAAAGATCAAAAAGATAAATGGTGGTTTCTGAGTTCTGGCTAGAATTTTTTAAATCTAAAATCTTAGACATGTTTGTACGGTTGCAGTGCTCTGTTGATAGCCCCAGTTTTAGACCCTACAGGCAAATTTCTGCTCCCAGATATTATTCTGGACTACATGGTAATTTTTTTTTTAAATACGGTGACCTTCTGAAATAAATTTTCAGTTAATGGTATCCTTAACTGGAATTTCATTTCTTTCAGAAGGCCTGCTAGGAGTTATCTAAACTAGACTCCAGTTAAGCCTGCTCACTCCTCTAACATCACTTTAAGTATACACTATATGCTCCCCTACAGTATATCCATTTCACTATTGGGGTCCTATAGATCAAAAGCCCCCAACCTTTTGGGCACCAGGGACCAGTTCCATGAAAAAAGGTTTTTCCACAGACCAGAGGGGACATGTTTTTGCATGCTGGCTGCAGCCTACATATGGGGCTTCACTTGATTGTGTGACCCAGTTGCTGGCAGGCTGCAGCCCAGTGCCAATCCACTGACCGGGGATTGGAGAACTCAGCTATAGACCATCTTAGGAATCCCTGGAAAGTTTTTGGAAGTTCCATGAACTTGGATTGGGGGGGGGGGGGAGCGGATTGCACAAAAAGATTAAGAATGCCTGCATTGCAATGAGGTTAGGAAGAGGAATTGGATTATCCAGAAATTTTTCATGAAGAACACAATACGTTTACCACATCTAATGCAATTGGGATTAGAACAGAACACATTTACCACATCTAATGCAATTGTGATTTCCAAGTATGGGACCAGAAAGGAATGTTACTAGCAGTTTGGCCAAGAGAGAACAAGTTCTCTCTTGTTCTGGAGAACTGATGGTTAAATTCTTCTTTTTACTCAGATATATAGGCCTGGCAGTCTTGTTTTGAGAATGCACAATCTTCAGCGACTATTATGGGCTGCTTGCTTACAATACAGGTAGTCCTATACCTTCCTTCTAGGTGTTAAGAGCTCCATTTCTTGATTTTATTGTTAACTAGTTAACTATCTTGGCTGCTGGACATATTTGTGTTCAATGTTTTTATTGTTTTAAATAGTTTTAAGGATTGTAAGCTGATCAGAGTCATTGATTAAGATGGCCAGCTATAGAAATTGACTGACTGACTGAAGTTAAATGTACAGTTACATGGTAATTCCAAGAAACTCAAAAAGAAAGAGTGATTTTGTTATCAATATACTAAAATTTATTGTTTAAAAAAAACAATGAAGTAAAACGCATCTGGGCCACTTTTTAAACTTCTAAGATAAAATCTCTGTCTATCCTCATCACAATTTATTTGAGGATTAAAGAGGCTAGCCAGAATTCATCCCGCCTGGTTTTCATCCCTTAAGTTCTAAGCGAACTTCTTTTTCTATCTCTAGCCAGTAGTTTCCTGAATTTAGTAATTAGCATTAGCTCAACAAGCAAACTAGTTTATATATATTCAATTTATAATGGGCTTTCAAACTAGTTGTTCTATCATTTTTACAATTTTTGGCTTATTTTTCTTCTGGGAGGAAGATAATACTATAGTGATTTTGTCATAATGTTTCTGGTAGCGAATTTTACAAGATGTTCTATTTCTTGTTAGACCAAAACCTATGTATATATGTAACTTTAAAAATTATATCCCCAGCCCTTTCATTTTTTTTTAACTATGGCTACCAATTCTAACAGTTAGGGCTGTGATGGCGAACCTATGGCACGGATGCCAGGGGTGGCATACAGAACCTTCTCTGCTGGCACATGCGCCATCGCCGCAGGTCAGATCTCCGTGGCATTTCTTTCGTGAGCTTCTGTTTCCCTGCAAAAGACAAAACAGAAGCTCACAAAAGAAAAAGATCTTACCTCTTGCTGCACTGCTGGTGTTAATATGCCCCACCTCCCACTGGCCAGCTGGTCTTCGGGTCTCTGCTGTGCATGCATGTCCATGCATGCATGTGTACCCATTCATGCATGTGCACATATGTGCACATTCACACATTTATTTATTTATTTATTTATTTATTTATTTATTTATTTATTTATTTATTAGTTTGATTTATATGCCGCCCTTCTCTGGAGACTCAGGGCAGCTTACAATGCATTAAGCAATAGCCTTCATACTTTTGTATATGCCTGCTTAGTAGGGCTTTTGCCCCCCCCCAGGGGTGTTCTTTTTTATACAAAGTCATCTTATTGCCCCCACAATCTGGGTCCTCATTTTACCTACCTTGAAAGGATGGAAGGCTGAGTCAACCTTGAGCCTGGTGAGATTTGAACTTGCAGTAATTGCAGGCAGCTGGCAACTAAGTGCTACTTTAACAGCACTTAGTCCCCTGCACCACCAGGCTCTTATATGCATGTTTGTGCCCATGCGCACCTGCAGTTTGGACACTCGGTGTCTAAAAGGTTTGCCATCACTGGGTTAGGGCATCAGATTAGAAACTGGGGGATTATGAATTCTAATCCTGCCTTGCACATAAAGCAAGCAGGTGAAATTGGGCCTGTCAGTCTTTCTCAACCCTTGGAAAGAGGCAACAGCAAATCACTTCCAAAATCTTCCACTGCAAAAACTGCAGAGACTCAGGCAAGCACCAGCAATCAAAACTGATTCATTCTCTCTCTCTCTCTCTCTCTCTCTCTCTCTCTCTCTCTCTCTCTCTCTCTCTCTCTCTCTCTCTCTCTCTCTCTCTCTTCTCTCTTTCTCTCTTTCTCTTTCTCCCCATCCACCCCCACTCTCTCTCTCACACACACACACAGTTCTAGGGAGCATAAATTTGGATGACCACAAAATGACAGCAAAGAGATATAGAAAACCCAACTAGAAAGTCATCTAGTGGTTGTATGGATTTTTGCAACCCAGATATCTTTGCCTTAATTTAACACATAATCAGATCTGTTTTTAACACCTGTAGTATATGCTTGATTAAATAAAAAGCTTATTTTCTTAGGCAAAAGCTATTAGAGGCAGCAAGGCTACAACTTCTTCTGAATCCTTAGCAATTCTCTTCCGATAAAGATATGTATCAGTTTCTGTAAATATTCTGCTTCAGATATAGTAGAAAATATTATTATATTTCCAGTGCTAAAATAAACCTAACCGATTTTTGTAGATGAGATATGGATGAACTACCATCTCTTTTGCTTCGGGCAATACATTTCTTGAGACAGTTTAGGCTTCTAGCTAGTCTTAAAAATATATTCTTGAAAATATTCTCATAAGAATATAAATATGTTCCTTACTGTAATACTGGCACTTCTCTTTACTCTGTTAACATTATTAATTCATTTTCAACTTTGGTTATAGGGGCTATGGTTTTGAAGTTTTGATTGATCACAATAAAATATTACTAGCTATTAATTCAACTTTCAGCCCCATAACTGGTGCTCACTTCCTTCCCACAAAACCCAATGTGAGATGGTCACTGAAAAATTGAATTTTTTTTAAAAAAGAAGCCTGATTTCCTTCAAGGTCAGTGTTTGAATGATTCATCCTATGAAATCCTCTGCTCATCCTCTTTAGATGCACAATCACAGAAGCAGTTGGAAAAGATATCTTCAAGCTACCCATTTCACCGTCAGTCCAGAAACATATCAAAATAAGGCACCTGACATCCAGCATAAATAATACTAGCCACATTTTGCAATATGAATATCAATAGCAAAGCACTGAATCTTGAGCTTTTTGGAATCCACACATCAGAGCTCTAGAGGGACATAGACACAGTATAACCCTGAGCTACATCTCCATCAGATAGCCTTTGTTTATCTACATCAGGCAATGATACACATCAGTAGTATATCGGTTATGAACCAGAGAGCATGTGGCCCCTCAGGGCACTAGGATGCTTCAAGGGGGAGGCAGAGTGAAAAATATATAATGGGGGAGGTCATGGCACATGCTGGGGGTGGTCACAGAAAAGCAAAGTGTATTATAGAGCAAATACTATTTTGTTGATACCCGAAAACACCCTATGATTGTATGTTGATACCCTATGCCTATTGAGTGTGGGGAGGGTGGAACAGGAGAAAAATAAAGTTGAAAGTAGACTATGGGCAAAATAGATTGAGAAATATTGATTTCTTATGACTATCTTCTCAGTTGTGGAAACCTTTAGTCATAAATTTGAGGAATATCACCTTCTATAATAAAATACAAATTTTAAAAGTCTAAATTTTTCTCTCTTATTTTAAAGTAAAAATATCATTTACAATCATTCTACAGTTTAAAAGACCCATATAATCTATGGGTCACACTGGTTTGCTTTGGTACCTACTTTTGTTACAGCATATAAAGCCCTTTTCAAACATTTGCTCTTTAAAAGTGTGCACAATTTAACCATTCATCATGGAAATCTTAAAGTGAAAAATACAGTGAGGCACCTATGGTTAATAAGCTACATGCAGGCTCCTCCCCATTTCACACTGCCAGCCACAGTCCTCCACAATTAGACAGATGATGTACAGGGGCAAAGCACTGATTTTCCAATATATTTGTTTTTTATTTTTCTTTAAAATGAAGGCTTAAAATGTAGGTTAAACGTTCAGCAAATTGTGATGGATGACCTCTGAATGAGATAAATAGGAGCAGGACATACCTGCACTGATTGCTTACTGAACCGGTATTGACTATAAGACTATAAGGATAGTCCCTGGCAATAATGAGTAATTACTAGAAAAAAAATATCAAAAATGTCCTACAATATTGCAAAGAATTAATGAGCTTATCCACTGTTTTTAATTAATAATAATCTAATTAATCAACAGCTTTAATCAGTTGTCAGTCCTTACTGGTTTTGTGTAGCAATTTCACACTTAGTTGTATTGTATGGTTTTGAAGTTGCCTCATGAATTATTTTTTTACTCTGAAGGAAAGCCCTTTCTTCCTTCAATAAGGAAATGTCAAGTGAGCATGGATTGGTTTTCAGCACTTCTGCTTCCAGTTTTAATTCATTTTGTGACTCTTCACATGCAACTGTTATTGCTTGCTTGATAAGAAATACAAAGATAATCCCACTGGGTTTAATTCTTCCTTTTCCCATTGTAATGCTGACAGAAAACTGTTCTCTAAATTGCAAATGCTATTGGAGAAATATACTTCCATTTTGGTCCTATGTATTGCATTTTTAATGTAAAATATAAAGCATATCAACAGATACAAAATCCTTTTATTAAATAAAGTGAAACTTTGCCTGATACTATAGGCAACATTTTTGGATCACATGTTAGATCTCCAAACTTCCAGGCCTGTTTTGGAGACTGTTGTTTCTCCTCAGAAATTTAAAACGCTCAAAGGGAAATGATATATGAAACCCAAGTATTTTTTTTAATAGAAACAGACATAAATCTGACACAAAGCATGTGAACATCTGACTGAAAATATTTGAACAGCTCTGAGATAGCCTTATGGAGTCACCTGGATGTCTTGAGAAGAACAATCAACTCAAACTGTCTAAATATGAGGCCAATTACTGTCATCACTGACAATTTATTTGGCTCTTTTATAGTTCCTTGTTAATCACTGCTTTTATTCCCAGTTACTCATATGATAATTACAATAGATATGTAATTATTATGACCTACAATTCATTGTAGTAGATTAGAACTGGGGAGAAATTACTTTTTCAAGCCTCTCCTCTGGCTATTTTTCACTTCCTCACTTTCCATTATTCTCACTTGCTCACAATAACACCATAGAGCTAAAATTATTGGCGTACACAGCTTTGCAGCACCATCTTATTCACTATTAATCACCAATGGGAGCAATACTGGAAGCAGCAGCTAAAAGAGAAAATGCAACAAGTAATCTGAAAGTTTTGGAAGCAAACATAATCAGAGAAAAATGAAGAGTGATGTGAATTAAGAAGCCTCTGGAAAAAGAATGTGTTAGACCACGGGTGTCAAACTCGATCATGTCACATGACGTATTGTGATGTATCACAATGTTTTTTCCCTTTGCAGAACTGGAGTAGGCGTAGCCTATGCATGACGCATCTGGCTTGCGGGCCACCAGTTTGACAAGCCTGTGTTATACTGCTCTATATTCCTCAAAATCATGTTTTGATTTTCAATGCCCTTCTAAACAACTGTTCAATGCCCTTCTAAACAACTGTAATTTAAGTGACATATCTTTCCTATTTTAATTTTCAACACATTGTATATAATTTTCTTTTCTCCCTTCTTTCTTCTTCCTTCTCTATTTATAAGCACTCTCCAATCAAAGTCATTCTATATTTTGCACCTTATTTGGGCTTTTAGAAACAGGAATCTGAAACTATTTCTTATAAGGGGGGACAGGAAGTACATGTTACAACTTGTTAACCAAGTTGCAGACATTCTGATGTGAAAAGTTTGCAGTCAAATAATGCCATAATTTGAAGTCAATAACTTAACTCTCCTGAGTTCCTCTCCCAGCACAGTAAATATATTTAAGTCTCACCTAATCAGTCTGTTTAATCAGACTGTTTATCAGTGAACTCTGTACACACAGAAATCAAGACAAACATGCCATTACTACAGTGAACATTTGTTAAGCTAAGTTGCAATTAATTAAAGGATGGGAGTTTCAGATATCTTTAAAAAGCAAAAAGCAATCCATATGTACAATTTAAAATGCAGCAAGGATGCTAATTCCACAGTGATTCCCAATGATTTCTGCTTTTCTTCAGCATAGCTGAATTTCAACATATCAATGGCAAAGATGCCATTTGATTAGCCTCAAGTCAGCAGTGGCCATGTTCACAAAATGTAATCTTATTTTACAGTGGAAGAATGGCGACATCATCCAGGAATAAATACCCAAACGACAATCTGCAATAAAATTGCATCTGGGTGCCAGGCCTATTTATGCCAGCTGTCAAAGGCAATCATTCACTAGTTACATACTTAACATTCTGGATGGAGCCTGCACATTTATTTCTTTACTGTATTTAAAATTATTCAAAAGACTGGCTTTCATCACCACAAGCCATTTCTAGCAAATCATCACACTTCTTACATAAACATTTATTAACCCCCCTGGAGCCTCAAGGGGAAATTAGGTTCTGGCATAATGGGAAGAAGGGATCTCCAAAGAAAAGATTGCAATCAGTGGTTTCTATAATTCATAAAGCATGCTGAGTTTGAAGGGATGGATCCCTTGTTCTGTGGTCCATGGTTCAGATGCTCATCTCTTGATTGAAGCAGGCCACCAAAGATTCATAATGATCCCCTTTGCATATTTATTAGGCTCTGCAAGCTGATTGGATTTCTTTCAACAAGACACGTCACTTCACAAAGGCAATGCCAGGCCTTCCCACAAAGGAGAAGAGACCAGGCATTTCACTTTTCCAGTTCTAAACGCAATTCTAAAGACCAAAGGACACAGCTGGAGCAGCAGCTTTAGAAGCAAGGAGCCATGTTCCTTTGTAAAGCAGCTTTAAGGGAATGAGGCACTCAAACTAATGTTAAATGAGAGAGCCCCTCAAAGATACACAATCAAACAGAATAGAGCTGGAAGGGATCTTGGAGGTTTTCTAGTCCAATCCCCTGCTCAAGCAGGTATCCTATATCATTTCAGACAAGTGACTGTTCAGTCTCTTCTTAAAAACCTTCAGTGATGAAGCACCTAGAACTTCTGATGGCAAGCTGTTCCATTGATTTGATTTGATTTGATTTTGATTTTATTTTATTAGATTTGTATACCGCCCTTCTCCTTGCGGACTCAGGGTGGTGAACAGCCAGAGATAAAAAGCAAGCTACACAAAAGTTAAAATTTTAAAAACAACTAATATAAATTTGGCCGATAGTTAAAACAATCCAATTTAAAATTAATATCAAAAACTCTAAAAATTCTAAAAAATTTTACAGGGATCAGGCCAAGCGGCAAGCTGAAAAAAGTACATTTTTAAGGCCCGACGAAAAGTCCGGAGGTCAGAGATCGTTCGCAACTTTGGAGGAAGGACGTTCCAGAGGGTAGGAGCTACCACAGAGAAGGCTCTCCCCCTGGGGGTCGTCAGCCGACATAGTCTGGCTGACGGCACCCTAAGGAGGCCCTCTCTGTGGGAGCGAACCGGCTGGTGGGAGGCAATTGGTGGCAGAAGGCGGTCCTGTAAGTACCCTGGTCCTAAGCCATGGAGACCTTTAAAGGTGATTACCAACATGTTGAAGCGCACCCGGAAGTCCACCGATAGCCAATGCAGCTCCCGCAGGAGAGGTGTCACATGGGAGCACCCTGTCGCTCCCATAATCCCCCGCGCAGCTGCATTCTGCACCAGTTGGAGCCTCCGGGTGCACCCCAAGGAGAGCCCCATGTAGAGAGTATTACAATAGTCCAGGCGAGACGTGATAAGCGTTTGAGTGACTGTGCGTAAGGAGTCCCGATCTAGAAAGGGCCGCAACTGGCATATCAGGCTGATAAAAAGCCCCCCTGGCCACAGCCATCGTATGCTCTCTAAAGACAGCTGTGGGTCCAGGAGGACGCCCAAGTTGCGCACCCTTTCCGTGGGAGCTAATGATTCGCCCCCAATAACCAGTGATGGCATCAGCTGGCTATATCGGGACACCGGCAGCCACAGCCACTCGGTCTTGGAGGGGTTGAGTCAAAGCCTGTTTCTCCCCATCCAGACCCGCATGGCTTCAAGGCACTGGGACATCACTTCCACGGCATCATTGGGATGGTCTGGGGTGGAGATGTACAGCTGAGTGTCATCAGCGTACTGATGGAACTCACCCTAAAACCACGGATGATCTCACCCAGTGGTTTTACATAAATGTTGAACAGGAGAGGCGAGAGGACTGACCCTTGTGGCACCCCACACACTAGGCGCCTCAGGGTTGACCGCTGCCCCCCTGTCAACACAGATTGCGACCGGTCAGAGAGATAGGAGGAGAACCACCGCAAAATGGTGCCCCCCACACCCAATCCCTCTAACCGGCGCAACATGATACCATGGTCGATGGTATCAAAAGCCGCTGAGAGATCTAACAAGACCAGGATAGAGGAGTACCCCCTACCCCGAGCCCTCCAAAGATCATCCACCAATGCGACCAATGCCGTTTCGGTGCTGTACCCAGACCTGAAACCGGATTGGAACGGGTCTAAATAGACAGCTTAGACAAATAGACAGGTACTGGGGGAGCTGCCACGCCACCACACTCTCAACAACCTTCGCAAGGAAGCAAAGGTTGGAGACTGGATGATAATTAGCCAAAACAGCTGGATCCAGAGAAGGCTTCTTGAGGAGGGGCCTCACCACCGCCTCCTTCAAGGTGGCCGGTAGGGTACCCTCATTCAAAGAAGCATTAATAATCTCCTGGAGCCAGCCTCGTGTAACCTCCTGGGAAGCCAGCACCAACCAGGAGGGACACAGGTCCAATAAACATGTAGTCATGTTCAGTCTTCCCAGAATCCTGTCCACGTCCTTGGGAGCCACAGGATCGAACTCAGCCCAGATAACACTCTCAGGACCTGCCTCAGTCATCTCGTCTGAACTAACCCAGTCAGCGGCCAGATCTTCCCGAATCTGAGTTATTTTATCATCCAGATATTGAACAAAATCCTCAGCTTGTCCCTGCAAGGGATCCTCCCGCGCTCCCAAATGGAGAAGGGAGTGGGACACCCTGAACAGGGTGGCTGGGCGACTATCTGATGACACGATAAGAGCGACAAAATAATTAGATTTTGCTGCTTTTATCGCCACTATGTAAGTCTTAATATGAGCTCTTACCAGTGTCAAGTCAGATTCAGATCAACTGGCCCTCCAACTGCTCTCTAGGCATCTTTTCCGGCGCTTCATCTCCCTCAGCTCCTTGGAAAACCAAGGAGCTAAATGAGTTTGGTGCCGGGTCAGAGGCCGCAAAGGCACGACGTGGTCCAAGGCCCAGCCAGCCACTCTATCCCAGGCGGCCACCAGGTCCTCGGCCAAGTCGTGTGTCAGTGTCTCAGGAAATGGCCCAAGCTCTGTCTGGAACCTATCGGGATCCATCAGGTGCCTGGGGCAGAACCACCTGCCCGGTTCCACCTGCCTGCGGCGGGGTGCAGCGATCAGAAAGTCAAGTCGAAGGAGCGAGTGGTCAGACCATGACAAGGGTTCAGTACCTATATCCCCTATGTCAAGACCACTCAACCACTGACCAGAGACAAAAATTAGATCTAGGGTGTGTCCTCCAATGTGAGTCGGGCCCTGAATTACTTGGGTCAGGTCCATGGCCGTCATGGAAGCCATGAACTCCCGAGCTATCTCAGATGTTTCACCGATAGATGGCAGATTGAAATACCCCATGACCATAAGCCTGGGGGTACCAATCGCCACCTTGGCTACAACATTGAGGAGCTCAGGCAGGGTCGTTGCCACATGGCAAGGAGCCAGGTACGTGACCAACAGACCCATCTGCCCACCATGACCCCACCTCACAAAGATGGACTCACACCCGGCTATCTGAGGTACAGTGGCCTCCCTCGGATCGAGACCTTCCTTTATAATGACCGCTACTCCCCCACCCCTACCCTGAGCTCTCGGTTGATGGAATGCATGGAAGCCTGGTGGGCACATCTCCATGAGGGGAACCCCACCCTCATAGCCCAACCAGGTCTCCGTAATACCGGCCAGGTCTGCACCCCCCTCTTGAAGAAGATCACATATGAGGGGGGCCTTATTTACAATGGACCTAGCGTTGCACAGCAGCAGCCAGAGCCTCAGGTCCTGAGACTCTGTACAACCTGGGGAATGGGAATAGCTAAGGGGACAGGGGCACGCAATTGCTCGAAGATAGCGAGTGCGTGCCCCCACCACACGATACGGCCCCCTGCTCTTGCCATATCTGCCCCTCCCACAGAGCGTATTAATAGAAAAGCCCTTGACAGAGGGCTCTCTAGGAGCCCTCTTACCTCCAGAGTCTACACCCCCCACGGCACCATAAACTGCCGGACCTGTCCCTCTCCCCCGTGGGTTCTCCCCCAAACCCACTCCCTCCCCCACCCCAGAACCCCTTAAAAATCTAATTAAAAAAGACCTTTAATCATTTTAGTTGCTCTTCTCTGCACTTTTTCCAAAGTCTCAACATCTTTTTTGTAATGTGGTGACACTGTCCACCAATAGGCTATATTTCATGAAATATCTATATTCACGCAATATAGGCTATATTCACGTTGATTCTTGAATTGCCAACCCAAGATGTTATTTATTGCCAATAAGGAAGACCCTGAAAAGCATAGCAACTTCACCAGGGGTGAAATCCAGCAGGTTCTGACAGGTTCTGGAGAACCGGTAGCGGAAATTTTGATTAGTTCGGAGAACCAACAAATACTACCTCTGGCTGGCCCCAGAGTGGGGTGGGAATGGAGATTTTGCAATATCTTTCCCCCAGGAGTGGGGAGGGATTGGGGATTTTGCAGTATCCTTGCCCTGGAGTGGGGTGGGAATGGAGATTTTGCAGTATCTTTCCTCTGCCATGCCCACCACGCCATGTCCATCAAACCACACCATGCCCACAGAACGGTAGTAAAAAAAATTTGGAAATTTTTTCCCCAAAAAAGATGGTCAGGGATATGGGCAAGTGAGGTGAGTCAGTGGATGATACCCCCCCCCCAAAAAAAATAAGACCTGGTGCCTTTTTTGGTGGCAAAAACAATATAAGACAGGATCTTGTTTTTGGGGAAACATGGGTACCAAAATGATTCCAAAACCTGTTACTCAATATTAAATATGAGAGCTTCTGTGGGATCATGGTTATGTTAATGGAGTGGGAATGGGAATGACAAGTCCTCCTTTTACTAAGGAAGCTTACTGGGGAACAGTTCTTTTTTCTTCATTTCATTGGGTCATTGTGCAATTTATCCATGAGGTCTTGTGTAAAAATGGGGACAAACCTAAGAAAGAATGATTATAACAACTTGCCTCCAGAAGCTGAAAATGCTTCAACACTGGAAGTTTTTTAAGAAGAGATTGTATAACCATTTGTCTGAAGTGGTGAAGGGTTTCCTGCCTAAGCAGGGGGTTGGACTAGAAGACCTCCAAGATCCCTTCCGAGTTGGATTCTATTCTATTCTATAATAAATTTGAGAAGGAAAGGGAAAGTTATTAAATACATGATGACAGAATAATCACATAATTAATTAATTTTTAAATCAAATGTAAATGAAAACAAAGCAAATGTAGATTTTTTACCTATTCCCCCATTATATTTTAATATGTAATTAGGGTGCACCAATCAACTCTGAAGGAAGTTGCAACTGTAAGCACAGATAGTAAAGTAAGAAGAGAAAGAAATAGGTTTATCTCAAATTGTAACATACAATATCTGGCCCGATTTGTCCTTTCAAACTAAAGCTCGGCTGAACAGATTTTCAGTGCAGCTCAAATCTGGGAATGCAATACTCCAGCACAAATAATCCTACAAAACTATGAGCATTACTAAAAAGGGACGCAAAACAATATATTAAATAACCAGAAAAATGAATTATAATAAAACTGGCTTGCAAAAATGTGTGTGTCAGGTAAAATTGTGTCTGACACTGTGTAAGTCATAAGATAAATCTGCACAAACCTCCCACATACATATTTTTGGTTATAAAGCATTTTTCAAATAAATATTGAAACAAGATGAACTGAATTTAATACTCAAAGGGGGAAATAACCCTGAAAAGACCAAAGTGCATTTTTTTCTACCTAAAAAAAGTCTTGTAATGTATTTAACTCCTAAGTTTAATTATAGAAGTGCTGTTTCAGATATTGTATACCTTGAGGCTGCCCTTGGATGCCACTGGAAATATAAAGAAAGTATTACTTGAATAGTGGTACATATAAGGCTATCTTGCTCATAGGCTGAGAATTAGGAGATACAACTTCATGAGGACCCAGCAGAAAAATGATGTTGCCCTTTTGCACAAAGAAAAAACCCAACCGTATTCAACTGTATAGCACTCGTTTTTCATACTTCTCAATACAAACCAGCTTGTTGTAGTGGTTAAGGCTCCAGGCTAGAAATTAGGAGACTGTGAGTTCTAGTCCTGCCTTAGGCATGAAAATCAGCTGTGTGACTTTGGGCCAGTCACTCTCCCTCAGCCCAAACCACCTCAGAGGACAGTTGTGGGGGAAATAGTAGGAGGAAGGAGCAATAATATGATTGTCACTTTATTTATAGAAAGAAAGAAAGAAAGTTCAAATAAAGAGAATCCTGGCTCTCTTTTTAAGTAATATTTCTGAGTTGGTCGCTTGCTGTAAAGGGTTCCAAGTTTTGCCCAAACAAAGCAACAGATCCCAACTTAATATAAAAAGAGTGAAATATATAGAATATATTTTAATATAGTATTATGAGAGCCAATTTGGTGTAGTGATTAAGGCAGTGATGGCTAACCTTTTGCAGAATGCACGCGCATGTGCTCGAAACTCCAAAATGCAATGCACGCACACCTCACATGCATGTGCCCTCCTTCCTGCACATGTGTGCACCCCCTCCATGCACCCATCCTCCCCACAGGTGTACACACCCCCACGCATGCACCCCACACCCCATGCATGCCATGCCCCCCCCGTGCCCCGCTGCCCCCAACGCATGCACAGCAGAAACCTGACGACCAGCTGTCCGGTGGGAGGCACGCATGCATGAGTGACTGGGGTGACAGTTCACGTGCCCACAAAAAGGGCACTGCGTGCCACCTATGGCATGCATGCCATAGGTTTGGCATCACAGGGTTAAGGTATCAAGCCCATTCTAGATACAACTGGTGACTTTGAGCCAATCACTCCTTTTCAGCTTTAGGAAGAAGGCAAGGGCAAACCACAGAAATTTTGCCAAAAAAAATTCAAGGACCAGTCCAGGCGATTGCCAAGAATCAACCCTGATTTAATGACACATTATTATTATTATTTTTTAAGAAAAGAAAGTAGCATCAGCAACGTTTTCAGGATCTGTTTTCTCCTCAGTAGTCCTCATTCCCCTGACTTCCAATTTTCCCTCAAACTCCCCCTATTGCTGCTTGGTTCACTTTCCAGTTTCAAAGCTTGTTACAGAGTAGGGTCACCCTGAAGTTGTCTTTAGCCCATGAATACAGATTGTACCCAGATTAGGCTACTTGTATTCATTTTCAGCACTGCTCAATGTGAAAAGTGCATTCAGTTTCCCTGTCTACTTGAAGGGTTTTGGAACTTGGAGAATGGGAAGCGTAATTTTACATTTTACAAGCATCTTGTGGCATATTATGGCTGAGCGTGTTTATAAAGGCCTTTCTCCTTGCAATAAGCCCTGAAAGTCAGATAGACTAAAAGGACCGCCAATGATCCCAAATGTGGATATGAATTCAGGCTTGTCTTTTTTTCTGTTTCGCACATACTAGTAGCTCTTCATTGGAATATAAAAGAGTTGGGGAAGAATGGGAGACACGTTAACAAATATTGTGCAAATTTATATGACTCTGCCAATTCAGGCAGGATTCGTTTTAGCAAACACATTAAAACGTTTTGCAAATGCCAAGTTGGGTAAATAGCTGCACAAATGTATTAGCGGCAATCTGCACAGACAGAAACTGCAGCCAAAGAATTCTGCAACAATAAAAGTTGCCTTTAAAGTTATTTTATTAGAATAAAATTGGTTACCATTTGCCAGTTTTGTAATCTAGATCAGATAAGATCACAATTGCCTATTTCATTTCAAGCTGCTATTCACTTAGAGAAGTCAAATCATCTTTAACGTCTTTGCAGCTTTAAAGTTAGCATTTCAAAGTACCGGTCTCCGTTTTTCTTGCAGCACAGCTGTTTAAAATTGTAATATGTGCTTTAAATGGAATCTCACTATGGAATCCCATTTTCACACAACAGTTCTGATTCTGAACTAGTAAATAGCAACTAATCAACAGTTTAGGGAAAGGTGATACTTTAACAAACTCAGCATCTTAATAGCTGCCTGCAACCTTGGGAATTCCAGCAGCCTGTGAGTGTTTTAGAATTCAGTATAAAATCACACTTGGAGCTTGTGTTAGAACAGAGAGCATGCTTGCATGGAAACCAAATAAAACCTTCTTTCATAAAATACATCACACCCAGACAAGTGTATGATGATAAAATCACTTCAGTACTGTTAATTTTTAACCAATGTTAAAACTATTGTTAAAACAATGTTAACAAAGTACACTTATTGCCACTACAGGTAGTCTTCAGTTAGCAATTGGCCTATTTAGCAACCATTCAAAGTTATAAAGGTGAAGTGTAACTGAAAAAGTGGCTCTGCAACTGGTCCTCAAACAGAGGACCACGGTCACAGTCACATGTCATTTGTGAGTTTCCTTCAACCAACTTCAGAAAAGTAAAGTCAATGGAGAAGCCAGCAGTAAAATCACAAGTTATGTTGTCTGTAGAGATTCTCAATCATCTAGGTCAGGGGTGTCAAACTTTCTGGCCCACCGGCCGGATGCATCATGTGCTGGCCACACCCATGCCAGTTTAGTGAAAGAAGGGAAAGTCATGATACGTCACATGACATTGCCTTGACGACGTGAGTTTGACACCCCTGATCATGGTTGTGCCAAGGGAGCTTTTTCCAAAAGACAACTAGACTTTCTTGGCTCTTTCTTTGAACATGTTTCACTTCTCGTTCAAGAAATTTCTTCAGTTCTGAAGCTTCTTGGATAAGAAGCAAATTGTTTTCAAAGAAAAAACCCCAACAAAGTCCAGTTGCCTTTTCAAAAAAAACCATTTTTGGAACAAGTTGTGTTATGTGACAACTTGCTTAATGATTGTGGGTGATTTGCTTTACATCTGCAGCAGAATTGATGTCATAAATCACGTGCGGTCATATGAGCTTTTGCTGTTTTCCTTACCATCAGCATCACCTAGTGATGGAGTTGCCAGTCCCAGTTGCAATTGTTAAGTGACAATTATTTATGTAGCATAACTGTGATGAAGTGAGAATTTTCCTAGTCAAATTGATTGCATACACTTTGTGGATATGGTCTGTATGCAGGGCATTATCAAAAGGATAGAGGTAACTTTGTCACATGATAACTACGTCCCACATTCATAAATGTCCATCCAAAAACAGGTAGAAAGCAGATTCCATATATTAAATGCTTGCCTACTGATTCCATTGTTCAGAAAACCAAACCCATTGTTGTGAAAAGGAGCACAAAGAGCTTTCCCAAAGAGGGGTTGGCAATTTTAAACACTCAAAGAGCCACAAAGATCCTAACTGGAAGACCCCATTCAATTCTGGAGCCAACCGGAAGTCCGGTTCCCCCACCATAGAGTCTCCTCCTAGCGTGGTCGCCTTTTTCCTCTACCTATCCTAACCAAAAGCCCTATCAATTGTGGAGCCAACTGGTGACAGGGAGCTACAGCAGAGGGATGAAAGAGCCTCCAGACCTGCGGGTTGCTGACCCCTGCCCTAGGTGAACACCCACAGAAGTATGCTATGTACAAGGAATCTTTCAATTAAGGCAAATGCAAAATTAGGCATGGGTAGCTGAGTGCTGGGGGTGATGTGGAGGATTGAAAGATGTGATAAATACATTTCCTTTCCTGTTAACCTTCTCAGCAAGAGGTATTTGTAGGGTAGTTTAATGTTATAAATGGGAATCGGATGCTTAGAATCTTGTTACTTCAGGAAAACAGGTCTCTTAGCCCCAAGGCCATTGTTTTCTTTCCTCACAATAAAATTAATGAAGGCCTCACTTGGCAAATTAAAATTAGAGCTGCTGTTTATTTCAGCAAACTAGAGATTTCACATTAAAATTATGGAAGCTGATCAGATGGATTTGCTTGAATTACTTTAAAATAAGGCTCCATTCCAACTTTCCTAAGCAGAATTATTATAAGTAAGCCTGACAAAAAGGAAGAATGAAATCTGCCTGAAAATAATTCAAAGAGGGTTTTGAATCTTAAAAACACAATAAGTAAAGGAAATAAAAATAGCCAATTTGTATAATTACATCTAAAGATGTCCATTAAAGTCCATGAAACATGGATACATCATACCACGGTCCTCTGCAGAAGAATGTGGACTAATATTTTTCAAACCTTTATCAAACCAAAATTAAATGATTGCTGGAATGAAAATCTTGTAATGCCTGCTATCAATGACATTGTTGAATATCTATATACCATCCTAGTAACATGTAGAGAAATGGACAGAGAATATTTCTTGTATTGACAATATAAAGAATTGCATGTGCCTGGAAGAATTAATCCATTTAATGACTTAAATTTTGATACATGGTACTAGGAAATTCAGAGAATAATGATTGAGAAGGAAATTCATATTTTCTTTAAAATAAAGCCCCAACACAGAATACATTCTGCTTCTTATGTAGACTTTCCCCTTATATACTAGCAAAACTTAAACTTCATTACTTATTTCATATTTTTATTGATTTTTAATAATCTAAAGTAGAGTAGACATAATAAATAAAAAGAAGTTGAGGGAAGCCTATCATTTTCATTAGAGTTGTCTTTTCCTTCCCATCCTGATGTCCTTCTGATGTGTTGAATTGCAATCCCAAATGTCCAACAAATCAGCTAGAAATTTTGCTAAACCATCTTACTGGGAAAGGCTGCAAGCCAAACAGAGTTCTGAATATGTCCTTTCCTCTCACAATGCAATATCTCCGCACCTTAAAAGATCACATATAAACAGAGACCATTTTGTGTCTGTCCCAAAATATACAGGAATCCATTGAGCATTTTGTCCCTGATGGACTTCCACATTATATATCAGAAGGGGGAAGTATAACATGATTTAAATATGAATATAAACCACCCAGGACCACTGAGGTGATATGGGCAGTGCTGAAATTTAACAAATAAACTATTTTGAGGCTTTTTAAAAGCCACTGTTGTACATGAGGGTTTGGTGCAGTTACTATGATTTGTTGTATAGAGCAACACAATCCAGACAGTTTTGTTTCAAGCTACTTGGTGTGAGACAATCAGAAAGTTATCTCGCCTTTTGTAACCAGAAAATTTGCTTACAAATTTTCTAGTTTGGTCCATTGGAGTAGAACAAACCAGTCATGGCTAGTTATTGGCTTAGGCTAGATGGATGATCTGGTATTTTGGAGCAAATCAGCAACATTTAAAGAAAACATGGGTTTAGCAAGACATTTTTGATCCAATTGCTTTTGGTGTTAGAGAACTAGAAATACCAGGAATCACTGTGTGTAAGATTCAGTGGGATTGGATTTACTTCTCATTTCTCTTTCAATTCAATGTAAAACTTCTTGGAATAGGCAGAAGCACCACCACTGACGTCACTTGTTAGTGTTTGTAATTTTTATATACTGATATGGGTTTCTAACTTCAAGGGAATAATCTAAGGTCTGTCACATTTTTGTTTTGTTTCATTTGTAGAAAACCGCAACCCAGATACTTGCCCTGTCTACTAATATTCAGGAAATTGAATCTGTCATATTATTAAAATAATGGTAAGAGTTAAATTTTTACTGCTTTTGAGACTCAAAATGGTTTTCTTCTCCATGTATCTTTTAAATTAATGGAGCCAAGACTTCTGAGGCTATGTCACATCTTTTTTTCTTCTTCAATGAAGTGCAGTTTGCTCAGAAATAAAATCTCTTTAATTTAATTTGCTTAGGATAGCAGTTGCAGAAATGACCACCATTGTTTTCTTGTTCAGATCTAATTATATGATAATTAAGTGGAAATTTATCTGTATACAGCTTGATAAAAACGGAATTCTTGAGAATTTTTTTTTTAGAATGGTCATAAAACTGCCATTTTGGGGAAACTGGTATTTATTTATTTTATTTTATCACTGGTCATCTTATGTACCATAACCACGAGCAAAAGAACAATAAGGACATAAAATTAAAAATTATTTAACTAGGGATGCTTTTATATTAAGATGCTTTACATTTGGTCTTACTTCTACCATAGCTACTTCATCTATAGACTCTGCAATGCATGTCCATTGCTTTCATCCTCACCATCATGGAAAATGGCAGAATGGGTTAAAGGCCAGATTACTTGCAAGGAGAAGCATTTACCAAATCAATCAAGATTCCTCTATTCACCATTACTTGATAGAAAGTATTTAACGTAACCACTGAGCCCCATTTGAAAATGCATTAATATAAATTATTAATGAAATGCAGACCAAGGTTAAACAGTGTGACCACTTGGAATTTGAGGCAACATGAATTTGCAAGCAAAACATTTTTCTCCCTAGTATTTTTAGGGTTTCTTTTATGCAACCAAAGCACTTGTGTGTTTTTTTCTTGATGTTTATGATTATTATTATTATTTTATTGATTCACAAATGGAGCTCAGGAATTTTCTCAGGTTGCATAGAATCTACATCATTTATTATTTATCTCTGTATGGCTCTTTCCCCGTAGGAATTGAGAATGGGCACGATGGCCAATCTGCCTTGGCTTTTTATTTGCAAATCTGAAAGTTGAGGTCAGGAAGGTCTTCATCTAGCGATTGTTTGCATTTAGAGGTAATTATCTTTCTTTCTCCAGTTGTAAAGCTTTCTATTGAGTTGTAATGTTGAAAATTCCTACTGTTTATAAATTGTTTTGATCCTTCAGTACTAGGTTTTTTATAAGACAGAGTCATTTCCTGGACATTTTTAACACTCTGGACAGTAGCATCAAGATAGATATTACTCTTCCTCCCTTAGATGCTGGCTGAGTGTTGCTGCTGGTGCTTCTACTGCTACTACCACATCTCTAAAGAGATGTCCTGTAATGATAAGAATCATGCAGACAGACAGTGCAATCTTTTCAAAAGCTGTTATGTATGGTAATGATGAAATCTTTATCAGTTTTGGTTTAAAAGAGACCAAGTTAACAGTAGCAAAATATAAATAAAAACTGAGAGCTCTCACAGTTGTGCTTGAACAGGATATGACAGAGCCTTGGTATTTGCTGGAGGAGCAAGAGGGAACTGCCAAGACAATATGGAATGTCTACCTTGCAATGACAATAACATGTTTTGGCTTCTTGTCAACAGCTGGATCACAAGGAGAAAGTTGGGGCACTTGTAGTATGAATGGGTAACATACATACTGTATGGGTAATCATGGCAAGAAACAATTGTTATTCAGACATATTAAATACTTCCAAATAAGTCCAATTACTCAGATGCTAACAATTGTGCTTCTTTGTACACATTCACGTGCATTTCATTGATATAGAACCAGTGGTGGGTTGCTCCCGGTTCACACCAATTCGCAAGAACCGGGAGTAAGAAAATTTAGTAGTTCGGAGAACTGGTAATAACATTGGCTGGCCACGCCCCCAAACCAGTCCCCGGCCCGGTCGCCTCTCGCTTACCCCCCTCACCTCATCAGAGGCTTTTTTTTTTTTACTTTTAAAAGCATTTTTTTACAAACTTTTCGGTTGAAAAAATGCTTTTAAAAGTTTTAAAGTTTTAAAAGTTAAAAGTTTAAAAAAAATCTTCTGATGATCATGCGGCTCAGCTGGGATCCTCAGAGGCTTCTGAAAACATTTTTTCTGCAAAATCCCTTTAAAAGTTTCTGGCAATCCCATCAGACTTGCCTGATCGTCAGAAGCTTCTAAGAGCATGTTTTCCTGCAACCTCTTCAGCTGAGGAGGCTGTAGGGGAAAAAATCCCTTTAAAAGCTTCTGGCAATCCCAGCAGATTTGTCTGATTGTCAGAAGCTTCTAAAAGCATTTTTTTCTGCAACCTCTTAAGGTTGTAGAAATAATGCTTTTAAAAGTAAAAAAAAAAAGTTGGCCATGCCCACCCTTTCACATTACCCCCCAAGCCATGCCCACAAAATAAGTCACGCCCACAGAACTGTTAGTAAAAAAATTTAGAACCCACCCCTGTATAGAACATGCATATACAGGTGGTCGTCAGCTTATATCTACAATAAACCCAAAATTTCCATTGTTAGGGAAGAGAGTTGTTAAGTGAGTTTTGCTCCATTTTATGACTTCTTTTCTCCCACAGTTCTTAAATGAATCATTGCAGTTGTTAAATTAGCAACACACTTGTCAAGTGAATCTGGCTTCCCCAGATTGATCTTGTTTGTCAAAAATCATAAAAGGTAATGACATGACTCTGGGATTCCGCAACTGTTATAAATACATGCCAGCTGCCAAGTATCCAAATTTTGATCATGTGACCATGGGGATGCTACAAGAGTCATAAGTGTGAAAAACAGGCATAAGTCACTTTTTTTAGTGTTGTTACTTTGAATTGTCACTAAACAAATGGTTGAACGTCAACAACTATCTGCATAGGATTTTGGGACCTAGAATTATAGGTCCCAAAATCTTAAGGTGTACTTAAGGAACACCTAATATACTGAAAGAACAAACCAGATTCTAAAAACTAATGGCTTGTTTATTACAGGAGAACTGAAACACTTTCAGGGAATCATATTTCAATTGAGAATGTTACTAAATCAGAAGAATTAGAATCATACCATCCACATACAAAGAAATAATGCACAAGGTCTATAGAAGATAATGCTGGTATTTATAATATTTTGACTAGATAGGATAAAAAAAGGGATTAAAAGAAACTAAAGAAAACATTAGGGTTAAGAGGTTCGGTTTGTGGTGTAGGCTTAAGAAAAAGCCATAGGGAGAAGTTAATTAGTTCATGGGCCATTTAGAACAAATTGGAAGTTAAGCTGCCTTAACTTCTTTTAAAGAAAGGATTCAAGAGAAAGAATAGAAAGAATAGAAGCCTGGTAGCTCAGCAGATTAAAAGCATTGTGATTAACACCAGCTGACACCAGCAACTTAAGTAGTGCTAAAGTGACACCAGCTGCCTGCAATTACTGTAAGTTTGAATCTCACCAGGCTCGAGGTTGACTCAGCCTTCCATCCTTTCTAAGGTAGGTAAATTGAGGACCCAATTTGTGGGAGCAATAAGCTGACTTTATATAAGTATACAAAAGTACGAAGGCTATTGCTTAACGCATTGTAAGCCACCCTGAGTCTCCGGAGAAGGGCGGCATATAAATCAATTTTTTTTAAAAAAAAATCAAACTTTCATTTTTTTTCTACCTTAAGCACAAAGTCCAGAAGTGATTTCCAGGTAGAAACAAAGGTATTCATATATTTTTTCTTTAATCAAAGCAGTCAATTTAAGCACTCTGCTAACTCCATCAACTTTTGCAGCCATTCATCTATTGTTGGGATCAAAGTGTCCTTTCATTTTTGAGTGTCAACATAACACTCTCTACATGGGGTTCCCCTTGAAGGGCACTCGGAGGCTCCAACTGGTCCAGAATGCAGCCACACGGGTGATTATGAGAGCGACTCGATGCACCCACGTGACACCTCTCCTGTGCGAGCTGCACTGGCTCCCAGTGGTCTTCTGGGTGCAGTTCAAGGTGTTGGTTACCACCTTTAAAGCGCTCCATGGCTTAGGACTCAGATACTTACGGGATAGCCTTCTGCCACCAATAGTCTCCCACCGACTAACACGCTCCCATAGAGAGGGACTCCTCAGGGTACCGTCGGTTAAACAATGTAGACAAGGGAGAGCCTTATCTGTGGGGACACCCGCCCTCGGGAATGAACTGCCCACGGGGCTATGTATGATTCCCGACCTGCATACCTTTCACCGTGCCCTTGAGACTCTGCTATTTCAACAGGCTGGACTGGCTTAAAAAGAATTTGGATGGGGGGGGTGTCTTAAATTTGTGGGGTTTTTAATGGAAGGGCCAAGAGTATTTAATTTGTTTTAATTGCTTTTTAAATTTTGTATCTTATATTGTTTTATTGTGGCTGTACACCGCCCTGAGTCCTTCAGGAGAAGGGTGGGACAAAAATTGAATAAATAAATAATAAATAAATAAATAAATAAATAAATAATAAAGCATCAAAGTTCCATTTTTTTCCCCAAATCTTTTTCCATTAAGCCCCCCAAAAACGGTATCTGGTTTTATCTTTATATTTACTTTAAGAATTTTCTGTATTAGAATATGAGTCCTACACCAATCAAGAATTGGATTTCTCAATGGTTATTTTAAAGAAAAGGTGTTCCTGAGATGACCAGATCCACACTTGAACAATTGAACTGTAAGCTATTCTACTCTATCAAGATTTTGTGTATTTTTTTTTCAAGTTTAAGATAATAAAAAAAGCGAGGCATGGAACTGTGTCTCTCTGTGTGTACACACATCCACGCACACACACACACACACACACACACACACTATAACTTTACCTTCCTTTTTTGCTTAAATAGGAAGGTTCAAATCAACACTGATCTTACATGGGGATCATCATTTCAATGGCTCTTAGTCATGTCTGAAGTTGTACAAGTTTTAAAAAGGCAAGGGAAGAAAGAAGAAACGAGGCTTCCAAACCTACTTGAAGAAATGTATGAATATTTCTTGAGACACATCTCAGCTGAATTTCAAGAATGAAAAAAAAAAATTGCCATTGCTAAATTGGAGCAAGCCTGCAGGGATTTTTTTTAACCAATTATGCCAGAATATCATTAATACTGATAAATACAACTACAATATTGTAAGATATAGATCCTGTTGCGCAGTTCTGGAGACAAATTCTGCCAAGACCAAAGGCGGAAATAGAATAGTGCTTTGTCAGATTTACTCAGTCAAAGTCTGTTCAGATGTGATGGGATTGCAATCCTTAGCGAACGTATGGCTGAGATGTTGTGGAAGGCTGTTATTGAGGAAATGTAGTTTTCAAGTGACATCTGCTAGACTCAGCTTGATCCATTTTGGCATTCATGTTATTCTTTAGGCAGGCATAACCCTGTCGCCTAAATGGCTAACTTCTTGACTTGTGAGCTATCGCTCTGCTATGTATTCCCTACTGTTACTGTTGCACATAAAAGGAGGGAAACTGTATTATGAAGTATGTTTATCATCTAAAATGATGAATTACTTCTTTGGGCCTAAAAGGTAGGCTTTTCTTCTTTAGAAGATTGGCTGTCTTTCTATTTCCTTCATTTGTCTGGAAAACAAGGAAGGAAGGAAGGAAGGAAGGAAGGAAGGAAGGAAGGAAGGAAGGAAGGAAGGAAGGAAGGGAGGGAGGGAGGGAGGGAGGAAGGAATCAGTTTCGTGACACACTAAAAAGAGAAAAGTTAGATTCCCTTAAGATTAAAAGGAATCTGTGGGAGTTTACTTTCCAGTGCTAAAAATCCATGTACAAATTACTTTCAACAAAGAAGTTTTATTTTGTTTGTCTGGGGTCACTATTAAGGAATCTTTAATCCAGAAAGGTGGAGGAGGTTTAAAAATTCCAACAATTACCCCTGCATAGATCTCTGTCCAGTCATTCTTCATTCCAAACAGATATTGTTGACAGAACATCAAGATTTCCATCACAGCTTTGAGGACCATAATTCTGACCTTTAAAATGTTAATCTGAAATATGTATATGCAAGTAAACAAGAACATTTCAGGCTCTCCAAAGCAATGACAGCTGCACAAAATCAATACAGCATGCAACTCCATAAAACAGCAGGATTCTTTTAACAATAAGGATGGAAAGTGATGTCTCTTCAAATAATTTGAGTAGGTGAAGGCAAGGTCTCACATAAGATGGTCAGATACACAGTAGATTCAATTCCCAGCCTCATCATTATTGCATATTCAATCAAACTTCACTTGTGGACATTGCTGATGCCAAATGTGTATTGGGGGAAAATTTTAAATGTTCCCAAACAAAGTCTGTTTCTATTTTGGACAAAGTCTATTTCTATTTTTTAAACAGCGGATTGTTTATTTCTTTAAGAATGGCTTATTTTTTCTTAGGAATGATTCCAGTTTGCCATTCATTTTGAGATGACATATAGGACATTTTCAATTTATCTATTTGGTATTACCAAAATACTTCAGACCATAACAGTGTTTTCTGATTTCATTCTAAATATTTTGTCCCTATTTTCAACCTCCTCCTTCAAAGGAATTGATTTTTTTTTATTTTTTTCAGCTGATATAAAGTATTGCAAATCACCTATCCCCATTTCATATTTTGAAAATGTATTCATTGGTGACTAATCTGCCTTCATATCTGAAACATAGTAATAAAGTGAGGCCGCTTTGCCCTTCACTGGTTTTTCAAAGAAACTCTAATCTTTCAACTGGACTATTAATTTGGTTTTATAACTGTCTTGCATCATCAAAATAGGAGAAAGAAACCACATGTCCATGTGTCTCAGGCTCCAAACATGCACTAATGATCTATAAAGGGCAAGAGGAATATTTAAATAGAGAGTGAATAACCACATTTATTCTAGCAATTCCTAAGAGGAAAATTTCATCTCTCACACTTACAATTTTTTTAAAAAAAGTCTTGAGCAAATTATTCCAAACTTAAAATCTGAAGTGAAAAAGGAAAGAAAAAAAAAACCACACACCAGCTTCTAATATAATTCATATTAATGCTCAGTCATACTGGATTCATAATAATTGGAGCTCATGGTTTAATTATACAATAACACTCCCCCAAATCTGCTTATGTATGCTTCCGTCTCCATTAGGGAAGTTAAATCATTATCAAAAACAAGATAAAAAGTTAATGTTGCAAATCCCATTGTCTCGATGAAACAGCATTAAAGTCAAGCTTGCATTTGATGACTATTCCCCACTTAGCAAGGTGTTCATTAAAAGTAGTCTTGTACGTATGATAAGTTTATTGTTTTCTTTCTTGGGAAAAAAGCATAAAACTTCACTTGGCTTAATTTCTTTTTTCTAGTAAATAATGTTCAAGGAGGGGAACTCACATCAATAAAATTATGACAGAGATATGATGGGTACAGCTCTTGCATCTAGTGAAAGCAGCCAAATGTTTCCTCTCTTCAGTATCATGGCTTGCAGTAAAATCTCCAAGTGTTTTATATTTGTTTGCTAATGATTGGCTTATCTAACCTGAATATTTCAATTAAATTAGAGAACAGCTCCCATAATTTCCAAGCAGGCGCAACATGTGGGGTGATGAGACTAGATTTTTTAAGAACTGGGGGTATATTTATGAGCTGCAGTGATGCAGTGGTTAGAGTGCAGTACTGCAGGCTGCTTCTGCTGATCACCGACTGCCAGCAGTTTGGCAGTTCGAATCTCCCCAGGCTCAAGGTTGACTCAGCCTTCCATCCTTCCGAGGTCAGTAAAATGAGGACCCAGATTGTTGGGGGCAATATGCTGACTCTGAAAACTGCTTAGAGAGGGCTGTAAAGCACTATGAAGTGGTATATAAGTCTAAATGCTATTGCTATGTTTAGGTTTATGAGGAGGGCAAATTGATATGGAGAAATTGGAGGCTTTTATGGTTGATCTTTATTACAAACAGCAAAAGCTCTTTACAATAGGAATTGTAAATCTCAGCTTCTTCCCAAGGTCAGGTTTCTTTTTTGAGACTCCTTACCATAGACTATTCCTCTCTAACTTTCCTCCTGAATGCTTAACTTTCTACCTTTTCGTTCTATCTCCCTTCCCTAGGGAGGGAGATAGAGATTAGAGAGAATCTGTTTCTAGGATGAGAGAGAGAGAGAGAGAGAGAGAGAGAGAGAGAGAGAGGAATGTGCTATATTTATGAATAAGACTATTGCATCCTTTCATTGGAGTAACTCAGTCAGTCATCAGCTGTGTCTCCTCTGCCATGAACTCTGGGGTTGTGGATGGGATGGGGAAAAAGTCTGACATATCTCTTTGGTAGTAAGGCTTAGCATTTTTAACTATTATATTGTATTGTAATTGATTAAAAATATATGATTAAAATTTCCCAAATCTGACAGAAGAATAAGTGTTAAAATGAAGGTTTCTTCAGTGTTAATATATACCCTTAGAAAGCTTCCAATGTTAATCCCTATAAGTAATTAAAACAGCCTGGATATGGGCTTATGGGATGGTCAAAACCACTAGATTTATAAACATTATTAGTTTCATGTGAAAAATAAGGTTTAACATTGTCAATTTTCAATTATATCATTCCCTTTATATTTTGACTGCTATTCCTTCCTGGAACTCAAGTGATTTCTCTCAAAAACCATTATGGGCAGAAGTAGGATGCTATTATCTTGTGCCTTTAATATCTTGGCAAAGTCTTGGTTCCTCTTTTAGTTACAACTCAGTTATTTTTCTCCCACATTAAAAACTGCAAGACACATTTTGCAGGAGACTCTAATCTGATCTGAACTCTGATGAGAAGTTGGTATAATGGGACATATAACATGAACGCTGCTGGTAAATCATTTTTCTGCAAGTCATGATGACGAAAGGCATCAGTACTCCAGACTAGCTTTCAGATTAATTTACTGCTAACCAGTTTATTTGTTGTTGGCTTTTTAAAAAATGATGTTTTGTACAAAAACAACTTGGCCTACCCAAAAATGTGTCATAAAAGTTGCATTTCAGCTTCTGTATATCAGAAGGGCAATTATATCAAAAATGACTATGACTCATGTGTTTTGCCCTTGTTCTGGGGTGACACTGTTTTGTTTTAGCATGCATGAAATGAAGAAATGAAGGTAACATTTTGGATCCAATTAAACTATATTTGAAAGCATGAAGAACTAGGGATTTATCTGCAAAAGATTTATCTATTTTAAAGGAAAAACTCCAGCTGACACTCTGGATGGAAAAGAAAGCACATGTTCCCCATGTGAATTGATTTTCTACCACTATCACAAGAAGTCTGATCAATATGATTCAGTGTGATCAGAGTTTAATTTATTGTTTAAAATTCCATTGTGTATATCAAATGTTCTAATAAATTTTAATGTAGTTTATTTTGATTTTTTTTAATTTCATGTATTAGTAAATGCAATCACTATGTTTTCATTTTCTTTTGCTAACAATTAAAAAGCTATTCTTTAAAGATTAAAAATCAAAGGAAAACATGGTCAGGTGGCTTCAGTCCCTGTGCTAGGCCTTCACTCATGAATGAAGGCAAATATACGAGTCCCAGGATAATGTTTCAGGATCCAATCTGGGCCAGTCACTGGGACAGAGGTTTTATTTTCCAAACTTTCAGACTCATGCTGGATGGGTTGAAATTGGATTGCAAATTCGATCCTGTAAAGCCTTCACTGTACATAGCAAGCAGCCAACCTAAAAGTTGATTTATTTTTTGTTAAGGAGATCCCCATATGATGAACAGTGTGCCAGAAAAAACCTTACCTCCCTAAAATCTGCTTACCAAAAACTTCAACATATGGGTCTCTCAAAGATTAGTACTATACATCTAGTACAGGACTTCCCTTCAGAACTTCTCTCAGCGTTTTCACGAAGATTGAGTTCTATAGGCAGGAGAAGACTAAGAGGACCACTGAAATGGAGTAAGGTCAAGCAGCACGGCTGTCTGATGCTAATCTTGAAATGAAAGGGTAATGTAGCTTTATAAGGCAGCCCGGAGGGAGAGTATGGGACAAAGCTTCATCAAAACCAAATTCTGCTTCTATAGCTCACACATTTCTAGCAGATTTTGCATTTTCAAGAACTGATGTCTTTTTTTCCAATTTCTCCTTAAATTAAGCCCATGTATTTCATCCAACAGTATCAAAAAGAGGAGAAAAAAAGTCAACCATTGATATT
Organism: Masticophis lateralis; assembly: GCA_030761175.1. Classification (NCBI taxonomy): domain Eukaryota; kingdom Metazoa; phylum Chordata; class Lepidosauria; order Squamata; family Colubridae; genus Masticophis; species Masticophis lateralis. The sequence continues at coordinate 66,142,196 of JAUDYJ010000001.1, read as the reverse complement.
GAAATCCAGTTTGAATCAATGAGAAGTATGGAACTTGATCATATATATCAAGATTTAGATTCAGCCCTGCATCATCTAGATCTGTATCTGAATTAATCCAAGATGAATTTAGAGATTTTCCACATCAGTGAATCAGTGTCCATACTGACACCCAGCTGGCTTCATGTCCAAAGGTGGAATGAGAATTCACAGTCTCCTGTTTTCTAGTTAAACCATTATACCAAACTGCCTGTCATCCATGTATATATGGCACTTCCTTTAGTTGAATTGTCTTCCTTTAGATGGGATAGAGTAGGAGTGGAAGAGTTATCACTTTTTTGGGAAAAGAGATGTGCTGTTATTCAAAAAGAAATTCTCACTAGATGCTATTGGTTTCCACATCTGAATACATCCAGGCTCTTTAGAGGAGGAAATTTTCACATTATCCCACAGATGTTTGGAAAATGGAAATAATTTGTAGAATGTCATTGCTAATAATTTAGCTTTAGTGCTTTTTGTTTGTGATCATGTCAGCTGCTTTTGCATCTTAGATTTAGAACTCCCTGGATAGAATGCTGTCATATTTAGGAAGAATAAGGAATTAAATTAAGAAAATATCATTTTTAGAGCAGAAAATCCAATGCAAATTTTCTCGTGGGAAAAGCTACCCTGTTAATCCACACAAGAAGATTAGAACAAGCCATGTGGTTTACTCCTTTCCTGTGGGGGATGGGGAATATGGAGGTGTGTTGTGAGGACAGGTTTCTTTGATAGTACTCATTCTGCACTCTGAATTGCATGCTAGGTTGCTCAACTACAAACATAAGAACTGCAATAGCTAGCCAGAGTGAAGCCTATATTAACAGATGGTATTACCTTTTTCAGATGGTGTTGGAAATAGGCTACAAAAGGAAGCTGGACTAAAAAAGAGGTAATGAAAACAAAAATGCTTTTTTTACCAGCTCTCAAGCCAAGTAATCAAATCAGTTTTTTCTCAAGAAAATATATTGTTATGCATTAATATTTGAGTTACTTTCAAATCCCTACAGTCTGTAAGATCCCTCCACTCTAATTTGAAAAAGGCTAAATAAAAATTTAAAGCTGCTAAGCACATTAACCATTGCCATTGAACGGGCTCCTATGACACTGAAAATGAATTAACCCGTTCTTTTAAGAGTATGAGCAAAACAACCTAAAGCTATTTATCATCCTTAGGGATTCTTTCTTGCAGAGAACAGTCTAATCATGTGTGGGATTAACAATTCCTTTTATTTGCTTTAAAGAAGAGTTTTTTTTCCAGCATGCAAGTATTTGTATATGATGGATTGCGTGTGTGTGTGTGTTTATGTATTAAAATATCTCACTAGCAAGAATCCCATGGCTGTCAGTGTTATTCAGGAGTTGGTTCCTTGGAAAATTATCTCAGGAGGTTTATGCATTCTTGAGACTAATGGTATGTCCTTTTGTATGCACATGAATCTAAATATAGCTATATACGCACTCATACTATTTCCAGCATTAATCTTCAACAGATTTGTTTTTCAATTCAGTTTCTGGGACAACCCTAGAATATTTGTGACAAATAGCCAGTTGATGTTGCTTTGTTGCATATTTAAAATTTTAAAAGACTGCCTGCAAGCTTGCCCTTTATTTTCCTGCTTATCTACAAGCTTTGCCTTACTTCTTCTCTCTGGTCTAATGGAAAGAATAAGGACAGGTCATCTCTATCCATCTCCCTGATTTTCTCAGAACCTCTCTGTTCCCATTGAGACATACCTTCCAGTGCATAAACCAAACTTTATCAGTTTGGTTCAGCGATAGTGTCTCACAGCAAACCACAATGAAACCTTTCCTCACCAAAAAAAAATGGGATTAAGATTTCTGAAGGATAATCCAGGCAAGATTTAAATCACGTTAATTATATAGATGTGTTCTTTTGAAATAAACACTGAAATGATCAATAGGTATCTTCTATCATTAAGTTAATGCCATTAACGCAGGTGTGGGTTGCTACCGATTCGCCCCAGTTCGGGCATCAAATACGCTCTGCACATGAGCAGAAGTAGCATGTGCACGAGCAAAGCAAACATGCCCGAGCGAGCGAACCGGTAGCAAAGGTAAGTGAAACCCATCCCTGCCTTAATGCCATAGTAATTCCAGATAACAGAAAGTATAGCTAGCTAGTTCCTGTACTATAGATTATAGGGTTTAACAACTTCATGCACCATTTATTAACACAAGGAATTAGTTATTATGAAAAAAATAGCATGCACTTTGTTTCACATATTCCCTCTTGTGTTTTAGCTATTGCTATAATAATCAAATAGAAACCATTTGATTGAATGTCACGTTGATGAATTAAATTGGCCTTAGAAGCCTGGGATTTTCTTAATTTTCTTTTATATGTTTTAATGAGAGAAACATAATAATCCACATGTATTGTACTAGAAATAGCTTTTATTTACATGAACAATTATCTACTCATAATTGTATTGGTATCATTTTCCCAACTTTGCGGGATTTTTATTTGGGTGTACAGTATGTGATATGCAGATCATACCAGACACCAAGCTGAATCTATTTGTAAGTCAGGGAGAATAAAAAGATAAAGTGTAAGAGAAAAGAATGCTTAATAGCAGTTTTTCATTATAAATACGACAGTACTCGCTATCAGTTTTTATAAAAAAAATAAAAATAAGGAGGACGCTTTGAGCCATATAAAAATCAATGTAAAATGTCTTTAGATTTTCATTAGCTTTTTAATTAAGTAGAAAGCACAGTCAGTAATATATGCAACGGACCATGGAAAGGTTAAAACAGTCATATCCAGGCTGTTGAGAGCAGCATATGATGCATGGAACTGAAAGCAGGAAGCAGTATCAAGTTGTTTGCACAAGGCAAAGTCAGAGTTAATTACGAAGGGTCAGAAACCAATAAGGTAATCTATAATGCAAAACCCAACGAGTTTGCCAAATTGAAGAATAAGAGCTTAGAAAAGAAGAAATTCCTCCACCATCATTGCTACACATTGATCTATTGCAAACCGAGGTCTAAAACAGCAGCCAAAAATACACTACTTGGAAAAACTCTGGGGTGTATAAGAATCTGCCCTTTCTACTTCAAGGATCAGCTACAGCAAAGGCTGCAAGTCAAATGTGACACGTCTCCCCCTCTGCTTCCAAATCTGAGCATTGTTCAGGGGATTTAATGGCATACAAGTCTCTAAATCCCTAGATCATCATTGCTGGCAGTCTTAAATTTTATGAGTTGTACTAGGCAAAGAAATTTTGCTGCATTTTAGGTATAGGTTGTACAATGAATGAACATTTTCTTTACAAATGTGTTTCAAAGGAGAAGAGAGCCTTAAATAAGCCTGCTTCCCACCCTCCCATCATAATGTAACAATGGATTTCCCTGCTTCCATTGATGCAATATTTTTTTTAAAAAAAAAAAGAAGTTATCAGAAAAATGCCTAGTCTGGAAGATCTAAATAAGAAATATTATGCCTTAAGAAATACCTGCCATTGCTTTGCAATCCAAAATGGGTCTAGGACAACTTGTTGTGGCCAACCTGCCACAGCCAACTTGCCACAGGACAATTCACTAGGGCTGACTTGCTGCAAGGCAACTCACTGCAAGACAAGAGTTACATTAAAATAAAAGAAAATGGTGGAATAGAATCATTAAAGAAAGAATGCCAAAGGAGGGACAAAATGAAAGGTGAATGACAAAATAAATAAATAAATAAATAAATAAATTAAATAAATAAATAAATAAATAAACAAACAAACAAACAAACAAACAAACAAACCACCACAGCCACCATGCGAGGTAAAGTTAAACTGAGAAATGGAGAGTGTGGCCCCAAATTAGTGAAGTTCCATGTTTACAGTGAATTTGAATTTCAATTGGATGTCTAATGCAACACAGAGATGATCTGAATAGCTTGTTTGGTAACTTGTGAAAGTATAGGAGCTGCTAATACTAGAAGAGACTCAATTTTGATATGATGTCACAAAATATATAATATATTATTAATACAATAAATAAAATGAATGTATTGCAGGCATTCTTGTGAAATACTGAGTACAAAAATTGAGACAGTGCTTCTCCTTTTAAATGGATTTAAATATAGGGTTAAGAGTGTATACCTTCGACAAAGATAAAGCACTAAAACAGAAGTTTACATGTGGCATGAATAAAAGGGTTCTTCTTTACACCTATAGCCAGCAACACAACACTTATTCAAGGAAAGCATTTTGGAGATCTGGTTATAAATCTTTACTGCTTCCTGCAATGTAATAAAAGCAAAGTTTTAATCTTGAAGGTTATGAAACTGCTTTTCCTGACCCTGCAGAATAAGACAAATCCACCGGGCATTTTAGCCTCCTTTCTTGCCACTTCTATCTTTGTAAAGGTTATTTTTTTCTAAGAATGAACTTTTGAGCAGCTATTGATTCTTTTCAGCTGTGAAAAAAGGATGTGCTTTTACAGTTTCCCCCCACTAATTTGCTCTATAAAGAAAGATGAAAGTTGAAATTTCAACTGAACTGTTTCCAGACAAGAAAAAGCATTACAAGCCGTTGTATTAATTAATTCACATAATTTTCAGGGCAAAGTATACTGTAAAAAATACTAGTCAATACAAGGTTTTTTAAAAAGACTATGATCTATGTGAACTGTTAATTTGGTAATAGCATACAGTGGAGGCCACAGAAGCTGGCTCTGTTTGCTATTCCTGGGTAAGCCCATCCAAAATACTGTTTTGTATCTCCCTACACAATTTCCACAAGTAATGTGTGTGATTGGAAGAAACATGATTTTTTTTTATCCCAATGGGATATTACCAAGAAGCAGAAAGTACGGGGAAGTCCTATAACCAGCTCAAGCACAAAAAAATGATATCCATTTTTTAAAAAAAGGTCTGGAATAAATTACTACTAAATTATTTTCCTTAGATGTTTTAAGAAAAGGGTGGCAAAAGTCACAGGTGCTACATTTGTTCAGTGAGCTATCTAGAATACCTGCCTGGTCCTTTTGACCTGGTTCTAGGATTTGATGATTCAGCAGAATAGATTAACTTTTATAAAATTATTCCAGAAAACGATGGCCACTGAGCTCTGAAATATTATGCTAAATAATAGGCTAGATCTTAAATATTCACATCTCTGCAACTTAAAATGGAGATGAAAAAAGGATCCTCTCTAATCCTATTGCTTCAGATCTGGGTGTATTTAATAAAATTCACCCACTCAGATATTGTATATAATTCCTTTACACTGGTGTCTGTGGAAAGAAGTTAATGATCCTTCTCCCCTTGCACTCTGATTTTTTTTATTATTTATTTATTAATCATATTTCTATGCCGTCCACTCTCCGAGGACTCTGGATTGCTTACAACAATCAACAGTATACTAAATAGCATATTGCCCCCAACAATCTGGGTCCTCATTTTACTCACCTCGGAAAGATGGAAGGCTGAGTCAACCTTGAGCCGGTGAGAAATTTGATGAGATTCTTTGAGATATTTTGTGCTAAAAACCACTTCCACATTAATGTGTACCCTAAACATTGTCCTTAACCAGTGATGTAATCAGTGATAAAATCCTCCACCGGTTTGCCACCAGTTCTTTGCACTTCACATGGAAAAAGGAGGCTTAAACAGGTTAGTAGAACAAGCCGGGGGCAAGGGGGGAACAGCTGTGCCGCGTAATTTATATTCGCTAGAAAGCAGGATTTCCTGCTTTCTAGCAAATATAAATCACGCAGCACAGCTGATTGTCGGAAATACCTGTTCGGACAAAACAGTAGCTTTTTTTTACTACCAGTTTGCTGAACCGGTAGATTTTGTCACGAACCAGTAGCATTTCACCCTGTCTTTAATGTATAGCTTAACTAACATATCCTCTTTTGAGCAGGTCCAGTGGTGGGATTCAGCCAGTTCGCACCACTTTGGGAGAACTGGTTGTTAATTTTCCGAGCAGTTTGGCAAACTGGTTGTTGGAAGAAATCATTAGGGCACAGAACCGGTTGTTAAATTACTTGAATCCCACCACTGAGCAGGTCATGTTTAGCCGCCATTTATCTCTAATCCTATGTACAACGTCTAAGGAAACAATTAATATAGTGTAGATTGAACCAACCTGATATATCACGTCAAATGGTAGCATGTAGATAACACAAAATTGATATTTCACATCAAATGCAGCCCATGATTTTATTGGATTAGCTGGTGACATTAAACTACGGCAACTGGATAATAACTTAATAACTGGACAAAAGTGTGATTATGATTCAAAAGGACCTCAATGTTCTTAAGCATTCTAGTAGAGAAAAATCAAATGCATGAATAAAGGCTTGGGAAGATTTGGCTTAGCACTAATGTGTGTGAAAATCTGGTTCTAGCTGACCAAACTGAACATGAGCAATCAGTGTGATGCAACATTTAAAAAGACGAATGTAATGTTTGAATTTGTTAACAGCCACATTGCATCTAGATTATCAGATGTAACAATTCCACTGAGTAAGATTCATATTATAATACAGAAAATTCTTAAAACAAAAATAAAAATGAAACCATAAACTTTTCTTTTGGGATTAATGGAAAAAGACTTGGAGAAAAAAAATTGGAACTTTGGTATGTTGACAGCAGCGAGACTATTATAAACACAAAAATGGAAGGACACTTCGATTCCCACTATGGACGAAGCTGATGGAGTTGGCAGAAATGCTAAATTGACCGTTTTGGTTAAAGGAAAGAATATAAATATCTTTCTTTTCACACGGAGACCGCTTCTGAACTTTGTGCTTGAAGTGGGAAGAAATGAAACTTTGATTTTGTGTTTTACCAATTAAATTGATATGTTTTTATAGAAATGGCTAGTTTTATTATTATGGAAAAACAAAAAGTTGTGGTTTGATGTTAATACTTTTTTTTATTGCACAGAGGGAGTTCAAAGTCAATGTTTCTTCTTTTCTTTTCCCCAGTTTCTCCTCATTTTTCTCTCCCCCTCCCTCCCTGTGTCTTCCTATTTGCTTTTGTATTCTGTGTTTTATTTTATAACCTAATAAAAATGTTAAGTTGCTAAGAAGTAATGATTCCACTGTACTCCATGCTGATTAGATGACACCTGACATACTCTGTCCACTTCTGGCTACCACATTTTAAAGTGGATATGGAAAACCTTGAGCAGAATTATTGAGATATATCAGGATGATAAAGATTCTAGAAACCAAATCCATTTAAAGGACCCAGTGTGGCAAACTTGCAAAATTATAGAGGTCTGTAAACAGCTAAAAATCAGTCAAGTGAAGGGAATGCAGACTTTTTCTCTATTGAAATGAAGGGCAGGAAAACAACTGTACGTAAGTAGTATGATATAAATAAAGGAAATTCAAGATGAATCTTAAAGGAATTTCCTGATAATAAAATGTGTTAAGAAATGGAATCATTTTCCCAGAATAAAGGTGGATTCCCAAGCTGAAAATTTCCAAATGGGAGCTAGATGACCACTTAAGATAATTAACTGGATTCCTGTACCAAACAGGAAATTGGTCTAGATGGTCTATGAAATCCTTGCCAGTTATGACAATGACCTTCAATAGGGGGTTCTCAAATAATAAATTGGGTGCTGTCAAACAGGATTCTTACCCTGTCTAGACAGGAAGCTGTCAGCTTGTCCAGCTGAAAAGGGACCACTGTCTGATATAGAATCAGTGATGTAATTGCAAATCAGACATATTCCACCCAAAACTGGATTGTCGGATCATTGTCAGGACATTTTCCCAGTATCATTCAGTAGTCTGTACATTTACAAGAAGCAATAACAATAGCACTTAGACTTATATACCACTTTACAGTGCTTTACAGCCCTCTCTATGTGGTTTACAGAGTCAGCCTATTGCCCCCAACAATTTGGGTCCTCATTTTACCCACCTCGGAAGGATGGAAGGATGAATCAGCCTTGAACCTGGTGAGATTTGAACTGCTAAATTGCAGGCAGTCGGTAGTCAGCAGAAGTAGCCAACAGTACTGCATTCTAACCACTGTGCCATCACGGCTCAAGAAGTGTTCCTGAAAGACCTCCAATCTACTTTTGAGCACTGCCCACAAGACACATTCAGAATTGAGGTGCTAGTTAGTTTCATTTTTCTTCTCTTTCAAGGGTGACTTCTCCTGCTCTTTACTGTATTCCTCTGGGAGCTGGGTGTCATCCAGGACCTAGTGCATCTGCTCTTATACATGGGCTGCAGAAGCAGGCACACAAGCTCAGCCTGCTGCAGGATGCCATCAAAAAGAAGTCCAGAAAGGAGGAGGAAAATGAGAGAAGGAAATAAGGTCTCGATCCTGGTTGGGTTACCGTGGCTGTTGGTCAGTTCAGGCTGCTGCAGGAACCATTTCTGGATCATATACCCACTGCCTGGATCATATACATGACCCAATCTGCCATGAGCAGCTTGATAGAGAAATCCAAATCATGAATGAGTGCAACCCCTCTCAAATTTGCTTGCAATCTATAGGCTGAGAAACCTGGATGTAGAAATTCTTTGTCTGTGCTTCAATGGAAGGAGTGGGATTCTTAACTTCCAAGATGAAGACATGCTTTTGGAGGTCATCATGCTTTTATTTGTATATTGTAGATTCATGAGACTAGAAATAGAAATCCAGTGCCTTTGGAGTGTGTATTCATTTGTGCTTTTTGTTCATTTCATTGTCTCATACATTTCTAATTGTTTTTCATTTATTTGTTGAAACAGGCTGTAGTCCAACCTCTCTAGCTGGGGTCTTTCAAAGATAGACCTTCCTTGTATGCATCAAACATTATAGAAGAAAGCAGCTGACCTGCTTCTTATTAGAGAAGAGGGTCTTTCACAACCACTATATTCCCCTTTCTTTGCTTGTTAGCTTACAAATGAGCTCTTTGAATAGGCTTAGACCAAAATCAGCATTCCACAAGATAATTCTTCAGAGACTAAATTCATGGCCATTTACCTTTGATTTATGGACCACTAGCAATTCACGTAGACCAAGACTGAAAATGTTGCAGACAGTGAATCACTTACCCTGAAGGAGATTTATTGTAGTTCATATACTGTAGTTTAAAAAACCTGTACTGTGACATGCTTAAGCAAATAAAGAATGCTGGGGTATTAGTAATGGAAGATAACTATTGCAAACCAGCAAGCATATCTTCGCAAAGTTAGGTCTTTTCATTCCCTTAAATTGACATGTCTATTTCTTACTAAAATTCCAGGCAATTGTTATTCTTATAGCTAAGGGAAGGAAACCAGATATCAAGTGATATCGTATTTGTCATTATGACATCATGCAAATGATGAGAATTATCACATCATTTGGGCAACAAAGCCATGAAAGAATAGAATAGAATAGAATAGAATAGAATAGAATAGAATAGAATAGAATAGAATAGAATAGAATAGAATAGAATAGAATAGAATAGAATAGAATAGAATTCTTTCTTGGCCAAGTGTGATTGGACACACAAGGAATTTGTCTTTGGTGCATATGCTCTCAGTGTACATAAAAAGACAAGATACATTCATCAAGAACCATAAGGTACAACATTTAATAATAGTCATAGGGTACAAATAAGCAATCAGGAAACAATATCAATATAAATTGTAAGAATACAAGCAACAAAGTTACAGTCATGCAGTGATAGTGGAAGGAGATGAGTGATAGGAATGGTGAGAAGACAAATAGTAATAGTAATGCAGCCTTAGTGAATAGTTTGACAGTGCTGAGGGAATTATTTGTTTAGCAGAGTGATGGTGTTTGGGAAAAAACTGTTCTTGTATATATAATGACTGTTTACATGTTACTAACATTTACATTGTAATATTTCTGGCCTCATGAATATTACATTTTTATGAAATTTCTAAAACCATTCTTTCAAATGTAGTTTTTATTTTTCATTTTCTTTTTACAGTGAGGCCTAGATATCACCATCCCAAAATATCTTCATAAGCAAACAGAAAAGTATCATGACAACATGAAACTGTCTCCTCCTGGTTACATCCACCACCTGACCCACTAGAGTGGGGAAGGAAGGAATGTTGCGAGTGCAGTCACCTAAGGAGGTACATCTAGTGTGACCCAGTGTCACCCAGTGTGACCCAGGTACATCTAGTGTGACCCAGAAGAAAGACCTTCTCTGTAGTAACCCTTTGGAACATCATCTCGGCAGAGATTAGAGTAGCATCCCACTTCGACACTCTTATGCAAGGCCCTAAAGATCTGGTCCTGCCTAGGAAACCTAGAGTGGGATAGAGCCCATCATATGGCTTGTTTAATTGCTTGTTGTCACCAGAGGGATGGGAGTTACTGTTTTTATTCTTTTTATATTGGGGTTTTTATTGTTTGTTGTAAGCCACTGAGAGGGAGTGGGAAGCCATATAGGTAGTAGATGAGAGAGAGATAGGCAGGCACGCAGGCAGGCAGACATGCACAGGCACAGACAAACACAGACAGACAGTACTTTAAACATCATCTTGTCCAGTCTTCTCCAATCCAAACTCCAATTCTCAAAATTCCTGATAGCAACAGGGATACAGCATAAATGTTTCTGAAGCTCTCTAGAGGCTGAATAAAGTATTTTTTTAAAAAAAAAAAGTGCAGAGAAAGAGAAATACGAGCCAGTTGCTTTTTTCAGTTTAATCTATATTCTTCTTAAACTCTCGTGGCTTCTCTTTTCAGTGTACAGAAGTTTCCTTCCTGCATTGTTTGACTGAGAACTGTATACATAGACTGGATGTAATACAGATTTAATTGCAGGAGCACGCATCCATACAGCTGTAGCTGGTTCAAGTCCAATGTTGTTAGCTTTTTCAGATCTTCATCTAAACATATGAGAGCAATGGCTGATCACCGAACCTGTTCCACTTATTTATTCTAGTTCAAAGTATCACTTTATGTCTACTTCCCATCCATCTGCAGATCAATCCTGCTGCCATATGCAATGATATACATAAATCAAGAAGCCAGAAAGGAGGTGAAACAGGAAGGTCAAAAGGAAACAAAATGAACTTCAAGGGCATCAATCAGTACTACAGTTTCTCAAAACAGAAAAGGCCTTTCAGCAATTTGGCCCATGGAAACCCAACTAGGGAAGTAGCTGAACAAAAACAAGATTATCATGATCTTAAAGAAGGAACAATATCTGTTTATCACATACTTCCAGCCACATTGTCCATTAGAGTAATAAACAAAGAACATTAATAGGATAATATCATTTATTAAGCTCAACCACAACATTAAAAATAGTCAAGCAGGATTGTAGCTTGCCTTTTGTTTATTTGAAACATTTTTATCCTGCTCCTCAGCCAAAAAGGGTCAAATATCAAGTTATGAGACAATTCCTGCCCACAGGCTTCAAATTTAGAAGATGGGATTCATAAGAAAGTTCTTTAAAATTACAGGACATGAATTCAAAACAGTTCCCGTAATTCTGTTTCATAGCTTACGTTTGTCTAAGGGTGTACAGCAGCTGATCTCTTAGAAAAAAGTTGAAAAACTAGTTAAAACAAAAGCCACAAAAAGTGGAGGACCAGGGGGAGACAGGCTTTTTAAAAAGTAAAAAATAGTGGCCACAGTCATGCAATCAAACCCTGTTCCCTTTTAATTGCAATACAACCACACCCATTGAAATAGGTGGGGGTTTCAATGACAGATTTTGTAACCTCCCTGGTGATATGTCTGGGAAGGGAGGTAACAAAGGTTTCTCTGGTGCAGTGGTGAAATGCAGCCAGCTCTATCTGGCTCGTGCAAGATGGTAGCACCGGCGGCGAGTAGTTCAGTGAGCCAATAGCACTGGTGGTGGAAGACTTCACCCCCCAAACTGGGCCATTGTCATATCCCAGTTTTGACCCTCTGCACATGCGCAGAAGGCTTTATGCATCTGCAGACAATGGTGTGCACGTGAGTGAAGTCAGCGCATGCGCTGATGATGGCGCGCGCACAGCATGAATACATTAGCGAGCCAGTAGGAAAGGTAAGTGCATTTTACCTCTGCTCTGGTGCCCTTTCAGAAATGTAGAAAACATAATTTTACAGTTGAAATAGAAGCCTGTAATGGCTGATAGGATTATAGGCATGAGACCTGTATGTGAGGGAACCTGTTCTATAAGTTTCTGCCAAAAGAGTCAAAGTCAGTTTGGTGTATTAGTTAAAGTCCTGGCCTAAAAACTGAGAGACTGTGAGTTATAGTTCCACCATGGATATGACAAATGAAATGGATGATTTTGGAACAGACACTCTCTTTCTCTCAGCCCAACTCACCTCACAGGTATGTTGTTGTGCTGAAAATCAGAGAAGGGAAGTTTATTTGTACATTTACCAGCTTGACTTGCATATAAAAGAAAAGGTGCGCAAAAAAAAATCTAAAAAAAATAAAAAGCTAAAGTCTAAGGTAGTCCAGGTTCATAAAGAGAAACAAAAGAGATTTTTTTAAAAAAAATAGACAGGAGCTAAAGAAATTTAAAAAGTGAAAATTCAGAGGAGATATTTATATGTCATCTAGGAGATTTTTAGTCATCTAGGTCATGGTTGTCCCAAAGGTGCTTTTTCAAGAGGCAACTGGATTATCTGGTTTTTCTTTGAAGACATTTTGCTTCACATCCAAGAAACTTTTTCAGCTCTGCCTGGATGATGGGGAATGGAAGGATCATCTATAGACAACAGCTATCTCCATTCTACAACACAGGCCTTTCAACAGTTCCAAGAAGGCTCCTCAGCCATTTGCACTACTCAGGTAATCCTGATGACACAGATAAACCTCCAGGTGGCTTCAATGAGTCTCTAAAAGAATGCAAATGACCAGTTGCCTGCAAGAAATATAAATCCTTCCATTTCTCCCTCTTACAGTCAGAGCTGAAGAAACTTCTTGGATGAGAAACAAAACATCTTCAAAGAAAAACCAGAAAGTCCTTTTGCCTCTTGAAAAAGCACCTTTGGGACATGAGAGATTTAAATCTAAAAAGGTCTTTTTGCTGCATTACCATGGATAATTAGGCATTTAACAAGCAAAGTATATCGCAGAATGATGAGCAATATTTTTTTAAAAAAGGAAAAAAATGTAATAAGGAAAACTTAATTTGTACTAATCGAAAAGACCGCAGAACTGCTGATTTACAAGGGAACAGAAATAGTCTATTACTAATCAACAACTGGCACATATACTTTACTGAGTGGCTGCAAAGTAATTTGTATTAATCTCTTCTATTGATGTTATTAAATATTAAGTACAAATCCATTTCATCTGCTACCTAAAATAGTTCTTTTATTTTACTATAAAGCCATATGTAGCCAAGTGAAATGATTGCAACTCTCTAAATTTCTTAATAAGCAAGTTTCCAATATGCCATGATACTACAGCAACCTTCCCCAAACTTTTGCCTTCCAGATGTGTTGGATTTCAACTCTCTTCATTCAGTGTGGTAATTATTCCTATGCACAAAATCTCCGAATCCCCGAAAATATGGATAAAATTTGTGTTTTCCTACACAAAATATAGAATCTATACAGATGAAATACATACATACAAGATATGAAAGCCAGAATTGTTGTTACCATAGGAGATTAACTGGGGGCATGAAGCAAGAGACTTAGTCACTTCAGCCGTGGTGTTCCTTTATTTTAGTATTTTATTTTATTATCACCTGGGCAAAGTCAGGTAAACCAGCATTTCTCAGCCTCAGCAGCTTTAAGATGTGTGGACATCAACTCCTAGAGTTTCCCTACTAACTATTCTTTCTACCAAACTCTGAATGATTCTTAGCCATTAGGATATACAGACAGTGGTGGGATTCAGCCAGTTCGCACCACTTCGGGAGAACCAGTTGTTAACTTTCTGAGCAGTTTGGCAAACTGGTTGTTGGAAGAAATCATTAGGGCAAAGAACCGGTTGTTCAATTACTTGAATCCCACCACTGTACACAGATGGAAGGAAGAAGTGCAAGACTTAAACTATGAGCCTGCTGTATAAATAGCTTGAGCCTTATAGATTGTAAGGAGCCAGTTTTGCCTAGTGGTTATGATGTGGCCTGTCGGCTGCTGACCCCTGCAGCAGCTGAATCAGATGAGGAGGAGGCATGGGAGTCAGGGACAGCATCTAGTCAACCTGAGAGCTCAGAGGGGGAAGAGGGAATGGAGCTGGCACAAACAGAGAGATAGAGAGAGACAGAGGTGGAACCTTGGCTGTCCGTCAGTCCTCAGATGTCAACAGCCTCCCAGGTCTGGAGATGGCTGATGAGGAAGAGGAGAAACAGCTGGGTCCAGTGCCTGACACACAAATGCACAGAAGGCAGAGGAGAGGAGAGCAGTGGAAATCCATGGGCCAATCCTTGGGAAGGAAGAGCCATTGCTTCAAAGCCCCACCCTAGCACTGGGGATAAAAGGCATGGGGCAGAGATGAATAGATGTGGCAGACAACTATTCATCTCCCTGATCGGCAGACTTGTTAGCCTGTGGTGAGAGAGAAACTTTTTGCTGGGGCTGCTGGCACTCCTAATAAAGGAATAATTGAGTTAACTTCAGAGAGTTTGTCGTGTTTGAGGAGCTGGGTCAGAACAAGTTAAGATACCAAGCTAAAAAATGGGAGTCCATGAACCATAGGAATGAAAAACCCACTCAATAGTTACTATGGCTCATGGTCTCTCATTAGGCCAGTCATTCTCTCTCCCCCCAACTCAGCTCACAGTGTTACTGTTGAGAGAAAAATAAAGGAGGAAGGAATATTAGATGTATTCACCGCCTTGAATTATTTACGAAAAATAATAAAGATGGGATAAAAATGGTAAATAAAATGGGTTTCTTCATAGTAACAACTTTTCCAGTTTCTATAACAAAAGCTATATTATCAAGGATTATAATCTTAAATTCAGGTGCCTATTTGGGAGACACCTGCATAATATTACCTGGTTTCAATACAAATGCTTACACAGGGTTTCTTGGGAAAATACTGTAATATAAGCAAAATGACCACCTCAGTGGATAGCACACATGTTGGCATATTTTAAATCCTTGGTGTACTGCTTTTATAGCTTCATCTGGAGAATATATCTCAAAAAAGATGCACTAACCACATAATGCAGTCTTACATTTTGTTTTCCTTTAACATGTCATTTTAATGGCAATCACTCAATCAACAGCATGGATGACTGCCTTGTAAAGCAGAACTGCATTTGATGGTAGCTATAATACTGAAAGGATTTTATTTTTAAAAGGGGGGAGGGAGGGAGGGAGGGAGAAGAAAAATATGTATGCTGAAGTTTGCTTCATAAGGTATTTTGTTTCCTAGCATGTAAAATTAGTAATGATAAGAGGGGATGGGCACTTAACTTCAAGTACTTCTCTTTGCACTTCAGACAGATTGCTTCTTTAAAATGTGGTTGTATAATCTTTGTATTTAATTTTCCCACCCCTACTGAACATCTCTGCTGGCACTGTATTTATTTTAGAAGAAACTCTCCATTAACTTACAAAACATCTCTAGGAAGCTAATCCCTAAAAGAAGATGAATTTATGGATATAAAACAAATCTACACCTTTGATCTACTATTCAACATAGAAATATGTCATAGCCTTTCAGAACATTTCTAAGAATGTAGCCTTGCAAATATTTACAAAGTATTTACAACTTAGGAGATGTAATTCATGTATGTTTGAACAAATCTGGCTCTATATGCATGTGTATTAGTTTGAGGAACTACTAATACAGAAATCGAAAGCTAAAAGGGAAACATCCTTTGGCTTCTGCTGCTACTTCAACATAAGATGCAATTGGATCCAACAAAACTAAAAATAAGGCTTTTGGATGCATAGACTAGACATTAAATTCATTGGACTTGGGCAACCAAAAAAATCAAATAAATAAAAGTTAACACTCTGAGACTTAATTCCATAAAATAAGATAAGATTGTTTGAAAATTCCTAAGAACATTTCATAATTCAGAATGAATCTGAATTTTTCCCCATACTTGTACAATAACACAGTATTTTTTGGAAGCTGAAGGCTACCAGTCATACATGAAATATACCTCCCCAGGAGGGAGGAGTAATGCTCTTTACCATGTACAAGAAAGTTGGATACCTCAGCCACTTCCAGAAAAGTTTTATCATTTTAAACAAAACAAAAAGTCAAGGAAACAATTGGTCCATTAGTGGGAGAAAATGGCAAGAAGGTGACAAGCAACAGAGAGAAAGCAGAACTATTTAACTCATTTTTTGCATCCATTTTTACACAAAGCGAAAAAAACAGTCCAACCCATCAAAAACAGTACTGTAAAAAACAGATTTAAAACACAAGTTAAAATAGACAAGAAAATAGTAAGTGAGCACCTGTCCACCCTAGATGAGTTTAAATCACTGGGACCAGATGGATTATACCCCAGGGTTCTGAAGGAACTGAAAGATGTGATCTCAGAACAATATCCCACTGAACTATATCTTCCAAAGTTCCTGAATCTGGGGATCTATCAGAGGACTGGAAAAGAGCTGATGTAGTTCCCATCTTCAAAAAAGGGGAAAAAAATCCATCCAAGAAACTACAGACCTATCAGCCTGACCTCAATACCTGGGAAGATTCTGGAAAAGATTATCAAGCAATGAATCAGTGAACACCTAGAGGCAAACAAAGTCATAACCAAAAGCCAACATGGGTTTGTAAAAAACAAATCATGCCAGACAAATTTTATTGCATTCTTTGACAAGATGACAGAATTAGTGGAATAGAGGAATCCTGTGAGTATCATTTACTTGGATTTCAGCAAGGCATTTGATGAAGTAGATCACAATCTACTAGGTGATAAGATAGAAAAATGTGGGTCAGACAACATCACCAAGTAGCCCTCAATGGAAATGCATCTACATGGAGGGAAGTATGCAGTGGGGTTCCCCAAAGCTCTGTTTTAGGCCCAGTATTCATCAATATCTTCATCAATGATTTGGATGAGGGGATAGATGGAGAACTCATTAAATTTGCAGACGATACCAAGTTGTTAGGAATAGCCAACACTCAAGAAGATAGGCTTAAGATTCAGAAGGATCTTGACAGACTTGAACATTGGGCACTATCTAACAAAATTAAATTCAGTGGTGAAAAAAGTAAGGTTCTACATTTAGGCAAGAAAAACCAAATGCAAGGGTATAGTATAGGTGGTAGCTCACTCAATAGTAGTAACTGTGAGAGAGATCTTGGAGTCCTAGTGGAAATATAAGCCAGCAGTGTGCTATAGCTCCCAAAAAAACCAACATAGTTCTAGGTTGCATTAACAGAGGGATAGAATCAAGATCACATGAAGTGTTAGTGCCACTTTCTAATGCCTCGGTAAGGCCACACTTGAAATACTGCATCCAGTTTTGGTCATCACGATGTAAAAAAAGATATGGAGACTCTAGAAAGAGTGCAGAGAAGAGCAACAAAGATGATTAGGGGATTGGAGGCTAAAAAATATAAAGAACGGTTGCTGGAATTGGGCATGTCTAGTTTAATGAAAAGAAGGACTAGGGGAGACATGATACCAGTCTTCCAATATCTCAGGGTCTGCCACAAAGAAGAGTGAGTCAAGCTATTCTCAAAAGCACCTGAGGGCGGGACAAGAAGCAATGGATGGAAACTAATCAAGGAGAGAAACAACCTAGAACTAAGAAGAAATTTCCTGAAAGAACAATTAACCAGTGGAACAACTTGCCTTCAGAAGTTGTGAATTCTCCAACACTGGGTGTTTTTAAGAAGAGATTGGACAACCATTTGTTTGAAATGGTATAGGGGTTGGACTAGAAGACCTCCAATGTCCCTTCCAACTCTGTTATTCTAAAAAGGACCAAAATCTGAACATGATTGGGTTATACCATGTCTCCAGAAGCTTCCAGAAGATTAAAGTGAAATTTCCTCTCAAAGCTAGAAGTATTCCTGGAAAATGAAATTTATTTCATTATTTAAATTTATTCATTTATTCCAAGTTACTATAATGGTAAGTAAGAAAGGCCTTAGGAAACAGGGGCAAGAGAAGCTGCCTAGGAGACAGTCCGATAAGAGACAGTATAAACTGCAGCTGCATAGTGGGAGGAGCAAAAGGCTCAGAAAGAACCTTCCCTAAATTCTCAGGCTGTAAAGATGACAACAGGAGAACTGTACTTTCAGACTTGCAAGATTCTATTAATGTAGCTTTATGATAAAGTAGAATTAGTTTAGCTGGTCGTGTTTCCTGTTTGGTCTACCTGGCAAGGCTGACAGATATTGGGTGGAATTGCTCTAATTGTAGCAGTGCCATCTTGTGGCCTGCCTTAACAGTGAAAGTTATAATAACACAAAAGTTATTATAAGGTAAGCTTTTGTGTACTTCTCATGAAGTGGTCTGTAGTCCACAAAAGGTTAAGCAAATTAAAGATGCCACAAGAGTGGAGTTTCATGTGGAGTTTCATTACTAAAAATCTACATTTACTTTCTGCTTGTGAAAATTAGAAGTTCCCTGTAACTGCACAGAGTTTCTTTTAAACAGATGTTTTAATCTAACTTGGATAGCTCTAGAAATTTCAAACCAGGGGTGAAATCCAGCAGGTTCTGGAGAACCAGTAGTGGAAATTTTGAGCAGTTCAGAGAACCAGAAAATATCACCTCTGGCTGGCCCCAGAGTGTGGTGGGAATGGAGATTTTGCAATATCCTTGCCCCAGGAGTGGGAAGGGAATGGGGATTTTGCAATATCTTTTCCATGCCATGTCCACCAAGCCACGCCCACAGAACTGGTAGTAAAAAAAATTTGGATTTCACCACTGTTTCAAACCCCACGTGGCTAGATGAGATCAAGAAGCATAACGTGTATAAACTTTAATAAGATATCTTAAATGTTACTCTGAGGTAAACACAGAATCTTGAAAACTGTTATAATTATTTCCCAACCTGGCTTATAATTAGTTCATTAAAACAAATCCATTATAACAATATTTTACTTATTTTTTGTTTTTAAACTACTCAGTCTCCAGAAACAAAGTGGCATATTAAATAATAATACCATGGAACAAGGTGAGGGACATGGAGTATCCTCCATTTAGTTCTTCTGTATATTCTGCTTCAAGAAACAGGACTGAAAATATTACTTATTATTTAATGCACTGTAATAACCACAACTTACCATTGGTGCCCTAAAATATACAAATGTCAGCTTGTTCAAAAGAATGAATTAGAAGTCTCTTGCTAGTAAATGAGAAACATCTTATGCATATTGGGTGCCCCAAGAGACATATAAGGGAATGCAAGAGGACTGGGATTTGGAAGCTATAAAATTGGGAGAGATGGACAATCAGATATGATACCTTATCTGTCAGCGGGCGACAAACTCTCAAAAGCAGAACCTTGCTATTTAATTAGCACATTTTGACATCTGAGCCCTACAGTGTCTACCAAGTGAGAGCTGGTAAGGCAGAACTGAGGAACTATATCCACTGCCTAATTAAGATTGGGTCACTAGAGATTTACCAGATTTTTTGACATTGTGATATTATTTCAAGAGTAGTTTTAAGCTTGTAGAACTTACTTCATTCCCCTTTTGTGCTGTTCCAATAATGGAAGTGCAAACTTCAAAAAAGCAGCTTATCCCATCTTCCTTATGATCATGGGTGCTGTCGTTTTTAAAATGTCTGCTTATACATGTCTGCAAAATTCAACTACTAAATATCACAGCTTTCAGGCAAACTACTATGTAATAGCATATGAATTTCACTTGCTGTTTTGTTCCATTTCTTGCGGATTGGAATGTAGAGTTTTTGTAACCTAACTAAGCACTGACTTTAATGTCACTGCCAATAGACTAGAGAGTTATGTAGCATTGCCTAATGATGCCTTTGACTATGAAGCATATTTATAGGAATCAGACTTGAAGGAGGAACAAAAATCTTTATCAAACAGATACTGCCACGGACATTTTAACTGTACAATTTGAGCATAAGTAGCTTTCTGATGACCATATCACAGATCAGAGCCATGACTAGGAGAAATTTAAGTGATTCACAGTGTTCTGGCAAATAATTAGTTGTTTCTTATCTAAAATCTCTAAGTGCTGATATATTACCATTCCTTTTAATTTTGGCAAAAGCTTCAAAAGAGCTACAAATACTTGAAGTGAAAGAACAAACACTGAAATATCAAAACAAGCTGGTTAAATACAAGTATGTTTGACTTCTGAGCTTGGAACATCATTTTATAATACATGTTGATATAAAACAGTGTGTGCGTGTGTCTCTGTGTGTGTGTGTATTTGAGAGGAAAGGCATTTAATACGCTGGCTTATTATCTGTGTTATATTGTGGTCACTATGCTGAAGAGCCTTTGAATGAGGTGCTTTATAAATAAATATATAAATAAAAGTATGCTCCTCAAATGGAAATCAGTAAACAATTTAAAAAGTTAATTTTGTCAATAACTAAAATCATGTTTAGTTTTTTGAAGGTTTCTAATTTCTGATGGGGTAGTTCTGTTAGTCCATTGAAAATGCCAAACAGAAATGTTTGAAATTCCTTAAAGAAATTTCTTAAAGATTAACTAAGTTATTATAAGGTAAGCTTGTGTGTACATCAGTGTTGGGTTGCTACTGATTCACTCTGCATTGGGTAGCGGTGTCAGGAGGCTCTGGCCACTCACCCGGCTGCGCCTATGCACGAATGTGCCCATGAGCAAACTGGTAGTGATGGGTTTTGAAACCCGTCCTTGGTGTACATCTCATGAAGAGGACTCCAGTCCACAAAAGGTTCAACAGATTAAAGACGCCACAAGGCTATTTGTGGATCTTCACTAATAAAAATCCACATTTCCCTAGCATTTATTCTCTGTTTGTGAAAATCAGAAGTTCCCTATACAGAGTTTCACCACATTTTTGAAATTTGGGCGTTAGAAATCTATACATCTTATAACCCATCTGGTTCGAAGGGCTGCTGACCTTGTATTCCAAGCATTTTTTAAAAAAAAAACAAACATCAGTAGCCAAATTGTTTATAGCATCAGACAAATATTGGCAGCAGCAGCAGTTAATAGTTTGGAAGCATAGAAGGAACAGACACATGAATGAAATATCTACCCCACTTCCTACTTTTCCCAACAGATGCCATATATCAGCTCATTATGTGACCTACTCTGGAGAGTGAGTCCATAGAGATAAATTTAAGCATAATAGCTCTTTGGGGGAGGGAGAAGGGATTTCATTCAACTATACTTGCTGGCATAATCTTTATGCATGTGCACATATGTGCTTTCCAGTATTATCTTCAAATATTGCTGCTCTTGTGAATTTGGTAACACATTTTTCATCACATGTGAATATATTGGCCAAGTAGCAAATTTGTCATGCAGTTGTATTTAAATAGGACAGTTCTGCAAGCATCAGGACACAAGCAATGACTAATGAGCTCCATCTAAATATTTTGCGTACTACAGAACAAAGCTGCCCATTGTTTTTATTGAGAACAAGCCAAATTTTTCTCCAGCATTCCAAAACATTTGCATTCATTGTGAAAAGTAACAGAACAACAAATTGAGGAACTCAGAAAGTGGGACCCTGTGAAAAATCCACGTGAGAGAAGAGAACACTGTTGTTCTCCTTTAACAGGGCTATCTAGATACAGTGAGCCAGCAAATGCTAGGCATAAATGACAGCAAAAAAATAAATAAATGAATATTTGGCAAAATGTGAAGTAAAAGGCTGACTTTTTAAAACTTATTTAATTAATTAAGACAATCTTTATCAACTGCAATCTCACATCTGGGTGATTTGTAAAAACTTCAGAATGAAACCTTACAACATAAAGTGGTCATAGTAAACAACAGTAACAAATGATGACTGCGCTTCTCTCTGATTAAGCATCTAAATTCATCAGATGATGCTTAGAAAGTAAGGTTTCCAGAAGCTTCCTGAAGACTAGGAAAGAAGAGGCCTGACCTATTGTCAGGGACAATAGGGCTTCCTGAAGTAGATGTCTGCTTTCTTGCCTATGGCCCCTCTAAGTAGAACCCCATTAATAACCTTACAGGGTGACAGACTCATTAAGGTTAAGAAGAGTAAACTTTAAAACAAAATTAACTTTTTTATTTTATTTATTTATTTATCAAACATATATAAGATAAAAGTATAAACATGATTATGAATACATGAAATGGATACGAGTAAAAAGCAATATTAGGACAGGGATAGTAGGCACGTTGGTGCGCTTATGCAAGTCCCTTAAAGAGCTCTTAGGAATAGGGTGAGGTCAAGAGTAGACAATCTAAGGTTAAAGTTTGGAGGGTTTATGGAAGAAACCACAGAATCAGCTAGTGCATTCCAGGCATTGACCATTCTGTTGCTGAAGTCATATTTTCTGCAATCGAGTTTGGAGAGTTTTACCTTATGTTTGTATCTATTGTTTGCTCGTGTATTGTTGTGGTTGAAGCTGAAGTAGTCATTGACAGGTAGGACATTGTAGCAGATAATTTTATGTACTACGCTTAGGTCAGACCATAGTCGGCATAGTTCTAAGTTGTCTAAACCCAAAATTTCAAGTCTGGTGGCATATGGTATTCTGTTGCGGGTAGAGGAGTGGAGGACTCTTCTTGTGAAATACCTCTGGACTCTCTCAATTGTATTAATGTCCAATATGCAGTGCAGGTTCCAGACAGATGAGCTGTATTCGAGAATTTTATCAGGCCAAACCTCGCAGTTTGGACACACTTACCCACTAGGGCAAGCAAAGCAGCAGAGAGTTTGTGACAATCATGGAGGTTAAGAGATGAATCCCCTTGCCTTCTGACATACTGTCCACTGTCACTGTCTGGAATGTAAGGAGGATTATGAGCAGGAAACTACACAGACCTTCCTTGTCTCCTTACCACTTACAATGCCAAGAATGTATATTGGGAGAGAATTCCTTCTATTACTGGTCATTCCTTTGGGCCCATCCTGCCCAGATGCCTTTTAGAAGGTAATGTAATGGCACTAGAGATGCCGGTGAAGTCAGATCTGCGGTATTCTTTTGAACATGTGGACTTTCTTTAAACACACCAGGCTGAGACCAAACTTACCTAACAATATTGTAGAGGGGAAAATGAAGAAGGAAATACTACATTTATAGCTTTAAATTCCTGGAGGGGCAAAAGAAAAACAAAAGATTCCATTCAATCTTCATTATTAATGATTCCATGAGGATGTTCTTACAGCTTTCAACTAACCAGTCTACCCTCCAGCCTTGTGCTCACCTGGTAGTCTTCATTCATGTTTAACAGATTTTTCCCTGCCTGCTAGGTGGTTGCAGATGCTGCAGTATATAAACCTTGAAGGTAAATGAAAGTAAGTAAACCAAATTAAAAGCTTTATAGTAGGAAACAGTAGTAACCTTACGGTTACATTTGACAAGGCCAAATGACCAAAAGAGGGAGAAGAAAGAGTGAAGGGATAGCATGGACAAGAACAAAAACCTTACTGTGTGTGGTTGTGGAGGGGAATATATGTGTGGCTTTGAGTCAGTGTTGCCTCCCGCTGACCATCTGGACAAGTCTCTAAAATTTTCCTGATAAGATTTCAGAAGTGGTTTGCCCTTGCCTTATTCCAATGAATGAGAAAGAGTGAGTGGCCCAAGGTCACCCAAGTTAGCTTTGTACCCAAAGTGGAACTAGAACTCACAATCTCCCACTTTCTAGCCTGGTGCCTTAACCACTCCACTAAACTTCTCTCTTTTATATTAGGTGATCACAAAAGGAACTCTTCTCCATTTTGCTCTGACTGGGGAACCCCATTTCTGCTTAGCTTTTTTTTTTCTTTTAAATAATGGTATATAAACATTAGCCCCCAAAGCTGAGCTTGTGCTAAAAGAATAAAAAATGTTCATCAAAAGTGGCTCCCTTTTCATGTGTGAACTCTACTAATATAAATTATTCTCATTCTCGTAGGAAATCATAGTATGCAACTAGCACATTGCCTCATATGTGAGTATAAAAAACAAGTCATTTTTTTAAAAAAAAAGATTTATTTTTGCAATATCAAGAAGAAAATATAGGATTTCACTTTGTTATTGATCTGTTATGTCACTCCTAAGGTATCTGGAGGTATATTATGACAGGAAGAATAGTTGTGACATTTAAGTATCAAGCTCTTCTAGGAATTCATACTGCTTCTTCTCCCAAGCCAGTAATCAAGCAAGAAAATGCTGCTTCACTGAGTAAATCAAAACTCCCCAGTGTTTGTAGGATGCCAATGACACCAGAAGCTTTAAGCAAAATTGAATTGTACATTTTTCTTATGCCAAATCTTTATAATGGAGGTGGGAAAGGCAAATTTTGGGATACTTGATTCAATTGCATTTCATTTTTTTAAAACTTTAATATTAAAAACATATATTATTAAATATTTAAAGTATTTAAAACTCTAATATAAACATATTCAAATTCACATTTTCCCATGTCGACATAGCTGGGAATATGGCTTGTTTGGTATAATCTTTTTAATGAATCAGTTTAGCTACCAATTTTGGGACAAATATATGGATAAGAACACAATTATGCTTAGATTATACGATTATGCTTAGTATTAAGAAAATTGATAGCTACAACATTGAACATTTCAAAAATTGCATAGGAAATTAATGCAAATGTTCATGCATTTTTGTTCTTAAATAGTAACAGGGCGCAGAAATTAAATTCAGTGCACACACAGTGATTTTGATCAACCCATTACTTGGATAAAATAACGGTGGCCCCTGGCATGGAGCTTATCAATCAAAGCCAGGGTCGGCCCTTTGAAAAATACATTTAAAGCAAACCAGAAAAACAAGGAAAGAGTATGCATCTTCTTCTTCATGATTCTCAGATGATTCCTATTGAAATAGACCGTCCATTCATCTCATGTATATCTTGGCCTGGACACTTTTATTGTTACATTATAATAATATCTAAAGCTCAATTCCAGCAAAATAATTTAGCACTTCCTTATGTTTAGCATTTTTAGTAAGTCATTTGAATATGCAGCTCAAGTACACCACCAAGGTCAGGGGACTTCCATAACAGCATTTACTTCTTTGAATTAAAATGGTTCCTGCTTGTGAAATGTCTTGAATTTGAATAGCCTGAGAGCCCTAATCCCACAATGTTCATGGACAAGTAGTGTCCATCTAATCTTTTCCGGACCGAGTGCCCAAAGCGTCCGAACCAGGGGTGAAATGCTCCCAGTTCAGACTGGATCGCCTGATCCGGTAGCGATAGTGGCGGGTAGTTTGGAGAACCGATAGCAAAAATCCCTGAGCACTCCCACCATCACCACCACCATGCCCAGCTGAGCCACACGATCATCGGAGGCTTTTTTTTTTACAAGCATTTTTTTAAAGCACTTTTTCTACAACCCCTTCCAATGAAAAAAATGCTTTTAAAGGTAAAAAAAAAAAACCTCTGATGATCACACGGCTCAGCTGGGATCGTCAGAGGCTTTTCAAAGTATTTTTTCCTGCAACCTCTTGGCCGAAGAGGTGGTAAAAAAAATGCTTTGAAAAGTCTCTGACCATCCCAGCTGAGTTGCCTGATCGGCAGAGGCTTTTCAAATCATTAGAAAAAATGCTTTGAAAAGTTAAAAAAAAAGTTGGCCACACCCACCCAGTCGCATTACCCTCCCCACCAAGCCATGCCCACAGAACCGGTAATAACAAATTTTACATTTCACCCCGGTCCGAACCCCCAAAATGCAAGTTGGCCCTCCCACACACGCATCACCCCATGCATGCACATGTGTCCCTGCACGCGCCCACCCTCTGCACATGAACTCACAGCCCCCAAATGCACCTCATCCCCCACATGTGTGGCAGAGACCCGAAGAACAGCTGGCTGGCGGGAGGCACGTGCACATGCACAGCAGGGCTGAACTGGGCAATGGCTCGCGTGCCATCAGAGAGGACACTGTGTGCCCCCTCTGGCACGTGTTGCATACGTTTGCCATCACGGCAAATACAATACTACAAAATACAATACAATAAATAAGACAAAAACCAATACCTGAAGGTTACATGGATCTTTGTAGCTGTAGAGAAATGATTTGCCACTGCCATTTTTTGGTATTTCTTATGTTTTTTTGGTCTGGTTGTACAGTTCTGAACTTTCCTAGTGATCTCCTATCCATGCACCAATCAGGTTTGAACTTCGTGTGTGTGTGTGTGGTTTGGTCACCAGCATTTGCTTTCTGTGAAATGAATTCTCTGGTATGAACTATGAGAACAAATAAGCACCTTGCACTGTGCTTATCTCTTGGCCAAGAGATTATCTAGTTTGGCTCCCTTGCCTTTTGTGATACAAATGAGGAAGCAAAAAAAGGAAGGTTGAACCCAGTGATACTTTGAATATTTTCTATAGGTCCTTTCTCTTCTGCCCTCACATTTGGAGAAACTAATATTTTGTAATTACAGATAGTCTTCCCTTCACAACCATTCAAACTTACAATGGCTACAAAACAGATGCTTTACAGTCTATAACAAATTGCAAATGGTTGCAGCACTACCCCCGCCACACACACATACACAGAGTCACATGGCAAGTCAGATGAGTTAACTTTACATCTCATTGCGATAGGGGTGAAATGCTACTGGTTCAGGCCGTAGAAGTAAAAAATGCTACTGGTTCGCCAAGTCAATAGTAAAAAAGTGTAAAAAAAATGTTTGACAATCAGCTGAGTGACGTGTGATCGTGGGAATTTTTTTTTTACTTTTTTAAAGCATTTTTTACTACCTTTTTGCCTGAACCGGTGGTAAAAAATGCTTTTAAAAAGTTTTTTAAAAGGTTCCCAAGATCACAGCTGTGCCACGCTATTGTCGGAATCTCTTTTTTTTTACTTTTTTAAAGCAATTTTTACTACCAGTTTGGGTGACTAGGAAGTAAAAAAAGGCTTTAAAAAAGTTTTTTAAAAATTCCCACAATCGCACCTCACTCAGCTGATCATCGGAACTTTTTTTACTTTTTTAAAGCATTTTTTTACTACCTATTCACCCAAACCGGTAGTAAAAATTGCTTTAAAAAAGTTTTTAAAAAGGTTCCCAAGATTGCGTGCCACAGCTGATTCCGTCCCGCACCCCGCACTGTTCTACTTACCTTCCCATGCCTCATTTTGGTATGTATTGGGCATGCGCACTCACAACACATACTTGGCGCGCAGCATGCATGAGTGGCCAGTGAACCGGTAGCAAACCAGTTCAGATTTCACCACTGCATTGCGGTGTTTTGTAGTCACATGGACATAATTTGCAATGTTTTTTCCTGATTTCCTTAACAGGGCATGTGTTCATGTGACGTAGATAAGACCATTTACCAGTTTGAACTGTCTTAACACTGTACCAGAATTCTAAGATAAGGTAATCATAGTCTTACTAGAATTGGCAGAAAGCCCAGAAGCAATTTTTGCAGATGTGAAGGAGAATGAACTAAAGTTGTTCTCTACAGTTTGTTGCAACTGGCGTTCCTTCTTAAATAGGCTAAGGGAGTGGCCAATTAGCCTCAAGCCTTGAGGAGACCTCCTCCTTTTGGCAGCTCTGCGCACCCATGCATTGAGAAAAGGCTTCTCCTCTTCATTCTCTTCACTTAAAGGAGCTTCTGGAGGTTCTGAAGACCCTGGCTGAATCCCTGCCTCTGGCACCACATCTTCTCCAGCTTCCTCACTGTCCAACTTGAGCACCAGCTGCATAGGCTGCTGATACAGCACCACACCAGCCTCCTCGTTGTCGGAATCAGCTACAATCTGCATAGGCCACTGATGGACCACAACAGCAATGTTTTTTTTTCCCTGTTTCTAGCAGAAACATCTGTGTTCGTTTAAGAACTATAGAGTTCACTTAACAACTGACCTCAAAATGGTCAGAAAATTATTTTGGTTCCCATGGGTACCTCAACTTACAACTACAGTGCCTTACAACTGTAATTCCAGGCTCAGTTAAGGTTATAAGTTGAGGAGTATCTGTAACTGCAAAATCACAGTACCCATTTTGTGAGCCTATTTGCAGCATTCTTAAAACTTCAAATGTGCTTGCTAGTCAAAAAAAAAAGAGGGAGAGGATTTCGTTTGGACAATATGAAAATAATGTTTGGTGTTACCATTGTTACTATTGACTTTGTCAGAAGGTCACAAAAAGGGATCACTTGACCTTAGGATACTGCAGCAGTCATAAGTATGAGTCAATGGCCAAGTATCTGAATTTTGATCACATGACCATGGGGATGCAGTAACAGTCATAAGTGTGAAAAATGGTTATAAATCACTTTTTTCAAGACTGTTGTAACTTTGAGCGGTCACTAAATCAACTGTTGTAAGTCAAGGACTACTTGTAGGAAAAATGATTTATATATTTATATATGTATTTTATTTTATATGGCCACCCATCTCACTCTGTCAATACTGAGGAGCTAATAACTTTTAAAATCGTAATACAAGTAATATATTTCAAAACATAATACACATATTATAGCAACTTCTGAAAGATAAATTAGATTTTTTTTTTCTGAATATTATTGCCAAAGCATAGAAAGTGAAACATCAAAAACTCCGCAGTTTCAAAGCATTTGTTACATCTGGTCTGGTAGAAAATATGGGATTGGGTTGGGTTGAGGAGAAGCATGATGGCTATCATTGGCTTCCAACAAGACAAAAGAGAAATAGGGTTGAGGGAAATGAGCAGAAGGTTGTGGCTTCTCAGAAGTGGCTTCAGATTATTTGAAACCAATAAATACAGTAATTTGGAACATTTTTGCAAATTTTGGATTCCTAGCTTAATCAGGCCTTTTGAATAAAAAAACCAAACCAAACCCAAACCAAACTAAATGAATATGTCACAGAAATATTTGACATATGCTAACCCTGGTATATAAAAATAAACATTGTATTTCTGGGGTGGAAGCTGCCTTTGGTACCTGATTGAAAACTCTGCTTGGATTAGGGGCATTTATAAGGGAGTCAAAAAAGAAAGTCAAGGTAGCAACAGTGACCATGTAGCATTTTTAAGTGCCTCCCAATGCAACAGACATAGAAGAGAGTAAGGCTTTGGCATGGCAGCCATCTTGACTTTTTTGTCTCTCTGACACTCCTGTACCTGCCTTTCTTTGTCCTTGAAAAAAGAAGAAACAGCTGCTGCTCTGGGTAACTAGCCCTTTGGGCTGCTTCTTGTCAGGTCACCAGCCAGTTTGAATGTATAGCAGTCCCAGAGGGCTCCTGGCCCCTGGAGTTGACTTCACCAAGTTCAGTATCATTGTTTGGCCTTGATCATTAAGACCCATTAATCTCAACATTCAGCCAAGCAAGTTTTGCAGCTTGATTAATAAGAAAGAGGTGATTAGAGAGTACTGTTAGCATTCATTAAAAGATCAACTTATCATTTGGAATCATGTACATCCAATGGTCTATTCAATTCCCACTCCCCCACCCTGTCCCCTCTGGTTGATATTTTTTCCCATGCTTTTGATCTTGTTCTTGGGAAAATTCCTTTTAATGTTGTTTATCAGTCATTTGTACCTCTTGAAGTCCAACTCCCCTGTGTGCTGGCTGGGAAAGAAATCTTATTTGGTTCAGTGGAACTTGACTGTGCAAACCTGTAGTGCAGAAGTTAATTTGATTAAATTAGGTGGGGCGTCCCCTACCGTACATGTGTATAGGATGCTAGTGAGCTCTTTCATATGTTTTTACAGGATTAAAGCCCCCATGATATGAAGCCAACATTGTTCTAAAACAAAACAGAAAGCTTTGCTGGGTGTGCAGAAGTGCTTTAAATTTTAGTCTTTAGTTCCACAATGTGTGCTGTTTGGATGCAACAGAGCTTTCCACCAAATAATTGGGGCTTTTACACTTTAATCAAAACAATTCAACTATAAGGTTTTCCAATCAAAGCGTTGTATTTTCTATAATTGGTAAAACAATCTCACATTCCACAATGGAAATAGTAGGTCAGTTTAGAATAGGTCCAAGATTATTGTTGAACTGAACTTCAATTTATAGAGATTTGGGTTTACTAATCCACAAGATTGCTATTTTCAAAATGACAAGATTCATTGACACCACTACTTTCCCAGTTCTAAGATTCTTAACTTTTTCTACACTTTAAGGAAGCCCCTTGTGTTTTTAGCACAGAACTGTCAGGGAAGAAAGTGGGGATCTGGAAAAAGCAATGAATACAGGCTACAAGGCATAACAAAACATCTATTTGGGACAGTTAAGTAAGATGGAAAGACTAGGGATCAGAATCAAGACTAGGGATCTGCTTCTCTAGGTCAACTATCCAAAAGAGCTGTTTCATTTTGGGTACAATATGTAATTTTTCAGAGTGGCTTGATTATAAAAATTACCTGAGTCTTTAGAAAGAGTCATGGTAAAATAGCTGTGGGATTCTCCTGCACTGAAACACTGAAAAGTTCTGAATCTGCTATACTTTTTGTATCTTTAGCAGTCTGTCCTCATCCTGATCATCTTGGACCATTCTTGAATAAAATTTAGAGGATGCCCTAAACTAAGAACCGGTAGTTTCTGAATATATAAACAAATAGTTATGCCAAAAGGCCTGGGGAAGTGGTGAATTAATGGTATTAATGGTACTTATTAATGGTATTAATAAGTGGTCTATTATTACTAATATTCTTTCATCTATTATTCTTGTGTTATCTATTTTTATGGTTTTAATGTTTTTATTAATAGTTAATGGTTTTACATATTTTTAGCTTTGTTGTACAGTCCAGAGTTACTTGGCTGTGAAATGAGTGGCTATATAAATTAGTTAAATACACACATATGCACGCGCATGGACACACACACACACTTATTGTGACTATTTCCTGACTAGTGGCTATACCTCTTCATAGCATCACTGAGCTACCATTAATCTGATTAAAACCTTTTCCTTATTACCAGTCCTTTGGCACAGCAATGGTTGGATGACTCACAGGGGATTTTAAGTTGGTTGACCCAATTGCCCCTTTTCCCAGTCTCAAAGTCATTACCCCCCACAAAACAAAAACACCTGTTGTTTTACACAAGGGTTTTAACAGCGGCAGTCCCCAACTGGCTCCTCGACTCAGAAACAAGTAAGTACAAATTGTTCTATTACCTCCAAGATAGTCCCAAAGGCATTTTTCCAAAAAACACTGGACTTTCTTGATTTTTTTAAAAAAAAATGGTTTCACTTTTCATCCAAGAAATTTCTTCCATGAAAACTTGTTGGACAAGAAGTGAAACATTTTTTCAAAGAAAAAAAATCCCAGGAAAATCTAGTTGCCTTTTGGAAGAACACTTTTGGGATAACCATCCCCTGGATCAGGGTCTCCAACCTTGGCAACTTTAAGACTTGTGGACTTCAACTCCCAGAGTTCCTGAAGACTCTGGGAGTTAAAGTCCACAAGTCTTAAAGTTGCTAAGGTTGGAGACCCCTGCCCTGGATGATTGAGAATCTCCATAGACATCCCCCCCCAAGGTAAATGTCCAATTTGTCCTTTTGGCGTCCTTTATCCTAAGGTAAAGGTAAAGGTTCCCCTCACACAAATGTGCTAGTCGTTCCCGACTCTAAGGGGCAGTGCTCATCTCCATTTCAAAGCCAAAGAGCCAGCGTTGTCCAAAGACATCTCCATGATCATATAGCCGGCATGACTAAACACCAAAGGTGTATGGAATGTTGTTACCTTCCCACCAAAGGTGGTCCCTATTTTTCTACTTGCATTTATTACATGCTTTCAAACTGCTAGGTTGGCAAAAGCTGGGACAAGTCACCCCGTTACACGGCATTAGGGATTCGAACAACTGAACTGCCGACCTTTCAATTGACAAGTTCAGCATCTTAGCTACTGTGCCACTGCGTTCCTTAATTACCCATAGGAGATGCTATAAATTACTTTTGGTAAATCACCTTTAATCCAACCCCTTCCAAAAACGAAACAGTGAAGGTTTAACCTAACATTGCCATGGGAAGTGGTACCTGGATTTTAAACATGGCTAACAAGAGCTCATTCAGTCATTGCCTAAACATTTTTCTATAATACTAGCTGGCGCAAATGTTGGCTGTAAATCATGAATAAACCAGCTCTTTCAGTGGAAAGTGTTTATTGATCCTGCTATAAGAAAAGGCACCTTGTCAGCACAACATCTTATATCTCAACGTATAGCCAGGCATTTGGCATTTTTGACAATGGAAAGTCTTGTGCGCATTAATCTTTGCCTTCTAGGGTTGACATTGTGCTTTTTTATTAATGTACCCACAAATTCCAATTTATTATAACTCAATAGGCAATTAATTTAGTAAACAATGAAATACTATATTTGTTTATTCAATAGACCTTTATTTAAATTCAAGTTGGCTCAAAATCATTGTTAAAACTATTGTCTCAAGTCCAGGGTAATTATAATCTTATTAAAAAGTCCAGGCAATAGTCCAGGTAGGATTTTCACATTTAAGCTCCAGCTTTTCTTTCAAGATCTAGTATTATATTTTCAGGTGACAGTTGGCCATAAATCCAAATTACTTCTGCGATTTATTTTTCTCACTGCTAATCTGTCTATGAAACGATAAAATAAAATAAATGCCATTTCCCAGGAAAATAAATATGAGATAATGTGTAACCAAAGCATTAAATGGTAAGTGTGGAGAAAAATGTTATTTTGAATAGTATGAAATAAAAAACAGATTATGCACACGTAGATTCTAATATTTTGCAAACATAAAATATAAGAACTTGGATGACAAAACATTATTAGAAAGGAGGACTCATTTAGATGTTAAATTGTTTTTCTGTTTTTAAAAGACTGGAATGAAATAACATTGAGTGAATAACCTTGACCTAAAACAGCAGATTTTTTATTTTCTCACTTTCTCTGGGAAAAGCATGATAACTTTGTAAACTATTCATAGCCAGCAATATTTGAAATACTTTTAGAGACTCAGTGGAAATAGAAATGTATCTAGTAAAAATGGCCAAACTATTTTAGCATTCATTGTCTTAATCAACCTTTTTCTCATTTGACACTCTTCAGATAGTCATCTGTTTCCTTGTTCATTTAATTTGTATTCTGCATCTCAATCCATACAGCAATACAAGGGCCTTGCAACAATTAAAAATTCAAAGTATGTAAAATAATAAAAGCAATGCTATTGAAAGCAGAGATAAAATTAAAATCACATAATGCAGATATTCATTATGTTATTCCTTCTCAGGGTAAGCGACATATTACAGAAAGGAAATATGAGTTAGTAAAGCCAGAGAAATTAAAGGTAGGAAATAACAAACAGAAATTTACCTAAATCTAGTTCATTCTAATACCATTCAATATATCTATCCCCATTTTTTATTTATGCAAAATGTCCTTCATCCTATTGTAGCCATACAGCATTTAATGTATTCTTCTTTCTTCTTTAAATGTTTTATCTTTTTTTTTGGCCAAGATTCACTCCTGACACAATCAAAAAGAGATCTGTCCTACATTCAGAACTTTTTATCATTCTTCTATCCTTCATTAATTTTCTCAAGCTTTCATCATAAAACAACAGTCATGCTTTTGTTATTCCTTGCCCATGCTTACCTCTGAATAAATTTATGCTTAAACTTCATATTGAAAGCAAGATTTTTTTCCCCAAATGGATACAGTGCTTTCTAGACTTTAGTTCTATGAAAAGGTACTCTTTCCCCCTCATCTGTTTACAACACCTAACAGAAAAATGTGTCCCTGTATTACATCTGTTTAGAATCTCAAAATGTATACCTGATTTTTCCGGTGGAGGATAACATGCAGCAATTCCCAGTCTGCGGAGTTTTGTTTTTATATTCATGTAGCACAATCTAAAGGTACTATTTCTGTTTCTCTAACAGATTTTAGCTTTAAATGTTAAAACTACAATTTTCTTTCCTGCATCAACTCAGTTCTATCATATCAAATCATTTTCATTTATTATATAAGTTCTCCTTTCTCTTAATTTCACAGGCATGTATTATTCTTTGTTTTCCATTTGCTAATTCTTTCATTTCTTTACCATTTGTTTTTCTTATATTTCAAAACACAACCTTATTCATGCTCTGTTTGGCTCTCTTGGGCTCATAATTACTGGCCTTCAGTATCTGTCATGGCTTTTGTCAATCAACGCTTTTCAGATTTGCCTGTCTGTCTTTCTGTCTATCTACTTATTGAACTTATACTTTGCTCCTACGACTATCTCTAAGTATCATATAAGTTCCCAAATCTGTAATTTTGTTTTAAAAGCAAATTAGCAAAACTTTAAAACTAAAGCCATGGATTATAAACCACCTTTTTTTAAAAAAAGAAAAGAAATCAACATTCAAAAAAGTAATTCAACATCTAGAGGGATAGTCAAAGCAATCCGGCTTCCAAGAGTTGATGAAAGTATCAAATATTCACTGACATTTTGAAAACAAGGAAGGAAGCAAGTATCATTCCAAAGAAGAGCAGAAGGCATGTTTCAATGACCCCTGTAAGTGAATTTTTAATTAAAATGACAAATAGAATGAAAGTACAGATAAGATGCCAGCTGTGGTGGTGCAGTGGTTAGAATGCAGTATTGCAGACTGCCACCAGTTTGGCAGTTCGATTCTCACTGGCTCAAGGTTGACTCAGTCTTCCATCCATCCAAGGTCAGTAAAATGAGGACCCAGATTGTTGGGGGCAATATGCTGGTTCTGTAAACCGCCTAGAGAAGGCTTAAAGCACTGTGAACCAGCGTATAAGTCTAAGTACTATTGCTATTAGGCATACCTGTGTCATATGCAGCCTTCGCTGCTAATAACAGGAAATAGTCATATGTTTTGGAACATTTTTGCAACACATCATCAGCACAACCAAAGCCTATTTTAATTCTAAAGCTGTTCACACTAGTTTAAGCAAACTAAGATCTTTGCAAGTCAATATATTGTTGCCTATGTCCCACCAAATAACAAGCACATGTATTCCCAATTCCCAGGGTCTCTGAGAAGTACATGCAGTGTGCTAACATATGTAGGGTATATAAAATCAATTCATTCAACATACACATGCACAGGGGGTGGGGGTGTGCAGGGGGCAGGCGTGCAAGCATGGGGGAGCACACAGGGGGTGCATGAATGCACGGGGTGGGGCCCATGCATGCGGGCCACGCTCACATTGCATTTTGGGGGTTCGTGTGCATGTGCTTTGGACACTCAGTCTGGAAAAAGTTAGCCACCACTGCCCTACACCATTTCAGATAAGTGGCCATCCAGTCTCTTTTTGAAAGCCTTCACTAATGGAGCACCCACAACTTCTGAAGGCTGTTCCATTAGTTGATTGCTCACACCATTAGGAAATTTCTCTTTAGTTCTAAGTTGCTTCTCTCCTTCGGTAGTTTCCATCTATTCTTTCTCATTTTGCCTTTTGGGGTTTTGGAAAATAGTTTTACTGCCCCCTCTTGTCTTTGTAGGAGCTCCTCAGATATTGGAACACCACTATCCTGTCTCCCCTAGTTCTTCTTTTTATTACACTAGACATACTCAATTCCTGTAATTATTCTGTTTATGGTTTAGTTTCCAGGCCTCTAATCATTCTTTCTGGTCTTCTCTGCACCTTTTCAGAGTCTCATTTGGGAGTATAGTAAGATCCTGCTAAATTCCTCTCTACCCATTCATGGATACATTCCTGATCTCTTAAGATGCCGATTAAAGTCAAGAAATCCACCACTCTTGACAGTGCTTAAGTTGATGGCCGATCATCAGAACACCACACAAAAGTGGATGGAAGCGTGGAGTAGCTATTCCCCCCAATATATCTCTAAACATATTAATCCTAATAGTATACCTCCAAGATTTAACCTACCCCGACACATATGGGTAACATACGACAGAATTAGAATGACTCATGGGGTGTGTGCCGACTCCTTGTATAAATGAGGAAAGACACCTTCAGCACAATGTGATTGCTGGGCTTCCTGACAGACTATCCAACATATAGTGAGGGAATGCTCTAACAGAAGGTATCCAGGAGATTCTAGGGACTTCCTCTGAATAACAACGACAGCTACTGACTGGACCTCCAAACTCGACATTAAACTCTGAAATGTTATTTCTGTTTTTCTCTTAGGTTTTCTTACCGCTTTTTTTTTTATTGTTTTAAATGTTTTAACCTGTAAAAATGAAGCGTTTTAATACTGTGTGTGACCAGCCATAAATAAATAAATAAATAAATAAATAAATAAATAAATAAATAAATAAATAAATAAATCAATCAATCAATCAATCAATCAATCAATCAATCAATCAGAGTCTCAACATCTTTTTCCATTAATTCCATTAATTGTTCCAAATTAGTTCCAAATCCCATTAATAGTTACATGCTGGTAGAAGAGAATGGCCTGAAAACTGGAAGAGTAAAAGCCAAATATCCAACAGTGCTCATCATTGTTGGCTAGGGGCAAGGCATGCATCAGCTAGTTTATCAATACTCACTCAATGCATTTTAGCAAGATTCTGGTGGAACACCATAAAACACTTTAGAGTAACAATAACCAATCCTGATTATTCCAAAAACTACTTTCATTCTGGCAGTGAGTAGCAGAGAGACCACCTTTAGTCTCTCAATCATCTAGGGAATACTGAACTTTTGGCTTCATTCAATGGCTGTTAAGTAGAGGTTCATTAAAAGAACCAACTACTCCCTCTTCCCAGAGTGCCTGTAATTCAGTTAGTGCTTTTTGATGAGAAGTAACACTATATTTCCTCATTACATGTCTCCTAGAGGTTTTGAGTGCCAGAAAAGAATAGAGGTCTAGTCCTGAGAGAATTTTCTTTGTGTATTTCAGTAAGCCAGAGTGACTGCACTTTTGTCTGTTCTGGGACAGCCAGAAAAGGAGAGCCAGTCTGTATGAAAGAAACAGTCTGGCAGCTTTATCGTCCAATTAGCAAAACAAAACAAAAAACCCTTAAACTCACACTGCTACACCTAGTTAAAATTTATATGGTGATATCTATAATTTTGTATTGACAATAAGATCCCACCAATGCCAGTGCCAATCCCAAATTGGAATAATATAGAAAAGAATGAGTAAGAAATTACAACCAGCAAGCTTGTATTGTCCTATTAACTGAAGCTTTTGTTAGCAATTTCTCTTGCTCCCATTCTTTTTTAAAATAACTATAAGATTTTAAACTAGAGAGATAAAAGCTAATAAAAACTAATAATTAAGCTAGAAAAGAGAAAAAGGTAAAGAATGAAAAAATAAATCAAAGTGAGAAGTGGAGAAGAAAAAAGAAATATAAAGTAGTGACTTCCTATTTTCTTTTACAACAGAAACTCTTACTCTAAGTTAACAGCATACGACTTGAAACGTAACTTTCATTTTTTTCTATTATCTAGCATTTTTAAAAAAATCATAAAATCCATATATTTCGTATTTTTTTCCAGTTTCATGTAAATAGTCCAGAAGGGGCTTCCAATCAGCATTAACCCGGAGGCTCCAACTGGTCCAGAATGCGGTCATGCGGGGGATTATGGGAGCAAGGGGACGCTCCCACGTGACACCTCTCCTGCGTGAGCTGCACTGGCTCCCGGTGGTCTTTCAGATGCGCTTCAAGGTGTTGGTGACCACCTTTAAAGCGCTCCATGGCTTAAGGCCTGGGTGTTTGCGAGACCGCCTTCTGCCGCCAATAGTCTCCCACCGGCCAGTACTCTCACACAGAGAGGGCCTTCTTAGGGTGCCATCAGCCAGACAATGTCGGCTGGCAACCCTCAGGGGAGACCCTTCTCTGTGGCGGCAACTGCCCTCTGGAATGACCTAACCCCAGAGATACGCAGGATACCAGACCTCCGGACTTTTCGTCGGGCCCTTAAAACCCACTTATTTCACCTAGCCGGGCTGGCTTGATCCCATCCTCTGTTTTTAATTGGAATTGATTTTAAATTGGATGGTTTTAATTTGTCAGCTGAAATCATTTAATATTTTTTAAAATTGTTTTAATTTTTGTATATCATGTTTTACCCTGGCTGTTCACTGCCCTGAGTCTGGTTGGAGAAGGGTGGTTTATAAATTGAAACAAATAAATAAATAAATAAAAGTTAATTAAAATTAATCAGTCTTTTCTCTAATCAAAGCCATCAACTTCACCATCTCAGCCAGCTCCAACAACTTCACCATTTATTGTAGGTAACATTAAATCCTTCCATAATTGTGGATATAAAAGTTTTGCTGTTATTATCATATATAGAAACAATTCATTGAGACTTTTTTCCCAACTGTTTATTCCTCAGTCCCAAATGGAATATTTCTTATTTCAAATGCAGATTAGACTTTAAAATTAGACTTTAAGATCTTCTGAATTAATATGAATCCAAAATATTTAGTTTTTTTACATGTCCCCCAAGCATGATATATAATCTCTTGTTGTTCACATTTCCAACATACATTTAACATTTTAGACATTTTTTTTCTGATGACAAATACCAATGGAACTTTATTTTATAAACATTTTCTTTAAGATTACAATACAATGTGAATGTCAGTCCTTTCATCCACATACTCTCCCACTGTTCCATAGGTATATTTTGCCCAAAGTTTTTGGCCAATTTTATCATACTTTCTTTCACCAGTTTATCTTCTGTTTCAAATTCTGATAAACATTTATGCATTTTAGGAATAACATGTTCATATTTGTACATAATTCTGTTTCAAATTCAGTGTTACTACATTCAAAACCAAAAGTCCTTTTTATCTACTTTAAATCTTTCTAGCTAGCAATTGTACATAGAAAACTGTTGTCGTAGATATCCTTCTGATGTCAAATCCTCTATTGATTTTATTTTGAAATCTCCCTGGAAGAACCAGTATATCACTATAAGTTAACTATTTATGTTTAGTAATCATTTTTCTTCTATAATATGCTTCTTGTGGTGACAGCCATAAAGGTATTTTCAGACACAACCGAGATTTATATCTATTTCATATTCTCAGTACAGCATGCCTAATAAAATACTTTTTTAAAGTCTTATTCCTAACCCACTCTCATTGCCACAGCTTTATAGCAAGAAATCTATTTTTTTCCAGATGTATTTATTACATTGATATAGTCACCCATCTCATGCTTGTGACTCTGGGTGGTGTACATAATTTTAAAAAATCAGAATGATTTAAAACAAAAGCATGAACTATACAATTAAAAACAATTAAAACAATGTCATAAATAACATGAATAATGAAGCTACGTTTGTTGAAAATCCTCGCAAGTATTTAAATTCAACTTACGAAAAATCTTTACTTGCAATAGACGAGCAACATATAGAGCCATGTGCTATTGAGAAATCACAGGTGTTAAATTTACATATTTTCTTACTCAATAGCAGTAGCACTCAGACTTATATACCACTTCATAGTGCTTTTACAGTCCTCTCTAAGCGGTTTACAGAGTTAGCATATTGCTCCCAACAATCCGGGTCCTCATTTTACCCACCTCGGAAGGATGGAAGGCTGAGTCAACCTTGAGCCTGGTGAGATTCGATCTGCCAAATTGCAGGCAGCTGACAGGCAACTGACAGGCAACAGAAGTAGCCTGCAATATTGCACTCTAACCACTGTACCACTGAGGCTATCAATAGTTTAATAATCTTGCTGCCTTCTGAAAAACAAGACAAACTGAATGTACTTCTATAATATTTTTGTTTTGATTATCAAATTATTTGATTGCTTTGTTTAGACTTTGAGAAAGAATAAGATTTTGACTTCTACTACTGTATATAAATAAAAGTTCCCTAGAATTATCTCATGTAGAACCAAGTATGATGCAAACATTAGATTGTATTCCATATTGGTCGGTTGTTGTTGTTGTTGTTGTTTTTAAATGCAACACTATAATCTGGTTATGCAAAGATTTCAAGAAATGCTTCACAAAACATCTCCTGGAAGCACTGGGGTCTCTGTGCACACTGCATGGTGGCTTTGGAGACTTTTCCAGGCACACAATTCTTTTATTTCATTGGCAGTCCAAAGATGAGACATTCAGGACAAAAATAAGTTCATCTTTACCCAACATATAATCAAACTGAAATGCATAACATAGTTTTCACTACTAACCTGTATGGTGTTAAATGTTTTAATGTGAACTGTGGTAATAGAGAACAGAGAAATATTTACAAATACCAAAAAAGAGTAGGAAATTGGATTCATTCATTCAACCATGCCTCTTTAAGGTATGCCTCTATCTTTTAGGGCAATGGTGGGTTTCATATTTTTTTACTTCTGATTCTGTGGGCATGGCTTGGTGGGCATGGCAGGGGAAGGTTACTGCAAAATCTCTATTTCCTCCCGATCAGATGGGACTTGGGGGGCAGAGAATAGATGGGGGCGGGACCTGTCAGAATTTTTACTACCAGTTCTCCGAACTACTCAGAATTTCTGTTATCGGTTCTCCAGAACCTGCTGAAACCCACCTCTGTTTTAGGGACAAGGCTATACAAAATCCAGTTTCTTTTGAAGCTTCACTCTGTCACATTATTAAATCAAATGAAAATACTTAACTAAAAAGACAGGCCATTTTGGCAGTAGAGAA
The DNA here is from genome assembly GCA_030761175.1 of Masticophis lateralis. Classification (NCBI taxonomy): domain Eukaryota; kingdom Metazoa; phylum Chordata; class Lepidosauria; order Squamata; family Colubridae; genus Masticophis; species Masticophis lateralis. The sequence continues at coordinate 66,101,693 of JAUDYJ010000001.1, read as the reverse complement.
GTTTGGAATGCTACCATCAACTGAAGAGGTTTTGGCAGTGATTTTCTCTTATAGTATCTAACAAATTTGCTTCACATCTGGCATTCCTGACTGAGGCAATGGATCATCAAAGTATAGACATCCACCAGTTGAGGAAGTATAGACATCCAGCAGCATACCTATCTTCTGCCTTTTGGCTTGCTTCAATCATCAGCTTGTATTCCTTCCTTCCTTCCTTCCTTCCTTCCTTCCTTCCTTCCTTCCTTCTCTCCTTCCTTCCTCATAGCTTTTCTGGACACTGAGCATGAAAATACACCCTAATAATGAGACTCATTCCCAAGAAAGCTGGTGATATCTATGGGTCCTAGTCCCAGGATTATTCTGGTAGCAGAATAAGAATGCCTCTCAGCAATGCTTCTCATCTGAGCACTGGGAGGACTTAAAGCTGCTCCCATGCCATGCTTGTGCTCTTCCACAGTGTCCAGTCAACCATTTCAATGCTTCACAGTTAGACATAGGTCTTTGGTCTGACCTATTTGACATCATCATATCTTCATCCCATTTTTATCTGCCCACTTAGTATATTCCAGCAAAATGGATGCATTCTGGGTCCCTTCCATTAACTATTGTCATCTTGCAGGACTGAGGAAGCATGCCTTCTCTGTTTTGCCCCCCCCCCACCCTCTGGAATAGCATCCTCCCCAGAGATAAGGATGGTGTCTTCTCTCTCCCTTCTCTCTCTGGGTTTCAGAAAGCTTTGAAAATCTGGCTTTGGTCCCAGGCCTGGAGTGGGTTTGTTTGAGGAGCCTTTTTTGTTGTTGCTGTTAGTCTGGACCGTCTGCCTGATTTAAAGTTTAAAATAGCTATTTTTAGTCCTGTATGCCATTCAGAGTTCCCTGGAGTTGGGTGACCACTAAATTTACGAAACTGTATAAATATAGTTATATAAATAAATAAAATCTGCTGTACAGTAACAGCAGGTAATAAAGGGACTACCTGATTCTGCTTGCACAACAAATATTGTACATTCCACTTATTTTGTTTTTGGTGTTTGTGTGTGTGTGTGTGTGTGTGTTTGTGTTATCTATTACATTATTTTGAAACCCGGAATTAAATATGATGATATACATAAATTAAAATGAGATGGTGAAATTCAGGTAGATTCTTCTTCTCACCATTCCTTAGAACCAAACACAGTTGGAGAAATTCCCACCTAGATACAATCTTACAATGTTTTAAGTCCTTTTTCCACTTTCTCTATATGCAATTTTGACTTAAATCTGTTTTTGATATAAAAACCAATAAATCTGGTCTCTCTCAGCGAAATGTTACCCAAAACTAAGCCTCTAAGGCAATCATAAACACCCACACATTGACAAATAATACCTGTGATAAACTTGTACACTCTGAATCTTTCTTTTTAAAAAATTACCGAAATCTCTCAGTGTCCAGTATTTTTCTGTAATCCAAAGTAATAACTAGAATATGCCTTATGTTTCTCTCGGCACTTTATTGATAAATGCATCCCAATTATTTACCATACAAGTACAAGCTGCAATAGCATTTTTGAGAGTAGAACTAGATGGTTTTAGCATGCTGCTTTCTCCTATTCTCCAGATTAATTGCACTGAATTCCGTCACATCTCGTGAGGGGAACAATATCTACTCCTTGAACCAATCTTCTTGTATAGATTCAACCCTCAAACAAACAATTTTGAAATAACACTTCTTTTTTCAGTCAATTTCAAATGTCTGATTCAAACCTTTGCTCACATCTTCACTAATAACAGAGTCCAGAACTGGTAATAAAGTTGATGTCCTTTGGGTTTTTCAATAGGTTTCCTCTGATGTGTGTTGGTGATGCCAGACTATAATTAAAGCATGGCCAAAAAAAGAGAGGGGGGGGGAGAGAAAGGCTTTCTTTCCATTCATGAATAAATCTGTTTTCAAGACATGTTGAAGTAAAGTGAGATAATTCCTAAAATGACTTCTTTCTTGAATGTTGGTGAAATATGTGTGCAATATATAAATTGCAATTCCTTTAGATCTATGTTCCAGTATAGAGAATGTTGTTAACTTTAATGCAGCCAAACAAAATGCCTTCTGAATGTTGAGTCCTATTTGCAAAACACAGTATAATAGTCTACCAGAATTGGATAAAGATGTCATCCTAGTTTAAGACCTGTTTACTCATGAATTTTCTTTTCCTAAAACTATAAAATAAAGCTTAGTTCATCCTTTTAAAAAATCTAATTAGTCTCCACAATCTGTGTCTGTTCCATATACTGGTACACAGTTTGGGAAATTCCAGTTAGTAGCTCAATGTGTTGAAAATCAAAAATAACTTAACAGCATGGCACAGCCTTGAGGAACTGTAAAAAAAAAAAATAGGTAGGATTTAGGACTACTGAATGTCTCTTCATAATCTGTCAGAACTGAAGGAGCATCTTGGATGAGAAACGAAATGTCTTCAAGGAAAAACAAAGGAAGTCCAGTTGCCTTTTGAAAAAAGCACCTCTGGGACAACTATGACTTAGATTATCGAGAAGCTCCATAGACAATCAGTCCCAGGACAAATCCTAAAATTTATTAATACATTTCTTTAATAATTATCATGTAATTCATTAAAAGGTTGTTCTTAATAGATTATTTTCCATTTTACCCATCTTTCAGTTGCATTTCTAACTACGCTTATCATTTAGAATTTTCAATTATTGAGAATGTCCCACTGCTACTGACAAATTGTCCAGTGCTCCCTACCTTAATTAGCAGCAGCACCTAAGTTCTTAGGGATAGAACTGTTTCCCATTACCTGTTACCTCATTCTTTTTTTTTTTATTGAAAAGTTTTCTAGATCAGAGATATCTGACTTTTTTTTTTACTAGGGTCCCCCTCCTCCTCATTATAAGAGGTTATCAGTGACAACCAAATAGAATATGGAGCACATTTACTTATCACTTCCCCTCCCCCCACTCCAGTCCAATGTTTGAGGAGACTGTCTTAATGTTGTGTTTGTGGAGAATTTTGCTGATTCTGTCTGTGGTGCCTTTTATGTATGGGAGGAGGGCTTTGTCATTTTCTTGTTCTCTGTCTTGGATTTTAGTGGGGGTTTCTTTTTGGATTAGGTTGGTAATCTTATTTCTTTGGAATCCATTGGTTGTTAGTACGTTAATGAGAGTGTATACACTCTATTACATTACAAACACAAACCAAACAATGCAGCTCACGAGTTCAAATCCCCTTCCAACTCAGACCAACCTGAGCACAGCTAAGGCCCCACCCTATCAGAACACACCTCCACCCAATCAGAACACAGCCATTCTCCCACCCAATCAGTGTGTGTGTGTGTGTGTGTGTATGTATGTATGTATGTATGTGTGTGTGTGTGTGTATATATATATATATATATATATATATATATATATATATATATATATATACACACACACACACACACACACACACACACACACACACACATATGTATATATGTATTTGTCTGTGTAAGTTTTCACGGGTATATATGTGTGTACAAATAATATCTCAGGTTTCTTCCTGTGTAATTATAAACATCCATCTAAAGTAATGTTTACAGTTACACGGGAAGAAACTCAAGATATTACCTGTATACACACACACACACACACACACACACATATATATATGCACCAGATTGCTCACATAGCCCTATTGTAGTCTCATTTGTGTTGCCCTGAGGCAAGTTAGTTCCTTTGTAGATTCCACAGGTATTCCTAGTGGGGTAAAACTAAGTGAAAGATTTATGATAGATATTATATCTCTATGGGAAGCTCACTACAAATTTTTGATATTAGGCAAAGAAAGCAGATATATAATTTCAACGTTGTACATTTCTAATTCTTTTCTTTTAAATTTTTGCATTGTGACATATCATAATGTTGATCGATAAGGGTGAGCTGTATATCATCTTTAGATTAATTTCATCTGGCCTGCAGCAAAATTTTAGAATCTTTCCATAAATATTCAGCGAAATGTATGGTCAGGTCTCTTTGTTTCTTTCCTTAAATCTGATTTTTCAGGGAGTGAGAGAAGGTGTCAAAAAGAAAGAAGGAGATAATGTATATCTTTACCACTATGTGTTGCAGCCTAACTGCTGTTTGTTTTAAAATTAACAAAGTCATAGGGTAGAAGTCTTTGGGGGCTGAATGGAGATGATGACCGCATGTTGTTCCTGGATCAGCAATATGATGCCATCTCTGCTTTAAAATACATGTTTATCAGTATGGATAAAAATCAAATGATGCTAAATTAGTTACACCTTATTAAATCAAATAGGCAAGAACACTGAAACAAATAGGCAGAGGTCTATTTGATGAGTGATAGGTGGAACCTCACCCTCTTGGCCATGCATTTCAGCTCTACCCCATCCCTCTTAGGTGCATCTGATTATGGGTTAGCTCGTGAACATAGGTTAGGTAACACATTTCTGTTGTGTCCACCCAACAGATTAAATGCTGGATTTCTCATGAGGACAAATGAAGTTGGAATAGGTGGTTATCTATACAAGTATTTCTTAACCTTGTCAACTCAAAGATATGTGGATTTCAACTCCCAGAATTCCCCAGCTGACATGAAGTCCAAAGATCTTAAAGTTCTCATGGCTGAGGAACACTGGTCTAGAAAAACAAGCTTTCATGCCGCATATTTCTCTGCACCTGCCATTTTTACTCTTATCTTGATGGCTTCTCTGACCTTTCAAAACTTTTTCAGAGGGTTGCATGCCTCAGTACATAACAGAATAAAAGAGTTTGAAAGGACTTTGGAGGTCTTCTACTCCAACCCCCTATTCAAGCAAAGATATAAAATTATGCTTATTCTAATTTTAAGTAGGGAATCTTGTATTTTCAAGTGCCTCTACTTGAAACAATTCTTTTCTTTCTCCCTCTCCCTCTGGATTCATTTAACATTTACAAGAAAGAGAAAGGAACAGAAAGGTAGCAAATTCTTTTTCTCATTTTTCAATCAACAATTTCCTGATTATTTGTTTTAATCTGAGTTTTGTGTCCCTAAAACTATTCATCTGGATAGTTTAATAATTCTTCATTCAAGAATCTTTAGGTACAATGGGCAGAGGGAACACTTGGGCCCACTGGTTTTAGCTACTTGCTCAGAAGTGGATAATTAAAGTTTCTTGCTGCTAAACTGTAATAGCTCTCAAATCAAAAAGGTGTAGTGAACTTCTTTGAAGATGTTCTTCTGACCAGCTGCACTGTGCATCCTACTTTGGTTCAAACCAACTTTGAAATGGTGGTCATTGGGCCTAGTCTTCAAAGTCAAAGCTTACGCTAAGTGAGCCTGATCATTAAAGCAAAGAGAACCAGAACACGGAAAATGAGAACAGCTACTGCTGTTTATTTGACTTTACATACTTGACACAACCATTCATCAGCCCAAATTATTTACAAGTTTCAGGCAACCTTTGTCAAGGGCACAGAGAACAGAATCAAAGGCCCACTCCAGCCCACAAAAACCTGGCTGCAAGTTTACCTCATTATTTTATCAAAGCTCTGGCAGTCAATCAATAGGATATTATCTGTGCTGTATTGACATAAATCATAACTGGTTTCTTTTGAATGCCATGCCAAATCCCTGACAGAATGAATTACTATATTCTATATTCTACTTTCCTTTCTTTACCAGTTCACATGAAATCTTCTTCTGAATGCAATCAAATGGCAAAAGAATCACAAAGATGATCTCAAGAGAATTCAGGAATGGCTACCTGTATCTTTAATCTAGCCTGCCTCCCTCTAGCAATGACTGATACCTCTGTCCATCAAAACAAATAGAAAGCTGACACATGAGATAGGAAAATAATAGTATCACTCATTTGCACTTCAGCAATTTATATGGAAGATGGACTTAATGTTTCTTCTATGACCTATACAAATTGAATGCACCTTGTAATATAAAGTGTCAGTAGCAGCTCAATACTGGATTTTGGAACATTAGTTAAGATGACGTGTAGTATATATCTATCTCTATATTACTATTTAAATATGCAGTTATTCTTGCTAAGAGAAGGAAAAGGTAAAAAAAGATGGTATATAAATATATGTGTACGTCTTGCACTAATAAAAGTAACATAAGTAGAAATAATAACTGCAAAAATATGGTCTGATATTGCCTGTTTCCAAGACCAATTTATAAGATTCGGGGGATAAAAATGACTATGGTATAATTTTTCCAATCAAATTGTTACCAATCCTAGTAACAAGTCTAATTATTCATCTTCTGCAGTAGTTTGTACAATTATTCAACATTAAATATGTGCACAAAATTCTTAAACACTGAAATCAGCTCTATGCATGTCCCATCGCCAGACCAGTAGACCATCTGATTTAGCTGTGAAAATAATCAATTGTGTTAATCATGTTGTACTTATAGCTGCTCATCCAGGGGATTATCTGCAATTGATAATGGAATCTATGCAACAATTCAGAATGGTATTAGGGTATCAAATTAACAAGAATAAGATATAGATGATAACATGGAATTTATTTGAAAAGGAACAAAATTTTGTGTTAAACCAATTAAATACTTAGGGATATACTTAACAAAAATGAATGAGGATTTATATAAAAGTAATTAACTCCACATTTGGAGGAGAATAATGATTGAGATTAAATGGGAAAAAAAACTTGGTTGGGAAGAATATTGACAGTAAAAATGAACATAACTTCCAAATGATAGCAATTCGTCATTGGGAAAAATATGGATGGACTGAGGATTAATGTAAAAGAAAGAAAGATTAAGAGAAATGTGCGAATCGGCAAAATCAAGTTAGATGTTATAATACCAGGCTAGTTGTTTAACTTGGATTATTCTGTGGATTGTTACATCTATGGACACATTTCATTTATAAAAAGGCCAGAACCTATGAGCCATGGTGGCCCGGTGATTGAGTGTAGTACTGCAGGCTTCATCTGCTGACTGCCGGCTGCCTGCAATTTGGCAGTTCAAATCTCACCAGGCTCAAGGTTGACTCAGCCTTCCATCCTTCTTAGGTGGGTAAAATGAGAACCCAAATTGCTGGGGGCAATATGCTAACTCTGTAAACCCGCTTAGAGAGAGCTAAGCACTGTACACTTACACCGTAAAAGCACTGTAAAAGCCTAAGTGCTATTGCTATCTACATAAATATCTTTGGGTTGATATGAAAATAAGTGTTACAAGTATTAGGGGTACACTATTATAAATAGCTTATTAAATATATGGATGGGAAAGAAATATTCATATATATTATATTTTTTTTTACTAGGGTCCCTAGTGTGTGTGTGTGTGTGTATGTGTGTGTGTGTGTATATATATATATATATATATATATATATATATATATATATATATATATATATATATATATATATATATATATATATATATATATATATATATATAAAATACATATTATCAGAGGTAGTATTCAGCTGGTTCTGACCAGTTCTGGAGAACTGGTAGTGGAAATTTTGAGTAGTTTGGAGAATTGGTAAATACCACATCTGACTGGCCCCGCCTCCATCTATTCTCAGCCTCCCAAGTCCCAGCTGATTGGAAGGAAATGGAGATTTTGCAGTAACCTTCCCTTGGAGTGGGGTGAGAATGGAGGTTTTACAGTACCCTCCCCCTGCCATGCCTACCAAGTCATGCCACACCCACCAAGCCACACTCACAGAACCGGTAGTAAAAAAAATTGAATCCCACCACTACATATCATAAAGAAAGATAAAACAAAAATTGATCAATGGAGAGAAAACTGCTATACATTTACAAGATTTAACTGTTATGAAAATAAAAATGAAATCATTCAGAAAGAACTCTGTAATTATCCAATAGCACTTGAATCTGAATTTTCATTTCTGAGTAGAATGCTTGAGTGTGTCAAGGCTTTTCAATTCCATTAATTTTTTTGCAAGTAAACGGTATAGAATCTGGCCTGGATTTTTTCAACTGACAGCAAATCTCCCTATAGCAAATAGCTGACAGCAAATAGTTTGTCCCTATATTTTCAAGATTTATTATAACATACAGTATTGGATTGGAAGGCTGATGATAAGAGTAAAACCTTCTTCAACCATCAATAGCGTCCCACCGACTGGTACACTCTCATAGAGAGGGGCTCCTCAGCGGCCATTGGCAAAACAATGTTGGCTGGCGGCCCCCAGGAGAGGGCCTTCTCTGTGGAGGCACCTACTATCTGGAACGAGCTCGCCCCGGAGATACGGAGGATCCTGGATTTGTACACCTTCCGCCGCGCTCTCAAGACCTTTTTATTTCATCAAGCTGGCCTGGCCTAATCTTTTTCCCTTTCTTCTTTTATAATGTAAATTTTAATTTTTTAAATTATTGGGGTGTTTTAAATTTGTTGGGGCTAAATTGTTTAATTCGATTTTATTCTGTTCTTAAATTTTGTATATATATGTTTTTATTTTGTGCCTGTTCACTGCCCTGAGTCCTTCGAGAGTAGGGCAATATATAAATCCAATAAATCCAATAAAACAAATTCAACATTTGGTGACCATATGAATGTTGTTTTGTTAGCAATAGTTCAGACAATGTTAACCTTTGTTAAAGATGCTGAAGATACTTGAATTTTTATTATTATTATTCTGTTGAAGCCCTAGAAGTTGTAAGTTGGTGCCTGGAATCAGTTTGGATTGAATCGGGATAAACTACTAGAATTAAATTTAAGCAAAATATAAGTGTTATTGGTCAGGAATTTATTGTCCAGGGATAAGGTATCAAACTATTTGGCTGTACTTACTAAAATGGGTACATTGGCAGATAATATTCCAGGCTCAAGCATCTACTACTACTAGATGATCATCCAGTTATCTATGGCTAGAAGTACTTTTAATTAAGTAGGCCTGGTGCCACAGATGCTGCATTCCCCATTCATTCTTTTGTCAAATACAGCAATATACTACATGGCTCAGCCGCTCGCTATCTGAAGACATTTGCTTAAGCCAGAAGATAGGCTTAAGATACAGAAGGATCTTGACAGACTTGAACATTGGGTGCTATCTAACAAAATGAAATTCAATAGTGAAAAAGTAAGGTTCTACATTTAGGCAAGAAAAACAAAATGCACAGGTACAGTATATGTGGTACCTTGCTCAATTGTAGCAACTGTGAGAGGGATCTTGGAATCCTAGTGGACAACCATTTAAATATGAGCCAGCAGTGTGCAACAGCTGCCAAAAAAGCCAACACAGTCTCTGCATAAACAGAGCCATAGAATCAAGATCACGTGAAGTGTTAATACCATTTTATAATACCTTGGTAAGGCCACACTTGGAACACTGCATCCAGTTTTGGTCACCACAATGTAAAAAAGATGTGGAGACTCTAGAAAGAGTGCAGAGAAGAAGAAGCAACAAAGAAGATTAAGGGATTGGAGGCTAAAACATATGAAGAACGGTTGTAGGAACTGGGTATGTCTAGTTTAATGAAAAGTTTAATGATATCTCAGGGGCTGCCAAAAAGAAGAGGTAGTCAAGCTATTCTCCAAAGCACCTGAGGGCAAGACAAGAACCAATGGGTGGAAACTAATCAAGGAGAGAAGCAATCTAGAACTAAGGAGAAATTTCCTGACAGTTAGAACAATTAATCATTGGAACAACTTGCTTACAGAAGTTGTGAATGCTCCAACGCTGGAAGCTTTTAAGAAGATGTTGGATAACCATTTGTCTGAAGTGGTGAAGGGTTTCCTGCCTAAGCAGGGGGTTGGACTGGAAGACCTCCAAGGTCCCTTCCAACTTTTGTTATTCTATTCTATTCTATTCTATTCTATTCTATTCTATTCTATTCTATTCTATTCTATTCTATTCTATTCTGTAACATTGATGGGGGGGGAGGCTGTGTTGTAATCGTGGAGTTAGTTATACCCATTTTTATATTTTGAAAGCTGTTGTGAACAACTGCTTTTGGGAGGAGGAAACTGAATAAGTCATATAAATAAAAGAAACCATAATACAGTGTTAGAGAACAGGGAGAGAAGAAATAGAACAGATGTACAGTCACTGGCAGCTACTTGCTTTAAAGGCTAGGGCAAGTTCAGTGAAGTGCAGTGATGTGCGGTGTAGCATGGCAGAGCTCTGGTTAATAAGATTGCAGTTGGCACTGATCACACTCACAGAACATTGATCAAAAAGGCACTAATTGGTACAACTGTTCAAGGAATCCTATCATTCTTTTGTATTGTTCGGATATTAACCGTGCCAGCACCCTGCATCTTTGCAAATGTTAACAATATTAACATATTGTTTACATCCATAAATATTAGAAATGTTTTCAAGCTTAGAATAGCATAGCAGCCTTCTATACTGGATGAGGGGAACGGCACATAAGTCTGGCGGTTCTAATACCCCCAAAGTTCACCAATTTAGAAATCCAATTCACAGCAAATTACTTGGCTTAAAACTGTCAGCCATCTCCCCCACCTCAAAAAAATATGTAAAGTGAAATTGCAAATCTTTGCAGAGGTTTCTCCCTAGGCAAAATGTAAGAGGAATTTTGAGGAATGATAAGCATTAAAAAAATGAAATTCCTCAGACAGATTTCACATATCTCCAAGGGAGTCTGTATTTGTTATTATGTTGCACCAAAATCCTCCTAAAGCAAAATTTAAAGCAGATTTGCAGGCTTCTGTTCTAGCAAAACATCTAAGGAATTTCAAGGGGAGCTTAAAATGTTATCTTAAGACTAGCAATGTTTCTTTGGTGATGGTTATTAAGATTTCACATTTTCTTGACAGAAAATAAACTGGCTATACTTTTTTTTTTTTTTTTTTTGCTTACATGTTGTGTCCTAATCAAAAACTGAATGAACATTGTAAGTTCATTCACACCTGTCTATTTTCCTGTTGGCTTGTTTGTGTACTTTTATTTTACCTGAGTGGCAAAAAATCATAGAACAGTTCACAAATATAAACTAGAAAAAACTGTAATAATCATAAAACTAGACAGTAATATAGCCAATATATTTTCAAAAGAAGAAAGAAAAGAAAACCAGCAGTGAAAACTGAGAGATCTCTTAAACAATGAACACTTGCGGGAAGAGGAAAATTTCAGAGTCCAAGCATCAAACCTTCTGCAGATAGGAAACCATTACAGAAAAGACTGTATTTTTTATGCCGTGTGGATGTTGTTATCTACAAAGGAACCTCTGTAGATTAGTAGAATGGGTTCCCCTTCAGTTGCTGTACTGATCCTAAGTCTTTAAGGGCTTTCAAGATCAACTCAACTAAATATCACTTTGAATGCTGACACCAGCTTTATCCTGGAGTTGAAGGACTCAGAATGACTTACTAAGTCATGCTGAGTCTTACTGAACAGTCTTGCTGTTCTATACTGTCCTAACTGGAGTTTTCAGCTATCTTTAAACATAGTCTTTTTAAACATTTTTAAATGGCTGGATCTTACTAATGCATTGATCTTTGTCTAGACAGAAGCCACAACTGACAGTTTTATGTTCTGTTTTATTTTAAAGGTTCAGCCTGCACTGGAACAATGGAAGTTATGTTTCCCAAGTCAATTATTAATGGCATCTTAAAATATTTTATACTGTTTTATAGTGTGATACTCCCAGAAAAATTCAATTCAACCTTTGGAATAATAATACTAACAGTAAATATCTGGATGACTATGTGATGAATAATAATAACTGACATCATTGGCATTGACAAAATCACCATCAATCAATTGCAAAAAACAGGTTTACTTGGAACAGCTTACATCCTGTACTGATACTTTTAACGCTATGAAGCAACAACATCTGCCTATCAAGGTGCTTGGGAAGGACTTGAAAGGCGGATAAAAGTGTCAAATCCAGACTAAATTTCTGGCTGACTATGCGACAAACCACAGCAACAATAATAGGCACCAATGCCATTTGGACATCAAGCTGGATCAAAAAGCACTCTCAAAGGACAAAGTTGGCTTTTCTTGGTGAGAGATAATTCCACTTAAAGCAGAGAAATAAACAATCTATTAATCAAGCAAAAGGAACCATATAGAATACTCTGAGTCTGTTTATTGCCTTCCATCCAGACCAGTGGTGGGTTGTTCCCGGTTCACAAGAAAAAAAAAATTAATAGTTCAGAGAACCGGTAATAACATTGGCTGGCCACGTCCCCGAACCGGTTCCCAGCCGGTCGCCGTTCCCTTACCCCGCCCACTCCCAATCTATTGCTGCCTCCTGAGTCCCAGCTGATGGCTAGAAGGAAAAAAAACTGTTTAAACTCTTGCCGCAGGGCTTCAAAGGGCCGCCCTACAGCTGATCAGTGTTAAAAGAAAACAAATGAGTAGACCGGTGCTTGCAAAAATAGGAAAAACAGCCCCTTTCAGCTTCAGCATAGGTAAATTACCACAAGTTGATTAGATCGGCCTCCCGACTCTCAGCTGATTTGCTCTCAGCTGTTTTGCGCAGGGGTCTTTTGCTAGGTACAAACAGTGCTGGAGCAGGGTTTTTTTCCCCTAGCTATGCTGAAAAAGCGAAACTGAAAGTAAAGCAGGGTCTTTGCTGCAACGTGACAAAATGAAGCAGAGAGAGTTTTCTTTTTCCTCATCAAAAAAGGTAGGTGCAAACAATGGGAAATTTAGGGCAAAAGAGGAGAGTTCAAGATTTTAAAACACAAAAGAAAAAAAGCTCTATTTAACTAGGGAATTGTAATAATTGAGATACTATTAATTGTATATTGTGTTGAAAGCAGAAATGGTTAAGTTGTGGTTTGGAGGAATATATGGGAGAAATTATTTGGTTTGTTATTATTGTTATTATAAATCAATTAATATAATTAATTGATTTGTAAGAAATTGGATTGCACGGAAATAATTGGAATATTCATGTTCATATTGATTAATATACAAAAAGATAGTTATATAACTAATTGATTTATATTAAAATGTTGAATTTGTATTAAACAAATTCAAATTGTATTAAACAACTGTATTACATAATTGTATTAAACAACTGTATTACATAATTACATAATTAACCAATGTGAGGATGGATATAAAAATAGATGACAATGGGAAGGGGTATAATATAGAATAGAAGGGAAAAATTGAATTTGATTAAGATTAGAGATGAGGATGAAGGGTAATATTGGTTTTTTAAAAAAATAGATGAGGAAAAGGAAAAAGGAAATATAGAAATTGAAAATTTAATTGAAATGACTAAACACTGTTTAAATTTGTGAACTAGCCAAATACTCTGTTCAAAGAAAATACATTGTATGTTTTTATGTGTGTTTCTAATTATTGCTATTTATTCATATTTGCTCTCTTTTATTCTTTAAAGTTTAACAATTCATTCTTTATCTTAATATCTTTATATTTGTTTGGGGTTGGCTTTCTTCCCTTTCATCTTTTTTATTGTACAGCAATCTTTCTCCTCAAACCTACCACCTCTCTCTTTTCTTTCCTTCTTACTTTCTCTTCCCCCCCTTTCTTCTCCTCACTACTTCCTCTTCCTTTCTCCTTCTCATCCTCTCTTCCTCCCTCTCTTACTCTCACTCCTACTCTAATTTCCCTTCCCTTTCTTCATCCCTCTCTATTGCTGTATCCTTTTATGCATATGGACTATTCAGAGGGCTGAAAAAGTTATTTTTGACTTGTCTTCGCACTTTTGACCAGTCCTCGAACTTACGACTGTCCTCACATTTTACGTTTTTGCCCTATCTTGTCACCATGATGAAGAGAAGCAGTTGTGAAATGAGTGACATGGTTATTAAGAATGCTGCACGGGCATAAATGTGGGGATGGTCATAAGTGTGAGGACCAATCAAAAGTGCGAGGACTGTCGAAAATTACTTTTTTCAGCCCTCTGAATAGTCCCTATACACATAGCCATGGCCACCCGGTCACATGACCAGCTAGCCATGCCCACCCAGTCACATGACCTTCAAGCCACACCCACAAAATAAGCCAGTAGTAAAAAAATTTAGAACCCACCACTGATCCAGACTAATCTCAAAGGTGGTTTCTTTTTTCCCTTTGAAAGGCAACTGGCCTGTTTTTTTTTCCCTTGAGGAAGAAGAATAAATGTTTTGCTCCTCATCACAAAAGCTTCATCAGTTCTGATGGTGGGGAGATGGAAGGACAGGTACTGAAGTTGAGATAGATGATTGTGTGTGTGTGTGTGTGTGTGTTTGTGATTGTATTTCTTTGCAGTCAATTGGTCGTTAGCACTCTCTGAGAGCTGTTTTTGGAGGTTTATCTGTGCTTGGAGATAAACTTGGAAGTTTATCTGTGCCCTCAACAACACAAATGGCCCCAATAGCTCTAAGACCAGATGACTGCAAAAAAATACAATCTTTCCATCCAGAGGTGGAATTCACTTATCTTCCCTACCGGTTTGCAAATGTGAGCACACACACCACCTCTGCGCATACACACGGCCTTCTGCACATGCACAGTAGTCATGCATTACGTCCAGGCAGGTGGACAGAGCCTTCTGCAGTTGCCGCTACTGGTTTGCGTGATCCGGACAGAACCAGTTGAATACCACCACTGCTTCCATCCCTACCTCTCACCATCATCAGAACCTATCCTTCCATCACTCACCATCAGAACTGATGGAGCTTCTTGGATGTGAAGCGAAACATTTTCTTCTTCTTTCCTCAAGGAAAAAAAACAGTTTATTTATTTATTTATTATTTATTTATTATTTCAATTTATATACCGCCCTTCTCCCCGGGAGGGGGACTTTTGAAGGAGAAAAAAAAAGCACCTTTGAGATAACTGTGACCTGAATGACTGATAATCTCCATAGACATCCAGGCTAATGTTGAATCCAAACAATAGTTCAGGACAGCCACAACCACACCAGGATTTTATAAAAAAGAGAGATTTACCTATCTTCTGCATAGAGAGAATACTCACTTCCCTCTTCTATAGACCTTCAGGAAATGCAACACAGCATTCCTCAGCATCCAAAAACAGACCCGCCATCTTCTTACTGTAAGTCACAAAACTTTGTCCCTAATTTCAGCATAATGGGATGCTTCAGGAGATACACTACAGTACAATAGCTTGTATTTTGCATATGATCGTCAAGAAACAGGAAAATATGTAAGAACAAGTCCCCATCTTAAGTTGCACTCAGCTGAAATATGGGTCATCCAAGTTTACACTAAGAAGGAAACCGACATTTGTGAAAATATTTCTAATAATATATCAGAATTGTACACTTGAAATCTGCTTACATAATAGCAGTTATTTTCTCTTAGCATTTCTCTTCTACATTGCAGAAAGGAAAAGACTGATAGAAAGTCACTTAGGTAACATCAGCTTGACTGAAAAATGGAAGTGTATACACACCATAATGTCAGTGATAACCTTGTTGTATAATCCATCTTACTGCTGTGTTATTTAAAAATGGGTTGAGTCCTTTTGCTATTATTGGACTAGAAAAAACCTGTTTTTCTAGTTGTAAAAAGTACTAAAGACATAGTCCTGGCCATTGTCTGAATCAATAAGTTACCTGGCTAAACCCAACTGCTTCCTTTTTCCAATATGAACTCCTTAAGATCTGTGTATATTTTTTCCGCTCCCTCCCTCTCTTCTTTTAATCAATTATAGCCCAGGTGACAGAAGGAGGAGAAAGGAAAAGCAGATGTATAAATAGGGTTAAAAATCATCTTCAAGCTATATATTTGCCTTAATAAGAATGCTGTTGCTTATTTCTAAAGTTCTAAATAGTTTGGGAACCAAATAGCTGAAGGAATGCTTCCATCACTACCAGAATGGAGTTATATTCTCATAAAAGAGTATTTTCCCAGTGAGTTTGTGCCAGTTTTGGAATGACCATTTTAAAGAGACTGTTTTTTTTTTCCCCAATGCCTTCGGTGTCTATATAAACCTGGGAACTTTGGCTTATTTAGAAGCTAAGCAGGAATAGTGCTGATTGGTACTTGGGCTCCCAGCTAGACAAGAGATTTTTTAAAAAATTCCAGAAGACACTGCTGTAATATTGCCAACAAAAGTGCATAGGCACAGTCACTGGGAATCAAGTTTAACAAGAAGGTTGTCCCTTTTTATAAATCTCATGGCTGATTGATAATGCTGCTTAACTATAATTACACTAATGATGAGCTGCTCCCTGTAAGTAGTAACAACTATATATATATTATTTTACTTTTATTTATTTATTGTATTTATTTGTCAAGCATATATAAGATAACAGGTAAAAGTATAAATATATAAATAGACTATATTTGTATAATATATTATAATAAATATAAATATATAAAAGTATTCTGTATGCTGGTGATAGAGTAATGGTAGCACAGGGACAAACATTTGAAGAGGTAGAACACCACTTTATTGAAGACCTGGTAGAGCTAGATCCTATTTTTGTGATAACCAGTTAAGGCCAAATCTAGCAAAAATCCAGAAATACATCTCCCATCTTCGTAATAAGCAGGAAGCTGCACATTATATGGAAAGAGATATTATTGGACAATTGCTACAAGCCTAAATATTTAGGGGGAATCACTCTAGATAGTGCCCTAACATGTAAGTAACAGTGAGCTAACACTAAACTGAAGGTCAGTGGAAGAAATAACATCCTCAAGAAATTAATGAGCTCTACTTTGGGTGCCAAACCAAAGGTCCTTAAGACAACAACTTTAGCTCTCTGCTACTCAGCAGGTGCACATGCCTGCACATCAGTGTGGTGGGTTCTACTTACCTTTACTACTGGTTTGCAATGGGGCCATGATGCGCAGAAGCATCCTGTTGACATCAGGATGTCTGAGCGGAGTCTACTTCTGGTTTTACTACTGGTTCTTGTGAACCAGTCCAAACCGGGGGCAACCCACCACTGCTGCACATACTAGGAAAGTAAATGTTGCTCTGAATGAAGTTAGCAGAATTATTACCAGTTGCCTAAAACTTACCCCACTACGTAAGATCTACCATCTAGCTAGCATTGCTTGCCTGCTTTTAAAAGAGAAGCAGCAGCATATAGAGAGAGGCTCAAATCAGTAGTAAATAGACAACACCTTTTCTATGGCTTACAATCAATCCATCAGAAATTAAAAACCAGGAAAAGGTACATTAGGTCGATGGAAGACTTCAAAGAATTTGAAAGCAGAGTGAACCTATGGAAAGCTACCAAGAACCAACGCTGGATGGAACCAATGGAGGAGCTGGCACCTGGGTATGGCGAAAGGTGGGGAGTATGGAAATTGTTGCACAGATTGTGCACAGGTAAAAGAAGATACAGAGCCACTCTGAACAAATGGGGCTATCCAGTGGTTTCCAACCTTTGTGATTGTAGTGACATATGTATACCTATTCTTTGTGCTCTGATCAGTATACACTTGAATACTTCATGGCAGCGTGACAGAACACAATGTTGTTAGTTTTGGGGTAAGCTCCTGTTTAACTTGTACATACTTTAATTTTGCATTTTCCATTTTAAATATTATGCCTTATAATATGCTCTATTTTAATTGTGATGCTTCTGTCACAAATGAAGGAAGAAAGATCATCATCATCATCATCATGGTCACCACCATGAAATTCTGTAATTCCAATTCATCCAGGTGAGTTTTGAATCAAGGACTAGAAGATCACATATTTAATATTAGTTTTCAAACCCTCAACTTTTGTTGGGATATACTTCTCATCATTTCCTGCCATTAGCTATGGATTGTGGGAGTACTCCAAATCATTGACCGTGTAACCATATTCAAATTTTCAAATCTTCTAGCGTCTTACTGTCAAAGAAATGCACTCTACTTACAGAAAAGTTTTAGCTAAGCATGCTGAAAGGTCAGGTTAATATTAAAAACTCAACATAATCCCTTAACTCTCAAAATCTTAGGTGGGAAAAAAGCAGTTGTAATTATAAGCACACATAAAGAATTAATTTGGCTCTAAAATTATGATTAGCAAGTACATAGCAAAATAGTAATCTGTCTTAATGAAATCATTTGCATGTTAAAAGATTTCAGTCCATTTGCACCTCAGTTTCTACAGATATTAGAGGAATATTTTATTACTTTCCTGACTTTGAAAAATGGTCTTTTATTAAAATTTAAAGAAAAGGCAATTAATATTAATATATTACATTTTAGATTTGACGCTACAAAAATTATAAAAGACCATTAATTTGTTATATTGAACTAAGAATTCTACAGTCTATTAAGTCAGGAGGACAAGGTTTTATTGATTTGTGAAAATAAAGGCCTCCAGTATTGTTCTCATCCTTCAGTCATTCACCTCATTTTTCCCAATATCTCCTTACTTTGAGCAGCATCCAAGACCACAGAGAAGTTTGCCAGAAGACAACTCAGAAAATATATGAGCTGCATGAACAGTATAATTCCCATTACTTCTAGGTTCTACTGTAACATGTAAAGCAATGTTGAATCCTGAGGCCTGACTGTAGAGTTGCTTTGATGTGAGCTTTTCCCAAATCTGGTACTTTTGGAGAAGTTTTGGGACTGCAACTGCTAAAACTCCTAATTAGCATGGTTTTTTAAGTAGGACATCATAGGAATTGTACTCTCAATAAAAATAGAGTGTACCTGATTGAAGAAGTCTGCAAGTTTATTTGGTTTTCAGATACAGCGAATTTGAAAAAACTGAAAACAAGGAAGTGGCTCAAAATTGTACACCTTATACCCCTTGTTTCATTATGCTGACAAGCAATACGTTTTCCTAAGCAATATTCTAAAAAGTGAGAAAAAGACAGGAGAAATGCTTGCCCACACAATGAGAAATCTTTATGTGTAATCACGTTTGTGATGAAGCTTATTCTGCTTTCAAGAGTGTTTTGGCACCTACTCCTAAATTGAATTTGACATTTGAATACATTGCAGCACATGAACTTCATAAGGTTTAATGTATCAGTTGCAAAAGACTGATGATCACCATTCCTGCTCCAGAGCTGGGCAGCTATGTAACCTTCTTTTAAGTCTCCCTTTTTCCCTGGTGCAATATTGTAATATCAGGACCACATTAGGCAAGGCAGGGTAAGGCCTTCAAACTGCAGTGGGCTTTCCAGTACTGCTCAGACCCAGCTCACTGCTAAGCCTGCTCTCCTTTGAAGTTTAATGCCACCCTTGTAATTCTCTAAGGCCAGGAATTCAGAGCCAAGCACTGATGAGAATGCCAAGCAATTCTGGAAGCTTTTTTTTTCACAGCCTCCTATCACAGGCCAATTAATGCAAAGGAGAATCATATCCATCAGCATCCTGGGAATGTTCTCTTCATCCCTTTCATTTCTTAACCCTTCTAAGCAATAGTAACTAAAGTTCCGTTCAAGTTGCTGTAGGAAAAAAAAAATAAAAAGAGCTCTTGTAAATGTTTTTTCCCTAAATTAGTGCTCTCCAAATGTGATGAATTATAATTTTCATCATTATTTTCCACGATGGCTTTTAATAGAAACTGCAGTCTAATTCCAAGCGGAAAGGAAGGTTCATGGTTCTGCTAGTTAGACATCACTGAAACTGAAGAAAGCATAGAACAAGGCCTAGGAAGGGACAAATCCAGTCTTCAGTGATTTGGATGTCACCCTTTCCTTTTCTTTATTGCTACCTATTGTTCTTGGGATCATGTTGTTCATGGTGGCAACACAGTCTTAGATATCAGAATTATTGGCTACTTTTAACTGCCTTTTCTGGGCCAATTACTCTACCTTTCCTTGCACCAGGGGTGAAACCCAGCAGGTTCTGACAGGTTCTGGAGAACTGGCAGTGGAAATTTTGAGTAGTTCAGAGAACCAGCAAATGCCACCTCTGGCTGGCCCCAGAGTGGGATGGGAATGGAGATTTTACAATATCCTTCCCCCAGGAGTTGTGAGGGAATGGAGATTTTGCAGTATCCTTCCTCTGAAGTGGGGAGGGAATGGGGATTTTGCAGTATCCTTCCCCTGGGGTGGGGAGGGAATGGAGATTTTGCAGTATCCTTCCCCTGCCACGGCCACCAAGCCACACCATGCTCACAGAACCGTAGTAAAAAAAAAATTGGATTTCACCACTGCCTTTCACTCCTCATATTTGTCAATATCAACAAGTAGGGAAGGATAAAATCAAGCTAAATTGGCCCATAGAAATGTCCTTTGTGTGCTTATTTATTATTCCTTATTATCAGATTTCAAACAAAATGTCAACAAAGCTGACAACCCAGGTTGGAGACCCAAGTGCCATGTGACTGGGTGAGCTCCCATTCTTGCCCCAGCTCTTCTTCTCTTTCTTGTGCTATGTTCGGATGTTGGCGAACATGTTGGCAATCCTATTTTTGTCAACAGCCATATGAAAAAGTGCTGCTGAGTTTTATCCAAACCAGTTTCTTAGGTTTTGAAGCCATGATGTTCTTCTTCTGCCTGGGCCTTGTTTGCCTTCAATCTTGCCTACCTAGCAGTTCAAAAGCATGCCAATGCAAGTAAATAAATGATACCACTTTGGTAGGAAGGTAACAGCATTATGTGTGCTTTGACATACAGTCATGCTGACCACATGATCATGAAAATGTCTTTGGACAATGCTGGCTACCTTGGCTAAGGAACAAAGCACCCCAGAGCCAGACACGACTGGACAGGAGAAACTTTTATCTTTATACTGTATAATATATAATTTATATAGATATAATTAGTTAAACATGTTTTATGTTTATGGAGATTTTCAGTCATCCAGGTCATAGCTGACCCGAAGGTGCTTTTTCAAGAGGCAACTGGACTTCCTGGTTGTTCTTTGAAGAGGTTTTGCTTCTCATCCAAGATGCTTCTTCAGCTCTGACTGGGTGGTGGGGAATGTAAGGATTTATACTCCTTGCAGACAGCTAGTAATTTGCATTCTTATAGAGAGCCATTGAGGCCACCTGGAGGTTTCTCTGTGTCATCAGGGTCACCTGAGTAGTGCAAATGAGTATTGAGTCATCTTGGAACTGTTGAAAGGGCAGGATTGTAGACTGGGCATAGATAGTCTCATATCCCTCCCACTCTGTTGAGAGAGGGCTGTTCAATTTTGACATAGATGGCCTCTTTGACCCCTCATTAATGTTTTCTTCTTTGTCCTACCATAACAGACAAAGAAGTGAACAATAACTGAAGCAACATCATTCCATATGTTGCAGGATCACTGGAAAAGCTCAGGAGGCTCTTCAGCCAATGCAAGATAGGTGCACCAGTGGTGGGTTACCACTGGTTCGGACCGGTTCACAAGAAAAACTGGCAGGAGGCTCCGCCCACGGACCTGGACAGAAGTGATCTGCGCATGCGGTCACGATGTGACCTGGTAGTAAAGGTGAATAGAACCCACCCCTGATGTGCACACTTCAAACCCAAGAATACACCAATTCAGAAGCTTGTACAACCCAAGGATAAAACACCCAGACACAAACTGAGCAACATGGTATATGCAGTACAGTGCAGTGAGCCATGTACAGATCTGTGCATTGGGGAAACAAAGCAACCACTTCATAAATACATGGCACAACTTAGAAGAACAAACCCATCAAGACAAGATTCAATAGTCCATCTGCATTTAAAAGACAAAGGCCCCTCTTTTGAAGAAGCAAAGTCCACATTTTGGACAGAGAAGACCGCTGGTTTGAAAAAGGGGTCAAAAAGGCCATCTATGTCAAAATTTAAGAGCCCTCTCTCAAAAGATGGGGAGGAATACAACATCATCTCTCTCCACAATACTTTCAGTACAACACAATACTTTCAATAATTCCAAGAAGGCTCTGCACCCACTACTCAGGTGACCTGATGACAGAGATAAACCTCCAGGTGGCCTCAATGACTCTCTAAAAGAATGCAAATAACCAGCTCTCTGCATGGAGTATAAAACTTTCCGTTCCCCACCATCCAGTCAGAGCTGAAGAAGCTTCTTGATGAGAAGCAAAACGTCTTCAAAGAAACAGAAGAAAGTCTAGTTGCTTCTTGAAAAAGCACCTTTGGGTTAAATATGTTTTGTCATCAAATATCACATTGATAATTAATATGAGTTGCAAGGCCAGAAATATGATATCCTATAAATTATATTAAGAGAAAAGAAGAAACAAGGACAAGATGGTAAAGATCAGAATGAGCAATTGACCTCAACTGCATCAGAAAGATATATGTGGTTTCCAAGTTAGGAAAGTATATTTTACAAGCTTGCAGTTCTATAACGCTTACTAAGAAATATGATTCAGGTTTCTACCATACCAATTATAAGCTGACTCCATCCATTTCTGTTATTTCACATTTTAAAACACACAAAAATAAATATTGCATTTACTTTCTGGGAAAGTCTCTGTAATTTGGATCGGTTATTAATATTGTATAAATATTGTAGCCCAATGTTTTTGTATTGGATTTGCAAAATATACATTTGCATACACTTTTTTGGAATTAAGAACTGAACTCTAAGTTTGCATAAGAATAATTGCATTTGGATTCAAGATTAGTCCAAAACTTGCAAATGTGACAAGGCAAAATCAAATCTACATATGAGCTCATTTTATATTCTAGAACTTGGGGGGATGGAGGGGGTGTCTAGTTTGAAATAAAATATATGTACACTTTGTTTCTTCCTTTTCCATATGCTCAGCACAGTACATATGCTCTTTTAAAAATTCCAGAAGCATTAATATGTCTAACTATGACAGCACTACCTTATTTGCCAAAATCTCACTGCAGCTCACTAGGCAAAGGACCAGCAGGATAGCATGATATACAATATGACCATGAAATATTCATCTTGTAATAGTGGAAGACTTCAGACATATTAGAAAAGCCACATCTGTGATGATCAGTAGCAAAGCAAGTAGAGATTTTGATCTAAACGGTTGCGTAGACCAGACCCAGTTCACTTTAAAGCACAAAGCAATTTCAATTCCTTAACCTCCCACCCCTCAGTAAAACCTTATCTCCACCTTAATGTTTCCCTTAATGTTAATTCAATTAATGAATTAACATTCATTAATTACCACATGTTCTTTGTGTCCTGATCACTGAAATATCTTCCTTAGAGCAAAAATCTACTTTGTACAGGTGACTTTTTTGCATAGTGATGCAATCTTCAAATCAAAGCCAGCTTATTTTAATAAAAATGTCATTTGCCATTGCTAAGACATTTAGGTAAATAAAATGAATTGATTTAAATTATATACTGCATTTATATTACATTTTTATTCATGACTACTATATTTTGGAGTTAGCAGCAAATGAATTTCAGGTTCTGCGGTTTATCTTCCCATACTGAAGTCCCAAAGCACATTCCAAGATGGCTTTTTTTTAATCAGCCAAAGTAAACATACATTTTGCCTGTTATAACAGGAGGCACACACCTAAAATTCATATATTCAGTCATACACTGTCCCACACCCAGACCTTAAAATCCTGTAATTTCCTGCCACTGAAGGAATACATATGTTGAAATATTATAGTTGACAGTCTGATGATTAAAACCACTCTGCTGAAAACACATGTAGATTCCTGCTTTACAAACAAATATTCTGGTAATCCCCTTCATTCCTTCAAAATATTAGGTGGGAAAAGGCGGTGCTTACATCAAATATTTTTTTAGCTGCAAGGCTGATGTTACTCTAAAGAGCGGTTTTCTTTGCATGTGAAAAATAATTCTTGCTTCTTTTCCACACTGAATGTGATTTTTAAATTCCAAAAAGAGGTAAGTAACAATCATTTTTAATTTTCTGGAGAGAGTGTGTAACATGTTTTGCTTTTCAGAAGTAATTAAACAATAAAATAAGAAAAAAAGTCAGTATATTATCCCATTTTAAGTAACTTCCACTATAAATCAGAAAATAAAGGAAAAAAACAAAGATAAAACAAAGATAAAATACTGTACTATAACAAATTATTGTTTATAATAAAAGAAAGGAAATTAAAAATTAGGGTTTGATTTATGAGAGTTCGTCCTTCTTCCTTCCTTTTTTCCTTCCTTCCTTCCTTCCTCAAAGACTTAAACTTTACACAATTACAAAAAGCAACTTGAGGTGAAGCCCCTGGCAATATTACTCACAATTAATTATCTGATGGGATGAAAATGAGCTGTATTGATACAAGCAGGCCTCCATGGGAAAGACAAGGAGGCAAATGAGGACATATGAATGATGATGTAACCAGCAAATGACATGACCTACATACAGTGCTTCCATCAAGTATTTTTCCCAGTGAAAAACAGCTCCATGTTTACTCCAGAGGAAAAAAGAATTGTAAGAAACGATGACATTTCTTCTACCTCCTCCATTTCTACCTCCTCCATGGAGCAGGTAGATCACCTGAAAATATACATGTTTGCAGATCATGTCTAACCTCTCATCAGCTATTGATAGCAGTTGTTTTCATAAAAAAAAATGTGTGGTTCCATTTTCTTTAGTTTTAGCGCTGAACAAATACAATTAAACTTTACCAGATATTGCCCATCATAGTTATGGGATCATTTGTTTTATAGAGAAAAAAAAATCCTATCATTTCAGGAGTGAAAAAAATAATAATAAAAAAGCAACTGTAATATAATGAGAGCTACACTATCACTCTGGCCTCCAGAGCCTGGGTTTTTGCCCTCCTGGAGTCTCAAGGAAAGCCTTCGGAGCCTGGGGAGGATGAAAAATGGGCCTCCCAGAAGTTCTGAAAGTCCAGAAATGGGTCTGTTTCTGGCTTCTGAAGGGCCTCGGGAGCCCAGGGGAGGACGTTTTCACCCTCCTTGAGGTTTGAGGACAGCCTCTGGAGCCTGGGGAGAGCAAAAAATTGGCCTTCCAGAAGTTCCAGAAGTCTAGAAATGGGCCCATTTCTGGCCTCCGGAGGGAGACCATTTTTCCCTCCCGGAAGCTCAAGAAAAGCCTCCAGAGCTTGGGGAGGACAAAAATGCGCAGTCCTGCCATGGTGCAGGAGGCATGGCCATAGCCACCCAGCAACCAGGCATCAACATGTATAGTCATCCATTATCCACCGCAGAAAACAATTTATAAATGTATTTAGAACTTTTATATAGCCACCGGTCTTATAACAAACTCTGGGCAGCTCCTATCCTACAGAAAAGCCTCTTCTATAACATAAATAATACTAAAACAGTCAAAATCCTTTTTAGCCTTACAAGCAGTACTTAAAAGCACAGGACTTGCCACGGAGATCCAAGAAACATAAGGCAGAGGTATTCAAACTTGGGAGCTTTAAGACTTCTGGACTTCAACTCCCAGAATTCTCCAGCCAGCTATGCTTGGCTATGAATTCTGGGAGTTGAAGTCCACAAGTCTTAAAAACTCCCAAGTTTGAAGACCTCTGGCATAAGGCATATCACAGACCAGAAGAATATAGACCAAAAGTAATTCAAAGAGCAACGTTCAAAAACTTAAAGACCAAGCCATCATCATCCCCCTAGTAGACAAAGGCCAAACCACAGTTATAATGGACAGATCACAATTCATATAAAAAGCCAAATAATTACAGGAAGACAAAGAAACCTATGTCTCAACTAAACACCAATCTAATACAGAAACTAGATGACCTGATCAGGAGAACCTTTAATGACCAAACTAAGAAAGGTAAATCACAAAAGAAGAACAGTATCAAAAGGAGTGTATTCATCTTCTCCTGCTTCTATGGAAGCCCAAAAATACACAAGCCCAATGTACCTCTTCATCCAATTGTATCATTACCAGGGACTCATAGCTGAAGAACTTACAA
Organism: Masticophis lateralis; assembly: GCA_030761175.1. Classification (NCBI taxonomy): domain Eukaryota; kingdom Metazoa; phylum Chordata; class Lepidosauria; order Squamata; family Colubridae; genus Masticophis; species Masticophis lateralis. The sequence continues at coordinate 66,076,028 of JAUDYJ010000001.1, read as the reverse complement.
AAAAAACTTGGACATCTCACAGAAGGGAGAAAATATTTCATCAACTCTCCACAGTGCTTTCAAAAAAAATCAAAGATCTAATCATGAAGGTGAGTATAGTTTCATTTGATATCACATCGCTGTTTTTCTCCATAGACACAGAACTCGTGGAAGTCAGTCAACATCCAGCTATCTAGAGATTAACACCAGACAATCAATTCTAGGTTTTAAACTGATTGTAACCTATCTTCCTTATGCAGGTCTTTGACCACAGTAAAAAAATTGATACTCTAATCAAGGAACTACAGCTCAAACAAACAATCAAATAGTAAACAACAGCTTAATCAAAATACTACCAAGGAGAAAGCAATACAGCCACCAACACTAGCAGGGCAACTACTGTATATACTGTATATAAACCCTTCAATTACCTAGTCTGGTAACAAAACATCTGTAAACAAACAACCAAGGACTCCACAGTTCAAACCTGAACTACATATATTCTCTTCTATTAGAAAATGCTTTATTCCCATTTAGTGCTCAGCTAGTTTTTTTGAAGGCCAGTTTACTAAATTTAATAAGGATCAGTTTTTAATAACATGTCTTACAAAATTCAGTATGGAAAAAAAGCTTCTTTTTAAAAAAAAAAAACACAGTTCCAATCCTAATTTTTAAGCAAGATCTCTTCAAATTTTAAAATATTTAAGAAAAGAAGCAGTTGGCAAGAAATCTATTTCAGACAGTATCTTCCCTGAGTTTTCCATGAATAATTCACAGCAAACTATGTTGTAGGAAATCTCTGTGTGTATTCATGCGTGTCTTTGAAGGCACATTTAAACTTCTAAGGTTTTCTGACACCAACAATGAATTATTTTGTTTGCATTCCTTTAATACTATAATATTTGGTAACTGATTGGGCAAATTCAAATCTGTTGTTTAAAAATTAGCTTCCTTCATATTTATTTGTATGTTGAATCACCAAGTCATGTTATTCCATCTCATAACTGGTTTTTTAAAAAATCTGACCAGGATTTTTCCTCATTTGAAGGGCATATGTACATCTCATCAACATGGTATTTTAATATTTTCCTTGCCTGATATAAACATTACTTTTTATACATCTCAACATTTGGGAAAAATCAGATCATACCTTAAAACCCTTATGAGCTAATTAGATGTTAATGTAGTCATTTGTAAGACTATCAAAATACAAGAGATGAACTTTGGAAGCTTATACACAACTCATCCTGTTTTAACTTGAGACGTCAGATAAAACATCTGCCTTAACTTCCAGTCCATAAAAAACCTGCTAAAACAAAGAAAACTTCATACCTCCAATGCATGGAAGAAAACAACTTGTTTCTTCTTTTCAGCTGTGTGGGATTTCTTTTTAAAAAAAAAAAGTTCTGCTTTCAGTTTTAAGGATGACAATTCTGCTCTAATCTTGTATTCCTTTGTAAAAATTCAGCCGTAGGCCTCAAGGCCCAGAGACAGGAGTTGGTATCCAAATCAGGATTACCTTGAAAAGGAAGAGTCTTTCTGAAGCCTTTCTGAAAGGAAGCAATGGAACAAATTTTCATGGTCCCATTTACAGATGAAAGAGTCAAAATAACACAGTATTTCAATAATTAAAACAATCACATAGGTGACGCTTTTTCATTCAAGTCAATATCACAAATGGTTGAAATGAAGTTTTCCAAAACAGATCAAAAGCAACAAGGGTGGTAGAGCAAGAGGAAGAGGAAGAAAAGGAATCACAGAAATTTGTTTGTTTGTTTGTTTATGAAATTTATATGGCTAAGCAGGGGATTGGATTAGAACAGTGTTTCTCAACCTTGGAAGCTTGAAGATGGGTGGACTTCAACTCCCAGAAACCCCCTGGCTGGGGGATTTCTGGGAGTTGAAGTCCACCCATCTTCAGGCTTCCAAGGTTGAGAAACACTGGACTAGAAGACTTCCAAGGTCCCTTCCAACTCTGTTATTCTGTTCTATTTTATTTTCCATTTTCTTCCAATACTAATCATGCCTTGTGACTGATCAACAATATTTCCCTAATGATGTTGCTGATTAATTGGGAATGGGGCAAGGATCTGTCCAGCTTCTGCTGACTGCTTTAAGCTGCTGCTGCTGCAGATGTACTTCCAGTCACTGTGTACTATCCTCCCCAGTCATATTGTTTGGGTTGGTGGAGAGATGGTTTCTGCAATACACTACTCTTCCTGCTATCAATTTACTAGCCAGGAAACTCTACTAGTTGCTGAAGTGTCTCACATTCAAACTGCAGAGTCTGCTCTTCAAACTGCACTATTTTATTTATTTATTTATTTATTTATTTATTTATTTATTTATTTATTTATTTATTTATTTATTTATTAAATTTGTATATTGCCCTTCTCCTGATGGACTCAGGGCGGTGAACAGCCAAACATTAAAATAAGCAATATAAAAGTTAAAATAATCTAAAACATAATTAAATCAATTTTGGCTTTCCCAAATTTAAAACCCCTCATAAAATTCACCCATTAAAATCTACGTTAAACCAGGTCGGCTTGCTGAAATAGAAAAGTCGTTAATGCCTTGCGGAAAGTGCGGAGGTCTGGGATTAATCCCGGGGGTTACCCCGGGGGTAACTCGTTCCAGAGGGCAGGGGCCCCCACAGAGAAGGCTCTCCCCCTGGGGGTCGCCAGTCAACCCCCAGACTAGTCACCAACCTCATTCCTACGCCAAACTAGTTCCATTATATTGGCCTGCTTTTCTGAAAAATCAGGGATGGGAAGCATACTTATGGCCATGGTGAAGACTTTAGACCAGTATTTCTCAACCTTGGCATGAATTCTGGGAATTGTACAAGAATTCTGGAAGTCAAAGTCCATGCAGCAAAGTTGACAAGTTTGAGAAATACTGTCTTATATCCTTAAAAATTCTCTGGGTCTTATTTTGTCCATTTTTGAATACCAACTAGGCGGTAGGTAGGTATCATATTTCTCATACAGGACTAGAACTACTGAAATTCCAAGGTTTAGATAGAAAGATTTAATTGATGCCATTACTAGGAATTAAACTCAAGTTATTTAAGCCAGTGAGCCAGTTATCTATACCACTTCTTCTCTTTCATTATGTAGCTTACTTGTGTTCATCACTGAAGTGCTTTAAAAGTGAAGTATTTTTGAAGGACTTCCTTCAGTGGAAGTTTCAAAAGGTTGAATTTTATCCTTCAGCATGATGATCTTTTGTTGACTGGTGCTGTTGCTTGAAATGAGTGTAAATAAACATCCTGTGTTTCTATGACTATCTTTGAAGGATGTTTCAGCCATTTTAGAACAAGGACTATCCATAGACAAATGAGCTCTTTGGCTATCCAAAAAGCCTTCCATATAATGACAAAAGAAAAGGGAGAAGGCAAAATTAACTATTCAATTTATATAAATGCAACTTAAACAAAAATAAGTAAAGAAGAGCACAATGAATACAACACACATTTTCTTGCATCATTGTTTCTCTAATACTGTTTGCTAAATGAACACATAATAGTATGTTTATTATAAAGATTACTGAAATTGTTTCTAAACCTTAGTGAAATGATAAAGGTTTCCACTTGGGGGCAGATATTGCTTTTTTTAAAAAAATCAATGGCATATCAAGGAATATAAAGTGTTTAGCTGAAGTTTTTATTAATAAAAGTGTTGCTCTTATCCAGTGGTGAAATCTGAACTGGTTTGCCACTAGTTCGCTGGCCATGCATCAGTGATGGGTTGCCCCCGGTTCGCACCGGTTCTATAGAACCGATAGTAAAACTGACGTGAGACTCTGCCTGCTGACCCCGATGTCATCAGAATGCTTCTGCACATGCACAGAAGACCGCATGTGCGCACGAACAAAGTGTCGCATGCGCGTGGCCCTGTTGGGAACTGGTAGTAAAAGTAAATAGAACTCACCCCTGCTGCGCATGCTCACTGCATGCCAAACACACGCTGTGTGCGCATGCACAGTGCACACAAAATGTGCACTCTGGACATGCACGCACGTATGCGCAGTACGTTCCAAAAGGAGGCTTGGGAAGGTAAGTAGAAGTGAGGGGGGATCAGCTGTTTAGCTTTGCTAGAAAGCAGGATTTCCTGCTTTCTAGCAAAGCTAAACCCTGCACCACAGCTGATCACCGGAAATATCGGTTCGGAGGAACTGGTAGCTTTTTAAACTGCCGGTTCACCCGAACTGGTAGCTAACCACCAGTTTGCCTGAACCGGTAGTTTTTATCACTACCGGTTTGCCCAAACCTGAGCGAACTGGTAGCATTTCACCCCTGCTCTTATCTGAGAGTCACTAAAGAACCTGACAGTCCCCGAAAGAAATAATTGGATGTATAAGCCCTCAGCAATGAATGGAAGACTACGTAATAAGTACAGATTATCTTAAATTGAAAAGCCAGTCTGATATAAGAATGAAGACGTTAGACTTGAAACTGGGAGACTGTGTTCTAGTCTGCCTTAGGCCCAAAACCAACTGGGTGACTTTAGACCAGACATTCTTTCTCAGCTCTAGGAAACAAGCAATGGCAAACTACTTTTGAATCTCATCTAAAAAACTGTGGGAACCAGTCTAGGCAGTCATAGGAGTCAGCACTGACTAGAAGGCACCAAAACAACAAATAATTTTATCTTCTGGCTAGCATTTGAATATTTTTTCAAGAAACGCCTCATGAACTGGAAAGTTTTCAGCAAGGAGACACCTGTGCAATTCTTAACTTTTGGTATAAAATTCTGGATGTTCTGAGCCTCCTCCGATTCAAATATTAGAATGGATACTGAGCTTAAGGAAAGAGCAGTACAGAACCCTTCTTAGATGATTCTGGTCATCATCATCTGATATAACTGTAAAGCTATAGATCCTAGAGTTTTGTAAAAAAAAAAAAAATACCAACTCCTTTCTCTTTCTCTCTCAGTACACATTTATAGTTACCTTCCAGAAGCTGTTGTACTCCAATTTCCATCAGTCCCACAAGGACGGAAGTTGTAATCCCATAACATCTGGAGTGATATCAATTTATTATCCCTGCTCTGAATAGTATGATTAGCAAATATTCTTTCCTCAGCCTTCGTAATCTGTGTACCTGAATGTGTCTTCTGACCCTACACAACATATAATTAAGAAAGAAAAGGAAAATCAGAGGGGAAAAAATCCCATTGACATACTGCTAAGATTTTGTCCTGTTTCTGTGCTATCAGAGATATTATAAACAAATTGAGAAACAACTGGACACAGCACTGTTGACTTTCTAGGAGGATGCATTGAGGATCTTTACATATTCATTCAATGAAGTACCTAGAGAGATTCAAGTACAGAACTGCTATAGATAAGGAAAAATGTAACATCTACCATAACACAAAAAGGCTTGATTGTATAAATGAAAAGGCTAAATTATGCCCCTTCTCCAAATAAATCTAAATAATAGTCCTGCCATATTGTCACTTATAAATATATGGAAAGGAATCATCTAGATCGCTCAGAAAGTTCAGCTTTCTGGAGAGAAAAAAAGTTGAAAAAGAAACACAAATTTACATGGGAATTATAATCAAGTTAGGAAAATATTTTTTACTCCTAGAAGAAAACCGATGTCATATCTTCCTAATCTAACCAGGAAAGATTTCAACTTCCTCAAGTCACTTATCAATAATTGATCTTTTTTTTTCTTGCACCATTCTTATTTATCCTCCTATATTAATGGAGATCTGTAATGAAGACTAGCTGAAATAGGAAAAACAACTAAGCCCTAAGACTATGTTGTGTTATACTATTGGTTCAAAATTAAGTGCATACACATACACAAAAGCATCTGCACAGTAAGTAGCAAATTCATCACAGCAAGCAGAACATGATTCATTTAAGGCAAGACAGCCTAGATTAATTAGGATACTCACCATCCTGAAGAGCTCCTCTGGGATAGACTGTGCAGATGTTATGACAGAAGATAAAAGAGATTGATATCTCAGCTGCCAGAGCCTTTACAATTAGTCTGCTTTGGCACTAGTCATATACCACTAGCCCCCAAATTGCCCGACTCCGTGGTTATCCACCTCAGTTTGTAGGTGAAAGGAGACTGACAACTAGAAAGCTGTAAAAGATGAAGCCAAGCCCCATCTCTTACCACTGTAGTCTTTAACTCTGGTTATTGATTTATTTATAAACTTATATTTATTTATTATTTATTTATTGGTTCAATTTATATGTTGCCCTTCTCCGGAGACTCGGGGCGGCTTACAATGTGTTAAGCAATAGTCATGCAATTCACATAAATGCAATTCTGGGTGGCATACATCAATGTAAGACACAATTCAAGTACAATTAAACTATAGCAGGACCAATTAATAGAATAGGAAACTTCAATATCCACTTTACCACACAAGGTAGGATCTTTTATCATCCTGACCCAACATCTGGAAGAAAAATCTAACTTTTTGATGCCTTGTGAAAGCTGTGAGGATCTGGGCTAGCTGTATGCTGGAAAGGATGGGGGTTTATTCAGAAATGGCAAAATGTCTAGTTCCTATCAGATGACACTGTTTCTAGGAAGGAACCTGAAGCTTGCCTACTCTATTATAGTATGTGGGCCAAGTTTATTTTTTTTCTAAATGTAAAAGTGATGTCCTACTTCATAGCTCTGTGAAGCGGTAAGCAGTACTGAAACAGAAGGCACTCTGCAACTATGTAAATGGTAAAAATGTAGGTCACTTCATTCTAAAAATAGCATGCGCTCTTCCACTTCTACTGTTGTAACTCACCCCCAACCTGGTACCTTCCAGGCTTGTTGCAGTAAAACTTCCATAATTCTGGGTTTCACTGGCTATACTGGTGGAGATTAAAGGAATTCAATATAAAGTAGTTCAAGGACACCAGATTAGTAAATTAGTAGTACTACTAAATTAGTAGTAGTAGTACTCTCTGGCTAAATGGAAAATGTCCACTGCCTCAGCCTATTTCCCGTGACAATCTACACTTTTTTTATTTATCCATTTTAATAATTATGTTCCCCTTCTTCTATTTTTCTTAAATTTGCCAGATATAAACATTTTTTTCTTTTCAATATGTTTACATCATAGTCTCAAAACTGCTTGTTGATCCTAAAGGGTGCAGTGATCTAAATTGGGTCCAGAATTGATTGATAGTTCTTCTTGCAATACATGATGCTGTTAGTAAACATCTCTAAATTCATGATTCAGTGTATTGTCTTTATTTCTTGAGTGCAGTGTCCATCTTTACCTATTCTTGAACTGAAGAAAAAAAGTTATCAACCACCTTCAACTTTTTGTCATCCATTATCTCTTGTCAACATTAAACATTGGGCTTTATTTTATTTTTTTTCACTTTCTACATTTACATCTATAATTAACTGTTCTTTACTTTCTGAACCATCTTTACTTTCAGCTAGGAAATTTGTCTTAACCATATATCTCAAGTTTTTTATGTTTTATCCTTCAATATTGATTCAAATTATCATCTCTTCCAGTTCTGTCATTCAAATACTATATTCATTCCCTCCCCTATTTTGAGCTGCTCTGTTTCTCCAAACTCAATTCTTACAGTAGCTTCTAGTTCATTCTAAAGGTTGCTCAGAAGAATAATCAAGTGTTCATTAAACTTAATATAGTTCACATTTTGGCATGATATATACAGAGAACTTGCTGAAGTTAGTAAATTTTAAGTTCTCTTGTTCATTCTCTATTATTATTTGTACTTATTATTAATCTTATATTAGCTATTTGATCTTGTGCACATCTGCCTGTTCTGGGGGCATTTGTTTCTATATGTACAGTTGTATTTTTCTTAACAGATGCTAAGCAAAATTGGCATGATGAATCAATCCAAGAGTTCAGTAATTTGCACACAATCTTACGTGTTTCTTCTGCTAACTTTTGCCACTCTCAAAGCCATACACACTTGTTCCACATATGTTGATACAGGTCTGTTAGTACTTAACCTACAGTTTTAAAGAGTTCACTATGCATGTTGCTTTCCCATTTGATAGTTGGTAACTTTCTATCATAATCAGTTCCTGAATATATACTTTCTATACAAATGTTTATAATATTCTATAATCTCATTCATGTTCCAGTATAGACTTTCATCTTTCCTTCACCTTATTAATATTCTTCCATAATTATCATTGAGCAATGCTACCTTAGCTATAAATTTTCATTTGCCCAATCTTTTAAAAACATCTCTCATTTTCTTATCAGTTTCTTATAGTTATTATTTAGATAGTAAATAATAATTCTTTTATCTATTTATTATTATTTAATTGATATCTATTTTGTATCTTTGTTGCTGGATGCCGAGAGTCTGCATTCAATCATTAGATATTTATCTAGTTGCCCAAGGCTTTAATCTTCTGTCTTTCCCTGAATACCACTTGAGCTCTTTTTTCTCTGAAATCTTGAGGCTGCTTGGCTGAATTATGCATTTCCATCTTCTGTTTCATATTTGATTCTAATGTTATATGTCAGATGATGTGCAAATGTACAGTCTGCTCTTCTTTCATTTGAAGCACATATTAGCAGTAACAAAATGTCTTCACAAAACTGAATTAATTGTCTCATGCATTATTTTATTTACTCAATCAATATAAGTTAAGAAGATAAGATGATGAGATGAGATGAGATGGGATGGGATGGGATGGGCTGGGATGGGATAAGATGATAAGATAAGATAAGATAAGATAAGATAAGATAAGATAAGATAAGATAAGATAAGATAAGATAAGATAAGATAACCAAACCATATCGCAAGATCTAAAATAGACAGCTAACATCAAAAACGTCATCAAAAAAGCACAACAAAGAATGTTCTTTCTGTGCCTACTCAGAAAGCTCAAATTGCCCAAGGAGCTGCTGATCCAGTTCTATAGAGGAATTATTACGTCTGTCATCTGCACCTCTATAACTGTCTGGTTTGGTTCTGCAACCCAACAAGACAGACACAGGCTTCAGATAATTAGAACTGCAGAAAAAACAATTACTACCAACCTGCTTTCCATTGAGGACCTGTATACTGTATACATGAGTCAAAAAGAGGGCTGTGAAAATATTTACAAACCCTTCACATCCTGGACATAAACTGTTTCAACTCCTACCCTCAGAACGATGCTATAGAATACTGCACACCAGAACAACTAGACGCAAGAACAGTTTTTTCCCAAGCGCCATCACTCTGCTAAACAAATAATTCCGTCAACACTGCCAAACTATTTACTAAGTTTGTACTACTATTAATCCTCTCATCTTCTCATTGTTCCCATCACCCATCTCCTCCCACTTATGACTGTATGACTGTAACCTTGTTGCTGGTATCCTTACGATTTATATTGATATTATTTCCTGATTGCTTATTTGTACCTTATGACTATCATTAATCATAGTTTATCATTATTGTACCTTATGAATCTTGATGAACCTATCTTTTATTTTATGTACACTGAGAGCATATGCACCAAGACAATTTCCTTTGTGTCCAATCACACTTGGCCAATAAAAATTCTATTATATTGTATTCGATAAGGTAAGGTAAGATAAGGTAAGATAACCTTTATTGTCACTTTTTTTCTGTAAACACTCTGGCACACATTAAAAAATGAAATTCTGATGCCTGCGCTCAAAGAATACACTCTCTCTCTCTCTCTCTCTCTCTCTCTCTCACACACACACACACACACACACACACACACACACACACACACTAATGATAGGCCATTGAGAATACATAGCAGAAAAAAGAGTCTTGAGAGTTAACAAGGTTGATACTATATGGTATAAAGCTATTAAAGAATTTAATTGTTCTGCTCCAGATACTGCGAAACCTCTTCCCAGAAGGTAGCAAAAAAAAACCAGTCATGGAGAGGATGTGTAACGTCCCAGACAATACTGTGGTCCCTGGGCGAGCATCGTTTATATGCTATGTCCTTGATAGAAGGAAATGAACTTCCAATAATCTTTTCTGCTGTCCTCACCACTCTCTGCACAGCCTTCCTATCTGAATCAGTAAATACCTCCAACCACACAATAATACAATAATCATACGGTAATACAATAAATATAATAGAATATTCCTGTGATTCTAGTTTCTTTTATTTATTGAACTTTTGTGTCCCAAATTATACTATATTCTTTCTAAATATAGAATTAAGTTCATCCTTAATGAACTTAAATGGGCTTAAGGATGAATTAAGTTCATCCTTAAGCCCATTCCAATCCACCAAATGTCACCTATTCCTAAATGTGTTCAAGGAGAGAACTAACCTAGAATGAAGGAGAAATTTCCTGACAGCTAGAACAAGTAATCAGGGCAATGGTTTGACTTCCAAAGTTGTGAGTGATACATCACTGGAAGTTTTTAAGAAGAAATTGGACAGCCTTTTGTACTGAAATGATACAGGGTCTCCTGCTTGAGCATGGGGCTGGACTAAAAGATCTTCAAGATCCTTTCCAAATCTGTTATTTTTAGGAAACCTCAGCATTCTCACTATCCATTCAATTCTTACTTAAACATTTCAGATACTTCTATCTGCCCTGGCTGCTATTACTGTAGAGAGTAGGGAAAATATATTTTATGTCTACCAGAAGCAGAAAATATGCAGGAGAGGCTTGGGCAGACATTTCCCTAATTCACATGAATACAAGAAAGGGAGGAAATATAGGAACCTTGCAAGGTTCTGTTGTTATAGCTACACTCAATAAAGTTAGTTTTAGACTTTCTGTGGTATTGATTTCTGGTCTGGTATATCTAGGGCAGATATGTCAAACTCAAGGCCCGCGGACTGAATCCTGCCCATGGGGTACTTAGATGTGGTCCATGGGGCCACCCTGGAAACAGCAAAAGACTGTCCTGCTGTGCCTCTGACAGTGAAAACAGAGCTCAGGGAGGGGGTCCCCGGGCTCCATTTCGCTGGCGGAGGGCTCTCAAAAGAAACTAAAAACAAAACAAAAGGAGAAATGTTTCCCCTTTTGCATTTCAGCATGCAAGAAGGGACAGGAAAGGAGAAAGGGAAAGAGGAAAGACAAAGAAGGACAGATGGGAAGAGAGCAAGGAAGGAAAAAGAAGGAAAGAGGGGAAGGAAGAAGAAAGGAGAATGAAGAGGGAAGGAAAAAGAAAAGAAAAGAAAAGAAGGAAGGAAGGAAGGAAGGAAGGAAGGAAGGAAGGAAGGAAGGAGATTATAATGAGAGTGAGGGAGGTCCCACTCTGAGGGAAGTCCTGCCTTAGCACTTGGCCACCACAGGTGCCCCCAACACAAGTGACATTACCCACCCTGGCCCCTGAAGTCCAACACAACCCTGATGCGGCCCTCAATGAAATTGAGTGTGACAGCCCTGATCTAGTGGCACTGATAGTTATTGTTAACTTCACTCCTACCCTTTTGACCTAACCAGGATCATTCCCAGAGTCATTAAAATTACTTAATTCTCCCATCATACCAAGCACATCATTCCCTGAAAAGGTCAAATTGAGAGAAACTGTTCTAAATGAAGACTAGGACATAATCTGTTCCCCTGAGCACCCTTCTCCTTCCCCGGTCATCTTTTAACACATATTGTATTTTCATTATTTATTTTTATTGTTTTACTACTGTTATTTTTACAGTTTTATAATGTTTATGTTCTACTGTTAGAACATAAACATGGCAAGAAAGGCAGCAAATAAATTTAATAATAATGTATTAATTATTTAATAATAAATAAAAATAAAAAACAGATGCTCCATTTTCAGTAGACTGGCTTTCTATGTCAGCTCTGTAATAAGACACTGGCATATCCCAAAAGGAATAATTGTATGGAGTGTACTTTCAATCCAGTTTAAAAATTAATAAAACTCTTTGGAACACTGTTTACTACATTAAATGAATATTTCTAATAAAAACATGTGACACATTTTGTTGTCCTTCTCTCATACTCTTGCCAAGTGAACATTTCCTTTACAATGACTTTTGGAATCCACCACCAAGTTTTTAAACACATATAAAGCTTTTTGGCAGTTATTCCACATAATTAAAAATAAAGCCAGCCACTGCCCGAAAATTGGCAATATTTCAGAACATTCATATTGTTTTTGCAAATTTTCTACATTCCGGAAAAAAATATTTATAATGAGATTTCCTTTCATGTAAGAAAGGTATGTGAGTATCAGAGGGAACATTCCTATTTTATATTTATGTAATAGATTAATATTTGTAAGACTTCAAGTTATAACAAACAAAGCCCTAGCATTTAAGCTGGAAAGATTTTGATCCAGCTTTCAAAGATTCCAGTTTTAGATATAAGTTTAGAATAGAAGCAGGATCTTTACCAAATAAGCTCAACTACTGCTGGGATCAAAAATCTTGGAAAATCCTGCATTTTTCCCACTAGTTCTCATTCAAGTTGATGACCAAAGAATTATGTAAAGTTTTGTTTCCCCTAAAATTTAACGTTTAAGCAAAATTGTCAAGTGTGGGGTATGACGGTCACTCATTTACTTCAAAAGAGGCCAGAGAAAGGTGGGAATACAATTTGTCTTTCATTGTACAAACATTCTATTGAGGGGTCCATAGTCTTCCTAGCTTTCCACAGGTTCTCCCTGGCCTTTGATAGTAATGGTACTACTATCCCATCTAAGGGAAAACCTATCCTTGAGAAATGATTAGAGAATGGCTAGCTGTCTGGAAAAAGTGCATATAGTCAAGGCTATGATTTTCCCAATTGCAACGTATGGCTCTGAAAGTTGGACCATAAGAAAGGCTGAGCGCCAAAGAATTGAGGCCTTTGAACTATGGTGCTGGAGAAGACTCCTGCAGGTCCCTTGGACTGCAAGGCGATAGACTGGTCAGTCCTAGAGGATGAAACTCAAATACTTTGGCCACCTAATGAGAAAGAAGGACTCACTGGAGAAGAGCCTAATGCTGGGAAAGATTGAGGGCAAAAGAAGAAGGGGCGACAGAGAATGAGGTGGCTGGATGGAGTCACTGAAACAGTAGGTGTGATCTTAAATGGACTCCAGAGGATGGTAGAGGACAGGAAGGCCTGGAGGAACGTTGTCCATGGGGTTGTGATGGGTCGGACATGACTTCTCAACTAACAACAACAAGCTGTCTAGAGAAATTCAGAGAAATCAACCATCCAGTGTATCTGATCTTGAGAGCATTGGAAGGGGGCTTAGGTTTACCACAGATTCCTCATCACCACCATCAACCTCATGTGATCACTCTTATTTGTGATCATATAATCACAAAGCAGATTTAATCCACTCAATTTAAAATATATCATGCAGTGAATCAGTGATCAAATATTGATATTTTGCATGGACTTATGATTTCCCATACCAGCAAATAGAAGATAACCCTTTTCACTGTTCTTTCTGATGAGGGAGCTTTTTTTTTCTCTTTGTCATCAGCCATTTGTGTCTTTCCTTAATGACGTGGAAAAGTGGAGGCATTAGTAGCTGACTGATTCTATGCAGTCTGAAAAGTTCCCTTTCCATTTGGAAAATTGCTCTGGCATTAGCAAAAGAAAAGACGTGAGGGTTTGCAACCTTGTGAGATTTTTCACCATAAGCTCATGATATTGTGGGAGATGCCAAGAATGTATGTGCCCTCTTTGTCACACATTCCCCCAAAAGGGAGAATGTACTTTGTTAGAAATAAGTGTCACCAAGCTATAAGCCATCAACCCAAATATTACTGCATGTATAAATATTTCATTTGAAGTCAAATGTCTTTCAATTGAAGGGAGAGATTTGGCATTTTTATACAGTGCTTTTATTTTTTATAGTAGGCATGTCAATCCTGGAGGTATCATAAATGTTCATGCCATCTGTTTTAGTATCCATTTTAATAAATGCAATGTAACCTGACCTTCGATGCTAGTTCTTTAGTAAAGCTCATCAATCTGTGCATCTGGCATAAGATCATCAATGTGTACCTGACAAGTTTTCTTTAAATAATAAAATAATAATAATAATAATAATAATAATAATAATAATAATAATAATAATAATAATAATAATAATAATAATAATTGCTCCAAGAAGTGCTGGAAGACCAGTGGTAGGTTTCAAATTTTCTTACTACCAGTTCTGTGAGCATGACTTGGTGGGCATGGTATGGCTTGGTGGACATAGATTGGGGGCATGGCAGAGAAGGATACTGTAAAATCTCCATTCCCACCCCACTCCAGGGGAAGGATACTGTAAAATCTCCATTCCCTCTCCAATCCAGGGGAAGATTACTGCAAAATCTCCATTTCTTCCTGATCAGCTGGGACTTGGGAGGCAGAGAATAGATGGGGATGGGACCATTCAGAATTTTTACTACTGGTTCTCCGAACTACTCAAAATTTCCACTACCGGTTTTCCAGAACTGGTCAGAACCTGCTGAAACTCACCTCTGGGGGATACCTTAAATATAACTCTTGTAACAAATGAAGAATCATAATCACTTTTTTTATTTTACTAATATCATGGCATAAATATCAGGTGGCAATACCCATAGAATTGGCCATTTATTGAATGTTAGAATCATCATAGTAGTGTCACACAAAAATACATGTTAAAAGTTATTCCAATTCTGTCAAGTTTTGGATTGTTCCAGGGGTGAAATCCAGCAGGTTCTGACAGGTTCTGGAGATCTGTTAGCAGAAATTTTGAGCAGTTTGGAGAACCGGTAATAGAAATTTTGAGTAGTTCGGAGAACCGGCAAATACCACACCTGGCTGGCCCCATGAGGGGGGTGGGAATGGAGATTTTGCAATATCCTTCCCCCAGAAGTGGGAAGGGAATGGAAATTTTGTAGTATCCTTCCCCTGCCCTGCCCACCAAGCCATGCCATGCCCACAGAACCAGTAGTAAAAAAATTTGTATTTCACCACTGGATTGTTCCCCTTTCTCCATCGAAATTTGCTACTGTGATGTACAGGGAATACTCTCTAAATGTTAGTTCTCTGTAAGACAGTTTGGCTTTGTGTCTACCAGCCGCATCATTCTTCTATTAAATGTGTGAAAGCAAACCACGTGGTCTTGATGCCTGGAGAAATATTTATTTATTTATTTATTTATTATTTCAATTTATAAACCGCCCTTTAATATAATTCTTCTCAGTGAGGTGCCCTGTATCACTCCAGATCCAACAATTCCAGTTGTGAGAAAACATTTTTGCCTATACGCTGCTCAGGTTTAGAAAAGCCTTTTCCCACCACTGGAAAGGCCTCAAAGCAAAAGCAACATAGAACTCTGTTTTGATTTTATTATTTATTTATTAACAAAGTTATATTCCACCTTGATTTGTTCTACTCAAGGCAATATATATATATATATATATATATATGTTTTCTGAGATTTTTGCGGGTGTTTGTATGTAGGTCTTTGGATATTCGGGTCTTCTCCCGCTGTCAACCTCGCTAGTTTTGCTTTGCCGCTTCGGTTGTCATAGAAACGGAGGGAGGGGGGTTTATGCTCACGCGGGCTTTCTAAGAAACTTTCTGAGAAACGAAACCTTTCCTTAAGCTGTTATCAGTCCAACGGACACTGCATTCCTGGATGCTGACATGGCCAGACGTCTGCTCCCACCTGACCTCTGGAAGACCTGTGGATTGGATGATTTATGGTGCACAAGGGAGGGGGATGCTTTCTATTGTAACTTTCGCACGTTTTGCTTCAGAATCCTGCTTTCTATGGTTGCGTTCATTTCATATCTAATAAAAGTACCAGTTAACCTCTCTAATGGAGTCTGGGTCCTCCTTTCCTGGATACTGAAGGAAGCATACCTGACAATAAGCAGGATTCTCATCACAGCCATCCCGGATCACACCGAGGGGGCTGAAAACAAAACTACAGAATGTCTGATCAGGGAAGTGATACAGAACAGATGGGGGCATATGGCTCGGCAATGTCTTCATACCAGCAACCCGAAGAGGCTGCGATATGGATGGAGAATTTACAGCTGAAAGAACCGAGGGAAGAGCCAGCCCGATGGTCGACAGGAGTCGGAAGGTTGCCGGACCTGAGAAAGACCCCCATGGAGTAACAACCTCCAGACCCCGAAAAGGAGAAGGCGTGTGGCTGCAGGAGCAGAAGGAACGCCTCAAAATGGAGCAAGCCCTTCAACTCATTCGTGAGATTGATGAAAGCCGAAAAGCCCGTGAGTCTTATGCATACCCTGGGGGGGGGGGGGAAGAAGAAGACTCTAAAATAGATCCTGAGGAAGGAGTTTGTGGGGGAGAGGAAGAGAGAGCTGACGAAGGTATATCCCAGGCATTGGGTGGTCAAATGAGGGATGCAGCAGTCCAGGGGCCCCCAGCCTTACAGGCCCCACCCCGCAGGCGGAAAAACCCTAAAATTCCCCCCCTTCCTGGAAAGTATGATGGGAACCCAAACACTTTGGGATTTTTCTTAACCCAAGTGTGGAATCACATGCAAGACTGGGGCGAGGACTATTTGTCAGATGCAGCCCGAGTGAGATGTGTCACCAGTGCTTTAGAGGGGGTGGCAGCCGAGTGGATGGTGGTACTCCACAATAACAATTCCCCCCTGCTGCGGAATTACAACCAGTTTATGGCGGCCCTTAGGAGGCGTTTCAAGGACCACCTAGCTGAACGAAAGGCGAGGCTCCGTATGAAAAGTATCCAGCAAGGCCGGAGATCGGTGGCAGAATACACCCAAGAATTTCGGGAGCTAGCGCCATACATGACAGGGTGGTCAGAGGTAGCCTTGCTGGAAGGTTTCAAAGACGGGCTGAATGATGAAATCTACCACGACTGTAGAGCACGGGGGGGTCCCGAAGATCTGGACAGTTGGTACATAGCAGCTGAGGATGCAGAAATCGAGATAAGCCGTAGCCGACTAAGGAGGGGGCGTGCCGGGGAACCCTCATTCTCCTACCACCGCAAGGAAGCCCCAAAGATGGCTGGGGGAAGGCCGGAAACCAAACCCAAGCCGAAGCCTTTCACTTGTTTTAAGTGCGGCATGGAAGGACACCGGGCCGCTGAGTGCTCTTCCAGGCCAGTGCCAAAACCCGCCAGCAGAGCGCCAAAGAAGATGGACAAAACACCCGCAAAAGTTCGTGAAGTCGCGCTGGAGGGGGAAGTCGTAGAGTTCGCTCCCCGGACCAAGGGGGAGTTGGGAACTCCGACCAATGCAGATGACAGCGAGACCGACTCCGACTCCAATGATCTGGTGAGTCACACTGAGGGGCCCCTACTCATCCCCATAGAACTTAAAGTACCATCCACAGGGGCCCATGCACAGATGCCAGCCTTATTAGACTCTGGGTGCACCAGGTGCACTATCAGCCCGAAAGTAGTAGAAAAGATGGGCCTGGGACTGAGGGAGCTGAAAAGGCCTATTGCATTCTGCCAGCTAGATGGGTCGATGGCAGGCGGGACCCAACTAGTTCCATAATGGAACCCATTGAAATGAAATTAGGGGACCACGTAGAGACTCTCAGTTTTGTGGTGGCCCCTAGCATGGAACGACCCCTCATTCTCGGCTTGCCCTGGCTACGGAAATGGAACCCGCGAATTAACTGGAAAACAGGGGTTCTGCGCATTCATGCTAGTAAGCCACTGCCTAAAGGGAAGGAGCCCCCCCTTGAAGACAGAGGGGGCCCTGAAGAAGCGGAGATGGCAATAGACCACATAGAGGGGGAGGAGAAAATTCCAAAAGAGTATTGGGATCTCCGTGAAGTTTTTAGCGAGAAGGCCTCGGATGTGCTGCCCCCCCACAGGGCTACAGACTGTGCTATTGAGATACTCCCGGGAGTGAAGCTCCCTAAGCCAAAGATTTATCCTATGACCCCTCGTGAACTGGGGGAACTACGAAATTTCATTGACAAAAACCTAGAACGGGGCTTCATCCAACCAGCCAGACCACGAGTGGCCGCACCAGTTTTATTCAGAGAAAAGAAAGATGGTTCCTTTCGTTTGGTAGTTGACTATAGGAACCTAAATGCGATTTGCGTAGAAAACGTCTACCCCTTACCCCTCATGAAGGACATGTTGGCTCACTTAGGGAAGGGGAAGATTTTTACCAAATTGGATTTACGGGAGGCTTATTACAGGGTGCGCATCAAGGAAGGGGATGAATGGAAAACTGCATTTAACTGTCCGCTGGGGTGTTTCCAGTTCCGAGTGCTCCCGTTTGGACTACAAGGGGCTCCCGCAGTATTCATGCAATTAATCAATGAAATTTTGCATGAGCATTTGTATAAGGGGGTGCTCGTTTATTTGGATGACATTTTTATCTACTCTGACAACATGGCCGACCATGTGAGATTAGTACGCACCGTCCTGAAAAAACTTAGGGCTGCTGAACTGTATGCAAAGCTTTCTAAATGTGAGTTCCACCAAACCAAAATTGACTATCTTGGCTATCGCATATCCCCGGAGGGAATAGAAATGGACCCTGCCAAGGTTCAGGCGGTGTTAGAATGGACAGCACCACGCACCCGCAAGCAGTTACAGAGTTTTTTGGGATTTGCTAACTTTTATCGATAGTTCATCCCCTCGTTTGCCAAAATCACATTGCCAATAACTAATCTCCTGAAAACCAAGGGTGAAGAAAAACCAAAACCCTCCAAACCTCTTGAATGGACTATGGACTGTCAGGCAGCATTCGAAAAACTGAAACGGCTATTTGCTGCTGAACCAGTCCTTAAGCACCCGGATATGGATGAACCTTTCGTGGTACAGGCGGATGCCAGTGATGTTGCAGTAGGGGCCGTACTTCTGCAAAAGAATGCGGATGGAAAATTACAGCCTTGTGTCTACACGTCCAGGAAACTATCCGAAACCGAAAGGAGATAGGCCATATGGGAAAAGGAGGCTTTCGCCGTACGCTGGGCACTTCTAACCTGGAGGCATTTTCTCGAAGGAGCTAAACATCCTTTTGAAGTTTGGACTGATCATAAAAATCTCGAGGCTTTGAAAACCCCACGTAAGCTGTCGCCAAAACAAGTGCGCTGGGCCCAACACTTCAACCGTTTTAACTTCACTTTGCGCTACCTTCCTGGCGGGAAGAATTTCATGGCAGATGCTCTGCCAGATTGCCTCAATACAACAGCACCAGGGAGGAAGTTGTCCGTCCAATTGTCCCGTCAGCCCAACTGGCGGCACCAGTGACTACCCGAGCACAATCGAAAAGCGACCCAAGCCTGTCGGGTGATTTGCTCCAGCAACTAAAAGAGACTTTAAAAACCGATGAGTGGTTCCAAGCCCACTCAAACGAATGTACACTTCGTGATGGACTAGCTTGGGTTGGAGCCAAATTGTATGTCCCAGCTAATTTACGAGTAACTGTTTTGAAACACGCCCATGACTCCAAGGTGGCGGGACACTTCGGATTTGTCAAAACCTTACATCTCGTCAAAAGACAGTTTTGGTGGCCCGCACTCAAAAAGGACACAGAGGCATATGTCGCGAGTTGTCCAGTGTGTGCCTCAGCTAAGAGACCTCCCGGGAAGGCACCTGGTCTTCTCCAAAGTGTGGCCAAACCCACCGCTCCTTGGAAAGAAATATCCATGGACTTCATTGTAGACCTTCCCGAAAGTGGGGGTTGCACAGTTATATGGGTAGTAACTGATCTGTTTTCCAAACAGGTGCATTTTATCCCATGCACTAAGATCCCATCAGCAAAAACCCTTGCTAAGATGTTCATTCAACATGTATATAGGCTACATGGAGCACCAAAACGTATAATTTCAGACAGGGGAGTACAGTTCACCTCCAGCTTTTGGAAAGAGTTCCTAATGTTGATAGGCTCCGCCCAAGGACTAAGCTCTGCCCACCACCCCCAGACCAATGGGGCCTGTGAAAGAACCAATGGCGTGCTAGAACAGTATTTAAGATGTTATATAAACTACCAACAAGACAACTGGGTGGAATTACTGCCATTCGCAGAAGTGGCATATAATAATTCCGTACATAGCAGCACAGGTTTCACTCCTTTCAAGGTGGCTTCTGGGCAAGAGTTTGTGCCAATCCCAGAGTTACCTCATGATGACCCACAAAACCCTTCTCTGATTGAGTGGATCGATCAGCTACGAGCGACTTGGGCAGTGACTCGTAAAGCGTTAGATGATGCTCACCAAGCCCATAAAGCCCAAGCCGACAAAAGGAGATGCCCTGCACATGCTTATCAAGTGGGGGACATGGTTTATCTGTCTACCAAGTATTTACAAACTCCGCAGAAATCAAAAAAGCTTGGTCCTAAGTATGTGGGCCCTTTCCCTGTTACTCGGATCATTAACCCAGTCACGGTTGAATTAGATTTACCCAAGAACTTGCGACAAATTCATCCAGTGTTTCATGTTAGTTTACTGAAACTGGAACAATCATCCTCTCTACGTCCGTCCAAGGAACCTCCTCCTGTTCCCATCCTCATTGAAGGGGAACAACACTTTGAAGTAAAAGAGATTTTGGACTCTAGAAAACATCATGGGAAAGTACAGTATCTCGTAGCCTGGAAGCACTTCCCGTTATCACAAGCTGAGTGGGTGAATAAACGTGATGTTAGGGCACCTAGAAAAGTGCAGCTGTTCCACACCAAATACCCTGATAAACCTTGAAACATGATGAGTATTAATTGTTGTGATATTACCTCTTCTTTTCTCTGTTTCAGGATTAGAAGCTGTCTCTTCTGAAGGGGGGCCGAATGTCAACCTCGCTAGTTTTGCTTTGCCGCTTCGGTTGTCATAGAAACGGAGGGAGGGGGGTTTATGCTCACGCGGGCTTTCTAAGAAACTTTCTGAGAAACGAAACCTTTCCTTAAGCTGTTATCAGTCCAACGGACACTGCATTCCTGGATGCTGACATGGCCAGACGTCTGCTCCCACCTGACCTCTGGAAGACCTGTGGATTGGATGATTTATGGTGCACAAGGGAGGGGGATGCTTTCTATTGTAACTTTCGCACGTTTTGCTTCAGAATCCTGCTTTCTATGGTTGCGTTCATTTCATATCTAGTAAAAGTACCAGTTAACCTCTCTAATGGAGTCTGGGTCCTCCTGGATACTGAAGGAGCATACCTGACACCCGCGTAGAATTGGAAGTATCTTGGCGACATTTCGATGAAGTCTCATTCGTCATCTTCAGACTGGTGTTCTCAGCTTTGTGCTTCCAGGAGCAATGTGAGATTGCAGCTGTCCCTTCCTTTTAACTGCTAGTGGGGGTGGGAGCTGATTGGGTGGGAGCTTGGCTGTGTTCTGATTGGGTGGAGGTGTGTTCTGATTGGTTAGGGGCTTAGCTGTGCTCCGATTGGATGGGGGGTTGGTTGTGCTCTGATTGGCTGGGGGTGTGTTCTGTTTGGGTGGGGGCTTGGTTGTGCTCAGCTTAGTCTGAGTTGCAGGGGGATTTGAGCTGGTGAGCTGCGTTGTTGTTTGGCTTCGTGTTTGTGGTCATGAGAGATTTTCATGGTGGGTGTCAGTCTGCTTCATGTATGGATTGGAGGGGTTAAAAGTGGCTAATGATGCAGCTGCGGTCTGGCTTCTGGTCCTTGGTCGTGCCTCATTATCAGTGTGGGTTTGAGTCTGCTTTCTGCATGGATGTGTGGTGGTGACATCCTGTGTGGCTCTTGTGAGTGTGGGTCTGGTGTCATTCATCGTATTAGGGACTCATTTGTCAATAAGGGCGGGTTTCCAAATGGCTGGTAAGCGGGAGGTATCATCTCGTTTGTTCATGCTGTGTGGGCGTTTTTCTATCTCGATGGCTTCTCTGATTATTCTGTTATTAAAGTGTTCAGTTTGGGCAATAGTTCTGGTCTTTTTAAAGTCAATTTCATGTCCTGTGGCTTTAAAGTGTTGAACCACGGAAGAAGTTGGTTCCTCTTTTTTGACTGAGTTTTTGTGTTCTTCAATGCGTGCACTTATTCTTCTGTTGGTTTGTCCGACGTATGTGGTGGGGCAGGCGGTGCATGGGATTTCATATACTCCTTGATTTTCTAACTCAATTTTGTCTTTGGGGTTCCTTAGGATGGTGGATATTTTTTGGTTTGTGCAGAATGCTGTCTTGATGTTATGTTTCTGGAGGATTTTGCTTATTCTGTCTGTGGGGCCTTTTATGTATGGGAGGAGGGCTTTGCCGTTTTCTTGTTCTCTGTCTTGAATTTTAGTGGGGGTTTCTTTTTGGATTAGGTTGGTAATCTTATTTCTTTGGAATCCATTGGTTGTTAGTACTTTAGTGAGAGTGTGTAGTTCGGTTTTTAGGTGTTGTTCGTCAGCTAAGCGTTTTGTTCTGTAGATGAGTGTCTTGGCTACAGAGTTGATCTGGGCTGGGTGGTGGTGTGAGAGTGCATGCAGATAGTGGTTTGTGTGTGTTTTCTTCTGGTAGATAGTGTGTCCTAGGGAGCCATTGGATTCCTGTAGACTAAGACATCCAGGAAGGGGAGTTGGTTGTTCGCTTCCGTTTCCAATGTGAACTGTATTTTGGGGTGTATGTTATCCCCCTGTATAGCAAAACTTTACCTGATCATATATGTTCTGTGATGTGATGTGAAATTTACATGAGATGTGAGATGATATGATTTATTCTGTGAAATCTGAGGTGAGAAAGGGCATGTTTCTGGACATGTTTTCTTTGAAAGGAAAGAACTTTATTCTGATCCTGAACTTCCAGCTGAATCAAGCCTGAGGAAGCTTAAATAGCAAAGGATACAAGTGAAGTCAATGAACAGGGTTATGGATGAAGTCATCCTTGTGAGCAGGAAGATTTGCAAAGCCCTTGGGTTCAGTTCTTGGCTGGAACACTAACCCTTCACAAGTCCTTGGATAGACCTGCTTAAACTGCTTCTTATGTTTTTGTCAGATTTCAAAATCTATGCCTGACTTTTAGACTTTTTTTTTTACTGATGATTGGGTGCAACTTTATCTTCAGCAGAGCCAACAAGCTTATGATTGACCCAAAGACTCTTTGGGATGAAAGGGTAGTATATAGATTTGGACTCTAGAATAGCTCAAAGTTTTTTGCCTTTTGACAGAACAAAAAAAAATATGTCATGCCCAGATGTATTATTAGAGAACTCTCTTGTTTTTAAACTGTGGTTGCTCAAGAAATTAATGTGAAAGAGACTATTGAAAAAGGAATGCACAAAATAAAAAAGTTGGATCCATTTTATCAATAATTCAATTGCAACAGGAGTCTTTAAAATACTATAACTTTCTAATCTCTGTAAGAGTTTTGGAGCAAGTATGAAATGTCTGGGGTCCTTCCATTAGATTTCCTTCAGTCCCCTTCCTCTCACAATGGCATTGTTTCATTTCAAGTAATGCTCATTCCAAATAATTTGTAAAATAGTTGGAACTCTTTTTCATGTTATTGCCAGTACTCACCAGAAGATTCCATCATATGGTATTGGGTTTTTTTAATTCAGATGTTTTGACATGATTTTAATAATTTATAATACTTTGTAGCATAACAGATTTTTTTTGTTTTTAAAAATGATGTTCTTTATGGATGCTACACCTTTGCTACAGTGATTAGAATGCTACCTCTGTCTTAGTAATAGATACTAATAACAGCTGGTGTCTGATATAATCTCTGAAACATTTCTGTTCAGCAGAGGTATGAATGGAAGAACTGGGCAGATTAACCACAGAAATAGAATAACAGAATTGGAAGGGACCTTGGAGGTCTTCTAGCCCAACCCCCTATTTAGGCAGGAAACCCTACACCACTTCAGACAAATGGTTATCCAATGTCTTCTTAAGAACTTCCAGTGTTGGAGCTTTCACAACTTCTGGAGGCAAGCTGTTCCAATGTTTAATTGTTCTGTCAGGAAATTTCTCCTTCATTCTAGGTTGCTTCTCTCCTTGATTAGTTTCCACCCATTGCTTCTTGTCCTGCCTTCAGGTGCTTTGGAGAATAGCTTGACTCCCTCTTCTTTGTGGCAGCCCTTGATATATTGGAACACTGTTATCTTGTCACCTCTAGTCCTTCTTTTCATTAAACAAGACATACCCAGTTACTGCAGCCGTTCTCATATGTTTTAGCCTCCAGTCCCCTAATCATCTTTGTTGATCTTCTCTGCACCCTTTTTCAGAGTCTCTACATCTTTTTTACATCGTGGCAACCAAAACTGGATGCAGTATTCGAAGTGGCCTTACCAAGGCATTATAAAGTGGTATTAACACTTCACGTGATCTAGATTTTGTCCCTCTGTATATGCAACCTAGAACTGTGTTGGCTTTTTTGGCAGCTGCAGCACACTAATGGCTCTTATTTACTGTATTTTTCGGAGTATAAGATGCACTTCCCCACCCAAAAATGGGTAGAAATGTCTATGCATCTTAGAGAGTGAATGTTGCTGAATCCCTGCCCACCCGCTGCCCCCCATCTTTTGCCCATTTTTGGCCTCCACGCATCTCATTTTCAGCCTCCGTGTGTTGCATTTTTGGCCTCCGCACAATATGTTTTCAGCCTCCATGTATTGCATTTTTGGCCTCCGCACATCACAGTTTCGGCCAGTTCCAGGTGTCAATCCCTGCCATCTAGAACAGGCCAAAAATGTGATGTGCGGAGGCCAAAAACGGGGCATGTGGAGGCTGAAAACACAATGTGCAGAAGCAGCAATCAGCAGTGATGTGCTGTGGCGACCCCAGCAGCCTGAAACGAGTCTAAAATAAAGTGCATGGAGGCCGAAAATGCAACGTGTGGAGGTGGCAATGGGCTGTGGCGATTTCCGCAGCCTGGAATAGCTGATTGGTGATATTTCAGGAAGCCGAAACAACTGCCAATCAGTTGCTCATGCTGGGTCAGGCTGTGATAATGTGCTGAAGATGACCAGGCTGTTTGCTGTTTGCTTCAAGGATGCTAGCCGGATGTATACTGATGGATGCTGGCAGGCAGAAGCAGATTTTTTTTTATTGTTTTTCTCCCCAAAAACTAATGTGCATCTTATACTCTAGAGTGTCTTATACTCTGAAAAATATGGTAAATAGTTGTCCACTAGGACTCCAAGATCCTTCTGACAGTTACAACTATTGAGCAATTTAGATTGAACTAACCTAATGGCATCCTAGAACTTTTGCTTCTCTTGTTCTACCTTGCTGTTTTCTAGAAATGGGAACAAATCCAATCATTGCATAAACTGAAACTCAGTTATCCTTTAAGTTTTACAGTTGTGGTTCACAGAACTGGACTGATCAGGAAAAAAAATACACCTAGAAATATGTATATTGATGAAAAGCACATCTTTGGGGAAGTTTATATAATTTTCAAATGGATTTCAAAATGCAGAAGTAGGATGGAATACATTTAGAACTGGAGTTATAAGAAACCATTATTGATAAATTCATGTGTTGTTACCTTTTTCATTTGCTCATGTAGAGTGCCATTGCATTGGGCCTTCAGGCCTGCCATTCATAGGCTTACATATGTACGGAGAATGAAGTTTCAGTTCTTTTCTCTCCTGTGTGCTCAGATATTCCCTGCTGTGTCTGAAATCCTATTACAGTAAAAGTAGTATTAGCCAAAACAGTTTGCTTCAAAAAAATTTACAAGGAAATTCATTTTAATGTAGATTCTGATATCCAAAATAAGTTTGAATTTTGTTCACTACTCCATTGTGGTTTGGTTCAATTTCAAAATTTAATTCCAGGGAAATTATTAATTCAAGGGAAAGTCTACTGTCCAAACACCAGACCCATGATTAATGTATGGCAGGAAATGTATGGCAGAAATTATGAAAATGTGTTAAGTTAGAAACAAATAGCATTTAAGATGTGTAATTTGTAATAATTTTGCCCTATGATTCTGTTTTTAAGACAGAAGAGGCCGCTATATTAAAAAAGAAAAAAAAACATGCCTACATTGGTTGGTTTCTAGAAGATGTGGTAAAATCCAGGGGTGGGGTAAAAAGGGAAATCAGCCTAGAATTCCTATATAACCACAAGCAAACTAAGTCCAACACTTGACACTTATCTAACTATAACCATGTGCTGTTAGTTAGGAAGATTCCTGTGCATAGGCTTTTAGCAATAAATCAGCTTAATTGAATCTTCACATATGGACCTGGTCCTTTATGTTTGCTATAGACCAAACTTTTAACAAAATTATTGGTTATCTTTTACATATTTTTAGAAGTTCTGTATTCAAAAGCCATTTTCCATTTGTTTAGAGGGTGCAACAAAGCCAGTTTGGTGTAGTGGTTACTTTGCTGGCCTAGAAACCAGGAGATCCTGAGTTCTAGTCTAATTTAGGCATTAAAGTTGGCTGGCTTTGGGTCAGTTAGTCTCTTTCAGTCCAACCCAGTGTAGGTATGTACTCTGCCTTAAGTTACTGATAGAGAAATAAGGGCAGGATAAAACAATGTTTTTAAAAAGGTAGAAGTCAGTTAGGCTATTAGAAGGTAGTAGGTAACATACAAGTAAGGAGATCCTTTTCAAAGTATGGATAAATAGTGGGAACAACCAAATCAACTGGTGATTTTTCATTCAGGCTAATAAAACATGTAAATAAAATATAATTTAGAAAATCATATTTGAGTATTATGGATCTGCAGTCTAATTTCCAGACACTGGGCCCCCAAATTCAATAGACAAAATTTAACAGAGAAAGGGAAGTATGCAATAGGAAGAAAATGGGAGTTGGAAGTCTAATGAACATCCTGTTTCCTAATCAACATTTTTGAAAAGGCCTAAAAGGCAGATTTTTGGAGAATTGAGTGGTATTCTATTTGCCTATTTATTGTTAAAGAGAGTGTGATGCAAATCAGCTAAAACACCAAACACTGCAGAACTACAAAACAGAATATTTACAAATTCCAGTACATTTTTTAAGAACACGATCAGGAAATTCAAACAATTGGACAGAGAAACATTTAGAAGCATCTCCCAAAATAAATATTTAAGAGAGTATTAGATTGATTCATAATAACCTGTCATGAAGTAGTATCACAACTTAAACAGAGAAGCTTTATGCTTTTGTATAGTCCCACTGAAGATATCATCAATGCAATAAAGCTAGATTGCAGTTTTAATTTTAACCTAAACATTTGTATTGTTTATTAAACAATTGCTTTAAACTGTTGCTGATCACAGACTGTTCTTAAATAACAATAAAACATTCTATAATGTAATCAGGTTTTTATTTTAAGGATTAAAGGTTCTATTTCAAAAGGAGTATAAAATACACAATTATAAAAAATAAAGATTCTTTTGATCACAGAACAAAAGAAGAAAAACAAATTTTGGAAGTAGTTTTTTATCACTTTATCAAGAAAATGATCTTTCATCCACAAGCTTTAAAAAATAATTGTACATACAAATAATAATAATTATTCCGGTTTTTTTTTATCTTTAAAAATGAGTTAGGAAATTATCTACATACATTCTTGAAAAAAATCTATCTAGTAGCATATCATAAATTGTCAGGTCTAATGCCTATAGTCCTGATTCGTATCAAGAGAGGTTATAAAAAAGGATTTCATGCCTATCAATAAAATTCTACAAGGTTTAAAAGGATGAAGACATAATGGTACCCCAATAAATCCTATTATTGATAGGATTTCATGCCTATCAATAAAATTCTACAAGGTTTAAAAGGATGAAGACATAATGGTACCCCTCTTTACTGCTTTAGAATCTGTTTTGCTCCCTGCCCACCACAGAAAGCACTCCTTCCTCATTACCTTATCTTCCACACATTCCACAGTTACTCAGCCACAATGAGATGCTAGTTCAGTCCATTCAAATTGCAACTGAATTCATGTCTTCAAAGCAAACTTGAAGAGATCTATGAAGTACATTTCATATCTGTAGCCCAGCAGATACAAAAGCATGAAAATAAGAGTCTGGTTCCAAATCTGTCCATTAGCGGGTTACTGTAAGGTCCTCATTACCATATAAAAATCTCTCTAGGTTTTAGCTTAAATTCCTCAAATATTGATTCTCATCCATGAACCAAGAACTCTGATGACCATTTACTCTTTGAGCCCAATCCAAGGGGTTTGCTATGATATATTATAGCCTATATTGCCAACTCTGTCACTTTTAGAACTTCAATATAAGTCCCGCTACGATGACATTTTATATAGTCAGTTAATTCTAATTTTTTATTTTATTTTATTTTTTTAAAGTTTTTTTATTTTGAAAACATTAAAAACAAGACACAAACATACAACATTTATATACATATCACTTTTCCCTACAGCTACTTCAAAGTGATCCTTTCTTACTATTTACATCTATTCACACACATTTTAACCTTATCTTATTCAACAATTTATTTTCCATCATTTTTTGTTTCGTCTAGATTGTACTTTGATCTTCAACGTTTTTCTCCCCTCCCTCCTTTATTCCTCTTTCTCATTTTTCCTATTCTCCAACCATTCATACCACCTACACCACATTTTGCAATATTCTGTATCCTCTTTCTCCTTGATTTCTTTTGTTAATTTGTCCGTCTCAGAATTAGTCAGTTAATTCTAATTTTTTTATAGTAGGATCTATATTATGAAATTACTTGCTTTGGAGTTGAGACTGGTCTCCTTCCTTTTTCATTTAGGAATTTTCAGTGATTTTCATTGTTGGATGGAATTTTATTGTGAAGCCTACAGTCAGAAAATGGAACTAGAAAAAAATCAGAATCTTGTAACACTTCTTCAGAGCAATATATTTTATTAAAAGAATTATAATAAGAATAATAAGAATTATAAGATATAGATCACTTCATTGGATGCATAGAATGGTTAGAGTTGTTATGGAGCAACAGAATACAGGCGAATATCCAGTTCTTCTTTTCTGGAGAAAAGAACTGGAAGGACATTATAGCAGTATTCCAGTATTTGAGAGGCTGCCACAAAAAGGAGGGAGTCAACTTATTTTCCAAAGCACTAGATTAGAGCATGTGTGCAGGACAAGAAACAATGGATGGAAACTAATCAAGGAGAGAAACAACCTGGAGTTAAAGGAGAAACTTCCTAACAGTGAGGACAATTAAGCAGTGGAACAGCTTGCCTTCAGAAGTTGTAGGTGCTTCATCACTGGAGGTTTTTAAGAAGAGACCGGGCAGCCACTTGCCTGCAATGGTATAGGGTCTCCTGCTTGAACAGGAGGTTGGACTAGAAGACCTCCAATGTCCCTTCCAGCTCTGTTTGGATAGATGGATGGATGGAGGATGGATGGATGGATGAGGTGAGGTGGGAGGAAGGAAGGAAGGAAAAACAAAACAGATTAGTTATCTAGATAATGGGTTATATGTAAAAAAAATTACAAATATCTTATCAACTGACAACCGTAATGTGTTAAAAACACATTATGCTTGTTGAAGCTTCCTCCTTCTCGTACATGCAGACCTGCATAGCTACACATAAGGATTCACATAACTATTCAGTGGGTCCTTCTCCTCCTGTTATTAGAAAGCAACTATCACTTTTCACTTTTAACTTAATTTAACTTCAGCCAACACTGTACAAAACCCAAATTATAGAAGGCAGCTTTCTTAGCAAGCTGAAAACAAATTAACATCTTAATCAATTCTATATGGAATGAGATTAGAGCATGTGTGCAGGGGGCTTTCATAAAGATGAGGCAGAAAATCTGAAGCTGCTTCCCAGACCATAACCCATATTTCTGCCCAAAATGTTGAAAGTGTTTTTCAAAACTTTCTGTCATTTTTCATTGCTAATTATAGTTTCCTAATTCTTTCTGGCACTCAGATATTTTTCATTTCCTGGTTAATAGCCCAGGTGATGAAATGCCACCTGCATTCTTAGTAGATAGAAAAGTAAGATTTAGTATTAGACAATTATTTTCTGAAGTGGGGGTGGGAGATCATTATCCTTCAAAAGAACAAAAAAACAAAATAAAAACAAAGTTCATAGTCTGCTCTGTTGCATTCCTTTACCCCCTCAATCTATTCAATTTAGCCCATTCCTATGCATTTGCACCATGCTATTTTTAATTAAAGAGAGGAAAAAGTCAAGGTAAATCATTATTCTTTAAAAAACATTGAAACCCACTTTGAATAATTAATTTTTCAAAATTACTTAAAATATATGGAGCCCATAGGAAGATTAAAGCTTCATGTGAGATAGATGAACACATACTTTCACTGTTATACCCACTGTGGCAGAGGCTTAAAGCTTGTTATCAGATTATAAAATTATCAGTGCCACATAGCTGAGTTTTTCAAAGTGGCAGTTTACACATTTATCATGTCTAGGTAAAGAGGTGTAACTAATTTCACTGGGAGGAACCAGCATTTCTTGTGACTATGACAGGTCCACCTGTTTCAAGTTATCATCAAGCTGTCCTCTTTGTTCAAATGAATGGGGAATTTCTGCTGGGTAAAAGGGACCAGAGTGATGCATGATAGTTTAATCTCCTCTCAGGTAAAACACTCAATTTGATTAGAGCAAGTTGTGGAAACAACAACATAAACAAATTCACATTGGTCAAATTCCCTTTTCTGTTAGGTGGCAAGCTCTTTAAATGTCAGAAGTGCATGCATGGAAGAATGTGGAATTGTTAAAATAAAACAACATGCAATGTGAGACATTGCTTTCTCTTACTATGGAAGAAGAGAAGGAGGGGAGTTGAATATACTTTCCCATCGTTGTGTGGCCTTTTTTACAGAAATGATAAAATAAATTTTATCTCCAGATTAGGGCCTAGATCTATAAATAAAGAGGTCCTTCTGGTTCCGCAGAGGCTCTTGTTGGCAGATAGAATATTTTTGTAACTTTGCCTGCAAGTCTCTGTACCCATGGGTATAAACATTTATTTATTTAACACATGTCTAGGCCAAACAACTCCAAAACAATTCTGGGTGGCTTCCCAGGTTAAAAGAAACAACAGTATATAAAAGCAAAGACAGTTTGAGGGAACAACCACTACCCACAATGTAAAAGGTATGGGGGGAAAGGCACATATGATCTGAGACAAGCCCCCAGTCGTGGATTGAGTTAAATGGTGTCATCAGCCTGCTACAAGTGTGATTTCAACAAATAAAAACATTTCCTGACATTCAAACTCCTAAGGCTATGGCAATAACTGATTCTCTCTCTTTGCCTCTGCCCTTTCCATTTGCCCCTCTTCATCAAAATAGTGGACTAGCCAGATTTGTGGGGCGTTTTTTGGTTCTGGTTTTGGTTTTGGTTAGTTCTGAGAATAAGTCAACTTCATGGACTGTGGCCTGTAGTGTTACTAAAGATTAAAAACTGGTGGTATATGTGGTGTGGGCCATGCCATTAATTGCTCAGCTGGATTGTGAGCAGCAAAAGTCTGTTCAGTATGTAGGAATGACTTTGGGAGACGGGGGGAAGAGCCACAGCCAGGGCAAGGTCAGATAAGAGGCAGCTTAGCCCCTAAACTAAGAAGAGAGCCTCCCTAATTTCTTGGGCTGTCAAGGTGAAGAACCAGAAATGTACTTGGAGACTTGCAAGATTCTGTTAATGGAACCTTACAATAAGGTAGGATTAGTACATCCTGCTGAACTACCTTGCAAGGCTGCCATCAATCTTTAAAGTGTATTTAACAATCCATGAAACTTTGGAGGTTCCTTTTAGAGATGTTCACCATTCCCAAATTCCTTCTGGGGTTAAGCTGCCTCTTATTTGACCATATCCCTGGTCTTGCTTCTTTCCCCTGTCTCCCAAGGTCATTTTCACATACATTTTAGAATCTTTAAATCTTAGAGCTTTGGGTAAGACTGCAAAGTAGAAGCTAGGAAGATGGACAGCAACTTCCTACTTGAAAGCGAACCTATGTATGTAGGTACCTTTGTAATTTATGTCTTCATGTAATTTACATGCAAAAATGGGCAATGTTTATTGTAGCATTTGCTGATCAGCCAATGAGATGAATACTCTTCTTTCAAACACTTCAAGAGAGAAGGATGCTAATGAAGCAAATGCGGAAAAATTCTGAAAAAGTTTAACAGGTACCAGAATTCCTGGTTGTACCATGACTGCCATCCCTTCTAATGTAGCTAGTAAAAATGAGGGAACATTTATTCCAGTTTTTCAGAAGGCAAACAGAAACAATTTTTTTTTAAAGCTAGAATAATACTTCTGGCCATCTTATCATTCATTCAATCCACCCTGTCAGTTTGTTGCTTCCTGTGGCCATCTTGAATACATCTTCATCCAGAGAACATCCATTCAACAAAGCACATGCGGTGTAGTAGAAGTATTCTAGATTTCATTCAGATGTTATATTTCTCAATTCTTCCCGCAATGATAAAATAATTAAAACTCAATTTCTATTTTTGTTTAGAAGGTTTTGTTTTCACCTTCTAAATGAAGGGGTTTGGTACATCTATTATTGTGACTGCAATCTGATCTCTCCCCATGTTTAAGTAATAAGTTTAGATCCATATTTGACAGTTCCCCTCCGAGGGGAAAAACAAATCATTAGAAATTTCTTCCCTTTACTAGTAGCCGTAGCCCTGGGGTAGAATTCCATTCATAAGATCTCAAGATACATACTATAAATTTTAAAATGTGCACCTGAGATGATTTTTGCCCTCATAGCTCAATCTAGGCACTGTCCATATGAACATTAAA
This sequence comes from Masticophis lateralis, assembly GCA_030761175.1. Taxonomy (NCBI): domain Eukaryota; kingdom Metazoa; phylum Chordata; class Lepidosauria; order Squamata; family Colubridae; genus Masticophis; species Masticophis lateralis. Next base: position 66,043,545 of record JAUDYJ010000001.1, on the reverse strand, counting down.
TATTCTGGGAACTGAATTATTAGATACACCATTGTACATATGCTTATTACATTGATTGAACCCTACAAACAACCCCACCCCCCAAAGAAACACAATTGTTAATCCACGAAAGTGTAACCCTAAATAACCCTACCTAAAAAGGTCTGTTTTTACAAGTCACTGCCTACATTTGGATTATGGGGCTTGTTCAGTAGATGTTTCCAAAAATAAGCTTTGGAATCATGAAAATATTTTAACTTGCTATTCAATGTCCCATAACATTCCTCAGCAGCTTTCTACATAACTCAGGCATTTCCTCATAGTTTTATAATTGCCATACTTCCTGTAAATTTCGAAGTTCCAGAAATAAACAGGAAGGGTGACAGGATTCTAAGGAAAGAATTTCCCTGCTACTTAAACACTTCCCCCACTTCTTCTGACAAGATGCTTGGTTTATTACCAAAGCCACAAGTTTGGGGATGTGGAGAAAAACAGCGGGAAATACAGTCTTCCTCTGTTCACTAAAACTGAGGGTAAAGAATAACAACTAAAAGATCTCCATTCAAAAACGGCATACTGAGATGCACTTACCCAACTGAATTACATGTTCTTTTCAAACAGACAATGAAAAGTCCAGATTATTCCAAAGTTTATCTGTTAAGAGTACAGAATTTATTTACTTAGAAATTTTATATGGCTGCCCACTCAATGACTGGACAGCTTTAAAAAAAATAGAATGGCCTATTTATTGATAATTGAGTCTGTTTGGAATATATGATTATTTCTCTTTCTGCTATGATTATATCAAGTTGTATGTGCAAATTTTCAATTTTGATATTTTCAAAAGGGCTTGCTTTTTCAAGCACAACCTTTAGGTATCTAATTGATCTGGGCTGATGTCAGTGGTGGAATTCAAATTGTTTTACTACCAGGTCTGTGGTGGACATGGCTTGGTGAGTGTGGCTTGGTGGGTGTGGCAGGGGAAGAATACTGCAAAATCCCAATTCCCTCCCCACTCCTGGGGGAAGGATATTGCAAAATCTCCATTCTGACCCCACTCTCGGGCCAGCCAGAGGTGGTATTTGCCGGTTCTCCGAACTACTCAAAATTTCTACTACTGGTTCTCCAGAACCTGTCAGAATCTGCTGAATAGCACCCGAATAGCTGGCTTTCTTGTAAATATTGCAGTATGAAGAAACTCAACCCAAGAAATTAGATATTTAGGCTACATTATGTGGCATCACAATATCTTTCTGGTGCCTAAAAGTGGTTATTCCTTCAACATATAGGACAGATGATGATGATCTTGAAATTCTAGAATGCAACAAATGTCACAAACAGTTCCTCTCTTCCTCCTCTGGTATTGGCATCACTAGATTTCTTGGGGAAAAAATGCCTTTAGTAGATTTCTCTTTGAACAGTTTCACCTATTGTGCTGTGAGATGGTATAATTTCTGCCCCAGGTCAAATTATATACAGCCACCAAGTGTATAAAAGATAAATAAAATAAACTCCTCTTTCTTGTCATGACAGAGGTCTTGATGTTGATTTCTGATGACAGAACATTTCTGAGTAATATTAGGATGCTTCCCCTTGTTCACAAGACTGCCACTCCTTAAATCTCTTCTCATTAGTCTTCCTGTTGGGAGTTTGAAGTCCAATACATCAATGACTTGGGAATGGAGAAAAGAGGGAATATTGTATTCATGATAGCCTGACTTATACACTTCTTAACTCATGAAGTTTCCAGTTCAGAGAGTTCTATATAGAGTTCAGAGGTGGGATTCACTTACCTTCCCTACCGGTTCGCAAATGTGAGCGTACCACCTCTGCGAATGCACACGGCCTTCTGAGCATGTGCAGTAGTCACGCATTACATCCAGGCGGGTGGGCAGAGCCTCCTGTAGTCACCATTACCAGTTCGTGTGAGCTGGACGAACTGGCTGAATCCCACCACTGATAGAGTTCAAATGAATGTGAATAGAACAGGTCTTGACTTTTTATACTGGAATATCTAAACCCTGAGCAGACAGGCCTGGCATGAAGAATTCATAGTTTTAGTCCTCACCTATTGAGGCAGGTGAATTATAGAAGGCATATTCTTGAGTAAAGGGTCTAAGGCAACGTTGGCAAACCTTTTCAGCACTGAGTGCCAAAACGGGAGCACACACATGCATGGGTGGGGGGAACACCAGAAACTGGAAGAGCAACTCTCCAGGAAGCTGAACTTCTAGTTTCCAGCACTCACACACACACGAAGACCAGCTGGCCAGCACACATGCACACGCTGGAACCCAGAAGAGCAACAGGCGACAACTGGCATGCCTGGAGAGATGGCTCTGCGTACCACTTCCAGCACACATGCCATAGGTTCGCCATCAAAGGTCTAAGGACTGAGCCCTATGAGAACAATTTCCAGAACTTACTTTTCAGTAGACTCTGAATCTCCTTCACCTCTCTACCCAAAACCTCTTGTTAGGAATTGCTGGCAGAGAATTATATTCTGAATTGCGCAAAATGTTTCGATAGATGAACTGAGGCTAAAAAACAATGATTCCTTCTTCCTCTCTCCATCTTCACTGAATCTTTTGCAGTGTGCATCTCCCTTGCCACACCATAAGAAACATCCAAATTATAATCAAAATCACAAGGCAAGAATCATCTTGAGCTTATGAGATGTGATTGATTCCAAACCCATTTTGAACCCAGGAGTTGGCTAATAACGGCAATAATGAGTAATGACTTGCAAGTCTCTCTGAAATAATTGTGCTTAGAGCAAAAGGAAAATATTCTTAGAAAAAAATGGAGTAATACTTGTTAGAAAAACATCTGAAGATAACTTGCACTGGGGATCAAATATAAACTTCTCAGTTTCAGTTTATGGATAAAATTCCACACATGCAGATGGTGGTTTATCTTTCAAAAGCAAATCTATACTTGCTGTTTTTTGTGGCTTGTATTTTTAATCTTATCTATTGCAACGGTAAATTAACTGTACGGGGACTGAATGAACACACTCTGTAGCATAATTTAATAAAAGGGCTAAATAAATCTGAAGAGATTAGCTTTTTTATTTGCCTATGGGAAAATGACAACATTAATAGTGTGTTTTCCAGACCAATAGTCTTTCTGTATTTACTTTTATTCAGTTGTGAGAGACATTTTGTTATCCTGTTGAACTTTCCCACTTCCCTATGGACTGCCTCTCTTCCACTCCACTCACCACATCACAAGTAATTATCAACTGCCACTACATCTCTCAGAATTTTTAAAAATACAGAAACGGTTTAGCTTGGTGATCATCTGCTGCCTTGACATATCTTATTCACATAGATAAATTTACCTCTGAGAACTGATGTAATCTTAAATAAATGAAATAAATCTATTCTAAAGCTCCACTGTTCTCCTAATCTGTACACAAACATACTGTACATTAAAAAAAACTTTTGCTTGTCAGGTCCCTACTTATTTTTATTAAATGATCCAAAACGGAAAGTGTTACACAGAAGCATAGAAGCCTCACCAGATTTTGGCCAATAATTTCATTGCCCTTAGCTTTTCTCAAAAGACAAAGTATATTAGATGTCCTCTCAAAGAGAAATGGAGTTTAAGCTTAATTTTAAAAAATACATATTGTTATTAAAACTGTGTAATTCTCTTTTTTAAAATCTTTAGCAGATAAAACAATGGTAAAAATAGGTGTTACCCAAGACATTGCATCAGTTTTCTCACCAAACTCATATATACACTGAAAAAGAACCGGTAGCAAACTTCCTTGTCAAGTTTATCAGTGGAGTTCTGTTAAAGCAACCTTTGCATTTCTGAAATGTTTTCTAGAACCATTTCTTAGAATCGTCGAGACATTGATTGAATTTTCCAGAATGTTATTTTTAGACCATAACAAATGAGGACACAGGGCCAGATAGGTAAACAGTTCAGGCATGAGCATGATTTATTATCTGAAAATAATCATAAAATCACCAGAATTGCTGGTGGGCATAAGGTGGTACATGAAGAACCATCAATACACCCAAGCTTCAGGGAACAAAATCTAAATGGCAGGTGAAATGGGATGGGAAAATGAGGAATATCCCAGATATGAAAAACAAGAAGGATTCAGTCAAGGTGACAAAGCTAAAAGGCAAAACTAAAAAAGACCAGGAGATCATTTCTTAGGCTGGGAAACCAGAACTGTGAAACTCTCGCCCCAGTGATAAATTAGTCCTTCCCAAGGCCAAGGCTGAAAGTGAGATATATTAAGCTTTTTCAGCATTGCAGAAAGACATTAAATTGATGCTAAGATGTCTTATCAGCCACAGAGCTTATCACAAATATCTCCACAATCGATCTGCTGCCAAAAGAGACAACCAGGGGGGTAGAACTGTCAAGAAATCATGTAAAAAGCCATTGATATGTATAGAGCTGTGTGCCATTGAAAAAGACTGTTCTCAGTCATCATATTCTGCAGACTTTCATCAAACCTACTTTGAATGAGGATGACAAGGCACCAGGACTCTCTCTCTCTCTCACACACACACACACACACACCCACACACACACACACACAAATATCTGCACTTGTCGATGATGTGGGAACTTCCATTCCAAAACCTATTTTACCAGATTCGTCCCCATCTTCATCTCATTTAGATGAAGCATTAAGATGGATGTTTCTCTGATTTATCAAGTTTTGTATACAGTATCTACTTTCAATAAAATTAAGTCCAAAAGTTGAAATGTTTTTTTCCTTAGGAATTACATTCTACATTCCTGGTTTTGAAAAAGAGCCCCCAGCAAAATAACAACAATCTTGAAAATAATTCTGTCATTTCAGTTTAAAATTGAGCCGTGACTCCCTTTACATGTTGCATCAGCACTGATTTCATGGAAAGCCTATCTATTGGGAAATATCTCTTTTAAAAAGTTAATTCCTTCTTGTTTCAGCAGGTCTAATAAATTTGTCTATTTCCATTTTATGATTTGGATTAACTAGAAGAACATTTACATGTATATTTATGTTCCAAGTATGGCTGTCACTGATCTGGCTGGGAACACATTAATCTTGATTTTAATTATCAAAGTCAAACAAAGAAACCTTTCTTTCAGCTGTAACTGTGTGCGGCTGAAATCTGCAGCTGCTTGATATCTCACAGGACTGCCCTATCGGAAGCTTTTCAGCTTCCCCAAAAACATACAATGGAGTTTACTTTATTTTTTCCTGAAAATCCCAACCATTCAAGAAACTAATACATATCTCAACCAAAACAAACAATCTGTTTATGCAACCCCTAGAGATGCCTCAACTGCCATTTTCAGAGTTTGTTTCTTGGATCCATATGGATGGTAAAGAAAACAAACAGATTTGCAAGTCTTAAAATCTATCTTCTCTTCTCTTCTCTTCTCTTCTCTTCTCTTCTCTTCTCTTCTCTTCTCTTCTCTTCCCCATCTCTTATTTTAAACAAATAAATCTTGGTAGTTCACAATAAAAAATGGCACATGCAGAATAAATACAAAGAAATGTAAAAAAATATAAATATAAAATGAAAAAGTTGAGGCACCTTCACCCATTATCTTCAATAACAAATTTTCTTATAACATCTCAAACATTTTCAGAGATTGCACTTATCTGTGGAACTATACAACTCTTAGAAGAACTATAAATAGGATGGTGAATTTGATACTTTCACAGTTAACCTTCTGTCCCTGGGTAGAAATGAAATGAGCTACTTTTTGATTTAGGCAGAAGAAATTAAACATTGTTTTGTTAATATAAGGAATGATTAGCCAACACAGTTCTAGGCTGCATAAACAAGAGAGATAGAATCAAGATCACATGAAGTGTTAATACCACTCTGTAATGCCTTGGTAAGGCCACACTTAGAATACTGTATTTAGTTTTGGTCACCACAATGTAAAAAAAGATGTGGAGACTCTAGAAAGTGTGCAGAGAAGAGCAACAAAGATGATTAGGGGACTGGAGGCTAAAACATATGAAGAACGGTTGTAGAAATTGGGTATGTATAGTTTAATGAAAAGAAGGACTAGGGGAGACAGGATAACAGTGTTCCAATATATCAGAGGTTGCCAGAAAGAAGAGGGAGTCAAACTATTCTCCAAAGCACCTGAGGGTAGGACAAGAAGCAATGGGTGGAAACTAATCAAGCAACTTAAAACTAAGGAAAAATTTTCTGACAGTTAGAAAAATTAATTAATGGAATAACTTGCCTTCAGAAGTTGTGAATGCTCCAACACTGAAAGTTTTTAAGATGTTGGATAATCATTTGTCTGAAGTGGTGTAGGGTTTCCTGCCTAAGCAGGGGATTGGACTAGAAGATCTCCAAGATCCCTTCCAACTCTGTTATTCTGTCTTCTACCTATTATCTCCAGGGCTAGATAGTATTCTTATAAAATGGTATAAAGAACACACAGATGTTTTGGCTCCTAAACGTTTTTTCATAACATGTTTAAATCTGCTCATCATGAAGTTTATAGTACTGACATTCCTGAATCAAACAGAGGCCTTTTTGTAATTAAAGGTAGCTATTAAACTATGATTGGAGCATCTAGAAGATATTAGCAAGGGTGGTACGCCTTGCTCAAGTAGGATTTCTTCATTATAGACAAGGTCTGACAATTTGAGACTAGTAATAATTCCTAAACGTATCACAGAGCTAAGGTGGATCCAGCTGTAATGATTTAATTGAATTCAGAGAAAGCCTTTGATAAAATCTATTGGCACAGCCTGTGTTTTATACTCTCACAATATTCTTTTCCTCAGAAATGTTTAAATGACTACATAATTTATTATATTTTCAATAACATAAATTGGACTATATCTGAACTTTTTCTATCAGAAAGGGGGAATACAGTTGAGTTGTCTTCTAGCTATTTTTTGTTTGTGAAACTGATTTGAGTTTGGAATTTAATGTGTGTTTGATTAGGCAAAATAAAGTGATTCATAACTAATGAATCATATAGATTAGATATAAGGCCACTCATTTAGATGAGAAATGCACAAAAGTCTTCTCTAGAGTTGATATGTTGATGTTTACTGATAATTGAGTCTCACATATTTGAGAGAGTTTTTTCTAAACATGATTAATTAACCTGAATTTAAGCTGAAGCCACATTACAAAAATTACTTTTTTCTGAACAGCTTGTACTCATAGGAAATAATTTAACTTTAAATTAAAATATCTTGAAAGGTATCTAAGAATGCTGAGAAAACCCATGCAGTATATTGATTAAAACTTGGATTGATACTGAGTTTTAATTCATTCCTAGCCATGAAACCTTTCTGGGTGACTTATTCTTTAGGCCAGTTATTCTGTCTCCATTCAGTTCAGTCCAACTGAACTGAAGGTTCAGGGGCTGTTGTTATGAGGGAAATAGGGAAAAGGATTGCTATGTATGTCATCTTGAATTTCTGTACAAAATTTAACAACCAAACATATACAGTATGTCAAATTATTAAACTGAATTTTAAACAATTTAGAAAAATATTATCTACAATATTATCTATAATATCTACAATATTAGCTAAATTGCTATACAACATTATTAACTAGATCCCCTTGTACTATTTACATTCATGCTGACTTTATAATGGAACTCATCTTTTGGGAAAAATAGAAATTGTTTGAGTTTGAGAACCTGGGAGGCATGTAGAGTGTATATCTTAGGCAATTAGGTCATGTTGTAGCATTAATGCTCTTAGCCAAAAGGTGAAATTTAGCAATAGCAATAGTAATAGCACTTAGACTTATATACCGCTTCATTGTGCTTTTACAGTCCTCTTTAAGCAGTTTTACAGGGTCAGCATATTGCCCCCCAAAATCTGGGTCCTTGATAGTCTTTTAGTGTCTCAGAAACCTCTGTAATACTAGAGGATTTAACTTATTCTTTACAAAATAAGTCAGTAATAGCCATTTGTGAATGATAGTTGGGATATGCTACAAATATATGTTCAAGAGCAAATCAAAGCATGGAATATGGAAGTAGCATGCCTTCTATAGAAATGTCGGTGAAAATCCATTTTGGCATCTATATAATGGTTGGGTAACCTACAGTTAAATAAACTGACTTAAATGATAATAATGTGAGGGAGTAACAAGAATACATATGTACATCTACTTTGATTATTATTTGAGATAAGTATGCTACTTCAAAAAAGTCCATTTTCCCCTTCTCTGTCTCCTTCTCTTTTCTTTTCCTTTCCTTTATGTAGGGCTTTTTGTATATATACTTTAAAAAGTAAAAGAAAAATATATTAACAAAGAATATACTGTTCCCTTAGTAGCAATTGCAATAAATTATTTTTTGGCTGTAAACTCCAGGTCAGCTTAATAGATGACACATAAAGCTCATATCTTCCATCTTGCAATATCATCACTTTATCCAGCTTGAAATGTTAAGCCATATTATTAACTGAATAGTACTATATTTGCCCAGTAACTTTTCCAAATGCTGTCAGAATATAGACTTGGAAAACATGAAGTAATACCACACAGATGAGCTAACACCTTTTAGCACATGCAGAGGTCTTCCACTCCATAGACCTGCCAGCTGCAAATCATTCTGCATGACGTCAGAGGAATCTGGACACAACTTCAGGGACATTGGAGCCGCACTTAAGCAATGAAAGATTTAAATGCAACTGTCTTAACTCATGGATGTACTCTCACCTTTATATCTTTGAACTTTTCCTCCTTTCCAAGTAAACCCTTTGGGAATTTGGAATGAGGTGAGAATCTCTCTCTCTCTCTCTCTCTCTCTCTCTCTCTCTCTCTCTCTCTCTCTCTCTCTCTCTCTTTGTCTCTCTTTGGAAGTTCATGCCAACCAAAACTAATTGCATGATAAGAACTGTTAGTTGCATCGAAACTCAAGGCTTGGGATTGAATTATACCCTTGAGGAAAGAGTTTCTTTCTAGATGCCAGCATGCACACCCATGCACACAATGCTTGCTTTCCAAAAGTGAGGATGCAAAACCAGGAATACCTGCTTCTACCCTAGGCCATAAAGTCTAATCTGGATTTCTCCAGGCAAGTGATCTGATGCCTAAGAGGGGCATATCTGCCTAGTTTTCTAGAGAAATAGGAAAGACACGCCTTTCTTTAGACTCCTCTAGTCTTGTCCCCTGGACTTTGAGCATGAGTGAGTGAGTGCTTTGGCAAGAAGGATAAGCTTCATTCTAGGGAAAGGAAGTTTTTTCTTGTTAAAAGGAAAGATGTAATTATCACTGATTGATTAGATTTTATATGTGCTGAAGTCTATTAAGGAAGAAAAAGATGCCCTTTAAACTTCATTCATTTAATATGTTCCTACCAGTACTTTCTGTGCTATGCTAGAAAATGTTCTGACTTATTAATTCACTGGGTTTTTTTTTTAAAAAAAAAAGTATATACAGGAGGTGTTTTTTCCAGTTTGGTCTAAAAAATTCAGATTGTTTAGGAACTGTAGCCCCTCACTCAATCCTGCTAACAGATTCATCTTTTATTATTATTATTATTGTTGTTGTTGTTGTTGTTATCTGTTGTTCTCCAGTAAATCTTACAACCTTCTCTGATGCAACATTAGCAGCATTTACAGGGGGAAACTGGTTCAGAAGTGCATTTCTAGTAATAAATTGGAGTGTTACGTTGCTTTGTATTCGATTAAGGTACTCTTCTGATATCTTAATTGTAAGTGACTTTGACAGTTTTATTTGCCCAGTTCAGCACTGTTAGCAGCAAGACAAATTTTGCATATCCCCATGGCACCCAGTCGTCAGGCTGAATGCCTTATAAATTGTTTTATATAAGAAGCTTTATAACCGATTCCCCAAGAAAATGCCGTCCAGATCACAATTATTCCTTCCATATTTTTTTTTAAAAAACTCGGTTTTCAATATTTCCTTTGATTTTTATTAAAGTACATTCGACTGATCAAATGCACATCCTGATCCCTGTGGGCCCATCACTTGTGGAACACCTTGTAATCATCAATTTTATCCTTTTCAGATGAGACACCTGGACAATTTATCATAATCAGCCTGCTCACATGTATCCATCTAGTTTTAAAACTTGGTGGTTTAGAAGCATTTTAAGGATAGCTCACATTGATTCATAAACCCAGGAAATTGGAAACCAAATTACAAGTAGTCCTTGACTTACAACCACAATTGTGTCCAAAATTTGTTACGTTAGTAACATAGTTGTAAAGTGAATCTGGCTTTCCCATTGACTTTGCTTGTCAGAAAGCTGCAAAAAGCAATCACATGATGCTAAAACACTACAACTATCATAAATATGAGCCAGTTACCAAGCGTCCAAATTTGAACAGGTGCCCATGGCCATGCTGCAATAATCGTCAATGTAAAAAAAGAGCATAAATCACTTTTTTCAGTGACACAGTAACTGCAAACACTCACTAAATGAATTGTAGTAGGTCGAGCACTACCTGTATTTCATTGGTTGGTTGGTTGATTTTGAAAGGAGGGAGGGAGGGAGGGAGGGAGGGAGGGAAGGAAGGAAGGAAGGAAGGAAGGAAGGAAGGAAGGAAGGAAGGAAGGAAGGAAGGAAGGAAGGAAGGAAGGACCTTCAAATGTTGGGCCATATTTTAAAAACCTGTTTGCATCTTTAAACAGTTATGACTATTCCTCAAAACACCTTAAAATACTTACTGTATTAAAGCAAACACTGATAACAGTACCGGTAGGAAAATATTCAACTTAATAATCCTCTTTAATTGTCTTTTTAAATATCCTGTATATTTGGAATCACCCAAAACACATTTCAGAGCTGACAGAAATTCAAGATGCTGCTAATAACATATGGAACAAATTGTGAAATCAAAATATACTGTAATTAATAAACAGCCATTTCCAGTTTTAGACAATCTATATCGCTGTTGTAATAACTCAAATGGCTCAAAAACATGTCTGTCATGTAGGTATTTCAAAAGCATTAATATTTCTATTAAGCATATTATTTTTAAAAATGTGATTTTCAAATTCAAATATACTCAAGTATAATAATGAGAATAAATGTGAAAATTATCCTTTTGAGCCTACATTTTCCAAATATACGTTGCATCTATTTGTCCTGGAAATGCAATAGCAATTTGATTTAGAAAAAAAGAAAAAACCTACTGCTATATTATCAAAGGATACACATAACTTTACAATTCACTTGTATCCCATAGACAAACACAGTAAAAAAAAATGTCCTGTGTTAAGCCTTAATCTTAGGAAAGTTAAAATCATCATCATTGTATGAAAACTGTAATTAAGTAAAGAAGATGTGGGGGTTTATTCTTGCCATTTTAAAAAAAATCTAAATAACAACTTTCTGCTTAAAGTAACCAAAAGGGAGTGAGGTGCATGTGTTCAGATCGGAAGAAGGAAAGGTGTTTAGGATTTGAGGTGAGTGACCTAGCTGTACCTATCAGCCGCTATGTGATTTAAGGAAAATGCATAATTGGGTTCCTCTGTACTATATCAAAGGCCGTTTCCATGAGTCTAAAACTTCCAATTCCTGTTCTTTGAATTGATACCAAAAATATTAATAAATAAACTAATGTTATCTGAGATGTCTCATCTGTATATGAAATGAGACTGCACATGTGAAGGTGCTATCGATACAGTTTGTATGGCAGAATTGCTTTTAAACTATTATTATTAATATTTAACAGGGAAATTAAGCAATGTCTTCTCCAACAGCAGAAGGTTTACCAAAATAAATTATATAACCCTCATTAAAAGAACCTGGAAAAACTTTATTCCAAACAGCATTCCCATATTCTATCAAAAACTGTTAATTGTACAGCTGAAAATGATAGGCCCCTGAAGTAGGAGTCTTCTCTGCTTTCCTATGTAATTTTTAGAAGAGCTCTGTTAGCAAAGGTAAATTTAGGCAAATGCCATTGAACAAATTTCTGAGTAAAAAAAGCTCTCCTCCTTTAAGATTGAATAGCTTCATAATTCTCTTGGGAGCAATATTTGGCTTTGAGGAAGGAAAGAAGGAATCTAACCCAAATGGTTATCAAATCTTCCAAGATGCTCAAAGGATTGCTAGACACAATAAACAATTAACCCAGGGGTGAAATGCTCCTGGTTCAGACAGGATCACCTGATCCGGTAGCGATGAGGCGGGTGAATTCAGAGAACCGGAAGCAAAAATCCCTGCCCCCCTCTTTGGCCAAAAAATGCTTTTAAAAGTAAAAAAAAAGCCTCTGATGATCGCACGGCTCAGCTGGGATCATCAAAGGCTTTGAAAAAACCCTTTTTTTCTTTTAAATGCCTCTGACGATCCAAGCTGAGTTGCTTGATCGGCAGAGGCATTTAAAAGAGAAAAAGTCTGCCAATCAGGCAACTTAGCTGGGATCGTCAAAGCCTTTTGAAAGCATTTTTTAAAATGCTTTTTAAAAAATGGTTTTAAAGGTAAAAAAAAATTGGCCACCCCCACCCAGTCACATTACCCCCACACACACCAAGCCACACCCACAGAACTGGTAGCAACAAATTTTAAATTTTATCGCTGCATTAACCCCATTTTCTTTCATTTTTGCTTTTGAAGGCTAATTTTTTTTTAGCCCATAACACCCCATTTTTTATTTCTTTGCTGTGGTTTCTTAATAAACTTCCTGTGATACCTAAAGCACATATTGTGTGCCAATTTGTGGTTGTGAGCTTTATTACATGCTAATGTACCTAGCTTTCTCCAGATGGATTACAAGATACTGGGTTTAAGGGAGGGGTGAAATGCTCCTGGTTCAAACCAGTTCGGCCCAACCAGTAGCGATGGTGGCCAGTGAGTCTGAGAACTGGTAGCGATGGCAGTGTGAGGCTCTGCCCACCTACCCAGTCGTTGTTATTTCCTGGTTTTAACCAGGAAGTAACCTGTTTTTTTACCCTCTGTGCATGCGCAGAGCGCCTGCGCACACATATGTGCATTTCCGAACCGGTTGGGAAGGTAAGTAAATTTCACCCCTGGTTTAAGGTATGCTTCTCTTCTTCTGTTAGCAAAAAAAAAAGGGGGGAAACCATCTCCTTCTTTTGGCCTTTATACTTACAATCCTGGTTAGGGGAAGAAAATACAGCTACAAAAAATGCTGAATCAGGCTATCTGGACTGTGTGAGTCAGACAAGGTGGTAGAAGATTATGCTGCATGTTTCTGAAAATTGCACATAACAAGAAGCAAGTAAATTTTTAAAAGAGCTTACATCTGGAAATTACATGTAAAAGCTTTCACTGGGGAACTGTATGTAATCACAAATGACATTAGGAAAGGTTTGGTGGGAATTTACATAGCATTATTTACATTAGGGGAAGCTGCACACAGAACTTTCATCCATTAAGGAGAAATGTGAAAACAGATGGATAGAGATCTTTATAGATTGGAACAAAAAGTCTCTAACATTGTGATGGAGTCTAATATTGTCTTACTAATACAGTAACAAAAGAAATTAAATTTATACTGATTCTCAAATCCCTAAATTAGATTTGGGCTTCAAGGTTTTGATAAATACAAAAGATTTTGTTGTTCTTGGGGGAATTATAATGCTCAGTGTGAGTCACAGAACACATTAAACAATCCGAATGAATAGATACAGCAGTGTTCCAAGCAGACAAGTGTTCTTGATAATGTGTATCACAACTTTACCACATCTAGCCCTGGAACTGTCTCTGCCTATTTTCTCCCCCCACCCCCCACCCCGGTGCCCAAGAGGTATTAGATTTTGTGACTGTTTGTATAAAATTGTTCTAAACCAGCTTATGCTGCAATTTTATGGATTTCCTGCATCAAATAAAAGGAAATAGCGACATTGATTTTTCCACAATTGAATCTGAGAACTACCATAAAGATGTTGTGTTGTTAGGATGAACAAATCATTTTTAAAACCCTCACAGTGTACTTCTAGTTACAACTTCCCTATCCTTTACATATTTGTTCAAAAAGTTGTAGGCCTCACCCACTCAGAATGTTTCATTATTTCAGTATATTTCTGATTCCAAACAAGAAAGAACGTTTTAGTTATTGAGGAATATATTTGTAGAAAATGAGGTGAGGTGAGGTGATTCTCTACCTGAAGTGCATTTTCAAAGAAAATAGTGCTTCAAGGTGAATATTTTTTCTATGCCTAAATTCTATATCTGCTCATGGAAATAGTTATAAATAGTAATAACATTTTAAAGTTCAGTGGTCTTAGAATGTACTTGTTTGAAATAAGTATTTCTTTTAATGATTATCATTGGTTATCATTTGTGGTTACATTTATTAAATTTCATTATACATTTCATTATTCATTTTACTTTCTTGTTTCCAACCCCAGATACAAAATTTAAATAGCAAAAGTTATAATTCTCACAACTTTATTAATATTTGCCAGATTCAGATGAAAAATTGCTGCATGCACTAAGGTACTGTGCAAAAATTCCACAAAGTTAGCCTTGTTACAATTCATTCTAGTTCTGGAGAGTGTTTCTGAACAAATGACTTTAATTAAAAAGATAATGGAGATAATTGATTTTGGTTGGAATCATAATTGTGTAGCATGTGCATTGGTTGATTTTATATTTTATGACCTTTTGTTTTGTTTTAATCCAGAAAAGTATTATTTTTTATTATGAGGCAAGCTACTAGTTGATGTCTTAAATATATTTGTTGTGTTATAAAGAGACCACTGTTTTGAAACCCCAGCTTTACAATGACCATGTAGGGCCATTTCAAATATGGCCCTCTAGGATGATAAAGAATTGCAGTATCTTTTTTAATCTTTTTTTAATTTTAATTAATTTTTTAATTTAATTTTAATTTTTAATCTCTAAAAAGATTAAGCTGCAACCAAGAGAGTGGAAGTGTCATGATACCTTTTCTCTACATATACTCCCATCAGTTCTTTGCAATATGCCAATGCCACACCTCTGAAACATATAGGTTACCTTCCCCAGCAATAAAATATAAATTAGTTTCCTTTTATTCGGATAAATGTATTGCCAACACTGTACCATAGACAATTTCCTCTGCAATGTAATCAACCATCCCTTTCTTTCAATTCATGCTTTGGCACAGAAAATGCTATTAAAAATTTCTGCCAACTAAACCGCAAAATCTAGAGTAGCAAAACAAGATTTTCTTACATGGAAATCATTACTATTTGTCTTTCCTTTCAGTAAAGCACTTACACACTTTACTACTGAGTACATGGCTAAGCTAACATTTATAATAAAATGATCTGTTCTCTGAGGTATCTTTTTAAGAAGAAAAAAAGTACAATACTCAATGATAATTCAAAACTACTGAAATAGTTTCCTGTTTCCCTCTATGTTCTTATATAGATTTCACTGTGATCATATTCTGAAGAGCTTTGAAAAATAAGTAAGGCTGGCAGAAGGAGTCTAGCCTAATATGATGAATCCCTTCTTATATTAAAGGCTCAGATTTGGCTACTGGGAAAGGGGTCAAAGAGTCAAAGATAAGGTCACTGTCTTGTTTTATTCTTTACTTTCCAGAGAATTGGAGAATGTGTTTTAATCTGTGATGGTATATGGGAAAGACCTTGGGAGATGAAGCAAAGAGATGCTGCATAGGAATGGTTAAATAAGAGAGGGCATAGCCTGCAGCTGGATAGTGGGCAAAGCAAGAGACTCAGAAGCAAACTCTGAGTTCCTCCGGCTATAAAGGAGACAGCAGGGGGGAGGTGTACTTTCTGACTTGCAAGATTCTGCTAATGTAGCCTTACAATAGAGTAGAATTGGGGGTATTTTTTTGTTTTTACATAATCATACTACATTTGTCATGTTTTGACCATAGCTAATGACCCCAGTCAACATTTGGTTTAATAGCATTATGTGATACTGCAATTCATGTCCATGTTAATTTACAGTACTGTCAGCAGCTATCTTGGCCAGCTGGCTGCTGGAGCCCATTTTTTCCCCTGATCTCTTTTAGCTAAGGGCTTGAGGGAGCAATCCATCACACAAAAGCATTTCTAAGGATATTTCTTTCAGAGGTAAAATGAGCACTTTTGTTTTACTGTTCATTTTAGGGAACAGGGAGGGGGTTTTTTTTGCTTTACATAGTCATCCAGGTCAATGCCAAGATTGGGTGTGAAGAAAACAACAGCACTGCATTAATAAATAGCAAACTAATCAGAAAAAGGACAGAGGAATCTCAAAAGGCCAGTTCAGTCAACGTGGAAGGTTCCGGTTTGATTGTTTTTCCTTTGCCCATTAGGCACTCATGCTATAGCTGAGGCACAGAGCATCTTCTGTCTAAATATAACCCTGAATCAGCTTGCCAATTTTTTTCTGGGCCCATTGAACATCTTTCTGTCTATTCATATTACAAAGCCAATCTGCTCATATACTGCCCAAACATAAAAGATTTCATCTATGCCAAGGCTCTGTCCTTATCTCTCAGTCAAGTACACAGCTGACAAAGGAGATGACAAGATTTATTAAAACTTCCTAATAATGTGCTGTCTTTTAGTTGCATGATTTTGACTCTTGAGTACTTTCTCTAAAGCTTTATTAGACCTTTTTTTTCTTTTTGCCTTATCTTCCAAAGATATCCAGTTGTGGTTATGTATTCCACTAGGATATAAGCCATAGGATTCAGATTTCTGGCTTTAATTTAGCCATCATTGCAAGATCCTCATGAAGTCCTTCATCATCCGCAGCCAACAATGGAGCCAAACTAACATTGTGTTTAAATTTTCCATTTTTAAAATTGTGTTTTGCTTCTGCTTACAACTGTCTTGGTTGTGAAGATGATATGAAGCTTCCTTAAAAGTGTGTTTGTTGACATCATCAGGACCTAGGTTCTTCCTATTGGTCACTTTGGTCTTCAGTGGAGCATTCCCCTCCATGTCATTTCAATTTGAGTTATAGAAGAGACCTGACATCTGGCTTCTCCAAAATCTGCCTGCATAATACTTACCCAACTCTTTCCAAAACATTTCTTAGATCTTTTATTTTTATTTATTAAACTCTTGTGCCACTCCCTCTCCTCTATAAGGTGGCTCTAAGGTGACTTAGGGCTAAATCTTACCCAGATGCCTTACATAAACTGATTAAGAGCTCTTTTGAACTATGTTTACAAAATAGGAGCATTGTATACTGATTTAAGTAGAGAAAGAAAGCTGCATTCCTATTTTAATTGAATGCATTACTAGTTTTATGCTGTTTCTCCTGATTATTGAATTGTCTATTGCTTTATTATTTTATGTGATACCATTTTTCCAATCTCTGCACCATTTTCCATATTCTGTGGGATTACTTCTTGGTGCTGCCAGTCAAAGCTTAAACTTCATCACTTGCTGCCATCGCTACCATTCACTTGCATCAAATCACAGAATCATGGGAGAAATTTGATAATACATACAAGAGTAGATACATGTGGCTAACAATGAAAATAGTTACCGAACAACATAGTAAGAAATAGCACTGAAGTGCAAGGGAACACTCTTGGCCAGCTCTTCTCTGTGTTTGCCCTCTGTGGTTTGTGGTCAGCGGTGAAATCCACATACCTTCGCTACCGATTTGGGAACAGGAGTGTGCAGGAGCACACACATGCACCTCTTCTGTGCATGTGCAGATAGTAAAAAAAGGGGACATAATAACGTCCCGATGGGTGGGCAGAGCCTCCCATCACCAGCGCTACCGGTTCAGTGAGCCAGATAGAACCGAAGGGATTTCACCGCTGCTTGTGGTGTTACTAAATATGGACAGAATGCTCTTCTGAAAGAGGGCTGAACTCATGTCCTGCATAAGAAGGAGTGGCATGAAATGAGATTGGAGAATTGTCCATGCTTGCGATCTGTTACTCATGCTATTTGAAAAGGGAATGAGCCTCTATCCAGGCACATTTCCTCAACCTTGCTTCCCCACACATCCAGAAGAAAAATGAAGCTGCTGGAATCCACTAATATTTGTCTTTTAATTTGTCCTGCATTAAAGCTGTAGCATTTCCCTAGGGCGGCATAGGACTCAACAGTCAGAGTAATACAATTTTATGGTGGCATACTGTTCTGACAACTCAAAGATGGGAGAACATTATGGTAAAGTGACCATGACTCTGAGCTAGAAGAAGCTAAATTATGGTAGCATTACATAGTAACCCAGATTTTACGCCCATTTGAAGAAGAAAGAGCTGAATAATATATAGCAGAAATTGCGGGAAATGTTATCCACCCTCTTGGGGTTTTAGAAAGTGTTGTAATCAGTATGGTAAGGGGAGTTGAAATTGATTCTAATAGCAATTGTTAATCA
Source organism: Masticophis lateralis (assembly GCA_030761175.1). NCBI lineage: Eukaryota > Metazoa > Chordata > Lepidosauria > Squamata > Colubridae > Masticophis > Masticophis lateralis. The sequence goes on along the minus strand of JAUDYJ010000001.1, from coordinate 66,025,314 downwards.
TGGAAAGCTTGAGAAGGTTAGACCTGGATAGTATATGAAAGGGAGGATCACGGGAGAAATCCAACACTGTAGCTTAGACTGAAGAATAAAATTTAGTTCTGAAAAGAGGAAATGGCAAATCACCTTTTTCTTTCTGCCCCCAAATGAAAACCCTATATAATGACTTCCAATAATCCTGGAGCAACTGAGCTCCATTAAAAAGAGGCCTTACCTTAATTGAGTAAGCAAAAAAGTCTGCAATTCCAGAAGCAAACATGCAGTTCAACTGAGTGTGAGCAATATAAAGTGAAAATAATACAAATGTTTATTATATTAGCTGATGAAAGAACTATCAGATCATCATTATCAAAGTACATTGAGGTACCAACCTGCTGTGTACAGTACATATTTTTTCCCATTCCTATTACTCTAAAACAGGGGTCTCCAACCTTGGCAACTTTAAGAATTGTGGACTTCAACTCCCAGAGCTTTGCTGGCTGAAGAATTCTGGGAGTTGAAGTCCACAAGTCTTAAAGTTGCCAAGGTTGGAGACCCCTGCTCTAAAAGGTACCCTTCCCACCTGCCCAGATGGCTCTGGTATTCCCTTCAGGATGACCAAGATGAAGAGAATGCTGATACTTCAGCAGCAAGCCCCTATGCTTGGCATGCAGGTTAATCCCTTCTTCTCCAAATAGGGATGCCTAAATCTGTCTAGCCCTTTATGAGCTAAGTAAATCTGGTTCAGTATAAGACAGCTTCCCACATTTCTCTTTTAGAGCAGTGTTTCTCAACCTTGGCAACTTGAAGATGTATGGACTCTAACTCTGGGAATTCTGGGCTGGGAATATTTTTCTGATAAGTCATGTGAAGTTGTTAAATGCATGACAGAGCTGCTATCCAATCTTAAAATGCATATAAGTAAAATGGGAGACATGTTGCACCAGTACACTTTACAATACAAAGTACCACCACATTAAAAATATCAGTTTCCATCCCAGGCTTGGGGAAGTTCCCAGAGAGGCACACATGCAAAACAGTTAGCTGTGCTTGTGGTTAAGCAGTGGCTTGATAGATGCCAATTTCTCATTTTTGCCTTTGAGTTTTGTTTGTTTTTTAAAGTAGGTAAACAATAATTGTAAATAATAAAGTAGGCAAGCAGAAATTTTTTTTTAACAAGTATTCAGTAAGACAATGTATTGGCTGAGAAAGTTAGATTTCCGGAATTTAAAAATGGTTGGGGAGGTTGTTTTACTTTGTTTAGGATATTTGGGGGTTTTTGGGGGGTGGAGAAAGAGTGTCAGAGGCTTATTGCTCTCCTCAGCATATTCTGTTCAACCCGATAAACAGACTATAACCTCTTATGAACTTTGACTCCAGTGAACACGAGAGAACTACAGCAGAGTGGCTATTACTGAAATTTCATTTTTCGATTGGCAAATATTGGTGAGAAATTAACCCTGCTAAAATAGAAAAGAAGCAGAGAGATTTATTCAGTGCTAAGTACAGGTCTACTGAGAAACATGTCCTATCAAGTTAATAATATATATTTTATCATAAATAGATGTAGGACTGAAACTCAAAATCCTGGTTCATCTATTATGAGTCCTGGTGGCACAGTGGTTAGAATGCAGTACTGCAGGCTATTTCTGCTGACTGCCAGCTGCCTGCAGTTTGGCAGTTTGATTCTCATCGGCTCAACTCAGCCTTCCATCCTTCTGAGTCAGTAAAATGAGGGCCCAGATTGTTGGGGGCAATATGCTGACTCTGTAAACCGCTTAGACAGGGCTGTAAAGCACTGTGAAACCGTATATAAGTCTAAGTGCTATTGCTATTAAATGGACCGGCAGCTTAAAAATAGGGGATTACTTCACTAATGGAATGTTTCAGTTTCTTAGGCAGTCCTTTTTCCAAATCAGAGTCCGTGCTCAGCCATGGAAGTGCACTAGGTGACTATGGGTCAATCAAACTCTGTTGCTCAGTCTACCCTACCAGGCTGTTCTTGTAGTGGAAAAAGGGAAGTCATGAGGTGAATTTTCTTTGAGCTCAATGGAAGAAACATGGTCTAACAATCTAATCAATAAATGTGTACGAAGAGATTTTCAGCATCCAAAACTCTTCCAACCAGTTGTGCAAAGTGGTGTTTCGGTAGCTATGTTTAATTGAAGCACTAGTTCAGCTTTATTGCAATGATTTGTATGGTGCTGTGTATTTGCCGCAGAATGTTTAAAAATGAAAATCATATAAGACAGCTGTCCATTTTGTTTTCAAGGTCTTACATAAATGCCTAATGATTTTTTTTTTTTTTGCTTTCTCTATTCAAGAATCCATAAACAAAGTAACTGTTTTCCTTATAAAGACATAGAACAAAAACTTGCAGCTTCCATTGCAAAAAAAAAAAAAATTCCAAAGCTGTATCTACCGTCAAAGAAAGGCTCAGATTTAAATAAATCAATTGTCATCTATTGGCAAAATTACCCTTAAAAGTGGAGGATGAGTTCTAAAACAATGCTAATCTAATTCCATGATATGATGTACACTTGATTTTCAAACAGAAATTAGAGCAGGTTCTTGTTTATGTGGTTATTGTTTATCTTTATAACAATAAATAAGAAGGAATGCAATTGATACATGAATCAATTAACTAAAGTCAAGCAATAATAATTAGATTAACACCCATATTCTATTTTCTGAAAACCCAAAAGTTATTTAAAAAGGGGCTGTTAAATATTTTATATCCAGTAATAAAGGTAAAATCCTCATTTATATGAGTATACATCAAAAGAGTAAATAGATACAGCTTTATATATGTTGGAAATGATAGAACAATATGGTAAAGTCTCGGGATTTAAAATAAATCAACACAAGACTAAGATAGTGACTAAAAATATGTCTTTTGATCAAAGGGAAGAGCTTCAACAAATATCGGGATTTGAAATAGTTAAAAAGGTTAAATATTTGGGTGTGATTATTGCTGGATCAAATACAAAGCTATTTAAAAATAACTATGAAGTCTTATGGCGAAAAGTGCAGAAAGAAATGGAGAATTGGAAAAAGTTACAATTATCTTTATTAGGCAGAATAGCAGCAATTAAAATGAATGTATTACCTAAGTTTTTATTTTTGTTCCAAATGATACCGGTGTTGAAGAAGGATGAACAACTGAGGGAATGGCAAAAAGGTCTCAAAACTTTTATATGGTCAGGTAAAAAACCTAGAGTCAAATTAAAAATTATACAAGATGCTCGGGAGAGAGGTGGTTTGAAAATGCCAAATTTAAGATTATATTATGAAGCTTCAGTATTAGTTCAGATTAGTGATTGGTTTAATTTAACGGAGGAAAGAATTTTAAATCTAGAAGGATATTATTTACTTTATGGATGGCATGCTTATTTATTGTATGAAAAGAAAGTAGATAAAACTTGGCATGCTTATTTATTGTATGAAAAGAAAGTAGATAAAACTTTTAAAAGCCATATACTTAGAAATGCCTTGTTGCGAGTGTGGAAGAAATATCAATATAAATTGGATTATAAAATACCTATTTGGGCAAATCCTAGTCATGCAATAGAAAATATAAGTGTAGAACAAAAGATGGAGGTGATCACATATAAAGAAATCTTATTTAGTGAAAGGGGTAAACTACAACTTAAATCGTTAGAGGTTTTGAAGAAGGAAGGGATAATTTATATCTGGTTTCAATATGGTCAGCTCCAAGCAAGGTGGAGGGAGGATCAAAAAATAGGTCTTATGGAAAATGAAGAAAACCTGGTAAAGCAAATTAGGGACCAGGGTATTATGCATATTAAAAGATTATATAATGTATTATTAGAGATAGATTCTGAAACAGAGTTGGTTAAAAACTGTATGATTAAATGGGCTAGAAACTTTCAAGAACCAATAATGATGGAAACATGGGAAAAGATTTGGGTCAGAAATGTTAAATTTACTCAAGCACAAAATTTGAGAGAAAATTTTTATAAGATGTTTTATAGATGGCATTTAGATCCAAAAAAATTATCAATGTATTCTAATGTACAAGCTAAATGCTGGCAGTGTGATTGTGAAGATGCAACCTATTTTCATATCTGGTCAAGGCATTTTGGATAAAGATTTGGTGGGTAATGCAAAATATTTTGAAAAAGAGGTTGGAATTTACACCACAATTGTTTTTATTGGGTATCATAAATGATTGTACGTTATTGGAGACAAAGTTGATTTTAAATTTAATAACAGCAGCTAGACTGCTGGTTGCACAATACTGGAAGAAAGATCTTTGCCCACTGTAGAAGAATGGATTGTAAAAGTAATGAACTTAGCTGAGATGGCCAAAATCTCAGCATATTTGAAAGACCACACGCAAGAAAAATTCATTTTGGAGTGGAGGAAATGGATTGATTACATTCGGAATAAATACCATATAAGAAGACATCAAGTTGCGTATGAATGAAGAAGAACTATAGAGTTGTAATTTTTATTATATTGGAGTTAAGATTTTGATGGTGTTTGTAAACTAGAAATTGGATAGGTTAATGATTAGTTTACCTTTTTTGTGGAAAAAGATAAACCCTGTATTTCACTCTGGGAAGTCTGGGGGGAGGGGAGGGAGGGTTGAAGGGGGGGAGGGATGGGGGGTTGAAGGGGGGAGGGGGGAGGGGTTTATATTTTTTTATATTTGTATTTGTATAAAACTTTTCAATTAAAAAAAAGAGTGAATAATGAAGTGAAACATTTTACTCCTTTTCACAATGCAGAGATTCACAGAGCAGGCACAATCCTAGAGGAAAAAGTTATTAAGAAAGTAGAAGAAAACAAGGGAAGTTACTGTTCCATTCAATTCATTATTTTAAAAACTCAATTCTTTTTTTATAATGACTAGGTAGAATAGAAGCAGTTTAGAAAGAGAAGCATCTCAAGCAGCTAGTCCATCAGATCTTATGACTCTGTTTCACACTTATTAATTTACAATATTATTCGTGGCCATTTGAAATACCATTGATATTGATCTTATAAAAATATTTGCTTATATTTTGGATTCTAAGTGACCATTTCATTCTGCCAAATTTTAGCCAAATGCAGATCACATAAGATATCTGGTCCGGATCAGGCCACGTCCAGATAATATGTGTGGCAGGAACTCCCAGAATCCTAAAACGTATAAAGAACAATTGCTGGAATTGGGAATGTCTAGTTTAATGAAAAGAAGGACTCTGGTGACCTGTTAGCAGTGTTCCAATATCACATGGGTGGCCACAAAGAAGAGGGAACAATGGTGGGATTCAAGTAATTTAACAACCGGTTCTCTGCCCTAATGATTTCTTCCAACAACAAGTTTGCCAGACTGCCCAGCAGGTTAACAACCGGTTCTCCTGAAGTGGTGCGAACTGGCTGAATCCCACGATTGAGAGGGAGTCACCTATTGTTCAATGCACCTGAAGGCAGGACAAGAAGAAATGGATGGAAACTAATCAAGGAAAGAAGCAACCTAGAACTAAGGAGACATTTTCTGATGGTTAGAAAAGTTAATCAGTGGAACAACTTGCCTCCAGAAGCTGTGAATGCTCCAACACTGAAAGTTTTTAAAAAGAGATTGGGTAACCATTTGTCTGAAATGGTATAGGGCTTCCTGAGCAGAATTGTATGTTAGCAAAGGTCACAGTGACTAAGAATTCTGAGAATTCCACTCTGCACATTTGACTGACATGAGGTAAGGAACCACCAAGAGATAACAATTCTGTGTTACCATCAATAATTCAGTAGCCTTTCATTAATAGGAAGGGAAGAGGTTAGGTGGGTTAACTGCCCACACATGGAATACTACCATACAGTTTTAATTTTAGTAGTGAGGTTGTCTGTAGCAATGGGGTTGACTTGACTTGACCTTCTCTTCATTCAGCTTTTATGATACTGTGAACTGGAATAAGATAAACTCTGTTGTAAGCTAACAGTACATCATGAAACAAACCACCCACAGTGAAATTAAATATTAATATGAATAACAATTGATGCTATATTGATTGTGTTAATTATCTAATTAAGCCCAAAGCGCTCTGTTTGAATGCTTTTCCATTAAGCTGACATTGCTGTGCAATTTTCAATTAGCCAGAAAATTAAATGTTGATGACCCATCAAGTGCACTGTAACAGTTATCAGAGAAGTAAGGTAAAATACAACATTGATTAGCAGAATTTGGAATTTTATCTGTAAATATTGCAAAGGTCTGTAGAAGAATAGAGGAGTTGATATTACAGGATGCAGGAAAAACAGTTGAGAATGTGGATCAGCTGTACCAGAGACTTCAATAGAATTTAGGCAGGAATATAATCTTAGAGAAGATCTATAACACATGCTTTTCTAACTTTAAATAGAAATGTTCCACTGAATCCTATGGGGAATAAGAGAATGACAGAAAATAAGTGAGAATGAGAAATGAGGTTAAAAGAGGAGAAAACTTGATAACATTACAAAATGCCCAAAATCGTGATGGCCATCTGTTTTAACCATTTTTTAAAAAAAAACTTTTGCATAGCACTGTACAGCTTTTACAACTGTTCACATTTTCAAGGCTGTCCAAGAGAAGACAGTCTGTTAAGTTGCACAATGTCCGAGAAAGGCATTAGTACCAAGAAGTTCTTAACTGAAAAGAAAAATGCATATATTTTAATATGACTTGACTTCAAGTGAAATTTTGACACCTGCCTAGACTAATATCTGCAGTTCCCTTGGTAAGATTTTTGTCATTGCCTGCTTCTTAGGGCTGAGACAAAAAGACTGGGCCAAAGTCACTGGCTTCATGCCTAAGACAACTCTAGAACTCAGGGTCTTGTAGTTTCTAGCCTGGTGACTTAAGCACACCATCAAAGCACTTTCAACAACAAAGTAATTGTTTACATGTCATTAAGTCATTTTTGATTCCCAGTGACTAGAGGCAGTTCTGGCAAGATGGTAACTGCAACTATGCATTTTGACATTTTTGGCTTCCCCAACTTCATGGTGGCCACTACAAGGTACTATTGCTACCCACAATGTCTATGCAAAGACAATAAAGCATGAATCCAAAGAGTCCAGAGGAATATTACTTTTTCCTGTTAAAAGTAATTTTTATCAATATATATTTAAAACTATTTTAAACAGATTAAAAACACACACTTCAGTCATCTCATAACTATTAAGGATTATGTGTGACAGCTGGAAGAATGCAGATCTCTGAAGTCCTTCCCATACCTCAAAGTCCTGTCCATTTGCAGTGGTTCATTTGTAATTTTCTCAATGGATTCGGCATGCTGGTAATCCCATATTATTATTCAATTATCTTGTAATTTTTTGTGGATTCACTAGAATTAGTTCTTTTAGAAGATTTTGTAAAGAAAACCTATCTCTGAATCTAGTGGTTTTTGTTGGTCAGACGAAATGGAATGTATGGATGACCTTGGGGGAGAAAGGAAAGAAACTCTGCTTAAGGAATGGACAAGAGAGAGAGGAAGGAATCCACAATTGTTTAACAGTCAGAGGAAGAAATTTAGGAAGCACCCACCCTAAATGAACAGACAGTTAAAAATGGTGGCAGGAAGTTTGTACCTTCAGACTTGCAAAATTTTGTTGATGTACCCTTGCAATAAAGTAGATTTAGTTCATCTTGTCGTGTTTCCAGTCTAGTTTACTAGGTGGGGGGCTGACATCAGCAGAAAAGGTACAAGGGTCAAGACAAAAAATGGATAGGGCTAGAATAAAAAAAAGATTTAAATACAATTTATAACCATCAAATTCATCTGAAATAATTAGTCCTCCATATAACTTAATAATTTTCTCCTGTTAACTTAAAAATTACAATTTTCAGACAACTTTTTAAAAGGGTTCTGGGATCTATCTATCTATCTATCTATCTATCTATCTATCTATCTATCTATCTATCTATCATCTCCAAGTTACTTTAGGGGAAATTGGACTTTGGTCTATGGGATAATATGACGTGTTTAAGTTAGCTGAGACTGACAGCTAATGGCAGAAGATAGGGCTAGCGTTTCTGATTAAGAAAATGACTTCTCTGAATGCCAAATAGTGCAGAAGACTTGAATGACCTCTGCCAGGTGACAACCCATTATTTGCCAAGCTCTCATGATTGTTAGACTCTATTCAAACGCCAGGCCTTATTATATGCACAGGAGGCTTCGAAAGTGCTGGGCCATTCTTTTTTCAGAATACTCTTCTTTCCTGACCCAGGATTCACCTTGCCCTCCATCGAGTGCAGAATATGCAGTCTGCAGGTTGTGATTGCCTAGGGTGAGGAATTAGATTACATGGAAACTGCAAGATAATTACCAGCAGGGACAAGTTCACCGAGAGCATTACCTTTGCTGATAGTTTCAGAATCAGAACTGCCTTCCACAAAGATATATGCCATTATTTTATGTAGCACAACATAAATCCAGGAGAACCACTTTGACTCCATTGGTGTATTAGGCTAATTTCCTGCACAAGATTGTACAGTATACTTTGCAAATACTGGCTGCATTTGCAGCTGAAAGTGGGGTACAGATTGCTGTTTGCAATATATAACTATGGATACTAATCCCCACCTTACCATTTGACGAGCTAGACAACATGTAATAAACATGAGGACAAATTAGAAATTGTGTGGACACCACATAGCAAACTTCTATAAATCTCAAATTAATTCATATTTGAGATTAAAAGACAGCATTAGTTTCATGTCTGTGATTCAAGGCAAACTGTTTTAATTTAATTCAGGATGTAATTGGGAAAGGTTTTTGGTCCATAGCCTATAATGAAAAGTATCAAAATGAAAACAATTTCTTAATTTGAGGGGAAGAACAGGATGAAAATAACAGCAATTGAGGGCTCTTTAAAGAACATTAACTTTGCCATTTTTCAGCCATATACTTCCAAGGCTTCCCCGTAATATATTTTAAATACCTGTATTTTTTTATTTTTTATTTTTTTTGAGACACAGATAGAAAAGATGGAGAAAAGGCCGCACAGTCATTCCAAATTGTTCTGTTATCGAGAATTATGCTGAACCAATTTGGATCATATTCTAATTTATTGTAAAATAAAAACTCCCAAAAACTGTTTAAAAATAACCTGATACCGTTCCATTTGCTTTTCTGAACTTGACCAACTGGATGCATTTGAGAAGCAGATCTATGCCAATTTGAGCAGTCTGTGAGAATTTCTGGGAATTTGATATCATATTGCAGGCGCTTTCATAAATGCCTACCATGGTGATAGCATAGCAATTATCAAAGGTAAAATCTATGAAGTTTCTCCCTAGTGTTCCCTTTAGGATGCTCAATAACAACCATCAATTTCACTAAAGGATATCTTCCCAGCATATAGCACTTAGCAACAGCACTTAGACTTATATACCGCTTCATGTAAACTCTCGAAGCGGTTTACAAACAACGATCTGGGTCCTCATTTTACTGACCTTAGAAGGATGGAAGGTTGAGTCAACCTTGAGCCAGTGAAAATTGAACTGCCAAACTGCTGGCAGCCAGCAGTCAACAAAAGTAGTCTGCATTACTGCATTTTAACCACTGCATCACCACTTGGTTGTATATGGTTGGATTTCCAAGCAGTAGGTTGAATATACCACCATTTTCTAAGACAGTTCGGATCCCCATCTGGATCTCAGAGGTACGTTAAAAATAAAGGTTACACTGAAGTTAATTTTGTTTAATTAAAGGAAACTTAAACAAAGAGTTCACAAGCATGAAATAATCTACAATACTATCAGTATGCAGAGATGAAGAAGGCAAATATTCTTCAGAGCTTTGATTACCTTTCCAAGAAAGGTTCATTTGTAGATTTCTGCATGCCCAGTTGCTCTTAAAATCACATGGTCAGGTCAAATAAAAAAAGACCATGTCCAGCAGGTCTTCACATGCCATTGTTCTAAGTACAATGCTAAGGTTTTTTTAGATACTTTCCTGCTGCAACTTCTGTGAAATGCTATGAATACATCTTTACAAGGATGTCCACTTGCTTGAACCTATGTGTTCCAGGAAGGTTGCATACACAGTATGAAAATCCTTCTTGCTTCCTTCAAATCACTGAATACCGATATGGATATGGATTGAATGACAGCAGACTATTTACAGTGATAATTGTTCATGTACCATATTTGTTTCTCATATAGACTTTGTACTAACCAGGCATGAATTGCATCATTTCTGATATATGTATTCTCAACAAGGTATTTAATTACTTTGAAAATGTGCACACATTTATTATGAGTAGCATTTTTTTGTGTTCAAATTGTAGGACTAAAGACTCAGGCAAAATGAAGATGGAAGCGTTAATGCCTTCTATGCACTCAGTCATTTTTCAAAGTGTAACATCACTTGACTCACAAAAGTGCTTAATGCTATTTATTCACTGCAAGCATTTGTTTGGCAGTGAGGGATTTACTCTCACTATTTCACTAATCCAGGGGGATTATCATAAATGTGTTTTAATTTCTGACATATAAGAATTGATGATCACATATAAATGATTACAGTTTCTTAAGAGAGAGGAGAAAATATGGCTGAATAAATCCTGCTGGAACTGGTCCTGCCTGAGATACTTTCCCAGGGACCTTGAACTTGTTCAGATTTGGTGACAGTCACTCACTGTGGAATGTGAGGAATTTCTCCCACATTGCTTCTAAATGCAAGGGAACCAGAAGGCAGATGGTATACACGGAATCAATAAAGTGGCTGAAACAAAAACTCTGTTGCATTGGGAGTTTTTTCTTCCCTTTACCATTTTTAATCTATTTGGCAGAAAATAAATTGTTCTACTGTTTCTACTGTTTCTGAAAGGAGATTTAGTCTAGTCAATAACCCAGTAATTCCCAGGTGATTTCCCCCTCCCCATACTAACCAGCTTCTCAAATCAGCTAGATACCACTTCCCACACTAACCAGAAGTAACAGCTTCTCAAATCAGATAAATACCACTTTCTGCTTTTAAACCAAATACTTTTTTTTTAACAAAAGGATCATTCAAAGATTTTGACTAGATGGTTGTGCATCTCCCATTAGCAGATTGAGGTCATACAAAATGCTCACAACAGCTACGAAGAGCATAAGAACATCTTCCTAGGTGAGTTGGTGCTTTGAGGAATATCTAAGCCATTCAGCATTCTTCAGCACTTTAGACTTTTTGGGGAAATGGTGTGCTCTAGCACAGGGTCTCCAACCTTGGCAACTTTAAAACTTGTGGACTTCAACTCCCAGAGTTCCTCAGCCAGAAAAGCTGGCTGAGGAACTCTGAGAGTTGAAGTCCACAAGTCTTAAAGTTGCCAAGGTTGGAAACCCCTGCTCTAGCACATTTCTACAAGTCCAGGCTTTTTTTTAAAAAAAAAAAATTCAAATCCAAAATACCGTATTTTCCGGCGTATAAGACGACTGGGCGTATAAGACGACCCCTGACTTTTCCTGTAAAAATATAGGGTTTGGGCTATACTTGCTGTATAAGACGACCCCTCTTCCAATGCACACCAAATAAAAATTAAAAAACATCAACTGGCTCACCCACAATGTAAAAGCAGCTATGCTAGACCCAAAATGGCCCCTGCAACAAGCAGGGACCTCACACAGGCACAAAAAGCCCCAAAAAACAACTTTCACACTTTACACACACAAAATTCCACATACAGATTTGTGATATTTTGTGCGTTTGTGTAGTTAGAGTGAAATACTACAGAAACACACTAAATCTCAGAAAGCTGCACAAATATTATTTTATTTTTATTTTTATTTTTATTTTTATATGAAAGCTAAATTTAAAACTTCCTAGCCTAAAACTTAGATCTAGCCTTTAAATGGCTAGGTTTAAAAAAGAACAACTAACACCCCCCCCCCCACAATTAACTATTTTTTTTAAACCTCCCAAACGGGAAAAAACCTTACCCAATAGAACAGGGGTTGCAACTTTGGCAACTTTAAGACTTGTAGACTTCAACTCCCAGAATTCCTCAGCCAGCTTTGTTTTGCTGGCTGAGTAATTCTGGGAGTTGAAGTCCACAACTCCCTGCCTGCTTGATTGCAGGCAGGGAGATTTAGTTGCTTGCTGATGCAATGGATTGCAGGCAAGGCAAGCCAAGCGTTGCGGCTAGCAGCTAAGGTAAGCAAGCTGGAGGGGGGAGCGATTTTTGCTACGTACCAATTAGCAGGCAAAAATTAGCAGCTGGGATGGCCAGCGTGGTGTAAAAGGGATGTTTTTCCCTTTTAAACGGGGCTTGGCCATCCAAGCTCTGGTGATCCCAGCTCAGTTGCCTGCTAATCAGGCAACTCAGCTGGGATGGCCAGCATTGTGTAAAAGGGAAGTTTTTCCCTTTTACACGGGTTTGGTCATCCAAGCTCTGGCGATCCCAGCTCAGTTGCCTGCTAATCAGGCAACTCAGCTGGGATGGCCAGCATTGTGTGAAAGGGAAGTTTTTCCCTTTTACACGGGGCTTGGCCATCCAAGGTCTGGCGATCCCAGCTGCACCAGCGTTGTGTAAAAGGGAAGTTTTTCCCTTTTACACAGGGCTTGCATGTAACTCAGCTGATTAGCGGCAACTCAGCAGGCAATTCAGCTTGGCTCCTTAGAGCCATTTAAGGCTCATCAAAGCCTTTCGGGCTGGTCTGCCTGGTTACAGGAGACCGACACCCGGCGTATAAGACGACCCCCAACTTTTGAGAAGATTTTTGCATGTTAGAAAGTCGTCTTATACCCCAGAAAATACGGTACTTTGGGCTAATATAACAGGTAATCAATTGTCAAACTAATCTGGATGTCTATTTCCTTTCACACCATCAATGGATATGAATGTTCTAGAACTGCGAGCGATTTTGATATTGTTTTGCCATAAGTTCAAAGGGCCTGTGTTAACAATGCAGAAAATGATATGTGTAAATATGAAGACCAAGTCAGTAATGCTTTACTTTCAGCTACTTAGCTAAGGTTCTACAGATGTTCCCAGTTGTTGGGATGAATTTCTTATTGCTAACAACCAGGTTTTATCCTGCTAATTGTCATGTTGGAAGTGTAACTATATGCATCTCAATCTTGATGCATATCTGAAATTAATTAACTACTTTCCTGATCTGTATTATTTTCAAATGTATTTTGCTTTGACTTGCGCACAATGAGGACTATAATCTCACCAGGCTCAAGGTTGACTCAGCCTTCCATCCTTTCTAAGGTAGGTAAAATGAGGAGCCAGTTTGTGAGGCAATAAGCTGACTTTGTATAAAATATACAAAAGTATGAAGGCTATTGCTTAACGCATTGTAAGCCGCATTGTAAGCCACCCTGAGTCTTCAGAGAAGGGCAGCATATAAATCAAATTTTAAAATAATAATAATTATTATTAAATTGCACAGATCTGTGCCATATGTATCCTGTAACAATATTGTTGCTGCTGTTCAACACAGGGGTGGGTTCTACTTACCTTTACTACTGGTTTGCAATGGGGCTGCACGCACAGAAGTATCCTGATGACATCAGGGTCGGTGGGTGGAGCCTCCCGCCGGTTTTACTACCGGTTCTTGTGAACCGGTCCGAACCGGGAGCAACCCACCACTGGTTCAACACCATGTATTCATTAAACAGGAGTGCTTGAACTCAGATCTCCATCTTAAACAGAAGGAGCATTATTTCTTTTGTTTCAGACGTGGAATTTTTCTTTGAAAGAACATTTAAAAACCAGCTAACAATAAGAAAGGAAATATAAATGTGATTCATGAGCATAAATCTTGGAAAAAGGAAATCATGAAATGTTCTCTGGTCACATATGGAATTCCCCCAAGATATGCATGTATTTCCAAGTGTAGATAATTGGTAGATCATTCTGGGTATATTTATAAAAGCTTTTTTAATGCAAAGCTCTTTAGGCCTAAAATGCGCTTTACTTATCCAGTCACAGATATATGGCTAATGATTAATACATTCAATTTGCTATCTTTTTTAAAGTAACCTTTGGGGGGGCCTTAATGTGTTTTGCTACGTAATGTGTATTTAAGCTTATGTGCTTCTATGCTTGGCATTTATTAGTTGCATGCTCAATTGGTTTTCATCACATTAAGGAAACTCACCATCTGGGTTTGGGTGTGTTTCTCTTGTTTTAACAGTTACCACCCTTCCAGTCTAATTCTTTCCTGTTTTGGCTAGGCAATTCTTTCATGCCTCACTATAAGAAGTACTTGTTTATTCCACCTTGCCTTGCTAAATTCCTCTGAACAAGCCAAAGATCTGATCAGTGTTCTGTGTCTCGCCTTCCTTTTGGTCAGTAGCCAGTCCTACTAGGCATGACATGTTCCCGTCTCTTTTCTTATTTCTCCAGGCTTTTGTAACTAATCTCACACACACACACACACACACACACACACACACACACACACACCCCACACACAAATACATTTCTAGTTTCAGTGGACTTGAATGCTATAAATGAGCACAATTCCAACCGTCCTTAAAGAAATGAAGCTTTCCGACCTAGTATCCTCCACATGTGTTAGTGTTAGGAGTCCAATTCTGATGAGAGAAGGGGAAGGGAGGGAGGGAGGGAGAGAGAGAGAGAGGAAAGAAGGGAGAGAATTCCATGAATATCAGCCCAAGGCAGAGAGAGAGGAGCCTGAATAATGGCTGTATTGACTGGAATTGTAATCCTGAATGAGGGCACTAGATTGGGAAGACTGGTCTAATGTAGCTGGTAGTTTCTTGCTTGTTGCAAACACTATGTTCCTATTTTCTAAACCATGCAAGGATGGACAATCCATTTCCTAGACCCATAAATAGATTGAGCCTAATTTCACAAAACACTTGGCCTCTTTTACAAATGATTGATTTGACCTCTGTTAACTGCTATAAATCCTTCTATTCTTAGGAGTGAAAGAAGAGTGGGGAAGGGAGAGAGAGAGAGAGAGAGAGAGAGAGAAAGGGAGAGAGGGAGAGGGAGGGAGAGGGGGAAGGGAGGGAGGGGGAACACTGATATATTGGAAAATTAAAGAGAATTGGTGGTTCTATACATATACTTCCTCCTTCAGCCATATGAGTCATTCACCAATTATTCTGGAGGTAATATGGCCTCATCTGACAAAGAAAATCTCACCTCTGCCATATAGTTCAGTCTTGATAAGTGACATTTCAGGCTGTATATAATTCTCACATTGCTGGAATTAGGTCATATATCTTACCAACAGTCAGCGTCATAGCTGCATTCTTATTTTTATTATTTTATTTTATTTTATTCTAATTTAGGCAGCATGTTATATACAAAACAACTTTGGACATTTTTCTTGGCTGAAAACAATGGGCAGCTCAAAAAAATTGTTTTGGATTGGTGAAGTTGCGTTTATGAGGATTCATCTGGGTTCTTTCCTGTGTGAAAGTGATTCAAGCTGAAGACTTACAAAATCCATATTGCATATAAGAAGCTCGACATGCAAATACAGTATTCTTCCATTTGTAGCATGGAAGAGGAATACCAAGCACCATGGTCAACAGCAATCAGTGCATCCAGCTTTCCCCCTTGAATGTATAGGTAGGCAGCGTTACTCGTTGTTTCCATGCCACTGTTTCTGCAAGATGTTTGAAACCCATTAATTGAGCAGAGTATCCCCACAACTTCCCCTAACTTCTAATTATAACCCAGTTATTTCAAGACAGAAATGTAGCCAGTTATGTACACATAACTGGCTACATTTTGACATCCGATTTACCAGTTTGGCCACACTTGACATCCGATTTACTGGGGTTGTGCAGAGCTTCAATTCAGCCATTGACTTCAAAGTGAATTTGACTGACTCTCCAAATCAGCTTGGCTTTCTGAATGGAATTGGGAAGCCAAATCAACCACTGATACAATTCAGCTTCTGACTTGATCTTCTCTCAACAGTTGAGAAGGATATATGCCTTTGGAGTCAATTCAGATCAACCCAATTCCACCAGAAGTGTCGGAAAGATGGAATGGGCCTGTGTTTTTTGGGGGGTATAGATTCAGGACTTCATTTTCAAGACTGTGCCTGCCATCTGGTAGATTTTGACCCCAAGTGCCACTGTATCCCGCACTTCAGTGTTCACACCCTGATTTGATTCAAATACCTGTTTGTATTGCCAGTCTTGAAGAGCTCTTTTAAAATCGTCAAGATGCAAAATGTTACAGAAATAATTGCAGGCAAGAGGTCTCCAGAAGGGTTATTGGAAGCACATTAATAAATTCAGCCTAGTAAATAAGAACATGCTGTGCTTTTATATGGCATTGCATCCTTACAAAGTGGAACAGCATGACTTCCCATACACAAAGAGAGAAGGAAAGAATCATGCATTTAAACACTATATCCATCTTAGTATATTATATTGTCACCTGTAACTAGCATTTCGATAATATCATGTAATACTCCGATAAATACTGTGATACATTATTAATGCTACATGCTGTCACTATAATGTCACTCCATTAATTTTTTTCAGCATTCCAATGGGTGGTTGAATTATTCTAAATCTAATGTTCTAATGTATTCATATCCCTCTGCTGACTAGCTGAACAGATTTAGAAAATATTTTCCTCTCTGTAATTTTCACTTTAGAAGCTGCACTGTACAATGAATTATTGTACCATTGAGATGAGATCTACTATCTGCAGAAAAACCACCATTTCCGTCTATAGCCAAAATATAAAAACAGTCTTTCATTATTTGTACATGTCTATCCTGGGGACTAATGTAATACACTATTAACATAATATGCCATGAATAGGAACAAATTGTTTTATATACATAAAAAGCACCATTTGAAAACACAGCCACTTTATCAACAAACTACAGCTAGTTTATGGCTCTAAATAGATTTTGTCAATTATTGTCCTGAATGCACTGTGAGAATTTGTGTAAGTTACTCTATTAGTGCAATTTATGGAAATTGTACCATGCAAATTGATTGTAAATCGAGTCCTTTATTTTTCATTCTCCCGTGTTTCAGTTTGGATTAGTTAAGTGCCCATATTCTAACTTAGCAACGCTTTATGAATTTTTAAAGGGACACTCATTTTAGTTGGTGAACTTCTGACTTACATCCCTAACTGGAGAATCTTGCTCCTAGCCATTCATACCTTATTGATTATTCTTAAGGAAACAATTTTTAAGGCTAAACTCATAGAATGATTGAGATACCATATATTTCTACATCTTCTCCAGCCCTGGGCTCCGATGTTAACATTAAATGTACAGCACTTGACTTTGGCAACTAAGACCTATAACAAAATATTGTATTATTGAAGGATTTTCTTTAGAATTCCAGCTATCCATGATTTCTTCCATTTCATTTCCTCAACTTTTACACACACATGTGTACACACACAGCCTATACTATTAATGTTTTGAGGCTATGAACAAGCTTATTCTTCATTGGGCAAAGGAATGAAGGTTTTCACAAAGTTTTCCTTAAAAAGCATTCAGATATGCTTCTGAAAACTTTTGGGTGATCCAAAACCTGTGGACACTTCCTTCTTATGTATGGATGGTGCTAGTATGGCTACCTAAGTATCAGAAGCATCCATGGATGGTAAACAATATCAACATGGCAGACACAACTGGGAAATCAAATTCTCAGTTCTTTTCAATATATATACATGTATTAGATGCATATATAAAAGAGCAGTGCTTTGCTCATCTGGCCACATTCAGCTCTTTTGATGTCATTAACACACACCTCCACAAATGCCCAGATTAAAAAAACTGAAGCTTATTGGTTACCACAGACCTGCAGTTATATGTGGCCCACTCAATATTTTTATATGGCTTATAGACCTCAACAATCTGAAAACCAACAGCACTATTTCTCGCCATTTTGAAGTGAGAAAAAAATGAAAAATGTAGGGCATGTTCCAAATTCTACCTTAAAATCTTGCCCCACCCATTTGTGTGATGTGACCCCACCCATTTTATGGCTCTCAGCCCACTATGTTATAAAGTAGCCAAACCAGGGGTGGGTTCTACTTACCTTTACTACCGGTTCGCAATGGGGCTGTGCGCACGCACTTCATTCACACATGAGCATGCTCTTCTGTGCATGCGCAGAAGCTTCCAGATGATGTCCAGGTCAGTGGGTGGAGCCTCCTGCCAGTTTTACTACCAGTTCTTGCAAACCAGTCTGAATGGGGGCAACCCACCACTGAGCCAAACATTTATAAATGTAGATGTAGGAGATGACCAGGCTGAGCACGGAGGGAGGAGTCAAGCACATCTTCAGTTTGGAGTCCCTTCTTGCCCACAAGAGATTTAAGTTCTGCCACCAATTGCCTCCCACCGGCCGGTTCGCTCCCACAGAGAGGGCCTCCTCAGGGTGCCGTCAGCCAGACAATGCCGGCTGGCGACCCCCAGGGGGAGAGCGTTCTCTGTGGTAGCCCCCACCCTCTGGAACGATCTTCCTCCAGAACTGAGAACAATTGCCGACCTCCGGACTTTTCATCGGGCTCTGAAGACTTATCTCTTTCAACTTGCCAGACTTGCCTGATCCCTTCTACTTTTTAAAATTTTTAGAGTTTTATTCTGTTTTAAATTCTCAGCTGAATTTATATTTGTTTTTAGTACGATTTTAACTTTTTTGTATTGGTTTTTTAGCTGGCTGTTCACCGCCCTGAGTCTGTCAGGAGAAGGGTGGTATATAAATCTAATAAATAAATAAATAAATAAATTCCATTAGTTCTTATCTACCACTTGACTGTTAGTAGTTCAGATTCATGGAATAAATTTGTACTCAGTTGAATAACCCTGGTTCCTGATTTCTTGTGCTTGGCAATATAATTGATATTGAGATATCATAGTATGACACCATAACATCTTCGGGACCGCTTTCTGCCACCAATAGCCTCTCACCAACCAGTCCGTTCCCACAGAGAAGGGCTCCTCAGGGTGCTGTCAGCCAAACAGTGTTGACTGGCGGCCCCCAGGGGGAGAGCCTTCTCTGTGGGGCACCTGCCATCTGGAACGAGCTCCCCCCTGAGATAAGAATGATATAGGACCTACATACCTTCCGCCGTGCCCTAAAAATGTTCCTATTTCAACAGGCTGGTCTGGCTTAAATCTCCCCTTTATAATGGGTTTTTAAATGTTTTGTAAAATTGGATTTTAAATTGTTTCAGCCTAATTATTTAATTTATTTTAAATATTTTTAACTTTTGTATGTCATTGTATTTTATTCGGCTGTGCACTGCCCTGAGTCCCTTCTGGGAGTAGGGCGGTATATAAGTTTGATTAAATAAATTAAATAAATAAATAAATAAATAATGCTTTGCATTTCTCCATTTTAGTTTCATAAGGGTTTTCTATCCCAAAGAAAAGGGAGGCAAGGAAATATCTCAAGATGGATTCACAGACATAATTAACGACAGTGCATTAAAAAAAATACTTGAATGAAAAAGAAAAAAAATATTTTCACACATATGCAAAATACATATTTTTCACAGCCTTTGGTTATTGCTCTCTCTTTTGCTCCCACTGCTAAACGGCTTTCCAAATTGAATACCATCTGTGGAATCTCGCCCTCAGCCATCATCTTTTGCTCCTCCAAAATTAAACCCTTTTGGCATATGCAAGAGATGAAAAAGAACCACTTGTTAGTTAAGGTTTATTACAGTCAGAAAGGACCAACATAAAATTAATAAACATGCCCCAAAATGAGAAAATACATATTCAACACAAAATACAAAATCAATGAAAGTTTTTTTTTAATTCACAAATAAATGCTAAGCAGATGAAACTTTTCCACCTTTGTCAGAAAGGATAACATGGATTTGAGAAGGATAACATGAATTGGGGAGCCAGAAATGCTAAACTCTGTACAGCAAGAGCAATAAAGCCGAAATTAGCTATTTTTCAAAAGATTTCTACACATCTGTCCATCAAACCAAGTATAACCCTTGTTTGTCACCTGACCAACCAGACCAGGTGGGAGAGTCTATTAGGATTGAATGTCATCCATCTCCCCTTCATACGACGTTAATTGTACGAAGAAAGATTGTCAGCTGTACTAGGCAATACCTCCAGATTAACCCTGAGACTGAAAGGCATTGATTTTCTTGGCAGTCTCTTGCCTTTCATTGAGATGGAGAAAGGATGTTTGGATTCCATCAGGGCTTAGTAAAGACTCCATGCCTTTTCTATTGGCCCTTCAGCCACTTTTTCTCAAAAGTCTACAGTGGGTGGGAGGAGATAATTATTTGGATAAAAACCAAAAGAAAGCAGAAAGTACACTTGTCTTGAACAATGCAAAAGCAGGTAAAAGGCTGTCTGCTTAAATCCAAAAGGCAGAATAAATAGAGATCCTCTGATGCTGAACATAAAAATTTAAATTTTCGTATACTATGTATGTATGAGAATTATTTATTCTTCCTCAATTAAAGAAAGAAAGCTTTAACAGGCTGAAGTTTCTTGCAGGTGAATTAGAACCAATAAAGGGCAAAATTCCTTTCCCAATATTAATTGAAATGAGGAGTCCTTGATACTCTCTGAACTTGGTTATTTTCTTGCAGATGCTTCATTATCCAAACTAGGTAACATCATCAGTACTAAAAGCTCAAACCCTTTTGTAGTTGTTGGATTTAACCATGGTCAGTTAGGATTTATTTTGGCTCAATAATTATCGTGGAATTTCTTTTTCAGAAGGAGTTTACTTTCTGTTCCCTGTGAAGAACTGAAAAGTTGTTGGGATGGAGTTGCAAAGGGATGCAGAAATTGCAGCAGAAAATCATGAATGCTTTTGAAGAGTAACATGAACTGTCATTGTTGGACAATGCAACTTGCCTGCTGAAGTTAACCTTTTTTCAAAAGTCTAACCATTGCTGCTCTCTGTTCTTTTTCATTTCCTGCCTAGTTACATCGTCTTCTTGCTTCAATCCTTTGTGTATTTTCTATTCTTCCCCATGCTACTATCAATTACTTTTTTCATCTGCTTTTCATCTTTTTTCACTGCTTCTGCTAAAATTTAGTGAGAAAGGTATATAGGTGTTTATAGTGTTGTTTTGTATGGCAGACTGATTTTCCTATGAAAGAGAGAAATCTGTATTTTTATGCTTTCTTCTATCTATTCTTCCTTTAGTATAGAGGTGGTGTAATGGTTCAGCTCATCAAGTAATTTCTAATTTAATGCATAAATTATAAACTAGGTATTCCAGGTGACATGAACAGTTCTGAAAATGAATTATTTTGATTCTTATTATAAATTGTTCAGTACTAATAAAGATGCAGAAGGGAAGCAGAAACATATATGAGATATGACAATGAAGCTAAAATTTATCCACTCAAAGTTAATCTGACTTTGATTATTCTTTGATTTGTTTAAAATGTGCGTATGACCCAGATCTTAAGGAAGAGAGGAATAGGAAACAATTAAGGAATAACATTGATGATGTTATTGATGATAACATTGTAATGTAACATGATTACATTAGGTGTAGATGTGTTAATCAACCAGTAAATATAATTCAAAATTATAATAAAGAGCCTTGGAATAATTTCCTCGTGGATTTAATTGAATAGAAACTCCAATATTTTCTACCCTTTGTCTGTATCAACATCAGTGATGCCATGCATGTTCACCATCCTCCTTGGAGAATATTTTTATTGATCATAGCACATTTTCCTTCCACACTGTAATTCCACCTTTTCTTGGTTTATTAGTTATAGGTAAAACACAGTTGTTAGAACAATGCATATCAAATCAACACAAATTTCAATATTTATATAACATTATAACAACAAATGAAATATATGGGGGGGAATTGACAAAGTGAAAAACTATAAATCAGACTTAGTAAAACTACACATAATGACTTGTTGAAGGATAATGAAGATCTTGTGGTAGTTAAATAGTTTACCAAATTTTCTACTGAAAAAATGTTAAGTATTGCAAACACATTTCAGGTTTCTTGTCTTTTAATTGCATAGCTATAAATTTGAATTGACCATTTCAGCATTGCTTCCCCCTGCTTCTTATGCTTTGGCAGGTTTGATTGTTTTAGCAAAAAGTTTGAAAAATCAGACTAGATAGGGATGATTGGATCCATGTTTAAGAGCCTTTAAAAAGTCATTTGTTCACAACCAAGAAATGTTTAAAATTATGCTGATGGAAAATGAGGCATGATAGATAGATGCTCCTGATATTGGTAAAAAGAGTTACTTTCCTTTCAAAGGATCTGTTGTGTAGCACTAGATTTTTCCAAGATAATATAGAAGCTTGGGGAATTTAGGGTGGAAAATGTTTATTTTCACTTTTTCAGAATGATCTTCCATAGAATTATTCTGTAGGATTTAGCATGGAATCAAGTGATGCCCTGCCCTCTGCTTGAGATGACAGAGATAAATAGAAGTGTATTTATTAATTAGAAACAACTCCCATTTCTAAAGTCCATGAAATTGTATGGTATCGAGAATATTAAACAAACTGATAGTTAATATAAAGTTTTTCTGTATATTAATCCTGTTGATAAGAAATATGTCATGGATCTTCAGGAACACCAAAGCATCTCCTTTTTGACCAATACAGCATTTCGGATTTGAATTCCAAAAGTTTTTTGATAGCACATGGGAGCAGAAATACATCTCCAGTGTTTGCAACACTGTAAAGCAAGTGTATCCTTTCCTGGAATGATATGATGATCCCAGAAATATACACAACTAATTTTGGATCATACAATACTTCAGATTTGCTCTCCAGAAGGTGTTTCAGTATTTTTGCAACAGCTGAAGATCAAATCTGAAGTGCCCACATCCCTATCACCTAGGAAAAACCCAAAGAAATCTCTCCTAAACCTTCCAAAATCCAAAGAGCATTGCTTTATTACCAGGATATATTTCAGATTTTCTATCACATGTGATGCACTCCACAAATGAGTTGGAATTGATCCTTCCACTTTGTTTTTGCATTTCATTGACTGAGCCTACGCTGGTTTCAGTAACATTCTGAGAATTGCACTTTTTGATAGGAAGAGATTTTCAGCAGACACTTACTATTCACCTGAACCAAATGGGCAAAATACCTGTCCTTAAAGTATTGTCCAGTTTTAATTAATTGGTCCTGTTGCCAATGTGACCTTTTCCCTATATAACTTCATCTTAATGATCTCAGCAAGTGTATGGGGCAAGCTAGAAAAAGAAATCATTTTGAACTCTCATTTTTAACAAGTACATTTTGTATTTGTTTGTTCCTTGCACCTAATGCAAACAGAAAACTTGACTTTATAAATAAGGCTTTGCTATAACAATCTAATATCAAATCCCTATGTTTGTCTTCATATCTATTCTATCAGATAAAATTAATTATGACTTTCCAGCACCTAGCTGACCTGGTTCTTAAAAAAGCTAACCAAAGTCAGATTGGGTTAGTACTTAGTACTTGGATGAAAAGTAATAAGGAAATACCACTAGTGTAGATTAGACTGTGATTGTATCATTAGAAAATCTCAGAAAAAGGGAATGACAAACACCATCCATAGTTTTTCCAAGAAAACAACATCATGGATACACCCATGGAATCATCAAGAATCAAGCACAAATCAAGGGAATCATTCATTCATTCATTCCGTCAGTCAGTCAGTCAGTCAGTCATTAATTCATTCATTCTATAAACAACTTCTCCAAGAGACTCTAGGCAGTGTATAGAATCAAAATGTAATAGAATAAAAATAAATATGCAGTAAATAATAACAAACAATAATGGTGCTAAATTTCCACCAGCTGCTTAATTACTGAAATCCTCCTGGGGGGAAAAAACAGTTGTTGTTGTTTTTTTTTTTAAACTATTCCGCAGAACGCTATAATAATAGGGCTTATTTTTATTCTTTCAAAGAGTAGCTACCAATAATGTGCCTCCTCCTATTATACTGCCTGATAGGAGGAGAGTTTCAGCAGACGCTCACTCTTTAACTGAGTCAGGTGGGCAAAATTTACTTGGGTTTCTAAGACTTCCAGAACATTGAACTAAACTCAAAAATATATTGGCAATCGATGCAGGCTCTGTAATCACCGTACTCTGTGAAAATACCATGGTTGTATTGGAATGATTGTCAAACATAATCATTTCTTATATACTGTATGCTTTGTTACTAATGCATACTCCTTCGTATGTTCTGAACATATTGTGAATTTAAGAATGCTGGAAAGAGGATGAAAAAGAGGATGATCCGCAGCAAGGTGGATGGATTCAGTTATAGTGGCGATGGATCTACCATTGGAAGATCTAAACAATAAGTCAAAGACGGATCATTCTGGAGAAAATCTATCTATATATCTTTTAAGAAACACCACCAACTTGATGATAGATGACGTTCATCAGTCAATATATTAGGCCACCTACAAAGATAGATAACTGGGTTAGCTAGAAATGCCTTTGAAAAGTTTAGGAGATTTGGCAGCTATCCTCATTTTGAACAAGTCGACCTTGCCAAA
This sequence comes from Masticophis lateralis, assembly GCA_030761175.1. Classification (NCBI taxonomy): domain Eukaryota; kingdom Metazoa; phylum Chordata; class Lepidosauria; order Squamata; family Colubridae; genus Masticophis; species Masticophis lateralis. The sequence continues at coordinate 66,000,905 of JAUDYJ010000001.1, read as the reverse complement.
CTACATTCTGTTTGTATCTGGGACTACCTTTCTGAACTTTGTAGTGGAGCCAGGTAACTGAAGCAGATAACATCACTTTTGATCCACTGGTTGCCAGCTCATACTTGGGTACTATTTGAAGGTGTATACATTACCACATAGTCCAAAATGGCTTGAGATCAGTTTCATTGCTTGCAGCTGAACAAAGCAACTCAGTTATTGAACTGAACTCTGGAGGTCAGTAGCAAAGGCTCTCCGGCAAACAATTCCATCTGAATAAGACCAGTTGATAAGCAAATAAAGAAGCAGTATCTTTTTCTTGGTGTTTATCAAATCCCACTTCGAGTCATTGATTTCAAAAGTCCTCAGTGAGAGAACAGGCTGTCCATTGTCCCATCTTGTCCCTGGCACTCAGCTTCACTCAAAATAACTACTCCAACCTTCCGGAAGAAGCAACTTTCAGGAGCCAGGATGTTCCTTAAAGGAAACCATTGAATGCTGATAACCCATACAAACTGTGAAACAATCTACAGCTTGGCAGGGAGGAGAGATTACAAGGAAACAATTAAAAATAAGACCAGACATGTTGAACTGTGAAAATGGGGCTGGAACCCTGGCCTTGGTCAGCATCCAAAGAGCTGTTTTGGCAAACTCAGAGATGTACACTTGCCCAACCCAGTACAAATTTGGGGAAATTTATTTTTCTTTGACAGCTCACTAGCCTGGCATAAAATCTGTTGTTTTGAAATCCCCTTTGGTTTCAAAAATGCTTCCAAGTTGAGAAATATAAGGAATGATTCCTAAGCTAGCAGGGGAAAAAATGCCAGGATTCCATAGTGAGGCATGGAATAATTATTTGGGTTGGGCTAACACACACCAACAATTTCATTGTCTGGTTTGAAGGCTATGAAATTGAGAATGTCATTGATTTCTAGAAAGTTCAGTCCAACTGCTGCTGGTCCTAGTAATGGTATCATGCTCTGGATGTTTGGGACAACATTTCCTTCTTGCCATAAATTACCAATATAATTTTTGCTACCACTTTCATTGGCCTCCAAAAATCATCCTATTTTTATGTTTTAATAGCTATGAAGTATGTGTCACCATTAAGTCAGATAAGATGGGAGTAAGGAACATGGTGAACCATTCATGTCCATATATATATCTGAAAGTTTTCATATATTAAACAAAGAACTTGAAAAGCTTCAAAATTACCTCCACTTTCTGGCTGTGCAGGGGGGAAAAACCCACAGAAAATACTGGATTGTCATTGGATCTAACTCGGCGGCTCCAATCTTGAAAAATTGAACTATTTTCTTGCAGAGTATTTCCAACTGTCAGCAATCAAATTGCTATGTTTGCTCTGTTGCCATTTAAACTCGGAAAGAAATACTTAAATTCTTAGCTGTAGCATTGACTTTATTTTGCTGTAATCTTTTTATATCCAATACTCCTTTTATTACTTTGTTTTGCAATATTTTACTGTTATTTTACTGTATTTTATGGGACATGATATTTTATGACCTGTAATTTCAACAATACATTTACTTGCTTACTTACTTACTTATTAATATTCCCTCACTCTGTCCTTATGGTATTTATGTGGGAGTATACTTAACCCTGAACAATAAATCCAAAGCATTTTAAAATATTTTCTTTTTAAAAAACCTGCATAGCAAATAATCACTTGTAAACGCTTCTGTCGGAGGAAGACTTTCAACAATTGCTCTTTCATCTTGCAAGTACATGAGATTAAAGGGAGAGAGAGAAAGAGAGAGAATATTAATCAATGATGAAATTAAAATGAAGAATTTAATTGCTCTGGGTGTGCATGTGAAAATTTTACTTGGCAGGAAAAAAATAATATTGCCACCATTAAATTTCTTTCCTGATACAAGACAATGTGTTGAAATGAACTCAGAGGTCAGCAAATTGAATTCAAAGCACTGAAGCTTGATGTTGTAAGAAAGAAACTGTAGTAACAAAATAAAGCCAAAAAGTCAGATTCATGTAATTTTAGGACCACTTTTTCTCTCAAGTTATTTCTTCAGAATCACCATAGCATTTTGTAACAAATGAGTCCCTTATACCTCTTTCATAAATTTGGAATCACCTGGCAACAACATTTTCTAGAGCCCATAAATTCAAAAATAGCCTTATGTGCCAGAAAGTCCCTTTGATTACTCTCATACACACGTTTACTGAGAAGAAGTGTCACTGTATCATTTCTACGACAATCTCCAGCCCAGGCATAAATACTATGCTTCAGATACACCATATATCACATACAGGGAGGGAGGGAAAAGATGTAAGGAATATCTATTACTTACAACTTGAACTCATCTTCCTTCCTTACAAATTGAACACACGGACCACATAAAGAGTTTTGTAATGCCCTCTGAAAAATTGTCTCAGAAGTAGACTCCTGAAAAAAAAATCTGATTGAAAAGCACCATAGGCCAGATCTGTCAACGGTGAGAGTTTTGAGTTAATTTCCTCACCATGTGTTCATTTTTAACTGTGATTTTCAAAATTGAGGAAACCTAAACCAAACCTAACTAATAGAGTCATGTTTTTCAATTCCAGTGACAGCTGCTTTAAAAAAAAAACTCTATGGTGCTTCTTGATGATATAGCAGTCATTTAAGAGAACTTCTGTGTGAGTGTTTTTTTTCAAAGAGCCCCATCCAAAATATGTTTTTGGCAGACATGAGGATTGAGTGGGATTTAAGAAAACTTTTCTCTTGTCCCATTTTAAGCTGAAAGCTGGACATTAAGATTTGGTTTAATTCTAATAGCTAAACCTCCCTTCCATTAACTGATCAAAACCTTCCAAAAAACAACTTAAAATAGTTGTCATCACTAAAAATTTATGGAAAGAATTTCATGTAAAATTTCATGGAAAGAGTTTCATACTAGTATTTGCCCTATCAATAAATTTTACCTGATGTCTTCTGTGGATGAATTGCTTTGGCTGATAGCCCCATTGAATATTAGTTGGGTGATGTCCAGAGAACCTTGTTTCTCTCCTGAATTTCCTTGTAGAATTAAGTCAGGTCAACTTACGATCTTCGAATTGCTGTCATGCTGCAGCCAATAAGAAGGATTTCAAAATATGACTTGAAGGTTGAAATGCATGACAAAAAAGTGAAGCAATGCAGAGGGGTTTGAAAGAATGCAAAAAAATAAGGCTAGAATCCCATGAAAAAGGATTCCGGTATTTGAGAGGCAACATTGAAAAAAAGGATTTACTGTCAGGTAAGATGTAACTATCCTAGAAGTTTATCTTATGCAAAAAAAAAAGTAGCTTTTCAACTGCTATCAAGAAATATCTGCCGAAAGTGTTTTAAACAGGATGGCAGAGAATTTTTGATTGCTGCACTTCAATCCACATGTAAATCATCACGGTTCAAAGCCTTTGGTGATGGTGCTTTTTTGTATGTGATACTTCCTGAAGCTTTCCGAGTAAGTAAAAGATTTGGAATATGCCAGCAAAAAAGTCTTTCTTGACTTGTCTTCTAGGAAATAAAAAAATACTAAGAAGTAACAAATAAACCCTACTTCTTGTATTCTCCAATGTTCTGACTATCATGGAAAGTAAAAGTTTGTATATAGCTGCCTATTATTTAAAAGTAAAGCCTGAAATCAACAGAAGAATAACACAACAGACTTCAAAAGAATTGCTTGTCCATTATAACCAATTATGAAATTCAGCACTTAAGGTTTTGTTTACTTTAAAACAAACCAGATTTTCAGTTTAGGAAAAGGAAGAATAGATAAATCTTCAATATAAGTGCATACGTGATGGGAATCTCTTTGGAAATAGGTTTTGAATAAGTTTAATTACAATATTTCTTTTGTCACCTCCCCTCCCCCTTTTAAATGCTTTACTATTATTTTTTTTTCAGTTTTCCCCTATTTATATTACTGTGGAATCTTGTATAGCCTTTTTTCATCGTTAATGGTATCTTTGTTTTACCTTATTATGGTCTCTTTTCCCTAAAGGCAGTTACAGGTGTCTGGACATTACAACTACAATTGAGGCCGGATTCTCCATTGCTAAAGAGAGCAGTTGTTAAACTGTTAAAGTCACTAAACAAATGGTATAAGTTGAGGACTACCTGTATTTCATAAATAAAAGCATGCCTCAACTTTTTAAATACTGTGCTGCTGTTATTCTGACCTTGACTCAGGATCATGTTAGATCCTTACAATAGAAAATGATTTGGTTTCTATAAAGATGTCATTTTCTGCATTAAAAAGGAAAAGTCTGAAAAGATAAACTTTTTATACCAATTGAAGACACTGAACCTGAAGTAACATTTTAGCAAGAAACTCATATTTGCCTGACAAAAAGCATTGACTTACATGGAATGAGCTGATCAGGTAACACAAGTGGTTATTCTGAAATAGCCGGAGGACTATCTATAATAATTAAGAATTCTTCAAATGTTATAGTTGAATAAGAACTTGTGGATGGTTATTATTTAATTTTGGCTGTAAGCAAAGTGATAATTGGATGGCTTTAATACATTTTATGGCCCGATCATAGAAATACAGGATACTTCACATAATTGTTCTGCAAATACAAATGTCAGAATTTTCATTTATAATTGTGGCTTGGGATAAAGTTTGCAAGAAGAATCATTTACAGGATTGCAGTGTGGTCTGTTCATATATTCAACCATTAATTTGGTTGTTACATGGAGACAACTAAACTAAATAAGAAAATACTTGCTTTTCGACTCCTCGGAGCACATGTTCTTCCTTGGCATTATTTTTTAATGTTTCACTGAATAAGATTTGGTAGATTCTGACACTTATGGACAATAAGAAGTGTCAGAGAAATATTGTAGAAGGCAGAGCAGGGCAAAACAAGAAGTTCCTTCCAATTTCTGCAAGGGTCAAAGGATGCTGCCTGAAGGAAGGAAGAAGCAGGCTATCTGCATGATGACACAAAGTGCTTCAACAGCATTGATTGCACAACTTCTTTGCCTCAACCAAGAGAATTATCCATGCAACACCAAAGGTCTTCAGACAACTCAAAGTAACTCCTCACTGGCCTATTAGGGCATGTAATGTTCAGTTAAAATAGAACTTTTTAAGCATCTCACTGTCTACAGAATATAAACCATTATACTTTCCATGCTCTAGACGCAATCAAAGAATCTCAAAAGAGAACAAGAATTAAGTTCTTGATTTTTTTAAAAAATATGTTCTATAGATTCTGTTATAACAATTTTTCATACTCCAGAAGTAATGGTACTAGTATTTTATAACAAATGTCCAAGAAGTACAAGATGATTGTCAACTTCAAAACGGATCAGGCCTGCAGTAGCCATCATTCCGTTTCTCAGCTTGCCAAACAGTATGGGAGGGGGGAGAGGCTGGAATGTCAGACCAGACAATAACAATAGATCATCCCGTGGGAACCAAGGTCATCTCAACAGATGCTGGCCAGAGACTGGGAGGAGTTGCCAAGGAGATGCCAGAACACCTAATTGGAAAATGTGACCTGTGATAATGAAGGAAGGGGTTATCTATTCTTTAATTATTCTAAAACTGCGAGAAGGAATTAGAGTTGATTTTTGCTTTCATGCGTGTTGAAATGATGTACTCAATAAAACAGTTCCTTGAGAAAGCATTTTGTCTCAAAGTGCTGAATTGGTTGGGTTCATTAGTCGGAACCTTGATAATGATATTTTAATAGCAATATCACTTAGACTTATATACAACTCCACAGTTGTATATACAGCACTCTCTGGGCAGTTTACAATGTCAGCATATTGTCCCCAACAATCTGGATCCTTATTTTACTGACCTCAGAAAGATAGAAGGCTGTCAACTTTGAGCCAGTCAGAATAGAATTCCTAGCTGTGGGCACAGTTAGCCTGCAATACTGCATTTTACCCCACGGTGCCACCACAGCTCACAGCATTAAGAGTCATGGTGGTGCAGTGGTTAGAATGCTGTACTTCTGCTGACTGCCATCTGCGAGAAGTTTGGCAGTTTGAATCTCACCAGACTCAAGGTTGACTCAGCCTTCCATTCTTCCGAGGTTGGTAAAATGAGGACCCCGATTGTTGGGGGCAATATGCTGACTCTGTAACTGCTTAGAGAGGGCTGTAAAGTACTGTGAAGTGGTATATAAGTCTAAGTGCTATCGCTATTGTTATTAAATAACCCTCAGTTTGTTGTTCGATAAAATAAAATAAAGATGTTCCAATGTTTTCAATAATAAATATATGATTAATAAATGTGAAGATGCATTGGCATGTATTTAAACCTTTTGTAAGGCCATAATGTGGAACCAGTTTGGTATAGATGCCTCATGGAAGAAAAAAAATGAAATAAATTTACTGTAATGAAGAATTTAAATACATATATAGAAAGAAAGTAAAGTTTGGAATTGTATCACATCTTTAGATCTACCCTGTATCAATTGTATGTTTTGAACATGGAATACTGACTATAGCACATTAGGTAAAGATAAAGGTCCCCCTTGTACATATGTGCTAGTCTTTCCCAACTCTAGGGGGTGGCGCTCATCTACATTTCAAAGCCAAAGAGCCAGCGCTATCCAAAGACGTCTCCGTGGTCATGTGGCCAGCATGACTAAATGCCAAAGATGCACGGAATGCTGATACCTTCCCACCAAAAGTAGTCCCTATTTTTCTACTTGCATTTTTACATGCTTTTAAACTGCTAGGTTAGCAGAAGCTGGGACAAGTAACAGGAGCGGCACTAGGGATTCAAACCGCTGAAGTGCCGACCTTTCGATCGACAAGCTCAATGTCTTAGCCACTGAGCCACCACCTTCCCAGCACATTAGGTGGAAAAGGGGGACAAGTTAAGAAGACATATGTTTAACTTGTGAAATGAAATAATTAAAACAACTTAAAGTCATACCCATAAAAAGACTCCAGCAAGCCAGTGCATAAGGATTTAAGTGTAGGTCTAAATATGTCCATTTTATATGCAACTTTAAAGCTCAAAGTACAAATAGCAATTGAGCAGATGGATAGTTTTTAAAGAGAATAAAACTTCCTATGATGTCTTATATTCATTCAAAGGATTTAGCTGTGCCTCTAACAGTGCAGGGAGATATTTGTCACAAGTGAATCTACATAATCTAGGGAGGCCCCTGGATCAGTAGGTTTGAATGGAAATACAATTATTATCATCTTAAAACAAAGTTAGTTCATAGAAAAATATTTAGGGACTCTACTGGGCTTCTCAACAGATATTTAAAAGGTCTGGTATTGATCTTCTTGGGTTGTAGGCACAATTAAATTGAAGTTACATTTATTCTCCTGCTTTAATCATGTCTCCTGGCAGAATTTTATGGCTGAATTTTCTTACTAGGGTGACCAAAGCAAAGATTGAACAATAGGATTCTGGGCATTTGTTTTTTAAAAAAAATGAGTTGGAACATCTTTTATAGACCTAATTATTACATATTTATATTGTATTTGATTTAGATGCTTTCAATTTTTTTTTAATCTTAGTTTTTGGTATTTGACTTATTGTACCTTGTTTTGTTTCATGTATTTTGCTATTCTGTTCTATTCTGTTAAAGCAATTAAGAAATAGAGCTGGCTTCAAATACAACCTTAACTAAAGAGATTTTTGTCCCAGAGAAGTACAATTTAAAGGAGAACATTGTGGCCATGTCCTGTGGCAGAAAGCTTTGTTTATGAGACTATTATACTTTTAAAATGTTGAAGCTGACAAAATAAAAAGTACTGCAATTTTCTATATAGTAAGCATTTTTCACCCAACTGGCTATTAGATAGCTCTCAAACATTTGGCTTCTTCTATTAGACATAGATAAGAAAAATAATTTAGAAGCATACAGTAGAATTTCAGCAAACTACTTAGAGCACAGCTACCATGCATTCTTCAGAGGTAATAATGTCTCTTTTATACCAATTTTACTCATTTTTCTAGCATTTAGACATAATATATATCATATTGTGTTAGGTTTGTTGTGTTATGTTGTGTTGTGTTATGTTACATTTTTTTTAACTTTACATTATGTTACATTATTTTACAATATACATTAGGCTTGTTCAGACATGCATATGTGAACTTTGACAGTGTCAAATCATTTTAGTAGATGTCAACAGGTCTCAAAGTGAGGTTTTCCACAGCACATATCTAGGAGGTATCTCTTAGATATGTGTTGTGGAAAACCTCACTTTGATACCAATATTTGTCATAAAAGTCACAACAATCAGATTCATCTTGGATTCTAATTAAATTAAATTCATTTCTATTTCTGCTTTTAGATCAGCCCCCAGCATGGTTTGGGCAAGAGGAAGAGGCTCTGATTATTATAATTCATTAATCTATCTGAACAACTTAGCTACATTTCTATGCCATACAACTTCACAGCATCGATATTTTGCTTATAATACTTGCTTACGATATGTGTTGATTTTTTTTTTTATTTGATTTATATGCCGCCCTTCTCCGGAGACTCAGGGTGGCTTACAATGCGTTAAGCAATAGCCTTCATACTTTTGTATATTCATACAAAGTCAGCTTATTGCCCCAACAAACTGGGTCCTCAATTTACCTACCTCAGAAAGGATGGAAGGCTGAGTCAACCTTGAGCCTGGTGAGATTCGAACTTACAGTAATTTCAGACAGCTGGTGTTAATCACAATGCTTTTAGTCTGCTGAGCTATCCAGGCTAGATTTTTCAGTATTATATCATGTGTGTGTGTGTGTGTGTGCACGGGCGCATTTCTATCGAGGCACCTGGTCTACCCCAGCATGTGGGAGGGAGCATACTACATCCCTTTCACCTTTCAACTCCAATCCAGGAGCCCTCAAGCAGTCGCGTTCACAATTTATTTCTTTATCAGTGAAATATAAATTATATATATATATATATATATATATATATATATATATATATATATATATATATATATATATATATATGTATGTATATCCCTTTTGTTTGTGTTTCTGTCTCCTTATTCAAAATCAACTTGATACTGGAGAGATTCTTGCCAGTAGCTTTCATAAATTCTTTTCCATCATGAATGTTTTCCAGATCATAAAAATTGAAGTAAGATAAGATGTAGTATAGTAATATTGATGTTCACAGGGGAAAGTACTTCATCTGCATATAAAAGAACAAAGGATTCTCCTTCTGTATAGCAGCAGATCAAACAGTTCTTATCTTAAATACCGAGAATCTCATTGAAAGAGATGTTCAAAAGGGCATGGTGCTTGTAAACCTTGACCACCTTTCCACCTTGAAAAAGATATGTGTGCCTCCCAACACCATTTCATTTTATGTGGGAAATCATGTAAATTAATATATATATATATATTGAACTATTTTGTCCTGATGAACAGATACTAGATTAAAACGGATACAAATCAGTGTATCATATCATTTGAAAGGCATATTTATAAATCAGGTGAAATATAAAAAGCAGCTTTTCCTCTCCTAAATCTACATTGTATATTTTACTCTTCTTTGACCTTCAGCAATCCAAAGTATCTAAGATACAAATAATAATAAAGATAAAAGACTTATGAGATTATCAAGAAAGCTGTTAGGGGTTCTTCAACTCTGAGAACTACCATCTGTTTTGCTGTTCTCTGTGAGTCAACACATTTCAGAATTTTAGACAACTCTGAGAGGATGTTTTTTTTAAAAAAAAATCCTTTAAATGTCATCTACATTAAAACTCAATCACTGTGTTGATTCTCCATGGCAATAGAACAGCAGAATTATGCTCAAGAACAGAGCAGTGTGCATTCCCATCCATTATTTTGGAATGTTTATCTTTGTGTTTTTGTTTTTTTAATGCAGAGACATCAGCTATATAGCACACTGTGAATCTATCTGTTCAGAGAGATGAATGAATCTGACAAGTTCAATGCCATTCAATTTCTCATTTCCCAGTATTAGCTTTGTTCTATTGCATAGCTATTTGAGTCCTTCTGTTTAACAAATTATAAAACCCACAATGTCAGGAAACTGTATTTGATAACTTACCCTTTCCCCATCCTTGTTTTCTATCCTTGGCATTATGGTACCGCACAAAAGGGATAATAGTTAATGCAAATTTGATGTCAAAACAGAAAACAAGGATAGCAAACAATAGTTCAGCAGAATTTAAGAGGGTTATTTTTTTTCTCTCTCTAAGGCTGCAATGAGTAGTTGTATAACATGAGAGCTTGAGGAGAGAACAAGAAGAAATAAAACTTTCTACTGGTCCAGAATTCAGGTCCAGGTAATTTCTGCTTTTCCAGAAATTCAGCCCCATGATCTGGAAATAGATTACATCAGAAGTTTCATAGGCTTGATATTGCTAGATTACTTGCTTTATGTAGCACAAGGAAGGAGTCACATATATGCAGAAGATCTTTCTACCATAGAAATTAAGAGAGAGAGAGAGAGAGAGAGAGAGAGAGAGAGAGAGAGAGAGAGAGAGAGAGAGAGAGAGAGAGAGAGAGAGAGAGAGAGAGAGAGAGAGAGTGTCCCAGCATTTAAGTTTTAAGTCATTTCCTCCTGTTCATTCAAGCCCAAAAACTTTTGACTGGTTTTTCCCAGCCATAAGGCACCTGCTGAATATTTAAAGAATTTCTAGATTAGACATGATTGTAGACAAAAATGAAGCCATACATTGATTGTCTACTACTAGTGCTAATATATAAAAGATTTTTATAGTCTCAAGGTTTAAACTCTAGCCTTCTTTTTCCAACTTCTTAAATAACAGATACCTAGGTCATCTATGATAGCCTTGAATGGCAATAATTATTGCATGTTTTCATCGACAATCATCTCTAGTTTGGAATTCTTGCCTAACCTGTTTTAACCTTTATATATTGGAGGTGACACTTCAATTAATGCTAGATTTTATTAAGTCAAAGAAAGGCTATATCATGGTGGTTTCTTCACCATGGACCATGGACCTCCTTTAAATATCTTTTATGGCCACAGACCATGGCCCTCCAAGATTTTACTCAAGATTTAGGTCATAATATTTCTTCAACCATTCATGGACCCCCTGTGATGACATTGTGGGGGGCCCAGGGGTCCGCAGAATCACTGCTATACTATATTGAATGTCAACAGAGGAAGCAATTATCTGTAAAGAAGGGAATCAAATAATATGAAAAACACAATGAACAAGAATGGTAAAGAAGAGTTGTTGATGACATTTAGCCTGATTAAAATCCAGAATCAGATTTCAGGTGCTTGGTAAAGAAATAGGCTCTGAAGCCTGAAGAGGATGAAAGATTGGCAGCATTGGGGGACAGGAGATCAGACAGAAGGTTCTTCAAAGGCAGAGAAAAAAGTTGTGGTAGTTGGTGATCCACAATGAGAACCAAAACAAATGTGTTGCAGTTAAGCCCATCAGCTTGTAAAGTATGTTGTGTGGTTGCTTGCTAGGAGCAAGGAGCAAGTTTATAAGGCTTATAAACTGACAGTTAACCCTTTCCATTCAAGCATGCAGGGGAAACAATACTGCAGATATATAGCTACAACTATATCACTTTCTACTCTGAAGAACTATGAAAAAAAAATTAAGGATCCTTAAGAACACATGTTATGCTCTCATCCATCTTTAAAATCCAGGAAATTGGACCAGAACATATTGAAAAATAAATAACTGATTTCACAAATGATATCTGAGAGGGAAACAGATCTGGTTTCCTGGATCATGCTTGACTGCAAAGGGTTTAAACTGAATCTACAGGGAAGAGAGAGGGGGGAGGGAGGGGGAGAGAGAGAAGAGGGAGAGGGAGAGAAAGAGAAAATGAGAATCAAAGCTGAAATATCTACCTAGGGTTAAATCTATATATGGAAGTGGAAATGGTAATGGGCCCTATTAAACCAATCAATGAAAAATCACGAAGAATATTGCTTCATAAAGTTCATCTCCTTCATTCTCTATGCATTGATGGCCAAGGTATGGGGAATGAACAAGATTATGCATAGAGGGAAAGTATGATTTATTTGGTATAAAATGGGGAGATGGCATGATTTCCATAATAACAGAAGAACAGAGTTGGAAGGGAACTTGGAGGTCATCTAGTCTAACCCCCTGCTCAAGCAGGAGACCCTATACCTTTTCAGACAAGTGGCTGTCCAGTCTCTTGTTAAAAACCTCACCGATGAAGCACCCACAATGTCTGAAGGCAAGCTGCTCCACTGATTGATTGTTCTCACCGTTAGGAATCCAGGTTGCTTCTCTCCTTGATTAGGAGATTTGTATGCTGCCCTTCTCCCATAGGACTCGGGGCGGCTCACAACAATAAAAACAACCCAACAGTGGATATAATATAACTAATATTAAAACCAAATATAAAATCCCCAAAATTAAAATCCGCAATAGATCAGGGAAGCTGCTGAAAGAGCCATGTCTTCAGATTGGTGCGGAAGGTGCGGAGGTCGGGGGCCGGCTGGAGCTCAATGGGCAACCCATTTCAGAGGGTCGGTGCGACCACAGAGAGCACCCTCATCCTGGGCTCTGCCAGCTGACACTGTCTGGCTGAGGGGACCCAGAGGAGGGCTGCCCTATGTGAGCGCACTGTGTGGTGGAAGGCCAGTAGGAGGTTTTCCTGTAAATACCCCAGGCCTGTGCCATGGAGCGCTTTATAGGTGAGTACCAGCACCTTGAAGCAGATCCAGAGGACCACTGGCAACCAGTGCAGCTCACGCAAAAGTGGTGCCACATGGGAGTAGCGGGATACATTGCTCCCATGTGGCTTGTGGCCCATAACTACTTGCGCGGCCGCATTCTGGACCAGTTGGAGCCTCCGGGTACACCCCAAGGGCAGCCGCATGTAGAGGGCATTGCAGTAATCCAGCCGAGAGATGATGAGAGCATGAGTGACCGTACAGACCGTACATTTGCTTAGAAATCCAATGAATTGGCAATAATTTATGAGGCTTCAGGGGCAAAATCTGTGAAGAAACAAATAAAAGCAATACTGTGATTGTTGTGTATTAGCCCCTCCCCCCTCAAATTAAAGAAAAGATGCAGAAGATGCTTTCTAAAGCAAATTGCAGATCCTTCACAGAGGCATGAATAAGTGATGAAGACTTTAATTACCTCAGCATCTGTTGGGAAGCAAATTCTGCCAAACATGATCCCTTCAGGAAATTTCTGGCTTGTCTTGCTGAAAACTTTCTCCTTCAAGGGGGGACAGGGGAGGGACACAATGACTTGTCATTAACCAATAGGTTAACAGGACAAATTTAATCGACGAAGTGCAAGGAGCAGGAATGTTGGGAAAGTGAAGTTAAATGTAGCTGAACCTTATTTTGGACTTTCAAAATGTACAATTTTAATAAACTCAGGGCCATGATAAGAGAGATTCCATAACAAAAGAAATTGATAGGAAAAGCTACTCAGTGTGGATAGGAATTAAAGCTAGAGTTCCAAGGAGGAAGTAACACACATTGAAATGTCAGCCTAACAAGGTAGTCCAGACCAAATGAACTAATTGTACTTTATTAATGTAACCTTTATAATATGGGTGACAAACTCAATTGCGTCCCATGATGTATTTTGATGTATCACAATGTTTTTTGCTTTTGCGGAGCTGGGGTGGGCAAGGCCTATGCTTGATGCATCTGGCCCATGGGCCGCCAGTTTGACAAGCCTACTTTATAATGTAAGCTTAGCAACAGAATCTTGCCAGACTCGAAGTACATTCCTCTCTCATCGCTTTTGCAGCCTAAGACACTAGAGAGGGTCCCTTCTGAGATGTCTGACCTAGGCTTCCCTAAAAAGCATGAAGCAGAGTCTTGGTCCTGGCAGAACCTCTTTTATTTACACGACTGTGAATTCCTTTCATTCACAGTCAGCAAGGCTTGGCAAACCGTCTTTCAGAGGAATGTTTATCAACACAGACCTTATCTTGCTTGGAAAGCTGCCATGTCAATAGTTTCCAAACTACTGCAGTCCAAGGCAAAACTTGGCACAGAGTCTCTGGGATTCACAGACAGATCTTCCCACTCTTGAAATGACCGAATGAACGAATTGTTTCCTGCAAAAGCCCACTCCCTGTTTGCTCTTGCTCTTTTGTTTCCTATGGGAGGGGCCAATCACCTCCAAAGTGTGGCTTTACTCCCAAGTCGACTCTGCTTTCTTAGTTGTTCTTGTCTTCTGGCAGCTCTGCGCATGCGCACACTGGGAACAGGCTCCAGCTGTTCCTCTGCCTCACTGCTGTCTAGCTCCCTCTCTGCCTCTGATGCAGAGATCTCATCCAAGCTTTCCCCAGCCCTCAGGACTGGCCCAACCTCCTCACTGTCTGACTCTTCTGTCAGCTCTGTTGGCTGCCGGCAGGCCACAACATGCCCTGTCCACATTCCTTTTGCGGACTAAGCTGCTGTTCCCCTGGTTGTGGCTCTTCCCCTTGCCTCCCGCAATCATTCATTCCCACGTATCATCATAAGAACTTCCTTTCACTGAAAGTGTTCATCTGGAAGTTAGCCAGTGATTTTGTGTGGGGCCTTAATGTGGATTCTTGCAATGAACAGGAGGTTGGACTCAGTGCCCTAAACAGCCATTTCTATCATTCTATATCTTTTTCCTGCTCCCAAAGCATCAATGTTCAAAGAAACATAATTTTTGAAAAACCTGCCCTAATTTCTAATGAAATTTTGTCTATCTTCCTAAGAAATTCATTCCATTTTGCTGAAAATTAAAACGCTTGTTTGTCTGTTATATATGTCAGACAATGAGATAAAAGAAGTTTCATTTTATTTTAATTAATATATTTTAATTTTAATATTGGGTTGAGATCCAGACTAAACAGGAAAAGTGTGTGTGTGTGTCTCAGTTCAGGCCATTTTTGACACTCCAGACCTGGTCTCCAAATAAAATCCTATGATCAGTTTACCCAAACACCTACTATGTACAAATTACATATCCAGAAGCAGGAAAACAGAAAAATGAACAAGATAATTGTATTCCGGTTAAGATGTAGGTTTGAGAAATACAAATTGGATATATTAACATTAAAGCCTGAATTGCATTAATCTCAATCTGGCACAATAATCAGAGCCTACATTCCACTTGATAGAGTGGCATCTGTTCTTCCTCCTCTTCCTGGTTTTAAAAATCTCTTACTTTTTTCCCATTCTCTCTTTTTCTTCCCTTTCCTACCTTTTAAAAGTCTTTCTCATTCTCTTTTTTCATCCTTCTCTCAATATAATGCTAATGATCCAATAAGGGGCATAGTGGGACTGGTTTCATCCTTGATGGAAGTCTCCATTAGCCAGGACCCCTTAGTAGGAGTGCTTAACAAGTTCCAATAAGAATGAAACCAGAAACTTGAGCCTCTTATTGGTAAGTAATAATTATAGCAGGGGTGTCTAACTCGATTTCATTGAAGGCCACATCAGGGTTATGTTTGGCCTCAGGGGAGAAGAGTGGGTGTGGCCAGGGTGGGTGTGGCCAGCTCAATGTCACTCATGTCAGGGGTGCCTGTGGTGGCCCGAGCACTCTGCCACAGAAAATAGGGTCCCGAACTCTGTTTTTGGCCGTCTCCTCCTCTGCCAGGAAAAACAGAGCTCATGCAGCCCTCCCGAACTCCATTTTTGATGGCAGAGGCACTGCGAGCCAGTCCTTTGCTGTTTCCAAGGTGGCCCAATGGGCCAGATCTAAGCACCCCATGGGCCGGATCCAGACCCTGGGCCTTGACACCCCTGAAGTATAGTGTCCATGAAATCATAAAATGGACCGGTTCGTAAGATTTCTACTGTAGGAAGGTCCTGTAGCTCTCTAGTCCAGGGTCTCTCAACTTTGGCTACTATAAGAAGGGTGGACCTTATCTCCCAGAATCCCCCAGCCAGCATGCTGTAGTCCAGAGTTCCCTAACCTTTCTGGTTTTGTGGCTGGGCAGGGTAGGGAAGAGGGATAGTTCCATGTGAGTGGTGGGCTCATGCATGCAAGCATGTGTGACACCATTTGTATGAGCGGCAGGCACGTGTGCCCTCTGCTCACGCAAATGGAGTGCATGCGTATACGCTTGCCTGCCACTTCTATAGTCCAGTTCCGAAAAGCTCAAGGCTCAGTTGTGGCCTATGGGCCAGGAATTGTGGACCCCTGCTCTAGTCTATATAGAATCCCCTGCCAGTATGCTCTGGTGCCTACAGAAGGAGAACCATGTATACCCATACATTCAGTTTCTCTCAAAATTCAAACAATTTCAGAGTTTCTGACAGTCTAAGTATAGGATTCTATGGGGACAATCATTAAAAGTTGGATATACCAGCTCAGTCTCCATTCCACTCCTGACTTTTCCTTCTCTGCCATTGCTAATTGACCTTCCACCATTTGAATGAATATACATGATATGAAAGCAATATATTTTCCCAAATTGTGACCTTTGACCTCATTGGCATGTTGGTATGCTGCTAATTCCAAAAGTATAGAGCTACTACTGGATAACAGAATTCTCACAACACAATTACCTTGGCTATTAATTCAATCCATTTTCTGGTATTGTGAAAGACATTGTATCATAAGAGGTCCATGACATGCTAAACCACAAGGAACTAACAGCAATAGCATCCCCTAGATTGGGAATTAGCCTAATTAAGCATGTTGTGAGAGTGCTACCTATGTTCCTTGAGTACTATTCTCAGCCAGGCTGGGAGTTTGTGAGTTTTACCCATAATGAAGAAATAGAAGGGAGATTTTTATTTTAGAACCTAAAGGAAGCAATGTTTTCATTCTCCAAAAGTAATCTGAAACTCCATTGATCAAAGCATTCGATTCATAATCTTTCCTGCAGGCCTTAAGAATTAGCTGCTTATTTTGGAGATATTCCTATATCATTGCATGTTCACATTTTTATTTTTTATCTTAATTTTCTTCCTGATGTTTTCCAGAAGTGGAAGATCTGCTTTTCTAGGGAAGAGAAAACCAACTGATAGTTGATCAGTTGTTGTGATAGGAATTGACCAATTGGGTTGTCACCAGAGTTTGATGTAGTAGACTAGACAGAGTGATTGGCCCAAAGTCACCCAGCCAGCTTTCATGACTAAAGTGGGATTAGAACTGGTTTCTAGTTTGGTGCCTTAACCACTAGACCAAACTACCTCAAATTATATTATCCCATATTACATAAATATAGTTTTGTGGTATAATTGGTTGCATTTTTTTAGAGGGCTAACAAAACTGTGGTTGCTTTTTATCTGTTTATAGAGACTTTTGGAAGGAAAGAACAGTCCTGTGCACAAAGCACACTGTAAAATAAAAAGGTTACAGAAATAAGGACTTGATTGCCTAACTCTTAAATTATATTTTGCAACATTCCACTTAACAATCTAAGCAGTAACCCTTAAGATTTTTTTTTTGTTTGTTTGTTTATTAAGTTGGAACAAAATGTGCTGTAATCCTGTTTGTCTCCTTCAGCGAGTATCATTTCTTGCTATTGGCTGGCTGATCGCTTTTTGAGCACCGTGTACTTTGCTTCAAGCCCAGTTGCCTTTGTAAACAACTGGTATTGTGTAGAACAATTTCAGGAAATGTAAGTGGAAACAAGAAGTCTTTTCAAGGACTGTGGTGCATTTCAAAGGGCACCACAATATGAATAACACTTCAGGAACATTTCTATTCATTTGCTGAGGATGTTAGGTTTGTTCAAGGTAAATACGAGGACTGCTTTACCAATATGTTCATAGTTTATACAAAAAAAAAAAACATTCTTCCTATTTGATTTTTTCCCTTCACCCCATCAGTAAGATCTCTGCTATTCTCATGATAGAAGTAAAACAGAAAAAAAATTGTCAGTAGCTTCCTGGATTATGTTCTAGAACAGTACTTGGACATGAAAGAGCCAATGAAAATGTTCCATTGGGAACAAACAGCATCCCCACTGTATCACCTCCCAAATCAAATATAATAAGATGTTAAAAACTGCTACCTTTTCATGTCAGCCCATATGTTTCACATTACTTAATACTGCAGTGTCAAATTCGTGGCCCGCAAAAGGCCAGGGCAAAATCACTTCACTTTACTATACAAAGTCAGCTTGTGCTACATACAGTTCTTCCTAGTGAGAATTTGAGGCAACCAATTCCCTTCTTCAAGGCGTTCTACAGTTCTCAGAGATACCCTTGCAGAGAAAGTTTTTCTGGTGCTTTCAATAGGATGTCCAGAATTTCCAGAGGTCTATTCAAACACAGCTGCTCAAAGCACAGAAGCAACATTTCTGCTTTGCATAGACTTACCGAATCAACACAGCAATTGGTTTCGGACTCACTAAGCCAAAACCAAACAATCTGCATTATGGCTTAACTAATGATGCTTCTGCAGTTTGAGGGCAGCAGCAAGCTTTATGTAGCATGTCAAGACCTACCCTCCTTGGTAGTTTTATAAAAGGAAATGAATCCCTGAAGTGACCTCAAGGCTTAATGTGCCCATTTTGCTTCTTAACTGCTCTCCCAACAGAATTTCCCATTCAATCTGAGGACCGTATAGACTGTACAAGGGATGGTGCCAACTCATGGGCTGCACTTGTACCCCAGCGTTAGTGCATTCCATTAATCTAGTCAAAAAGATTCTCCAGTTGGCCACATAGATGATGACCTTGTCTCCGGAACCCTCTAGCAATCTGCTAATTTTTCAGCACTTGGGTAGTATGGACCATAGGTCTTATAGATGTAAGTATGTTATTGCTAGTCGGTGGAACTTGTAAAACCCAAAGAGTCTTCAGAATCTCTTTGGGCTCTGAGTTCATCCAGCAGTTATGGTAACTGCAGAAGTTACTGATAAATAGAGTTCAGGACAGCTTTTCAAGTAGTGGATAAGAATTAAAGCTGGTGTAGGATCTAAGGTTGGAACTGGGTTCTGTAGCCAGTTGGAATTGTGGTGAACTGCTAGAAGACTGGCAGTAACAGCCCTGCCAATCAGCTGTCTAATGTATATGGAGCTGGGCTGCAGACATTACTGCTCAGCTGCTGAAAATTTAGCAATGCTGCAGTGGCAATGAAGTTGGCAACAAATTACACCTAGTTAGTAGAGGTTCCCATCCAATGGTTTGAATATCTGTCTAATAGAAGGAACCAGACTGGTAACCTTTATTAAGAGAGGAGTTCAGTTGTTAGTGTTGAGTGGATGGTTTTAATTGGATCATGGATGCCTGTTCCCAGATGGGGGGAGGGTGGATAGGGTGGAATCTCAATAGGGATTCAGGAATCCTCAATTCCTCAATTCAGGAATCTGAATTAGACTCTAGCTACATGGGGAGAGCATGGCAAGGATTGTGCAATGTTTACACGTTGTTTAGTTGGTAGTAGTTGGCTATCTGAGACTAAGTTCACTCAATGCTAAGATCTGTGTGGACTCTTCTTTCAGATTTAATTGAGCTTGGGTAAGAGCCTTTATTAAAGGTTACCTTATGATGGCAATAGCAGAAACACTAACTGTATTTCACACTCACTGCATCTACAAATATCTAGCCGATAACTCTGTTTAAGGTACCCAATCCTTTCTTTATAGGGAGGGGCCAGTGAAATATTTGTTGGGGGCTCTGCAAGGCATATGTCAGATACAATCACTTGGACCCACTGTGAGTTGGATTGTGGCTGAATAGATCCTTTGGAACTGACTGATGCACTGTCTGGCACAGTCATCTGAGAAGAGTTTGTGTCTGTTGGTCTTGAGGAAGTAGACAGGATCCTTAGAACTTTAAATGAGATCATTTCAGTATTAAATTCATGTCTTTCCTGGTTGGTCAAGGCCTCTGGGGAGAGGATGTGTAGCTGTATCCAAATGATGGTGAATGCACCTTTGAAGGGGAAGTGGTTAATCCTGCTAGCTCCTAAATAGACAGTGGTCCATCTCTTTCTAAATAAACCATGCCCGTATCCAGCATGGCTGGATAATTTTCATCAGGTTCCCAACCGTTCCTTCCTAGGGAAAGTTATTAGGAGGGCGATCAGTTTGCAACTTCAAAGAGCCCTAGAGGAAATTGATTATTTGGCCTCTTTCATTTCAATTTCAGCATGGGTATAGAGATAGCATTGATTACATTTGTGTGACAGGACTAAGATGAGTCTGGTTCACCCACCCTAACCATTTTTTATTTCTCTGCAGTTTCCATCTTAAGTGGGTTGGGAGCAGAAGACATGGTATTATGGTAATTCTCTTTCTTCTAAAGTTGGTTCCAGTGTTAGTAAGTTTTCTCAGATCTCCCTGTTTTCTCCACTCCTATTCAACATATATGTCAAACTGATAGGTGAGATCATACATCAGCATGTGGTTAAATACCATCAGTGTGCTTCAAACATTGACTCAAGCTTTGTCCATTTCACATGTGGACTATTGCAATGTGGCCTATATTGTGCTGCCTTGAAAAATCACCTGGAAGCTATAACTGGTCCAAAATGCAGTGGCACAGGCCATTGACCCATGGGGGTGCAGTAGAATGCTGGTAGAATGCAGTACTGCAGGCTAACTCACTGCTCACTTCAGGAATTTGATTCTGACCAGCTCAAAGTTGACTTAGCCTTCCATCCTTTTGAGGTCGATGAAATGAGGACCCAGATTGTTGGGTGCAATATGCTGACTCTGTAAATTGCTTAGAGAGGGCTGTAAAGCACTTTGAAATGGTATATAAGTCGAAATACTATTGCTATTATGAGCATGCCATGTCATGGCCACGTAACATGAGCTCCACTGGTTACCAGTGGGTTTTCAAGCACAATACCCAAAGCATTGATCACCATAAAATCCTTCATGGCATAAGATCACTTATGTGAAGGACTGTCTGTCTTCTGTAGTTTGTATCCAACGTGGACATTCATCAGAGTTGCCATAAAAATTTATAAAGTTCTGATACTATGACAGATTAGCACTGGTTGTAATACGGCTTTTGTTACCTTTTTCGTGGTGGCAGTTATTTGTTATGTTATGTTTTAATCCTGCCCAGTGCCCACAACAGGTGAATTAAATGGCCATACACCTTGATAAAATGTAGAAATAAATGGCTTTGGCTGGACTGTGCTTTGTGTTTTCTATGTCACTCTGGGACCTACAACCAGATCAAGTAACTTGCTATTAAATAAATGAATGGAGTATCAGTAAGTTGCAGTTGAAGCTTCAGGGGCTACTGCAGTTGTCTGCTGAAGAGTTTAGTCTCTTCAAGCTGAAGCACCAAAAACTTTTCATCTTCTCACCACATAGCTACTTTTCTACTGCCAGAGGGCACAAGAGGCATGATGCAAAGTGGATGACTAAGTTAAAGCACATCTTTAAAGCACTCCATGGCTTAGGACCCAGATATCTACGAGATCGCCTTCTGCCACCCCATGGCCTCCCACCGACCAACATGCTCCCACAGAGAGGGGGTCCTCGGGGTGCTGTCGGTCAAGCAATGTTGACTGGTGACCCCCAGGGGGAGAGCCTTCTCTGTGGGGGCACCCACCCTCTGAAATGAACTGCCCCCGGGGATACCTATGATCCCCAACCTGCGTACCTTTCACCACGCCCTTAAGACCCTACTTTTCCAATAGGCTGGACCGGCTTAATAAGAATTTGGATTGGTTGTTTTAAATTTTTGGGTTTTTAACCGTGGGGCCAAAATATTTAATTCGTTTTAAATTGTTTTTAAATTTTGTATTTCATGTTGTTTTATTGTGGCTGTACACCACCCTGAGTCCTTCGGGAGAAGGGCAGTATAAAAATTTAATAAATAAAATAAAATAAATAAGTCTTCGATACCAAAACAGCCTTCACACAAAGCCAATTTCTAAGGGAAGGCTGGCCCAGCAAACCCATCATGCAAAGTTCACTGCCCCAGAAGAGTTGCAGTGGCAATCAGCAGGAAAGCAGTTTTAAAAATTCATCAAATTATGATCTCTCCAAGTGAACTTCCTGGAGAAGAGAGACGTGTTGTTCTGTAACGAGGAGCAGAGACCAGCGGCTTTCTTTACAAATGTCTGCAAATCCCAGCTCTTGCTAGGAAACAAGCTGTGCACTTTAGAGCACACATTGTAGATATTGGACCAATAGTGAGAAAATATGTGCTCTGGATATAATTTACCCCATTATTAAAAACACTCTTTGGCAGAGGAAAATACACCAGTATAAAAAAGATCCAGGATTAATATTAATGAAACAGCATCCTGGTGAGTCTAGCGACATGCTTGAATGCATAGCTACAATAATAGTAACAGCACTAATGCACACTTCCAAACACCAGGTAATAGATAAGACATAGTTTAGTATTCTTTTGTTTAGAGGGTTCTTCCCATTATACTGAGATTAATTTTAGTTCTTCCTTTCTTCCCGGAAATATTCTTTTAGCAACAAGCAGCATTTTCAGCTTTTGGAAAGGGATCAGGGATAATGGCCAAGCAAATAAGAAGGGAATGGACCCAAGGAACTACACAGATTATTTGGGGCAAGACTGACCAAATGGAATTTAAGTGCTATATCTGACCACCTTCCTGGTTTGTTTATTTTTTAGGATCTCAAGCACTATATAGTTTGGCTATAGGATAATGTTAACCTACACCCTTCTATAACACCACAAATGCAAAATGCACTCTAGAGAACAATTTTCTTATTTCTTTCTCAAAGGCAAACTTTGCAAGTTATTCAACCTGAGGAACTGCAAGCTACTTAGGAACACAACTATGGCAGCTCTGGAAAGAAGGAAAGTC
The DNA here is from genome assembly GCA_030761175.1 of Masticophis lateralis. NCBI lineage: Eukaryota > Metazoa > Chordata > Lepidosauria > Squamata > Colubridae > Masticophis > Masticophis lateralis. The sequence continues at coordinate 65,978,264 of JAUDYJ010000001.1, read as the reverse complement.
TAATTGCACCTGGGGAAAAATACTTTTCTGGAGAAATACATAATGCAGTGAATTCCATTTCAGTACACAAAGCAAAGAACTAGAGGATATGTTAGCCACCAGAAGTGGGTTTCAGCAGGTTCTGACCAGTTCTGGAGAACCCGTAGCAGAAATTTTGAGTAGTTCAGAGAACTGGTAAATACCACCTCTTACTGGCCCCGCCTCCATCTATTCTCTGCCTCCCGAGTCCCAGCTGATTGGGAGGAAATGGGGATTTTTCAGTATCCTTCCCCTGGAGTGGGGAGGGAATGGAGATTTTACAGTATCCTTCCCCTGCCTTGCCCACCAAGCATGTCACGCCCACCAAGCCACGTCCACAGAACTGGTAGTGAAAAAAATTGAAACCCACTATTGTTAGCCACCGATTCGCATGTATGAATAACAGAAAGTATTTTGGCACGTGAAAAACTAACTTACTCTACCACCAAGGCTTAGCTTCTGCACATAAACTTTCTCAGATTCAATTCCATTCTTACAATACCTAGAGACTGATGTTTTTGTTCCAAAAGGCTAACAAATCATTCATGGGTTTTGAGGAAAATTCAGGAACAGATCAACAGCCAAAAATCAAATGTTACTGAAACATGTTTGAAAGCCCTCTCTTTTTGTCATTTTAGATCCTGTGATCCTACCAAAGTCCAATTTTGTATTTGCTGCTAAATATTTTTAAGCAATCAAAAGAGGAAAGGCTGAGTGAACAGGTTGTAAGCATCAGATTTCATGATCTTTCACAGCCTGCAGCACTGACTGTATTTTAGTTGCTTCACATAATATTAAAGATGACAGTAAGCCAGTGTGATATCAATCAATAAATCTGGTGCTTCTAATAAACTCATTGTCAGGGGAAAGTCAGAAAACCAACTTCGCTGTTCTTTGGTCCAGCAAAATATCACAGTTTCACATTTTCATTACAGACTCCCTATGGCTTCCCATTATATGTTTTTAGATACATCCCGTGGCTGACTACTGAGACAGAGTGAACTTCTCTGGATTTTACATTTTACAGAACACTTCATGTCACATTTACATACTTACTCTGTTGCTTTGGGAAAGGTCTGGCCCAGCCTGGCAAAGCTTTTAAATGTTCTTTATTTTTTTTTATTTGCCTTAAAAATTCATAACTTGTTGCTTTCACTTTACTTGGGACACAAGTAGTTAGCCATCACAGTGCTAACTTTTCAAGAAACTAAAACCTAATGGTTACTTCCTGTTCTAGTCAAAACCAAGGGCCAGCCTAACTTGATTAGAAGGAGCAGCAAGGAGAAAATATTTTATGCCTTAAGCAAAGATGCATGATTTTATCTGCATGATGCAAACTTAGACATGCACGAAGATCCAGTTGCACAGAAGAAAAAATTCCTCAGAGATAAATGTTTGAACGAATTAGCAATAGCATTTAGACTTATGTGCTCTCTAAGCGGTTTACAGAATCAGCATATTGCCCCCAACAATCTGGGTCCTCATTTTACTGACCTTGGAAGGACGGAAAGCTGAATCATCCTTGAGCCGGTGAGAATCAAACTGCTGGCAGTCAGCAGAATTAGCCTGCAATATTGCATGGCTCTATTAATCATAAGTTTCTTCCAATTAATTCTGAATCTTCTGTATTTGAACAATTCACAAAATTAGCTAGTTTCTTAGCTTATTTAGGTGACAAAAATCAAAATACAAAAACTATGAAGAATGTTAAAATGCCAGGTCAAATACTTTCCTATAGAATGAAATAGAGTATATACACATATCTTAGTTCTTAAATTTTAGCATTTGTATAAGGATAATGTTTGAATCTGGTTAAAATGTTATTTGGAATATTTGTTTTTTTATATATAAATTTTTATTTATATCAAACATAGAAAAAACAAAACAAAGCATAAAATCTCCATCATTCAAATACAATCACAAACAGTATGTCAATTGATTAAAATTGTTTTGTGCTTAGTCTCTCATCCCAATTTTCAAATTAATTAGTTTCTCTTGTTTAAATGTTTTGTATTTATATTCACTTAACCACTATTGAACAGAAAGGAGAATAAAAGCAAAAGGAAAATCACTTCATATGTTGTTATCTTTACATATTCCTATCTCATTTTTTATCTCCATGTTTTGTTATCTAGCCATTGATAAAACAAATCCCAAGTTAAATGATATTGTTTCTCTTCCTGTTTCCCAATTTCAAATGTCAATTTACTCATTTCATCACAATCCATAATTTTCTTAATAGTATCATCTTCACTAGGTATCTTCTCGCCTTTCCAATTTTTAGCAAAAACAATTCTAGCTGCTGTTAAAACATTCACAATTAAATATCTTATCTCTTTATTGTATATTTCTGGTAAAATCCCTAATAAAAATATCTCTGGTTTAAAGTCAATGTGTTTCTTTGTCATTTTGGAATATTTGTTAATGAACTCCAGAAGTAGCAGCAAGTGGAATACAACTTGATCAAGTATATATGTTCAAATTATTTCACTGAAAGCAGAGATGAGCCTTCATAAACATTGCTTGTCAAGACTTCCTTTTCCTCAGAAATTCATGCCATTTGATAATTCTTCCCCCAAAACACAAATTAGTACTAATGATATTGTAGGAAGTTAGCACCCACCCCTTTCCTAGAAGAATGAAATATATTGGGAAATATTAAAAAGGCAGAATATTATGTTTCCCTGTATGAGAAATGAAGAAGCATGTTTTTAAAGACAAAGCAGCTCCCACCTTCCTGCCCCCACCCTTTTGTTAATGGGACAGAGGCAGAAACTCAATCTTTGTCAATGGACCTCATCTGCAAGACAATGGGACCCATCTAGGACGAAACTCACCACATGGCACCTGAGAAGATTACATCAGCCAGCAAGGCTAGCTAAGACCCCTACCCCCTGGAAGTCTGACAACCAATCAGGATACTCTTTCTTACTCTTCCCCAGGAAGTTCAAAGCCAGAGAGAGCATAAAACCCGAAAACTTGCTGTATCTGCCCTTTTCTGTTCAGGAACTCAAGCCATGTGATCCTGTCCACCATTAAACCATCTTTCCAAGCAATCTCCATGTTTCCAGTGTCTTTTTCCCCACTTGGAGCAGAACCCAGAAGGATATTTCTTCCCACAATATTTTATATCATCTCTTTTGGGGGGGGGAGCATACAGCAAAGTGATATTTTTTATTGTTGGATTATTATCTTGAATCCTTAATATCTGTCCTTAAACATAGTATGATTCATGGTTTGATACAAGTTGCTAAGGAATATGAACTGGTTTTGTTTTCAAGTTACATGTCCAATAGAGCTTGAATTTTCATTTTGACATCAGTTCAGAAAAATTTAGACCAATTAATGTTTTATCCCCAAAAGCTTCAAAGCCATTTTAATATTTTTTGTAATTTGGTTGAACATGCAGATTTTTTTAATATCATAGATGTACTGTCAACTGTACATTTGGTAACTGGAGCCAACAGATTTCAGATAAGGCCAGATGTTTCTTTTTACTATCCATTCATTTCTTCTTCTTTATGATTTTCAATAGTTGTCAATTCTTATGTGCTTCCGCTGCTAAGATGTTTACCCTAGCCTGTTCTATTTTCTTCCCTAATGGCAGTCACCTCATTCCATTTTTAACCTCTTCTAGTTTACTGTAAGCCCATGGTTCCTTTTATTCCGACATTTCAATCTATTCAAAAACGCTTCTTTAAAATAAAACTTTATTTATGGCTTCCAGCCCTAAAATAACATGTCCCCTATTTTTAAAAGCACAGTATGTCTAATGGACAGAAACAAAAAAAAAAATGAGCATTCCAAAAAAATCTTGCCAGTGTATAGCCCAAAGTGACTGATGATATTCACATTTAAATGAATGCTACATACAGTATGCATGTCCAGATAGCAGTTTAGCCAATGCCTAATCCAGGCTGATTGGTGAGCAAATACCCTGCTCACTTGCCCAGGAGTGGACTCTGTGATTGTATGGAGCTCTCTTCACTGTTTGTTTGTTTTTGTTTTTTTTTTTTGCTTCCTTTCCACATGCAGCTAAGCCAATAGTGAATAGCCAATAGTAAAATAGGGAATTTTAAACCTGTTCAACCAAATATGCCAACATTCCCCTTTATATTTTGTGTTCAGTGCATGATGATCTGGGATGCAGTCAGCAGGAGTCCTGAGGCTTCAATTGTTATGCAAAGCTCCATTCCTCCCTCTCTGTATTCTCAAAATGTGGGCAGCAAATCCATTCTAGCTTCATACTGGAAGCTTGAATTGGCCTTAGTATTCTCCTCACTGTGGGATCCTTTGGATCAGATTTCTCAACCTGGAAGATGTGCTGATTTGCATCCCCTCCCACATCCCTAGTGGGATGGGCAAGCCACGGTGGCAAGGAATAGCAGGAGTTAAACCTAAGACTGTGAAGAGCATCATGATCTGGAAAGGTGACTATGATATAAGAGCGTGCCACATGGTGTTTTCCCTCTCTGCCTTCATTCTTAGCTCATTCAGCATTCAGTGTGATTTTCAACAGTGACATAAGAAAAAAACCACCTTTCTTTTATGATGTGGTGGCTTTATTAAGAAATAGTTGTGGAGATGCACATTAGTCTGAATGCAGCAAAAAAGAACAGTTCCTCTTAAATATTCATAGCCAATTTATGAAAGAAGAGGCTAGAATTGCTGCATGACTGCCAATGGCTCTGATTAGGAACAAAGCCAAACTCTCGGCCTCTTTCTCAAAGCAGATTAACACCTGTTCATCACCACACAAAAGATATGACAGAGCTTAATAGTAAATATCAGGACATCTTTGTTGTAAAACTCTATTTCCTAATGGAGTGATGCTTCCTTTCTAAGCAGGCCAAAGCGTGCATAGGGATTATTTAAAAAATAGAAAAGAGCATTCACATGCACACGTTTCTAAAGGAACATTTTGTGGATTTTTAATAAGGCTGCTTTTTTGGTAGCTGAGCCAAATGAATGACTTTTGCTATATTTTTGCAGTAGTTTCACCTCCTGGATGGAAGGAATATTCTCTTTTTGTTCTGGTTATATGCGGGTGGGGAGGATAAAAATAAGACAAACTATTCAGAACAAAATGCCACAAACTTGTCCCAGTTCCAAATCATACCCAGTCAGCTTATTGCCATCCATTTCCAATGTACAGGCAACAGGCATCCACAGTGGGAGGGGATGTGTCAAAAAAAAAATCAAGATTGCAAATGCAACCAGCCCCTTTTTATATACTGTACGATGAACAAATCAAGGACCATGGCTTGTTGTGTGCATCATGTATCATGCAGCCATGGCCAATTTCTTTACTTTTTTGACCTCTCACCATGGACATCCTGAACACGTAATAGCTGCTCCACAGAAGGAGAATCCTGATGCTGCATTATTTCAAAGGGGTTTGGTGACAGAACCAGACAAGGTGCCCAGGACAAGTCCCATGATTCTCATTTTTGAGGGGAAAAAATAATGTGCATTTCTTCCTCTTAACTTTGACATTTAGTATTGATGAAAGTAACCAATTCCTGATGGATCTTGTGGGAGTTTCATTGCAAAGAATTGTGGATTCCATATGGACATTGTGCTAAGACAACCTCCCTTGTCCATTCCTTTCCAGATTGCAATTCTCAAATGAGGAAGACTGTGCTTCCGAGTCCATCATAACTGCAGAGAGCAGACCAAGAGCTTCCACTTCTGGTTTCAGTTCAATGTATTTTAGCTTAAACTACCAAAACTACTGTTAGCACTGTGAATTGCATATATGTTTATCTGTGCTTTCTAGAAACAAGCCAACTGAAGGAATTATACTTTGATCTTAGATTGGTTTACTAAATTTTAAGCAAGAGAACCAACCACAGTTCATTCAGATTCAGACATACCAATAAATTACAGCAAATAATTAATTAAACACGAAAATAAAAGTTTCCACTACAGTACTGCCACACTGCTACAGCTATATTGGGATCAAATAGGGGTGCATAGAAAACTCTCCTAAACTGAGTATCATTCTATTAAAATACATCAGCGTTTGAATTGAATTGAATTGAATTGAATAATTTCCTTAGCATCTGGGGGGGAAGGGTGTAAATGTATATTAAGAATGAGCTTCTTATTTTTGAAGATATTTGTGTTGTTCTTTTCCAAGCAATTAGTGCATAATTTCCCTCCCTTCCTTCCTCTTTCTCCTTGATTACCATCCAAAATTAATTGAAACCAATAGAGAAATTCTTGATTTCAGAAATGTTATGATAGTCGTTAAGTTTTGAGTGTATGTCTGTGTGCGCGTGTGAGCACGCATGCGTGTGTGTTTTAATTTCTAGACCCATCTGTACAATGCTGTACTTTCTAAAACTGGAGATTTAAATTAGCAGTAATCACTCATGGGATAAGACTGACAACATTATAGCTTATTATATTAATCATTGTTATACATGGAAGGCTGAACTTAATTATGAATACACTATCATGGAAATAGAAGGGGCCCAAAGATACACCAGGGGATGGATTATAGATAACAGAAAATGGGCCCATATAAAGAAGGATTTTGAAGGCAGGAGCTCTTTAATTTGGGGAAGAAATGATTATATGAAACCTTGCTAGAAAAGCAACTGAAAGGAAATGATTGGCATACGGAAGAGAGAGCTTGCAAACCGGCATAGTAAGGGATGCACTTGGGACAGTACAAACAAGGGCATTTCAGTTCTGCACAATTGTTGCTCCTTATCACTGCTGAGTTGAAACTGGCACAATAATCAACTGTTGCTTTCCTTGGCTCAGCAGGGAAGCCCACCCAAGTTGACTCCAGGTCATCACTTATGGAGTTGTTAAGAAAATCACAGTATGACGGTGCTGGTGAACTAAAGAACATTTAATGGGAAAATTTTCACTTCTTATATTAAGAGGTTACTGCATTTTTTAGAAGTCTTTTTGGTCCCTCTCTGCACAAAATCTCCAGTTTTAAATCCTACATAGAACAGAAGCAAAACCACATTACAACTGTAACACAACAGTGCTCAGGTCTAGTGCTTGGAGAACAACAGGAAGAACAACCAAGCCTGTGTCACAACAGCAGTGCCTTGAAAAGGACAGTCTTTTGGAGGCAAATCCTGCCTCCAAAAGCATATATATTCCTGACTCTAGAGGGTGGTGCACATCTCTGTTTCAAAGCCGAAGAGCCAGCGCTGTCCGAAGACATCTCCATGGTCATGTGGCCAGCATGACTAAATGCTAAAGGCACACAGAACACTGTTACCTTCCCACCAAAGGTGGTCCCTATTTTTATACTTGCATTTTTATGTGCTTTCGAACTGCTAGGTTGCAGAAGCTGGGACAAGTAATGGGAGCTCACCCCATTACGCGGCACTAGGTATTCAAACCAGTGGTGAAATTCAAAAATTTTCTCTACTGGTTCTGTGGGTGTGGCTTGGTGGGCATGGCTTGTTGAGCGTGGCTTGGTGGGCATGTGACTGGGTGGGCGTGGCTTGGTGGGCATGTGACCGGGAAAACCAACTATCACACTTTACACAAAAATAACACAAAACTACAAAACTGACTCACACACAATGCAAAAGCAGCAGGACTTCACACAAAATAGCAAGCAGTAACCTAACAGAGTCACAGAGAGCTCAAAAACAAATGATCACACTTTACACAAAAATACTGGTTCAGGCAATAGGTAATAAAAAAATGCTTTAAAAAGTAAAAAAAAAAAAGTTACCACAATCGTGTGGCACAGCTGATTGTCATAGCTAATTGTTGGAACCTTTTAAAAAACTTTTTAAAGCATTTTTTTTCTTCCTATTGCCCGAACTGAGAGTAAAAAAATGCTTTAAAAAGGTAAAAAAAAAAGTTCAGACGATCACCTGTGCCGTGTGATCATTGAAACTTTTTTTTTACTTTTTAAAGCATTTTTTTACTACTGGTTTGGGCAAACCAGTAGCATTTTCACTTCAGGAGAACTGCCCCAAACTGGTAGCATTTCACCCCTGATTCGAACCGCTGAACTGCCGACCTTTCAATTGACAAGCTCAGCATCTTGGCCACTGAGCACCACATCTCTTAAATCCTGATTAGGATATCTTTTTCTGAAGGAAAAAAGCAAGATCAATTTCTCTCCCAAAACTTCCTTGGGGGGGGGGGGGGGTGGATGACTCAAAGGTGGCATCAGAGAAGATGAAAATTGATGGCTGTGTCTTCTCTAGGTAGTTCCTAACTTGGATCTTCAGGCTTGGTGAACTTACCAGGAGCTCCCCTGACATTGGCCTATTCTCTATTCATAAATGCTGGGCAGTGCTTTGAAGCTTTTCAAACAGAGCATCCCATAGAAGGTGTCTCAAATCAAAACAGGAACCTCGTGCTTTTAAATCAGAAGGTATAGAAGTTCTCTGTGGTCTTTTAAAGCACTTTGTAGATGTGATGACCTTCCTGTTTCATGAATTGTGGCCAATGCTAAATCAAGCCACATTATTATGTTTGTGTTACAGTTATTAGAATTGTTAATAACAATACAGTATATAATGGTTGAACATCTTCATACATGGGGAATACTTGGGATATTAAAAAATATGCTAGATTCATGTTACTGGTCAATATTTAATAATCTGATTAAATTCTATATCTATCAGAGTTCTTTTGAGATAACAAAACTAATAGAGTTCTGGTCTTCATTTCCTTTCTCAGCTTTCAATAGCTTTAATGGCCACAAGCTCTGATGTTGCTCTCTCTTATGCTAATAACATGAAACAATTTTGGGCTGGTAGGTCCAACATGAATTAGAGTTCAAATTCAACTCTCAGCACTTGGATCAAGCCTTCCCTTTACACTCCACGTGATTGAAGCATTATATTCTTGAAATGGGTTGAATCAAATTGGGTTGCTCTTGAAATTGAATCATGGCCTCTTTGAAGCTCAGATTTCCATTTTAAATCAGATTAGATTTGATTCTCACAAGTTTTCTCAACGCTATTCTGAAAAATACAGACAGTTAATCGAAATCAGATTTTGCACCTGGTATAAACTGGTCACATTAAAAATAAATGGTCTGACACTTTTGAATGCAGATGGTTTGGAACGATTGTATTGCTTGCTCTTATTACCTCTATTTTACACCTGTAGAGTTTTAAATCAAGCAAGTGCTTTTGTTTAAATATAACATTCAAAACATCCTAGTTTTCATGAGCAGAATATTGCCAACTAGTAGTATCAAAACATTTGAAAAAAAGAAAGCATACTACCACTACCCTCTGTGGCAACCAACTGAAATCCCTACAGTGCAAAAGAATTTACTTGATTATAGTGCTCTCCATCTCCCTCTCCCTCTCTCTCTCCTTCTCCCTCCCTCCCTCCCTCCCACCCTCTCTCTCTCTCTCTCTCTCTCTCACACACACACACACACACACACACACACACTCATAAGCAGCTGGTATAAGAGGGAGGCTATTATTCTAGGGAAGTGGTTGTTCATAAAGACAAGAAAAAGCAGGACATTGACATAATTTGCAACATCTGGCAGTATTGTCTGATGTACTAAAATATCACCTTGAAAAAATGCCATATGCCTCCTCTTCCAGCATTGGCACTCAGCACCTTGGAGAGTCAGGATGAGGACATTCATTATAATATCATAAAAGTCTACTTACATGAACTGATTGTCTCCTTGAGAAGCCTCAGTATGAAGATCAATAGAATAAAGGCCAAGTTCAGAGTGATCAGTTTAATCAGGATGAATGAGGTTGTCTAAATAAGATATCTGACAAACAAGTATTCACTGTCACTTGATTTTCATCCAAAAATGTTGGAATCCTTGTCCGAGATTGGATTGCGCTGTGCTGCCAAGACATTTTTTATCACTTACCCTCAGGTGGAAGTCAAGCAATTCTCCCAGGTAAAATTGGCCAACTTACACCTGTCATTGAGTTACCTCTAGTTTGAACTTTTTGACAAGCCTATATCCACTGACACCTTTGAACAACCTATAAATGGAAGTTGGTACTGGTAAATTTTGTCAGTTAGAACTGAGCATAGCGAAGTTATTTGTTTTATTCATTTTTTTCAGGCCTTCAGATAAATTACAGTGGGGTGAAACTCCATATGATATCCGAGTCATTGCATTGTTCCTTTTTTTTTTTTTAAATAAACAGCAAACATAAGCCATCCAGTTCAATACCTTAGCTTTAGGGAGTCCTTAATATTATATGATTTGAAGATGTAGGGGGAAGAAAGCAAGCACAAATTCTCTGATACAAATTTTATGCAGCTGCAAATATGAAATAGATAATCATTTATACTGAGAAAATGTCTCTTTTGTAATTCATTTAGTTTAGTTGTTCGAAGATTGCATGCTGCCTCTGCTTCCATCAAATTGACTCCAGGTAGGTTACACAATGGGGTTTAAATTTAAGTACATCAAATCCCTATTAGAGACTTACTTTAAAAATTCAAAAGATCAGTCTTACCTCCTAAAAAGATCATGTTTATAAAAAAAGAAAACTCCAAGGAAACCAATTCCAATGGCAGCACTGCTTAAATCTGGATGGCAACATGAAGATAGTGTAGAGCATATCATGAACGTCAGACATGGTATGCTGAAAAACTAATTTAAAAATACAGAGGTCAAGAATACACAGGTGCATTTTCTATATTCCCAAAACTGTTCTGGTATCTACCATCATTCTGATCCACGCAGCTCTGCAACTTAGAGAAGGATAAACTAGTGTGTGCATTCATGTATGTATTTGGATTTTCTGTTTCCCTTTGCTGCCATCTAGTTGGCATCTGGATTCTTGCAACCAGCTTCTTGTAGCTAGCCCTATTATACTCAGAACTTTTTTCTGAGTAAACATGTTTATGATCAACGAATCAGTAAGACACTTCCCAGAAAACATGATAGAGATCAGGCTGTAAATAAATTAGGAAGCAACTTGCAAACAGGAAACTAAGTTTTAAGGTCTGTAAAGATAAGAGGACAAAATCTCTTTTATTACCAAAGATAATAATACGATTCATAGAAAATGATTGTAATAGACATTGTCAAAAGGGCACATATTTTTTTAACAGAAAGTAGAAGTATTATTGGATGCTACGATAACCAAAGTTTTGGATCAGATATTTGTAAACGACTGTTTCTTTTATTTCTAAGGCTAACCGCCTCAATGAATTTATAGCTTCTGATAGTTTTTAAAATAATTGGAACTCAACCATTATAGTGAAGTTTATTAGTTATCACAGGCTTTAAATCAAAGGCCAGCAACTTTTTGAGGCTAAGTAGTCCCTAAAGGACCTCTGCAGTGCAGTGACATCATCTGAAGCAGTAGAGTGATAATTTCAGAGGCTGGTTTTCATGTTTTTAAATGAGTAAAGCCTACTGGAGGTTTGGCACATTTTTGCATTTGATTTCCCACCCCAAATCATTTCAGCAACAGAAACTTGGATGTTTATAAAGAAAGGAGAAGGAATATTATGAATCTGGATTTTCCAGCATGCTCTAAATTCTGCATTATTGCAGAATGTTTTGAATTTAATTTGGAAGACCAATTGAGGCCAATTTCTATTGCTTAACTGACAAGACATTAAGACTCCAAACTTAGTCAGTCACCATGCCAAAGAAAACAATGTTTTAGGAATGCAAATTAAAGTTGTATGTGGCAAATAAGGACCATTACAAAAGTTTTGGCTAAGGTCAAGTGTGGCAGTGAAGTGTTTAGGGCATGATTACTAGGGGGAAAACTCTGTGTGTTCCATTAGCCTTGATGATGTAAGCACTAATCACATGCTTATTTAGTTTATGGTTATTCCATAACCATTATGGACTCAACGTAGGAAACACCTTTGAAAGATAGGAAAAGAGCCGGAATCAAACAAGTGGGACTTGAGTCCAGTGGTAAAATCCAAATTTCTTTACTACCAGTTCTGTGGATGTGGCATGGTGGGCATGGTGTGGCTTGCTGGGCATAGCTTGGTGGACATGGCAGGGTAAGGATACTGCAAAATCTCTATTCCCACCCCACTCCAGGGGAAGGACTGCAAAATCCCCATTCCTTCCCCACTCCTGGGGGAAGGATATTGCAAAATTTCCATTCTCACCCCACTCTGGGGCCAGCCAGAGGTGGTATTTGCCAGTTCTCCGAACTACTCAAAATTTCCGCTACCGGTTCTCCAGAACCTGCTAGATTTTACCCCTGCTTGAGTCCATTACAAGAAACTTATTTGAGAAAAAAAACCTCAGATAGCAATAGCAATAATAAACATATATATATCGCTTCACAGTGCTTTTACAACTCTCTCTAAGAGGTTTATAGAGTCAGTCTATTGCCCCCAACAATCTGGGTCCTCATTTTACCGACCTCAAAAGGGTGAAAGTTTGAGTCAATCTTGAGCCTGGTGAGATTCGATCTGTTAAATTGCAGGCAGCCGGCAGTCAGCAGAAGTAGCCTGCAATACTGCACTATAACCACTGCATTGACCCCTAGGTACTTTTGAATAAAATACAACATGGATACAGAAGTTTTTTGTATGCTTTTTAAGAAGCAGTAGTTGTGTACCCTTTTCCAATAGTATTTTTTTCAATACTACTTCTAATGCTACTTTTCAATACATGATATTGCCTGAAACCTATGGCAGTTAAAGTACAAAGAGTAATATGATTTATTATCTTTCCAAGCGATGTTAAAAATGTATCTTGAAATGGCAACTTCAACAAACAGGCATTCCAGCATAGAAGTTTGGGCAGTGGGAGACAGGGGTGGGTTCCACTTTACCTTTAATACCGGTTGTTGTGGTCCGCCAGCAGCCTGCACGGATTGTTGCTGATCCCGACAACGAGGAGGCGGGTGTGGTGCTGCACCAGCAGCCTGTGCACCCTGCGCTTGAGTCGGACAGCAAGGAGGCTGGAGAAGATGTGGTGCCAGAGGCAGGGATTCAGTCAGGGCCTTCAGAACCTCCAGAAGCCCCTTTAAGTGAAGAGGATGAAAGAGGAGGAGCCTCTTCTCAATGCATGGGCACGCAGAGCTGCCAAAAGGCAGGAGTGGTTCCTCAGGAGGAGGTCTCCTTGAGAGTAAGGCTTGGGGCTAATTGGCCATGCCCTTAGCCTATTTAAGAAAGAATGCAGCTTGTAACAAGCTGCAGGAAACAACTTTTGTTTGCTAATCATCACGTTGGGATTTCTCTGCAACCTTGCTTCTGGGCTTTCTGCCAACTCCAGTAAGACTCTGACTATCTTATCTGTGGAATTCTGGCAGGCTGTTAAGAACGCTTATTAACAGCTGGCATTTGCTAAAACTGTGTTATTTGAGTAAACTAAGTTTTGTTCAGAGTTTGTGTGTGCTGTGTTCTTTGGGATCAGTAGCTGGGGCAGAACACGAGGAGACACACAACAGGAATTTCTGCACATGCGCAGATCACCCATGATGATGTTGGGGTGGGGGGGGAGCCTCACGGCAGTTTAACTACTGGTTCTATAGAACTGGGAGCAACCTACCACTGGTGGGAGGAGAGGAAGAGGGGAGAAGCAACATGGTGGCCTAATAGCCAAATGAAAGTTCCATTCTGGGTGAACAAGCAACATCAACAAATGCGCCAAAGGAGTTGGGCTTCAATCACACTTCCATAATTTTCACCTTGACTTTTTTTTTCCTTCCTCCCCCCCTCCCCCCACCCTTCAAATAATGCTGAACATGATATGACTTTTGAAGATCAAATGTTTCCTGTGAGATATTCTAGGATAAAAATAAATGCAAGGAAGTTCCTTTTGAAAATCAGTAGCTTTTTTTCTGTTAAGATAATTCCCCTTACGAGGGCATTAAAAAGTGAATGATAAACAATCTGAAATATCAATAGAAGAGAAAGCTGGCTTCCTTTCTTGAAGATGTTTCATTACCAAACTAGGTAACATCATCAGAGCACCAAAGATCCTTCCTTCTGAACTATCCCAAATAAAAGAGGGCAAAAATATTTGTCCATCCCTGCTGTTGTACCTTTTCTGAGAGTAGCCTTCCCACTGTTTGCTTATTTACACTTCTAGAGGAACTAACTTCACTGAGTTTACAAGAACTGCAGTATATACAGGCAATCCAAGGTTAACTGAGCAACAGTACTGGATCATAGGCATGCTTAAGCAATGACAACACCCCTGACTTATCCCTGCTGGTCTCAGAGAAAAGACCCTTGAGACAGAGGAAAGAATCTGCAAGGTTTTCTGTCTAATTGTCTCAGTGTGAAAGCCTTGACTTGTTTGTTTTGGAAAGGAAGCAATGAAAGATTCATGGCAAATGCATTCTGCTTTAAAGACATCAAAGGCTTCAGGGCACAACTTGAAGTCAAAGGATGTCATGACTGAAATAAACATTTTTAAGAACTCTCTGGCCCCCCAATTTTCCTATGTTTTGTCCTCATCATCATATCTATTTGTTCTTCTAGTTCTTTTTTTAATCAAATAAGCGTATTCCTTGACAATTTTCTTTACTCGCACTTCTTCAGTTGTTAGAAAGTTGAGGGGTGTCAAAAGCTGAAAATGTTTGCTTCTTAATGTCAAGTTCCATAAAAGTCGATCTGCTCTCCAAAGTGGAAAGCACCCACCCACCTGGTAACACTTAGATATTTCTAGATGGATACCTTTAAGAAACCATCATCATCCATCTCCTTTCATTCCACAATCGCATAACCACCATAATGCTTTGGAATAGAATTATTTGTTTCCAAATCTATAAGATTTGTAGAAAATTGACAGCCAATCAGAATTTGCTGTTCCTAACCAATAAATTCAACCCAGAACTTTCTCCACTGGTCAGGACTCACCTGCTGGCCAATAAGAAATGCTTCATTCCACTTCCCTGTTTCACATCAAAGCAGGGATATGGCACACTCAAGATGATAACAATGTGCCATGCTATGTAAGCTGCTGTATTTGATTTCTTCTATCTGTTCAGCTACCAGATGGCAAGAATTGAGAGTTAGGAGGCAGGGCAAGTTGGGCATCCCATTCAATGTCTACTGAGACTTTTCTGTGCAACATAAAGTACTGTAACATTTCTTCTGACATAATGCTAATAATTGCAAGAAGATTACACAGACTCATTACAAATAATGACATAACAAAAGAGCAACAATGATGCACTGGAATATCCACAAGAAATATTTGCCTGCATGCAAGAGCTGATGGGACCACAAAACAAAGTAACAAAAAATAAAGATGTGAAAGTGCTCCAGGTCTCTAGAATTCAAATAGACAAGCATAATGCCCCAGACTTAAAATCATTTATAAGAAAGACAAAAAAGTCTGGACACTGCAATACTTGGAGATGGCAGAATAAAAGAGAAAGAACTGGAGAAAAATCACAGAATATGAAGACCTGCAAATAGAGGTAGAATGACTGTGGTAAAAGGAAGCAAAAATAGTACTGGTAGTAAGTAATAGGCAATTTTGCTCCAATTCCAAAATATCTGAAATACCACTTGAACTCCATCAGTATTGACAAAGGAGTGCAGTGGCTCACATGGTTAGAAAGTTGAAAGCCTGCATTCGAAGCCTGAGTGCTGCTGTCATTTGCTACATCCATACTGACCTACCAGTCCAAAAGCATGCAAATTCAAATAGGTACCACTTTTGTGGGCTCATTAAGGGGGATATGAAAAGAGCACCCAACTGGACACCTCCTTTCACCACGGAGGTGCCTTGGTGCTTCCGACATGGAAGTAGCAGTAATGGCACTGACAAAATCACCATCAGACAATTGCAAAAGGCAGCTGTACTTGAAATAGCTTATATCCTGTGACAATACTTTTAAAACCATGAAACAGCAACCTATCTCAGGTCTTCAGAAGGACTTGATATGTAACAAAGATGCCAAATCCAATCTAAACATCTGGCTGACTGTGTGACCACCACCACTAACAACAGCAACAATAGTCACCAAAATTATTGGCCCAGGCAAAGGCCCATTAAGGATTGAGCAATCACATTATTGTCATAAACTCTCAGTACTCCTCCCAATAGATAAGTGCACTGTAATGGGGGACTTCTTTCATTCAATAATTCCACACAGATCTCTGTCCAAAACCTGCTGTGATGTTAATAAGGAAGTTCATTCACTCAATACTAAAGTTCAGAATTCTTGTCAGCTGGCTCTGATCTTGCTGCTGAGCAGAATGATGGGAACTGGTGAATGTGTATCTTCATACGTAATAAATCAACTGGCAGTTTGGCTAATGATGCATAAATTGCTGCTAGCAATCACATTAAAAAGACTAAATAGTATACAGTTTTAATAGTGTGGATCAGTGCAATGAAGACTGATCCCTACAAGATGTTACAAAGTTTTCAGGATTTTAGTTCTTTATTAAGCAGTTTCTTATGCTTCTTTGCACTTCCTCTTCCAAGGTACTTAGCTAGATAAGTTTTTATGAACAATAAAAACTTACTTTTTCAACTGAGATTTTTTTCAGAGAATGAATCCATTACTACTAAAGAAAAATGCATCAGCTTTTGTTATTGTTGGTATATTAAATAAGAAGAAAATTTCTTTCTAATAGCAGACAATACTTGAATTAAGGAAGTAAATCTGTAACCGAAAAATGGCTACTGGGTACTGCACATTATGTTACTAGCTAAATTGCTGAGTATTCAAGCCTGCATCCATTATTTTTGCAATGGAACAGCAGGTTCCATTAAAGAAAAAGACTATTTTCCTGTTAGTGCTGGTAGTTCTATATTAAAAGTTTACTTTGATGGAGAACATCAACTGTAAATTATGGAAATGTTATCTAATTCAGTGCTTTAACTCTTTCCTCCATCCATTCGGTGCTTTATAGGATTCAATAGCTGCTTTACTTATCAATAGGCAGCTCTGCCTATATTATTCAGGAGAATAAAGACACAAAGGATCATCTCCAAGTAAGCGTCTGCTCTAACAGTAATCTCAATCAGCAAACTGTATTCCAAAAACACCTTAAGACCAAAACTTAGGCTGTCTAAGTTCCTGACCTGTTCTGAAGGCTATAGAAACCCTGAATAGTAGAACACCATCCAAATACCTGGTGAGCTACTGTTTCAACCATGTCAATAGATGTAGAATTTCAGGGGGGAAAGAGAGATTAGACAAGATTATATGTTGCATCCATTGTGAAAAAAGATTATTGATTTCAGGGGTGAATAGTGTAGAAATTGTAAGGAAGCGAATGTTACCTAAGCATTAGAAGAAATGAATGTATGGCTTTTTTTATATATTGGCACTTACGCATTTGACAGTAGCACATCTCACGCTGAAGTATATAAGCAGAAGTTGAATAGCTAACTGGCAGATTGAAGAAGGTTTCATTTTACTGCTAGGAGCTATTACAGGGCTGTTGCATCAACAGTGATTCAACTTAGACTGAAGGTAGATATAAAAGCTGGAAGCTCCATCCCTTTAGGACTGCCAACCAGCCTCTGATCTTGGCAGATGTTTTTATGTGTTTCCTTTTTTCCCGACTGACTCAATTGCACTTCACTGGTGTTTTTGTTGACTTGTAGAAAGCTGGGAGATGATAGCCCATAAGTAGGCCAACAATCCAAACACATAAAGTAAAGAGTGTTAATCTTTGTGTGTTGTCGTTGCTGATATCTAGTGGCTTCTCAGGATCACCATTAGTGCAGTGGCTGAGTTAGAAGTGTCCTTTCTTCCTTCAATCCCCTCCAAGTTTACAGATACAGGAAGTATCTGCATAACGACAAAAAGCCAAATCTGCAGTGTTTGCGCTGAAATATCTGAAGACTGATAACATCGTCCCTAATTTTTCCTCCACCCTAAATATAACCAATCCTTTCTTTATAATTTTGTTTTAAGACAGTGTTGGTGATCCTTTTCGGCAATGCACAAGTGCCAGAAACCAGAAGAGCAGTCACCCAGTACACAAGCCGGCACCAGGAAGATGATCTTCCGGTTTCTGGCACACACATGCACAGCAGCCACCTGGTCTTCCGGTTTCTGGTGTACATGCATGTGCAAAGACCAGCTGGCCAGTGCACATGCATGCATCAGAAACTGGAAAAGCAGCTGGACGATGCGCATGTGCATGCCGGGAACATGATTTTCCAGTTTTCAGTGCATACACATGCACCAGTCACCTGGTCTTCCAGTTTCTGGCACTCCCATGCACATGAGGTCCAGCTGTCCAGCACGCCAGAGCAAGGAAAAGCAACAGGCAATGGCTCACGTGCCCAGAAAGATGGCTCTGTGTGCCACTTCCAGCATGCGTGCCATAGGTTCCCCATCACAATTTTAAGCCTTTGTGTTTCTGGCTCCCTTACTCTGGATATGCCATAGGTTGTCAATCTCCTTCATCAAATGTTGTAACCCAAAACAGGATTACATACATCCAATGCAATTTTTATATCTTCTAGTTCTAGGAATGGGTTTTTAAAATAATTTTCTCAAGTTTATCAAAGCATAAAGTACAAATGAAAATGAAAATATTGGGAAGATGGAGGAAATGGAGAGAGGAAGATGTGTAGAGGAAAGGGGGAAAAAGAAAGAAAAGCATTGACTTCCAACCCCAACTTTAAAATAAAATAACATTACAGCTTCAACTTTTACATACTTAACATGTACTAGCTATTTCTAAAACAACAAACTTACCTAATCAGCAAAACCCAAAGTCAACGTTTCATTTTTCTCCACCTCTGACACATAATCCAGAAGCGGTTTCCAAGTAGAAATGAACTTGGAAACAAAGCTTATATTTTCTTTGATTAAAGCAGTTAATTTAACCATCTCTGTGAGTTCCATCAGTTTTTCCAGCACCCATCAATTGTGGGAATTAAAGTACCTTCCTATTTTTGTCATAAAGCATTTTTGCTGCTGTCAACATATAAAACAGCAAGGTTCCAGGTTTTTTTCAAGTTCTTTGTCTATCCAGTCTAAAAGAAAAGTCTCTGTCTTAATTTTCACATTCACTTTAAAATACAAATCTTACCCCAGTATTTCTTTGCTTTTTCACAAGCCCATCAAAGGGGAACCTCACAATTGAAGAGGTATTATCACATTGATAACAAGGAAAAACAGGAGGGTTTTAACAGAACAACAGACTTGGAAGGGACCTTGGAGTCATCTAGTGCAACCTCCCGCTCAAGTAGAAGACCCTATATCGTTCCAGACAAGTGGCTGTCCAGTCTCTTCTTAAGAGCCTCCAATGATGGGGCATCCACAACTTCTGAAGGCAAACCATCCCACTAGTTGATTGTTCACACTGTTAGGAAATTTCTCCCCAGTTTTAGGTTGCTCCTCTCCTTGATTAGTTTCCATCCACTGTTTCTTGTCTTGCCTTCTGGTGCTTTGGAAAATAGGTTGACTTTCTCTTCTTTGTGCAGCTCCTCAAATTTTGGAACATTGCTATCATGTCAACCTAGTCTTTCTTGAGACTAGACAATCCCAATTCCTGCAACCATTCTTTATAAATATGTGTTTCGCCTTCAGATCCATAATCAACTTTGTTGTACTCTTCTGTACTCTTTTCAGAGACTCTACATCTTTTTTATAATATGGTGGCCAAAACTGGATGTAGTATTCCAAGTGTGATCTTTACTAAAGCCTTATAAAGTACTACTAATACTTCACATGATCTTGATTCTATCCCTCTATTAATGCAACTTATATTGATTTAGCTTTTTTGGCTGCTGTCACATATTGCTGGTTCATATTTAACTGATTGTCTACTAGGACTCCAAGATCCTGCCCACAGTTAAAGCTTTTGAGCCAGGTTTCCCTTAATCTGTACCTGTGCATTTGATTTTTCTTGCCTGAGTGTAAAATCTTTTCTGTCCATTCCATTTCATTTTGCTAGATAGGGCCCAGTGTTCAAGTCTGTTGGGATCTATCTGGATCTTGAGCTTGTCTTTTGGAGTGTTGACTATTTCTGCCAGTTTAGTGTTTTCTGAAAATCTGGTGAGTTCTCCTTCTATTTACTCATCTAAATCATTTATGAAGATGTTGAAAAGTACTGGGCCTAAAATGGAACCTTGGGATACCCCACTGCTTCCTTCCTTCCATATAGACATAGATATTTGTCAATCAGTTACAAGTGATGCTGTTTATCTCACATTTTTTTAGTTTACCTAGAAGTAGATTATGGTCTACTTTATCAAATGCCTTGCTGAAATCCAAGTACACTATATCCACTGCATTTTGCTGGTCCACTAATTTAGTCAGTTTGTGAAAGAATGAAATAAAATTTGTTTGGCATGATCTGTTTTTGAGAAACCCATGTTGGCTTCTGGTTATAAATTTGCTTGCTTCTGAGTATTCTACAGTATCGCAAGATCTAAAATGGACACCTAACATCAAAAACATTATCAACAAAGAACGTTCTTTCTGCGCCAACTCAGAACGCTCAAACTGCCCAAGGAGCTGCTGATACAGTTCTACAGAGGAATTATTGAGTCTGTCATCTGCACCTCTATAACTGTTTGGTTTGGCTCTGCAACCCAACAAGACAGACACAGATTTCAGAGGATAATTAGAACTGCAGAAAAAACAATTGCTACCAACCAGCCTTTCATTGAGGACCTGTATAACTGCATGAGTCAAAAAGAGGGCTGTGAAAATATTTACAGACTCCTCACATCCTGGACATAAACTGTTTCGACTCCTACCTTTAAAACAATGCTATAGAGCACTGCACACCAGCACAACTAGACACAAGAACAGTTTTTTCTGGAACACCATCACTCTGCTAAACAAATAATTCCCTCAACACTGTCAAAGTATTGACTAGGTCTGCACTACTATTAATCTTCTCATTGTTCCTATCACCCATCTCCTTCCACTTATGACTGTATGACCGTAACTTTGTTGCTTGTATCCTTACGATTTATTGACTGTTTTCTAATACGATTTGATTGCTTATTTGTATCCTATGACTATCATTAAGTGTTGTACCTTATGGTTCTTGATGAACGTATCTTTTCTTGTATGTACATTCAAAGCATATGCACCAAGACAAATTCCTTGTGTGTCCAATCACACTTGGTCAATAAAAAATTCTATTCTATTCTATTCTATTGCAGATCTGCTGCTTGATTATCTTTTCCAGAATCTTCGTAGGTATTGATGTCATTCTGATAGGTCTGTACTTTCCTAGATATGTTTTTTTTCTCCTGTTTTGAAGATGGGAACCATATCAACTCTTCAGTCCTCTAGTAGTTCCCTGGTGCTCCAGGATCTTTGAAATATTTGGTTCGATGAGTCCGAGATCATATTTGCCAGTCCCTTCAGTTCTCTGGGATGTAGTCCATCAGGTTTCGATGAAGATAAAAACAAGTGTTTTAATCTTCACTTTCTACCTAGTAATTATTACAAACATCTTGCTTTCTCCAATTTAACTCTCCATCTGCACATTGTGTCTATCTCACAAAGTTGTTATAATGATGAACATTATGAAATGATTTGAATGTTTTATGTTCTATATGCACACAATAATAATGTTTCTAGGCAAGATGGCCCATCAAAAGCTTGAAGTGCAAAACAAATTGAGAGAATGTTTACAATGTTCTAAAACCTACAAATATGAATGACTAAAAGGAATTAATATAAAATACTGTTTATTCTATCAGAAGAAAGAAAAAGAATGTAATGTTAACAAATTAAGCTTTCAAGTATTCATCTTCACCACAGGAAAATAGTAGATAAATATTCTGACTACATTATTTCAGGTAGTTACACTAACAAAACAATCAGGAAGTAAAATATTAAAAGAAGATGCATTAACATGTAAATCCATTAGTAAATTAAATAGTTCTTGGGTTATTCGTTGAAGTAATGTACATCATAGAACATTAAAAAATGTCTGTGGAAAAAAAAGCTTCAGATCTACATTAAAGAACTAAAAATAATAAATTCACTTTTTTTTCTTTCTTAAATGTCAGCATGGGTCATCCAAGGAATTAGAGATCTGTATTTATTACTTCAGTGCTGAGACAAAACTTAATTAGATGTATAAAACACCTTGACATTTATTGTATGTTATAAGCAAATCAGTAAAGAAAATGTATGCGATATAGAGAAAAAAGTACCATAAGGCTTCACTACTGTGCTCAAAGAAGTGATTGAGATGAGGCAATAAAATATCTCTGGTTTCAAATCTATATGTTGTTTTATCATTTTTTCTAGCCAAGTATGCATTTTAGTCCAATATTTTTTCGCCTTTGAGCATGTCCACCACATATGATAGTATGAATCTGGTATCTGATTGCACTTCCAACATTTAGCTGATAAATTTTCATACATTTTTGCTAATATCACTGGTGGTAGATGCCACTTATAAAACATTACCAGTTATCAAGAGCACAACACCACCAGAAATCACACATTGGAGCTGGAGATTTTTTTTGTTTGCTTGCTTGCTTGTTTGTTTGCTTGTTTGTTTGTTTGTTTTGGGGTTTTGGGTTTGGGTTTTTGTTTTTTGCTTTGGGGCTGTTGTAATGTGAAATGAAGCATATCGCCATCGGTCTTCTTTGTGGTCAAATCACTTTATTACGACCAGTAACTGTAGTAAAGATAATCCCTAATCACCTTTCAGATTCAGCTCATTAGTGCTGCCCTCCCTGCCATAGGAAGATAGACTTGTTAAATTAATCTGCTCCAGGTGACTAATGGATTTACAGAGTTACAGAGAAAGCTTGAGATTTTTCTTGAGGATCTGAAGGGTGGTTCAACCAAGCATTGGTTGTTGCCTAGAACAAGCATGCATTAAGGACCTTGATCAGACTCTTCCCTCCCTGTGTGTCAATCATGAGGTATATACTGGTTCTCTGAGGAATATTGGGAGATGAAACTCAAAAGAAACACCTAGAACACAATTGGAGATAGACAAAGGGTAAATCTGATCAAGTGTTAGTAAGAACCCATGTTAGGGTTATATCATAGCCATAAAGGTGGCAAAACTTAAATGTTTTCCACTTTTAACATATTTGCAGATGCCCATCCAGTAATCCTCTTTAAAGTGATTCCTTCCTTGCTGGTGAAGAATGTTCTAGGCATCTGACAGATAAAGATGGTTGGTTTCACTTGGAGTTGAACGTAAACTGGGCTGACCCTTTTCAAATGACAGAAAATTTTATGTGGTTATCTAACTCAGTTTATTAGATCCATGCTCTCCCTGGCTATTTGAAGAATAGTGTATTGCTGAGTTTATGCAATAGTATCTGTTTTGTTGAGAAAAGAAATGGTACAACATGTCATGAAGAAGCCAATGGTGCACCGCATCCTCAATAAGCCTTCAATGGACTCAATCATTTTGTATAAGGGCTTCTGTCCTAAATATTAATGCTGCAGTTTCAGCCTAGGCTAGGATCAGAAATTTTGTTCTTCCAATTCAGTGACATCCATGAGTCCTCTTGGACCTGGAGAATGTGGCTGACTCTTATTTTGCCCATCAGTAATATAAAAAAGGAATGCAGACCAGTGGTGGGTTGCCCCCAGTTCAGACCGGTTCATAAGAACCGGTAGTAAAACCAGCAGGAGGCCCCGCCCACTGAGGCCCCAGATGTCGTCATCGGTGATCTGTGCACGCACACATGATGCCCTTGCAAACTGGTAGTAAAGGTAAGTAGAACCTACCCATGATGCAGACATCTGCTGTGCAACTAACTAGAGATGTAGAATAAAATACAACCACTCAACAAAATTGTACTCTTTCCAATCATAGGAAAAATCAAAGAGCAAGATTCCACAACACTGTTTAGAATCAGTGTCCTTTAACCTCCATAAAAGTAACACTTGTTTTGTACATGCTTTGAGTAGGATTTAGACCTTTGATTAGATCAGGATCTAGTAGCTAATCTAAAAGTCATTGATGACTTGAGGATTTGTTGCAGTTCCAGAAATATCGGATGAAGTGAGCAATTTGTCTGATCTCAACTGCCTGCTCTTTTGCATCAGCGAATGCAGCTCACGGCAAGCAATCTATTTTTATATGCAACCTACACAAACGTGTCATGTAAGTCACATGTTCCCTGTGAAAATATATTACAAATATATACTGCAATGTTTTCCAGATTCATTTAGTCTGTCATCTGATTTAAATGAAAAACTGACATTCCTATTCATTATGTTATCTATTTTTGAACTTTAATAAAAGGTTTTGGTATCATATACTGAATTCCCATAGCTTCTCAGAAAGGGGAGAAAGCAACTGCATTTCCCTGGAGAGTACCTTGATCTCAAATAATTTCCCAGTGTGAGATTGCTGCTGTCTTTAAGAATCAGGAGATGCAAACAAACTTTTGCGTCAGTGTTAAATTAGGCCCCACTGAAAAAAATAACAAGTGGGTTTGTGGATTAGACAGACTTCATCAGATTACAGAATGTGTCTCTGTGCTTTCTGCCATCTTCAGAATTAAATATGGCAATAGAGTGCAGAGTCAAAGTTCCAAAATTGGCAGGATACTGGAGATGTATAAATACATATCTGTCATGGATGTCCATGTGGATGGAAGGGAACTGGTGGAAAATGACAACAAAATGACATTGGGTTTTATTATGGATTCCATTAGTCTTCATATAGATGTGATGAACAAAGTGTGGAAAAAGAGCCCTAAATTTTGCACAGTTTGTTTTGCATCCAAATTACATTGTTTTTTCTCTATGATGCTTTAGCTGGCAAGAATCCAGCAAGGCAGTGGACCTATTGGGGTGGCCAATATTATGATATTCCAAGAAGAACAAAATAATTGTTTTAAAAGAATCGCTTGTTTTCCTACCTTTGATAAATCACACTCTGGAAATTTAGATGTGAATTCCTAAACAAAATAGATGGAAATTTGGGAAGAAGAAAGGCTTCTAAATCTAATGGGGGACATAATGGACTCTTTAAAAGGAGCCACACAATTTGCTGACACCAAAAAAAAAAGAATAGTCGCCAAATAAAAAAGATGGGTAGGTTTTGTCCTCTTGACTTGGTACCTCAAAAATGCAAATGAGGATATTTTTGTATGTTCTCTTCCATGTGGTAACCGTTCATACCTTTCCTAAATTGTCTTTGGAGAATCCTTTGGAATGGTACTGAATTCTGCTCGGGGAACAGGAAATTAAATGTTTTAGAGTATTTGATTTACAGTACTGTTAAAAGACTTCTGTGCTTTGCATCTAGAAAACAGGAAGCTGTTCATGGAATTTCATGATGCACCAGCAACAAAGCTCCTCCTGAATGGACAGGCTGTTGAATGCCAATTTCCAAAGCTAGAGAATAATTCTTCACCTTACAAATACATCCAGGCACTGTGAGCTAGAGAAAAGCTTTCTAGTATATAAAGTCATGGTGACGGAGTAGTTAGAATCAGTGCTGGGTTTCAAAAAATTTTACTACCAGTTCTGTGGGTGTGGCTTGGTGGGTGTGGCATGGCTTGGTGGGCGTAGCTTGGTGGGCGTAGCTTGGTGGGCGTGGCAGGGAGAAAAAAATCTCCATTCCCTCCCTACTCCCAGGGGAGCAAAATTCCCATTTCCTCCTGATCAGCTAGGACTCGGGAGGCAGAGAATAGATGGAGACAGGGCCAGTCAATGGTGGTATTTACTGTTCTCCGAACTACTCAAAATGTCCGCTATCAGTTCTCCGGAACTGATCAGAACCTGCTGAAACTCACCTCTGGTTAGAATGCAGGCAAATTCTGCCCACAGCCAGGAGTTCGATCCTGACTGGCTCAATATTGACTCAGCCTTCTCTCCTTCTGAGGTCAGTAAAATAAGGTTCCAGATTGTTGGAGGCAATATGCTGACATTGTAAACTGCACAGAGAGTGCTGGAAAGTACTATGGTGGTATATAAAATGCTATTGCTATTGCTATTCTCCAACCTGATACCTGCAGGGACATTGGGCTATGGATGTGAAGGGTGCCCACTTGGGATAAACTAACATTGGAACTATATTTTTAGAAACTTTGACAATTTTGTAAATGAGGGAGACGGTGCTCCGATTGTTTTACAGATCCAAAAAGAACACATAGTACAGTATCAAACCATCAGTGAAATGCAAACAAAAACAAGATAAAGTTCCCTTAAGTCTAATGTAACTTGTAATAATGGAACATTTCTGTGTTATTTTCTCAGCAGAACATTTCTGTGTTATTTTCTCAGCAAAAAATACGGAAATGTTCTCTGATGCAATGCCTGCCTTTTGGAATGGAATAGCATTGCCCTGGAGATTTGTATTGCTTTGATTTCTGCAGGCTTTGAAACAATGTGGTGGTGGGGCTTCCCCCTAAGCTCAGGGACAATTTAATAGTATGCCTATTTAATATGCATTGTTGATTTTAGTTGTGATTTATCTTTTCCATGTTATGAGAGTTATCTTTGTCTTGCTTATTTTCTCTATTTTAGGTTTCATATTGGATTTAGAAGTGTACCACCCAGGATCAGTTTTGAGTCAAGGTGGCTTCATAACTCAAACCAAATCAAATCAAATCAAATCAATAATCAAGCACTATCAGCCACCATCAGCTAAGTATTGCTACTTGCTAAGTACATCTAAAATACAACCTCCTTAAGGACAGTTATTTACAGGTAATCCTCCCATACTGGTCACAGTTGGAACCAGCAACTCCATCGCTAAGCAACATGGTCATAAAATCAAAAGGCAGTTCACCAACTCTACATACAATATCAGTTCATCAGTTCTATCTGTGGTTGTTAAGGAAATCACCACACATCATTAAAGCACAACATCATCTGGCCAATTATGACTTCCTATCAGCCACCCCATTGACTCTGCATGTGGGAAGCCCACAAGGAATATCAGAAATTGTGCTCACATCCTCATGGGACACTGTAACCATCATAAGTGCAGGAATGGAATGGAATGGAATGGAATGGAATGGAATGGAATGGAATAGAATAGAATAGAATAGAATAGAATAGAATAGAATAGAATAGAATAGAATAGAATAGAATAGAATAGAATAGAATAGAATAGAATAGAATAGAATAGAATAGAATAGAATAGAATCTTTATGAAATTTTGTTGCATTCAGCTCTCAAAAGATAACCATTATGCATATGCCCATATACACACTGATATATGACACAGAGTAACATCACACTCAAAATTTGAATGTATACATATACAAGACAGGAAAAAAATTATGTGAGTATACAAGACGGATGTCATAAGGAACAAAGCTGTTACAGAATCTAATAGTCCTGCTATAGATACTTCAAAATCTCCTCCCAGACGGGCGCAACAGAAACAGACCATGAAGTGGGTGTATGGGTCTGTAAAATGCTTCGAGCTCTAAACCCATAGCGCTTATGAGCAATATCCTGAATAATGGAAGCGAGCTTCCTATAATCTTCTCAGCTATCCTTACCACCTTCTGTATGGACCTTCTATCTAAGGCACTACTACCACCAAACCAAACAGTGATCCAGTTTGTTAAAACACTTTCAATTATGCCAGATGGCAAGCACTCAAATCATTATCTTGTGACCACATAGATGCTGCAACGGCCACAAGTTTGAGGACCAGTCAGAAAATTTCTTTATCAGCACTGTTGGAACTTTGAATAATCACCGATCACGTAGTCAGTAAGAAAGAACTACCTCTACTAAGATGGTGTGGCTGGCTTCAAATTGTAACTAGTCTGTGTAACCAACAAGGCTGAGAACAGCTATCAAATGATTTAAAAAAGGATTGTCTAAAGGAATACAGGAAAAGGGACTGCAAGAGTAGCATTCAGTGGCAATTGGCAATTTGACAATAGAAGGTATAATAGATTTTGGCTGCTCTTCAGACAGTATCTTTCATCACTCATGTTAATTAAAGTAGTAGAGAAAATACTCTTCCTGGGTTTCCTTCCATTGAAACTTTGTTTTCATGGGACAACATAATCAGATACTAGCATAAGCACCAGTTTTAAGACAGCCCACATGAAAATGTCCATCTGTCAAATTTCCCTAGTCCAGAAAAGAAGTTAATCGTATCTAAGTTCTTCTGAAATTAAATTAAATACGGTCAACATTCCTTTGCATTCAATGAAACTCTGCGGCTTTATTTAGCCTTGACCTTTAGCCTGAACATTGTGTCCTGTTGCAAGGAAAGGCACTTTGGTGCTCTGAGACATTTTGGTCCCTGTCAGCAATAGTCAGCACAGTTTGATGAACATATAATACAAAATCAATAGATGGCATTATTTGTCTACTCCATACCGTTATGGTTGCAATTGCTCATAGAATCTCTTTTTATTATCCAACTTTAGAGCAGCTCATTACAGCTCTAATGCAAGCTATAATGAAACAAAATGCTTAGATCCAAAGCTTTCCTTCCAAGATTGGAAAGTTTATTTGCCCACAAATAGCCATGTTCCACTGAGCAGCCCATCCAACCCAAAACCATATGGAATGTCTGACACATTAACAATGAAAAAAGTCATCATATCCGTATGAAGTAAATCAAGGCTGAAAACCTGGCCTTGATATATGAAGGAATAAAAATGTGCAAACAAACAATCATAGTCCCAATCTACCGCAAAGAACAAAAGTTCCAAACTTTTTGCCCAGGAATCACTGGTAGGATACTACAAGTCAGTGGTGAAATCCAAAGTTTTTTACTACTGGTTCTGTGGGTGTGGCTCAGTTGGTGTGGTGGGCATGGCTTGGTGGGCATGGCAGGGGAAGGATACTGCAAAATCTCCCCACTCCTGGGGGAAGGATATTGCAAAATCTCCATTCCCACCCCACTCCAGGGGAAGGATATTGCAAAATGCCAATTCCCACCCCACTCTGGGGCCAGCCAGACATGGTATTTGCCGGTGCTCTGAACTACTCAAAATTTCCGCTACCGGTTCTCCAAAGTGCTCAAAATTTCCACTACCGGTTCTCAGAACCTGCTGGATTTCACCCCTGCTACAAGTGCTCTGTAGAACTGGTGCCAAACTTTAAAATAAACTAAAAAGCAAATTAACTTTTTATTGCCTAAATAAAGATGTGGCCATGTTTGGACCATTTTACATTTAAAAAAAAAATTCACTGAATGTTGGTGTCCTAAGAAATACCATAAACACAAAGTGTGAACTTGAAACACTTCTTTATTTGGCTGTTGCACTTTCCAATTTTGAATAAAATAAGGTTTGACCATTTTTAAACATAATTATAAATAGAATAAAATAAAGAATAAAATAAGCACTCACTACAAGTTAACTTGAAGCTCTAGGTTTTTTCCCCATCATCTTTGGGGGTGGGGAGGGATTTAGAAATCAATTGTGTATCAAATCATGAACAATCATGAATGAAGTGAACCCCCATCCTACTTTTCAATTTCAGCTCATTTTACATTCAGGAAGCAGCCATGTTGTTATTGTCTATTATTGTTATCTTCAACTACCATAACATTGTCATCACTAGAGGGCTCCCTTATACTAACGTTTTGAAGCAGTATTGTATGATGGTGTAATAATTGTAGCAAAGCATCATCTATATAAAAGTAGCTTTTTGTGAAAACCATTAACAAAGAGCAGACTGATACAGGGCAAGAACATTCAACAGACTCTCCATAAATGAACAAGGAAATTACCTACAGAATATTCATGAACAGAAAGTCAGACAAACTCTTCCACTTTTCACAGATGTACAGATGAAGGCAATCATGATAGTGGAAAATAATAGGATTTTTCATCCAACTTACTTGGAGAGTAACAGATTATGCCATTTAGCCAAATGCCAAATTTGATGAAACATTCAAATCTGGGCTGGAAACTTCTAGTCAACAATTAGAACACAGAAAGCCCTTAATTCTTTTTAGTAAAGGTTTGGATGTCTGCAACCTATGTCTGCCAATTCTGCCATTTGCCTAAATAGCATAATAAAATCTGATCTCACTTAGGGATGTGAGGAGTGATGTTAACAGACTCATTAATATCCCCACCCATACAATCATTTACACCACTGTTTCCCAATCTTGGCAATTTAAAGACGTGTGAACGTCAACTCCCAGAAATCCCCAGCCAGCATGTATTTTGGGAGTTTATTTTATCGAATTTTTATGGGCATCCATCTCACAAGAAATAACTCTGGGTGACATACAAAATTAAGTTAAACAATAAGTATATAAAAACAACAATGATTTAAAAATATAAAACAGCCACCAGGAACAAGGGAGGATAAATTGAAAGCTACAATTTATAAAGTGGTAAGGCTGATAAACTCTGATTTATATCACCCTAAATGAATTCGCCTTTTGTTACGCAGATAGTATCAATACCAACTAACCAACAGCAGCCTTCCCCAGTAGTGTCCTCCAGATGCATTGGATGACAATTCCTCAGATTTTATTTAACATACCATTTGGGAATACTGATTGTTGCAATCTCAATACATTTGGACTGGGGATCAGCAATATAACAGATTTTTCTTAATGTCAGAAACAACAAACACCGTTAATACAAAAAGTTCTGCAAAATCACAAATGGATGTTGAAAGAAGCATTCTCAGCAGACCGATGCTGCTAAATAAACAATAATCCACCACCCCTGGCCTGTTTTACCTAGAAAATACAAATTCCTAGCCAGATACTAGTCAACAAGTAGGATCAAGCCTTAATCCTAAAACATGCAGCCACAATCAAAATTGAGATTCTTCTCCACCAAACTCTCCAATGTCTCAACTTTAAGAAGTTTAGGATAAGCTCTTCTTGATCCTCCAGAATAGGGGAATACAGATATGCAGTCAATAAGTGGTTTGATCTAGACTAGATTAGCCATGCCTTAGATCTTTCTGTGTAACAGGCCAAATTAATTGTGATTTAAAGGTTCTATGCCTTTCAATGTCACTGTGGCTATAATCAAGTTTGGCATGATTCATACAAATCATCATGTAGTCCTCATTTTAGCCTAGATCCATGATGGTGAACCTATGACATGCGTGCCAGAGGTGGCACACAGAGCCCTCTCTGTGGGCACAGGCATCGCCAGTTGGTCTTTGTGTTTTCAGCGCTCTGGCGCATATGCACACATGCATATGTGCGCATTCCAGTTTGGGCATTTGGTGCCAAAAAGGTTCACCATCACTATATCATGATTTGGATACAATTGTCGAAACCACATATCCAGCCCAAAACATCTTTGTAGGAAAAAAAAGTATATTTCTATATTTCTGTGCTTCTTCACAGCCTATAGAAATTATTTGGACCTTTTAATTCAAAATCTTGTAATGTTTAGCTATATAAGTTTCCACATTTTAAGCTGGCGAATGATATTCAGGCTGTCCTATGCTGCACCAGTGAGGCAAGTCAAATCAGATATCAGAAGCCTTTCTTGTGGCAGTGCTCTCAAGGATTTCTAATTGCATTATCTTCAAAAAAGTGATAAAATGTGGAGTTACTTTGCTGCATAGTATCTTCAAATCTAAAAGTAGGAGTCAACGCTGCCTTCTTGTATGTATGTCCCCCTTTTCTCAGAGAAAACAATATAGTTTCTAGGGGAACTTCCTTACTTCTCTGTGTGGTAGTTCAGACTGAGAAAGAAGGGCTGGTCTAAATATGCCTAGTAAACTTCATGATTTAGTAAGAGGCTTAAACCTTTGATCTCCATAGTCTCTGTCTGACATCGTGATCAATACACCGTTCTGTCTCTGTTCTTGCTTCTGGACACAATGCCAAACATTGATAGTTCTATTTAAGACCTAAGTGATCTTCAAGTGATCACTTCTTCCCATGTCATCTTGTCTACTTCCTACAATACAGAGATTGTAAAGTAGTTGGAAGCTACAAGAAATAAGGTCCTCTTAGTGGTTGCATCAGTATTCTAAAAACTTTAGTATGATGAAACAGAGATATCTGATTCCTTACCATGTCTTCACTTTTGTCTACTCAATATCTACTCTTCTCATATAAATATAGCTATTTATTTTATGGTTACCAATAACCCTTTATTGGCTTTTGTTATAATTTTAAAGCATTTTATTTTATTTTGTGATTTTGAAGTACTGCAACTGTACCCGAAAAACATGACAAGGAGGGTTCAGCATAAATAAATCATTTTTTAAATCTCTTGACTGTTCAGCTAGCAAGAATAAAGAGGAAGTCAAATCTTTACCAAATGAATATTGTTTTGATCTTTCTGTAAAGGTAAAATAAAAAAGACACTTTTGTCTGACTTACTGGAAATCAACAGATTTCTAAACAGCACTGCTAGAAATAAGCTCTTTTTGGGTAGTAATGATCACTTGTATTGAAGGAAGCCACAAAAGATTTTCAGATCACTACGTTTAATACTTCGGCACAATTTCCATCCAAAACTGTTTTGGCACAATTCCCAGAGTAACAGGTGCTTGTCTTTGCTGCAACTTGCACATATAATCTCCGTTTGTCTCACCTCTACTCTGGCACGTCAACATTCAATATATTCTATCTCCCGTTCAACATTAAACAATTTGCTTTGCTATAGAAAGCAACATCTAAAATTGCACAGTACAAAAGAAATATGCATATCTTTTCCTTCAAGACTTTCATTTAGAAAAGGCAGCTTGGCAAAACACTGTTTCATTGTTACTTTTTATTATATTTTGTTCTCTTCTAAACTGAACAGCACGTTACGGATGACTATGAGTATACCAATACACAGAAATTCATAGATTATTTTTGGCAATCCGGAAGTGTGCTGGGCAACAGGATGGTAATCATAATCCATTGTCAAAGTGCTGTATTTTTTCCCCTAAATGTGTGAGACCGTATTTTAAAAGGGATCCTCAGTTAATCAGAACTATTTGTAACCTCTTTCACTTCTTGTGGCCTTGCTTGTTCTGTTCAAATAAAGAGTTGACAAACTTTGAATATGAATTTTACTGTGATATTAACAATTGCTTCTATGTAAAAGTGAATTCACTGTTTGGTTTTAGGAAAGCTCCTGATTGTAGAGAAACTGGGATTATCCTATGTAATATGTCTTCTAAATGGATTGTGGTACATGGATGTCTACTTTGAGAAAATGATTTATTTGTATCATTAATGTTTTCAGCTAGATCTATGCACTTGCATATTATTATATATGCATGTACTTGCATGTTCCTGTTTTCCAATTGCCAAACCAGAAACAAAAATAAGTAATTAGAGTACTGATTCCTTGGCTCCTGAAGATTGCTTTGTTACAGTAGTCATACTATATTTTCCCGCCAAATCCCACCAAATCCATAGGCTTCATACGTGGAGAATCATAACTTTTCCCTTATTGCTTATTGTCAAATATAATCCCTTGAAAAAAATATCCATTATTGATCCAATTGTTCAATAGAACAATGTTAAGATGCTGATCCAATTCTTATCTTCCATACTGAAGTTACTAAGAACATAATAATCCTTGACAAGCTCTTGGTTCTATTCTTCCATCCAAATAATTATTAATAAATTGTTTGTCTTAACTGTAATGGTCTGAGTGACAAACCTCTCCAGAATTCTCAAGTGTGGTTAAGTCAACCCACATAGGAACAAGATTTGATGAGGCCACTTCTACCACCTTCATAATATATTTTCAAGCAGTTGATGCAAAAGGAATATTGCCCCTTGATGAATTAAGAACTTCTGAAAAACAGGCAACAGATGGTAAGGACAAAACACAAATCATTTTCTTGCTGAAGTAAGTTGTAAAGGAAATGGGGAAAAAGGGAGAAAAACAGACAAGTAAATTATTTTCAAATGTTGAGAAATCTCTGAAATTTCAAGCAATATTTTTCAAGACTCGCCAGCAAATTATACAATAATTTTAACCATATTATTTCATAGATTTCCTTGGGTTTCTTGTGCATTTTATGTTGAAGAAGTCTTTTCCTTCCATTTTTTAAAAAACTTAATCTGATACTTCTGTATCTTTTGCCACATCCATGGACTTTGTATAGATTTAAAGCTTTAAAGCCCCTGTGTGACAAGAAAACAGACATATCACTCATGTAATGGGAAGTGGTTATGATAGTCAAAATAGTTTGCAGGCTCTCTGGAAGAAAAAAAAATGCTTTGTTCGAAAAATTAGCTTACAAAGAAAAGAAAAGCTCTATGAAATTTTATTCCATTATTCCTCAAATCCAATCCAATTTAAAGAAAGATTACTTTGAAGTGAAATAAACATTGAGAATTGTCATCAATTGTACTGCTAATAAATCTAGACAAAAATCAAATGGATTTCAATGGAATGAAGTTCTAAAATAATGTCCCCTGGTATTTCAGAAATAACATCTTTGGGGAGAAGTTACATGATTATTTTTAATTAGACTACCCATGACCTGTTGGGTCATCCTGTCAGCAATATTGTATTTCCTTATCTAATTAAATATAGATACTCTACCATTCTGCTTGTCAAATCGTCCCATTTCTGAAGAACATCTATACAGAAGATATGAATCATCACCATACCTTGTATGCTGATTGCACATCCTTTGGAATAGGAATTCACAATAGTAAGAGCAGGCTTTGGCCATCATGCCAACATCACCATAACTATTAGTAAAGGTAAAGGTTCCCCTTGCACATATGTGCTAGTCATTCCTGACTCTAGGGGACAGTGTTCATCTCCATTTCAAAACCGAAGTGCCAGTGGTGTCCGAAGAGGTCTCCATGGTCATGTGGCTGGCATGACTAATAGTCAAAGGTGCACGGAACGCTGATACCTTCCCACCAAAGGTGGTCCCTATTTTTCTACTTGCATTTTTTACGTGCTTTCAAACTGCTAGGTTGGCAGAAGCAGGGACAAGTAACGGGAGCTCACCCCATTACTCAGCACTAGGGATTTGAACCGCTGAACTGCCGACCTTTCAATCAGCAAGTCTTAGCTACTGAGCCACCGCATCCCTACTTAAATATTAAGTAATATTAAGCATAAATATTACGTTGTGCAAATCATGCATTTCTTTCTCTGTTGAGGTCTTGCTTTTGAAGGCAGGCATTGAAGTGTTGAGAAATTCTCATTGTAATTAGTGTTTGCCACATATTCTCAAGCTGATCTTTCTTTTCCTCCTCCATCTCTTCTTGTCTCCTATTCTATATCTTTCCCTTTGATTCTGGAGGTGTACATCCCTTTCATCCTTCATTTCTACATTTCTCCTCTTTCTTCCCATATTCCAATTATATTTGGTGCCATATCCTGACTATGACATCCTCCCTCTCATTCCATGTAACATATTTATGCTGACAATATTGAATATAAACAATTGAATAGTAGGAAACTATCAGAACCTGATTAAAAATAGAATCACGTGACCTCCTGAGAGCTGGAACAGGACTGCTCTACCTGATACCTGGTGGCCAAAAGAAGGTCCAGTCTATACTCAGTTTCAGAGAAGGAAAAAAGTTGAAAAATGAAACAGGATGAGCAAGACCTAAGGTATATTGACTAATATATTTGACTGACATCAGATTTATCTAATTTGTACTCTACAAATTAGATGTAGCTGCTGTGCTACAGCAGCTTACTTGATGACTTTCAGTCCAGCTGTCAGACCTGGAAGCCATCTTTTACAGTTGGGCCTTCAGACCTGCCTCATTTTCTACTGTGGAAAAATGGGAGGGGGGATTGTATAGAGTATGGGTGATTTGTAGTCAAAATAACATTTTTTTCTCAGAGAGTCAAGGCTACGGTGCCCTGCAGCTGCCATGAAGGGACTGGGAGGTATCTTCAGTTTTGGATGGTGCCTGATTGGATCATGTGATGGACATGTGGGTGCTGGGCAGGGACTTGAACTTTCTCTTAGGCATGGAAAATCTGGAAGCTTTCAGATTCGGGTTTTCCCAGATATGCCAATATGACATCTTCAATAAAATGGAACTTTGAGGAAATTCAAGTCTGAAAATCTTCTCTTCTGACCTAGGCTTCCTGATACAGTAAAAGCACACAATAAATTTATTTATTTGTTTGTTTGTTTGTTTGTTTGTTTGTTTGTTTCAATTTATAAACCGCCCTTCTTCTTGTGGACTCAGGGCGGTGAACAGCCAGAATAAAACATGATATACAAAAATTAAAACAATTAAAAAGTATTAAATATTTTCAGCCCACAATTAAAAAAGTCCAATTTAAAATCAATTCCAATTTAAAACAGAGGATGGAATCAAGCCAGCCCAGCTAGATGAAACAAATGGGTTTTAAGGACCCGACGAAAAGTCCGGAGGTCTGATATCCTGCATATCTCCGGGGGTAGGTCATTCCAGAGGGCAGGTGCCACCACAGAGAAGACTCTCCCCCTGGGGGTTGCCAGCCAACATTGTCTGGCTGATGGCACCTGGCGGAGGCCCTCTCTGTGCGAGCGTTCTGGCCGGTGGGAGGCTATTGGCAGCAGAAGGCGGTCTTGCAAATACCCAGGCCCTAAGCCATGGAGCGCTTTAAAGGTGGTCACCAACACCTTGAAGCGCACCCGGAAGACTACCAGGAGCCAGTGCAGCTCACACAGGAGAAGTGTCACATGGGAGCGCCCCGTCGCTCCCATAATTCCCCGCACGGCCGTGTTCTGGACCAGTTGGAGCCTCCGGGTGCACCCCAAGGGAAGCCCCATGTAGAGAGCATTGCAGTAGTCCAGGCGGGAAGTCATGAGAGCGTGAGTGACCGTGCATAGGGAGTCCTGATCCAGAAAGGGACGCAACTGGCGTATCAGGCAAACCTGATAAAAAGCCCGACTGGCCACGGCCATCACGTGCTCTTCTAAAGACAGCCGTGTGTCCAGGAGGACGCCCAAGTTGCGAGCCCTCTCTGTGGGGGCCAATGTCTCGCCCCCAATAGTCAGCTATGGCACCAGCTGGCTATATCGGGACGCTAACAGCCACAGCCAACTCGGTCTTGGAGGGGTTGAGTCGGAACCTGTTTCTCCCCATCCAGACCCACACAGCTTCCAGGCACCGGGACAAAATCCCAAAAACCTTCTTTTTATTTCATTGGCTGTGTATTCTGCTCATTCAGAGCCTGTTCATTCTCAATCTGTTCATTCACAGATGAGTCCCAAATAGTTGTAAAGAGTCCGACAGAAGTCTGCCACAGTTCTTCTGATAAGACTGATAAGGCTGATAAGCACCCACCTTTATCTCCCTTGACACGCTGCCAAGACCTAATTGGTAATTAACTTTGCAAGGCCACATGGAACCCAGATTCAAAACAGAGCTGCAGTATTGAAATCAGCCAGCACAAACAACAGTTGCTTCTTGAAAAGGCCCACATGCCTTTGCTCCTCCTTTATATGATATGGGAGGAGCTGATCATCTCCTATTCCCAAGTCGACTCTTTTGTTTCAACTGTTCTTGCCTTCTGGCAGCTCTGTGCATGTGAGCACTGGGAACAGACTTTCCCTGTTCCTCTGCCTTGCTGATGTCCAACTCTGGAGGCTCCGGAGTCTGCACATAACTCCCAGATGGCCCTGGCCCCATCTCTGCCTCCGACACAGAGCCCTCATCCGAGACTTCCCCAGACTCCAGGATTGGCTCATGTTCCTCCCCAGCCTCCTCACTGTCCAACTCTGCTGCCAGTTCTGCAGGCTGCTGGTGGACCACAACATCTTCTTTTTTGGAGGGTGTTACTTGGAACCCTGACATCAGCCTTCCTCACAGGGTTGAAGTGAAGAAATATAGTAGGATAGAATACTAAGCATGTGCCTTGAGTTACTGAACCAAGATGAGATGTAGACAAATGGGCATGTTTATGTGCGAGAAAAGGGGCACATAAAGCAATAAAAACATTCAGGCCCTTTTTCACACAGGAGTCTGTTCCTTGCTCCTGGGTGTGGGATGGGTGAGGGATTATGAGACTGGCCAGGAAACTGTCACAGAACATTGAATATGAAGATCCCATGACCACAGCACCAGCCCAGCAGTTCTGAAGCAGCAACAACTTCCCCAAATTTCGTTCCCTCAGAAGTTGTAAGTGGCAGATTTGGACACATTCTCTAAGTTAGCCCATTTTAAGTACCCTGGTTCAAAAGTTGTTGCCCTATAATCAGAGGTGATTTTCAGCAGATTCTGACCAGTTCTGGAGAACCGGTAACAGAAATTTTGAGTAGTTTGGAGAACCGGTAGTAAAATTTCTGAGTGGCTCCACCCAGATCTATTCTCTGTCTCCCAAGTCCCAGCTGATCAGGAGAAAATGGGGATTTTGCAGTAACCTTCCCCTGGATTGGGGTGGGAATGGACATTTTACAGTATCCTTCCTCTGCCATGCCTACCAAGCCATGCCCACCAAGCCATGCCACCCCCACTAAACCATGCCCACAGAACTGTAGTAAAAAATGTTGAAACCCACCACTGCCTACAATACACCATTTTGCCCAGGTAAAGGTCATAACAATGAGGGTTTTACATATAAAACAGCACATAACAATGTTGAATATAACTATATGTAACTCTTTGTTTTAATATAACAGTGATGTCTACATGTTTAGTGATTAAGACGTTGCACTAGAACTCGGAAAACCAAGGTCCTAGTTCACTTCCATGGATATTTACTAGTTGACTTTCATTCTCCCTCAGCACCATTTACCTCACATCTAAGATGCCTTGAACTCCTGGAGAAAATATAAATACCTACAACAGCAAACATCTTAAAAGTAGTAAACTGAGCTCAGGAAACATTTTCCCCTCTTTTCAGGATTTTCTGACTAATATAGCAATAAATCATATTTACCCTTGAGGATATTAATAGTCAGTTTGCCTTCTCAGAACCATCAAAGGCTAAACAGTATGCACTTCTGATAAATTCTGAAATTTATCCAAAAGGACATCTTTCCAATTGCACTTACAATTAAGGGCTCCATATCTAACCTGAGGTTATACTATGCAGGCCTAACAGTAATTTCTGCATTATTGCACTAAAGTTAAGATTTACAAGAAATATACATTAATAGTTGAGAGTGAATTTGTGGAAGTGCCTGTTACCCTATTTATTTCAGAAATTGCAGCAGAAAACATGGAAAGTCGGGAAAGCCGTAAAAGGAGTCTAACTGTGCACCGTATAGGAGCTGAGGAAATAGGTTACTTGCAGCAGGACTCAATTTTAAAATAATTGCTGCACTCTTTTAGGAAAGGAGGAAATTAAAATTAAGCGGACTCTGTTCATGCTAAGGATTGAAAAACCTTCTAGAATAGTCTAATTCTAATTCTAAAATCTAATTTGTTCAACTAGTTGATTGTCCTGATATACCAGTAATGCTAAAGTGTTGTTAAAGAAAATCATAATTTTTGTTTTTGATCAAGAATAGAATAGAATAGAATAGAATAGAATAGAATAGAATAGAATAGAATAGAATAGAATAGAATAGAATAGAATAGAATAGAATAGAATAGAATTCTTTGTTGGCCAAGTGTGATTGGACACATAAGGAATTTGTCTTGGTGCATACGTTCTCGGTGTACATAAAAGAAAAGATACGTTCATCAAGAATCATAAGGTACAACACTTAATGACAGTCATAGGGAAACAGTCAATAGAAACAGTCAATAGATACCAGCAACAAGTTAGAGTCATACAGTCATAAGCAGGAAGAGATGGGTGATAGGAACAATGAGAAGATTAATAGTAGTGCAGACTTAGTAAATAGTTTCACAGTGTTGAGGGAATTATTTGTTTAGCAGAGTGATGGCGTTCCAGAAAAAACTGTTCTTGTGTCTAGTTGTTCTGGTGTGCAGTGCTCTATAGTGTCATTTTGAGGGTAGGAGTTTATGTGCAGGACGTGAGACTCTTTTTTGAGTCTTTTTGACTCGTACAGTATACAGGTCCTCAATGGAAGGCAGGTTGATAGTAATTGTTTTTTCTGCAGTTCTAATTATCCTCTGAAGTCTGTGTCTTTCTTGTTGGGTTGCAGAATCAAACCAGACAGTTATAGAGGTGCAGATGACAAGACTCGATAATTCCTCTGTAGAACTGTATCAGCAACTCCTTGGGAAGTTTGAGCTTTCTGAGTTGGCACAGAAAGATTAATGTGCACTTTTATCAGCCCAGCTTCAGTCTAGACTCTAGGACATTATATCAGCCACATCTTCATAAGTCAAGATTCACAAGTACTTTTTCATTAGACACTGTAATCATAGCGTTGAAGTGATAGCATCACTGTTTGTACTTTGGCATTCTCACAGTTTGCTAAGGATGCCATTGAAGCTCTTCTTGGCCTAAACTTGAACTCTACTTTTGAGGCATGACTTTGCCTAGGATTATTCACTTCTACTCATACTTGAGCATGAACTTTGGATCATCTGCTGATTACTGCACTTCCTGCATTCTTAATTCTGGGTAAGGAGATGAATGGATATCGGTTTTGAACTTGACTAGACTCATTTAATCATTGCATCTCATATTAATACACAAACATTTGCCTAAAGATGCTAAGCAGAACATGTCAGTTTTCCCTGGCAAACCAAAATGTATTGTGTTCCAGATGTGTGCTGTAACTTTCAAAAGGCACCTAAAACTGTACTCATTTACACAGGGCACCATCTGCAATCACAACACTCCTGTAGCTCTGAAACCCCTTTAATTATAGTAAAAATCCAATGGGGGCCTGCAATAAAGAAATATTTGCGCATGATAGAGGTGAACATGGTATCCAGTTCTATATTTTTGAAAGGGATGGATTAATGCCATCTTAAATTAATTCAGGTATTATGAGGGGGAGAAAGAGCACCAATTACCTACAGTTCTTTGTATCTCATCCATCTTTTTTGGTTTTGAAAATGCTGCTCTATTGCGGCAATTTGCCAAATGCCACTTTTTTTCAGATAAATAGGAAAGCTGTCCTTGCTTAGTAACATGACTTTTTTAATTATTAAGAGGCCAAACAATGTCATGAATTCCAAAAGAAATATTCTGTTCCTGCAGACCTGCTGTCTTATGTATTGTTGTGATGGATGCCTTCTGATGTTAAAAATGAGTTTCTCTTTATCACAGAAAAGAAGTGAAATCCCACAATTTAGTAGAACTTGGGATGGAAGTTTGGGTTCACACCTCAGTCAGGCCTTGAATAAGAAACATTTAGGAAACACTGCATGGTCAATTTTATTTGGATACATCTAGCCCTGCTCAAGAAAGCTTAAAAAGCACTCATAAATTATAGATAACTTAATGTGGCTCAGATGATTTAAATACACTGATGTTGAGACCAGGTTTCAGAAAACATACTTCCTTAATCTTGGCTTGTTTCCACTGGCTTGCAGTGTGCTTCCAGGTTCAGTTCTAGGATGGTTGCTATTAACTTAATACTGCTAAGTTAGTAGATGTGACTTTATTCTTTTTGAAGCATTCTGCCAAGAGCAATCCTCGGGCTTAAACTTTCACTAAAGGTGTAGTTATTTTTATATCATAAATCTTTGCTAGTGAATGAAAAGGAACAGATTTACTATTCAACCCTTGGTGCTGCCCCTTGATGTCTATTATGTCAGAACTACATAGCGCTTTTATGAAGACGGTACTATGCATGTTTACACAGGAGCAAATCCTGTTAATTTCAATAGGATTTTTTCTGTTGGTGAGTTTGGAATTATAGTGTTCATGTTCTTGAGGACTTTTTAAAAATAATTTCATCTACCCCAAAATACACACACTTATTAGATTTATTTGGGTTACTTTTCTTTATAAGATGCTTTATAAAAAGGCATTAATTTAACTTCTATAAATAACCCATGACATTTGTTTCTTTCTGTGCTGTTACAGTTGATGAGCTAAATCCCTTGTCCATTAGAACATTTACCAAAATACCTTCCTATCTTACAAATGAGTCTTTCCATCACGGAGTGTCCACCTCTCCCTGGTGGATACCCCAGTCCTTTTCTATCAGGGGCATTCAGGGGAGGATTCCTGAGAAAAAATTAAGGTCTGGATTTGTATGTATGCATGTCACACACCTTTCAAGCCAAGCTAGTGTCTAGCCAAAAGGGCAGCCTGATGCCTTTCAGATATTTAAAAGTTCATTTCTCAAGGGTCAAAATCCATGGGAGTTGAATTCAATTCAAATGAAACTAGTGGAGGTGAAAAAGCATAACATAATGTGCCAGTCTTAAAAAAATATTCCATTATTCTGAAGTAACCTTCATTCCAGTTTAGATATTACTTTACAGCTGGTGAAATTATTCTGAGTTATTGCTTGTGATGGAATTGTATGTTAGTGAGCCTAGCTACGTAAAAATGGGATGAAGCACAATCTGCCCTTCAGCAACGGGAAACCTTGCACACCATGACATTTTGTGACTTCGGTGTAAAGTTAGCAAGTAATCCTGAATAAATAAACCTCATCTGAAGTTTAAAATATGGGGGGGGAGGGATTAAATGGATTTAAAGAAAACCTCTCTCTTCTGTTCCTCACTCACTCTCTTTCTCTCTCTCTCCTGTATTGTATGCATTGTTTAACTATAAGACCTCTTTAAAATATTTGGATCTCCTTTTAGATAATAGGGACAATCAATGGGATAGAATAATAGATCTGAAATTAAAGTCATTTGAGATAGCATAAATTAAGGAGAATGAGATGGTGATAGAATGATTGCATTTGATTCCATAGAAACTTCAGTATTGAGTTGTTGTTCAGGTTATAATAGCCCAGCTATGCCAAATGGGAAAGGAGGGAGCTATTAGGTAATGATGAATCATTGGGAGGGGGATTGCCGCCATTTGGGAAGCAGGGCATGGGTGCAAATACACTGAAAGCTATTTTAATCACTATCAGTTACAGATATTCTCTCAAGCTGAAGTCAACCCTTTCAACTTATCGCTTGTTTCTTTTTATTAACCAAATGCATCATCTTGTTCTAATGGAAATTGTTTTTCTTTAATTTGACTGGGTAGTTATTAGTTTATAGTTTTGTTATTAACATTAATATTTTATTAGGCCCTTAATTTATCTGGTCACTAAGTGTTAACTCTGACTTGATGGCATATATTAATTAATTTAGTTTTGAATGTTTAAGTCTTTTAACTTTACATTAGTTAAGTTTAAAGTTAAGCTTTTTAATTTTTAAAATGTTTTTTAAACACTTTTATCAAATTTAATAGTAAATTTCAGTATAAATTAAATTATGTCATTCCCTTAAGGATTGTACTTGTTTTTCATCTACACATCTATTGAATCTTCTTTTCTTGATTCTTAATTTTTCTTGTTATGGAATTGTATTAAACTCTAGTCAGTAGTCATAACAAATTTGGTTGGTTGATTGGTTGGTTGGTTGTTTGGTTGTTCGGTTGAAAGTGTTGCCTGAGTTTTCTCCCTGTTGAAATAAAATACAAGAAAAGAAAATGGAGTATTTTAAAGTAAAGAACACAGTTGTGACAAGGTCCTTGCTAATTCATGTGGCCTTTTTACTCCTAATAATCTATTTTAATCACATAATTCTGGTGTAGATTGTTTGGCACGATGTGTCATAGTTTCATAGTATTATTTTCTAATTATCTTGTCTCTTATTCGTTTTATACTCTGAAACATGCCCAAAATAAATCCACTACTTCCTTTGTGTCAATAGACTAGCCACCCACTTGCTTCAGCAGTGCTCTTTCCACTTGAAACTCTAAACCAAAGTTTTATGCATCCACAGTAAATAATTTGGGGGGGGGGGGTTACTTAGTTTTCTTCTACTAACTACCTTATCATCACATTTCCAGGGTTATGAATTTGATTTAAAAGAAAAGCTCCATTATTCCATTTAATAAATGCATATTACCTCTTGCAAGGTGAAAAGCAGACCAGCCCATGTGACAGCAAGTTGATATATCAAAGAATTAGTACAACTATGTCAATTTCTGCTTCTATTTCTAGATCTTTGAACTTATATATTATGGATATGGAAGACATCTGGCAATGTACACTTACAACTGACAACTCAACTTACAACCACAACTGAGCCCAACATTTATGTTGCTAAATGAGACATTTGCTAAGTGAGTTTTGCCCCATTTTGCAGCCTTACTTGTCATACTTGTTAAGTTAATCATTGCAGTTGTTAAGTTAGTAATATGGTTATTAAGTGAATCTGGCTTCCCCATTGACTTTACCCAGAAGATCACAAAAGGTGATCACATGACTCTGGGACACTGCAACCATCATAAATATGAAGCAATTATCATGCATCCAAATTCTGATCATGTGACCATGAGGATGCTGCAGTGGTCATAAATATGAAAAACCATCATAAATCACTTTTTTTCAGTGGCGTAATTTTGAATGGTCACTAAGTGAATTGTTGTAAATTGAGGACTATGTGTACCAC
This sequence comes from Masticophis lateralis, assembly GCA_030761175.1. Lineage (NCBI taxonomy): Eukaryota > Metazoa > Chordata > Lepidosauria > Squamata > Colubridae > Masticophis > Masticophis lateralis. Next base: position 65,934,098 of record JAUDYJ010000001.1, on the reverse strand, counting down.
CTTAGAGCAAAACATCATTTCCTTTCAGGGCATTAATGTAGTAATTCAGAGCTTGAATTGTCATTCTGCATCTAAATGTGGAGAAAGCATGCATCCATGCTATATCTGCAGAGCCAGTTTGTTCTAGTGGTTAAAGCACCAGGCTAGAAGGTAGGAGATCATGAGTTCAAGTCCTGCCTTAGCCATGAAAGCCAACTGGGTGACCTTGGGCCAGTCATTCTCTCTCAGTCCATTCTACTTCACAGTTATTGTTGTGGGGAAAATAAGAGGAAGAAGGTGTGTTGGATATGTTCATTGCCTTGAATTATTTGCAAAAAAATAATAAGGCAGGATAGAAATTTAAAAAATAAATAAATAAAAATAAAAATGTCCCTGAAGCTTTAAGGAATAATTACTATGTAAGAGGGTAAAGTCACAGTTGGATAGACTGTCCTGTTAGTAATCATAATCGTTTTCTCAAGAGTTCAGCATTAATTACCTGCACTGGCTAAGAATTGCTAAATTACTCATATTGTCACAGTTAAGCTATAACATCTTAAACCACAGTGGAATCTAAGTTTCCAGAAAGATCATGCCAGCAATTAAAGCCAATCAAACTTAGTTATGATAACATAATACCCTCTTTCAAAATCTACCTAGACTTTTCCAAAACTCATGTCTCCAGCTACCCATCAGTGTTGCTTGTATGTCATAGTACCCTATTTAAATGAAATAAATATAAAATAAACAATGTCCTCCTAAATTCTAGGAAAAGTAGGAGTTGTATTCTTATATCTAGAAAGTAGTTCTGTACAGGCTTTTTCAAAAATGATGAGGCTATGATGTAAAAACAGAGCATCTCTGTTCAGTCGTGAAATCCAATTTTTTTTGCTACCGGTTCTGTGGGCGTGGCTTGGTGGGCATGGCAGGGTAAGGATACTGCAAAATCTCCATTCCCAACCCACTCCAGAGGAAAGATACTACAAATTCTCCATTCCCTCCCCACTCCTGGGGGAAAGATATTGCAAAATCTCCATTCCCACTCCACTCTGAGGTCAGCCAGCGGAGGTATTTGCTGATTCTCTGCTCAAAATTTCCACTACCGGTTCTCCAGAACCTGTTAAAATGCTGGATTTCACCCATCTCTGTTATTGATTAAAGCAGTGTGATTTTACAGTCCTTTTTCTACATCATTTTCAAGGTATATAAAACCTTACCAGAAAACATCAGTCTGCATTAAACTCTTAACTCAGCACACATGCTGCCAAAATTGAAAAGGAAGATTTTCAGTGAAGATTCTTATCTCTGTTAAGGTTAAGACTCCTGGGTATTGCAGATGAGTACACTTATGTGTCTCTTTGTAGAGAAGAGCAACTAAGATGATTAAAGGCCTGTAGACTGAAACGTATGAAGAATGGTTGCAGGATTTGGGTTTGGCTAGTCTAGAGAAAAGAAGGACTAGGGATGACATGATAGCAATATTCCAATATTTGAGGGGCTACCCCAAAGAAGAGATGGTCAACTTATTTTCCAAAGCACCAGAAGGCAAGACAAGAAACAATGGATGGAAACTAATTAAGGAGAGAAGCAAGCTGGAATTAAGGAGAAACTTCCTAACAGAAAGAACAATCAACCAGTGGAACAGTTTGCCTTCAGAAGTTGTAGATGCTTCATCAGTGAGGTTTTTAAGAAGAAACTGGACAGCCACTTGTCCGAAAAGGTATAGGTCTCCTGCTTGAGCAAGAGATTGGAGTAGAAGACCTTCAAGGTCCCTTCCAAGTCTGTTATTCTGTTAAAACCCTCCTATTTTTCCTAGTTACCAATGTGATATTACCTTTTCAATTGTGAAGTTGCCCTTTGATGGGCTTGTGACAAAGCAAAGAAATACTGTGGTAAGATTCATATTTTAATACTGAAGTAAAGATCGTATGTACGATTATGCAGGTTTTGTATCCTTTAATTTCTTAATGTATACCTTGGATGCTTTGATTTATGTGTATTTTAACTTTATTTTCATGTATAAGCTACATATAATGGTTATCTTTAAGTTGATAGTTTCTTCCCATACCTTGGCCAGGATCCAGCATTTCCTACAGATAAAAACCACACAATTACAACATAACACATTGGTAAAATTGTTTTTGAATCATATAGTAAAGTCTGCATTGCAACCCTTCTTTCATTTAAAAATATTGTAAACTTCAATACAAAATACAGAGTACATGCAGCAAAAAAAAAAAAAAAGTTTTGCGCAGATTCTAAGTTGGCATTATGTGGAAAGCTTATAGTAACTTTTTTCCACTTCAAAATTTTGGACCCTTGCATACAAGTGGCTTAGTCATTGATCATGTAGGACTTATGTAAGAATACCATAAATACTTACAGTACTTCAAACAATATGGGAATGAATTGCTTGTGCGTATGTATGTGTGTTTCAATAATATAAAAGTCTTACTAGAAATTTTTAAAGTTGTATAATATTAGTTTTCCTGAATTTTTGGAAAGACAAATGCAAAACTCTAAATCCACTTCTAAGCTTCTGAAAATTAAGTAGAAAAAAATCCTGAACAAAATGCTAGATAGTTTCAACTACTCAAAATTAACAGTTCTGAGCCAACTATAATTTAGCATGTTAGCTAGCCATGTTCCCGATACTATTCTTAAAGAATTTTTTTGAAGTTCTTCAAAAATTTGTTTGCTAACAACAGATTTCCTAGCCCATATTTTGTTAGAAAGCCTATATTTTAAAAAAGGACTTTCTATATCTACAATTGAAGTTGCAGAGTTGGATATTTTCTGAAAAATTTGTTTTATATTATTTGATATAAAATCAGGCAATGTTTTTGTCAGTTTTTATTTATTTATTTATGATGTGCCTCCTTGAGCTGATGGACAAATTTCAGAGATTTGTGCAATATTGATTGTCATTATTTTTATTTTTAATTAACAACAAAGCAACAGAAGCCAACCTCATGCGCTCATGCGCTGGTCACCTCACATATTAACTACTGTAACATTCTCTACATGGGACTGCCCTTGAGGGCCACTCGGAGGCTTCAGCTGGTGCAAAATGCAGCCGTGCGGGTTGTGATGGGAGAATCCCGATACTCCCATGTTACACCCCTCCTGCACGGCTTGCATTGGTTACCAGTTGCCCTCTGGGTGAGATTCAAGGTGCTAGTGATGACCTATAAAGCCCAAATGGCTTAGGCCCACATTATTTGGCGGACCACCTACAGCCAGCAATGATATCCCATTGCCCGGTCCGTGTCCATAGAGAGGACCTGCTCAGGGTGCCATCGGCTGGACAGTGTCGGCTGGTGACCCCCAGGGGTAGAGCCTTCTTGGTGGGCACGCCCACCCTCTGGAATCAACTTCCCTTGGAGTTCCAATTAGCGCCTGACCTTCGCACCTTTCTCCGTGAATTAAAAACTTGGCTTTTTAAATCCCTCAACCTGGACTGATGGGATTTTAAGGCTTAATTTTTAAATTTTTTAGATTTTAGATTTTATTTTGTATTGTGGCTTGCGTTTTATTATTGTGAGCTGCCCTGAGTCCATTGGGAGATAGGGCGGCATATAAGCCAAATAAATAAATAAATAAATAAATAAACCCGTATTTTTTTTATCAATTGTCTACCATTGTTATCCAAAGCAAAATTTAAAATTGTTCTCATTTTCCAAGGCAATGAAATAAACAGAATGGTGAATTTTGAACCTATGTATCTTTTAAAATCCTAGTAATATTCAATACAGCTTTAACTTTGCTAAAAAGACTGTCTGAACGCTATAATAAAGAAATGTCATTGTGGTGGAATTAAAAATATGTCAGAAACCGATTAAAAACAAAATGACTTATCTGGTTCCCACTATCGTGGCTATACTCCTTAATGTAAATCCTATTATAAGCCTCAAATGATGGCTAAAGGAAAAATACAGAGCTTATGACTACGTCCTAGATTCATGCAGTTGCTTATCATCATATATTAGTGGAATGGTCATTATTGTGTCCTGCTTTGTTGTTTTCTGCAGGCTTCTCAATGGGGAAAGGATGCTAGGAAACAAGGCCCTTTAGTTTAATTCAACAAGATCTGCGGTCTTACACAAGTGTCAAGAGGTACTCAAGGTTGATTTTAGAGAATGTGATGGAACATAGATAAAAAAGCCGTTTCCTTGGTAACGGTCATATAATCAGAGATTTACTATGGTCCTGTTTCTATGTGCATAATTTCAGAGGGGATGATAATCATCTGGAGATCGCCATTATTTGACTTCACTGACATTCAATTAGTAGTTTAAAAGGCCATCGTGTCAGATTGAAGCCAACTGGGTATACGTTTATATCTTCACAATAAGCTGCTACTTTTCCTCCAGATTGCTGAAGCCAAACTGAGTACGCACTGTATTTCCCATTGGTCACTATATAAATACCTGGGTATGAAAACTGAAGAGCTTTTGGGAACTGGATGTGAAGGAATATTAGATATTAATCAAATCAGACATTGCTATTACAGCTGAATATCCCCAAGCTACATAATGTACAACCCATTGTTTTCAGTGTACATAAACAAAGAATTCCCTTTCAATCAGGGCTGAAATCCAGCAGGTTCTCATAGGTTCTGGAGAACTGGTAGCGGAAATTTTGAGTAGTTCAGAGAACCGGTAGTGGAAATTTTGAATAGTTCGGAGAATCGTAGTGGAAATTTTGAGTAGTTCGGAGAATCGTAGTGGAAATTTTAAATAGTTCGGAGAACCGTAGTGGAAATTTTGAGTAGTTCAGACAACTGACAAATACCACTTCCGGCTGGTCCCACGGTGGGGTTGGAATGGAGATTTTGCAATAACCTTCCCCCCAGGAGTAGGGTGGGAATGGAGATTTTGCAGTGGCCTTCCCTGCCTCGCCCACCAAGCCATGCCTGCCAAGCCATGCCACACCCACCAAGCCACACCCACAGAACTGGTAGTAAAAAAAATTGAATTTCACCACTGCTTTCAGTATTATAAATTCCCAAAATAATAAATATTTAGTCAAGTCTGGCCATTTTTCTAATACTAGCAATTGTAATTAAATGCTTATGGCTCTAAAATGTAAAGTTATATTTATTCCCCATTTTTCTATCTGCACTAAGGAACAGAATCAAAAAAATCTTGACTCATGAAGCAGCTATTGTAGCCTTTTCCTCTTCAAATTAATGTTTAGAAATTGTGTAGAAATGTGTTCCATTTACCATTCATCACATCAAATAATACTCTGAAAATATATTGTACAATATTCCCCATATCTTTCTCTGCCCCTCCATCTCATTATGTTTGTTTGTTTAATTACTTCATATAGCTGCCCATCTCAACAAGTGACTCTAGCCAGTGAATGATGTTAAAAATAAAACCATAAATTGTAAATCCCTTTTTTTGGCTGCAAGATATGCTAAAATAATTAGGAATATAAGAGAAAGCAGAACCAATGAAAACTCACTTATTGCATCACGGTATGGCATGCCGGTCTGATAGCCACGGATAGAAAAATATTACAGAAGGTGGTGAGCACAGCACAAAATATCATGGGCTATCCCTTGATACCACTCGATGACATTGCTAGGGCTTGCTGCCTTAGAAGAGTGGGGAAAATTCTCAGGGGCCACTCTCACCTTGGTCACCACTTCTTTACCCTCCTACCATCGGGAAGGAGATATAGAAGTATCGCCAGCCACACAAACAGGCTGAAGAACAGTTTTTATCCATGGGCTGTCAGACTCCTGAATGAGAAATAACATCATAACTACGTAGTATGCAGGGCCAGTGCAATGTTTAACATGTTCATATTGGTACAATAGGGCTGGGTGTTTTGTTGATTTATTGAGTTAGGGATTTTCTGTCTTCACTATGAGTTGTATTGTGTTGCGGGGGGGGCACTGAGGAAGCTCAACCAATCTTGTTGTACATCTGTTGTGCACTGACAATAAAGATTTGAATTGAATTTGAATTGAACTGAATTTGAACTAAGACATACAATATGTTAAATTTCATAGCAATAGCACTTATATACCAGTCCACAGTGCTTTACAGCATCTCTGAGCAGTTTACAATGTCAGAATATTGTCCCCGATAATCTAGGTCCTCATTTTACTGACCTGGGAAGGATGGAAGGCTGAGTCAATCTTGAAACCCATCAGGTTCAATCTCCAGACTCTGGACAGAGTTAGCCCACAATACTGCATTCTAACCTTTGCACCACTAGGTTAATCTTTTTTGCAGGATCCAGTCTGGGTTGGTCACCAGGACCAGAGATTTAGTCTTCTGAGGTTTTGAATTCACGTTGGAGCCCATCCTCAGGGAACTTCTGTCTAACACATTCTAGTAGTCCCAGATTGGATCCTGCAACATTATTCTGGGATACATACTGTACATTTGCTTTCATTCATTAGTCTTTTTTCTTTTCTTTTTTTCTTAAGGTATATATCAATTTCTATTAATCCGTGCTACATATAAAACATTACTTTTTCCATTCTTATTGTTTCTTTCAGAATTACTATGATATTGCCCTTTTCCAAAATAAGACCACATTTTATTAGGATATCTGCCTTCTCATTGAAATGCCAACTGATTAAAATCTTCAATTATGTAATGAGTCAACTTTCAACTAATTAGCTAATTCATGCTATTCATTAATAAAACACAGTGAAACCTCAAACATAAGCCTATATTTTTAAATTATTTTTCTTAGCTTCTTGTTCATTTAAATGTGTCATTTAGGCATTCAATTTCACTCCATTTTAAACTCTGATCAATGTACACATGAACATGTTAATTAAGCCAGTTCATTAATGCCGCTAAACTTCCTATATGCTAATCAGGTTGTTTCCATATTTTCATTTCATATATCAGTATGTGCCACTTTGAAGAAAAAGAAAAAGAAAAAGGACATTCATTGGCTATTTCATATAATTACTGGATTTTATCACTATATTTGATCACTGGTCCAGATATATGTCTTCAATCATTTGTAGCATTTTATACTCTCTTTCTTCTGCCAAAGCAACATCCAGAATGTGTACAGCATATGAAAACACCAATAAAATTACAATAAAGCAACTGCTAACTGCTATTGTGCTTAAAACTCAACATAAAAGCATGCATAAACAATACTAAAGGCAGTTTTAGAAATTAGGAACATATGTGTGTAAGTCCCACCTTTTGGCATATCTCTGAAGGGAAGGCTCATATGAAGATATGTATACCATGTCATATATTACATCAAATTACATCCAAACATCATCCCATTGATTCCTGTCCAATGCAGAGCTTAGTCTGATTCCAACCCATTGGAATGAGAGCATACGCATTCCTTCCTGATATATACAGACTGCATTTTTTCTGTTAAATCTAAGAATTGGCTGCAGCAGTGCTTATCTATACAGACTAACCAATTGGTTGACTACCCTTCAATTCCATAATTTTATTGCAAGTTTCCAATCTCACTTAGAGTCAGTCAATACTATCTGAGATTGAGCCTTGTAGGAAATGTCATAATGGAATCCACTACAAGCAGAAGCACCATCAGAAGGAGATGGGATTGATTAACTTAATCCTTCTTCTCCAAAGACTATTGTTTGATTAGTTGAGCAACATCCTTTTGAGAATTAGTTGAGCAATATTCTTTTGAGAATTAATTGATTGTCTATATTCTTTCACACTTGGCCACTTAGTCTAACTCCCCATGACATCCCTACCACTTAAAGTTTCACATTGTTGAGGATTTTTTCCTGTTTCCAAATAAAGCACTGGATTGCTAATATCCACCATGGGGCCCAGGTGTGATCAAAAAGAAATAAAGATGATTATTTACTTATTTATTTGTTTGTTTGTTTATTTATTTATTTTGCCAAGCATATATAAGATAACAGGTAAAAGTATAAACATAATTTGAATACATGAAAAGAGTAAGAGTAAAAAGAAACATTAGGACAGGGATGGTAGGCACACTGGTGCACTTATGCATGCCTCTTAGGAATGGAGTGAGTCCATTCCTAAGGCTAAGGCTAAAGAAAGTTAACTTTTTGGGGTTTGGGGAAGAAACCACAGTGTCAGATAGTGCATTCCAGGCATTGACCACTCTGTTACTGAAATCATTTTTTCTGCAATTGAGTTTGGAGCTTGATGTTTGTATCTATTATTTGCTTGTGTATTGTTGTGGTTGAAGCTGAAGTTGTCATTGGCAGGCAGGACACTGTGGCAGATAATTTTATGTACTACGCTTAGGTCAGACCGAAGTTGGCATAGTTCTCAGTTGTCTAAGCCCAAAATTTCAAGTCTGGTGGCATAAGATATTTTATTGTGGGTAGAGGAATGGAGGACTTTTCTTGTGAAATACCTCTGGACTCTCTCAATTGTATTGATGTCCGATCTGCAGTGCGGGTTCCAGACAAATGAGCTGTATTCAAGAATTGGTCTAGTAAATGTTTTGTACGCTCTAGTTAGTAGTACAATATTACCAGAGAAGAAGCTACACAATATTAGGTTAACAATTCTTAATGCCTTTTTGGCAAAGTTATTACAGTGGGCTCTGGATTTTAGAACTTTAGAAATGAGTACGCCAAGGTCCTTGACAGAGAGAGGGTCATCTACAAGGTCATGTCCATCTAATTTGTATTTTATGTTTTGATTTTTTTGTGTGTGCATTTTTTTGTGCAAGACAGAGCATTTGTTGGTTGAGATTTGAAGTTGCCACTTGTTAGACCAATCTGACACATAGTCAAGGTCTTTTTGTAGGGTAGTTGCATTGTAGTGGTGTTGAATAGTTTAACATCATCAGCAAAGAGAACACAGTTGTTTTTAATATGATCTCAAAGGTCATTTATGTAAAGTATGAAGAGTGTCGGACTTAAAACACTGCCTTGGGGAACACCAATATTAACAGGTACAGGATTTGATAGAGCACTTCCTATTTTGACCACTTGTTTTCTATTTGACAGGAAGGCAGCTATCCATTTATGTAGGAGTCCAGGAATGCCATAGGATTTTAGTTTTAGAAGTAACTTGTCATGTACCACAGCATCAAAAGCTTTACAGAAGTCTATGTAAATTGCATCGTAGTCCATATGTTTTTGCAGTGTAGGAGTTGCAGATTACAGGATAATTTTTTAATGAAACCAAATTGTTTGTTGGAGAGTAGGTTGTTTCTCTCTAGTTGGAGGGTAATAGATTGGTTAATGATTGATTCCATGACTTTGCAGGTGAGGCAACGTAAACAGATTGGTCTGTAATTTTCAACTAGGCTAGGGTCTCCTTTTTTGAAGATAGGGATGACCGTGGCTTGTGACCACTGGTGAGGCAAGAAGCTGGTACAGAAAGATTTTTCAAAAATAAGGTATAATTTTTTGTAGTGGTTTTTGAAGTTAAGTACGTAGTTAGTTTAGTTTTTTCAGCAAAGAAATTTTTTTCTGGATTGTAGTTTCCATATTGTTATTGGTAGTTTATTTTTTCTGATTTGGGGGGATATTAGTGGTACGTAAAGTTTAATGATTCTTTTGACTTCGCACAAGAAAATATTGTAATGGTCATCAGCAGTATTACAGCTAGTGAATAGAATTTGCCAATCAAGAGATGAGAGTTCATTGTCTATGAGATTGTAGTTGGCTTTTTTAAAGTTATAACTGATAATCCCATCATAATGATGATTTTTGTGAGGACGTAAGTTGAGACAAAAGTCGATCATGCTGTAGTCACTGTTGGAGAATGGTTCTTTTATTTGTAGCCATAAATTGAGTTTAAGCTGTTGCAGAAGATGAGATCAAGGCAGTTGTTGAGTCTAGTGTTGTTAGTTACTAGTTGATCAGGTCCCAGATTAGTTACAGTATTGTACAGGATTGCAAGTATAGGTTCAGTTGTACCTATGTTTAGGGTCCAATTAATAAGTGGTAAATTAAGGTCACCAAGAAAGATTATAGGGTATGGGCAGGAGGCTGCCCATGTTAGTAGTGAAGTTAACTTATTTGCATGTTTGATGTCATAATCTGGGGCTCTGTAACATAGTAAGAATCAAAATGTGGTATTTAAGGACGATGGTCTCAGGAAGAGCAAGCTCCTGTGTAACTTGAATATTTTTTAGATGTAGGGACTTTTTGTAGAAGATAACAACACCATCTCCTTTATGGATTTCACGATCAGACCGGTAAACATGATCATGTCTTACTGTGGTAATGGAGTCAGGGAGAGATGTATTCAACAGCGTTTCACAGACAAATATAATGTTGAATATAGCTGTATTTAGTAAGAGGAGGAATTCAGATATTTTATTTACGAGGCTTCTTGCATTAAGTAGCTTGCATTTAAGGTCAGTAGTAGTTGTTATAGCGGAAGTTAGGGGCGTGCGTGCCTAGTTTTAAATGATGGAGGATTGGATGGATTACCATTCTTGAGAATGATAATCTACTGAAGTTTCACTTCATTTTAAAATTTCTTTAAACTAAACAACAAAATTTCTACTAGGAAATGGGAAAAATTGGTAAGCATCAATGTTTTGTCTTTGGAATTGTTTTTGCATAAAACAAGATGTGAACAAGTACCTCAGTATTCATCATTAATTGGCTCCAGGAGGTGTGTTGAGCAACAACAACAAAAAAATGAGTACCAAACAAATTTTCCCCCTAAAGAATAATGTAGTGAGTCACAAGGCAGCTGACACCAACAAGTTCTAGCCTGCACATTGAGTATCAAACAAACAATGAGTATTGGGGCAAAAATTTCACATCAAAATGCATTGAGTACCAAATCTGATGAGTTTCAAAGCAGTTGAATACCAAGGTACCACCGTAATAGCAATTTCAGAGAAAATTATATTTCAAAGGGAGGAAATAAATATATAAATTGGGACTCTCGCCATACACATGATCTCTGCAAAGTTTTGACTTATATTTGCAATGTATAATTAACAACAAGAAATATTGGTGAATAGAAAGAATTAATCAATTGGTTGTACATCTTTGCCCTGTGATTCATGCAACCATCTTGTGACAAGAAACCATAAAGAACTAAATGCCAGAAGGGAGCACTTATTTCTGAAGATATTAATTGCCATAAAACAGTGGCTACTGAAAAACAGAACATATCAGAAATAGTATTAATACTCTGTTTTAACAGAGTAAGAGTCGGAGGTCTTCTAGTCCAGTCCCCTGTTTGACAGGAAACCCTAATACCATTTCAGACAAATGATTGTCCAATCTCTCCTTGTTGGAGCACCCATAGCTTCATCAAAAGCTCTTCATTGGAATCTGTAAGAGTGTCTTTTACTCATTCCTTCATTTACTCTGTTTAATAACTCTCTTTCATTATTACAAAATAATGCCAAACTGGAGTACTGCACAATGAGAACCATAAACCAAACAAAATGAGAGGGATGCTTTTGACACAATTTAAGTTACCACATCTTAGGCATGAAAAGGACAAAATGGATAACTTCTTGTGGGACTAACAAAAGCATTATGGGTCAAAATAAAATATTAGTTTCCTACAAATGCAAGCTATATAGCAGCTTATGATTCTTTTCTGTGTTTATGAAGTATCTGATGGCACAGATTTGCAGATGGATGCAGAACAGCATTTCCAGGAGGGGAAGAATAAAATCTGTGGGCGTGTTTTTTGTTTTTGGTTTTTTTTGTTTTGCTCCTGTATTGTTTAGATCCATATGTGAGTTCTATTCATGGGCCTTGGAGAGAAGAAGAATGCATGAACAGCTGTACAGAGTTAGAATGACAATGCATCTATCTAGACCAGTTTTTATTATTAGTTCCAGCCACTCTTACATTAAGACATCCCTCTCAATGTGAACATGTAACCAAGCCCTTGTTGTTTTTAAATGGATAGAAGAAGAAGAGCGTGCATTTCCCTCTCATATTCTTTTGATCCCCATGTCTCGCATGCAATTTTTTGTCTCAAGCTAGCACTTTCACTTTCTAGTTATTGCAACAAGTTCCTCCTTCTCATTAAACATGGGGACAACTGCAGAACAGCTTTTTTTTTTTTTTTTTTTTTTTTTGGCCTAGCTGTTAAATGGTTCCACAAATTGTGGATAAATAACAATCCTGAAGAAAACATTTCCAGGAGAAGCAATAATGAACTCATTGGAGCAATTCAATCTTATGCATGAGTTTAGAAACAATTATTCCTCCTCTCCTATCTGCTCATCTCCTCTTTCAATTCCTATTTTTATAATTCCCAATAGTTCAGATTCAGAAGGACAGAATTAGTGCATTCCTCCATGACGCAAGAGGCCCATCATGTGGAAATTTTATGAACCCAGAAGCAGGTTCTTCTCAGTAAACAAAAACAAATGTGAGTGGGGGGGGGGATCTCTTCCTCTGAAGAGGACTCTGGAATACATATGGCTTTTACCATCTGGCACACAGCCTTAAACATAATAAACATGATAAATCTTCCCAAGTGGAATCTCTTTTATGAATGCTAATACATAAAAACACAGATGCGAGAGGTTCTAGGAGGCAGCCCTTAAGCCATAGAAAAATGCTTTGCATCATTTTACTGGCACCCAGAATTGGATTGTATTATGGGATGAAATGATAAAAATTGCTTTCAAGTGCACAAATTTAGATCTCTGTCACTTTGGGATCCATAAAAAGAAAAAGGAATAGATGAGGGTTGAATAGGTAATATATTGAAACTGAGGAGTCAAAAGGAGGAAAGAGGGAGCGAAAGAGGAGATGGATATAGCAGTGTAGTAAAGATGAACTTCCATCATAGGTAAAAATGGGGAAAGCATGAATACTCAGTGTGAACAATGAAAAAGCAAGGTCTTTCTGTAAAATTAATAATTTTTCAGTTTTGATTAATATAAAGTTGAAAGAGTTGAAATATCCAATTCAGAATTCCCAAACAATCAAAATTCTCTGCATTAAATATACCTGCCTTCAAGGAATAGTAAAGAATTTCTAACTAAAATAATTAATCTGGTTTCAGGGTTATTCCATTTACTGTCTATACTCAAAATTTAAGTCAAAGGTTATGTATGTGACATGTTCACTCCTTTGACTGAATTATTCCTCCTTTTTCTCTTATACATCCAATGACTTCTCATTCACTCTATTAATTTGCATGAATGCATCCTAATTCATTTGCTCGATGAGTCCATCTGCTCCACAAAGAAATTTGGCAATATTTTATGACATTTTTATTAGCCCTGAATTTAGAAAAAGAAGAAATTATCAGTACCTATAGATTTCATGTGTTCATGCGGGAGCATACTTTCTCAATTAGGATGAATGAAGTTATAACTGAGAATGTTTGCAAGGCATGTTTTCTAATAGCTTTACAATCTTTCACTTTTACCTGTGACAATACCATAAAACTATTTGATTCAATTGATACAGACTCCAGGATATTAAGAAGGTTACATGAGACGAATACCAAGTCTAATGACAGATGCATCGAAGTGCAAATCTGAGCTCAGTGACTTTTGGCAAGCAGGCTGAAGAATTCTGGCACCGATCAACATGTCTATAACATTCTGCAAGCATAAAAAGAGATAAATATATCTCTTAAATTGTTTTTCCATCCTTCTTGCCTGGGTGCACTCACACAAAAACATGTCTGTGTATGAGATAGAATGTGTGCTTGTGTGCATATATTATCCATGTTCATGTGTGTATAATTAAAATTGCATGTGCTAATGTTTTAGGGTCTTCCTGTCTATTCAAAAGTGAGTCAAGATAAATGGTACCCAGCCATAAGGAAAATGAACAACTTAAATATTTAAATAATAGATATTTTTGATCAAGGTTCTATGCTGGCTTATTTTTATTCATTTTCACTACAGCCCTGTGTGAAAAAATCACTATCATGATGATTCCACTGAAGAAAAACTAAAGGTGTGCACTTTTATAAATCAAGAGGCACAGAACTTTATGGCATAGTAACTCATGCCCTGATCAACATGCAGGTAGAGTACTGCAATGCTCTTTACATGGGACTGCCTTTTAATCCTTCCCAGAAATTGCAACTCTTTCAGAATGTGGCAGCCTGTGCTTCTCTAACACCAGGCATTGGCAATATATTACTGTGTATCCATAGATTGTGCCCCTGAACTGCTTACTGGGTCATTTCCAAACACAATTTAAAGTGCTAGCATTAATCTTAAAAAAGTCTTAATGGCTTGGCACCTGGAGTCATGTTTTCCAACCAGATTTGGCCTATCCTGTTAAAACCATGTCAGGCAGGTCTCCTTGCACATATTTCCCAAGTGTCAAAGGAGACAAAGCTAGAAGGCATGACTTTTCCATAGCAGAGCCAACATCGTGGAATGATCTTCTCACTGAAATCGGACTGGTCCCCTCCCTGATAGCTCATAGTACAGTCTCAAAAGTGGATCTTTCTCCAAGGCTTTTCAGCAACCTTACTTGCGCCTCCTGTTACTCATTTTTTTTCCTACTTGTTGTTTTGCATTGCAATGCAGACTGTACTCTGCTTTAATTGCATTGCTATTATTTTCATTGTGACATTGTAACTGCAAGAGTCACAAGACTGCAGTCAGAAAACAATCCAATAAATAAGTATGTAAAACTGTCAGAAACATTCCACTATTCTACTGTAATCTGATTATTACGGAAAACCCCAACAGCCTTTTGTTGTTGCTGTTCCAGGCAACCAAATTAGAATCAAAGGATGGAAATTGCAGAAAGGCAATTTTTAGCTAAAGTTCAAGTGAACCTTGTTAAGGCAGGCTTTTCAATTTGGAAGAAACTGTCCTTTGAGACAGTAGCTCTCCTTTGGTGGATATATATTAATTAGAGGTTCTTAAGAATACTGCCACTACATACAGTATGATAAAATTCTGGGATTGAAAAAGAATATGACTATATATTTTCAAGTTCATTTCTAATTCTATAATCCCATAGTTCCCAGCTAGTCTATGCCTGAAATCCTATGTACATCTACTTGAAGAATTAGAACTAATAAATTCAGTAAAGTTCCTCTGAATTTCACCTGATACTCTCCTACTGTTAACCTTAAAAAAAAGTCTTAATGGCTTGGCACCAGGAGCCATTTTTTCCAACCAGAAATATCCTGTTAAACCATGTCAGACAGGCCTCCTTACACATATTTCCCGACATAAATATGCCACTTGTTTGTACTTCTGTGGAGTTAACTGAGATGGATGGATGAATGGATGAATGGATGGATAGATGGATGGATGGATGGATGGATGGATGATTTCTTCTGAAATATCAATCTAGCAATAAATTTAGAAGACAAATTGAATATTTCAAAACAATTTACCCCATTTCTAAAATATAATTTTTCAACTTTAAATAAGGAAAGAAAGAGTCACGTGCATTATTATGGTTTATTGCACAGTTAGCCAGATGTTTAGGCTGGATTGGGCATTTTTAAACACCTATCAAGGATCTGGGATAGGCAAGTATCTTATTAGATTTTTATTTTCTTTCTTTCTTTCTTTCTTTCTTTCTTTCTTTCTTTCTTTCTTTTTATCTATCTATCTACCGTGTTTCCTCAAAAATAAGACCTCCCCTGAAAATAAGCCCTCCCCAAAAATATTTAAATGCACGCGCAGCCGGTCCCCACCATATCCTCTGGTTAGAGTTCAGGAGACAGAGCTGGAAATCAGGTAAGATGGCAAGAGGAGCCCCGTCTTGCTCCACATGCCCAAAAATAATAAGACCTCCCTGAAGATAAGCCCAAAAAATATAGGGTTCAAAAAAATATAAGACAGGTCTTATTTTCAGGAAAACACAGTATGTATGTATGTATATATGTATGTATCTGTCTGTCTGTCTGTCTATCTATCTATCTATCTATCTATCTATCTATCTATCTATCTATCCATCCATCCATCCATCCATCCATCCATCCATCCATCCATCCATCCCTCCATCCACCTGTGTTTGTGTTTTCAACTCAAGCTGACAAACATACTTAATACTCCTGCTTTCTATTTTCCCATAATAACCTCCTAAAGTGGGTTTGACCAAAATAGAGTGACCCAATCTGCTTTCAGGCCTAAAGGACATCTAAAAGAATCTGCTGCTTTCTGGGCCAGCACCTTAATCACTGCAGCAAACTGTATGTATGTTAATATGTATTTCTTTCTTTTTACTTACTTTTAGAAATGAAATGTTTTCTAATAGTTAGAAAAAAAATTTTAACCACCTATGAGGAAAAAAGAGCCATGTCTTAAATTAAGAATCTAATGTTCCTCGCACATTAGATAAAATGGCTGGCAGTATTTTGGATATAATTGATGAGATTCAATTTAGGATTATGCTCTCCTCTTCTCCAGCAAATTAGGATTGTGACATTAACATTGCCTACAATGTCTTATAGCAGCCCAAGAAGAAATATTATCAGAGCGGTAAGGATCCTTATTGCTGAAGATCGTACATCTGAAGCTAATCCACAGGCAACACTATCACAATTGTCCCGTTTTGCTGACATTATGGATTAGTGACCATCTCTCCCATTTCTGCAGGATCTTGGGGGTGGGGGATGCTGCACAATTTATCCTTATTTAATCAGTGCAAAATTAACAGGGTTTTGCAGGATGTTGGGTTTCAGGTACCCTCTGCATAGAAGGCAAGTAGAATTGGCTAGCCAGAATAGCTACCATCTATTTTATATGATGCTAATTAACCTGAACTTAAAGGTGGCGAGGAAGCCTGGCTAAGAAAGAAGATTGATTATAAGGAAATCGGTTTTGCAGCTTAACACTTTGTTTGTGTCACTGCCTTCTATTCTTTGCTTGATAGCAAGACATTGATTTAAGAGCCAGAGAGCAGCTCTGCCTCTGACCAATTGCTCTTCTCCAGTGCTCCCTTGAAAAGTATTCCCCAACTGAGTCTGCAAGGGGTCATTCATTCTAAGAATGGTACAAATTTTTAAGTGTAAGTCTTGTGGCTCAGATGAGAATAAATGGGCTTGCTGTTTAGATTTCTTGCTAGTATTAGTCCATAAACGTTGACTCTTTAGCTCTAAGATTGTCCTAGTGATCCAAGAACAGCCCCCTCTTTGTTAGCGCTAACCTGAATCAATTAGCCCCAGCTATCCCGTGGGAAACAGAAAGACAATAAAGAGAAAGAGACAATAGAGAGAAGCTTTCAGCCAGTCCAAATTACACTTAGCACCATCTTGTGGCCGCAATAAATAAATGTCTCCACAACATTATTTTATACTCTGGAACACAGCAGCCTTTCAAAGAACTACTGTTGTTCCTGCTGCTGCTACTACTACAACGTCTTAGATTTTTATTATTATTGCTCTAATTTATTACCTAGCCTTGAGAAACTAAATAATTTATGTAAAGAAGTGAAATTTTTGTTAGACAGTGATGTAGTGACAAGGTTATGTATTCACTAGTGAGTTCTACCATCTTCTAGCATCATCTAAATATTGTTATGTTGCCTCAGTGATAGCTGAATGAAGCTATTAAAATATATCCCTAGCACATAAGAAATATCCAGACATTGCTACATTGCTCTGGAGATCCTTTTTCTGATGCATAGCAGCCAGACTTGGTGTGCTAAGCAACAAAATTTAAAAAACAACCAGCTGTTCCATAACAACTGAAAGATTAGGATTGTGTTTTCAGAGTATCCATAAAAAGATAATCTTCTTTTGCTGGTCAGATTACCTCATCCATCCAGCCCTCCATCCCAATCTGATGTGGAAGACTGATAATTTCTCAAGATCAGGTGACAGTATGTTGTTCCCTTCTGAATCTTCTTTCAAAAATATATTTACTGAAGGTTAGATAGCAATGAATATCCCAAAAGTTAACCACCTTAAATATATGTCTCAAAAATAGACTGGATGGACATTTGATCAGGATAATATAAGGTCTCCTGCCTTAAGCAGCAGGTTGGATTAGAAGACCTCCAAAGTTCCCCCAAACCCTATGATTCCACATTCTATGGTCTATGTATTTGAATAGAGAGAATGAAATAAATGTGGTATGCTCACTGTAGCTGCATTTAATTATATTGATTTTATTTTTGCCTTTATTCTGCTGTTTCTGTGAGGGGCACTTTGAAATGTGACCCCAGATTACCTCTCAGTGAAAACTGCCAAAAGTTGGAAGTCACAGAAAGCTTGATATTCCTGCCCTGGATAATCTTAATAAATTGAAGAAAAGGAGGATTTAGTAGTTGGGAAGAGTTGGATTCTATGGGCATAATGGAGAAAATACCAGGCCTCTCATGAGCTTCTCCTTAGAGGTGGGATAAAGGAATCCCCTGCAAATTTAGTTCATCTCTGTTTCAAGGTCATTGAGCCAGCACTGTCTGAACATATTTCCATGGTCATGTAGCCAGCATGACATAATGGAGCGCTGTTACCTTCCCACCAAACTGTTACCTATTTATCTACTCAAATTTGCATCAGGGATGGGTTCTACTTACCTTTACTACCAGTTCGCAATGGGGTCGCACGCGCGCTCTTCTGCACATGCGCAGGAGCAATTTGATGACATCAGGGTTGGTGGGTGGAGTCTCTCACCAGTTTTACTACCAGTGCGAACTGGGGGCAACCCACCACTGATTTGCGTGCTTTTGAACTGCTAGGCTGGCAGGAGCTGGGGCGAGGAAGGGAGCTCACCCCATTGCATGGAGCTCAGGTCTCAAACCTAGGCTACTGGCGTTCTAGCTGACAAATCCAGTATCTTAACTACTGAGTCACCATGCTGCCCTTTAGAGGTGGGGGGAAGAGTTATATTCTCAGACCTAGGATGAACAATTATAGTGGAGCTTCCAAATGCCTAACCATTCTTAAAATCCCTTTCCTCAGTTCTTAAATCTAAGATACAATATGAACTTATGTGAAGATAATGCTGAACACATAGTTACTCTGAACAGGCAGACGTTTATTAAATAAGTTATACAAGATGATACCATGTTCCTTTTTCCAATGATGTCACATTGGACACCACTACATAGAGAGTTAGAGAAATGGATGTAGATATAGACATGGACATGCTCCAATTTAATTTAATTGCCTCAGACACTTCTGATGTCTACATACAGTTTGTGTTTCCTGAGAAAGGAAGACCTTAACCAATGTCATTTTTCTGCAAGGAAGAGGAGAAAGAGCAAAGATGAACAAGTTGCTTTTCTCCTACCAGAGAGAGTCCCATCCTCCTGCTAATGCTCTGCCATTTGCCTAGCAATAGATGGCCAGTCATGTAACCACTTAAGTACTGCCAATTAATCCTTTAGTGTTACCCATAATCCTAATATGAATCATCAGTATAGGAGGAAGAATTTGGGATAATGTCATTGATAGCCATGGTGCTGAAAGATCAAGGTCTGGAGGCTAAGTTACCTTCTCTTGATTTTGCCCCTAGAGACTCACACTTTAGTCAGCAAGTGCTTTGGGGAACATCGGAAGGATGCTCCTGAGTGGCTTCAAGAAATCAAAGGTGATAAACCATGTGTGCTCAGATGGAGACTTGAAACTTCTGATTAAGAGCTCTCAAACACTGAAACAAGTTTCTACAACAGCTTGGTTTTGATCCTTCTGTCTAGACCTGGCCAATGCTTTCACCTCAGTCTCTGAACTATGGCTACTGGTAAGAAACATTGATTTATCTTGAATTGGATAGGACTAAGGCTCTGCTGACTGATTTCACTGGGGGAACCTCCATCAACTTTTATAGCCAGGACATTACAAGAGTTTTGTAGGCCAAGACAAGCAGTTCCTTCAGCAATCAAATATTTGGATTTACAATTACAAGTCATCCAAAAGCTGATTTGGATGACAGGTCTGCCTGATTTGTCTTTTCTGAGAATAGTGACAACTGTAAAATTTGCTGGGGGTGGGGATGGAAAACCAACCCTTCAGAAAAGTCAAACCCACAAGGAAACTTGTTCAGCCTTAAAATCTGGAACACATTGAACTTCTTCCTGTAACATGCACATTTGGGATAGGGGAACAATTTGCTTGTGGATACTTCTCAAGCAAGACACTAAATTTGTCAGATAAATTATGTCTCACTACCAGCTCTCCAAAAATTCCTGTTGAATTGTCTACAGCAGAGGTTACACCCATAACTCTATGCAGGAAAAGACCTCTGAGACCTATTGTACTATCCTAGATATATATATATATATATTTAATCCCACAAGGTTTGCTCACATTTCTTTCTGTTTCAGTTTATTCTGATGTTCTTTTTCCTAGATTTCACACTTGTTATGTAGAGTTGGCATTTTCCCTTTCATATGAACATTACATTCCTTCCTACACAGTTTACTTGCAGTATGAAAGTTCATTGAAAGATAGATAGGGGAAAACAACAACTCTCAAAACCATAAAAATGACTAGAAGCAGATAAAAGCAGGCAAATGCTATTGGTTTATTATTTTGGCTAAAACAAAATACAGAGCAAAATTGACATACTGTATAGCCACATATGTTGTCTTGACAATAGAGTGCTTCTTAGTTTTGATAGATGAATGGTCACAACATGCAAGAGGCTGTCTTTTTCTGTTACACTGTTCAAAGTAGCAAATGCCACACTATAATTTAAAATTTCAGATTTCAGCCTATCTATTCAAGGTTTCATTTTGGGTCTGGGAGGGCATGTGTCAAAGTTTTAAAAAAGACAGGCATTTGTTCAGCCACAAAAAATTTTAAATGCAAAATATTAAGAAATATTTTAGCTCTACATCAGACTAAAAGATTAGACATAAAAGGCTCGAGTGTAGATAATAAATATAGAGACGAAGAAATGTCAAGCTATAAAGGGTGCACTTATTCAACAATGGAGATTTAAAAGAGAAAATGGAAAGTTTAACTCTACATCAAGCTGAAAGAGTATTTTTAAAAAATGGATGGAATAGTAATAAATGTATTTAAGTGGGAAGATATATGGAAAGTGTACTCAGGCCTGTCTCACTTATAAATGGGATGGGGAAGTTGTGGCTCTCCATGTGTTAAAGTACAACCCCCGGCAGCCTTCTCCTCCTGTAACTGGAGAGTTACAGTTGCCCATTTCTGATTTAAATCTCTTCCAGTTCTTGCTAAGGAAGGAAGGAAAGAAGGAATCCTGGAAAAATCTTGTGCAATACTTTTGCACTTAATTGAGCCAAAGTAAGAGTTAAAGTGCTTTGTGAGTGCCATAATTCAGTTAATTATCCCAAGCAGCTAAATCAGATGGAGTAATTTTTACTCCTAAACAACTCCAGGTTGTCAGAGACTGAATTTTCCACAACTATCCATATTGTTTAATACCATAACCCAGAATTGGCCTATTTTTTTTTTAGTCTGCCAAAGGGAGTGGACACCCTAAATTTATGAAGCAGTTGAAACAAAAACTTCATTCACTATTTTGGAAAAGAATGATGAGCAAATCCTACGCCACTTAGGAGCCTGAGTGGCATAGGAGGCTAATGCCTCCTATTAAGGCAGTAGTTAACATCCAGCTGCCTGCAATTACTGCAAGTTCAATCCTAGCCAGGCTCAAGGTTGACTCAGCCTTCCATCCTCTCTAAGGTGGGTAAATTGAGGACCCAGTTTGTGGGGGCAATAAGCTGACTTTGTATAAATATACAAAAGTATGAAGGCTATTGCTTAACGCATTGTAAGCCGCCCTGAGTCTCCGGAGAAGGGCGGCATATAAATCAATTTTAAAAATAATAATAATAAAAAAAATTTAAAAAATTTAAAAAATGCTGACTGTCTGCAGGCTCCAAGCAAGCTACCAGGCTGCTTGCAAATGTGTATCCCACAAACAATAGCAATGGTTCCCAGTGAGAAAAAAAACACCTTAAGATAAGTCCCACACACTTGAAAACATTCATACACAATTCTACAGGCTGCCTATATAAATAAACTCTGGCACCAGGTTCATCTGGAAAAGATCATCCATCAGATCAGTGGTGAAATTCAGATTTTTCTACTACCAGTTCTGTGGGCGTGGCTTGATGGGGGTGATATGGCTTGGTGGGCATGGCAGAGGAAGGATACTGCAAAATCTCCATTCCCACCCCACTCCAGGGGAAGGATACTGCAAAATCTCCATTCCCTCCCCACTCTGGAGCCAGTCAAAAGTGGTTCTTGTTCTTCTCCAAACTACTCAAAATTTCCACTACTGGTTCTCCAGAACCTGTCAGAACCTGCTGGAAGTTTCAGATGTCTGGCATAGCCACCCTTTATTGTAAGGCACATACCAGCTGAATGTAGACAAAGCAGGGAGATCTAGCCTGTCATAAATTTCCACCAAGTTAAATTGGAATCTGTATTATTCTTAACTAAGATGGACTAGTGTCAGTCCCATTTCATTATTCAGGCAGACACAGTTCTTCAATTCATGGCTGCAACCCTGTAACCATAGCTAGGACGTAAATGACATCCTGGATCCCCAAAAACACAGTGACCTTGGTCCCTTCAAAGTTCTAGACAACAACTAGGAAAGGTGGCAAATCATTCATTCCGTGAACATATCCTTGGTTGTCACTTTCCTCCCTCGTTAGAAAAATGTGTTTTCTCTTGGATCATTTGCAGGTTGGAGGGAACTGATTTGGTGATTGTTGTTGAAGGACAGCAAGGGTGGGAACCTTCTCAGATTATCTTCTGTCCTCTGTGACCATTTTAGGAAAGAGAGAAGAGTACAGAGAAGAGGGGTGAAACTGGCAGGAATAGAGCGGGGATGGGTGCTGGAAAGGTACTGTACATAGTCTGCCTGAATGGAAGTCACTATCTTTTGGATTGTTATCACAGAGCACAATGCAGCACAGCAGTAGGCAGTGGTTACAAGCATCTGCGTCTAGAGACATCTGACAGTTAGAAAAGAAAAGGCCTGCAAATTCAGCATCCTGAATTATATCTTGGCTAAGAATTAGGCCTCTTAGTCCCAATCTAGTCTCGATGCCTATGCTGTCCCTATAACAAGAGATTGCTTATTCCAGCACTCCCAGCTCCATGCATTTTCACTTCATTTTTCCCTTCCATGTCTATTATTGTCTGCTTGACCACTGATGAAGGGCTTGTGATCTCACATAACATTAATACTATCCTGATATAGGGTAATAGATTCAAGAAGTGGTTAAGAATAGTAACCTCTGAAATGAAAACTTTATGGGGTGCCAAAACCACCAATAAGAAAAGCTGAGTGGGTCAATCACTTAGAAATTCACTTGCACAGTGTGTATACAATCTTTGTGTCTCAATCCTGGAAAAAGCCTATCCCCTTGAATTACACAACAACAACTGCTGATGAAAAAAAAGTTATCGTTTGTCACATAGTCAGCCAGATATTTAGACAAGATATGGTATTTTTATCCACCCATCAAGTCCTTCCCAAGGATTGAGATTGGCAGATGTGGATGTCTGATGTGGGTGTTAAAGGTATTGTCTCAGGATGTAAGCTGTTCCAAGTAACGCTGTCTTTTGCAATTGACTGATGGTAATTTGTCGAAGCCAATGGAGTTCAAGTGGCTCTCCTGTTGTTTTGGGATTGCACCCAAGGTGCCTTTTACTATTGGTATTTCCTTTGCTTTCTTTTCCACAGTCATTCTATTTCTATTTGCATGTCTTTGGATTTTGTTGACTTCTCTAGTTCTTTCTCTTCTATTCTGCTTTCTCCAAGTATTGCCATGCGCACTATCCAGATTTTTTTTTTCTCTTTTCTTATTGACAATTGTTGAGTCTGGGGTATTATGTGGCAGGAGCCTATCTGTTTAAACCTCAGAGCACTAAAGGTCTTGCTTGCAGTCAAAAGGTATTTTCTTACAGATCTTCCAATAACATTGTTACTACTTTGTCATGTGTTGCTGTAGTCTATCTGTATTCTTGCAGCAGCTAACCAGGTGGTCCACTGTTTCTTCATTTTCTTTTCAGAGGCAGCACTTGCTGTCTGTTGCTGACTTCTCAGTTATCCTTATTATTATAACATATTATTATTATTATTATCTGTATTCATTAAATATGAAACTCGGTCAATTGAACTTTCAAAAATGCATCACAAATACCATTGACTGGTGTTAATGGTTGATACGGGTTGCTGCCAACGTCCTAGATATCAACCAAATACCTTCTTAAGATGTACGATGTTCCAAGTAGCACAGTTTTTTGCAGGTCCACTGGTGTTATTTACAGGAAGCTGCAATTTCTTGATGTATGTTATAAAATTCTTGGACATGGTACCAAATGCCCCAATGACAATGGGTACCACTGTTACATGTTTCATCCATAGTTTCAATGGTCAGGTCATGATATTTCATGATTTTTCCAGTTCTTTTTCTTTGAATCTGGCTTCTCCTGGTACTGCGATGTCAATAAATTGTACGTTTTGGTTTTCGACAACTGTGATATCTGGCGTGTTGTGTTTCAAGTGACAATCCGTCTGTATTCGAAAATCCCACAAGATCTTCACTTTCTCATTTTCTAAAACTTTTTCCATTTTATGTTCCCATGACTTTTTGGATACAGGTAAGTAGTGTTTTTTACATAATGATATACTATATATACATTTATTATTGTTGTTGTTGTTGTTGTTATTGTTATTATTCCCTTTCCCATATAACACAACAATGGGAATTTACTGTTGCTTCAGTTAACTTCTGTTGGCCTTAATATACATTAAGTTCTTTTGACTAGGATGTCATAATGTATCAGCATAGTATACGCACAGCAGTGTGTCCTTTTGTAATTGATAGATGGACCTTTCATCAATGCATTGATTTTCAAAGTGCCATTCGAAATTTTTTGGTATGGAACCCAATATGTCACTAACCACTGACCACCATGGCTGGTTTATGCCATTATCTTTCAGCTTTGATTTTCAGATCTTGATAGTTTGTGATCTTTTCCAATTCTTTGCCTTCTATTTGACTGTCCCATAGTATTGCCAGATCTATTATCTTCAACTACATCTGGTTTGTTATGTGTCAAGACTTTATCAATTTATGTTTGGAAATCCGATATTTTTTCCTGCTCATTTTCAATTTTTTTCATATCTATATTCCCATCAATTTTTCATTAGTGGCACATAATAATTTTTACAGATGTTCCAGTGAAATTATTGTTCTTGTTATTATTATTATTAAAACTATTGTTTATCAAATCTGAACTCTGGGCAGCTTACTTAGTAATTAAAACAATCATAAGACACAACATAATTAAGGCAGGCAGCCCAAATTAAAAATAACTATTAAAACCAGGCATGACAGTCTCCTCTCCCAACACATGGTAATTAATTTTACCTTTCTATATAATATACTGTATTTTGTTTCATTCATAGTTTTCATACGAATTAGGATGAATGAATATAGCAATAATTTTCCAAAGATTAGAGAGTTCATTTTTTTTCCAGTGAAAGTGAATGAATTAAAATTATGGGCTGATTGTAGAAAATTTAGTTCCAATATACTGCAATAGACAGGAAAGATTTCCTTAAGAGTAATTCAATTCTCTTATACTTTTTTCCAGCTCTTCTGATTCCAAGACTATATACTACAGTTCTCAGAAATCTAGGAATAGGTTTGTATTGAAATTCAGACAAGAGGGAAAGTCTGATTTTCAGAAGAAACCATTCTAGTCTTTTTGTGGGAAAAGCAATAATCTGGGATCACTTGAAAGACTAACATGTTTATTATAGCGTAGGTTTTTCTGGACTGAAGTTCAGCATGAAGTGTTAGTTGAGTTACAATTATGAATACACATAGAAGCAGGAGGGTGGGAAACTGTAAATAATGAGGTCAGAGGGAAAGCACAAATACTTATTAAAACTAGTCATTTACAAAACAGCTATTGGATGATAACATATACAATCCTTCTTGGATGTTGGTGGTAGTTAAGAAAGACAGCATCTGTTTGTTTTTCTAAAGTCCTTTTTCACCTAGGTGAGTTAGAATTGGATGACCTGAGCAACATAATTCAACTACTCTGCATTATAATTGGCCACTGAAATGTTTTTGCTCCAGAAATACTGCAAACTTGTTAAAGAAATGGTAGGCATTGCTGAGATTATCTCTCAGAGGTATCTTTATCCCAAATAGCTGAAAATATCCCAGCTGTAGTTTCAAAAGAATTGCTTCTTTAAATGTCAACATCAACTTTTTGGAAACTGTTTTGTATATACTAATTCAGCCTTTCTCAGACAAATATGCTCCAGATGTATTGAGTTATAACTTCCATCATCTTAATCCAACATCAAGTTTGGAGAAAATTGCTATTAAATACAAGTAATTTTTTTCACATGCCCATTCTTCATTGGGCATTTATCTCAAAAAACTTCAGCCATAACGCTTCCTGCTATTTCCATTTTTGCTTTCCTATGATCATAACTATTCTAGTGAACATTTGCTGTCTCTACAATTCACCACATTTTAAAATTGGTCCCCCCCCCCCCCCCCATATTCTAGACAAATGATTTCTGGAAAGAATAGTTTTCTTTCTCTTTTAATTATGAACGGGGATTCTAGTATTTGAACATTTTCACAAATATGTGCAGAATTTGCCCTTTTCATGGGTTTAGAATTAAAGACATTGATTTGCTCTTTCTAGTTAACTAATTAGGAGTGTTTCAATTGATTTTCATGAAAGTAGTAATTGGACTTTAATCCAAATACATTGCAATTGCAGGTAGCAAAGGAGGGAAGATTTTCAAGGATTTAAAAGTATCTGGATTTTTTTGTGATATTATGTACTTCTCAGAGTAAAATCTTGTCAAGCGTTGAAGGTGGTTAGGAAAATCTACATTTCAAGTGTGAATCCAACACCTCCACTTACGAACATAGCCTGCTTAAAAGGCTTCCATCCCTGGCACCCGTCTTGAAATATAAGCTGCATGCTTTATGATTATTATTATTTTAAAATGCATATATGAACCATTTTGAGGAGAGACACCAAAGCTATTCACAACGTTGCAATTACAATGAAAAAGAATTGACCTTGGCTCATTTTAAAATTCTGTTTTTGTTGTTATTGTTATAATGTTGGAAAACAAGGCTGCTTGTTCTATTTTCTTAGCAAATCAAAAATGAAAAAAAAAAGTCAGACCTGATATCCAGGAAGCTGAATACATGGCAGCCTTCAAAAGATCCAAGTTTACACAAAACTGAGGTAAGAGATAGTACAAAATGCATCTAAATGATCAGAGAAAAGGAAAAGAAGCATGCACCAATCTTAATTATAAAGAAAATGGGAAATTCGAGCTCTAGAACATTTTCTTTTGGGAGAGTGAAAATACTAATGCCATGATATTTTCAGATCTAAAATATACAGAACAATTTATAAGGAAATAACATAAGTCATATTCTTCTTTACAGGCTTCCTCCATGATATAAATCATTTCGGTTGCAATCCTTGCCTAAGATTAATATCAGAAGATCTTATTTCTGAACAAGTATGTATAGGTTTGAACTTTCCAGCACAATCAGAAGCAAATATCCCTGAATTTAATGGAGTTCACTCAGAGAGTCAAATGGATATCAGATTGCAGGCTGAATATTATTCCTGGGAACCAGAGTAGCTGCCTCGAACTTATTTATATATTAATTTAGTATATTTCTAAACCAACATATTTCTCAACTATTCATGGCACCATAGAGTTAACTTATGCTCCAGATATCTCATTCAGGTGCCTGGTGTTCCCTACTAGCACAGCTAAAGATATATGCTGGAAACTGGACAACCAGTGTGTATGACAAATTCATATTTCAGCCTATGTATCCCATAGGGCAAAATTAATTTTATGTAAACCTTTGCGTCCTTAAAGGAAAAGTAGAACTACATCTCAACGATCACAGCAGAGGGATTGACAGGATCCCATGCTTGTTTGAATGATTAAAGCATATCACATGCTTGCAAATTCTGTTCTTTTCATGCATTACAACACATGGGCAAAAGAGGCAGATCTTGAACTATATTGGCACAATGGTTTTGGTCATTGTCCCTTATGCCCACAGACATCTCTGGACCACAGATTTTACATTCTAATGTAGAGTCTAAGGCCCATGCCATGATGCTCCACATCACTCTGCTCCTTTTACCAGGGAATAATGTAAGACCACACTGGGATTTTTAGGACATTGCAATGACCCATAAAAGATACTGTAAGTAAAACTAGATATTATGAAAAGGTAGCAGAAGCTTGCTGCTGTTTTGACAGATATCTTTGTATTTACAGGAACAATAACACTTAGCACTTAGACTTATGTATTGCTTCATAGTGCTTTAAACGCTCTCTAAGCAATTTACGGAATCAGCATATCAGCCCCAACAATCTGAATTCTCATTTTACTGACCTTTGAAGGATGGAAGGCTGAGTAAAACTTGACTTGGTCAGGATCAAACTCCAGACTGTGGGCAGAGTTAGCCTGCAATACTGCATTCTAACCACTGCGCCAACATGGTTCCTAAGTAACATCAATAATGTCTACTTTGGCACAGAGCTTTTCTTACAATTCTTCCAAATAGGAAAAATTAGTCTAACACATCTTTTGAGTTTGGTATTATCATAGATTAATGACACTTGGATCTGTATTTATCTTCCTGCTCCTCAAACATAGTTTTAGAGGGTTTTCTTTATATTTTAGCACATGCCTAATGAGAAATATAAACAAACATCCAGGATCTTTTCTTCCTTTTTCCTGCTTATAACCCTCAATTTACTAAAGCTTCTTCTTACTGCCCAGCTACTATTTATTTTATCACAGGAGACCAAATACCTGTGGCCATGCATTTTCCATCCGTATACATCTATCAACATATTTGAGGCCATGTGTGCAGCATACATCACAAGAAGAACAAAAAATCTGTGCTGACCACCACAGAAGAGGCTGAGAGTCTTTTCAATTATAGAGCAAGCAAGGGACATCCTTGGACTTTGGTGCACCATTGCCCAGGGCTACTGGTTTCAGATCCTCAGCAAAAGAAAAAGGAACATGAAAACAGGACTGGATCCAAGGCTGGAAATGGCAGGAAAATTGATTTGAACTAAAATTTTAAGGAAAACATAAAATAAAACAAAATTCTTATCCTTTACAGAAGCAAGCATGTTACACCTCTCCTTTAGGGATGCTAGAACAACTTTTTGCCTTTCAGGTTCTTTACTGAGGTGATAGTTTGACTAGGACCCAATTTATACCTTCTTGCTTCCCCATCCCCAAAGTAAAAGGGGCCCAAATTCAAGGGGATAAATAGGTGCGTTAACCTTTTGTTATCAGACAAGTTTTCTGTTTTTGAAGAGTTCAAATGGCAAAATGGAGGTAGTCTTTTTAAAACCACAAGCCCACCCTCTCAAAAATATCATGTCCAGAAAACAGTAACACCAGTCACAGCTTTTGTGGGCAGACTACAAAAAGAAGCAGCATGAGGTTTCTTCCCATTTGAGTAAGTGTTTGAAGTAGCATTTCTCAACCTTGTCAACTTTCAGATGAGTGGACTTCAGCTCCCAAAATTCCCCAGTCAGTGTGCCAAAGTTTAGAAACACTAGTTTAGACCTTTCCAACCTTCTGATTAAATAAAATATATATTTACATGCAAGCCCAACCAATTATTATTCTTCATTCAAGAAGCCATATTAAGCAGTCATAATTTAACACAATTTGTGAACTCAGTGATCTATTATGATTGTTGGATAAGCCATGTTATAGTGCTTGATTCACTCATAATACTAATTCATAATAGATATGTTTCCAATGGGCAGAAATATTTTCATTTAGAAAAAAAACAAAGTTTTTCATCTCATAAATAAGAGTTCTAATTTCTTCTGTAAAAGGCTATAGTCAAGCAATGACCAATTAGAATACCTGATATGTTGCTTCTTCTCTCCCTCCTCATCCCTCAACAACCCGACAAACTTTTTACCATGATTTCATTGTGATTAGGAAAATGAAATATTGTTGCCCACAAGTAGAGTGATTCTTGGAAAGGTGAGGGAAAGGAGTTTCACATTGGGTTTATTATTAACTTGGGGAGTAACTGGTCCCCAAGATTATACTTTTTTAAAAAAAGTGAAATAGACATACTAGGCAGCCTGAATCAAACCTCAAATATGATTTATTCTTGGGGCTGAAATTTTCTCACACAATTTTTTTCTCTTAGAGAGCTTATTCAAACAGAAGCAAAAGTGCTGTTGGAAGCAAAAAACAAAATTGGAAGAAATCATTTAGATGTAGATGACACTGATGAGCTAAATTGGAAATGGAATTATACACAATCTGAATAAATATACTCATATTTAAAATGGGATTGCAATCAAAGTGTGTGACATGAGAAGTACTAATAAATGCTTTACATAGGAAAGAAGAGAAATATATACATAGTCATTATTTCAGTCACATTCTAATCCTCTTTCAAACCTAATTATACGAACCATATTCTTTAGGTTACAAATACAAATCATTCTCCTCCCCAGTGAGCAAACTAAATTTATAGGCTTTTTTAAAGAATGCATAATATGCCCAAGCACTTTCTG
This sequence comes from Masticophis lateralis, assembly GCA_030761175.1. Classification (NCBI taxonomy): domain Eukaryota; kingdom Metazoa; phylum Chordata; class Lepidosauria; order Squamata; family Colubridae; genus Masticophis; species Masticophis lateralis. Next base: position 65,903,684 of record JAUDYJ010000001.1, on the reverse strand, counting down.
AATGCCGTATGCATTTGTACTTAGTAAGCATGTGGTGGAGAAGATAAGATAAGCTAAATGACAGCTACCAGGTATTCTTTTTTCAAAATCCAGATTGCAACAAGAAAAAAACATTATGGAACCAACCCAAATTTAGCATCCAGATCATGAACCCGGGGAAAAAACTAAGAAAGATGGTATGAAATAGGTGGGAGAACCAAACACTTCTGCAATAGGGAAGGAAGTAAACAATGTCCCCCAAAAGAGATATTTACGTCATTCATTGGATCTTTTTTGACTGGGAATCATCAGCCTGCAAGGTCAGCTCTGTATTATGGAAACAGTAGGCGTGCACACACCTGGTAGATTTCATCTCGGAAAATGTTTCACACATGCTTTCCAAATTCCTTATGCTATTCCTACTTGAATGCATTCCATAATCTGCCAGAATTTCACCCCCAAGAGAAAATGTTTTGAAAGGTCCTAGTTGATTAACATAATGCTCATTTAAGGTATTGTTTGCCTTGTCTTTACTTAGCTGTTTGTGAAGGTTGAAGGATGGATTAAAGAGAAGTGAACTGAAAGGCAAGGCTGTAGATTCCTTACAGAATCGTCAGAGATGGGAAAGGAAGGTGTCTTATCTGTTCAAAGCAGATCTTCTCTTTCCCCCTTCTATTTTAACTTGCTATATTATCAATGAGAGGGCGATCAGTGGCCCTGCAAGGACAAAGTAACAGTTCCAAATTAGACAACAATCCACCCCAGAGAGAAAGTGTTTGCCCTACATAAACTTGTTCTGCTATAGAGGTTCTTTTACTCCCTATGTCAGAGGAAGGAAAAAAAAATCTTGTAAAGACAGGATTCATTCAATATCCCACAATATCCATGGGGACAAGGTGTCAAACCAGGCAAGACAGCAGATGCTACATCATGTCCAGGTTGAACCTTTCCTCCAAGGGATGGGTCTTGGATTATGATGCTACATCTGCCAATTTGCCTGTTTTGACCCTTCCCCATTGTTGATCCAGTGTTATTCCACTATTACTCCCAGAAGCTATGTTAAAGTGTCATACATCAGCATACAAATATTGCAAGCACTGCAAAGGCATATTTAGATAGATTATAGTTTGATAGATGATGATAGATAGATAGATAGATAGATAGATAGATAGATAGATAGATAGATAGATAGATAGATAGATAGATAGAAAGAAAGAACCTGGTAAAGAGAAATACACATAAAGCCTATGAAAAGGAAAGAAAACAAATACTGTACCATTACAGGGAAGATACATGGGATGAGGGTGTGGCTAACTGATGAGGGTTTATAAACCTGAAATAGATCTATCTTAATCTCCCAATGGGCAGCAGAGGGTCTGCTGGCTGCCAGGAAAAAAAATCCTAGAAACTAGTGGATTGTGATTTCACTGAACTAGGGCTGCATAAAAATCTTGGTTTACCTAGGAAGAACCTGGCTAAAGAGAAATACACATAAAGCCTACGAAAAGGAAAGAAAACAAACAGATAGATAGATAGATAGATAGATAGATAGATAGATGGATGGATGGAGGGAGGGAGGGAGGGAGGGAGGGAGGGAGGGAGGGAGGGGATGGGAACTGGGATGGGATGGGATGGCATGGCATGGGATGGCATGGGAACTTTTTTCTCCCCTCACTTCTACCAAACAAAAGCAAGGTGGGCATCTCTTGAGTTTCTTTTTCACCCCCTCTCCTTTTCTAGGACTAATCTGATGTTTACTTAACAGTTCCTGCATTTCTTCTTCAAGGTTACCTCCATACTCTGCCATTATATTCTACAGTAAATATTTTAATCAGGTTACTTAGCAATGAGAAAAAAATGTGAATCTAAACTGAAGTATATAAGCTGGCATCTACAGCTCAGATTTCTAAGTGGTCTCCTAATATAGAATTCCAGTGATAAAAAGATTTTTCAAATATGAAGAGAGGCAGGTTTTACAGACTATTTTATCATTGACAAGAATGAGTATCTTTCCAAGGTTGTAATAACTTTCTTTTTCTGTCAGTCATAAAACAATACAGCATATCTTTCAATTGTCAAGCTATTAATTTTCAAAACTATTGTTCTATGATTCAGGGAAGATGGGCATTTATAAAAACCAGAGTGTTTTCCAGAGCAAAATAATTTTTGCCCCCCAGGGAGACACAATAGCTCAAACCCAGAGCAGATGAAGCCATGTTGCATTTTGAGCACATATCCCAAAAATTCTGCATCTGATCACTGCTTCCAAAAAAGACGCATAAGCACCCAGAGATACAACACATTATTTGTTGGAATAATTACATTTGAAATCTGCAGAAATGTGGTTACAGTTGCCAATGGCATCTGTGCATTTCAGTTCCTTGTTTCATATTTTCTGATGTCCTTGAACATCTCATTTAATATATTCTAACAACATTTTATGAATAATTATTATAGGACTATTTTATGAATTATTATTATAAGACCATTTTATTGAATTCTATAGTATGAACAAAATTTCCAACATGTAAAGCTGCTGTATTGTGGCCCGTCAGCGGCCTGTGCAGATTGTAGCTGATTCTAACAGCGAGGAGGCTGGTATGGTGCTGCGCCAGCAGCCTGTGCAGCTTGCACTTGAGTCAGACAATGAGGAGGCTGTGCAGCTTGCACTTGAGTCAGACAATGAGGAGACTGGGATTCAGCCAGGCTTCAGAACCTCCAGAAGCTCCTTTAAATGAAGAGGACGAAGAGGAGGAGCCTCTTCTTGATGCACGGGTGCGCAGAGCTGCCAAAAGGCAGGAGTGGCTCCTCAGGAGGAGGTCTCCTTGACAGTAAGGCTCGGGACTAATTAGCCACTCCCTTAGCCTATTTAAGGAGGGAACAACTTTAGTTCATTCTCCTTTGCTTCTGGATTCTCTGCAAATTGCTTCTGGGCTTTCTGCCAACCTTAGTAAGATTGTGATTACTTTATCTTTGGTTTCTTGTAGGCTGTTAAGAAAATTTATTAACAGTCTTTGTTTGGAAAAGACTGAATTATTTTAATAAATTTAAGTTTTGTACAGACTTTGTGTGTGCTGTGTTCTTTGGGATCTGTAGCTGGGGCAGAACAAAAGGGTGCAAAGAGGGCACTATTTTCAAATAAAAATAAAAGATAAAAGTCTACATTCTGACCAAGCTTTCCAGAAAATGAATTATCTACTATTTTTCAAGTTTGTGATCTCACAATATATCAATTAAGCAAGGACAAAGGAATCAATACAGAAGAACAAAGAATTCAATTCATTGTAACATAGTTGGACTCTTAACAGCTTATAACTTGTAATGGCTATCAGAAACACTAATTCCAAAATGGCCATGAGGTTATGTCTTTGGTAGGCAAAATTTGCCATTCTTTAGCTAAGGAAAAAAAGATATGCATCAGTGGTGGGTTGCTACAGGTTTGCAGAAGTGTTGCGAGCACGCGCGAGCACATGAGCACCCATGAGTAAACCGGTAGTGATGAGATTTGAATCCCACTACTGATATGCATAGTATTAGAAACTTAAACTTAAGCAAGAACATTTTATCCCGTCTATTCTAAATGAAAAAATGGGAAGGGCAGAAAATAACTCACTAAAACAATGCATAATATTTCTGAAAATATATTTTAGGAATGGATAGAAGAGAATCGACAGAAGAATGGATAGAAGAGAACATTCGTATTTTAAATATGAACTTTAGCCCCAATACTCACTATAAGAGTAATGCATTGATTAGGGCTGTGCAAAACTATTCTTGCTCTATTGGAAATCCTAGAGATGTTTCCATGCTTGTTTGCAAGCTCAAACAACGTGGGGAAATTCTCAGAAAACACTCAAAGCCTTTGAGAGACAGAAAGCTTAAACATTTGGAGCAGCAGGTTCAGAGGACCCCTTCACCAAGACCCCTTTTGACATACTATCAATCAAGGCCCTTTGCTGTTTCTAATAATGACATATTGGAATTTGAGGTAATCATCTGAAATGTATTTCTAGATATTTCTAGCCCAAGTTAAAGGGCTGCCTCTGAAATACTACTCAAAGGCATCAATTTATATTTAGACCAATTAAATGTCTATAAAACTCATTTTATGAAACAAAATACATATACAGACACCTTTACACAGCCTTTTTATTTACAAAATAAGGCCTGACAAATCCTGTTTGACAAACTAATAAATGAATGAATGAATGAACGAACAAACAAACAAACAAACAAATACCAGGGCATTCACCAGGAGTAGGCCTCTAGTCAGAAAGTCCTATATCTCATCCCTATCAACCTAACTATTTTCATTAATAAATCAGTGAGAATGTCCATACTAGGTTTATAGTGTAGGGCTAGGCTGAGTGTTTATGTAGAAAAACACAGCCCTTGTCACTACACTGTAGGAGATGTTTCACCTGGTCTTTGAGATGGAATACAATCCTATTTCCTCTCTCCATCCTTATTGCTGTTGCTGTTAATCATTTAAATTATATTCCTTTCACAATTCCTCCATTTCATCAGGACTAACCTCCAATTGTTCAGCCTATCCATACCAGAATTATTTCCAAGTACTCCGAAGTTTCTATTGTGCCTGGAAACAATAGAGTAGGAAGAGCTGAATATTATCCGTGTAAATAATGACACTTCATGCCCCATTTCCTGATAATTTCCTGCAGAGATTTCTATTGTACACAGACGATATTAAAAAGCATGTAAGCCAGCCTAAAATCATCTGGCACACCCAGTGATCTTGCCAGACACCTGCAATTATTTTTTCTGTGCCAGGCAAAAATCTGTTTCTTCAGCCAGGCCTTTTAACATCTTGAAGCTTTTTAACCCTGGGGGGGGGGGGTTAATTTTTTACTGTATGTTAAACTGAAGCTTGTTCTTATTTTACTTTTTGTCTGACACTCTTTGGTTCTTTTATTTTTCCCCAAGGATAAAGGAATTTGACTTGACTTAGGTTTTTTTCTGCCTTTTGCTGATGTTTGCTGTTGTGTTGGTGGTGGTTGTTACATATAGTATGTTGCATATACTGTGCATTCCTTTAGGTATGGAAAGTACATAGTGAGTTTTCATTCTGGCAAACTGACAATCAAAACTAGATGAGAATGTCAATATCATAGGGGCCAGATCTTGGTGTCATTAATTTTATTATTATTGTTCTCCATTACTGTAGTTGAAGAGGCGTTATGAAGGTTACAAAATCCAAGTGAAGCTAAATCAGGAAGGAATGTCTAGAAACCACCTACACATGGGATATAGTCCCTGCCGGATTGATTCCGGACTTTTGAGATGCTTAGAGAAACAACATACCAAAAGTGCACATGATAGAATTAATATGGCCAATCAGATTCCAAATTCCTCTGTTGGACATTAGAAATTGTTAGTGTTAAATGAACAGTACAAAGTCTCTTTGCACCAGACTAGTACAATATATACCTAGGATGTGAAAGAGAATGTTTAATATTTATGTTGCTATACCATATCCATGGATTTTTTTTGCTGACCCAACAATATAAATAATAATTGAGAATTTCACTTAAGTAGATTGAAACACAAGCTTTTCATTTTATTTCATCACATCTAAGTTGGAATCTACTTATTCTATTTTTATCTGTTAGAAAGCCAGCTTGAATGTCTAAGAAATCAAGAAATGCTATTGATTCAGTTTGCTTAGATGCCTTCTTAAAATAATGGATACATCTGTCACCCCAAATAACTTTGGGGACATAGTAAATAACAATACTATGGATACAGAATCAGAATCTTTAAAAGCAGTGAAATTTCTATTCAGTCCAGAGGCTGTCTTCACAAAACTGAGTGTTAGTCTGCTGCCCTCTTTCAAAACTGTTGGTGGCAATTTTTTGTGCTTGCTTAGGACTAAGTAGTGGGTTGAAAAAAATTTCCTTGACCTAGAACCATCTAAATATTTATATTTTTACAAGGAATCATGATTTTCCTGAGCTCATTTCTTCCATAGATACTGTTAGAATAATGAATGACTGAATTAATCAATGTATCTGCAAAATCCTTTGAATTTAGACCGTTTCATTGCCCTGGCTTGTTCTCATGGTACAAAAGTGAGACTTCTGGAAAGTTGGAACAACATAGAATAATTTTGGTTAGACTAATATTTCTTAATCTGTACTCTGGAGTCTAACTACAGCAGCTGACACTGATGCCAGAATTAAAATGTTCTTTTAAAAAATAAATTAACCAAAATGTTGGGATATTGCCAAATCTCTTAAATTTTGGAATTCTTATCTAGAATTTCACAAATTTCAGGTGGAAACATCAATTCCACATGTATTTAAGCATTTCATTTTTAAATGAATTTATATTTGTCCTGCAGATGTCATTTTAGAGGTTCACTTACGCTATGGTATCTACAGGATTGCTAATTCTTTATTTTGTGGTGGTTTTCCAAAGTTTTATGAAATTGAGGAATGCATTAAAAAAGAATGGGAAGTGCTGGCATATATTATATGCACATATAGTTGTATAATCAGAGTTCTATTATTGCATGAGAATATGCTTTCCATGTTTTCCTCATGTAAAGAGCAGGGGGAGGGAGGGTGGGGGGGAGGGAGGAGAAAAGGAGCGAGCATTAATTAAGAGAAACAGATTAAATTAAATGAAATTCTTCCCTTCTGCACAACAGTCCTTCTGAAGCTGAAATCTGTATTGAAAGGCAGTAAGAATTATCCCCTCATTTCAGAAGAAAAGAAATATCTGCCACATTTAATTCCACTGGCAATTGTTAAAACCTAATGCAATAAGCCTTATAATTTCTACTGTAGCCTTTTTGCCTTCCAAATGTCTCAGAACTTCAAACTCTGGATTTCTCACCTATAATGCTAACATATCTGGAAGACAAGCTATGGAAATCCCCTCTATTTTCTATAACAACCTATTTTAAAATCATTGACTGCAAAACTGCAAATAAAATTAGAAGGCGCTAGTTAACTGATGGACTTCACCACATAGTAGAGGGACATAAAAGAGGACAAATTTATAAAAGGATGTAGAAGACAAAGCTTAATAAAAGTATGGAAACATAGTAGAAAAACAGCAAGCCCAGAAATATCACTAAACTAAGCTCTCCTTTAAGCATTTTTTTACTATAGTTAATAATAGTAAGAGAAGTACAATTACATATGGAAATATGGGCAATTCAGATTCCACGAACTGACTAAAATCACAGCAAGAATTACTTGGAGAAGGCCAGAATATGCCATGGCTGATGTATCTACAAATTGTTGGAAGAATAAAAACTGACCTCAAAACCAAGGAAGAACTTTGAAGAAAAATGACCAAATGTGAAATCGTCTTATAGAATCAAGACCACCTATTAAGGTGTAAATATAAATTGTTATTTGGCTATGACATGGATATTGTACAATCAAACATTGTACAATAAAATGGATGCAAAACTTCAAAGCACAATCACAATATATGGGAAGAACCATGGAACAAATTTACAAACTTCATCTCAAGTGACAGCTTAAGAGAAAACTAGTACAAAACGTAATAAATTTTATAACTCCTTCAATAATTTGCCAAGATAGACAAATCATATAGTAGCAAATGCTGGAAATGCAGAAGGAACATTTTAGCATATGTAATGGGCACGTTTTTAAAAAATCCTTTAAAATACTGGAAAGAAATACATGATTCAGAAAAATTTGAAACCAATTTTGAATGAAAAACACTTTTCTAATTAAGAAAAAATCCAAGACATATCCACAAAATTGATCACAAGATATATACTGTATGTTCAGTATAACACCATCTGAAAACAGTTCAGATGGTGGATTGATTGGGTCATGTGACAGACATGTGGGTGCAGGGGATGGGTCTTTGACTTTCTTTTGAGTGGGGAAAGCCCAGGTACTTTCAGATTTGGGTTTTCCCATATGTACCAATATGACATCTCTAATAAAATGGATCTTTGAAGAATTGCTAGTCTTAGAGTATTCTTTAGTTGGGGGTGTAACTTGGAAACAGTGGTGAGTTTCCACCAGTTCTATAGAACCGGTAGTAAAACCGGCGGGAGGCTCCGCCCACTGACCCCGACATCATCAAAACGCTTCTGTGCACGTGTGAAGAGTGAACCAGTAGTAAAGGTAAGTAGATCACCCCTGCTTGGAACCCTGACACACAACTTTTGAAAAGCAATTGTTATTAACAATATTGTATCAGACCCAGAACTTAAACTTGTAGAATATGCAGCATTGGAAAAATTGCAGCATGTATTGATAAGTCTGACCAAATTCAAGCAAGAATGATTTCCATATGTAATTGGAATAGTATTGTATTGTATTGTGTTGTGTTGTGTTGTGTTGTGTTGTGTTGTATGTGTATGTGTATTTACCTTGCTGCATGGTGTGTGTGTGTGTGTGTGTGTGTGTGTGTGTATCAAATTTATATTTTGCTGATAAATTCAATTGCCTAACACGCAAGAAGCCCAAGTTCAAATCCGAGTAAGGGTATGGCTAGCTGATGAAAAGCTCAAAAGCTTGAAATAGATCTATACTAGTCTCCCTTTATTTTTTTATCAGCAATATATAGATTTGGTATAAAATGGTTTGCCGTGAATGCAACTGCTTGAGGGCTCCTGGATTGGAGCTGAAAGGCAAAAGGGAGCAGAATGCCTCCTCCCACATGTTGATGCAGCAAGGTAAATTCAATCATCTAACAAATGGTTTTTAAGTGAAAAATTAATTGGTCAAAGAACTAAAATCAATAATATATGAACATGTTAAATAATCATAAATATTATATATTAGTTGGAGTATAATGAGGGTAAAGTTAAAAACTAAATATTTACCAATAAAGTTTTAATAGTTTTTTGATCTTTCTATATCTTTGTCTCTCCTTATATGTTATTTATCTTTAAATAATAAAATAGGAAATACTGGAATTCAGCCCAGAGATTCAAAATAATCTTAAAAACTTTTTCCTTTTTATTAAATGTAACATTATGTATTTTGTTTTTTTTCATTACCTGCACAACTTTGCAACTCCCTTGTCCACTTACTGATATTTCTTTCTATCAGTTTTTTTTCCTGTCTTCCTTTTTTCACTTATTTTTTTTTAAAGTGACTAATTCAAAACATGAAACTAGAATGGAGCTTAACGTATTTTCAATCTAAGTTTATTATTTGTCAGCATAGTGTTCAAGTAGGGCATGTGGCTCTCGAAGTTAGCTCCCCGAGTCTCCGGGGATGTATTTCAAGACAGGTAAGATCACAGGTTCTCCACCAAGTTAGACTGTCTACTTCTAATACAAAAAGTAAACATGAAATGGATATCATCTAACCAGGACACTCCCAATACTATAACATATTCAATCTAGAATCCAATAGTAGCTTTCCTGATTAAGATAGTAATTTTTAACTAGGCTGAGCAAATTCTCTCTTCCATCATTATTTATTCCAAGGCCAATGGGATGAAAGACCAGTTTCCATCAGTTTTACAGTACAGACCCATTATGAAAGAAAAGCATATTGTATTCCTGATTAACAAGGTGAATGATAGCCCATCCCCAGCACAGAAATTAGCTTTGTGTCATAAAATGAATACTTGATGTGAAACCATTCAAAATCAGTACTTTGTTAAAGCAACAGGAATGAAATCAGAACATTCCCCAATATTCCACTTTCCTCATCAACATATTAAAATGTGGCAATATTTATTTTTATGTAAAAGACCAACCCATATATAAAAATCTTCATCTTGGCTGTAAGAGCTATGGGCAATTTAATTTGTTCAAATAGAAATATAATGGAGAAATCAGTGGTGGGTTCCTCCCGGTTCGACCCGATTTGGCCGAGCCAGTAGCGATGATGATATTATTATTTATTTATTTATTTTATTTGTTTAGATTTGTATACCGCCCTTCTCCTTGAGGACTCAGGGCGGTGAACAGCCAAATAAAAATAGTACACAAAAGTTAAACAATTTCTTTAAAAAGCATATAACTTTGGCTAAAAATTAAAACCATTAACCATTAAATATTTAAAATACCCAACCCTATAATACAGATCTTAAAAATTCAGCGGGGTCAGGCTAGACCAGCAAGCTGAAAGAGATGAGTTTTCAGGGCCCGACGAAAAGTCCGGAGGTCAGCAATTGTTCTCAGTTTTGGAGGAAGATCGTTCCAGAGGGTAGGGGCTGCCACAGAGAAGGCCCTCCCCCTGGGGGTCGCCAGCTGGCATTGTCTGGCTGACGGCACCCTGTGGAGACCCTCTCTGTGGGAACGCACCGGCCGGTGGGAGGCTATTGGCGGCAGAAGGCGGTCCCGTAAGTACCCTGGTCCTAAGCCATGGAGCGCTTTAAAGGTGGTCACCAACACCTTGAAACGCACCCGGAAGTCCACAGGTAGCCAATGCAGCTCGCGCAGGAGAGGTGTCACATGGGAGCGTCCCGTCGCTCCCATAATCCCCCGCGCGGCCGCATTCTGCACTAGTTGGAGCCTCCGGGTGCACCCCAAGGGGAGCCCCATGTAGAGAGCATTGCAGTAGTCCAGGCGAGAGGTGACGAGTGCCTGAGTGACTGTGCGTAGGGAGTCCCGATCTAGAAAGGGCCGCAACTGGCGTATCAGGCGAACCTGATAGAAAGCTCCCCTGGCCACAGCTGTCGTGTGATCCTCCAAAGACAGCCGTGGGTCCAGGAGGACGCCCAAGTTGCGCACCCTTTCCGTGGGGGCCAATGATTCGCCCCCAATAACCAGCGATGGTGTCAGCTGGCTATATCGGGACGCTGGCAGCCACAGCCACTCGGTCTTGGAGGGGTTGAGTCGAAGCCTGTTTCTCCCCATCCAGACCCGCATGGCTTCAAGGCACTGGGACATCACTTCCACGGCATCGTTAGGGTGGTCTGGGGTGGAAATGTACAGCTGCGTATCATCAGCGTACTGATGGAACTCCACCCCAAAATCACGGATGATCTCACCCAGCGGCTTTACATAAATGTTGAACAGGAGGGGCGAGAGGACCGATCCCTGCGGCACCCCACACACTAGGCGCCTCGGGGTCGACCGCTGCCCCCCTGTCAACACAGATTGCGACCGGTCGGAGAGGTAGGAGGAGAACCACCGTAAAACGGTGCCTCCCACCCCCAGTCCCTCCAACCGGCGCAACATGATACCATGGTCAATGGTATCAAAAGCCGCTGAGACGTCTAATAACACCAGGATAGAGGAATAACCCCTACCCCGGGCCCGCCAGAGATCATCCACCAACGCGACCAATGCCGTTTCAGTGCTGTATCCAGGCCTGAAGCCGGACTGGAGCGGGTCTATGACATCACCGAACCGGTTCTTACCCCCCACCCACCCCCTGCGTTATTCTTACCTTTTATTTGGCCCCACCCCCAATCTATTGCTGCCTCCTGAGTCCCAGCTGATGGGCTATAAGGGAAAAAACTGTTTAAACTCTTGCCAGGGGGGCTTTAAAGGGCCGCTCTACAGCTGATCAGTGGTAAAAGGCAATTTGGTGGTAGACCGGTGCCTCCAAAAACAAATGAGTAGACTGATGCCTGCAAAAAAAAATGGGTAGACCAGTGCCTGCAAAAATACATAAGTAGACCGATGCCTGCAAAAATAAATGGGTAGATCAGTGCCTACAAAAATAAATGGGTAGATCGGTACAGCTCTGCAAGCAATTAAAAGCCTGGTAGACCAGTACCTCTGCTAAATCCTAAAGAATTATCACATGACCATCAGGCCACGCCCACAAAATAAGCCACACCCATTGAACTGGTAGTAAAAAAAATTAGAATCCACCCCTGGGAGAAATGTAGATAAATGTACCATAAATTCAAGGACCATTCACTTCCTTTACTACTCCAAAACTTTTATTACATTTTTAAAAATGAAAATTTCCATTTTGCCAGCCTTTGCTCAGACACATTCTGCTTACAGAGTTGGTTATCAGTGAAGCACACGATAGCCAAAATAATTTCATGGGATGGGAGGGAAATGTATATGAGGTATAGATTTCCATGACTTATTTAAAAATCCATGTAAATTAGCACAAAAACATCCAGTGTATTTGACTCCCACAGATTTAAGAAAATTATAGAGAGTTTTGGCATGAAATAAATGTTTTTCTGTTTCTGGTGTTTTCATTGGAATTGTTTCATATTCACTTAGAGCAGCTACTATCAGCAACATACACAAGCTTTTCACATTTTCAAATGCACATTAAAACAAATGTTGTGCAGTTTAGACCGTAATATTATGACCAATACTTCTGGAACAAACAAACAAAAATCCTGTTCAAGGAAATGAAAATTCCACACATAACCATACATGTAAACTTTTTTTTTTTTTTTTTGCAAAGCACAGTTTTTTATAAAGAAATGAAATGTATTTTCTTAGGTAGGAAATGATCAAATTCATTTGAATTATTTCAAGTGCTGATGGACTATAATTCTTATCACCTTAATTTTAACCATGGATGGAGGCTGTGATCCATAGGACTTAAAATCCAACAGCTTTAAAGGATCATAGATCACCAATCCAGACTAGAGATAAAGTGTCATTTGCATGGGGAAAACAAATTGCTTTACGCATTGTAAGCTGCCCTGAGTTTCCGGAGAAGGGCGGAAAATCAAATAAAAAATAAATAAACAAATAAAAATAAAAATCTAAGCATAGCCTCTATAACATAAAGTCTTTTGTCTGCCATTCTTCAGCACTGATAAGGAAAGATCTTCCAATTTCTTCTAAGATAATGAATTTATGCACAAGACGGTCTGTGTGATGACAACAGCTCTGGTCTTCAAAAAAAGGGAAAGTGAAAAGTGGACTCTGCTGGCTTTTCCATTGAACAATGGGCCTCCGTCTCTTAAAACAACTGCCTACTCATAGAGTTGCCTCTGACAATACCTGACTCAGGCATCGGATATACATTTGTTGCCTTACAAGGTAGTGAATATACTTCCTCCTATTTTCCCCACCACAACAACCCTGTGAGGTGAGTTGAGCTGAGAGGGAATGACTGGCCCAAGGTCACCCAGCTGGTTTTCATGCCTAAGGCAAGACTAAACTCACAAACTCCTATTTTCTAGCCTATGCCTTCACCTGTTCTAGACAGTAAAGGAAATACATTGAGTTTTATTAGTTGAGAGATTTGCCATCGTTTTTATTATTTGAATTGCAAGTTTACAAACAGTGGGAAATTGGGGAGAAGATCGGAATGTGGTTGCCACTTCCAAGCAAGGGAGGACAATTCTGACAGAAGAAAGATCCCAAGGCAAACCAAGTATAACCACTAAACTTTTTTTGTTTTTAGCCTTCCAACACTATGACTTCTCTCTGGGCCAGTGAAATGGACTGGGAGGTTCATTTTGGCAAATGAAAATATTGTATTTATAAAAACATCTGCTGCTGAACAAAGAAAGCCTTGCAATCACTTGACTTTTATTCTAGTAAATTGCATTCCTAAGGTCCATTTTGCCATAAATCAGTGGTAGGGCATAGGTATATTCTAGAGGGCATCTAAAGTGAAGTTTACTCTTCTTAATGATGCCATTGCTGCAGAACTCCCATTTGAAGTGGAGCGGAGGTATCACGGTCTCATTGACTTTCATCTAAAATGGCACTGAATAATTCATTGTGTGATCCCTGCCGTAAAATCATAAGAGTTGCCTTAATGTTACATTTTTTAATTGCCATGAATATATCTAACTGGCATTTGGCAAAATGTAAAGTGGTTCAGATATTGCATTTATGTGTCTCTTGTTTTGAAACTGCTTTCCTGCAGTTTAGGCAATGCTGTTTCTACAGGCAAAGTTCCTGTGAAATGACAAGAGTTCCCTTTAGGGCCAAATATTATCCAGTACAGCACTTTACTTTGTGCTAGAATCCATATTATCATGCTGTACTTTAAATATTTTCTGATGCAAATAGGATGATTGAAAATATAAATACGATAGCAAATGCTATTGTATTTTTTTTTCCAAATATTTTGAGCAAATATACTGGCTAGTTTCACATGTAGAGAAAGCCAGTTATACAGATCTGCAGAAAGGAAATCTATGTACAGGGGAGATTTTTTCCCCACTTATATCATCCTTAATTGTTTCAAGGAAAAAATGTCTTTCTAAGAGGAGACAGATGCTTACTAAATTGACAGTTTAAAATCTGAAAGGAGATTTTTCTGGATGGGGGGGAGTGAAATTCATATCTTTCTGCAGGAGGAATAATTTTTATCTAGAAACCAAGATATACTAGTGGAAATTCAAAATTTGAAAGGGTAATAACTTTGATTAACAAGCCTTCAAACTCTGTAATGGAACAAAATCTAAGTCATTCAGAAGGACACTTTAATACTAGCATGTAAGTATTTTAATAAGTATCTTGCAAGTATTAATTATAGCCCTACTAAGATGTTTTACATGGATGTTTTGCATATCTTTTCAGTTTAGCCACAGACCAGATAATTATGGCTGGAATTTTTAATCAAATTTTAGATGCTTTGTTAGATTGTAATACTGTTTCAGCTCAATTTCATTTCTATATATAGAAAGTGTCACAAGCTTATATGCCTGAGTTTAATTTGTTGGATCTGAGAATGAGAACTTTTAACATTTTTAACATAATGATAATATACTTTTTTCTTTAGTTTTCAGTTTATGCCCGCTGGATTATTCTGCATCAAATAAATGCAATATAGATCCTACTGCACTATCTAATTATATTCTATAATACTTCAATTAGTGTATCATTTAACATAATAAAAGTCATTCTCATTAAAAAATAGTATTTAAATACATCATTATTCAAAGATTTATTTTTTTATAAAACAGAGAAAACAAGTTTTTGAAAGATTTTTTAAAAATATGCTACCGTTTCTCCCAAAATAAGACATCCCCTGATAATAAGCCCAACCGGGCTTTTGAGTGCATGGCAATAAGGCCAAGCACTTATTTCAAGGTTCAAAAAAATATAAGACAGGGTCTTATATTTTCGGGAAACACAGTAGGGAGATGATGATTTGCTCTTGAGTTTTGTCCTCAGTTGCCATTGTATGTTTTAATATTGTTTACATTATTTACTCTGCACTTAATTTTTTACAGTAGCTACCCAGAATCGCCATCATAAAGTGGGTAGTTATGTACATCAAATAAATACAACAGCAAGATAGAAATAAGTTGCTGTATAACCTAGATTTCAAAAACCTGATAATTAAGTCTACTTCACATAATTATTATATGGACCTTTTTCTGCTAAATAGTTTTTACTTGTCACATTTAACTTATTTTAATCACTATAACACCTATGTATATGTCTGTCTGTCTGTGTGTGTGTGTGTGTGAGAGAGAGAGAGAGAGAAAGAGAGAGAGAGAGAGAGAGAGTTTTCATTTTATAATTACTATTTATCTTTTTTCCGTGTTGGTGATGTACATTTTTTTTTTTAATTTCACCATTTAAAAAAAAAAATAGTAAGCTCCATCTGGATTGTTTCTGAAGACATATGGTGACTCAAGTAATTGAGAAAGGCAGATGAAAGGCACATTTTTCCAGCAGCATGCAGGTTATGTTAGTAAAGCCCTTTTGCAAACCATCAATAAATTCCTTCAGGCAGGCCAATTTTGCCGTAAACATGGGATACAGACATTTTGTTGGAAATTCATCTTCAGAAACTCAAGATATATAATACCCATTATAGATTTGGGTAGAACCTCTGTGTCCTGCTTTCCAAATTATTCACATAATCAGCATACTTAGAAGGTAAAATGTGGAACAATGTTATCATGTTATAAATAGCAGGAAGGCCTCCAGCCCTGCAGACAGTATGTTTTGTAAGTTTGAAAGTCAAATCCAATTTACTTACTCAATTTGTGTAAATCAACATGCAAATCTGAGAGGCTAACACCCAAAAATAGCAACAATTCCTCCAACAAAACCCCCCAAAAATCAAAATGACATCATGATGGCTCACGTATCTCTACAAATAAAGCTTTCGAAGAAAGGGTCAAATAGTCTTCTGGTTCCAGGGTCTGAAGGAAAAACCAGATCTTCAGCATCTTTCAGCTGGTTCTATTGAATATGTGGATTGTGAACTGATGCTAATTTATTCACATAATGGGAAAATCCAAAGAGTAAGTCAAATAAAATTGAAGCACTCTTGATAGCGAGAGTAAAGAACCATGTGTTTAGAATTGGCCAGAGAATAAAATAAATGGTTTCTAACCATACTAGAGAACAAGTGGCTAAGGTACAACTGAATAGTTTATGGAGTGGCCCATGATGATATAATGTAGTAAGGCCTGCAGTTTTATTAGAGTCAACCTGGGACTGAAGAATAACATGAAGGACAACATGTAGATGTTTACCATTGTACAACTGGGTTTCACCAAAATAACTGGGACTGGCTCATTTTGACAATGAAGTTCTGGAACCTTTAGAGCATCTACCCCTCTCCTTTCCACAAATATAGCATTTAGTATAGCATTTCTTTTAATAGGTATATATGCATTTGGATAATTTTAAAAGGGATTCCTGTGCAAAATAACCAGATTCCACACAACATAAGTAGTCTTTGTGTGTATCAGCACTGCTTTTCTTTCCCAGAAATTATCTTCTTAGCTCCCCGATACATGGACACAAAATCCAAAATCTTTGAAAGTAGATGGAAAGCGAGAAGAGAGAATGAAAGAGATTAGTGTGCCCTTTTCTCCCACCCATACCTTGCTGCAGTTCCTTAAGTTTCCCATCTATACTCACAAAGTTTGAATTAACAGAACCAAATTCTTTGGGGTGCCCTATGAAAATAATTGATGCAATAATTCTTCAAATAGATTCTTCTTAAACTGGTGAAGATTTGATCATTCTCACCCAAGTCCTGAACTAACCACTGTAAATCTTCCTTATCCACCCATCCAAAACACACAGGGCATTTACCTTGTAATAATTGCTAGATCCCACAATGAGTTGTCACCTATCTGGTGGATCATCAAGAATAGCCCTAATTTTCTGAGTCCAAGCTGTTCCATAGTAGAAGTGGAGTTACCCATTCAGGCAATTATAAATTCTGCCAAGATCAGTGTATGGCAAATTCTTTAGGTTTTAGTGAGAAAGATAATTCCCATTGAGGGAGGAAGATTGTAGTTGTCTCTATCCAGATCTCCCATTATATTTATCATGCATAGAGGTAGAAAACTATTTGGGAGAGTTGTCACTGCTTTGCAATGCAACTGCTAAGCCTACTATATTTTTAGGTAAAGAGGCTCAGGAGCCTTTTTAGTCCACAAAATAGTGAGGTTTAGGATCTTTCATAAAGCTTGTTATTTTACAGTCTGGGTTAACTTCTCTGAGTCACTATCTGATTCTGACACAGCATATCTTGGCATGGCAATGCAGGAGCAATCTAATCCATAGGCAGATTAATGGATTTTCAGGGAAGTTAGCAGTCACAGTCTCTATCTAGGAAAGTTGCTTTTCCTCCTGTGAATGGGGGATAAGGAAAATCTGTTCTTACTGTTGAGTAACTGTGCCCAGGCAATTGTTCTTTGGAACTTGCCACTCAAACAGGAAATTAAGGATCAGCTTGAATAGATACTTTATTGCAAATACAAATAAACTTGGGGGGGGGGGGGAAGCAGTTTCTACAAAAGGTAAGAAGTGTAAGGTAAAAGTAATTTTTTTAGCAAATATAGATGTTTATAATTGAGTTTATTTTGCCAAAAATGGTGCTAAGAATTCAGCAGCGCTTTGTGCTAATAATGTGATAATTTATCCATAGACAAAGTAGTGAGGGGACAGACAAAATGTAATGAAAAATTAACATGGAAAAAGGACTAGTAAAATTCAAATTGAACCTCTGTTATTGTAACTCTGCACAAATGTAAATAGTATAATTACACTATCAGAAGAAAAACAAGTTACTACCAGTGACATTCCTCTCACGTGATTAAATGCCAAACCCAGAATTAAGCTAATCCTTTTGCAGAAAGGCCAAAGTTACAACACCAGGAAATCTAGAATTAAATATAAATAAAGATGAAATAATCCAATCAGAATATAACTATTACTATTTTCTATACCAATTTTGATATTTTAGTACAGTCATCGAAAATTAAAATTTGTTGCTAACATGCTTGCCATACTCATGCAAAATATGCCTTACAAATCTTTCCTTGGAAGATGAGTGTATACAATCTTTCTCACTCAGAAACATTTTGAAACTGAAATGCAAACATGACATGCTTTTGAGTATACAGATATATTGCATAGATCAGTAAAAACATAGATCTGAAAATTCAACACACTGACCTTTCTAAATGCAGTATGTTGTATATCTTAGACATATACCGGACCAATGTGTTCCAATTTTTAAACATTGTACATACCAAAGTGTGTTAGAAAATTGTTGACATTTTGAGTATACTGAACTATTACAAGTTTTATTTTCTGGGATTTCCTTATTTCTAAACATGCCTATCTGTTGTTTTTTTAAAAAAAAGCAGGCTTTATATGTTCAGTCTACACAGCTTTCTTTCTTGCACTACTAAAATAGTTTTCTACTGAATCCTCTGAAAATGTTTTATTGGTAATCACATTAAATAATTTAAAGTTGCTGATGTATAATAATAGTCTAATTTTAAAAAGTGTTCATCCAATACTTTTTCTGGATTCCGTGTGTGCTAGTTACAATGTGATTTGCAATCCTACAAGACTTTCTTCAAATGTTTTAAAAAATATATAAATTGCACTACTTTAATTATTCCCAAATCTGAAAATGGCAGAAAAACATATATTTAGGCTTATGATTTGTTCTAGTATTTTTAATATGAAAACTACTGAAATGGTTCTAGTATAGTGATTAAGCAAAACTCTGAAAAGAGGCAATGAGAGAGAATGGCTGAAAAAGGAGAATATAGCAAGAGATTCCCTCGGTGAATGTGCAAAGAAATCCCTTATCAACTGATGCATCATCTCTTATTGTATACTAAGAACTATTCTTAAATGTTTCTATGGAGCAAGATGAAGCCTATTCATAAAATAAATAAAACAAAAATGTGAAGAAACAAAAATATACACACAGAGGAAAAAAATGACAGCAAGAACCAGTCCTATAAAATTTGAAAATGCTATTACATCCTAGGCAGCAATTCTCCATTGAATGAAATTCTAAAGCGAAATGGAGTGGTGGCAGATCCTAGAGAGAACTCTTCAGGCTGAAGATTTGACAGGATTCAAAGGAGGTTGGTTCAACAAGTAAATTCAGCCAACCCTTCAACTAAGCTGCAGTTATATCTGGCTGACTATATTGACTCTTCATCTGAAAGGATTTTGCCTGCTTCACCAGCTTCAGTACAGGTGACATTATGGTTCCACTGGAGCTTCTGGGTAGAATTCTTCAGACCCTAAGAACAATATCATAGCATCCACAGATTTAAAGAGATGTTGGTGAAGAATCCTCTCTTGAGCTAGAGCTCTTGGCACAGGTGTGTGTATATGTGCACACATGTCAATGCATGTATGTGTGAGCGAGAGAAAGAGGGAGGGAGGGAGGGGGAGAGAGAGGGGGGTGGAGAGAGAGACCCATTTCCCACAGAAAACACCGGGAGCCACAAAACCTGGGTAGGCATGGCTGGATGTCATGTGACTGGGTGGGAGTAACATTGAGTTGGCCATGCCCATCCAGGTTTTGTGGCTCCCAGTGTTTTCTTTTCTATGGGAAATGGGTCCAAATGGCTCTTTTAGTGTTTAAGGTTGCAGATCCCTGATTTAAGAGAGTAGATGGAGTAAGAAGGCAAATTAAAAGAAGGTTTTGTCTTCTCAGTACCAGCTGACCTTTTTCTAATTGTATGCAAAGTACATGTTGCACCCTGGGCCCAATGGACACATGTTATATCAATGCATATGAGAGAGAGAGAGAGAGAGAAGAGGGAGGGAGGGAGAAAAACAGACAGACAGAGACAGAGACAGAGATTAAGACAAATTCTGAGAACAATTCCTTCACCAACTACAATACTACAGATATCTCAAAAACTACATCTTTATTACCAATGATGGGTGGCGGGATTCTGGGGACAAAGTCTTGGGTTTTAAAATTTTATTTTAGCTTGACTGTTCACTGGAGAAAAGAAGACATGAAACCTGGAGTGGTAGCGGTAGAAAGGGACGGTAGAAATCAGCATATAAGTGTTTCATGCTGCAATACTTCTTCTCTCCTAAGTAGAGTATTTTCTTTGTGAAAAACCCAAAGACAAGAATCTTTTATCTTACTGACAAGGGATCTAATACAGTCCATCAGTGGCTGGCGGAGTAAGTTATTCTTCTCACTTGTTCAAAGAGTACATTTATGCAAATTAGTTAGAATATCTGTTGCAGGAACAATGACTCAGTGTAAATGCTAGTCTCTTTCAGTGTTCTTTTCACCAGTGTCACAGCAAGGAAGCTTCTGTTCTCTGTCTTTAATCTTGACATTTTCTTATCTTAAAAAAAAAAACCCCACAAACCTCACAAGCAACCTTTGTAGGTAATCCTAATGTTCAAGAGTGATCTGTTAAAAGCTTAACGATACTTCTAGACCCACTTCATTCTGAAGAGATAAGATTGGCTTTATATGTCATGTAAAGTAGAATACTTTTCATAGGAGAGGGAATTCACTGTGCCAAAGTCTAGTTTTTATTGCCATGAAGATAGACTAACAAGATATACTACTAATGCTCTGAAAGGTAAAAGGAAAGACTCCAATTTATATAGAATGTCACTGCATACACCAAATATAGATAGGAGAACACAATGTTAATTTTGCACAAAATATACAGAATATCCTCTTTGTATTCCTGTCGAACTTCAACCATTGCTTACATTTTGCAGATCGAAATTTGCCCAAAATGAAGACATCTGTAGCAAACGCCATGAATTTGATTTTCGCTGTTCATCATTTATGTTATGAATATGATCTGAATGGTTATTCTAGAATTCTGACCTAAGAGCTTTTTGGAGAGAATTTAAAACTTTCTTCTTCTAGAGCCATATAACTTCTAAGTACATGTGGTCTTTATTTGCTTCTTTATGATAGCTATATACAGCTCTATTAATGCATTCTGCTATTATGTTTTACTTTGTTGGAAACAACCCTAAACTTTGATGAATGAGAGATCAATGATTAAACTAAACATTCTGTTATTTATTATTTACACAGATTAAATATGGTTAATTTGAGATTATTTTATTAAATACTATGTAGGAATTTGCCTCTTTTTTGGTAGATATGTGACTAGAGAATATTTTTCTAGGTAGATTTTTCCTTTTTAGGAATTTTATATTTTACAGATTCTTGTATGTAAGGGAACCCTTTCAAGGGAAAAAACGCCTATATAACAATAAGTGAAGCACAGGATTCCTTGTATGTATTTTGTTTATATTTTGTTCTATTGTTTCATGTAGGGTTTAATTCAAAGCAAAATCTGGCATTAGTACTAGGTATGAAATGGTTAGATAATGGCATTAAATAATATAAGCATGCTCTTGAATGAAAATGCAGTTGAAATAGTTGATATAAACGTACACTGCATATTAAATTCAATTATCACTGTTTTGCTACTCTTTTGCCCAAAGCTTATTAATTATAGGGAGAAATGATTAATTTAATATATCAAAGTTAAGGTATTTCATACTTGTATAATGTTGGTAAAATGGACTAATGTATCACCTAAGCAGCCTTTTTTTTTGCTTAAGGAATTTTTCTGGAAAAAAAAAAGATTAACATATTATATTCCTTAAATTGATTTACCAAATAAATGTACCCATTAGTCTCGGAAGTCTGCTCTGGAAATGTAAACTTGTTTCATAGACTAAACTGATATCAAGCATTGACATTTTATTATTACTGTAAAGACAAAGCAACCAAGTAATAATGGAGTTAAAATATTTGAATTTTTAGCAGCAATCTCTTAATTTCTATCCTATTGCTGACCCAGCTAAATGGCTTTTTAAATGTAAGATCTCAACTATGGAATGATGATACATAGATACTACATAGATTTTCTTTCCATTTAGGTACAGATACCTAAACTTTATACCCATCATAGATTAATTTATGAAAGATTGTCTAGTAACCCCACTCTGGAACACAAGTAGGATTTGAACAGAATCACTTTCTATGGTGAAATGTCAGAAAATAGTTAAGATTAATCAGTCTCCTGATTTGCCATATTACTGGCAAGGGCTTCAAGTTCTGGAAAATGTAAACCTGTTGACTGAGCTGAGTCTACTTAGTCTACTGAAACAGACTCATGGTTACCAATAAGTTCAGAAGTCTTGAACCATTTCTGATCGGCAACCTTAGAATGTACCTGAATTTCCACATCAGGAAATGGAAGCTATCAAATATTTAAACACCACAAAGATTAACCCAACTGGCTAAGTAAAACAGACTGCAAAATTGCAGTTCATGTCAAACCTCTATTCTCCTATTTTATTTTCAGAGACACAAAATAGAAACTTGCAAAAAGATTGGAAGATATGGCATTTGTTAGACGATTAAGAGAATTATTATAAAATCCTAGAAGCCTAATTCATCATCTCCCATCTCCATCTCCCAAGCTTGCCTACTGCTGCATAATTGTGATGATTAAACTAGACCATTAGAAAACCAAGCAGCCTTTTTAAGATAGTCTTTATTTCAAGTTTTAGCAGAATCCAGGGTTCATTAAAAAGTTATAATTTCAAGTAGGCTCATACAGAATTGCTGAGACGTACTGTCCATTTAGAGAAGCACTACTAAGATTCATTTTTTTCCCAGAAGAACTTTCAAAAACAAAACAAAGCTCAAAAGAAAACTATTATTTATTTAGCAACAATTCCATTATGCATTTTTATTATTAAAAACAATTCCAAAGCAATATTCTTTAGAAATTTTATCAATTAGGTTATATTTACAAAGTGGCTCTTTTTTCTTTTTTATGGAGTTTTTCCAGGAAGAGTTTCCTTGTTCTTCTTTGAAGCTTTTTGAAAACTTAGGCAAATTTGCAAACTTGCAGTTATAGAACCATTCCAAGATGAAGCATTACAGAAGAAAAGCTTCAGGGCTGGGCTATAAATATTATTGCCAATACAAGTCTCCTATTCAAAAATGTTGCTTGTGAGGTGGAGAATTTGGTATTCTTTAAAATTATTTAATAATATCAAAGATTTTTTTTTTTTAAAGGAACCATTGGACCATGAAAAACTAGTCAGGAGAAAATCAACTCGTTTTGAGTTGTAGCATTGGGGAAGGCTGCTGCACATTTTTCAGACAGCAAAGGTAACAAAGAAGCAAGTACTGGAGCATATAAAACCAGACACATCACTGGGAGGCAGAATCAGAAAATTCCACGTTACTTATTTCAGGCATGTAATGCAATCAAACTCACTGGAAAAGGCAATTATGCTTGGAATGGTCAGCAGTAAAAGGAACAAGGCCACCCAAAAACACAGTGACTAGGTACCATCAAAGCTGACATCAGCCTGGGTATAAAACAATTGAAAGAAGCCACACAAGATTGGAAAATATGGAAAGAGCTGGTTCACAGAATCCATACAACTTGAATATGATTGAATGAATAGCGGCAGCATCATAAATATATATGTACATACAGAGTTAAGAGTATCCACGAGTGAACGTATTTATTTTTTCTTTTAAAATGTTACTGAGCATAGGGTTTTGATCTTTTATTATAGCTTTTGTGCATTTCTGCCTCAAAATTATGGGAATCTGTATCTTCTGGGTTATTCCTTATTTGAACCAGAAAGCATTTCCTGAAAATTATCTCATCCGGTCCTTGTTCTGAAATCTTTCAAAATGTTGTCATGGGTGCATGCATGCACAATGATACAATTACAATAATGTCATTTAGTGCTGTATAACCCTTATAAATAAAATTATACTCTGCTATATTGAAAGGTTTTGCTGAACTGCAAAGGAAAAAAAATATCAAAAGTTGAGGAATAGAAAAAGACATCAGTGAACACCCCAAAAAGGCAATTGGTACTCCAGATGTCACTGGACTTCAGTTCTTATTAAATGCCAGCTTGTTTGATCTAAGGAATTGGAATGATAGAATTTGTAATTCAATAATATTGGGAAGTCCCCAACCCTGTTCAAAGACCAATGCTCTTTCCTCAACTGATTTATGTAAATTAATAAACTGACAGCAGAAATTCACTTCCCAACAAGATTGCTAAAATACTACTGCTACAGCAGTGGCTCCCAACCTTTTGAGCATCAGGGACCAGTTCACTGAGAGAGATTTTTCCGCAGATCAGAGGGCGCATGGTTTCACATGCTGCCTGCATCCCACAGATGGGGCTTCACTTGTTTGCATGTCACCATGCTATGGACTGGTGCTGGTCCAGGGACCGGGGGTTGGGGATCCCTGTGCTACAGAACACTAATTCCAATGGACTAAATATGGTCATGTATTTTTATAAGGCACAATATCTCTGTTTTGTCTATATTGTAAACTTGTAAACCATACTGGCGTATGCTGGCGAATGTTGCAAACAAGGCATAGCGAGAACAATCTTTCCCTTTCCACCTTGCTCTCTTGGGAACGTGCTACTTTGCTGAAAGCTAATAACAAGGCACTGTTTGGAAATATTTTTCTCTTATTAGACACTCTTCATTGAATGGTTCAACTGTTTAATTGAATTGGGGCTTTATTGCTCTACAGATATATGTATGCCCACTCTTTCTCACTTAATTATTTTATATGCTTTTGTTCCTTTGGAGGAATGTTCTGTTTTCAATCAAACAAGAACAGTAGCAATTTGACAGAGAGATTTACTGATAATTGAGAGATTCATATTTTTGCTCCAGTAGAGACTGATAATATGTTTGGGGACTACAATTGTTAAGATAAAAGGTTTCCATGCAGTATTTCATGTACTGTTTTTAAAGGGACAGGTTGGTACCAGTATGAATAGAAAAGGCGGAAGTG
The DNA here is from genome assembly GCA_030761175.1 of Masticophis lateralis. Lineage (NCBI taxonomy): Eukaryota > Metazoa > Chordata > Lepidosauria > Squamata > Colubridae > Masticophis > Masticophis lateralis. The sequence continues at coordinate 65,878,748 of JAUDYJ010000001.1, read as the reverse complement.
TGGTTTCTTCTTTAAATGCTAGCATGTACTTGTGGGCATGCTAACAATGTAGGGAATACTCTGCCAGCCATGTAGTAAAGCATGTTAGAAAAGGTCTGGCATATGATCTTCTAGAGAATCATACAAGCAGAAAAAATCCCCACACTCTGCTTGCTTGTGCAGCACATACTTGGGAGAGAATAATCCCATTCTCATTCAAACAGTAATAATAACCAACCAAGTAAGTATATAATAGTACTTCTTACAGGAATGTATTATCAAATTTTGCTATTCTGGAGGATTGTAGTGCGGACTAGTCACATACTGAATTACTCTATCAGAAATTGTTTATGGGCAGCATCAGCTTGTTTTCTTAGAATCTTCAAGATTATTGGTAATGGGATGTTCCTGGATCATCGAGAACAGGTGAGCATTTAAGACATAGTGATTTCATGCTCTCCAATCATGTTTTGTGCAGAAGATCTTAGCTATAAACCAATGGTGTTCCCCCAGGTTTTATCTAGACCCTCATATGCAATAAATAATAAATAGAGGAGTTCACCCAGAAATCTTGAGATGTCTTATCCAAATGTAATTTCAGCTTGGTTTATCAAATTTAGGAAAATATGAAAGACTCAATTGCTATAATCTCAATTTCACATCTACAGCGACATATTTTTCATCTTTTCCTAATGATATGAATAAAATAATCAAGATTTCCACATTACACTTTTTAATTAGATAGAGGTGCAGTTAAATTACCAATCTTAATCATACCTATGCCACATGCTTATTGCTTTTACTGTAGGGCAGTAAAAGTATGCCTGTTCCTCCTATTCTATTGAAACGGATATCTCCAATCTAGAGACCTTGCAAGTCAACATACTATGGAGAGAGATAGTGAACAATATTGATGTACATTTGTTTTTATTGCTTCCCTACTTCATCTCATACTTTTAATATCTTTAGCGTATTATTTCTTTCTTTCTACAAGTCCTCAAAGACATTTAAATGGTTGCCAACTGCTTTATGGACATAACCAGGTTTTTAATTTAATTAGTGCTGGGGGAGGAGGGAAAGCGCTACTCCATTCTTCTACTTCCCATTCTCATTAAATTTACTAAAAAAGAATTTGCTTTTGAAATTCTTTCAAAAAGAATGAGATGTTCTTGCACTTATTTACTTGATGGCCAAGAGCTGTATGTCCTCTTTTCCTCTACAATCACTCTTCCAGAGGTTTGCTACATCTTTGATTTCTTACATTTCAATTATTTCTCCCACCAGCCTCAGCTACTGAGAAAATATTTAACAATTTCTTCTTTCCTGGAAAAACTGTTCACCCATTCTCTGCCCACAAATTGGTAGTGAAATTCAAAAGGCTATTTATGATCCAATCTAGTTATGAGGCTTGAATGTCTAGGACACCTTTATTTCGTTAGGCGATTGGTTCAGATTTCAGCAACGTAGGATGTTGTGGTTTTCAGCCGCTATTCATCAAACACATAGAAAGTGTGTCCTCTTGTACAGCCTACTAAGCATGGAATCAAATCTCTTCAGAGTTGAATTTAACCTGTTCTCTTTCTATTCATGGGTGGTTTTTTTCTCCCACAGAACTTTTTAACCAGACCTTGGCACACTGATGAAGTTTTGAATTTATATATGCATTTTAATTATATTTTAATTGCATATCTTACTTCTTTTAATTGCCTGGGGCATTCTGTCATACAAAAAGGCAGGATAAAAACGCACACATAAATAATAATGATGTGAAAACCATGTCCCTGTCTTGGTGGGGATAAGGGAAAGGGATATAATCTGTATTTAATCAAAACCCTCTTGCTTTCTAGTTTTATCTCTTGGTTGACATATTTTCCAAACTTGTTTCAAGGGGAACAAGGTTTTCTTGTGAATGAGTTCAGTTTTCCAGCCTAACTGCAACTCTCCAAAGAATCTAAAGGACCACTTTGTGGAATGCAGTGATTCTGAAACCTCAGGTGTCTTCCAGAGTGGGTACAAGAGAGGTATTCCTTTTCAGATGCTTACTTGGGCCCAGAGTGCAGCATGTACTTTGCATAGTTAGAAAAAGGTCAGGTGATACTGAGAAGACAAAACCTTCTTTCAGTTTGTTTTCTAACTCCATCTACTCTCTAAGTCAGGGGTCTGCAACCTTAAACACTAAAAGAGCCATTTGGACCCGTTTCCCACAGAAAAGAAAATACCGGGAGCCACAAAACCTGGGTGGGCGTGGCCAACTCAACATCAGTCTCACCCAGTCACATGATACCCCCTCCCAGCCACACCTACCCAGGTTTTGTGGCTCCCAGTGTTTTCTGTGGGAAATTGGTCTCTCTGTCTCTCTCTCACCCTTCCTCCCTCTCATTTCTGTTTTTCTCTTTTACCTCTCCACTTCCTCTTTTTCTTTCTTTCTCATTCTTTTCTTTCTTTCTCTTCTTCTCTAATTTGTCTCCCTCTTTTCCCTCTCTCTCCCTCCAGCTCTCTCATTTCTCTCTCCCTCTCCCCTTCTCTCTCATTTGTTTCTCTATTCTTCCTCATTCTTTCCATCATTTTTTTCATTTCTCTCTCTTTCTCTCTCCTTTCTCTCTCTTCTTTCGCCACCCGGAGAATGCTTTTCAATCAACGCTGCCAGTGGCACTGCTCAGATGGAGGAGTATAGAAGCTCAGGGCAGTGGGAAAAGGAAGCTGGCCCCATCAAATCTTGCATGCCCACCCCGGGATCAGGCTCAGAGAAAGCCAGAGTGCCCTCGCCAAAGGCACCTGCCCATCAGCCGGTCAACTCACCTGTTCCCTGTGACTTTGTCCGAGCCCAGCTGCTCACTTGAGGAAGGTACCCCCATTCGTGCACACCCTCCTGTAACAGCTGGCCAGTGGGTCATGTAAGGAGGCCGAGGAGGGTCATCTTCAAGGAAGCCGTGGTGGCGGCTCATGCTCACTCCTCAACTGTGGGCCTGTCCCCCTTTCCATCATACCCTCCCTCCTGGATCCTATTCCTACCCCGCTAGCCCTCATGTTAGCAAGGATGATGTGAGCCATGGGCTGGGTTGGGCAAGTGTCTCGGGGCAAAGAGCAGGTTGCACAACCAGGTCAGCAGAGAGCCACAGGAGAGGGGTCAAAGAGCCACATGTGGCTCTGGAGCTGCGAGTTGCTAACACCCGCTCTAAATGGATTAAGAAGTAGAAAGTGGAGGAAACTCTCCTGAAATCTTCTACATGTGCAAGGCCAATCTTACTAGCAGGGGGAACCCTATACAAAAGCTGCTAGTAGGACAGGAATGGACATCAATTTCATGCATGCTGTACTCACTCTAATTTATAGAAAAGTGCTCAGCTTCAGAGCTGATAAGAGTCCAAAACGAGGCTATTCCTTCTAGTATGATGGTGCAGTAAGATTCAGCTATCAATCCAAATGGTTACTGTGCATGGAGCTGGGATAAAGATCATCCTGTTGTGTTTGAAGCTACACATTTTGTGGGTTTACACAATACCTTGTACATAACTAACCAAAAGGCTGGTTTCATATAATATGTTGAGCCATCAAAATAAAACTGAAGTTGAATAGTAGTCAAGGTTAGTATGCTATGCTGCTCTAGTCCAATGGCTCTTGTGTGTGGAAAACAGATGACAATCAACAGCAAACAGCAGCCACATCCATAGCTGGATAGCAACATCTATCCATCAATATGGTTGACTGCAAAAAGTTAAATATGATTGGATTGTTAGTACTCAGGTGGGAGGAAGCCACAAAATGCCAAAGCTGAGAGGTTGAAAACGTTGTCTGGTGCTGAAATGAGTAAACTGACATTTGAAATTAAAGAACAAGAAGATAAACAATATTATAAGATTTGGGATTTATTTTATCAATGGCTAGATACTAAAACATGGAAATGAAATATGAAACATAAAATGAATGTTACAATATAATATTTGAAAACAATTTTGTTTTTTCTTTTTTGGAAATAATAATGCCATTGCTAGATAAATGATAAATGAGGATAATGATATAAAGATATATATTAGGTTGATAATATGAGAAATATAATTTGTAAAATGAAGCACAAGGGATTTGTAACAGATCGACACACTGTTTGCAACTGTAATGGATATTTTATGTTTTTTGTTTGTTTAAAAAAAATAAAAATTCAAAACAAAAAAAAAGAAAGAAAGAAAACTGCCTGGAAGAATGCAGTCGTAAACCACTTTGGTGTTCTTGTTAAAACCAAACACCCTGCAGGAAAGAATTAACTTTAAAAGGAGCCTGGTGGGGCAGTGGACTAAAGCAATGTTAAATAGCACTTAGCTGCCAGCTGCCTGCAATTACTGCAAGTTTGAATCGCACCAGGCTCAAGGTTGACTCAGCCTTCCATCCTTCCAAGGTAGGTAAAATGAGGACCCAGATTGTGGGGCCAATAAGCTGACTTTGTATAAAAAAGAACACCGCTTGGGGGGGGGGGCAAAGCCCTACTAAGCAGGTATATACAAAAGTATGAAGGCTATTGCTTAACCCATTGTAAACCGCCCTGAGTCTCTGGAGAAGGGCGGCATATGAATCGAACCAATAAATAAATAAATAAAGAAACTTAAGCAGCTGCAGTAAGGATTCAGCTACCAACACATGCCTCAGGTTGTTGCACCACCAGTTCATCCATAATTACAAGATGCACAGCTTTTGGCTTTACCTAACACAACAAGTGGCAAGCAGTTGCAGTAGTCCTCGGTCACAACTGTCTACCTTTGCCATTCAGTCTCACTCTGTGTTCAAGGAATGGGGCCCCCACAACACTGCCCGGAGTCTGCTGCAACTTAATCCCATCCATAGACCTGGCACCAAGGGAGCACCTGCTCTGGCAGTCGCCCACCTGCTCCCCGACCCCACCTCTTCCTCCAAAAGGCGACTTTAATTCCTGGTGGCCTCCCTCTGCCACCTCGCCTATGCACCGTTGAGGGTGGGCTGCGCTGACTGAGGCCAGCCCTCTGCGACACCCAGACGCCGTCGCCAGCAAGCCAGCACACGCGGTTAAGCAAGCGAGGACCACCACCGGGCCGTCGGGCTCGTCCCTTTCTGGCGGGCGCAGTGGGTTGGCGGCAGCATCCTCAGGAGAAGCGCTCGCCAATCGGGGGTCGAGCGCCCAAGTGCACCGAGGCTGCCTTGTAAGACTAGAGAGGCCGGTCACCGCCTAGGCACTTTCACCTGCGGGCGTCCTTTTGGCGCGGGAGCTGGGGTGAGGACCAGTGATGCCCGACCCTGGATGCCCCCAGCTGCTCTCAAGATATCATAGGAGCAGCCTTCGGGTTTCCTTTCGCTTCGGCCACACCCGCACACCCCCTCCACCCCCATTTCTGCTTCTTCTCTTCCACACCAGAGCTGCCCTTGGTTTAAATAGCGCCCCTCCCACCCCGGCTTGCCTTTCCCGGACTGGCTGGGCATCCCGCTTGACCTCCGTGGGGCCGCTCTCCGGGTCTCCCTGCCCGTCTCGCAAACCTCAAAGCCACGGGCAGGGGAGGGGCAGAGCGCGAGGTGAGAGGAAAGCCAGCGCCGTAGGGCCCGAACTGCGGCGCCTCTCGGAGAAAGTAAAGGGTGGGCGAAGGGGCGGGCCGAGGCGGCGGAGAGCACCCAATGAGCGCCCGGGAAAGCGGTCGGGGGCCGAGCCGCTCGAGTCGCTATCCAATGACCGCGGAGCAGCCGAGGGCGGGAGTAAAACGTTGGGAGCTGGGAGAAGTCGGAGAAGGCGAAGAGTCCGGAGTCGGGCGGCGAGTTGTCGGCGGAGGTGCTGGTGTTCGCTTTTGCTCTCGCTCCGGTGCCCGTTATACTAGCTGCGTAGTCGCTGCGCAGGAGCGCCCGGAGGTTTCCAGGAGTCCGGAGGGAGAGGACCAACCGGAGGAGCGAGTTTCTTTGCCCGCCTGCCTCGAGGAGAACTTCAGCTGGACCGCGGAGCTGCTGGTCTGCAACAGGAAACTTTTCTGGAGCAGCCGGAGGAGGCAGAGCTCCGTCGTCGCCGTAGCGCGGCTGGGTTGCTCCACGCCGGGCTCGGGGAGTGCGAGTGGACTTGCGAGGGCTGCCTCGGCCCTGGCCGCGATGTCCCTGGCCACGGACGCCGCGGGGCGGAGGCGTCGGGGTGTCGGCGGCGACTGGCCCTTAGCCGAGGGGTGGCTGCTGCTCCTGTCGCTGCTGGTGCTCCCGGGGACGCCCGGGACGCGGGCTTTCGTCTGCCTGCCTTGCGACGAGTCCAGGTGCGAAGAGCCCAAGAACTGCCCCGGCGGCGTCGTTCTGGACATCTGCGGCTGCTGCTTCATCTGCGCCCGGCAGCGCAACGAGAGCTGCGGCGGCTTCTTCGGGCTGCACGGCGCCTGCGACCGCGGACTTCGCTGTGTGATCCGCCCGCCGCTCAACGGCGATTCTCTCACCGAGTACGAAGCGGGCGTCTGCGAAGGTAAAACGCGGAAGATCGTGGTCTTTTGCTCCTGTCCCCGGGGCTGATAGCCGCTCCGCCCCCGCGCGGAGCCAGGAGCCCGAAGCAGCGCGTGGCTTGGTAGGGTTGGGGGGCTCTGCCCCGAGAGAGAGGAAAAGGACCCTGTGAGCCCCCCTGGCTTTACGCTGATACCACCCTCCCCAAGCCGCCCCCCCGTCTCCCCCAATAGTGGCGCTTCGCGGTTTCCTTTCTAGCCTCTCCATTTTTCCGACGCACAATCGGGGTGTAATGCAGCTATAACTACCTTGAAAACCGCTCGCGAAATTCAAGGAAAGGTAGTAGCTTCTTTGAATCTGGCGTGTTCGTAGGTTCCATCTCTTCTCTCCCTCCCAAGAAATACTTTCCATTTGTCTGTGTCATGGTCCTGTACATACATATATATAATCTCCAGTATTTTTTTAAAAAAAAGAATAAAGGGGAGAGGGGAAAGACGCTAATAGTGGTGCGCGCATGTTTCCAAGCACTGGAGGGTGTTTGGTTCTCCTGTTTCCTCTTTTACGCCGCCACCCCCACTCCTCCCCCCGTGCCTTTTTCTTGCTGTTTTCATCGGTGTTAGGTTTCAAGATGGATTTTAATTGGACCGCAAAAATAAAGCGGGTTTTGGTGGTATTAGTACAAAAATGTTAATTTGGACATCATTTCGTTCCTCTGACTTCGCTATTTTCCTGCTGGCTTTTACAACCGAAATCACGGAACAGGTTTACCTGAATGTAGATGGCTGTAATCGACTGACTTTTCAATCCATATATATGAAGCAGTTGGTTATTGGTCGTGTGTCATGTGGAACTCAACTTTTACCTAGTTATAGTACTGAAAAGAGTCTTACCATTTTAATCTTTCTTAATAAATGTATTTTCAAAACGTTATTGAATACAAATAAGCCCTCTTTATTCAAATTATTTTGCAGTTCTGCTCCCAAGAAGGTTGAAAAGAGTAATTGCCCAATTGTATACTTGTTTGCTGGGATGAGGAAAAGAACCGTCTTTTTCATTTCTTAAAAAAATGTATTCTCTGTCCCTCTCTCCCCCCCTCCCCCCCTCTCCCCCCCTCTCTCTATATCTTTTGCACATTTTTCATAAGTATTCTTTATAATTAATATAATTGGAAACATTTAAATATTTTGTCTGCTAGCTGTCTGCCCAAATTGCGTGTGAGTATTCAGTCTCGCCATTATAACTTTTCACTTGGAAGTCTAAAGGAATATAGTGCATATGACAATCAGAATCTTTTATGGAAAATTCCTTTTCACTTCCCTTCCATAAGAATGGTCCACAAGAGGGCTGCAGAGAGCTCAAAAATTCCTCTGAAAAAAAAAATGGCAGGAAAGTAATCTAAACACTCCCAGCCATGCATAATTTAAAGAATTCTTAATTCTCTTTAATCCCTAAAAATTTCCAGATTTATTCTTTGGGGCAGCCACTACAGCTTATTTTAACCTTAGTTTTGTAGCTAAGATGCCTTTTTTCTAGTACAGGTGTGCTTCAGTTTAGTTTAATTGGCAAGATGAGAGCTATCAGGATAGACCTATCAGACTTTTAATAACTTGCTTGGGGTTGTGATTCCTTTGCATGGAAGTTTTAAACTTAAAGGAGTTATAAGTATATTGAGCTGAATGAAATGGCTGTTATGGAAAGTACATGTTTATGAGTAACTATAGAGAATGTTTATTCTAGAGCAAATTCTGCCATAACATCTCAACACCCTACTTCATTTTAGTTCAAAGGTTTTTGACAGTTTTAATAATTGTTTAAAAGTAATGTATTTGATTGCTGGACTTCAGCTGTTACTTTGTATCTGGCATTCCCCTGCAGCAAATAGCACAGGTAATCTCTAGAGAGGAGACTTCAGGCAGTGACAGAAATGTAATATTTATCCCAGCTTTTCCTGTCCCAACTTCTCCAAGAATACAACCTGTAGAAATTACCCAAACTATTTCCAGATAAATAGCTTACCTACACAACTGTAGTTTCATCTTCAAAGCTTTAAATGATGACTTCGGCTAAGCTCTTGATAATTATAGCTAACTTTGGATTTTGCAACATTGTCTATATGATTGAGCTTGTAGATAAGAATGTTAGTTTTGAAGTCTGTTGATAGTTCCAACAATTATATTAAAGTTGTTGGATGAATTACTTGCTTTTCATCTATTAATTAAACATCTTTCAAAATTGGGAACACTTTTGTCATGAATATCGTGTATGGATAAAAGCCTATTTACCTCAAAAGAATAGGTCTTGTGTTTCCACAGAGCTTCCTCTTTGAGTCAGTTTATTCTGTTATAATTTTTGTGCTGAAATGACCCCTACTGGTCAGTATGTAGAATTTTTTTTAAAAAAACCTTTGAAAGATTTCGTGACAATCTGACATTATGTTTTTTTATTCAGCCAATAAGTTACTGTTTAAGACAAATATGTATACTTGCCTCAAATCTAGTGAAAACAGGATTTTTGAGACAGGAATGCTGAACATAATTGAAAGTATTTAGTATGCTTGTAGTTTAATTGGAGAGTGATGATCTATGCTACATTTGCTTTGCGTATTTTATATAAATATGAAATAGCATCCTTCTGCCAATAGTAGGATAAGCACAGATGGCAGTTGGGTCAGATTCTGGCAGCTCTTAATGTTATTGTTATTTTGTATGTGTGATCAAATACCAAAGGAAAGTTATTCCATATTGGCATCTATAATTTAATTTGCCAAATTATTGAACAAATACATTTTTTGTGGAAACAGCTTCATATTACTAGTGATAAAGAATAACCTTAAAATAAGACAGACAAGATGATATTCCTTTAGAAGAAGGATGTTGAGTGTGGCTATTTGGAGGAAAAAACCCTCAAGATTAAACAACCAAGTAGTATTTCTCAGTGAAACATGTCAACAGAACAGTGAAAGAATTTGCCATGACTTCCATAAAAATACTCAGAATCTGGCCCAGATATCCTAAGATACTGTTTAGATTTTCCTCCCAATCATTGAAATCATAGGATCCTTGTTCTGAAACCAACCCTTTTTTTGTACAACTTGATACATTCCCATAATTCCCAAAAATGAACGTTAGAAAAACACATACACACCATATCTTCTGGACACTTGTAGAGAGCCTTCATTTCATTAAAAAAGTAAGTCTTGGGTGTATTTTTTTTAAAATCACCATATGAGTATCCATTGTTATTATTTGAGTAATGTATCAGCTGGTTTCCAGGATGCATCATCACATTCACATTTTCCTACCTAGGAAAACTTAAGTTCCAGTCTTTAACCTGGAAATTGGCTGTTGTCAAAGGGACAGTCCACATATTCAGAACTTGTTTGCTTCACTTTTAATTGGATATATCCAGGATTCAATTATAATTTTATGTCATAAACTTATTCCTGTTCCTTTTGGTAGAAGTATTGGTATATGTTGCACCATTCCTAAGGCTGAGGAATAAGGAATATGTCTGAATAATATAAAGTGTATTCAAAAGTAAACGTGCTGTTAGAGTTTCATTGGTGTGATGTAGCTGTTAGAGATCATTGCACTGAATTAACATTGTGCCTATATTCTACAGTCTCCAATTAATTTCCATTTAAAGACAATGTAGCTATGGATGATTCAGTTCTTTTCTCATACTTAGCCTTCACTTTAATGAATGGGTCACTGTTATGTTCAGATGGCTAAAGAGCTGTAATTTCCTTTTGTTGGTGAAACGATAATTTATATGTTTGATCTGTTTGATTTTCTTCTTCTTTTTTCTTTGAGAGAGGTAAACAGATGTCATTTCAGATGGCTTTTCCAAAGAAAAGCCAAAACCTTGGTCACTTAAGTGGTGCAAACTATAGTGATTCCTAAACCACTATTATAATTAACATTTCTAGGGAAAATGGAGATCTGTAAAGTTGATGAAAGTCTTGGTTATATCTTTATCCTTATAATAGAGTTAGATTTATTTGTTTTGTGCTGAACTCCCAAATTTTGTTTGCATTACCATACTTAGCTATTTCTAAAGATATACATAAAATGTAAGTTATCAAAATTCTGTGGATTTAAAATATTGCTAAAGTCATTAAACATTCTGCAATTGTTAATGTGTTCTATTATAGATGACTGCTGATATGGCTCTCTTTAAGCAAAAACTGTAGATAAAGCAACATTTATTTTTTTTAAAAAACTGGCAGGATTATGAGGCAGCCTGTTCAGGCAAATCTGTTTGCTATGAAATCATTCTGGCTTAAGCTCTCTGCATCTTTTGTGTGAATACTGCTTGCAATATTTAGAACACTTTCAGGCTCTGTATTGAACGTTCAGGCTTAGTTTTTTTCCATTCTCTTTGCTTGTATTTGTTTGTAGCTGCTTTTTATATTTAATTTTCAACATGGTTATATGGGGTTTAATGAACTCCCTATGTTCCCATTTCTTCCTTGTTGCAATAGAATCATTTCTAAAATAGGATACAAATAAGCTCTCAAAAGTGTGTATTCATATTTTGTGCCATGAAACTTTTATTAAAGATTATCATATGTAGAAGGCAACTTACTGTACTTAAAACTTCTCTCTTCAAATTAAATTTGAAAGTTTTTCTTCTTGAACAATAAACTTTATCAAATGTATATCATGTTCCATGAAGGGTGCTAGATAGCAGAGGTTGTTTAAAACAAGAGTTAGTCCTGTGAATACAATATTAGTTTATAGTATAACAATTTGAACAAAGCAGCTAAAAGACAAATAGTGGTAGATGCAAGCATTTCGTATTGACTGTTATATTATAATAGTCATATATGATTGTGCCTCCCTTTTGGACACTTTGTTTTAGCTGCCTTAATTTTTGTATCTCCTTACGTTTGCTTGAATTGTATTATAAAGTTGTGGAAACTAAAAGAAGGATGGACATGAATATTGTGTACTTCTATGATTTTAAAGAAAGTTATATTAGAAGACTGCTCCAACTATGATACAGTGATCTGAAGAATATAATATCTCTTTCTATAATCATTTATATAGCACAGATATGATCCAAAGGGCTGGTTAGACTTCATGTACTAGTTTGTATGTTTAATTCACTCTTTTCCTATTCATAGTCAATTAAACTGAATATTAATAGTATAATGCTGCATGACTAGGTCAGTGAAATTTTTTTTGGTTTCAGGTAGGAGGGTTGTATTCTTTTATGAATGAGGCACAATTTTTATTGTTGTGAGAAAGTATAGCTTGAATTGTTTTAGGTACTATTTATTTATACGTATGTACATGTGTGTGTGTGTGCGTGAGAGAGAGAGAGAGAGAGACAGATGGGAGATGATTCTCTGATCGGCAGTGATAGCAGTATTAAAGATAAGCTATTTGAAGAGTACAGTAAAGTAGGAAATGAGATTACCTGGACAAATTATCCTTAGTTTTGCGTATAACTGTTGTGATTTAAAATGCTTTTTATTTTAAAAAATGAAGTGGTAATATAATGGAAGTTGGATCAGAGAAGCCAAAGATATGCAAAAGTGAAGGGCAAAAAACACAAAATGGAACAATAAGAACATTTTTAAATATAAATTGTTGAGACATGATAACAAAAGAGTGAACATGGTGTGCAAAGAGAACATTGTATATTTGATAGTAAAACTCTCAGAGACCTTTTCACTGGAGTGATATAAAAACATAATTAAAATAAATACCTTGTTCACTCATGACCTAGTTGTCTCCCAATGAAAAATTGCCATGTGCTCTACATAGGGTTACCCTTGAAGAGTATCCAGATGCAGCTGCCTAAGATATTATGAGTGCCTCAAGGATGGCACATGTAATACAGAGCTTTACTACAAAACCAACCTTGGGCCCCGTTTGCTTCTGGGTCCAGTTCACAGTCACTAGTTATTACCTTTAAAGTTCTATAAGGTATGGGGCCAGATTATCTGAGAAACCATCTCAGCCTTATCACATTAGCCCATAGATGGTCAAGTAGGGAAGGTATGATATAGACCCTATCAATTAAATAATTTCAACGGATGCGGTCCAGGAAGAAAACTTCTCTGCCACTGGCCCCACCCTCTAGAATACCTTCCCCCACTCTGCTGGGCCTTTTAAAGGAGTTTGAAGGCAGGCCCCCACTCTGCTGGGCCTTTTAAAGGAGTTTGAAGACATGACTGTGCCAACTCATAGGTCTTACTGAGGAGCACGCAAACCTGGAATAGTTGGCTTTTTATTGGCCTTACCCTCACCTTTTAACTTATTTTTGTTTTTATCTAACTTTTATTGCTTTTTTCATATTTTTATCTGGCTTTTAGGTATTTATGCTATTTATGCTGCCAGAGTCACTCTACAATTGAGATGACTGGTATCTAAATCTGACAAATAAAGAACATAAAATAGTTAAACCAAAATAAAAAATAATGTAGCACATAAAGGAACAAACCTTGTAGGACAATCGGCATGGATTCTACAAAGAGAAATCTTGCCTTACCAAACTCTTAATGGATTTTTAGGGTTGTCCGCATTGCACAGTTGGATTTTCAAAAAGGCCTTGGTAAAATTCCTCACTGCAGGCTCTTCAGTAAATTTAGTGATGACAAAATAAGAAAACTTGTTGATAACCAGTTAAAACCAGTTTCAAGGTTGACTCAGCCTTCCATCCTTCTGAGGTAGATAAAATGAGGACCCGGATTGTGGGGGCAATAAGCTGACTTTGTATAAAAAAGAACACTGCTTTGGGGGTGGGGGGAGACCTACTAAGCAGGTATATACAAAAGTATGAAGACTATTGCTTAATGCATTGTAAGCCGCCCTGAATCTCCAGAGAAGGGCGGCATATAAATCGAACTAATAAAATAAATAATAAAAATCCAGGCAGCACCGTATAGAAATAATGAGTTTTCTAAAGGGAAAGGTGGAGTCAGTTCTACAAAGATTTGTGTTACATCCAGTGCTTGTTAATTGCTGGAAAATTATCTTGATTTGGATGCAAGCAGTGAAATAGCAAGTTTATGGATAACTTCATACATATATATATTGTTGAAGTCTGAACTGTTCGAATCTAATCTTTTTAGGGTTGAAGTGGCTAGTGAAGACATCAATTCAGTGTGTGGCAGCTGTGAAGAAAGCAAATTGCATGCAGGGATCATTAGAAAAAGAGCTGAAAATAAAATTGCCAACATTGTAATGTCTTCATGCAAAGTTATAATGTCTGCATCTGGATTGTTATATATAGTTTTGATTGCTACACTCGGCAGAGGTTGTAATGGAGCTCGAGAAAGTAAAAAAGAGAAATATTCAGAGGTTTAGACACCTTCCTTATAAGAAACCACCTTTCTTCATGTGGTCTGATTCCCAAATTATGTTCTGTGACGGCCCAGGGTAAAATTTTTGTGGTGTCCTTTTGCAGTGTCATAACTTTGTAATATTAAGGGTGCTGTGAACTAAGAAAATTTGGTTGCTCTGATTAGAACAGAAAATGATTGTGGGTGGTTACAGTCAACATATATGAAATCATGCATAGCATAAATAAAATAGTCAAGAGTTTTCTTTGCCTCTTCAAGACTGAAAGTTTCTGCTTAATGGAGAGCCAGCTACCTACAAATACTGCAAGAAACAATGGTGAAGAAGAGTGACTATTTTCTGCCTGCAACCACTCCAAAGTAATCTGGTTAGTCATTGTTGGAAGTGAAATTTTGAATGAGCTGTGATCTAATCCAGCAGGGCTGTTGTCATTCTCTGTATGTATGCAGGTTCTTTCAGCCTATTAAATTCAGGGTCCTGGTGTTCTGGGTGGGAAGAATCCACCCAGTTGATGTTTATTTCTTTTATGATTGGTGCTTCCTAGTCAATCTGATGCCTTGCTTTATATAGCAAAATGAATCAGCATTTACTTGATTTACAGACATTCTATGCATGGTTATGCAGAGATGATTCATACTTTACACAGGTGAAGAGGCAAATGGCTATTTACAAATCTTGGTTAATGATATATACTTACTTGGGAAGAAAGCTGCTAACATTACAAACAAGCTTCTTCCTGCCAGTTACCAGGATTCCTAAGAGTAGGTGCTAGTAATTTCCAGTGCATGCATGTCCAAGATCTGGCAACATCCGGCAATTTGCGATTTTGAAGAGCCAAGAACAATCTCCTGGCATGCTTTTTGCTGTTTACAAAATCCAGTAGTGTTGTTTCAGTATTATTTTACATGTTTCCATTACACGATTGTATTACTCAATTCAGCGAATCTTTCAAGTGCCATGGAACCTTTTGACATTTAAAATCTTTGAATTGGAAGGATGATTTCCAACGCTGTTTATATGTCACTCTCAAGTGAATGAATATTCCATATAGATTTATTTCATTTTCCGATAGCCAGTGAGATGCTTCAGTTGCAGTCATAATTGTATTCTCTCTTCATTACTTTGACACTTTTCTGTGATTCCATTTCAATCCATGTTATAAAAATGTTCGAAAGACTTCTGTTCCTTTTCTGATTCCAATTGCAAGCATGTAAATACAATCTGGATTCAATATTGCTCTTCAAAGTGTCTTTAATTTCTGTCAGGGAATTGTGCAGCAGGTGTCCAAATGAAGTCAGAGACGCTGGCATGAACTTTTAGTTTTATACAAATAAATAAATTTTACATCTATATTTACAGGAAATAAGATTGTCAGGCAAACAGGAGCATCATGAGTTAAATCACAGAGCATATAGGGCACATAGAAGAAAAAAGTGGGGGGAAAGGGAAACTCCCCTTCCATACCTACAGCAACCAATCACAGCTCAGATTGCCTAATGCAGGAGCCAGCACTCTCCAACCAATCAACTATAACTGTGTGTTCTGGCTCACTACACAACCCCACTGCTCCAGCTACTAAATTTAAATATCTGAACAATTTCCAATTGACAAAAGTCCCATTAATTTCAGTGGGAATTAAGCACAACCAGCTTATCTTTCCTATTCAGCATATAGAAACAAAAAATTTAAAGAAAATATCTGATTGAAACCCTGACAGCCAATATTTGTATTTGTATTTGTATTTATTAGCTTTGTATACCGCCCTTCTCCCGAAGGATTCAGGGCGGTGTACAGTCATGATAAAACACCAAGTCATACAAAAATTAAAACCAATTAAAAGAATTAAACAATAGGCCTAATCCATTTAAACCCCCCCCCCCCAATTTAAAATCCCATATAAGTTCTTATTCAGCCAGGCCAGCCTCCATACCTTCTGTAGGGCCCTACAGAAGGTATGGAGGTCGGGAATTGTACGTATCCCAGGGGTAGTGTATTCCAGAGGGTGGGTGCCCCCACAGAGAAGGCTCTCCCCCTGAGGGTCGCCAGCCTATATTGTTTGGCTGACGGCACCCTGAAGAGCCTTCTCTGTGGGAGCACATTGGTCGGTGGGAGGCTATTGGTGGCAGAAGGCACTTTAAAGGTGGTAACCAAGACCTTGAACCGCACCGGAAGACCACTGGGAGCCAGCGCAACTCGTGCAAGAGAGGCATCACATGGGTGCGCCTAGTCGCACCCATAATCACCTGCGCGGCCGCATTCTGGACCAGTTGGAGCCTCCAAGTGCTCTTCAAGGGGAGCCCCATGAAGGGCCCCTTCTGAGTCAGTCATCAAGATTCTTGGATGTTGATACTAAAGCACCAATAATTTCTCTTCAATTTTGGATAAATTTAATTAATTGATACGGATTCTCCAAACTTGATTTTAGGTACAAAAAATATATGTCTAAGCCTAAGTACCATAACTTTTTTCAATGACTGAGTCATAAAATGACATTGGCAGATGTTGATTCATGCTATTATTTATTAATTGTCACACTGCAAACAGAGAATGCCAAAATCCTTTCTAGTGTGATTTATTTCTCATACTAATATAGTCATCGGTTATCAGAATTAACTGCTGATTTACCTTTATAGATTTTATATAATTTGTATGTGTAGCTCTTGCTTTAGTTTAATGTTCTGTACATTTATAATAAGTTTCATTCATTTATCTATTATTGCTAGAATTGATGAGACAGTGTTAAGGCATGTTCCATGTATATAGCACTTCACAGTGCTCTACAACCCTCTCTAAGCAGTTTACAGTGTCAGCATATTGCCCCCAACAATCTGGGGGCAACATTTTACCAATCTCAGAAGGATGGAAGCCTGAGTCAACCTTAAGCCAGTGAGACTCAAATTGCCGAACTGCTGGCAGACAGCAGTCAACAGAAATAGCCTGCAATACTGCATTCCAACCACTGTGCCACCACAGCTTAATACAGTGGAGCAAAAAAGTATTTAGTCAGCCACCAATTGTGCAAGTTCTCCCACTTAAAAAAATGAGAGAGGCTTGTAATTGACATCATAGGTAGACCTCAACTATGAGAGACAAAATGAGAAAATAAATCCAGACAATCACATTGTCTGATTTGGAAAGAATTTATTTGCAAATTATGGTGGAAAATAAGTAGTTGGTCACCTACAAACAAGCAAGATTTCTGGCTCTCACAGACCTGTAACTTCTTCTTTAAGAGGCTCCTCTGTCCTCCACTCATTACCTGTATTAATGGCAGCTGTTTGAACTTGTTATCAGTATAAAAGACATCTGTCCACAACCTCAAACAGTCACACTCCAAACTTCACTATGATGAAGACCAAAGAGCTGTTGAAGGACACCAGAAACAAAATTGTAGACCTGCACCAGGCTGGGAAGACTGAATCTGCAATAGGCAAGCAGCTTGGTGTGAAGAAATCAACTGTGGGAGCAATAATTAGAAAACGGAAAACATACAAGGCCACTGATAATCTCCCTCGATCTGGGGCTCCACACAAGATCTCACCCCGTAGGGTCAAAATGATCACAAGAACTGTGAGCAAAAATCCCAGAATCACACGGGGGGACCTAGTGAATGAGCTGCAGAGAGTTGGGACGAACATAACAAAGGCTACCATCAGTAATACATTACACCTCCAGGGACTCAGATCCTGCAGTGCCAGACGTGTCCCCCTGCTTAAGCCAGTACATGTCCGGGCCCATCTGAAGTTTGCTAGAGAGCATTTGGATGATCCAGAAGAGGATTAGGAGAAT
This sequence comes from Masticophis lateralis, assembly GCA_030761175.1. Taxonomy (NCBI): domain Eukaryota; kingdom Metazoa; phylum Chordata; class Lepidosauria; order Squamata; family Colubridae; genus Masticophis; species Masticophis lateralis. The sequence continues at coordinate 65,861,247 of JAUDYJ010000001.1, read as the reverse complement.
GTCATGTGGTCAGGTGAAACCAAAGTAGAACTGTTTGGTAGAAACACAACTCATCATGTTTGGAGGAGAGAGAATGCTGAGTTGCATCCAAAGAACACCATACCTACTGTGAAGCATGGGGGTGGCAACATCATGCTTTGGGGCTGTTTCTCTGCAAAGGGACCAGGACGACTGATCCATGTACAGGAAAGAATGAATGGGGCCATGTATCGTGAGATTTTGAGTACAAACCTCCTTCTATCAGCAAGGGCATTGAAGATGAAACATGGGGTCTTTCAGCATGACAATGATCCCAAACACACCGACCGGGCAACGAAGGAGTGGCTTCATAAGAAGCATTTCAAGATCCTGGAGTGGCCTAGCCAGTCTCCAGATCTCAACCCCATAGAAAACCATTGCAGGGAGTTGAAAGTCTGTGTTGCCCAACGACAGCCCCAAAACATCACTGCTCTAGAGGAGATCTGCATGGAGGAACGGGCCAACATACCAGCAACAGTGTGTGCCAACCTTGCGAAAACTTACAGAAAATGTTTGACCTCTGTCATTGCCAACAAAGGATATATAACAAAGTATTGAGATGAACTTTTGATATTGACCAAATACTTATTTTCCACCATAATTTGCAAATAAATTCTTTCTAAATCAGACAATGTGATTATTATTGCTCCCACAATTGATTTCTTCACACCAAGTTGCTTGCCTATTGCAGATTCAGTCTTCCCAGCCTGGTGCAGGTCTACAATTTTGTTTCTGGTGTCCTTCAACAGCTCTTTGGTCTTCATCATAGTGGAGTTTGGAGTGTGACTGCTCGAGGTTGTGGACAGATGTCTTTTATACTGATAACAAGTTCAAACAGGTGCCATTAATACAGGTAATGAGTGGAGGACAGAGGAGCCTCTTAAAGAAGAAGTTACAGGTCTATGAGAGCTAGAAATCTTGCTTGTTTGTAGGTGACCAACTACTTATTTTCCACCATAATTTGCAAATAAATTCTTTCCAAATCAGACAATGTGATTGTCTGGATTTATTTTCTCATTTTGTCTCTCATAGTTGAGGTCTACTTATGATGTCCATTACAGGCCTCTCTCATCTTTTTAAGTGGGAGAACTTGCACAATTGGTGGCTGACTAAATACTTTTTTACCCCACTGTATATAATTATACAGCTAAGTGTACCTTTTGTAAACGGAAATCTTAATGGGAACATGATATTGTGACTGATTTGTAGTTGCATGGGCTTGAAAAAGATCTTTAGGTATTGACAAAATTCTGTCTGAATGAATTTGTTAAAATTGTGCATTCCTATACCTGAAAAAAGTAATTTATTTGATTTTTAAAAATTTCTGTAAGTGAAACTTTATTAATATTGACTAATATTAGAGTATAGTAATAATCATTATTTTATCGTAAGACCCTTCAGTCTTCCAAGAATCACTATTAGATCCCGGAACATATTTCATCTTTTCATATTAAGATACAGAGCCAGTGAGATAAGCTTAACTGATCTTTTCTATTTAACCTACCTGTCTTGCTATTAGCAGATAAAAGAGCAGTATTATTTTTCTGCCTTGAAAAACATCCGCCTAATGAAAGCTAAAACTACTATGTAATTTAATAAATTTTCAATATAGCTAGTGATATGGGTTTTCTGAAAAAAAAATCATTAACCCAAATGGCTTGAAATTTGATTTAACACGCTTGATTTGCATTTAGTTTTTAAAGTACTATTTTATCTAGTTACTTGTGGATGCCAATAGAAAAAATGCAGCAGACAGAAATAGTTGAAGTGAAATAAATTTTCAAAGTGGCTCAAAGTACAGTCCTATGAATTTGTGACAGTGCTAAAAAAGTATTTACAATAGACCCTCAAAGTTCCAATTGCTTTGTATTGCCACAGTCATGTGATTGCAATTTGTTATGTTCCCTGCCAGTTTCCCACAAGCAAAGTCAATGACAAGGCTACTAGGGAGTCAGAAGTCACAGTTACATAAAGTTTTCACTTAATGACCCCCAGTGATTTGCATAACACTGATAACCTGGAATTGCCGCAATTGCTGTTGCTAAACAACATAGTCACATGATGTTGCCAAGACCTACTGAACACACGAAGCCCTTATAAACAGAAGAACATTGACCTAAATATCCCCTAAACTTCGCTGAAGATGTTACCTAGTCTGGTAACGAAACATTTGGAAACCAACCCACAAGCTCAGAGAACAAACCTTCACCATCAATAGCGATATTGAGCAATAGAAATTCTGGTCCTAGTTACTGTTAAGTGAGGACTACAGTTCGATTCTGTTTAATAGAGTTCACTGCAAAGTATTACACTGGAAAATATAGTTTCACAAAACTCTGAAGTTTTGCTTAAAAATTATTATATATTTATAATTCAAGATCTTTCACTGGGAGGAAGATATATCAATGTCTATTTTAGGATGCCTAAACTCTATTTTTCCTAGAGAGCAACCTGGAAAAACATATTAGAACTTAAATCTAGTTTTGATTAATACTGTATATATTCAGTTCAATTTCATTTTCATCACATTTGTTATTTTATTACAGATACAAACCTTCACTTTAAATATTAGAAAAAATTCAGTCTGAAAATATAGTTATAGAAATTCTTTAAATAGGAATATTCGCCTGATTCAGCTTAATTCCTGAATTGTGAAATCCTCAATCCAAACAACACCAACACATTTTGGGCTAGCAACAATTTAGGAAAAATGAAACCAGTAGTGCAGACTTGTTACAATTCAATAATATTAATGCTGAGCCAGGCAGTGTTTGTGCATATCACCATATCACCTACTTTCTCCCATCTTCCCATAAGCAGTTCTTAGCGCAGTATATCCCTCAAACCCTTCCTTCTCCTTTCTCAATTCAGCTATAGTCTTTTGGTCTAGCATATTCTAGCAACCCACTTGTCCCTGAATCTCACACCTGTCCTAGATGTCCAGCAGCTGCCAATATTCTTGGCCACTTCGATGCTCCCCTCTGTATCACTTTGGACTAGATCAAAACAACTGCAAAACAAGCATGCTTTTGATTTAGTCACAACGCAACCCAAACCTCCTGTTCAGTGCATTGAACAGTTTGTGTTGGTCTTTCGTCCGCATTCATCTGGTCATGGCTCTTTGGAAGCAGGATTTTATCAAAAGAGATTAGATCTGAATTGGGATATTCAGAATGTTTTTGGACAATTAATCTGTTCCTTTAGCACTAGCTAAATCAATCAGTCAATCAATAGATTTATTCATTGTTTTCACCACTGGTTTTAAGAAATAAGACACACATAAGACTCTGCACAGAAGTGACCAAACATTAATAAAATACACTAAAACGGGGGTCCCCAACTTCTGGACCATGGCCCACTAATGGGTCATGAGGTGTTTGCAACTGGGCCATGGAAGTGGCGGGTGCACACACATCCCCACTTGCGTGAGTAGCGAACAACCATATTCATGCACGCTCCATTTGCATGAATGGTCGGTGTGTGTGCTCATCACTCACACAAATAGAGCTGTGCATGCTTGCCGGTCGCTCATGCAGAACCATCCCCTCTTTCCACCCTCTCCGCTGGAAAGGTTTGGGAACTCTGCACTAAAATGTTCAAAAATCTGTAAAAATATTAAAACAGTATTACAGAAGTAAAATATTTGAGACATTTGTTAAAATATTCTCGCTGTTTAGCAGCAGCCCATATAAAACTTGCTAATTTTCATATTATTGTTTCCTTATCTAAATTCATTAAATATTCAGTTTAATATGAATCATGTTGAAATGATTCTTGTATCAAGACAATCTCCAGAATTTTCTACGTTCTGAAGTGGAAATAGGGTAGTACAATAAATAATTTGTGAAACCTTCTATAATTTCTTTGGAGCAGGGAAGGGGGAATATGCATCGGAAGCTCATATAGGATATTAAGAAATTGGCCCTCTCTATTTGCTGATGCAATTTACTGGAACATAGTCTTGTAAGTGTTTCTTGAAAAGATGGCACTGTAACGAATTTGAGATAATGATTGTATTCGATTTTGGTTTTATTAAGTGCATATCAATAAGCACTTAATTTTGTGTGATAATTTAAACTGTTTAGGAGACGGGGGCAAAGGCGCCCAGCACCCTTTTCAAAAATAATGAATTATTATTATTTGAATTTAAAAAGAATTGATGTAACTTTCACAGATGTAAGAATCTACATATTTAAATGTGATAAATAGTATAAATTTGTATAGAGATAAGGAATTGTATTGATTATAAGGTAAAACTTGATGAAAATATTTAAACTGGAGACGTCACACCATGTCCAATGTTTTTAATTTGTATTACTAATAAAAAACTTTTTAAAAAAAATTCTGGAGAAAAACTGAAAGAATACAAATGATTGGATAAAAATGTAAATCAACTAGTGCAGGAAGGAGTGAAAAAAATCATTTGCTCCAGGAGACATCAGGTAGTGACAGAAGTCTAGCCCAATAATTAAATGTCCTTACAATTTGTTCTATCTTTAATTATGCCTCTACCTATTTCAACATAGAGAAAGAGGGTAGGAGTACCATTAGGTACACCTAAAATAGTTATGAGGAGATTGATTTGAATGAATTCCATATTACAAAAAGGTAGAAATTCCCATAACTCTACTGCTTATGAAAAGTAAGGAAATAACTTGTTTTTTTTTGTTTTGTTTTGATTTGTTTTAATTTAGAATTGGAGGATATGTTGCCCTATATTGTATGCCACAATTTTATTATTCCTGACAAAGCTTTCTCGGTTGTTATTTTAGGGGTCTGATAATGAGAATGTCGGTTACCCAAAGCATTTAAAACAATACCCAAGTATCTATAAGGTATTATCTTTCTTGAAGTGCAGTTGCAGAACTGGTAAAAGTATTAGAAATTGGAATTTAGTGAATGTAGAATACAGTCCAGTTCATTGTTCCTTTAGCATGTTCAAACATTGATTTTGTTTCTTAAATCTGTCCTGTTTATTTAAAGAATATTACAATATAATCTGTCCTTGAACCTTGAGCAGTTATTATATGTGGTCATATGATTATGATTTGGGTGCTTGGCAACCAGATCATACTTTACAATGGTTGCAGTGCCCCGCAGTCACATGATCACCATTTGCGACCTTTTCTGTTGGCTTCCAATTAAGTTTGGTTGTGGGGAGGTTAGTTGCCAAGCACCCAAATGACCATACGGATGCTCCAACTGCCAGGGGAGTTCCTCGCATTGCTAAGGGGGAAGGGAGCCCTATGTTTTGAACTTGGGAGTTACTGAGAATCTAGGAGAGAGCAGTTAACATTAAATGTCTGGGACTGGAAGAGGCATTTGCATGCCGTATCATTTTAGATTTGGAATTACCTGGTGAACTCTCTGTCTTGAAGCAATTGACACAGTAAGAAGACCTAATCTGCAGCTCTAGACATTTGTATGGAAAAGGGACAATATTATGGGTACAAGAGAAAGCACAATTTTCAGCAGATTTTACAGCTAGAAAGTTGATAAAAATGTACAATTCAGGCAGTTCTAGATCAATGCAGAAGATGCAAAATGTTGCTATAATCATTTTGAAATGGTGGTAGATTTACATATATCTACTGCTTCAAAGCAAGATGGCCAGCAAGCAAATTTAATACTAAATAAAACTAATAATAAACATACATGTAATTTGCCTACATTGCAGAATAGATCTGGACACCCAGGATCCTTCAGAGGACAGTACCTCACCTCCCATCTTCTTTTGTACTTAAAAGTCTCAATCAATCAATCAATCCTCCTAGAAGCTGGAAAATCAGGCAAACTAGAACATGAGATATCCTTTTAATCTCTAGTTTCCCAGAAGCAAAGGCAAGATCCAAAGAAAGACAGAGCAAATTTGGTTTCATAGGATGGCTCTTTTGAATTCCATTACATTTCACTTATTATTCTGTTTCCCACAAAATAAGACATCCCCTGATAATAAGCCCAGTCGGGCTTTTGAGTGCATGGCAATAAGGCCAAAACAAGGATCAGATGTAGAGATTATGGGCTACTTACGGGCTTTTCTATATCACATTCTTGTATGTGTAGAGTTGAGATAGTATAACTAGTTTTCCAGAGCGCTGCTACTACACTCCATAGCTGGGTTAGATCCTCTTCTCTGACAGCAACTGAGAGAACTTAAATCCATTATTCTTAACACTGTGCTCCTAACCACGCCCCTTCCTCCCATACTTCCCCAGTCTTTCTCTCAGTTGCTGACAGACTGAGACGTATAGTTGCTGTGCTCTGGAGAATAGTTGCGTGTAGGTATTTTCTTTAATTTTGATTAGTGTGTTTGACCCCTCTTCTTGGTTTTTTCGGTTGATAGGGAGTGTGCTCTTGAAATTATTATTTTGTTGGGGATTTTTTTATTTTTACCCCCTCTTTTTTTTTTTTATTTGTTTTTGGGTCCAATTGTTGCCTGTGGCTGGTTTGCCAGCTTCGGCCCTGAAAGGGTCGTGCTGTGCCTTAGCGCTTTGCGCGCCTTTCCAGCAGCCGGATTCTAGCCCCTCGGGGCAGATCCGACTTTCCTTGCCGCTGGGGGGGGGTGCACTAGAAAGCGGGCGGTTCGCTGTCCCTTCTAGCCTCCCCCTCGAATCTACGTTGCTGGGGATTCCTCAGGCAAGCGGCGCTTCGGGCTCTGCCTCCTTTCCCTTGCTCAGTGCAGGCCCGAAGCTTGGGATCAGGCATCCGGCGTCCGTCCCGTCAGGCCTCTGCGGGCGGCGCCGCGTGATTCTTTTACCGGCCAGCAGCCTGTCCGCAGGGCAGCTGCTGGCGTGGCTTTCCGTTTGGGGGTGTTGGAGGCTTATACTAGCCTCAGCCCCATTGCCGATCGGCCGGCAACCTCCTCCCCACGTGGCGGGCGCCATTTTGGATCGTTCGTAGTCGCGCCCGCCATTTTGAATTTCGCCGGACCGCTGGGAGTCTTCGCGGCGGCTTGTTTTTTTGTCGGAGGAGGGGGGGGGGTACCTGCCCAGCACAGGGGGGTCCCCCTTTTCCCTGTCATACCTGGCAGCTTCCAATTTTTTGTTTTCTCTGTTCAGCAGCAGGGGTTGCCTGAGCCTTCAATCGCCCCTACTGCTTAGAGGGGGGGGGGGGTACCTGCCTGGCGCAAGGAGGTGCCTCCTTATCCTACCTGCCCTTAGCATTTGCTGTTATTGCTGGCCTGTACATCCCTTCTTGGGTGTCTGTCCCACGAGGGTGCTGTGTTAGAATTGTGCTGGTACCTGAGCCAGCTGGCCAGGACCTTCCTGTATTGGTGCAACAACTGTATGTAAAAAAAAAAAAAAAAAAAAAAAAAAGAGTGGGCCTATTGTTCTATATTGTATATAGTTGTTCCTTGCCTCATTCAGTGGCATAAGTTCCTGTTTAAAAAAAAAAAAAAAAAAAATAATACAAAATAATAATTAAAAAAAAAAAAAAATAGAAGATAATAATAATAATACCTATATATTCATATATATATATATATATCAATAATATATATTAATCAAAAAAAAAAAAAAAAAAGAAATAAGCTTACCTTCTTACCTGCTGCTCCCACTGCGTTGGGGCTCTGGTGTGGGGTGATAATGGCTGACTCCTCTCTGTCGTCTGACCTGGAGCAAGAAACCAGTCCACCCAGATCGGCCAGGTCTCACAGGTCCAAGAGTTCTAAGAAGTCTGCTTCTTCAAGCCGCTCTGCACTTCCATCCAAAGTGTCTACTGCTGCTGATAGAGATGCCTTGCGGAGGCACAAGGCCTTTGAGCGACAGTACGAAAAAGCCAAACGTGCTGCTAGCGCTGTTTCCGGGGGTCCTGACTCGGAGGCTGCCCGCACTCGATCTCCTTCACCGGTTCCTCTGGCCTTATCTAAAGGGGTGTCGCAGTCCTTACCTGACGTGTCCTCTGCGGGGAGGGCTCCCTCTCGTACTAGCCGTAAGCAGTCGCCATCTGCAACGTTTACACCCACGGCGGCGGGCCTCCGCCCTTCGGAGGCTTCCCCGTCGGGACCTCAGATGGACTTTCAAACCATGTTTTCTACGGCTCTGGCCTCCATCATGGCTGCTGGGGCGCAGCATGCGGCCCAGGGTCCTTTTCCCAGTACCAGTCAGGGGGCCCCATCTTCGGCTCCAACTCGCAAGGCCCGTCCTTCTCGCACCCTGGAGTCGGAGCCGTCCTCTGAATCGGATCAGGAGGAAGATTATCCGGAAGACCTTGAGTTTTCCGAAGATGAAGGACTGACACCCGATACGCCAGCCTTTACAGGTCTTTTTAGACCGGCCTTGTTCAAGTCCCTTTTACACAAGGCCCGGCAGACTACCAACCTTGGATCGGTCGGGGCCCAGCCTGTCACACCCCAACCAGAGGCGGGGCCTCACGATGCCTTGTTCAGACAGGCCAAGCAAGAGAAGGACTTTGTCCCTTGTCCTCAATTATTCCTGGACGTGCTACAGACTCCTTGGAACCAGCCTGGTTCAGCGACTGCACCGACTAACCTGGACAAGAAACTTTTCTGCTCAGCTCCAGAACTTGACGCCTTACTGGATCTGCCTGTGATCGACGGGCCCGTTGCGAGTCTCACATCTCACTCTGTGATCTCCTCGGACCCTCTGGACGGCCTAAAGGCGGAGGACAGGCGTATAGAACAGGCTCTCCGCAAATCCCACCTGGCGGAGGCCTGGGCGATCAGGACGGCTACGGCGACTTCTTTCTTCAACCGTGCCTCACTGATCTGGCTGCGACAGTTGCAGGAACGTTTGCCACCTGAAGAGACCCGCCTCCACCAAGACGTGAACAAGATTATAGCTGCCACCGAATACTCTGCTGATGCGTCGCTGAATTCGGTGAAGTTTGTTTCTCGGGCGATGGCATCCTCTATTGCGGCAAGACGCCTCTTCTGGCTGAGACCGTGGAAGGCTGATATTAAAACAAAAGGGAAGTTAGCCGCTGCTCCTTACAAGGCGCCCAACCTCTTCGGGGCGGCCTTGGACCCGGTACTGGTGGAAGACAAAGACAAGCGAAAGATCTTGCCTTCGGCCTACCGCAGACAGGAGAGACGCTTCCACCCTTACTCCCATCGTCCTCCATTCCGTCCTCCTTCGGGACAGGGAGGTGCGTCGTCATATCGCCAGCCTTTTCCTGCTGCAGATCGTTTCTCCGACAGGCAGCGGTTTCGGGATCGGAGCAGACAGTCATCGACGGCAAGGCGCCCCTTTCGTGGGTCCGGGTCCAGACCTTACAGGAGGGGCAAATGACTCGCGGCCGGCCGGTCCTGTTGGCGGTCGGCTACAGGCCTTCTATCGCCAGTGGGCGGCCTCGACGTCGGATGCGTGGGTGCGTCGCACGGTGGCCGACGGTCTGAAAATCGAATTCTCCAGCCACCCTCCAAGTCGCTTCGTCTGTTGCCCCGTACCCCGGTCCCCCGAGAACCTTCGACTGATGTCTGCAGAGATAGCCCACTTGCTGGACATCAGGGCGATCGAACCAGTACCCGAGGACCAGTGGGCGACCGGGTTTTACTCGGTTCTCTTTTTAGTTCCCAAGAGTTCCGGGGGAGTCAGAGCCATCCTCAACTTGAAGGAGTTGAACCGGGCAGTGCGTTACCAACAGTTCAAAATGCACTCGCTCCGGTCGATCTTAGCCTCTGTGCGAGAAGGGGATCTTATGCAGTCAGTGGACTTGCGCGAGGCTTACCTCCACGTTCCTGTTCATCCCAGTCACCGCAAGTTTCTACGCTTCGAATTTGCGGGCAGGCACTATCAATACTGTGCCATGCCATTTGGACTTTCTTCGGCTCCCAGAGCCTTCACCAAGCTGGTGGCGGCTGTGGAGGCGACCCTCCGACCGGTCCCGATCAGACTGCTGTGCTATCTGGACGACATCTTGGTGCTTTCTTCCTCCCGCGCTCGGGCGAAGTACGACATGGACAAAGTATTGAAGACGTTCCAGGAACACGGTTTCACGATAAACTGGGACAAAAGTCAGCTTCTTCCGTCCCGCTCCATCTTACACCTGGGAGCGGTGATAGACTCTGTCAAGGGACAAGTATTCCTGTCTCCCGAGAGGAGGCGGGGTATCAGACTCTTGCTGAATCAGGTGCTGCTCCGGAGGTCGGTTCCTGTCCTGGTGCTCTCGCAACTGCTCGGCAAGATGGTGTCCTGCATTCATATCGTTCCCTGGGCACGCAGACGATCCCGCCCGCTGCAGTGGTTCCTGTTGCCGTTCCAGAGGAGAGGGGAGGCCGTCAATCAGAGATCTGTTTTTGTTCCCCCACAGGTTCGGCTGTCCCTGCATTGGTGGAAGTCTTCAGCCCTTCGGCAGGGCTGCTTTTTTCTGGTACACGAGAGGGTGGTGCTTACCACCGATGCGAGTCTCCACGGCTGGGGGGCTCATTTGGACGTCCAGGTGGCTCAAGGTCGGTGGTCCAGTTCCGAGCGGCTGCTGAACATCAACCTCCTCGAACTACGGGCGATTCGTCTGGCCCTGCGCCACTTCTCAACTGCAGTGCAGGGGAGACACATCCTGGTCCTCACGGACAACACTTCGGCGAAAGCCCATGTGAATCGAGAGGGGGGCACGAAGTCACGTGCCCTGATGATAGAGTCGGAGAAGCTGTTTCGCTGGGCGGAGAGACACTTGCGGTCGATACGAGCGGACCACATTTCTGGGGCGGCCAATGTGCAGGCAGATTGGCTCAGCAGGGAGCGGATCGACCAGACGGAGTGGCAACTACATCCACGGTTGTTTCGGGAGCTGTCCCTTCGGTTCGGAGAACCGTTGGTCGATCTGTTCGCCAGTCCCGCAAATGCCCAGTTACCTCGCTTCGTCTCCAGGTACCCATCTCCAGGAGCCGAAGACTCGGATGCCCTACGTTGCAGGTGGCCGCCGGGCCTGTTGTACGCTTTTCCTCCGGTCAAGCTGGTTCCTCGCGTGGTCCGGAAGATGGTGGAGGAACGGGCGGAGTTGCTGTTGGTGGCTCCCTATTGGCCTCGCAGGCCGTGGTTCGCCGACCTGGTGGAGTTTTCGGTGGCAACGCCGTGGGTCATCCCTCCGCATCGGTTGGTCCTTCGTCAAGGGGCGATCGTCCACCCGGAACCCCAGTGGCTGCAGTTGGCCGTTTGGCGTTTGAACGCGTCCTCCTAAAGAAGGGCCGTCTTCCGGACGAGGTGATTGCTGTTATGCAGGCGGCCCGTAGGCCTTCGACAACCAGGATTTATGAGGCGTCCTGGAAGGCCTTCTGCTCGTGGTGTGCGGGTCACCACGTAGATCCTACTTCGGCCGTGATCCAGGACGTTTTGGGCTTCTTACAGTCGGGCCTAGCCAAAGGTCTGGCGCCTACCACTCTGCGGAGACAAGTGGCGGCTCTTTCTACAGTTCTTTCGGTGCCACCCTATAGGTCCTTGTCGCACCATCCTTGGGTCCGAGACTTCCTCCACGGGGCCACGAACCTGCGGCCGCCCGTGGTTCATCGTTATCCTTCCTGGGATTTGTCCCTCGTGCTGCAAGCCCTCACGGAACCACCCTTTGAACCGTTGGGCTCGGTTTCGTTGAAGTTTTTGTCCTTTAAGGTGGCCTTCCTCCTGGCAATCACCTCTGCCAGGAGAATTTCAGAGCTTGCTGCCCTGTCGGTGAGGAAGGACCTGTGCATTTTTCGGGAAAATACGGTGGTACTTCGCTTGGATCCCGCCTTCACCCCCAAGGTGAACTCGTGGTTTCACCGGGCGCAAGAAATTGTGCTGCCTGATTTTTGCCCTGACCCGAGGCATCATCGTGAGATTGCGTGGCACACCTTGGACGTTCGCAGGGCTCTGCGGCGTTACATCCGGCGGACGGCGTCGTTTCGGAAGACGGAGGCGCTGCTCGTTTCGTTTCACCCGGCATCGCTGGGGCAGAAGGTTTCGTCGACTACTGTGGGTCGTTGGCTCAAGGCCTGTATTTCTTCGGCTTATGAACACCGGGCTAAGGCTCCCCCTGCACGGATTCTGCCCCACTCTACTCGAAGCGCAGCCACATCTGCGGCCTGGGCAACTCAGGCCTCGGTTCTGGACATTTGCCGTGCTGCCACGTGGTCGTCGTTGTCACCCTTTGTTAGACACTACAAGATTGACGCCTATGCCTCGGCGGAGGCGTCCTTTGGACGGAGGGTGCTGCAGAGTGTGGTTTCTAGTTCTGGTGATAGTAAGGTTTCCCCCCCTTAAGGTTGAGCTTGGGTATGTCCCAGCTATGGAGTGTAGTAGCAGCGCTCTGGAAAATGGACGTTGTCTTACCTGAACGTCCGTTTTCTGAGCGCTGCGGATACACTCCATTCCCTCCCTTAGTTAGTTGTTTATTTCCTCATGTTGGTTATGGTATGTTGTTGGTTCTTAATAAACGGTTGATTGTTCATTGTGTCCAGCATCTTCGTTCAAGACTGGGGAAGTATGGGAGGAAGGGGCGTGGTTAGGAGCACAGTGTTAAGAATAATGGATTTAAGTTCTCTCAGTTGCTGTCAGAGAAGAGGATCTAACCCAGCTATGGAGTGTATCCGCAGCGCTCAGAAAACGGACGTTCAGGTAAGACAACGTCCATTTTAATGAATGTTATGTCTAATCCTAATACAGAGGTCTTTTGTAATAGTAACTCCATATTGCATGTAAGATTTCTTTTCAGCTCTGATTTGAGGGATCACTGGGAAAAAAATGATACCAACACTAGATGAGGAATTCAAGTGAGTGAGCAGCTAATATTGCTTCAGGGTCCATAACTGAGGTGGCAGATTCAAATTTATTATCTATCTTAATTTGCCTAGAGGGAAGAATGTCAGAAAATGACTGCTGGTTTATTGCATCATAGGTTGATTGAAATGATAGCATTGTCTTGAAAACAGCTGTGTTAAAACCATCTAGACCTCTTTCACAGGGATTTTTATTAGATGGGATTATCAAACATCTGGAATGATAGCAACTTCTTATTCAGTTGAGATGACTTGATTGCTACACTTTACAATACAGTAGTCCCCAGAATGTTGTGTATTTTTGTATTTTTTATTCTGTTTCAAGTGCTAGGAATGCATTCTTTAAACAAGACACCCAAGATTCTCAAATTTTGATGTTAATTGGAAAGTCCAAGTTCACATTTCTTTTTAAATGTGGTTCAATGATAATAATGTGAACTGGGGATATGCGGTTATAGAATCTTTAAAAACGAATTTAATATTTGTATTGAGATGCTTCGGTACAGTATTTGGCAAAAAAAATTTAAAACAAATCAATAAGTTACCAGTATTATAGTTGTTTCATTTTGGTTTTTAGATGAAAACTGGGATGATCAGCTACTTGGATTTGAGCCTTGCAATGAAAACCTCATAACAGGCTGCAATATAATCAATGGAAAATGCGAATGTGATACTATTAGGACCTGTAGTAATCCCTTTGAGTTTCCAAGCCGGGATACTTGCCTGTCAGCTTTAAAAAAGATTGAAGGTAAGTCAGTATTCAATAGTAAATGACTTTTGTATTATTTATAGCATATTACCTTAAATATCTAATATATAATTGGCTATAAATCACCCACATGCTTGTTGGCAACAGTGTCAGCTATGTTATCATATGCTTGTTGGCAACAGTTCTAGCAAATGAAGTATTTGTGATTTACTAATGGGTTTCAAATGTTTAGGATAGTAATAAACTAAAATATATGCAGGCATGTACAATGTGTCCAGAATGGAAATGATTATGTTTGGTAATTTTCATCATTAAGAAAATCTTATCTGACTAGTATGTTGCTTAGTAAGCACTTAGTAATATATAATTATAGACATGTTTCAGCCACCATTGGAGCACTTTATTTTCTGTCATGGAACAACAATTAAAACATTCAAAGAAAAATTGACCCAAAATTAAATTCTGAGCTTAGCTTAGTATTTTTTCTGTTGGAATGCATGCTGAAATTTCAAATAGACCATTATGCAACTACTTGAAGAAGACACTTATATTTTTGTCTAAGGGAAGTATGTCATTTTCATAGATCTGTAAATGACTTTTAATTAATTATTACATTTATATACCAATCCACTGGCATATACCTTTGAAGTAGCTTCATGACCCTGCACACTACAAAATTACATGTGCTGTGTGGGAAACGTATGCATTCATTCATGTGCATGCAGAAATACATAGTCTTGTCCTGCATCTTATCGTGAAAGATATAAAGAACATTACAAATGATAAAACATTTAGAAGTAATAAGCTATCTGACATGCAAGTATTGTAGAATGTGCAGGCTGGATTTTGAAGATATAACTTTATTGGTTGAATAATATTAAATGCTTTGAGCAACACTTTTAAATAGAAATTATCATTTATCTATAAAATTGATATCCTACTCCAATCAAAACAAATTCTTAGCAGCATATTCAATAGAAAACAACACTGGAAGTATCTATGAAACAAGTTAGAAGCAATTAAATGCAATCATATGATTAAAAAGATTGCCTCTAATGAATGCAAGATAGAATGTTCTAGGAAACTCTTTGAATTTTCATCATCTTCCTGAATGCAGTCAAAGAGGTCAATTTAATTCCTTCCAGTGGTTATTTGAAAGGACAGTGGCTGCCATTGAGAAGATTGCTTTGATTCTTAGTTGCCTTTACTTCCCCAAAATGGCTTTAAGAAAAATTTCCCAAAATGACCACCAGGCCTATTCTATTTTGAGTAGTTGATCCCAAATACTAAGCCACAACAACTTTATGGCTCAAAATCAGCATTTTAAATTTTATCTAGAAGGCAGATGAGTGCTAGTGCAGAGCCTGAAGCACAGTTGTAATATGACCCACACTTGGTATCAGCACACAGGCCAGTGCATCCTGGATTAACTGTAACTTTTAAGGGCAGAAGTCTTTAAAGGGCTTTATAAAGCCCTTTGCAGCAGTCTAACCAAACAGCAATGAGGGCTACAGTTTCACCACATAAGGCTACAATCAGAACCTTAAGCATCAGAAGGATTCCAAGTCAAAGACTTACTCATTCACTACTACAGTAGTGTTTTCTTTGTCAAAAGATAAACTCCTGTATGTTTAGAATCAACATTTATATGCATCTCTCTCCCCCAAGTCTCTTATAAAAGTTATTTTTCTTTAGAGAAAATATGGGTCTTATGCAAAACATCTCAAATTCAGTTCCCATCTTTTAAAATTTGAAAGATAACAGATTGCCCTCAATTTACAACCAGAATTGAGCTCAGAATTTGCATTGGCAAGCAAGGCTATTGTTAAATGAATTGTGCCTCGTTTAATGACATTTTTGCCACAGTTGTTAAGTGAATCTGGCTTCTGCTATTGACTTTGCTTGTCAGAAGCTGTTTAGGAAGGTTACAAATGATAAATACGTAACCCAGCACAACGCAACTGCCATAAATACATACCAGTTGCCAAGCACCTGAATTTTGATCACAAGGCAATGGTTACAATTGTTATAAATATGAAAACCCAACCATAAGTCACTTTTTTCAGTGCTGGTGTACCTTTGAATGGTCACCAGACAATGTAGTTTTTTTACTGATTTGTTTAATTGTGTTCTCCATCCAGTTTTTGGACTTGTGTGAAGAACAGGTCATATTTAGGCAGAAATACTCAAGGGCTCACAAACATTTAAGTTTCACTGTACTTGCATGTTAAAATACAAGTATCATTAATAAGGGAAGATTCAGAAAAAGAGAAAAATTAAGGAAAAATCAAAGAATTTTAAAAGAAGCTGAAATTCTTACTCTTTCCCTGTAGCCGAGGACATAGATAGAGACAGAGATAACAAACAAATGTTTAATTAAGAATAAGAGATAAAGAAGTTTAATAGCCTGGATACATGAAACATACTAGAAACATGCATTTTTAAATCTTTCTCCTTCAACAGGAGCATCAAGAGGTAAGACATTTTTCAGCTTCATAATTATGAAATGATTTATCAGGATCATTTGCAAATATCAAAACAAAGATGATTGGAATCCTGATGAAATTTTTGAAGCGTCTTCTCTCAGTCAATACTTGTTGCTGTGTTGAACATCTTACTGTGTTCTTGAACTTTTTTGACATAATTAGCAAAACATTATGAGATTTTTTTTTATCCTATTCTTGAAGGTTGGGTTTCTGTAAAATTTCATTTTTCTGGCAAATACAATTAATTTGACAAGGAAGGGCTGAGGCTTATCAGTTGTATGAAAAAAAAGAAGCTGGAATGCAGAAAATCCTCTCGCTATTTACCTGACAGTCTTCAGGCAAAACTAGTACCTTTCAGTTCATAAAGACAACTTTGTGCAAGTTTCCTCTGGAATTCCAATCACATATAAACCCATAAAGAATGAGATTTTATAAATTCTGTTTTGTCCTGAAGAAGTTTAACAAGTTTTAGTTAATTGATTGTAGATTTCAGTGAACTTCCAAATGAGATGTTCTACTCTTTAGTTGTATCTATTTTGTTACTAACAGTGTTAATGGTGGTTTTAATAGCCCTGATATTCTCACCTCTAGGAAATAGCTAACATCTTTTTTCAGTACCTGTCAAAACTATTGCTCTAGTTAGGAAAGATGCTAGCAGAAGTTTCTTGGTGCCATTAAATTGATAACTGTCAGATTATGAAAAAAACAAAGTAAGCACTGGTTCTAGTAGTAGTAATTAGAGTAACAAATAAATCACAATGCAATTATTATAGGAGGCACCAGAAAATACTGATATTTGTCTGACTGCAACACCATCTTAATCAGAAGACATTTTAGTCCCAACATAGGTGTTTAGTGGACATATGATACATATATCTGTATTAATGAGGAAACATGCTTTTGGAGCATGAACGGCTGGGAGAATTGACTTTTTGAGAATTTTATTGAGGAAATGTAAAACCACATCAATTGAAGAGTATTGGAGAGGAGGTGAGAAACATAGCTGCCAAGAAAATTATTCTATGACAACAATGGCTTCTGGAAGAAACTTGTGTGCATGAAACAACCCTGAACTATATTTATCCTTTCTTCTTTTACTAAAACATTCTGTTATCTTGGTAATTTTCAAAAGAAGACTAAAAAAGGTTTCCTTACTGTTGTAAAGTTTTGTCAGATAGAAGCTCTTGGAAGTAGGAACAAAACAAGTGCTGGAATTTATCACAGCAAAATACTTTCCGGAATTGTGTGGAGTTCACAATTAGAGATTAAAGAATAGAGGCACTGCCAGGAATGCATATTGTCTGCCGATTAAATTTGCATGGGGAAACTGAGGAATTACGAAAACTCAGAGAAAGCTTGTTGGACTAATTCTAAGGCTGCAGTCTCATCAGTTTACTTGAAAGTAAACCTGGTTAAACTCAGCAAGGCTTTTCAGTAATTATATATTCTGGAATTCTATAGGGGTTAATGCATGCTTTTGAAATACTGTTCTAACCTCTGCATTTCTGTTGTAAATAACTCTAAAACTGGTTGAACAAGTGTTGTAGCATTATCTGTTCAAAGAACATAAGATTATATTTTTTTAAAAAAAAGCAATTCATTTCAAATCAAGTTGCTTGGAGCGGTGAAGTTTTCATTCGTGCTAAAGAAATATTATTTTCTGGAAGGGTTGTTGAATGTTTGTGAACTAAGGGTTGATCATATACAATTTAAAAAGCGAAAGCTGTTTTATATCTTATAAATCACATTATTCTTGAATGATAGAAGTACATCCAGCTATATTTAGAAACATATTTATTGAGAAAGTTACCCTTGATAAGAACCTTTCTTTCTTTCCTGCTAGACTCATATTGAAACTACGGTATATTTTACTATGAGATCTAGTTCAAATTTGAAGAGTAAAAATCACTGCATGATTTTTAATGATATGCACTTATAAGTTTGAAAAATGTTTGAGCAACATGTTCGCCTGGATAGATCTACTAAATAGACCAGATTAGGAAATCAATTGCACAGGAAAACTAAAACTATTTTTATTTTTAGATTGAGTATAATAACAGAATATTGTAAATCTCTGCTGTATCACCCCCCTCTTCTTATACTCCAGTGAATTAGGGAGCTATCTGTTTCTGAATATTATATCATTTCTCAGGACTTAAAACTGTTTCAACCCCTTTTGTCTAGATAATGGTTCTTGCATATTTTCAACAAGGTCATCTTTCATCAAGGTTATATTCTCTATGCTGAATAACAGTCCACTTTTTATAAAATTTGCATCATTTCACTTGGTGACAAACATAATTAACATTTTAAGTGTATTAAAGGAAAACTTTATCTTGAGTTCCACAGTCATGTGGCCTGTTGTAGTTGTTCTTAAGCTTAAATGAATAACTGATATGTTTATTAGCTAATTTGGTAATCAGTCAAGTGGTTCAGATGTAATAAGTATGTTTTTGTATGAATACTTGTAGCAATGGGAAATGTGGCTGGTCAAATTTAAAACTTCCCAGAACTCTGAAGGTTGCAAAGTTCAGCTATGAGTTGTGATGAACAGTTTTCCTGAAAATAAATAAAGACAAATGTGAGCTTCACATAGACAAAACTTATGCTTAATAAATAAATTGGAATCTTTTATCAAATTCTTAAACTTACCTATATAGTCTTTTAATACCAGAAACTGTAATAGCACTGTATATCAAGCTTTTCAGTTAATTTTGTTCCTCTTCCCTTCCAGAAAGGGAAGAGGAACAAAACCTCAACTTCAGAAGGAATGTTTAAAACAACATAATCTAATAATTAAGAAGGATGAGCAGGAGGGAAGACGGTGATCCTAGTTTTGTGGCAGAACATATACATGTATAAGATCTTGGGCTAAGTATCTAATAACTCCATATTGAAAACTAGGCAGGTTCTGAAAGTCAGTACAGACAAGGTATGAAAAAATTGTGCCACAGCTGTTTATCGGTAATTTCTTGCATTCTGGGCTCTAATGATTGTAGTAGCTGGAGCTGAAACTCAACCATACCTGAAGAGCTAGAAAATTCCCATATCCTGTGTAAACAACAATAAATAAAATGGATCCAAGATTTAATTTGGCATAGAATAATGAAAAATAAGCTTTTTAAAAATTGATTATTTATGATATTTATATTTTTTTATGAGAACCAAATTATGTGGCATTAGAAAACTTGAAATCCTGACACCTAGTCTGCATTTTTGTTGCTACAGGATATAAAAAGGATTTTACTCCATATTAGGAGCTTACAAAGATGTCAGGTTTGCTGCAAAATGTACAAGCAGCAATGGAAAGTGGGAGTGTTACTGTAAGTCAAGATTAAGGGAAATAGCTCCATTTATCTGAAAGGAGAGGAGACTCCTTCAAGGCAGTTCCTTTGCATTTCCAGCTATTGTAAGATATAGTTAATGACATAGACTTGATGTCACCATTGCAGATGGAAGTTGCTAGTTACCATGAATAACAATGTCACTTTAAGTCATATGTTAAACCAAGTCACTCATGCTGCTAGTTTTCACTAATCAAATAACATACAATGACCTTGTGAACACTTATATAGCTAAATGCTAATATTAATAATTAACATTATTGTTTTTGTAATGACTTTAAGATGAAAGGATTGATATGTATAATTGTGATAAATAAAAACATTGAATTCAAACAAAACAGGTTGGGCTAAATAAAAGTTTGAATTTCCCAGAACTCTAAAAGCTTGTAGGTAGGTTGATAGTTAGGTATATAGGTACATGGGAAACAAAAGTGGATCAGAATTATGTGATAAGTTCCCAGCTCCAATGTATATCTATCGTGAGCAAAGGTATTTATTTTCTCTTTATTCTATTGGGACCTGGATTCATTTTCACGAGTCAATGCAACTGCTTATAAGTCTTGAAAAATAAGGTGTGAATGGTTGAAAGAGAAATATAAAACTACTGTATAACATTTTGTAGTTACTTCATGTTTTCCATCCAATGCTACAATCTTAGCAATTGAAGCATAACTGCTCAGATTGAGTAGGGAGAGGTGACTGTTGAACTCTGGCTGAGATTTCCCATCAGAATTCAGTCCAATGCATCATCTATTTGCCATATGAGAAGATCCCATCTTTACGTCCTTCAGAACCACTTCATTGATAAATGGCTAAGGCCCTTCCCTCATGCCTGTTACTCCCTGCATCTGCTGTTGATTAAAGAGGGGGAGGGGAAATGCAAGGCTAAACAATACAAATTTAACTTGGCACTGTAATATGGCTCTTTTTTAAAATTCGGCAGTACATAAAAAATAAATACAAAAATATGCTATTGTTTTTGTTTCCCACATACAACATAGAGCAAGTTTACAGTTTGTTAAATTTGATTTATTCTTTTGTAATCAACTTGTTACTTAGATGAAAGAGATGCCCAATTCACTTCCCTATTAAATGTTATTAATAACAGAGTTTATTCATGAAAAAAATCAAGTTCTCATATTGCACAAGTATTACAGCATGAGAGTTACAGTAATGCATCTGTTAAAAGAAACTTATTGTATAGGTTTCTTTAAAAATACATTAATAGAAAAAGACAGGAGTTATGAGAGGATGAAAATACCTTAGTCAATCAGTCTCATTTTAATATTGCCGTGCATATAGTAAGAAAATAATAAAAATATACTGAAAAATACAGATGAATGACACTGGGTGTTTTAATGTATTGTGATTATGAATGTCAAATGAAAGACCTGGAGAGAATACCTTCTATTGGCTGTATTGTAAATAGATAAGGAAATTTACCCCTATAACATCATTACTCAGAAATGCAGTGAAACATTATAATTAACTTTCCAGAGTTGTGACATGTATAATTCTTGTCAGGTTTGACAAGTGGGAGGTAAGCATGTTAAACAATTCTGTATTTATAGTTCATTATTTTGTAGTACTGCACATCATCATGAATGATATACTTACCACAGTTTTAAGATTTCTAATGTTATCTTCAGCAAAACTGGAAATATATTAGGACATTTAGCAGTTCTTTCCATCTCTGACTACTGGAGGATCCAGTTTGGTGCAATACAGATAGACCTCAACTTATGCCCACAATTGAACGCAGAATTTATGTTGCTAAGTGAGAAATTTGTTCAGTGAGTTTTGCCCTGTTTTACGACTTTTCTGGCCACACTTGTTAAGTGAATTACTGCAGTTGTTAAATTAATAACATAGTTGTTAAGTGAATCTGACTTCCCCATTGACTTTGCAAAAAGATTGCAAAATATGATCACATGACCCCAGGACACTGCAACCGTCATAAATATGAACCAGTTGTCAAGCATCTGAATGTAAATCACATAACCATGAGGATACTACAATAGACATAAGTGTGAGAAATGGTCATAAATTACTTTTTTCACTGCCGTTGTAACTTTGAACGGTCACTAAATAAACTGTTGTAAGTTGAAGATTACCTGTAGTTAAGGTGCTGTTCGGTATTAGAAAACTAGGAGACCCAATCCTCCTTTAGGCACAGAAGCCAACTGGATTACTTTAGGTTGGTCACTTAGCCTGACCCACCTCATATAATTATCGTGGGAAAAATAGAAAGCAGGAAGATTATGTACTCCACTTTGAATTGCACCAAATAAAGGCGAGGTATAAATTAGATAAATGAACGAATATTGCTAAGACTCTTGGGAATTACATCTGAGAGTTCACAAATTTTATTGTAGTTGTATAAGCATTAACATTGCTGTGAAATAAAACTCTCATGGGAAGTAAAAACAAAACTTCGCAATATTTAGAAAACAAAAATTTAGTGCTCTGTAATTCTCCTTTATCTTTTAAGGGAGAAGACTTGGCGCTGGCATTTTCCAAATTCCAGTTTTGTGAGTTTTTTTGCCACCATAAAAAAAAACCTGAAAATTTGTATCTTTTATATATAAAACAACTATGCAAAATATGTATGTTAATTATCTTACACTGAGCAGCAGTCTTTCCTTTCCTGCATTTAGTCCATGGCTCTGCTGTTATTTCCTATCCTTGTTTGCTGTCCAAATATATGCATGGATACAAGTATGTGTGGTCAGGTTTCTCACTTAGTCATAACAGAGCAAATGTGATGAACCTGGAATAACTGAACCTTGCTCATTTTAGTGGTAGCTGACCCTTTCCTGCTCTGCAATATGTTAGATTGGCTGAAATATTGGAGATAATCAGCTTCCTGCCAAGACAGAAGTACTCTTTATGTAGTAATAGCATGAAACTAAAGCAATTTTGAGTATGGTGGGAATCAATGTCTAACATGTTTGGAAGCCTTCATATTGGAGAAGGCTTGCTTAATTAAATGATGCCAGTAGTGTTGCAAATATTGGACAGTGACAGGGGAAACAATGGCAATATCTAGTGTTAAAGCAGAATTTGTGTAACAATACAATTAAAAAAAACTCTTTAGTAAGGAAGTATGCTTGGAAAATAGGATATATGTAACCATAGGCGTATTAGGCTTGGTTATTAAAGCCATAAAATTATGGTGCAATCCTTAAATTGATTGTTGTGTAGTATAGTGGTATTAGTTCCTGAGCAGTTGATTTGTTTGTACAGTAGTTGATTGGTAATGCATAGGTGTAAGGGGGAACATGTAATTTTTAAAACTTTGCCTTTTTTAATTATCTTACAAATGTTTTGGATGAGGGTGGTGCTGTAGATATAGCCTATCTGGATTTTAGCAAAGAATTTGATACAGTTCCACATGAGATCCCAAATGTGTGATTGTTAATGTCTGGACAGAGATCAGTTACAAGTGGTGTACCACAAGTCTTAGAACTTGTTCTGTTCAGTGTGTTTGTAAGTGGTGTAATAGAAGAATTGCTAGATAGGGATTGTCTTTTTGCTGATGATACAAAAGTATGTAATAGAGGTGACTTTCCTGGGGGTATTCGTAACATGGAAAGCGATTCGGAATTACTGGAAAATTGGTCAAAAATAGGAAACTATAGTTTAATGTAAGATTAGGGAAAAATAATCCTCTGGCAGGATTCAATATTGGAAATACAGTGTTAGAGAGAATAACAATAAAAAAACTATTTAGGTGTGCTCATAGCAGATGACTGCAAAATGAGTAAATAGTGTGGCCAGGCAGCTGTGAAGGCAAACAAAATTCTGAGATACATAACTAGAGATACCAGCAGAAAAAGGAGATCCTTATTC
This sequence comes from Masticophis lateralis, assembly GCA_030761175.1. Taxonomy (NCBI): domain Eukaryota; kingdom Metazoa; phylum Chordata; class Lepidosauria; order Squamata; family Colubridae; genus Masticophis; species Masticophis lateralis. The sequence goes on along the minus strand of JAUDYJ010000001.1, from coordinate 65,838,129 downwards.
CACTATATAGGGCAGTGATGGCTAAACTTTCTCTTCGAGTGCCAAAAGTGCGTGCCTATGCGATAGCATGTGCCGGCTCCCATAATGCCATGTGCACACCCCGCACATGTACACACACACACGTGCCCCCTACCTCCCGCGTGGGCCCATTTCCGCACTTACAGAACACACCCCCTCATTCATGTGGGCGCGACCCATCGTGCATGCGCACATGTCTCCCACATTTGCCTCGCCCCTTGCACATCCCAAAAATCAGCTGGCCAGTGGGAGGTGCGTGTGTGCATGCACAGTGGACATGAGCTGAGCGACGGCTCGCGTGTCAGAGAAGGATCAATTTCCCAGCTGTGGCACGCATGCCATAGTTTGCCATCACGGATATAGGGTTTTAGTCACACCCTATTTGGAGAACTGGATCCAGCTCTAGACCTCACTTAAAAAATGATATTGATAAGATTGAGCGAGTCCAGGGACAGGCAACAAAAATGATGTAAGGTCTGAGAGACAAAACAAAACAGAAAGATTGGAGGAACTGAATATGTACAACCTGGAAGACAGAAGGGAAGTGAGTGACTTGATTGAAACCTTTAAATATATTAAATACTGTATTTTCCTGCGTATAAGACTACTTTCTAACACACAAAAATCTTCTCAAAAGTCGGGGGTCGTCTTAGACGCTGGGTCTCATTGTCCTGTAACCAGGCAGACCAGCCCGAAAGGCTCTGACGAGCCTTAAATGGCTCTGAGGAGGATCGTCTTATACGCCCAGTCGTTTTGTATGCCGGAAAATATGGTATATGAATATTAAGTATGAATAAGGTTCTAAAGGGCAGTATTTTCATTTTTAAGCAAAAATAAAAAAAACACTGGGCCTAATCTCAAAAAGGAAGGAAGTTCAAAAGTAGTGTCAGAAAGTATTACTTCACAGAAAGAGTAATGGAAATTTGGAGCCAACTTTCAGCAGAGGTCAAGATAGTGAATTTAAATATGCTTGGGATAAACACATGTCCATCATCTGAAAAAAATGCAAAAATAAAATTAATAATAATTTAAAAACTCAAAGGACAGATTCGATGGACCACTAGTGTTTTTCTGCTGTCAGTGTTCAATTTAGACACATACACACATTCTATTTTTATATTTGTCTGAATGTAAATCCCATCTGAGCTATCGTATTTTTTTACTTTCCTATCTCTACATTAATAAAACAGTTGTCCAGCATGTACAAATTAACCAATTAGCGTTCATTTATCGTTTTCTTAATATGTTCAAAATTGTCAAAGTTTATGGAGTGGAATCTGATGATCATACTTGGAATTTATACTTGTAATAAAAAGAAATTAAGTTAATCATATTGTTTAAGGTCCTTTCAATTTTAAGCAGTATTTTTCAACTTGGCAATTTTAAGACTTCTGGGACTTCAACTCCCAGAATTCCCTAGCCAGCATGTTGTTTGTTTGTTTTTTGCCGTAAATAAAACTGGCCATTGTGTCCAGAATGGATTTTGGATTCTCATTCTGTCATACATGCTAGTGGCTAAACTATACAACTTTACATTTCTCTTTCAGAAGTAAGCAATGTTCAATTCAATGGGATTTATTACATGGTTAATACATAGGATTATAGGCAAAGATTAATTAAAGGCTACATGGATAGTTTTCTGTGCTCCAGAAAAAATTTTTTTAATAGCATCTTATTAATTGAACATTTGGAGAAGGGGATATTGTTTTCACAGTTTAAAGAGCATGAAGAACTTTAGAGAGAGGGGAAATTGATATATAAAGTTTATTTATCAAGCATAATCCTGCTTTATTATTATGGTATTGAATTAAGAGTACAAAGCTTTCAAATTTTTAATACTTATAAAGGTAATTTACAGTTTGGGGAAGGGATTGCTGAAGTTTATATTAATTGACATTATAGCAAGAACAAAAAATAAAGGAAAGGTTTACTTTATGGACTCAAAACATAATTTTCAAATTATAATTTGAAAATATTTTTTTTATTTTTCTGAGAAAGAGAAAAAAATGAAAACCTCTTTGGGTGAGTGGCAAATCTCTCTCTTTTTTTAAAAAAAAAAGTCTCATTTATATGACCTGATATGACTAACCAATTTGGCTTAGTATCTTAGTTGCCGCCAGTGTTTCTGTGAAACATTTCTGGGTCCTTCACTTGTATATTAAGCTGTTTCCTTCTCATAAGTTGCATATTGTAGTGTCTACCTTTAAAGTGTTAGCAAGAATCCAGTTTTTGGTATCTTTAATTATATAGAATGGCTATACAATGGGTGTTTTTAAATTTTTGTACATACAATACTTCTTTTAAATTTTAATAGAAGAAAATTTCATGTTCATGTTTTGAAACTGGACCAAAAACATCTGGAACATTAAGTTTCTTCAAAGTACAGTCACTGTTTGATTCTGCTGTTTTAATTAATTCTATTACAAAAAATGCTTCTTTCCTTCCCCCCATACATTAGTGTAATACACTAAAACCAAACAGATGTCATTTGTAAGTTTTCTCACTGTCCATTTATATACTTGAAAGAACCATAGATTTCTACTTCAAAAACTGTCAGCCTTTGAAAAATTGCTTAATACTGTATTTACCTAAAAGAAACATACTCCTAAATTTAGAATAAGAGTAATACTGCCCATTCAGAATGAAGGCTATACAGAAATAATGTATTGTTAATGATGTCATTGACTTTGCATAATGACTTAAAATCCATCAGGAATGTTTATTCTCATGCATGGTTAGTAAAGTACCAAATCACAAAAAGCTATCTAGCTTAATTTCAGGGTCAGTTTGAAGCTACTCTTCTTTCAGTTTATTTTATTTTCCCAATAGGAATAGGTAGAAGCAAAGTTTAAAGCCTGAACAGATATTTTGGAGTTGATTGGCAAATTTCCATCCATTTGTGTTACTGCAATTTTCTGTTCCATTACACCATACTCCCGTTCCTGTGCAACTGAAGAAAACTGTTCATCCTTTCATGACTTGCAACACCAGCATAAATATCTGTATATAAATGTGAAACAACCTGAAGTTTTCAAGTGATTTATTGGGGAAATGTCCCTCAGTTTTCTTTTAGGTAGAGTATCTAAATTAAATAGCAAGCATCCCATTGTTAATGTAAGAATATAATGTATTATAAATGTAGAACTTGTTAACTATTCTTCACATTGTTAAATATAGATCTGTGGTAGTATTGCAGTTAAAATAGTTATTTTCAATAATTATGTCTTCCAAAAAAAATTTTTAAGTAGTTTTCAATGCCCTGATTTAATCAAAATATATGCTTGCCTAGAATTGAATAATCCTTTATTTAGCTTCTCTTCAGGGTTCTGTGATACTGATAAAGCTCTTTCCTTCATTCCGCCAATTCTTTTTTTTAATTTTCATGAAATATTTAAAGTTAAAATGAAGTTATTCAAAATTGTTTCTGTCACTGATTAACTTCCTCAATTTTTTTCTGTGAAATATTTTTTTAACATGTAGACTTGCCATTTTGTACAGGAGCGTTGAACAAAAATATTGGCAAGAATATTTTAAAATACATCCAATTTTTCTATATAAAGTAAATTTGAAGCAGATTGCTTAACTGAACAGTGATTCAGATGTGTTTGCTACTTACAGATTATATGGCTGGTCTATCCCATTTTCCACAAGAATAGCAATATTCCTGATGGATAAAGATAATTACTTTGAGTGGTACTTAATTTTTATCTAAAGATTGGGTCTAGAGTCCTTGAAAGTTAAATCTGATGAATTCAATGCACATTCTAGATGACTTGAGAAGGACTCATTTCTATAAATCTTGTAATTTGATCATCTTTTTTATTGGGAAATGTTTCAGAGTTTGCCTTTGAACAGAAGCACTTTTGCTTCACAACTGTCAGAATCAACTTTCTTGCCTAGGTTGAAGCAAATATATTGCAGTTGATCTTCACAGACTGGGTATGAGATGTTCTTCTCTAGATTATACCACTAAGATTTTTACAACTGAAGAAATAGGTAGGTAGAAATCACCTAATCTGATTTTTTTAACATGCACTTAAATGAGATTCTTGGAGTGGTTGTATGCATAGTTTATTGTGACTTATGCTAGTTATTTTTTAAAAAGAAAGCTTGTACAGAAAATGTATCTTAGCACAGATATATAAATGAATAGGTATATCTATGGTATATAATCTCAGTTTTGTAGTTGGAAGGTTATTGTATATTCACATAGGGACGTTATGGCTCTTCTTCCTTCTGATGATACTTAACTATTATGTGTGGTCCTTGGGCAACAATTGTGCTATTTGGGAGAAGTCCTTTTCTGTTGTAAAATTCTAATTTCGATTACTGTATGAAATTGATAAATAGATGGAATTGTTACATAAACAATTTTATCTCTTCTCTAAAAATCTACAACTTTTCTTTAATAAGCTTACTTAATAGGCTGAGGTGAATTTTAGTGAGATTTTTGTATCATACTTGTTTCCAAAGAAATCTTTAACTGATGTGGAAGAGGGCAAGGTGATACCCTGTGACGTTCTTGATTGACAATTCTTTTGCTTCCTGGTAGGTGGAGCCATTACGCTTAGTATAAGGACTCAGTTGTAGGCTGAAGGAAGAGGAAGACTACTGTTAAAAGAACTGCTGGTAAGTTTACCTTTCTTTGGTACAGATCTTACAAAAGATGGTGCAGAGGACTTACCTCATGTCAGAACTGAAGACTCCTTGCTAAGACCTTTCAGGATTCATGCAGTAGAAGCAATAGCAATGACTTGTATCAACTTACTAAATAGTCCATAGATTCCTTGATAACACTTCTTAGAGAATATATGGGCAGACTTGGAGATTAGTGAGGCTTACTAGTCACTTGTATTTTATATGAAGATGCAGGTTGAAGTACTTGCCTGCTTCATCTTTTGGTTAATAGGAACTATGATGTAGTTAGAGACAGATCTTGAGGAGAGAGAGAGAGATCAATTGTGTTTCTGTCCATATTGTTTGGTGTGAACATCGTGTACAATAAAATAATTTTGTATTTAGATTACCAATAATATCTCTTGCATTTCTGCATGTAGAGTGATATGATTGTTTCAGCGCTAAATATTGGTTCTATTTTCAAAGTGATTTGAATCTAGTGCATCCACCTTCCCTTTAAAATGTGTCCTATTGGGCAACCTGTGATTTGCCCTGAATTATGAGTCAAGTCCTTGATGGACAACCACATAGATTTTCTCCTTTCTTCATTTTCTTTAGTCAACTCCTTACTTGCATTAAATTTATCAGCATGGTATGCAGTCAATTTTTTTTACTACCAGTTCTATGGACTCGGCTTGGTGGGCGTGGCAGGGGAAGAATACTGCAAAATCTCCATTCCCACCCCACTCCAGGGGAAGAATACTGCAAAATCTCCATTCCCACCCACTCCAGGGGAAGGATACTGCATAATCCCCATTTTCTCTGTACTCCTGGGGGAAAGATAATGCAAAATCTCCATTCTCACCATTCTCATTCAGAGAACTGGTATTTGCCAGTTCTCTGAATTACTCAAAATTTCCGCTACCGGTTCTCCAGAACCTGCTGAATTTCACCCCTGATAGTGTGGCATTATAGGCCTATTAGTGGCAGAGACTGATTCTCTTTCTTCCCCTAATATCTGTCCTTTCTGTATTGCTTTTAATTGACAATATGGCACAATAATATCAATTGTGTTTGCAAGTAATACCCTTTAATACACTAAAACAGGTGAAATCTGTGTTCATTTGATTTTTTTCCCCTTGATGTTCAAATTGGTTGAACTGCATCAAAAACAGCCTAATGTGAATAGTGTGTCATGGTAAGATTGAACTGGTATGCAGTAACCTAAGAATTGTAAAAATAAATGGAAGTTGTCTATATTCAGTTTGAAAAACAAGCATAGCTGACTCTGTCAGTAATAATGTACCTTGGTATGAAATAGAAGGAAGAATTGGAAAGTTTTAGCAGATGTCTTAGCTGTAATATAACTTCCATTCCATTTTAAAGGATTACTTAGTACTAGTACAATACTATTATACTGTATTATGGAATACAGTGTAATCAGTAATATTGGTTCCAAATGTATAAGAAAACATATTGTGATAGACCAGCTTCTAGATTGTTGAATATATCTTGAAGAAAAACTTTCAAAAAGTTATATGGAAATGACTTAGAAATATTAAAATTTCCTAGTTCTAATGTCATGTTTAAAATGAAAATCTATGCTTTCATAAAGATTTACTTTACTTTACTTGCTATAGTTTTTCTAGCTGTGATTCTGACTTCATTTGAAGCCATGTCTGCAGTGACAAATAAAATGGTTATATCTCTAATATCTATCCTTAATTCAGCTGATAAACTTTTCAGAAAAACTCAGTACAAATGTGCAAATGATCAGATTATTTGATATTGCTCCATCAGTATGTCATCAGATTTTTAACTATGATTTGTTATAGCTTTGTCATTTATTAAATACAACTTTAAACTCTCTCATATCAGATACTGCAGCTGTCCATGTTTAGATTGTAGACAAATATATTTGAGAACCATGATTTTTATACATGTACCAAAATCCTATGTAATATTCCGGAGAGTAGACTTTATTGCCTTTGTTGCTTTAGTGATGTAGTAGAGACAATCATATAGCATTTGGAAGATGGAATATAGTGGAAGATTGAAAATGCTGACATTGGTACATATATAGGAATTTAATCTGCCACCCTGCAGCGGGAAATGGATCCTGGAGTCATTGTGGATGGTTCTGTGAGATTGTCAGCATATTATGCAGCTGCTGTAAAAAAAAAAAAAAAAAGACAAACTCAATCTTTTGGGGGGGGGGGTTGATGTAGCTGCCTTTATACAAACCTATTCCTGGAGTACCATACATAGTTCAGTGGACTTAAAGCACTATATTAAAAATCTGGTACAGTTCAGAAATGGCACTCAGAATATCTACCAGGTAAACACATTTTTTAAATGAAAAAAGACTCCCACTTTCTATTTGATATTGTTGATGCATTTTCAATGGCATCTCTACTGCCTCCATAGCTGCTCTTCATAGATGTCTGGGGATTAACAATGCTCCTTTAGTAAAGGCATATGTGCTGTTAGGGCTGCTTTGGTGCCTACCACTTTATTTTCTTTTAATGCATTTTTGAATGCCTTAAGAGTTTATATAGATACATTAAAAATAACAGAGTTTTTTTAAAAAAAATCTTTGCACTGTAACAAAAGGTAGAACAAATAGGATGACTATGCATAGTGAAAATAGAAGCAGATAAGTATTATATATGCTTAGAAACTGTACGTGTTTTCGTTTTTATTGTTTTTAGAAAATCTTCAATAATAGATGAAATAATAGAAAGTACATTGGAGGCCGATACAAATAAAAAATTAAAAATCACTTGTCATACTAAATGAATTCACATTTTCGGGCTCAGATTAATTTTATTCTGAAGTCCTAAGAATTCTGGTGTATATAATTTTTCAGAGTTGGTGGCAATAGAAGTGGAAAGACTGCAAATGTGCAGTTCAGTAACGTGGGCAGATATTTTCCCTTCAAAACAGTTGAACCGAGGATGCAGCCAATTGTCAATAAATGAGTAGTTTTCTGGCTTAAAATGGAGCTGGTCTAGTTAGCTTCCTAATTAAGCTGTTAACTACAAGTAGTCCTTGACTTAGAACAGTTCATTTAGTGACCATCCGAAATTACAACGGCACAGAAAAATGTGATTTATAACTATTTTTCACACTTATGATCATTGCATCATGCATACCCATGGTCTCATGATTTACATTTGGATGCTTGACAACTGGTTCATATTTATGACAGTTGCAGTTGGAATCATGTGATACTTTTTGCAAACTTCTGACAAACAAAGTCAATGGGGAAGCCAGATTCACTTAACAACCATGTTACTGATTTAACAACTGCAGTGATTCACTTAACAAATGCGGCAAGAAAAGCCGTACAATGGGGCAAAACTCACTAACACATTTCTCACTTAGCAACATAAATTTTGGGCTCAGTTGTGGTTGTAAGTAGAGTTGCTATATTAATACTATTAGGCAACAATAAATTGCAATGATAAGTTGGCTAAAATGAAGAAAACTAATCCAAGATAAGTGACCTACAAGAGGGCTGGAAAAAATGTAATTATCCTGATACGTTTTATACTCTTCTACAAATGGAAAAGTAAAGATCAAAAGTATCCAGTTTTATTGTATATCAATTATCTGTACTTGATTTATTCTGCTTAGTATGCTCCTTGTTACTGATGTGGTGTGCTTTATAGTTTATTAGGGCAGCAGAGTAAAACTTTCAGATAAATGTTAATGTTGAATACGTGGTATTCAATAAATGTTATTAAATTAATAAATGTTGAAAATGTGGTATTATCACTATATAGTCTTTCAAAAGACTTAGTATTGGAGTTGTTTGAGAATTTGCCTTCTGTTTTCCTTCACTTTGCATAGTTACAGACAGGAAGAAATGGTTTGCTTTCAAGTAAGATTATTTGAGGGAATTAAACTAAATACATACGGTTTTTGCAGTTGTTAAGTATATGGAAAAACAAAATCAGATGTATTCTAGGATGAACATGTATTGATCAAATTCTCAGATTTGAAATGCTGTACATGGTTTTCTTTTTCTTTTTTTCATTCAGTGGTGTTCAATTCTCAGACTGTCTGGACAAGTTCCTGCAATTTTCTTGGCAAAGGTTTTCAGGAGTGATTTGCCATTGCCTCTTTCTTAGGGCAGAGAGAAAATGACTGGCTTAAAATTGCCAAGCTGACTTTGTGTCTAAGGCAGCACTAGAATTCATTGATCTCTCGGTTTCTAGCCAGATGCCTTCACTACTACACCATTAGCCTGTTTATTATAATGTTGTGGAATTTCTTGTGCTACTTTTCAGATATACTTATTTTCCTATATAACTGTGTTAGCACCTGATTTCTAATTGATTCAAGATTATTAGAAGTGAGTGTACTGAGTTATCTTAACCAGTAACAAAATATATGCAAACTAAAAATAAGGAAAACATATGCAAACAAATTAAATGAAAAATATGAAGGTATAAAATTCACATGATGGCAAAGCTATGTTGTGCAAAAGATACTGGTACAATTCTGATTTTGTATTTTAAATGCTTTGAAAACATTAACTCAAAGTACTGTTAATATGTTGTTTATGTCAGGTTTAACTTAATTTACATTCAGCTTGCAATATATATTCAGCATCATTTTGCTACTTATTAAATAATTTATTTCCTTACTTTAAGCAATGCTTTAATTCCACTCCTGGGAACCATTTCTAACTTCACCTTTTTGGTAACTATTATAGATATGTAATTTCATATGTGCGTTGTTATATGTTTGTGAGAGAGGAAGTTCTCTTCATACTTGGAACTTAGCTCCCTAATCTTTCGTGCAAGTTTGTTTAGTTTATACTTTAATAAAAAATACATACATAAAGTTTTCCCAGTTAGAGAATTTAATATATACCTTACTAGAAATACCCTTTAGAAATGTACAAGGGGGACAGGAAATGTTGCAATGTGAATTATTCCTGTTCAGCATTCTGGTTAACCAGCAATACCTTCATTCAGAATATTCATTCCATTTTTTACCACCTACCATTTTTAGTTCCTTTCATCAACTACATCCCCCAAAACTCTGGCTTCTGTGGCTATTCTTACAGCTCATTTATCATTACTTTTTTGTTGTTTTGTGTGAGATATCTTCTCAGTTTCCCCCACTAGAAGCTATTTCAGCAAATGTTGGCTGCTCCAAGCTTACTTCTAACCTTTCAATAGCCTATGTTATCTATGGAGATTGCCAGTGTTCTGGGGGAAAAAAAAGAATGTAGTTTTATGAAGCCAGGAATGTTATTTTCTAGACGTGAATCAGAAGTATCTATTTCAGTAGACAGTAACTATGAGGACTGGCAACACTACCAAAAAGTCATGAAAAATAGTAGATCCAAGAATGCTACATGGATAGATGCCGAAATGCCTGGAAAAATAAAAACAGAAATCAGGTCTTCAGATCAGGACTGCTTGTATAAACGCTTACTCTTAAAACTCCTAATGTGAAATCAATCCTTAACCATAATAAGGAACTGGAAGGTTGATTTGGCAACCTTCAGCTGGTGAGTCTTTTCTTGTAGTTTTAATTTAGGACAAACTAAGAAAGCCAACTGATGGATTTCCTGGCTTCATTTTCCCCACCACCACCACTACCACAACACCTACATGTTTACCATCCGGGCTACTGGTGATGGACAAACTACCAACAGTCACTCTAGATGGGAATGTTAAGTGGTTGGTGCCAAAGGTCCAGTCTGTCTTACAGCCAAAACCAAAATGGCCATGAAGAGCAGTGCCAAGGACATGGGAAGGAAAAGGAGGTGACATGCCTGCAGCAGCCTAAAATAGCCAACAGGTGCGGACAGCTCATAACCTCTGCAGGCATCATCAACGTCCATCAATGAGAGATATTTTTTTAACTTATGCTCAGTTGTGTCTGATTCTCAGAAACTGCCTGGACTAATCCCTGCAGTTTTCCTGGCAAGATTTTTTGGAAGTCGGTTTGCTATTGCCTCCTCCTTAGGGCTGAGAGAAAGAGCGAATGATTGGTCCAAGGCAGAATCTTACCAGACTTTAGAGTATTACCTTACTGGTCATCTATATCTTCTTAAACATGTGATCCTTTTCTGACTTTGAATTTATGTTTGCCATTTTTTCAGCAAGAAAAAATATTAGAATCTTTATCACAAGTCTATGTGTCTGAAATGATTTCATGCCTGTTTATGAACTAGATGAATTTATTATTGTTGATATTTAATTGTAGTCAACTATTGTGACTTACAAGAAAACTTTTTCAATTCATAAGTGTGAGATAAATCGAATATAGTGCCCTATGGGCAGTAATGAAGATTTATAACTTTATTACCAATGCAGACAGATTTAATATAAAATAATACACTAGTTGAGCATTTTCATAAGTAAATACAGGTAGTCCTCATCTTATGACAGTTCATTCAGTGACTGTTCAAAGTTGCAACAGAACTGTAAACGTGACGTATGACTGTTTTTCACGTTTACAACTTTTGAGGCATCCCCCCCATGGTTGTGTGATCAAAATTCAGAATGCTTGGCAATTGACTCATCTATGACAGTTGCAGTGTCTCAGGTCCCCTTCTATGATCCCCTTCTGTGACCTTCTGACAAACAAAGTCAGTGGGGAAGCCAGACGCACTTAACAACAATGTTACTAACTTAATAGCGGTAATGATTCACTTAACAACTATGGCAACAGAGGTCATAAAATGGGGCAAAATTCAGTTAACAAATGTCACCAACCAACAGAAATGTTGGGCTCAGTTGTGGTCATCAGTCAAGGACTAGCTGTAATAAATCAACAAATAGTGACACAATAAATCCAATAAAAATGTTATGGAGAGCTCACATTTCTTTTTAGCGAATGGTTATATATATTTTAACTGGGAAAGGTAAGACATTTCTGTGATTCTCTCAGAACATTTTAGAGGGATTCATTCAAAATAGGTGTTTGACTATAAGATGAATAGAAATCCTTAATAGAGCATTGTTAAGCTAAATTCCATTTCACTTTGGAAATCCTTTTGAATCTTCTGTTTCATATAAAAACAGACCTGAATATGCTGCATACCTTACCTATTCAGCAACATTTATATTGCATACATTCTATGTAAATATGTCCTTTAGGAATTCTGTAATTGTAAGTGGTCCTGCATCTGTGTTAGTAATATGCTTAGTAATATTGATTTGCTCAGAATATCTACACTGTCACATGCTTCCTGACCATAGCTTTCTGAATCATGTATGTAGATACAACGGGTTAGATATATTAAGTAGATTTACGTATGTGCTCACAGTAATCCAACACCTATGTATTGAGGAAGCTTTCTATATCCTGCTGTCCTTCAACCATATTGGATTACAGCTCAAGTTGTGGATCATTATGGCCAATGGCCATGCTTGCATGTAATTCAGTAAATTGTAATCCAACACAAGCCTTGGTGTTGGTGGTGCAGCCTTGGTGGTGCAGTGGACTAAAGTGCTGTTAAGTAGCACTTAGCTGCCAGCTGCCTGCAATTACTGCGAGTTCAAATCTCACCAGGCTCAAGGTTGACTCAGCCTTCCTTCCTTCCAATATAGGTAAAATGAGGACCCATATTGTGCGGGCAATAAGCTGACTTTGTATAAAAAAGAACACCGCTGGGGGGGGGGGGTGTCAAAAGCAGGAATATACAAAAGTATGAAGGCTTAACGCATTGTAAGTCTCCGGAGAAGGGCAGCATATAAATCGAACCAATAAATAAACAATAAATTTGGAGAACATCAATTAGTAAAAGGTTGTCAAATCTTTTTATGCACCATGTTAAATCAGAAAGACCCCTTCAAACTATTATATTTTACATTTGTGACTTTATGTAATTTAAATACCCATAGAGATAGCCCTCTTACTCTATCACAGCAAGAAAAGCAGAATTTTGCATGGCCTTAATATTGCGAAAAATAATTGTATAGCCATGAAATGTTATAGAAATTTATGATTACTTTGAAGTGGACTATATTGTTTTCTTTAACATTGAACACTTTTTGGTGAATAATTAATTTTCAGTCTTCTTTTGGGGCAAGTAGCACATTTTAAGTATTGTGTGATTTCCCTCTCCCCCCAAAAATGATCGCGTGCCTAGGGTGGGAGACATAACCAACCACTTTGCCTAGGGTGGGAGACATAACCATCTCTTTAGCCATGCTTTGTTTGTCCTTTTTCTGGATAATTAGCAAACAAGGCCCTAGCTTAATACCTAGGATTTTTATTTCTAAGATACTATACATTTGAAACAATAGTGGGTTCCACTTACCTTCGCTACTGGTTTGGAACTGGGAATGCTCGCTCACTGCGCTTCTGCACATGCGCAGAATCTTCTGCGCATGCGCAGCAGCATTCATGATGGCAAGTGGGTGGAGCCTCCCGCCACCACTACCAGTTCGCCCGAACTGGGGTGAGCCAATAGAAAGCCGCCACTGATTTGGAACCTAGAGGGGCTACCTTACAGTTTTCCAGCTTCAAAATTTTTAAATGTAAGAAGTGAAAAAGGGTGGGCAGCCCGGTGGATACCAAAGAAAGCAGCTACAGTTTCAATAGCAATCACTACATGCAGTGTTAATGCCTTTGTACATCTTTGAGTTGCACTGAGCATAATGTAGATAACATAGTGTTCATTCAAAGAAGAAAAGTATTAATGTGCACATTGGTAAAATGGCTTAAATGTGGATGCTTTCAAAACTGTATCCCATTTTATCCTATAATGATATCTCATTTTTAGACATGTGTTAAAAAATTCTGTGTCGTAGATATGTTGCACAGATTTTAAATTAAGGGCTTTAACATCATTTTGCTATTTTTGGAACTAATAATTTTATTTTTAAATATTGGCCAATATTTAGCCTATTTTCCAAATTAAAAGAGATTAAAAAATGAATGCTAGAATAAAGGGTCAAATCAGTGTTTAAGTCAGAAGAAAAAACTACTTGTCAGCTGTCGTGTCTACAAAGACTTGGAAGCCACAAGTATGTAGGGTTGAATGCTTTAACCTATAGCACTGCATTTTTTAAAGTTCTTGCTGGAAGAATACTTGGTATTCGTGGCACTTTAGTAGGCATTTGTATTTGTTGGTAAGATAGATAATTCTGGATCTTTATAGCAGAATAAAGAAACGGTACTAGTTTTGCCTTCCAAACTATTTTGATGATTTATGGGAAATTCTTATTACTGATTTACTTAAATAATCATGGAGTAGACGTTTTAGACTTAGAAATGTGCTGTGTCTTCTCTGATACTAAGAATCCTGTCTAAACTCTCTTGAGATCAACTCTTTATTGAATTGATCTCATTCTGATCAATTCTATTTCTCTGTGCAGTTCACTTTTTTATTACTCAGGAGACAATTTTGGTTGGTAGCTTGGTAGAATTAGGAAGTAAATATATTAGATGGCCCACAAACAATAACCTTTGCAAAAAGGATAAACATTGAAAATATTCTTGGTTTGAATAACATATAGCATAGATTCATAAAAGAAAAAACTAGACATCAACTTTGTGGTAAACAAAATGTTATTTGACTGATACTTTCACTGTAGCTTTCTACCTGGGTCAGATTATGTTAAATTCATCATCTGTGTGTGGGAGTTTACAATATTTTTCTGGAAATCGTATCTACAATTACCAGCATCCTAATACTTTAAGAAACATAGTCAATATAATTGGTTAAGGGAATTAGGTATTTGTGTGATGTACATGACTGTACAGTCTCATCACATTTGTGGATCAGCTTTATTAACTGAAATAGTGAACACCTTCCATGTATACTTTTCAAGGCTCCAATTCCTGGAGTTAAAACATTCTTAAGGGCAATGAGATAAAACTAAAACAATGTTTTAGATTGTGTCATTGCTATTACCTATAGACTGTGTTTTTAGATGTGTGGGAGCAGATAATGTCAGTAAAGCATATATATTGCTGAAAGCACATATTTTCCATAAAATTCTTTCATTCTTCCTAATAGGTAGGATTTTTTTTAAAAGATTGTTTAAAATTCATAAACATTAATTATTGCCACTTTTATAAATGAGATGAACTTTTTTTATTCTTTCAGTGTTCTCTTTATTAATTGATAACACTATTTGCAATTGGAGTTTTAATGGAAGGCCAGTTGATACAAAAAGCTACAATATAAGTTTCTTGATAGAACTAGTTTAATACATAAATTTAGTTTAGTTAGCATAAGATAGAGAATTTAGCATATGCCATTCTTAGTCATCCAATGTTCAGATTGGCGAGTGATCAGCTCTTTAAGCTTTCATTCTGTCTCTCTCTCTTTCTTTCGTTCAGGTTTTCGCCCCTCCCCAACAACGTGCCTGTAGAGTGGGGCTTCTCCCACTTGGCTGAGGACGTCTTAGCTGGATCGATTGTGGGGAGGAGCAGCAGCAGCAGTTCTGAGGGTGAGTAGAGGCTGCCAGAGTTCAGGCTTGGATTCATGCCTCTCTTCCCCTGCTCTCTTCCTTAATTTAAGTGGGGAAAAAAGTTGGTATTTTAAGAACACTTCAGCATCCTAAAAGGATATTGCTTTGTATGGGAAAAATTTAGACCACAGTTCACCTTTGCTATCATAGAACTTAAGAATTTTCTTAATGAGTTATTCTTATACAGTAGGTAGCTTACAATCAATCATTTAAATTTAAAATTGGAAAAACCCTCAGAATCAATAAAACAGCAGCCAAGAACAGGTCCACAGCAGTCTGGCTGGAGCTAGTTGTTCTTTTTGTTTCCATTTTAGAAGCACTTAAAAAGTTGAAAGTAACTGCAAACATTTTAGAGGTTAATTAGATTTTTTTAAAAATTCTAGGGTTGGATCAACCAACTTCAATATAATACCAACATAACTATGAATAAGTAATTAACAATTGCATAGCAATATATTAGATCTTTCTTTTTGTTCAAGAAGCAATGTTTATCTACATTTTTCAGTTTCAGCACTTTTTCATTGTCCCAGCACCCTAAAAAAATTAAAAGACTTGATTTTCCCTTTTTGAGAAATTTGAGAAAATATTAAAAGACGTGACTAAATTTAGAAACCATTGAGGTACTTTTATTTGAAAATGACACAGAAAAGAAATATGAAAATGTATGATCATACCCACTTGCTTAGAGAGACAAGTGGTTTCGTTGGGATGGTGAGCGATAATAAGGATCAAACAGGTTGTTTAAATATTTGGGAATCGGTGGCTTTATTCTCCACTTCTTAAAGATGTTTGATCACCTGCTCAAATATTATTTGAGAGCATGAATGTGGCCTATATTTGATTTTGAATTCAAGTAACCATTGGGTAGAAAGAATATGGAATTATGTTAGGTTTATAAATATGATTACGTTTGTTCGTTTTTCTTGGTTGCAACAAAGTGATAATGTTTATGTTATAGGCTCAAAGTTCATACTAGTTTTATAGGAGAAAATAATTAACATTTTTAGTATTACTTCCTCTTTTTATAATTTTAAGGTTGGGTAAGAGCATCCTATTGAGATCATTTGTATACTAGGCCTGTGCAATGGACAGAAAGATATTTTGGTAAATCCTCCTAAATTGGCAGGGGAATACTTTTTACCTGGGACTTTTGATTCCATAATCAGGAAATCTTTCTAAAATTTCATTTAAGGGACAAGTAGAAATGTTCAGGCAGTTTTATTTGAACTGAGGTGGTTTAGATAATTTTAAGCCTGATGGCAACACTCTAACCTGCTGGTGATTGTCAGCGATATTAAAAAGTTTATAATATAAAACATTATAATGCATGCAATATATAGTTTATGGCTGCTAGTTTTTTAAAGTTATCATTAGTGGGAAGTTGTATTATGTGAAAGAAATTCTAGACACTGACATGATTTAATTTCATTTTAAGTTTTTACTTCAAATGAAGTAAAAACTTTTACTTGATTTATTGAAGATATAATACAGTAATTCTCAAGTGATAATAATGGATGACTTTCTTGTAAAACTGGGGATAGAGCAGATTTCAACTTGAATAAATACCTTTAATAATGCATCATGGTTTATTAAAAACACTTTCTTTGAGAACTGTGGAATACTTGTAAATATTTCCTATGTGATACTTTTACTTTTATGTACTTAAGAACAGGAATGGTTTGTGATAATAGTAGCAATGCAAAATTTAACAGAATGAAATAAATATGCTATTATTATATTTCAAATTCGTACATCATGTACACTACTTTGGCCGCAGAGCTTTCATGGAGGCCCTTCATATTTTTCAACCTCATATTAATTACTTTCTTTGGTATAAGATTTTTTTTCTCCTAGAGAGTTGCATGTAATACGTTGCAGTGTTTATTTTGGCAAATCCAATACTTTAATTTGGACTTTAAACGTATTATGTGGTTATTTAGCTTTTATTTATTTATTTATTTATTTATTTATTTATTTATTTATTTATTTATTTATTATTTGAATTTATATACCGTCCTATTCCCCAGAGGGACTCAAGGCGGTGAACAGCCAAAATAAAAATAAAATAACATATAAAAGTTAAAAGTTATTTTAAAATAGAATTAAATAATTTGGGCTTAGAAAGCGATTTAAAACATCCAATTAACTAAAACATTTTAAAACCCAATTTAAAAGGGGAGACTTAGGCCAGACCAGCCTGTTGAAATAAAAACGTTTTCAGGGTGCGGCGGAAGGTGCTTAAGTCCTGTAGCCTCCTTATCTCTGGGGGGGGGGGCTCGTTCCAGATGGCGGATGCCCCCACAGAGAAGGCTCTCCCCCTGGGGACCGCCAGTCGACATTGTTTGGCCGACGGCACCCTGAGGAGCCCCTCTCTATGGGAGCGAACTGGACGGTGAGAGGCTATTGGTGGCAGAAGGTGGTCCCGTAAGTACCCTGGTCCTAAGCCATGGAGCACTCTGAAGGTGGTAACCAAAACCTTGAAGCGCACCTGGAAGACCACAGGGAACCACTGTAGCTTGCGCAGGAGGGGGGGTCACATGGGAGCGCCACGTCGCTCCCATCACCACCCACGCGACCACATTCTGGACCAGTTGGAGCCTCCGGGTGCTCCTCAAGGGGAGCCCCATGTAGAGAGCATTGCAGTAGTCCAGGCGTGAGGTGACAAGGGTGTGAGTGACTGTGCATAACGAGTCCCGATCCAGAAAGGGACGCAACTGGCGAATCAGGCGGACCTGATAAAAAGTCCCTCTGGCCACGGCTGTCATATGCTCTTCTAAAGACAGGCGTGAGTCCAGAAGGACACCCAAGTTGCGAACCCTATCCGTGGGGGCCAATGACTCGCCCCCCCATAGTCAGTGATGGTGACAACTGACTATATCGGGACGTCGGAAACCACAGCCACTCGGTCTTGGAAGGGTTGAGCCTGAGTCTGTTCCTCCCCATCCAGATCCATACAACCTCCAGGCACCAGGACATCATTTCGAGGGCATCATTGGGTGGTCTGGGGTGGAGATGTACAGCTGGGTGTCATCAACATACTGGTGGTACTTCACCCCAAAACCACGAATGATCTCACCCAGCGGCTTCACATAAATGTTGAACAGAAGGGACTAGAGGACCAATTCTTGTGGCACCCCACATACAAGGCCTCGGGGTCGACCTCTGCCCCCCGTCAACACAGACGGAAACAAAGCGAAGGTTGGAGACAGGACGGTAATTTACCAACATTGCTGGGTCCAGGGAAGGCTTCTTGAGGAGGGACCTCACCACCGCTTCTTTCAAGGCAGGGAAGACACCCTCATTCGAAGTAGCATTTATAATCCCCTGGAGCCAGCCTCGTGTAACCTCCCGGGAGGCCAGTACCAGCCAAAAGGGACATGGGTCCAATAAACATGTGGCTGCGCTCAGGCTGCTCAGTATCCTGTCCACATTTTCCAGAGTCACAGAGTCAAACTCTACCCATGTAATATTCTCAAGACCTGCCCCGGTCACCTCCCCTGGATCTACCCCATCAGAGTCAGAGTCCAGCTGTTCCTGAATCTGAGCAATTTTGTCAGACAGATATTGAACAAAGTCCTCAACTCTACCCTCCAAGGAGTCCTCCCGTGCCCCCTGTTGGAGCAAGGAGCGGGTCCCTCTAAACAGGGCGGCTGGGCGATTATCTGATGACGCAATAAGAATGGAAAAGTAATTTCTCTTCTCCGCTTTTATCGCCACTAGGTAATTCTTAATATGAGCTCTTACCATTGTCCAGTCAGATTCAGAATGACTAGCCCTCCAACTGCTCTCTAGGCATCTTTTCCGGCGTTTCATCTCCCTCAGCTCCTCGGTATACCAAGGAGCCAGGTGAAATCGGCGCCAGGTCAGAGGCTGCAAAGGCACGACTCGATCCAAAGCCCCAGCGGCCACCTCATCCTAGGCAGCCACTAAGTCTTCAGCCGAGCCATGTGCCAGAGTCTCAGGAAATGGCCCAAGCTCCATCTGGAACCTATCAGGATCCATCAGGCGCCTGGGGTGGAACCACCTCACCGGTTCCGCCTCCCTGCAGTGAGGTGTGGCGGTTCGAAGGTCTAACGAAGGAGGAAGTGATCTGACCATGACAAGGGTTCGATCACTATATCCCCTATCTCAAGATCACTCAACCACTGTCCAGAGACAAAAACTAGGTCCAGCGGGTTTCCCCCCATGTGAGTAGGTCCATGAATTAGTTGGGTCAGGTCCATGGCCTTCATGGAAACCATGAACTCCCGAGCAATCTCAAGACGTCTCGCCGACTGATGGCAGGTTAAAATCCCCCATGACCATAAGCCTGGGGGTATCAACCGCCACCACAGCAATAACGAGCAACTCGGGCAGGGCCGCTGCTACGTGGCAGGGAGCCAGGTATGTGACTAGCAGGCCCAACTGCACCTTATGACCCCACTTCACGAGAAGGGACTCACATCCAGCCGTCTGAGGAACAGTGGCCTCCCTCGGAGCAAGACCCTCGTTTATAACAACCGCCACCCCTCCGCCCCTCCCCTGTGACCTTGGCTGATGGAATGCACAAAAACCGGGTGGGCACATATCAACAAGGGGACCCCCCCTCCTGGCCCAACCAGGTCTCCGTAATACCTGCCAGGTCTGCGCCCCCCTCCTGAATAAGAGCACAAATGAGGGGGCTTTATTTACCACGGACCTGGCGTTGCACAGCATCAGCCGAAGGCCTGGAGCCCGAGAGCCGGTGCAACCTGGGGAACAAGAGGAGCATTCGGAGCTGGAGATGTTAGCAGAAATGGTTGACCCAAATTGTTTGAAGGGCCACATTTTCCACTCAGAATATTTGAGGGATACTCTTCATTTTTTAGTTCAAGCATTGTTTGAAGCAAAATGCAGCGTAAGTCTATGCTGTTCAACTGTTGGGAAAAATACTACCATCATTTATGAAAAACTGTTTTACTGTTGGTTCCTGATTAATTATTTTCTCATCGTTTTGTCAAAATACCAGAGGTCCACTGATAAACAGTCACTTACACCTAATTAAGAATTATTCTTAATAGGATTGTAAGCATACAAACTGACTGTTATGACTAATCTGGTTTCCTAATTAGAATTCTTTAAAACAAGTTCCCTAAGGAGTGAGATAAGTAGTTTAACAAACTGTTAGCTGTTATTAATACTGAATATTTTTCCTGGCCAAATGACATCAGTTTATATATTTAATCAGCAGTAATATAAGTCAGAATGAAATTGTGCAAACAGTAATATTTCTGCTGTGATGTCATCTTAAAGCCTTTGAGGATTAATTAAAATATGGATTTTGCTTAATCTAAGAAGTAGTAACTGATTATATTCATTTGGTAAAGAATTTTCTTTTAGGGCAAATAGATCTTCTTTGAGGTGGTAGGGATATGTGACTTCCCAGTGTGGTTTGCAGACAATTTCCTGTAGGTCAGTTGCTTTCTGCTTTCATGCATGAACTGCAGTCATATTTATGTATGTATGGGTCTGGCTTTTAATAAAGGCTTCTTTTATAGCATTTAGTCTGAGTTCATCTGCATAACGACCCAATGCTAGCTTTCTGCTGCTAATTGTTTCCTAGTTCATTGTTATATTTTCATCCTTAAATGCTATGATAAGAATCAGAAGTAGGGGAAGTGAAAAGTGAGCCCCAACCAAAGATGCAATCTGGATTAGGGCCAGCACGCCTTTTCCCCAACATCACAGTGGGATGGTCATTATCATGCATAGCTTTGCCTTAATTTATTCTTTCCATTTTCAAATTTTAGATTCAGAATTTAACATTGGACTCATAATGTCTCTATGAACTGAATTACCTTTCATCTAGCATCAATATTACTGTGTTTTATTTTGCTACGCATGCTTTCATTAGCTCACTTATATTAATTTTGTGAATGTATGTAGTATTAACTATTTTCTTTTACTTATCGATTGCTCTGATGCCACAGTGATTAGAATGCAACATTGCAGGCAAACTTTTCCCATAGTCTGGAATTCGATCCTGACAGGGCTCAAGGTTGACTTAGTCTTCCATCCTTCCAAGGTTGGTAAAATGAGGGCCCAGATTGTTGGGGACAATATGCTGATATCGTAAACCACCCAGAGAGTTCTGTAAAGTACTGTGGGGCAGTTTATAAGTCTAAGTGTTATTGCTTCTGTCTGTATTTGTCTCTGCTTCACTTCTTAAGCACTTTTATTTATATACACAAATTAAACTCTAGAATATGGAAGAATACTATATAAACACTTCATTTTTAAAACATCATTCCTTTTGTTATATTACAAATAATATTGAACAGAACAAATTTGTTCTGGGGTGGTTAATAAATAATTACCCAGTTGGAAGTTTTCTTTGGGTTTCAAATTTTAGTACATTATTTTTGAAAATACATGAAGCTTCCTTCTTGCACAGTCATAGTTGTTTAATGATATCTGGAAAATCTATCACCTATAGAATTTATAGGAAAAATATGACAAGTTGGGTTCAACTCCATTTGCTTCTGGAATGTAAAAGGGCATGTAATAGCTTTAGAAATATTTTCTAACATTGTCCAAAGAACCACAAAATGTTCGTTATTTAAATTCTGAATGATCAATAAATATTGCAACATTTGAGCTACATATTTATGAAAAGGAAATTCTTATATCATTGATATTATGAGACCATTCAGGTGTAGACCACTTTTTTTGACCCTGGATACATTTAAGATTATAAGAGAATGTGTGGGTAGACTCTCAAAATGGCTGCCACTGTGGGTATGGTCAGGCACCTAATTACCAGAAGATGAAGTAGGGGATCAGAATGGTCTGTATGATTCCAGTAGGAGTTTTGTGAAGTCTAAAAGCATTGGGGTAAATATGATGTTTACCACATCATTTGTCTTAATGTCTTTTAAATTGTTTAAATTGTTTTATAATTTTAAAATGTTAAGCCACCTAGAGTTACTTAGTTGAGTTGGGCAGCTATAGAAGTTGAATGAATGAATGAATGAATGAATGAATGAATGAATGAATGAATGAATGAATGAATGATGCTCGAGCCTGTTATTTTGCTTTGTTGTGAGTCATTCTCTCTCATATATAGGGGTGTGTATGTGTGTGTGTAGTATTTTTTAAGCATCAAGTGAGGTAGAGGGGCAGATGGGCACTAAGAAACAGCTGTGGGATACGCAGTCCAGATCCCTTATCTGTGAGATAACAGCTATATAAATATGACAAAATACATAAATAAGAGATTGTCTATATCCATTAGCATCTATAAGGAACACATTGCTTCCTCTGACATAATAGTGACATTATAGGTATAATGTGACATAATAGTCACATTATAGAAATGCATATTAAGGCAGTGCTGCAATTTGAGACTCAAAGGGGAAAAGTATGTAGTATTTACGTTGAACTACTTTAAGTTAAACCATTGGACATTGAGTTTTCAAGAGATTACCAGCAATAAATAGAAATAAAAAAAAATACTTTTAAAATGTAGCCCATTTTAAAAAATTAAGTCAGAGGTAAAAAACAAGAAAAAAATATCCACTGAAAATAAATATTGTGTGACCTTCTCTGCACACATGCAATTAAAGCAACAAGAAACCTGCCAGAGCAGAAATATGTTCTATTGCATCTGAATCTAAATCTTGGTTTATTAATCCATTAACACACTTACATTTGGAAATGAATGTCCACTGTTTGATTAGACAAAAGAGGCTGGCTTTTCTACTATTTAATTTAACCATTCTTTTTACATTAATAATTATGTGACAATAATTGTAAACATGCTACTTGTTTCAATTAAAAAATAACATTCATTTTTTGCATATTGAGTTTTTTACAGGAAAAAATAATGGCTGCGCTTTTAAAAAGGCTAGGCAAATAGTCTGTGAAGTAGACGAAAATAAACGTGTGAGATAAATTGTCTTAAGTAAGGCTTTCCATAGTGTCATCACTGGTGAGAGGTAATCTAGTTGCCAGTAAATGATGTTATGAGTAATGTAGAGATTCAGATTTTCAGCTGGAGAGACTTTGAGCTAAATTCTAAAAGCTTGCCAATGGTATTAAAGTGATTGTTTTTTCTGCCCAAATGATTTAGTTGATAGTTATGATAATAAAATGAAGTGTGAAGAGCCATGAATTCCTTGAATGTGATGCAAACATAATAGAAAAGCCCAATCATTATGGTGTGTGTTTGCATTACTAACGTGTTTTAGGTCTTTAATGGTAGATGTCCATAAAGCAGATTTTAGGACTAGGAATAAATTGGGTCAATGGACCCAATGTACTCTGAAGTTAGTTCATCAGACATAGTAAACATCACACATAATAGAATAAAATACATATAAACAATCAGACGGTTACAGATCTAGCTATTTTCCTATAAATAATATTACACAATCAATCATTTGACATTTGACATTCAGTCTCATTAAAACCAATTAGCTAGAATAGGCTTAGAACCTATAGGAATAACTGCTATGATGAAGTGAGCTATAAATCATAAAGACTTATGCAGGAATAAATGTATAAGTCTTTACAGTTCTAAATGACACTGGTGGTTAATGCTTTAATGTTTTGTAAGTGCAGCACAGGGTATTGTGAGTCCACAATAATAGTACATTTATTTTCTAATGAAAACACCAAGGAATCCTATGGATTGAAATTAAATAAGTGGTTATATAATTATAAACTAACACAATGCATAAATATCTAGCTGTTATATGGTTATATTGATCTTAAAGAAAATGCTTTTTATTTCCACTCTTCTTCTGGCTACTAGCCATTTGGTTTTCCTTTTATTTATCAAGATTCCCAACAGGAAGCTGTTGCACAACAGAATATATTTAAACTAAAATATGGGTTCTTAGCTGCAAGCAGAATAATAATTAGATATATTAGGGTATTGGTTCCCACTTAAAGTCAAAATTTGTTAAATTATGCAATAGGAGTTTTTGTCTCTGCCTTTGGAGTAAAATTTCAAGATAACTATTCTATGAGTTGAAGGACACTATTAAATTTAACTGACATATATTCTATGATCTTTCCAAGCAGTTTGAAAGCAAATCTGACTGAAATGCTGATTAATTCACCATTCTCATAAAGTCTAATCACAAAATAACATGGTGGGATGCTATCTTTGAGAGTCAGTAGGTTGGTATTCTATCTAATGGAATACTTATCTTTCCTTGATACCGTATGCATAAAACAATACAAAATGAATTAAGTTAGTCTAGCTTTTGCTACATTAGAGTACAACACTAATTTTTTATGAAGTACTTGTTTTATGTTTCATGCTAAGAAAGAAATATTTGTATAGATGCTTAATTTGGATTGGACAGTTTAAGAGGTAAAATTGTCAATGAAAATGGCAGATTCACTTCACTTCATTTTTTGTAACTTGCAAAAGTTACAAAAGTGCAGAATAGCACATTTATGAATTGATGGTTTACAGTAATAGGTTTAGATAATATTTTCAATTAAGCTTTCTCTTGGGTTCCATTTAAGAGTTTGTGAATTTATTGTTCCTTTTATTTGAAGACCAGAGATGAAAAATCATACATTTTTTAAAGTTGTTCCAGGTAACAGCTAATTCTATAGGACTAGTTATAGAGACGTTTCCCTTTCCTTTTTTAATGGTAACCTTTTAAATGGTATTAAAATTAATGGTAATCTAAAATCTATACTTTGATGGCAAGCATATACAGGTAGTCCTTGATTTATAACAATTCACTGAGTGACTGTTTGAAAAAAGTGATTTATGACCATTTTTCAGACTTGCGACCATTTTAGCATCCCCATGGTCATGTGATCAAAATTCAGACATTTGGCAACTGACTCTTATTTATGATGCAATGTCCCCGGATCATGTGGTCACCTTTTGCAACCTTCTGACAAGCAAAGTCAATGAGAAAGATTTACTTACTAACCATGTTACTAACTTAACAACTGCAATGATTCATTTAACAACTGTGGCAAGAAAGGTCATAAAATGGGGCAAAATTCACTTAACTCTTTCACTTACCAACAGAAACTTTGGGTTCAATTGTAGTCATAAGTTGAGGGCTACCTATATTCTGAATATTTTTACTATCTTTATTAGATGTCCATGCAGTTATTAGCCAATTAGCCTACGTAGGCTTTATAGACTGTCAAATGATAAGTAGTTGCAGCAATCCTTTCTTTAAAAATGACCTGACCAGGAAAAAAATGATAATTTCAGATGTATAATCTGTGGCATAATAATTGATATAAAAAAGCAACTTCATGTATTCATTTCTGAAACATGGCTGTACTTTATGATCTTTCTTGTATTGTACTGGCTGTGACTCACTTGGCTGTTATTTTCTGACAATTTGTGTATTTTTGCCTAAAAAGAATAATCCAAAATTCTGAATTAATATATCCAAGCAATACATTGGTCATGTTGGTGTCAGCGTTCCAAGTAACTTCTCATTGCAATTCAGAACTTTGAGGATTCAAGAGCATTGCTCTTTTGCATTCCTCAATATAGGAGCTAAATAAATTGTGGAGATTACAGTATTTCTATCATTGTCTGTTAGGTATGAGCTATATTTATGTTTTTCAGCTAAATTAAAATAAAAAAACGTAGTTTGATGCGGATTTTAGAGATTACTGATTTATGCTATTTATGAAAAATAACACAAACATGTTAAAAACAAAGTAAACATCAATTCAACTTCTTTCTCCGACATGGTTTTTCTAAGCATCCATTCACAGTTCTCTTGAAGTGCAACGTTCATTATTGTATATTTGGAAATGATCACACTGCAAAGCAAAATATCCTCTCCAATACCATCCTAATTTCTAAGAACATCTCTTAACTATAAACCATGAGCTTTCTTAGAAAATAAAAATAATGGGTAATTCTGGCTTAATGCTTTATATATAAATATAAAAAGGGAAAAGGACAGTAGAGGAAATACGAACTATCTTGCAGCAGGAAGGGATAGCATTCTGAAAAACTGTCCTTTGTTGCCCATGGTAGCCATTTTGTGAATCAAGAGGCAGAAGCTGTTTTATGAGAGTTTCTGCAAGTTCTGAAAATATTAGCTGGGCTTGCCTACAGAAAGGACCCTTGCTTTAACTGCTTCTTGTTAAGAACTTTTTAATTAGGCTTTATTGTATTACTGTTTTATATAATACACATCATACTCTGTGGGTATTACTTTCTCATGTAGTTTAACCAATCCTGGGGTAAGGCAGCTGAAAATATTCACCTTTATTTGCAGAGTCAGGTTTTGTTTTTTTGTTTTTTTAAAAGTGGAACTTTTCTGTCTTGTGTATCTTGAGTTTAATTGCTCCTTGGTTTCATTATATGAAAAACATTTAAGTCAGCTGCCAAGAAAACAAAACATGCAAAATGGACTTAATAGATGAAACTTAATGAACTTTGGCATGCCTGACTTAAATGTTGCAAACTGATGGACGAGTCATTTGCACATACCATATAAATAACTTACATAGGCATCTAAGTTTGAGTTTCTGCCAAATAACCTGGGAGAGTTGCCATTTTTGCTTAGCTTCCATTAAATTAGTGCTGGTTGGTAGTTAGCACAGATGGGTGTGTACATGTAAAAGAATGTAACCTACTATGTCAGTATTGGTATGTGAGAACATGCCTTATACTTGACCTGTGTAAGCAAGACCTATAATTTTTCAGGCTTGTCTCAACAGGAAAGCTTTTATTAAGGGGGCTAAACTAACTCAACAGAATGGATGGCAGGAGTTTTCTCCTTCAAAATCTATACTTTCTGTGGCTGAAAATAGCTTTAAAATACTTTATGGCCAATCAGATACAAGCAACACATTAATGTAAATGCAGAATAAGCAACAGCTATTGAACACAATCTGATAATTTATTGATTCTTTGACAGCAGAAGACATTCTTATAGCTGGAAATAAGTATAAAATCCTTTCATATCAGCATTTTTGCATTAAGTGTAATACATGATATTTATTAAAAACTCCTATAGAGGGTATAGGCTGTTTAATTAAAAATCATTCCTCTTTAAATTTCCTTAATTTGTATCTTAATTTTATTCTATAAAAAGATTCATATTTAGTCATTTTTTTCCATTTTTTAAAGTTTTCATAAATTTTGAGCTACAGTACTTAGTTATTGGATTTTGCTACAATATACAAGAGAGTTATGCCTTAGTAAAGCAGTTTTCACAACAAAAGTTCCTGACTACTATACATAGGATCTTCTTAAACAACTCTATGGTAACAACTGAATACAGTATCTTAAATTTGCTTTAATCTACCATAATTTGTTACACTTCCCTACAGATTTATGGGATATTTGACTTTATTTTTTAAAAACTATCTTCTTTTTATAGATAAGAAAATAATAAATAAATATTATTTATTATTATATAATAAATAATGTTTACTTCTGCTTCAGATTTTCAGTGTAGTATATAAGAAAAATTACATTTTAGATACAAAACTTGCAACTACTGAAATATTTTCTGTGTATTATTTTTTTATAATGAATGGGTTAAACTGTATATGTCACATTTGAAGACTAAACTACATGTCATTTTGCAATTATGTCTTAACTATAATAGGATGCTACAGATAAGTGTGAAGTATTCCTGCCTGTGATGGAGAGCAGTGAGATATCTCTGTAGTTTCAGCAGTCTGATTTACTTCCCTTATTTTTTTAGTGAGCTGTGATGATTTTTAGTGAGCTGTGGGTATTGTTAGACATCTCTGTGAGCCCGATGTCTTGGAATAAAATAAAATAGAATAAAATAAAAATAGCATACTAGGCTGATTTAATATCAGTTTTAAAAGATAATGTTTGAATAAAAAGTACTAGATAGTAGTGGCAAAATATATGTGTAGTGTTTGTGGTTTTCATGTATTAAAAGTTATCGTAGAAATTAACATTAATAGATGTACATTTCAGGTGACAAACTAAGTATAGTAAAGCACGCTATGTAAAGGTTATCGGATCATTGCCCTGCAACTTGGTTTTTTTTAACCATACTAGATTTTAAATGAACAAAGACAGAAATAGTTTTTCAAAATATAGACCTTCTAATCAAATAGAACTAGGAGCCACAGACTGCATTATGTTGCTTGCATGGTTCTCTTAAGGATTTTTTTATTTCCACAGACAATAAATTACTGTCTTAAATGTAGCCATTATCTTATATACTTGTTTTTTGAAATTGGTTAGGAAAAAAAGTAGTTTCCTTTAATTTGAGGTTGATTATGAATAAATCCCTATAGATTTCTTGGCAGAGTGTGGAAATGGATGGATCATCATTGCTACTTTCTGCTTTTTGTGTGGTTGTTGTTTTTGTTGCCCAGTTTAGCCTGCAGACATGGGAGTTCCTGATAATTTTTTTCTGAGTACTAATGTGGTCCTATCTTTTCAGCTTCTTTTGAAATTGGCCATGATTTTAATTATTTGAAATGTTTTGAATAATTGAGAGAGAAGTGATTATTTGTTTGTGTTATTATTATTTGTTTGAATGAATTTATTCATTCATTCTTTCATTCATTTATTCATTCATTCATTCATTTGGTGTACCTGGCATTTTCATAGTGTATGGGAAAACATATTCTTCCATTATAGAGTTTGCAATTTATTAAAAGATCATTATACAGGAAACAGAGGAAGGGAAGGGAAAGATAGGTACAAATGGTATTGGTGGAGCAGCGGACTAAAGTGCTGTTAAAGTAGCACTTAGCTGCCAGCTGCCTGCAATTACTCGAGTTCAAATCTCACCAGGCTCAAGGTTGACTCAGCCTTCCATCCTTCCGAGGTAGGTAAAATGAAGACTCGGATTGTGGGGGCAATAAGCTGACTTTGTATAAAAAAGAACACCGCTTAGGGAAGGCCAAAAGCCCTACTAAGCAGGTATATACAAAAGTATGAAGGCTCTTGCTTAACCTTGAGCCACCTTGAGTCTCCGGAGAAGGGCGTCATATAAATCAAACCAATAAAATAAATAATAAAAATCCAGGCAGCACCGTATAGAAATAATCAGTTTTCTAAAGGGAAAGGTTAGGCTCTTATTTCAGTCATACATGTCTAAATTTAGTTTTGTATAAGAGAGATTCTATGAGAGATTGTGAGACTTAATATTCACTGAGTGAATACATTCTGATAAGCATTAGAATCATAATAGGAAAGAATACATACCAGTAAGAAATTATGTTTTTAATTTGTTGGAAGACCAAAGGTAATTAGGAAAGCTATATCACCAGAAAGGCAGCGTGAATATGACTCAATATATGGCATGGCACGGTACTATACTTTTGCCAGTAGTAGTAGTATGCAATACAAACCTTTTGGTCCTTTTTCTTAGCACCCAGTACTGAATGGAACACCAAACAATTTATCATAACAAGTTCTGGATATATTGTGGAGAAAGCTACCATAGTGGCTTACTCCAGCTGCTTAATGCTTCCACAAATGTAGTGCTTCCTTTATTTGTCCTACCAGAAAGAGGGCTCCATGAAATTTAGTTTCAAAACTCAAGGATAAATCTGTTTAGAAACTTAATAGATTGACGCGCAGTTTAGTCTCCCAGGTTTAGCATTAGAAGCTAGGTTGCTATTTGGGGTTAGTGTGAAATCAGCCTAAAAAATTAAATAATTTGTCATTTAATTAATAAGTCATGGCTTACTGTAATGTCCAAATGAAATCATTAATTCTGAGATTGCTATGCATAAGGTTCAGTATTATCTCTATTTAATTGTAAAGCACAATGTTTTAGTTGAGAAATTATAGTGGAATAACATGGCGTGTTGAGGCTTTAAAAGCTAGGGTTTGCGTAGCTGGAGAAAATTCAAGATCATAAATCCAGGAGGTAACACAAGAGAATACCTCCTGTCAAGAGAAATAGAGAAATTGATTATGCATACAGTTGTCAATGTGATGTGATGGTCCTGGGGGTAATTGGTGTGATGTGACAAGAGAAAAAAGAAAATAAAGGCTCAAAAAAAGGCAAATTTAGTAATTCATTGCTAGGCAGCAACAGCTGAAGTATAGTGTCCAGATCAAATATCATTTTTCATCTCTGTTCCGCGGTAATATTGTATTTAGTTCTGGACATTGCATTTTAGAAAATATTTTGACCAGTTGGAGTGTTTCCAAAGGACAGTAACCTGGAAAGAAAAACTTAGAAAGGACAGATAGACAGACATGCCAAATCCAGTCTAAATATCTGGCAGAATATGTGACCAATCATAATAATGACAAAGAGAAATTGTGGTTTAAATTACAAGAAGAGAGCAGAAACAGTGCTGCAAGAAGTAGTTTAGAGCAGGAATCACCAACTTTTCGGAACTCAGGGACCACTAAATTCATAATTTTAAATCCCATGGACCACTAATATGATCTGCCTAATGACCGGCTGGGTGGGGGGTGGCTAGGTGGTCATGTGACTGAATGGGCATGGCCAACTCAATGTCACTCACGTCAACGGGCACCTCACCAGCTTCTACTCATCCCTCCCAGCCACTTCTCGCCTGCCCGCCTGGCTCTTTAGGGCCCCAACAGGAAGCAGTTGTTGGAGCTAAGCAGCCACCACGAGAAAGAATTGGCAAAACAGTTGGCTCAGTTCAAATTGGATCTGAAGAAAGCTCAGCAGAAGCACCTCACTGAGGACTACGGGCATAGGCTTTCCAAGCAGAGGGAAGACCTGGAGGACTGCAAGGCCAGGTACCAGCACCTGGAGGCTCAGCGGGCTGAGATGGTCAGCCAGTTCAAGGCCATGCTGCAGTCCCACTGGAACAACGCCCTCCGGCTCTTTGCCACCAGTGGCACTTCCCTCCAGTCTTCACCCAAAGCCCTGCACCAGGAGGCTGAAGCAGACCCCAAGTCAGAATTTCTGCCCCCCCTCCAACCTGCACAAAAAGACCTGAACAGGGAGACTCTGCAGCAGCACAATGTTCATTGCACATATCCCGCCCAGGGGCCATAGTTTGAGGACCCCTGATTTAGTGCAATATAAAAAATGCAAATAATTTTTTTGCGGACCACCAAAATTTTCTTGCAGTCCACCAGTGGTCCACGGACCACAAGTTGGTGACCGCTGGTTTAGAGGAGTTCTAATCCCTCTTGAGGGGCAGAGTCAGCTGGGCGACCTTCTGAAACCACTTCTGAACTCTTGCTGAGAAAACTTAAGGGACTAGTTCAGGTAGTTACCAACAGTCAACAATGAAGAAAAGGCATACACAGACACACACAAGAAAAAACTTAAAAAGAAAATAAGTTTTGGCTGGTAGGCAGAAAATAACCCTAAAGGTAAAGCTTTTCCACATTTCAGTAGACTGCTTCAAAAAATGATGGATCTCTTCATTGGGGATATTTAAAGAGAAGTTGGGTGTATCTGTTGGAGATGCTGAAATAGTGGATCCTGTACTGCCCAGGATTAGAGTTGATTATCTGCAAGATCCTTTACATATGATGATTCTATGAAAAGTAATGGATCATGGCTAAGTGTGATCAGACCAATGTTCTCATTTACATTACAGTATTGCTGAAGGGGAAATACAAAGAGAGCTAGCAGAGCTTTAGTTTACTTGATTTCGTAAATATCTGCATGCATGTGTCCTTTGTGCATGATTTTTGTATTTTAACAATGAAGTTCAGGATTCCTTTAAAAATATAAAGAATGTCTATTTGTTTGGGCTAATTTGATCTGCTCTTTCATTTAATAGTATTAAGAACATTTTTTCATTCGTCTCATTTTGATTTTGTTGAAATGACTATATTAAGAAATTAACACCATAGTTTATATTAGATAAATGTTGTAACTTGTATAACAAATGACTCATGCTAATACTGTTTAACCTTATACCTCTATGAAATATGATTTCAGCTCTTATTCTTTGCCAATGTTTTGCATAATAGAGTTCTGTGAAAACATATTTGCCCCTTTTAGGATGTTTGCATATATTTGCCAGTGAATATCACCAGAAATCTCTGTGGAACCTACTTATTATATAAATGCAGTTTGAGTGATCAAATAGCAGTGAAGATTCTTCTATTTCATGAACAAAGTCATTATACATGTAGTATGTGGGTGCCCAAAGTAATTATTTGAATATTCTTAGCTTCTGTAACTGGTTGCACTATCTCTAGTTAAAATTCTGTAACTACCACCAAAATACAATCTGTACAGTAGTTGTTGATCAGTGTCCTACATTACTAAGTAAGAATTTTGCCCCATTATTCTGTTTACTATTTCAATCTTTTCGTAAACTGTTACAGCAGTGATGGCGAATCTTTTCGGCATCAAGTGCCGAACTTTGTGTGGAAACATTGTACGCGCTCGTCAAAGCCATGCTTCAGAAAAGCCGAACTTGCAGGTTCTAGTGTGCATGTGCGCCTGATGATCAGCTTGTCAGCACACATGCAAAGGCAGGTTTTCGGCACTGCCACGTGTGCAAAGGGATCATGCTCTCGAAAAGCCGAACTTCTAGGTTCTAGCGCGCATGCGTACCCAGCGATCAGCTGGCTGGCACGCATGCCCACACCGGTTTTCGGCACTGCAGTGCATGCGAAGGACAGCTGATCGTCACTTGCGCATGCATGCTAGAAACCCAGAAGACAAACAGGCAAGGCCGTGTGTGCCAGGCGACATGGCTTCGCCACTTTGGGCACGCATGCCATAGGTTTGCCATCACGTTATTACAATCATACTATAAAGATACATATTTCATCGAAGAATGACGGTGAGAAATAAATGTCTTTGTGTGTGCCCGCGTGCCTTCAAGTCAATATTAACTCCTGGTGATTGCCTGAACTAATCCCTGCAGTTTACTTGGCAAGGCTTTAAACCAACAACTTTAACGTGCATGAAGAAAGGCCTGGATATTTTTTTTGCTTTTTATGACCCTTTTCTCTCACACACACACAAACATGCACCGTATCTATATCAGGGGTGAGTTCTAAAAATTTTTACTACCAGTTCTGTGGGCCTGGTTTATTTTGTGGGCGTGGCTAGCTGGTCATGTGACCGGGTGGCCATGGCTATGTGTATAGGGACTACTCAGAGGGCTGAAAAAAGTCATTTCTGACAGGTCCTCGCACTTTTGACTGGTCCTCACACTTACGACCATCTTCACACTTATGCCCGTGCAGCATTCTTAACCATGTTGCTCATTTTACAACTGCTTCTCTTCACCATGGTGATAAAATAGGGCAAAAATCGTAAAATGTGAGGACAGTCATAAATTTGAGGACTGGTCAAAAGTGTGAGGACCAGTCAAAAATAACTTTTTCAGCCCTCTGAGTAGTCTATATGCACAAAAGGACTACCCAGAGGGCTGAAAAAAGTGATTTCTGGCAGGTCCTCGCATTTTTGACAGGTCTTCGCACTTATGACTGGTCATCATTTATGCCCATTGTAGTATTCTTAACAACCATGTCACTCATTTCACAACTGCTTCTCTTCACCATGGTGACAAGATAGGGCAAAAACATAAAATGTGAGGACAGTCGTAAGTTCGAGGACTGGACAAAATTGCGAGGACCAGTCAAAAATAACTTTTTCAGCCCTCTGAGTAATCCATGTGCATAAAAGGATACAGCAATAGAGAGGGATGAAGGAAGGGAAGGGAAATTAGAGTAGGAGTGAGGGTAAGAGAGGGAGGAAGAGAGGAGGAGAAGGAGAAAGGAAGAGGAAGTAGGGTGGAGAAGAAGAAGGGCGGAAGAGAAAGTAAGAAGGAAAGAAAAGAGAGAGGTGGTAGATTTGAGGAGAAAGATTGCTGTACAATAAAAAAGATGAAAGGGAAGAAAGCCAACCCCAAACAAATATAAAGATATTAAGATAAAGAATGTTAAACTTTAAAGAATAAAAGAGAACAAATATGAATAAATAGCAATAATTAGAAATACACATACAAACCTACAATGTATTTTCTTTGAACAGAGTATTTGGCCGGTTCACAAATTTAAACAGTGTTTAGTCATTTCAATTAAATTTACAATTTCTATATTTCCTTTTTGCCATATTTATTCCTCATCTATTTTTTTAAAAAACCAATATTACCCTTCATCCCCATCTCTAATCTTAATCAAATTCAATTTTCCCTTCTATTCTATATTATACCCCTTCCCATTGTCATCTATTTTTATATCCATCCTCACATTGGTTAATTATGTAATTATGTAATACAGTTGTTTAATACAAATTGAACATTTTAATATAAATCAATTAGTTATATAACTATCTTTTTTGTATCTTAATCAATATGAACATGAATATTCCAATTATTTCCATGAAATCCAGTTTCTTACAAATCAATTAAGTATATTTACCAATAATAATAAATCAAATAATTTCCCCCATATATTCCTCCAAACCACAACTTAACCATTTCTGCTTTCAACACAATATATAGTTAGTAGTATCTCAATGATTACAATTCCCTAATTAAATAGAGCTTTTTTTCTTTTGTATTTTAAGATCTTGAACTCTCCTCTTTTGCCCTAAATTTCCCATTGTTTGTAGTTTTGCACCTACCTTTTTTGGTGAGGAAAAAGAAAAAGAAATCTCTCTCTGCCTCATTTTGTCACATTGCAGCAAAGACCCTGCTTTACTTTCAGTTTCGTCTTTTCAACATAGCTAGGGGGGAAAAAATCTGCTCCAGCACTCTGCAGCTAGCAACAGAGCCAAACAGCTGACAGCAAATCTAGAGGCCAATCTAATCAACTTGTGCTAATTAACCTATGCTGAAGCTGTAAGGGGCTGTTTTTTCTATTTTTGCAGGCACCAGTCTACTCATTTGTTTTCTTTTAACACTGATCAGCTGTAGGGCGGCCCTTTGAAGCCCGCGGCAAGAGTTTAAACAGTTTTTTTCCCCTCTACCCATCAGCTGGGACTCAGGAGGCAACAATAGATTGGGAGTGGGCAGGTTAAGCAACCGGCCGGGAACCAGTTCAGGGGTGTGGCCAGCCAATCTTATTACCGGTTCTGCAAACTATTAAATTTTTTTAGTATCGGTTCTTGTGAACCGGTGCAAACCGGGAGCAACCCACCACCGATCTATATCACATCTTTGTTTAGGAACTGAAGGCACATACTAGTGTTCTATCCTGTTTTATTTCTTCCCAGCAATTCTGTAAATTGGGAAAATTACCAAGTGAGCTGCTGTAATTACAGATGGAGTAAAAACTGCATCTCTCTAGTGTCAGTCAAATACATTAGCTAGTATATCTTATTTTCATAAAAGTGACATGGTTTCTTCCCTTAAAATAAATTCATTTCTCTTTCTTTTTCTTCCCTTTGAGTTTCATACTGTTTAATTTTCAACTTCTTCCTACTCTGAAACAGTGTAGGCCAACCCTTACTTTGGCTGCCAGAGATCAGGTATATTGCTCCTGTCTTAGCCCTCAGGAGGTCATATTGTCATATCTCTGACAATAATTTGCTACAACTCAATGGAGAAGACAGCAGGAATTCTAAATTGTTCTGAAGTGAAAAAGTTAAGACATGACACTAAAAATCATTGGGATGTGGCGCAACGAGAGACGAAGAAACTGAGGATGAAAGGGTGCAAGTCTCCAAAATTGCACAAAAGATGAGGTGACAAAAGAAGAAAGGTAAGATCACTTGAGAACATGTGGTAAAGTTCCTCTAACGTTCCTATACCCAACTTCAACAGCAAGAACAGAGAAAGAGTAAGACAAAATGCACAACTTGTACAATGTAATATTTTTGCTGATGTTGGTTCCATGGCCAAAATGTGTCCTCACTGTCATGTGTTCCTGGTCCCTGGAGAAATTACTGATTTCTGCTGAATGAAGGGATGAATTTATTACAAATGAATTCAGGAAGAATATCAGACAATATAATTGCCTCTTCCAAACAATGCTGAAGAAATAGCTCCAAAATGAAATGGATAGAATCCTTCTGTGATTATAGAAGGACAAATAGATCATTACATCGGTCATTAATGTATCAACTATACATTATGTTGAAAGAATAAGGACGTAGTTTGTGAATAATTTCCCATCCAGCTTTTGATATCTACTTTTCTTTCCTCTTGGAGGTGATGACCAGAATCATCAACTTCAAATGATCAAGAACAAGAAACTAATGGTAATGTGTTATTTTGGATATTGAATAATGAATCATGAGAATAAGTATAATAACTTTCTAAAAGAAGGGCATCTCTTCCAACAATATATATGGCTGCTAAGACTGAAAGCAGGAGGCTGAGTTATATCCAAATGGATCAAGCAGTCTGAAGATGAACAACATACAGAAAACTGACCCATTGAAAGATGGTTTTCGAAACATTGAAAGATTCATCATCCTTTCTTCAACATTTGCTGGTGCAACTATGGAAAAATGTATAATTTCATCTACCCAACTTTAGTCGGTCCTGCTGTTCTGAAAGGATTTTGTCTTGGTTTTCCTCAGGGAAATGATGAGAAAAATCAATTCCACATGCAATCTGGAATGATGTAAAAATATTGTTCCTTCAGTGAAAGAGCTAACACTATTTATTTTACAACAGAATTCCTTGATTCAATTGAAGTTTCTGGATCGCCACCATATAAACTGGAATTTTAAGATAGTATCTCCCACCATTTTAATGAAGAACTTTGCAATGGAACACAGATGGTCATAAAAGAACTCCACAACAGTCTCACTGTAGCAAAAATATATATTGGTGCATTAAAAAATAGCAGTCATAATTCCAAGAATTATGCTCAATTTATCAGAAGGTGAAGATGTCCTTCTTCAGTGGACATAGCTTCCGAAACAGTAATGCTTTGCTTTACCAATACATAAAGCACAAGGACAATTGAGGAAAAAGTGCTGGTTTATCTGAAGAATTCATATGCCAGCATAGTCAGCGGTACATGTCACTTTAAGCTAAGGAAAAAGAAGTAAAAACATTAGAATATTTTTACGGAATGGCAGATCAACCACAAATCTTGTCATCAAAAGTGCCCTTTGTTAAACAAAAGTATCTATATTTGTTTTTCGTATTTTAATACAATGATGTTCTTAGATTTTAAAACCAAAACTATAGGAATCCACATTCTATGTAGGAATGACTAACATGGTCATTCTGTTTCTCTGTTTATGTAAGGAAGTATCTTTGAAAGGATGACCTGATGGGATATGGATTGCCTAGTTTCTGTGCAATTCAACTGCTAAATAAAATTTATCTAAATAAATATTTTTCTAAAAGTGTGAAAAACATTGCTTTTCTAGAGGTTGGGGGCGGGATTGTATAATTTAATATTGGTTTTAACCAAAATGTTGTATTGTTTTGCACTGTTCTCAGAAAAGTCAACATTTTAATAAAAGGGGGAGACAGAAACAGAGAAAAAATCCTTAATTAAAGCAAACAGAACCTATTCAGAATGAACTTTAAAAAAACAATATTTGAGAATATTCCATATTTCCAACCTGAAAAATATTTCTAGGTTGCCTCAAATCACATCCTAGAAATATTTCCTTATCATAGTTATTTGAAATGTGGATCCTTCCAATTCTAGTTTGTGCATTATATATTTGGAGGAGCAGGTAAACCTACCAACTACCAGACCATTATACGAGTCAAGAATTATGTTTCAATTTCAAACAGTGATGCTTAGAAAAGATCAATTACAGAACTACATTTATTAACGACTGGGAATCCTTATGGACTTTTTATTGGGAAAAAAATGAATTGATGATTAGAAAGTGCAGATTAGGGAAAGAAAAAAACTGATATAGAAGGGAGAAAACATAAAAGCACTTTTAAGTGCTGTTAGGATAACCAAAAGGCACTTTATTATTTTTTTTGTTTTGTTTTTTCCTTCTTTTCTACTTATTTCGTTTTCATTTTTCTACTACTTTTCTCCATTTCTCTTACCTTTAATTTTTAACATTCTCTCCTCTCTCTCTCTCTCTCTCTCTCTCTCTCTCGCACACGCACACTTTTGGGAAGTTTAAAAACTGATATATAGCTGTCCATTCATCCACATATGATGTATGGTTATATCTGGATGTGGTTAGTCATATTGCATGGTTAAATCTGGATGACCGTAGTCATATTGGGATTCATAACTGCAATGCTCAAACATTTCTACACTTTAAAACCTCAGTTTAATTGACAGTTGTGGAAAATTCTGTTTATTTATTGAATGTATATCATTTGCCTCCATTGAACGTTGTCCCACTATTTTAAATTGAACACAAGTAAAACAGAGGTAGTTGTCTTGCAGTCAAATAACGTTCATTCATCGGGCCTCCCCATTTTTGTGGAACCTAGGAGACAATAGACTGTCGTTGACATATTTCATTTATTAAAAAAATGTTTAGACTCTATTTAAGGAAAGAATCTGTCGGTTGTTGACTATTCTAACACTGTAGCTGTGTCCTGCCTAGAACAGAGGTTAATATTATATGTTCTGAGACACTTAATATAGAGACTCCTTATTTTATATTACGTTAGAATTAATTGTATATGTTAGTGTAACAATTGGTGCTATATATTTTTATTAATAATATTTAATATTAATATTAAATAGATTACTATTATTGCTGTGTATATTATATATATATAATATATTAACTTATATCATTCACACAAATAATGTAAAATTTACACAAATAACTTAAAATGTCAATTTTGTTGTGTTAGAAATCAAACAGAATAGAGCTGGAAGAGACCTTGAAGGTCCTCTAGTCCAACCCCCTACACAAGCAGGAGACCCTGTACCAGTGATGGCTAACCTTTTTGCTGTTGTGTGCCAAAAGCGGGGAGGAGCAGGGGGGGTCACGGGTGTGGGTGCCCACATCCATAATTCAATGCGTCCCGCACATGCGCATGTGACACCCCCACACTTCCCCCTGCTTTTGGCACATGATCGTACAGTGGACCCGGTAGGCCCGTTTTTTCCCCTCCCCAGGCTCCAGAGGATTCTAGGAGCCTGGGGAGGGCAAAAACAGCCTTCCCCATTCCCCCCCCGAGTCCTTCCGGTGGCCGGAAACAGCCAGTTTCCCGACTTCCGGTGGGACCAGAAGGCCTGAAAATCAGTTGGCTGGTGCGCACAGGTGCGCTGGAACTAAGCTAGGGCAACACTCACGTACCCACCAATATGGCTCCGTGTCCCACCTGTGGCACCCACATCATAGGTTCGCCATCACAGCCCTATACCATTTCAGACAAGTAGTTGTCCAATCTGTTCTTAACTAAGAATTCTTAAATAACATAGAGTATGTTGTTTGTAAAGTCCAAATGGAAATTTGATTTATTGCATGTAAAATACATTAAATGGCAGTCCAACGCTACTATGTTTTCCAAATGGATGAGTATCCTTAATTAGACGTTGCTGAGTTTTTAGCTCTTTGGAAGAGTAAACATTTAGTGATATATATGTAAGAAAATCTGTTTTAGTCATGACAGATGATTAGATACCTAATCATCTTTGTTCAGCATGACTAAAACAATGATTCCCTGGAAATGAATTCAGCCTCTGAAATATGAGTTTTGTAAGCTATAAAGTTTCCATTATGGTGATTATTAATTTGCAGTCCATTTTGAAATTGATTTTGAAATGATCTCTCTGTGTATTGAAAAATTATGGTTATGGTGTTGCTTATAATTATGTAACTTTTTGGCCAAATGATACAAAATCAATTTAGAAACAACTCTGAAATAAAGAGTTATAATGTGTAGTTTCTTTTTAGGATTCTAGCAACTGTATGCTTCCGGACTTGTTTTGTTTTTTTCCTCATCCATATTTTCCCAGATGGATAGTTTATTTGGGAGGTTTTTTTGCTTTGTTTTTTGTTCTTTTCCTTTACAGCTATACCATCTGTCTTCTATGGCTTGAGCTTTACCTTATTAGCTTGTGTCTAATCTATAATTATTTTCAGGGCAGAACTAACAATCATATATGCATTGCATTCTAAATCTCTGGAAGGAGCTTTCTGAACAGATTAAGATAAATTAGCCTTGCAAAATGAGATGAACTCTAAAAGGCAGTAGGTCACAGCTCAAGGTTCCCTATACTGCTTTATGGAAATTGATTGAAGACATTAATGTATGTTTGCTAATCTGAATTTAGATCGTATTGAAATATTTCTATATTTGAAGATGAAATAGATGTGCATACAGACAAGTATAAAATGTACTAAAATGTAATAGAATATATTTAAGTAGTAGATAGTTAAAGAAAAAACGATAATAATACAGATAAGTACACAAACCTAAAAGATCAAAATCTGGAAATGTAGCACAGCAGCCTGGTTATTTAAAGTATTCTGTTTCAAACCTAGAAAAGTTTTGTTTGTTTTTAACTTGCAAGCATTGCCATGTAGCATTGAAATCTATTTAACGGTTGTAAGCTGATTTGTTCCTTTTTCAGATCTGTTTTTTGTTATGTTAAATCTCTTTGCGTCCATTCGGCTCACATTCAAGAATCCATTTTTAATTACTATTTGGCATCTTCAGCAAATATCTTATATCAGCATTTATAGGAGTTTGCTGCTATACAAGCAGTAATTATTCTTCCTCTGTAGATTTAACTTTGGACTCCTTGTTGCTGCTTATATTGAATGTAATGAAATATCATTCTTAATACTGCCATTTGTCAGCATATTTTGAGCCAATCTTTTTGTGGATTGACCAAATGCAAGATTTAAATAGGAAATATTTCAAGTCCTCTGTAATTACTACCTTGTAGCACTATTTGTTTTTCTGATATTGTTTCCTAAGTAGATTCTTGTCAAATCACCCTTTCTCAAAGGCTGATATTCTGTCTTCCTAAAACTGAATGAATTTCATGTTAAATAATTTGTTAAGGAAAAGGCTAGTGAAGCTTTCAGTCTTGTAAGTTTTGTCATATGTGAAATATAAAATGTAATCATTTGTTTGCGGTTCGGATGGAGGCAAATGAGCCATTGAAAAGATCTATAAGTGCGCACCTTGAAGAGTTAGCAAATTGTTATTTTGTAATTACTTTTCAGATAGAATATTTAAATAGCCATCTGTTTTTATCAAGGACAGATAAGGAAGTGAACTATTTTAGAAGAGTGAAAATGAGATTAGATCAAAGATGGACCAATCAAGTGTTCCTCTATTTGATGACTGATTGCCTCTATTTGATGACTGATTGCAGGAGCACTGTCTTGACCTCCTGTATATGTACTTCTTAGATGCAACTGATGTGCTACAATGCTATGTAGAGTGGAGTACAGTAGAGTAGAGCCGAGCAGAGCAGAGCAGAGAAGAACAGAACAGAACAGAACAGAACAGAACAGAACAGAATAGAATTTTTTATTGGCCAAATGTGATTGGACACACAGGGAATTCGTCTTGGTGCATATGCTCTCAGTGTACATAAAAGAAAAAATATGTTCATCAAGAAATTATAAGGTACAACACTTAATGATAGTCATAGGGTACAATAAGCAATCAGGAAACAATATCAATATAAATCATAAGGATACAAGCAACAAAATTACAGTCATACAGTAATTTTGTACTAGTGGAAGGAGATGGGTGATGGGAACGATGAGAAGATTAATAGTAGTGCAGACTTAGTAAATAGTTTGACAGTGCTGAGGGAATTACTTGTTTAGCAGAGTGATGGCATTTGGGAAAAAACTGTTCTTGTGTCTAGTTGTTCTGGTGTGCAGTGCTCTATAGCATCATTTTGAAGGTAGGAGTTGAAACAGTTTATGTCCAGGATGTAAGGAGTCTCACATCCTGGTGATGTGACATCTGAAATCAGACATAGGCCTGATCCAGCTCAGATACTCATAATGTCCTGCTCTCTAATCTAAATTAGCCCTGACTTCAAGTTACATTAAACCAAAGTATTGACAAATTTCTAGAAGAGTAAGGAGTTAACATTTGACTGATACCCCAAGTGAGAGATCCATTTAAATATATATGTTGTCTGTATCTTTTCTGCATGGTTTCATCTTCAGAATCAAATAGATTACAGTACAATAAATGTTTTCCAAACAAATTATATACTGAATTTCCACTTAAATTTAACTTTTAGGCCATTAACGGAATGTTAAAAGTCCTAAAGCTAAATAAGTGGACAATTAAATTTCAACCCAAGTTTCTTTGATTATTATAGTTCAATTTTAACCTACGCTATTTTGAATTATTGCTTTACCTAGGTATCACATCATGAAGACTTTTCATGAAATTTTTCAACTTCCATTCTGCTAGTTCATGTAATATAATCCATTGTGATTTATATATGACTTTCAACAATGACAGTTTAACAAGGGTTTAAAACATGACAAAATGAAATATTAAAATATAAATAATATGATCACAACATACTGTGTCTATAATAAAGAAATAAGAATCTTGCCTTGTGGTTTCAGGATTGCCATATTTTCTTAAAATGTATGTTTTATTAGTTTCTAAGCAAATAATTATGTGCTTATTTACACCATTGGCAGGTCTTGATAACCAACTTTTCTTTATTAAAAAGCAAACCTGATGATGTCACAAATATTAAGGCAAAAAATAATAGTAAATCTTTTTAATGTACTGTGTTGAAAAACAATTGTGCTACAACTTCATAGTAAGTTTAGCCAAGCACTGAAGTCACAGCTATGCCTGGTCTTTATTGATGATAGGAACAAAATATTCTATAGTGTCTGGAAAATAAATTTCCTGTTTCATTATCTGCAAGTTGGTTTTCCCTGTAGATAAATTATTGCTGACCATAAACTACTTTTTAAAAATGTTACAAAGTACCAGTTCTTGCAGAACAAAGGGAATAAAAAATACGAGCTACTATACCTTTTTACTCAGAATTTATTTTATTGAGCATTGGTTTTCTATCTGAATTGGATAACATTTTTGAAAATTAAGCAACAAAATTAAAACCAGCTACATTCATTGTAGGTACAGCGGTGTTAATCTGAGAGAACAACTAAATTCTCAGCACAGGCTTCCAGCCCAAAGCCAACTCGTACCTGCATGTAGAAGCCTTCTATTTCTTTAGCGGCATGCAGCCACACACTTATTGCACTTTTGACCTAGCAGATTGTAATCCGATGCTAATAAATCAGTCCTATACAGGAGAGAAACAATTTTATTTTACTTTTACTTAGACTCTTATTTGAGAGTACTTTACCTCCAACAGTAAGAGAACCTTAGTCAACTTGGCTTTAAGTATTATATAATGTAATAGTTTTAGTTATTTCAATTTTATTAACATAACGGCCATTTGCAAGCCAGGAAATCTTTTGTATTTGACAAAGGATGGAAATACTTTTGTTTTTGATAGCTGGAGTTTATTTACATTGCAAAAATTAGGGGTTAGTAAACATAACAGCCTTTGAACAAATCATGTATGCAGTTTCTACCACCTTGGACCTAACAGTATTTTTCATTCCTTCTGACAGTGAAAATTAACACAGGCATGGCTTGAGTTTGGTCTCTTTCTCTACCAATCCTTTTGCCTGATTTCTTACCATGTCTGTCTATGAACCATTTTGGAGGGATTCAGAAGTAGGCTACAATGAGAGAAATTTCTATTTCCTTTTTGGGTTTTTTTGTTTTTGTTTTTTTAGAATTAATGATAAATTGAAAGTTGATCAAGCAACTAGCTTAGGTTTTTTAAAGAAACATTCTAACTTTTTGATGAAAGGTTTTATGGAAACTTTTAAAAAACCCTAAATTTCCATAGAGTATATTCCGTACAAAAAGTATACAAACTTATTTTAATGTGTGTCTGTATTAGCCAACTTTTGAGACGAAGTGGTGGTATTTTGTCATATTTACACATATGATTCTATCGTGCATCAATCCTGTTCCCAGTGGTAGGATTCAAAAATTTTTACTACTGGTTCTGTAGCCATGGCTTGGTGGGTGTGATGTGGCTTGATGGGTGTAGCAGGGAAGGAAATCCCCATTTCCTTCCCGATCAGCTGGGACTCGGGAGGCAGAGAATAGATGGGGCAGGGCCAGTCAGAGGTGGTATTTACCAGTTCTCTGTCCTACTCAAAATTTCCGCTACCGATTCTCGAGAACTGGTCAGAACCTGCTGAATACCACCTTGGCCTGTTACCACTCATTACATGACTCTAGTCCTCACTTGTTTTTTTCTGGATTTTCTAACTTAGATCTATTTTCCAATTGTTCCATTCATGTAGAAGATTCTTTGAAAACATAATAGCTGGCTATGGTTTGCAAATCTGTTAATAATTACCCACATCTATAAATTATACAGTCATAGATATTGGAAATGACATAAGACAGAAGCATAATTTCAGAATATATTAATAAAAACACCAGAAATTATTAAGATAATGCTCTTGGCTGTTGACTTTGTGAAAAAGACACATACCAACAATATCTGATTGTGAAGTTAAATTTTCAATATCTGATTGGAAATATATGCAGCAAAAGTGACCCTAACAGTATATACAGTTTTTGTTGTGTGTAAGCCTCTTAGAGTTTGATTTTAAGAAGGGCAGCTATTCAAATATTTAAAATAAATAAATCCATAATAGAAGTATAATTTTAAGCAAGAATTGCTTCCACATATACTATGTATCA
This sequence comes from Masticophis lateralis, assembly GCA_030761175.1. Lineage (NCBI taxonomy): Eukaryota > Metazoa > Chordata > Lepidosauria > Squamata > Colubridae > Masticophis > Masticophis lateralis. Next base: position 65,793,511 of record JAUDYJ010000001.1, on the reverse strand, counting down.
TGCAGCAAGATAAATACAAATACTTATAAGGTTCCTAAAGTTTATGTTAAAAAAGCTGTAAATCAGTTGGAAATCAGAAATTAAATATTTATATTATTTTCAGCAGGTTCCCCTCCCCTTTTTTTTTAGTATTTATAAATAATAATATAGTGGAGCCGTTGGCACCAAACTCAAAGATTTATACTTTTTTCATATCAGAAAAACAGCTAAATGAACTTTGTCTAGTGTGTCTTATTTTTTGTTAATGTTATTTAGAGTATTGTATAACTTCGTCCACTTAACTGATATTATCTGTTTTGAAACCATATCTGCTTTAAATAAATAATTTGCTTTGAACTTCAGATTCTAACTTTTATATATTAAATTACAATATTACATAAGTCCCAATTTTGAATAGGAAGTTATTATTTTTGCAAATTGTGGAACATGATCAGAGATGGGAAAGGGGAAAAATCCCAAAGACGAAACTTTATCCAATTTGTTCATGCAAGTTTATGGAGAAGAGTGGACTATGAAAAGAAAGACTGTTGTATTTATACGTATCCAGTGCATACCATAAAGGGAATTTGCATCACTCACAAGTATCTATGTTCCCTTGAAAACTTATTCTTTGATATCGAAATCCAAATTATGATGTGACTTCAGATACAATTTAGTTCTCTCTCTTTAATGACAATTGGTGCGATGTGTCTTGAGAATGATCATGGATTATTTCATTCTTGTAATCATTACATTCTAGCAATAGAGGCATTAGATGATGGCTTTGTTCTAGTTGGAGTATAGTCATCCAAAATGTAGTGACCTCATTGAGTTCACTATTAGATAGCTGGAACCCCATAGAAAAGGTGGTTGTCATACTTAAATTCCAAGTAGAACAAAATTGGTCATGTTCTTTCTCTGTTGGTCACTCTTAGGAAAATCCTACAAGGGATACGTGTGTGTGTGTGTGTGTGTGTGTGTGTGTGTGTGTGTGTGCGCGCGCTATGTGGGAAATGAAAGTCATGTAAAACTAAAATAAAGGCATGGCATTACATCTATACCTCTGCCTGAGAGCTTAAGAAGAACAAGGTGGCTGTGTATATTTTTAAACATTATACTTATTGTTTATTTTACTTGATGAATTATATGATAGGTAAAATAAAAGTGATTTTTTCAATAGTGACTTACTGTTTGAAGCTGATAAAAAATATAAATAATGTATATTGTACAATCACAGTGAATTTTAGTTGAAAGTGGTTTTTAAGAGTAATGAATTTCACTCCTAAAAATTCTAGCATCCAAACATGGTCATGGTAGTTATAATATTATGGGTTAGAAAGTTTCAAACAAAGTATCTTCCTGACATGGAAACTATAAAGAATTGTAGGTTCTAGCAAACAGTACCTATAGCAGAATGGAAAGGAGGTTGAATTCCTCCCGTTCCCTCCCTTTCCTGCTATACTCTCAGCCCTTTGTTCCTTAACTGTCTTAGTTTCTTGAAGACTTTCTATAGCAAATGGAAAAGGAAAGTTACATTATGAGAACCCAGGCTCATTTTCATAATGTTTAATCTCACTTGTAGTCACTGCATTTTCTTGAGTTTTACCCTCTATTTCCTTTGCAAATTGGAGACTATATTAAAACTTAATTCAGGGATAAGATACATTTTCTTACATTTTTTTTTCTTTTTAACGTAGAGGTAGGGTATCTTTGATCCATGGAGTGCTGGGACACTCCAATCTGATGTATTATGTCCTCTCCAATGATTACTATCAAAGACTCTGCTCTCCCCATTTCTAGACTGCCAGGTAGTTAACATCTAATCTTATTCCCCTGTGTATCAGGCATCTTTGGTCTTCACTTGCGAAGTCCTTTACAGCATTGGTCCCCAACCTTTCTGGTTTTGTGGGCGGGTGGGGGGCGGATGGTTCTATGTGAATGGTGAATGGTTGAGCAACTCCATTTGCTCAAATGGCGCACACACTCGCCCACCACTTATGCAGCCTGGTTCCGAATGGGTTGCAGCTTACAGCCAGGCATTGGGGACTCCTGCTTTGGAATACAGAATGCCTTCCAGAGACTTGGCGATATCTGGAGTGTGCTTTGGCTGTTGCATAATTTAAAAGACTCTCTTTCTTAGGATGACAATAAAGGTCATTGAGGGAGGTACTAATTTCTCCATGACAATTCTGCCGTGACAATTCTTTCTCTTTGTAGGTAATAAAAAAGGAACATTTGAAAAGCCCATTAGAGCTAGTTTGTGTAGTGGTTAAAGCACCAGGCTACTATTTGAAGACTGTGGGTTTTCGTTCTTGGGTGTGAAATCCAGCTGGATATCTTTGAACACATTCTCTCTCTGCCAAAGGAAGACAGTGGAACCTAGCCTTGCCTCCCCCTCCCTTCATAACGTTTATTTTTTTGCAATGGAATAATAAATTGGGAATGGAATGCTAGACTTCCTATTCTGACATCTTCATTTTCTTTCTCACCCACTATATAATATCTCATCTTAATATGGTTTTATTTCTAATTCATTTAAAACTTAAGTCAATCCATGTAATTAGGCATAGTAAACCATAGTACTGCCCTAACTGGAAAGGCCTGGTGGCTCAGCAGACTAAAGCATTGTGATTAACATCAGCTGTCTGCAATTACTGTAAGTTTGAATCTCACCAGGCTCAAGATTGACAGCCTTCCATCCTTTCTAAGGTAGGTAAAATGAGGACCCAGTTTATGGGGGCAATAAGCTGACTTTGTATAAATATACAAAAGTATGAAGGCTATTGCTTAACACATTGTAAGCCGCCCTGAGTCTCCGGAGAAGGGCGGCATATAAATCAAATTTTTAAAAAAACTGGATAGAAGGATTTCGATGGAAGAATCACCAGATCACCAGACATTTGAGCACATAAAGGATCTGTTATTAGCGGGCACAATATGTGAGGCTACGAAATGGCTTTTTTTGCTTTCATGAATAAAACTGAATGAGTAACCCATGTACTCTGGTCCCCAGCACCATTTTTTTTCAGCTGTTAGAGAGTCCCATCTGGCTATGATGCTAACTGATGAAGGACACTAGGACTTGATCTTTGGCTTGTATTTTACTTACTTTTCTTGCAGAAATAATATTTGTAGATAACCAAGCTGGCTGATAAGCAAAATCCCTTGTTGCACTGATAGTTTTACCATTTCATTCACTTCCTTGGATTACTATAATATTTCCATTATGGAAAAGAAAGTTTAGCACAGCATATTTTATGACTAGGGAATGAAATTCCAAAACTTTGCCATTAAGAACTAAGCAATCATAATGTAAAAACAAGCAGACCTTGTAATAATCTAAGGAAATTGCTAAGAGTGATAATATTGTGAAGGGAGTATTGATAAAATGTCTTTAAATTCCTATATATCATTATAATGAGCTTAATCCAGGATATCAGTCACTGTGCAGTTATTAACATGGACTAAAATTTTTATACCTTGGCAAGATCTATTGATCTTGTCCTTGGTGATTAGCAGCTATTCGGAAATAATGAGGCAGCTACTATGAATCGGGAAAGAAACATTTGTGGTTCCTCTTTAGTGATCCATTGTGAAACCAAGTTCTTGCTGTGTTGACATGTTATTTCATCAGAACAAAAGTGTTTTCACATTCATTGCTTCACCTTCATTAGACTAATCTATTCGTGCAGAGTATGTAAACTTGACAGCCTTGATGGATGGATATGTTTAAGATGTTTTGACTGCTAATAGCTAATAATATATATTTCTTACGTAGCTCCAAAGATATAACCCCTTTTTCCAGTGGTGGGATTCAGCCAGTTCACACCTATTCGGGAAAACTGGTTGTTGGAAGAAATCTTATTCGTTTTTTTTCCATTTTACAGAGCTAATCCTGTAAGGAAAGCAGGAAGGAAACATTCTGGTGTTGTTTCTAGCCTAATCTTTAATGCCCTGCTTACAGAAACTGCCTCTCTGGTTAACCCTTATTACATTGTAACAGCTAAGGCAAAGCACCCATCGACATAAGTGACATTGAGTTGGCCACACCCACACGGTCACATGACCACTGAGCCACACCTATCCAGCTGGTCATTAGGGCAGAGAATTGGTTGTTAAATTATTTGAATCCTATCACTGCCTTTCTCCCTCTGAATATCAGGATTTATTAACCATGATCAGTACTGAAAAATGGAAGCACTGTGAACTTGTGCTGTAGCAGTGTTAGAAGAAAAAGTCAGATGGGATAAAACAAAATAGGCTGGACATAACGTAACATCAATATTATGTAAACAGGTAGTTGTGAGGTCATACAACTCATTTAGAAATTGCAAGTGAAGATAAATCTCTCTGTGGTGTCCCTCTCTTTCAGATTTTAGAGACCGCTTTTAATAAGAACAACAGATTTCTAGCACACAGTACATTTCATGTATGTCTGAAGTATGCGTAATTTGAGATTGGTATCACTTCTCCAAATATTGGTTGACATGGTAAATAGTGCAAAATGGTTCAACATTCTGCGTACTCCAGTTTTTTTTTTGTGTTATCTTTAAGGGGGGAAATAATTTTGTAAAATTCATTCCCATGTTTATATGACAGATTGAATATAAGTCATCAATTATATTGATTGTCAGTGTTAAATGTCTGTGGAGATTCTCAGTTATCCTGATCATAGTTATCTCAAAGATGCTTTTTTTTTTCACCAAAAGGCAACTGGACAGTTTTTTCTTGATGAAGAGGAACAAAATGTTTTGCTTCTTATCCAAGGGGGTGGGGAGTGGGAATGGAAGGATAGGTATTGACAGTTGGGACTGGATGGTGAGAGATGGAAAAATAGGATCCCCCAACATCACAACCGATGAAGCTTCTTGGATGAGAAGCAAAAATTTTTATTCTTCTTCCTCAAGGGAGAAAAAAACAGTCCAGTTCCCTTTTAGGGGAAAAAAGGCACACCTTTGTGTCAGTGTTAAAGTACCACTTTCCTTTGATATATTGTCTTTTTTGCTGTCTTATTTTTTTAATATGTGTCTCATTTCATCTTCCATCTCTGTCCTGATAGATTTATTCTTTTCATCCCAACTGAATGATGGAAAAACCTTCTATAAAGAGTTCAGGATTCTGTCTGTTTGATCATTAGCAGGACAAATAAAACAGTACCATTGGTATGATTGAAGATACCAGCAAAATTAAGGTCATGTTTGAAAATCGGTAGGATTGGGCTGGGAAGGAAAAGAAATCTTCAAATTTATCAATATTCCTATGGGAAAGGCAATTGAGCAGTGGGTAGACTTTTTTTTTAAATTTAATTTATATGCCGCCCCTCTCCGGAGACTCAGGGTGGCTTACAATGCGTTAAGCAATAGCCTTCATACTTTTGTATATACCTGCTTAGTAGGGCTTTCGGGCCCCCCCTAAGCAGTGTTCTTTTTTATACAAAGTCAGCTTATTGCCCTCACAATCTGGGTCCTCATTTTACCTACCTTGAAAGGATGGAAGGCTGAGTCAACCTTGAGCCTAGTGAGATTCGAACTTGCAATAATTGCAGGCAGCTGGTGTTACTTTAACACACTTAAGCTGCTGCGCCACCAGGCTCTTAAATTGACATTGTCAATTGCTCCAAGTTAAGTTCCTTTCCCTGGGTCATGGGACATAGAACATATTCCACTCAATTTTTATTTTCATTGTATTTTTATTACAAACCCAAATGCAACATGAAAAAAGAGCAGAAACAACATGCGCAAGCATGCAGAGCAATACATTTACAGCTAATCCTTGATCTACAACCATCTGTTTAATGATGGTTCAAAGATATGAACCATGGAACCAATTACGACCCCTCCTCAAATTTATAACCATCATACCACCTTCATGTGATTGCAATTCAGGCTCTACGCAACTAACTGACATTTACAACAGTTGCAGTACCTTGCAGCCATATAATCACAATTTGCAACCTTCCCAGTCAGCTTCTAACAAGCAGAATCAATTGGGGAAGCCAGATTCGCTTAACAACTCTATGATTCTCTTAATGACTGTGTGATTTGTTTAATAGCCAAAATAAAAATGATTGTTAAACCAGGCCCAGTCACATGATAACTCATTTAATTACATTATCATTTAGTGACCAAAATTCCAGTCTCAACTGTGGTCATAAGTAAAGGACTACTTGTACACCATTCTGATTAGACTCTCATATATATTTCTGCTCAATTAGGGGCAACGTATATGCCCCCACCCTGATTACCTCTCAGATATATACACGGAAGCAGCACGTACACATCTACCTATTCCAATCATCACAGATTGAGAACATATTATTTTATGCAGACAAAGCAAGCATGTCCTCAAATAATACTGAAGAAACCACTGAATGGACTTAACGCATTTTTTAAAAACAAAATAAGATGAAGTCTAACAGAGTCAAACATTAAATATGAGCATGCAACTTCTGAAAATCTAGAACACAATGGGATTTTCTAGTTTGTATCTGAGCTAAAGCTGAATAAAATTAGCAGGTCATGGTTACATGGCATCATATTTAAATCACAGTAATTTACTTAACAACCACATACACAACTGACAAATTGATGTCTTAAGTCAGGTGCAGTCACATGACATTACACTTTACAAATGCATCACTCGGCAGTGGAATTGCTGATTCCAATTATGGTTAGTGAGGACTACCTGTATAGCGTTGTAAGGAAAAACATTCGTTTTTAATAGGATCTGCAAAAATTACTAGAATAATTATGGTGCTTCTGGGAAGGAAGATTATGGATGTTCTCTGAAGAATGGAAAATATACGAGGTAAAGAGTAAGGAACCCTCACTCCTGCCATAGTTAGATTCTTTGATACAGTTGAGAATTATCATCTATATGACAATCTTTGTAAATTAATGATTGTTTTTCCAAGAAGTTCAAATGATCAGCTGAACTTCCCCATGAATTTTAATTTTTACTTCAATAATTCATACATAGGTATCAGAACATTTTAGGTGTTGTTGCATACATAAATAAAAGTATAAATAGGAAATTTCCCCTGCTACCAAAACATAATCTAGAATGGAATTAAAGGAAACCAGAGGCTAGAGAATGGAAAACTATCAGGACAGTACAAACTTTAGCAGTCATATAGGGAAGAAATCATTTTTTCACTATTGAGATGGGTAAATTAGCAACACATTTTACAGTTTTAAGCTTTCCTCACAAAAGGCGTCAAATTGGTGACAGAAGCAATACATGGGGTTCAGGTCAAACAGAAGAGAAACCAAGGAAGAAAAGTACTGGGCTGGATAGGGGCTCTTGGCTTGCCTCTAGTCAACTTGAGCTCCGGGATATGTTTGTTGCTGTACTTATGACACTTGAAATTTTTCAGGAAACAATATCAGAAAAGGCAAACCTATCAATGATGCTCTGTGAATTAAATAAGGACTCTTTCAACACCTCATTGTAAAAGAAAGGTTTGCATGTCTAAAGCGTGTGCCTCTGCCTAGAGAAACCATGCAGGTTCAAATTCAGAGGGAGTTGGTTACCTTTGACGTTGTACAGCAAACAGTGGAACTGAAAAAAAAATACACTATAGGCTAAGAGGAATTTGCAGGTAGGACAAATTGATCTATTGATTCTCATAGTTGAGCAAGAATTTGAACTCAGATGTGCCTTTTTAATCAGATCGACAAATCTGGCTACAGATTTTAGAAATTTTCAAATCTTACTTATAATGAGGGTTTTTTTAAGGTGGAGTCTCTTTGAATAATTTGAAATATTTTCTCCAGGTTTCTCACTTCATGTGCTGAATTTCCATTTGTAAGATGAATCTTCTGTGGACCTGTCTTCTATGTCTCATCTTGTTATGTCTGTTGTCTCTTCCTTTATTTTCCCAGCCTCTCCAACAATCTCTTTCGCCCTCTTTGTCTTGTCAGTAGTTTCCAGAGGCTTAAATTAGAATGCTAATTTAATGATTAGATCAACCCATGGTTAATTGTGAGACTAGCTCTGGGAAGGTTTGAAATTCAAGTTCAGCCATTCCACTTGTTGAGTGGTCAGTTGGGCTTACTCCATCCTTGTAAGACATTATTTGAGGGGGGAAACAAGGCAGAATATAAATTTAAGCATTGCTTTTTCAAATATGGAAAGGTTGAAGCCAAATGAGCTGGATTAATTGGCCCTGAATTAATAGAATCTGTAAATATAGCTCCATATTGGCTACCTCATATTACTCTCAAGAAGAAAAGCCCTGGGGCAATTCAAAGCAGTCGGAGCCAGGTTTTCAGGAAATCTGGAATGCTTGTAAATTAAGAAGTCTGGAATGTTTGCAAACCCTGTGCGTGCATATGCATGGTGTCATCTTAATATATTACCGAATATGGAGGTTACTTTGTTCATATTTATGTTCCAGTTTGGCAAATTCATTGTTGTCTAAAATCTTTTTATCCTCTTTCTTAAAAGCTAAAATAAATACCTTTTGAACACAAGAGTCCAGATATGATTTTTAAAAAGGGGGAAAAAAGAGTCCCGATATGATTTGACAATTACATAAAAATTTGCTGTACTTTCTACTTCTATCAGTTCACTTATGAGGGATGATATACAATGTGTATCTAATGTAATCTTTCTTTAAAATCGAATTAACTATCCTTTTGATATCCTAAAAATCCTTTTGAGTATTTTGCATTCCTGTAGGGTTGCCTGTCTGCCTGCCTGCTTCTGCTGGATAATCATTTTTCTTGTTTATCTCTAATCCTTTTAATATTTCCTTCCTGCCCTTGTGTTACTGTACAGTACTTCTATTGTTTGGTATCAATTTCAGTGACAGCTGTAGTTGACCTCCAAGTGGAAGAAAGGTGTTTTGTATTAGATGTTAACAATTTAAAAAGGATGTAAGATTTTAGAAAACATGAAACCATGTTTTCATCACAATATGATGCACAATTTAGTAACTATTAGAGCTGTGGAAATTCTTCAAAAGAGGTGCTTCAGAACAAAGGAGTGTAGAGGAAGCTTCTCTTTTGATTATTAAAGCAGCCATGCTTTTTTTCCCAGGCTGGTGCAGTTTTGCAAATTGCTCCCAGCTGTCACAGTATATGCACAGCCCCTTTGCTTTTAAGAAACGCATTCCATTCCAAAGCACTTTCTCCAAAGGATTTAGCACAGCCCTGATAAATATTGCCTGTTATTACAGGTAATCCTTGATACATGACCACTCATTTAAACCATTCAATTCAAAGTCACAATGGCCCTGGAAAAAAGTACTTTACAACCTGTACTCGCATGCAAGGCCCTTGCCCCACCCACCACCAGACAGTTCTGTAATCACAATTCAGGCACTCATATTTATGACCATTTGCAGTATTCTGCGCTCATATGATAGCAATTTGTGACATTTTTTGCTGGTTTCTGGCAAAATTAAAAAAAAATCCATTTGGAGAAACTGGATTCGCTTTTCAACCATGGTAAAAATAGTCAAAATCAGATCAGTCATGTGATTACTCTCTTTACAACCTCCCTGATTATAAGAGAAATTCTAGTCCCAATTGGGGTTGTAAATCAAGGACTACTTGTATGCATATTTAAAATATGCATATAAAATGCTGTGAATGCTATACAGTGCTTTAATAAATATTTTATTTCATAAACACTATGATAAAACAAAAGTGTTCCAGGTAATAAAAAGTAATATGAAATCCTTGAACATCTATCATATTGGCAATTCTAGCACGTTGTACATTAACTAGCGTGTCAAGCTTGGTCAAAGGTTTAGATTTCAGAGCTAGGGTAAGCAAATTATATTTTACTGTAAACATAACTTGAATTAGTAAATGTTAAGTTCCATTATACCTTTTCTAAAATATTTGATATATAACCTTCCAATCATTTTGTTGGAGATACACTCATTGTTAATTTTTTCCCAATAATCTTTATTGACAGAAATTGTCCAATGTGATAAATTGTTGGGATTTGTAATTTTTATTTTTATTTATTTTTTTTTATTGAAAAAGTTTTACAATACAATTTTTTTAAAAACCCTTCCCCTTCCCACACCCCAACCACCACCCCCTCCCTTTCCCCCCCTATCCCTCCCCCTTCCCCCTGCTGACTTCCGCTATTAAACAAACATATATAACAATCAATATTTAACAACTTTTTAGGTGAGATCCAAATAGAAAACATAACCTTATTTTATAACCACTTATAACCATAAGTAAAAAAAAAAAAAGAATTTTTAATCTAAACTTATAACATCTATTTCCCCCCTAACCCAATATAAAACCACATAAATCATTTATAAAAAACTCTTAACATGCTAACAAATATAAATATAACAATTATCTAAAAAAAAAACTAGTAAAATAATTTTGAGCATCTTAAATTTTAAATTAAAATATCATATAAATGTTATAAATGTGTAACATTAACTATAATTCCCAATATTCCATCTTAATAATATTTTTAAACCAAACATATATAACAATCAGTATCAAACAAAATAAGAAGAAAAACATTGGGCAAAATTACAAATTTGACCTTAAATAGTTAAAAAGTCAGCTAAACTTATAACATCATAAAATATAATAAACAGTACATAATTAATAAAGATTATTATAAATCAAATGCTAATGGAAGCTTCTTACTTTGATATTTCTTCTTCACGTATTCTACCCATTTCTTCCATTCCTTAGCAAAAACTTCATGGGTCCTATCTTTTAAGTATGCAGAAATCTTAGCCATTTCTGCAAAATTAGACATCTTCAATATCCATTCCTCTATAGTAGGTACACTATCCTTCTTCCAATATTGACCAATCAGTAATCTAGCTGCAGTAATCATGTATAAAATTAATCTAGTTTCAGTTAATGAACAACCCTTAACTATTCCCAACAAAAAAAACTGAGGAGAAAATTCAAGCTTCTTCTTCAAAATGTTCTGCATTACCCACCAAAGTTTAATCCAAAATGCTTTCAACTTTCTGCACGTCCACCAAATATGGAAATATGTTGCATCCAAACAATCACACCTCCAACATTTAGGTTGAACATTTGGATACATACATGATAACTTTTTAGGATCTAAATGCCATCTATAAAACATCTTGTAAAAATTTTCCCTCAAGTTCTGTGCTTGTGTAAATTTAACATTCTGGACCCAAATCTTTTCCCATGTTTCCAACATGTAATTTTTATTTTTCATTGCTCATTCCAGACCAGTTGGATTCTTTGTGCATATTAACTAGCTCTTAATTTCCAGATACGAATAAACATTTGTTGTTGTTTTTCTTTTTTTGTACTATGCAAAATAAGGAAATCCTCAAAAGTTAGGGGAGAAGAAAATATGAAAAATGGTAATCCAGATAGAGCAGCCCTATGGGCTATATATTGCTCTCAGGCTGAAAAGTATTTTTTTTTTAATTATGTTTTCCTCCCTTCTTTTTTCTGTCCATGGATATTTTAGCTTAACTTTCCTGTCCCAATTTTCATTTCATTTGTATTATATCTTCATCTTGTCTTGTTCCTTGAGACTGTTTCTGAAAGACCAGCACTGGATTAAGCATTTCTGGTCATTATTTCAGTTCTTTTTTGTCCTGTTTGTTGTTTGGTTGGTTTTTACTTTCATGGTAATACTGGGTTTTTCTTTATTTTTATTATTTTATTCTTTCAATGAAGGCAGCTCATACCATATTAACAAAAAGGTCAGCAAATCATGGACTATTTTTTGCTCCTTGAGGATATCTTAGAACAGTGATGGTGAACCTTTTTGGCACCAAGTGCCCAAACTGGAACACACATGTATGTGTGTGCATGTGCGCATGCCGGAAACCCGAAGACCAGCTGGCCGGCACGTGCATGCCTAGTTTTTGGGCATTTTTCAGGCCATTTTCAGGGCGCTTTTCAGGTTGTTTTTCAGACTGCTTTTGGCCTGAAAAACTGCCCCAAAACACCCTGAAAAGCTGCCTGTTTTGGGGGCATTTTTCAGGCCATTTTCTGGCACTCTGGCACCCACAAACACCAGCTGGCCGGTGAGCAGCTGACAACAGAACGTGTGCCCACAGAGAGGGTGCTTTGTGCCCCCTCTGGCACACATCCATAGGTTCACCATCACGGCCTTAGAACCTCCATATCATTAACAGTAAAAATAACTGAAAATGCAGTGAAGATAGTTTAAAGAAATCTAGACATGATGGAGAAGGAGGTGATGATTTCTTTCTGCAAGATTAGAAGCAATTTATAAGAGCTATAATAATCTCCAAATTGCAGGCAGGAGAGTAGCATTTGTGAGAGACAAGTGGAAAGAGAAAGATTCTTAAGGCAGCTCTTACATGCCTACAAAACTATAAGGAGCAGGGCAAAGAGACCTTTGAAACATGGGATAGGTAGGACGAAGATACAGTGGTTGCCTGCCATACAAACATAGGACTAACCAGTTCAGTAGCTTTAAAGATTTTATCTAGCCACCCCGTGTCATATATCTGAGAGATTTATGCAAAGTTCAAAACTAGTTAAGCCTTGTAAAGTAGGAGGTTGCAGATTTACAGCCATGTCCTCGTTCAGGTAGCCTGATAACATGGAAACCTATAAAATACAGTGAGACTTGAACACTTTTAACAAACAAAGAAAAATAATTAGCTAAATCGGATGGGGGAAAAATCAGGACAATATGTAATCCGCGGATTTTTTACAGTCTTTATATTTCACTCTAGTCTATTTCCTTCCTAAGGTAGCACTTAACACTAATGCAGGGTGAAAATAGGGAACAAAATCATAATCAGACTACCCTTCATAAGAAGTTATAGTTAAGTCATTAAACAATAACAAGTAAACAGATCCTTATAACATTTCCAATTAAACGTTGTTAAAGAATGTTTGTAATTGTGAAATTGTTGCTGCATTAAATAAACATTTTGAGATTGTCATGCAAAATTAATTGGAAATAATTACCCTCAGAATGCATGAACACTTCACTAAAATCCTAAGCATTATGCCCCATTAGAACGTTGCAGGATTTTTCCAGCCAATGCAGGATTTTTTCCAGACTAATGTTTACTAAATCTTTGCTCAGATACCCATAAGCTGCAGATGGTGGCAGTAGAAGGAAGGGTAGGACAGAAAGTTATTTCTCAACCAATAACTGATGTTTGGCTCTGTGGTCAGAATTTTGACTTACGCTCAAGTCTTTGCCTCTCCATTTGTCTTGACTGCATCTGAAATAATTTTAATGGTTCAGCACTGCATAACTGAAATAAGCAAGGATAGACTGCCCCACTAATTACTCCTAACTATTCTACAAGGAGGCATTGATACATTTTAATATTGTTTATACAGTAATGGGTTTATTAATGTATTGTTATTTTAAAAGATTAAATATTGTAATCATTTTACTTTTTCAAAATTTAAAATGACTAGGATTCACCTCCTCCCCAATTCCAAAGGAAGGTCCAGCTCTTCCTTCCAGCCCTTGTTAGATTTTGTTCTATCAAGGATGACAGTGGTAGACATTGCATGAGTGGGCTTAAGCTAGTGAAACATTGAGTGGGGAGAGTAGGTTTTAAAAAAGAGAATAGCTGCATCTTTATGTGAATTGACAAAAATGAAAACAGAAAAGGAAGATAATGCAAGATAAACTTATTTGAAGTTTCTGAGAATTATGAAGGAGTGTGCTGCAAGCTGTGATAACATCCAGTGCTGCTAATTATATGAGCATTATTTGCATACCTTTTTACAAAATATGTTTTATTAACAACAGCCACTATGCAAAAGAAAAGCTTTTGTTTGGAAGTAGATTTTAAAACACTGCATACTTTGTATGGAAAAGGGGAAATTGCAGTTATTAACTACTCCTAATACTATATGTGGCCTATATTAAATGTCAGCAGAGGGGTCTTCTGGATTCTTGCAGTCAGATGTAATAAGCTGCTGTTTATTGATTATTCTTGATCACAGAATGCCCTGAGAGGGCAATAGATAGATGATAGACAGACAGACAATGTAAGCCATTTTGTATCAATGGGAGAAATGTTAGAACAAGATCTGAATCAAACTAAAGAGACTATTCAACTGTTATACTGCCCTGGCTTATTTCACTAACTATTTGTCCTTGCTGTGAACCTTTGATTTTTCAAATCCTGTGAATGTGAAATGGTAGTAGGGAAATTTCTCATGACTAAATCTGTGGATACCTCTTTATGTTAATCCAAGGCTACTGTAACAGAAAGTGGTTATTTACTCCTAATCGGCTTTAAGTATTTTGTTTTAAGATGGAGAGTGCAATGTGAAACAAAGGAAAATTAATAACTTCCCAAAAGGGGGGAATTAAAATTTTAACAACTTTTATGCTCAAATAAGCAGCATAATTTCTTTCATTCTGCTGCCATTGCTCAAACCCATTTAACCCGTTAACTTAAAATGATTATATGATCTTGTGGAATGCGACAAAAAGTTATTGAATCTGTTTGCATATGAAAAATTGCATTATCTACTTGATTTTAACAGGTTATTTAGCCTGCCTCAGTTTTTATTGCTGGTTTTGTTAGTATTTTGGAGACAGTTTGGTCTGATGGTTAAGGAACCAAGCTAGAAAGCAGTGAGTTCTACTCCTGCCTTACCATGAAAGCTAGTTGGGTGACTTTAGGCCAATCACTCTTTCTTAGCCAATACATCTCACAGCATGTTGTGAGGAAAATAGGAGGAGGAACTTGTGTTGGATACGTTTGCTGCTTTGAGTTTATTTCTAAAAATAAAGACCAGATACAAATAAATAATAAAACATAAATAAATATTTTGTATTATTGTTTGAAATAGTAGCTGTTTTATGAACTTCTGCTAAAATGAAAAGTAGTATTCCTTAAAATAATAACTAAAGAACAAATTTAATCTCTTCCATTGGCTGAGATGCACATTGCGGAAAAACCTGACTCACTTCACAGTAAGACTTGTGCCAACACTCTTTGAAAGGAGCCCCACGTATAGTAAATGGTTGCAATTCAAATAACTCTCACCTATAATCCACCTGGGAAATTATTTTTTCTTCAAAAAGATGTTCAGGAATAATGTAGTCTACACTAAGAAATAGACAAATAGTCCAAATATGTGCAGACATGGGTAGGCTTCTGTCCCTAAGGCAACCAAACATTTTTAGTGTTCTGTGTGATCATTGTCTCTGTAAGGACTACAAGTGATTATTTTGGTTCATGAATTTTTGGTTCAGGATATCTATTGTAAGAAAAAGATCAAGCAAGCAAGCATGCATCTTTAAGGAAAATATGCACACCTCATTTTCATCGGTATTATGTTTATTAGAAATATCCCTTGTAAAACCACCTCCTTTATGAATTTCCCTGTTCTTCAAGAACCACTACTGCAGTGTAAGCTGGCTGGGTAGGTGGCATTGTTAAAAAAAAGAACTTTAAAATATGTGTGCATAGCTTTTCAACACTGCGAAGCTTCAGATATCAGGTAATGTCTTCCTGACGTGCTCTTACTGTCTTGCTTTCAGAAGAAAAACCAGACTGCTCCAAAGCCCGTTGTGAAGTGCAGTTTTCTCCACGCTGCCCAGAGGACTCAATTCTGATTGAAGGCTATGCTCCCCCTGGAGAATGCTGCCCTCTTCCAAGCCGCTGTGTCTGCAATCCTGCAGGATGTTTGAGGAAGGTCTGTCAACCCGGCTATTTGAATATATTGGTTTCCAAAGCATCAGGAAAGCCAGGGGAATGCTGTGATTTCTATGAATGTAAACCAGGTAAGGTGTACTCTACTTTTCTGTCCTGTCCTGGTCAGTTTTGTCAAAGCTTATATATAATTTAATAGGTGTCTGTTCCCACAACTGAAACAAAAGACTCCTAGGCCAACATTTCCATATAACATTGTTGCTTAAAACACAAAAACTCTAATAATAAAGTTCCTATCAATAAAATGAGGCAAATACTTCAAATATGGCTGGCCTGAACTGTGTCAGTTTGACAATGTCAGAATTGTTCAGTCTTTGAAAAGATCATCAAAAAGATTGGGGGGGGGGGGAGAACCATATTGGAAGATCAGATGAGGTAGCAAACTATTCACCTGTGTGGTGGCATGTAAATTCATGAGGTAGTCAGATGGTCTTTGTATCTTTTGCTGGTTCGAAAAAAGAGACAGTCTGCAGTGAATATGGGGTGTGCGGGGGGCTGCATGCATAGAGGTGGGGCACATGCAGGGTAATTGGCTTTGAAATCATTTTTAAAGCAATCTGCATTGATGAATTAGTCAAACTGACAAAAAGGATCCAGCTACCTATTTTAGTTTTGTGTTAAGGTTACAGAGGGATTCTCAATGCTCTTGCTAAATGATGAAGGCCCAGAAAAACTGATGAGAGGACTTTGTTCTACACAGTGTAATGACTTTATTATTTTATCACCCTTATCTGTATAATAGAAAATACAGTCTGAAAATTTTATATGGCTAGATTATGATAATATTTATAGTCTGAGAAGTATTCTTAACTGTTTGAAAATATAGGTGTAATCTCAGTTGCTTACATTCTGGCCCTTTAACTAAATAAAATATAATCATTGAAATTAAATATTTTGGAAACTCAAAAAAAAAACTTAGAAAAAGTGAGTCACCATGATGTAACAGTAACAGAATTGGAAGGGACCTTGGAGGTCATCTAGTCCAACCCCCTGCTCACGCAGGAGACCTATACTAGGGTCTTGCCGAACTTTCTGATCAACAAGCTCAACATCTTAGCCACTGAGCCAGTTAACATTACAAGTTATTATTGAGGAAAATCAAGTCCACATCAGCCACAGGGGCTCATTAGGTGACTGGCTCAGTCACTGTGATGGAATGTAGTGAAGAGGTGGATTCGCAGGAAGGAAGGGGTATATTCTAGAGAAGCAAAAGGCAACTCAGTCTAGTTGGTACATGTGAGAAAAGGAAGGTAAAGACAGCCCCTCCCTAATAGTTGTGGAATATATGGTAGATTCAGATAGTAGAGCACTCAGTTTTGCAAGATTTTGTCTATAGATAGGAAACAGTTAAAGAATTCCATTTGGAAGAATCTCCACATGTCATTTTTGGTTTGAGGTCTGACAATTTTTTTTATTTTTTTTTTAATTTGATTTTATATGCCGCCCTTCTCCGGAGACTCAGGGCAGCTTACAATGCATTAAGCAATAGCCTTCATACTTTTGTATATATATACAAAGTCAGCTTATTGCCCCCACAAACTCCTCAATTTAATTACCTTAGAAAGGATGGAAGGCTGAGTCAACCTTGAGCCTGGTGAGATTCGAACTTACAGTAATTGCAGACAGCTGGTATTAATTACGATGCTTTTAGTCTGCTGAGCTACCAGGCTCTACAATCACTCTCTTTTGGTTCAACCTATTCCACGGAGTTTTCGTTGTGGGAACAATAGGAAGGGGGAGTGCAGTGAGTGCCACCTTGAACTCCTATACATAAGGCAGGATATAAATTTAACAAATTAGGATCAGTGGAAGTATGATCTCAAGGAGATAATGTTTTAGAGCCGTGATGGTGAAT
Organism: Masticophis lateralis; assembly: GCA_030761175.1. Taxonomy (NCBI): domain Eukaryota; kingdom Metazoa; phylum Chordata; class Lepidosauria; order Squamata; family Colubridae; genus Masticophis; species Masticophis lateralis. The sequence goes on along the minus strand of JAUDYJ010000001.1, from coordinate 65,776,019 downwards.
CTATGGCATGCGTGCCAGAGGTGGCATGCAGCACCCTCCCTGATGGCACATGAGCTATCACCCCAGTTCAGCTCCGCTGTGCATGCGCCTCCCTCTGGCCATCTCATCTTTGGGTCTCTTGTCCCACATATGCAGAGGGCATGGGGGCTGAATGCATAGAGGTGGGGCACATGCAGGAGATGCATTCGCATGCATGGAGGGTGGGGGGCATGTGGGGAGCACTCATGCATATGTGGGGGAGGGGCACATGCAGGGGACCACATGCATTGCATTTGGGGGGTTCGGCGCATGCCTGCATTCGCACGCCCACACGCTTTCGGCACTCGGTCTGGAAAAGGCTAGCCATCATTGTTCTAGAGGGTAGGCACCATGATAACTCTTCCTGACACTCCCTCACACTCCTTTGCATGCCTCTCCTACCAGATCTAATAGGAAAGAAAGATACCATCGAGATGGTTCCATAAGTAACCCATAAGTTTCAAGGCTTTGAAGGTAACTACCTGCATTTTGAAAGAATACTGCTAGCCAGTGCAACTCACAAAACATATATGTATGTATGTATGTATGTATGTATGTATGTATGTATGTATTTGTTTTATTGTTCTATTTTACTGTTGTTTTGTTTAAACTATATATATTCCTTATTTGTTTTATTGTTCTATTTTACTGTTGTTTTGTTTAAACTACCTTTTACTTTAGGTTGTGAGCACCCTAAAGTAGCCCCGTAGTGAAATAGGCTGGAAATAAAATTGATGATGATGAGAAATCCAGTCTGAACATCTGGCTGATTATATGATGAACCATAATAATAACATATGCCAAATGACCAATGCCCATTACTGTCTGTGCTACTGCACTTCACGTCAGCTGAAATTTCCAAGTACTCTTCAAAGGCAGCCCGATGTAGACTATTACAGTAGTCCAGTCGAGAAGTGACTAAGGCATGAGTGATTGTGAGCGTCACAGTCCAGGAACAGGTGCAATTGGCACACAACACAAAGCTGTCTAAAACTCTCTGGCTATAGCAGGGTTGGGTTCTACTTATTTATTTATTTTATTTATTTATTTAAATTTATATACCGCCCTTCTCCTAGTGGACTCAGGGCGGTGTACAGCCAAGAATAAAAAACACTCCAATACAAAATTTAAAATATTAATAAAAGAATTAAATAATTTTGGCCCAATAAATTTAAAAACCCAATAGGCAATTAAAATTTAAAACCCATAAAACTTTAAGCTTAAAAAAAAGAGGGGGGGGGTTACGCCAGCCCAGCTTGACGAAATAAAAAAGTTTACTTACCTTTACTACCGGTTTGCATTATGCCCTCGCGCCATGTGCAGATCACTTCTGATGATGCCCGGGTCAGTGGGCAGAGCCTCCCGCCAATTTTACTACCGGTTCTATAGAATTATATATGTACTGTTCAGCCGGTCCGAACTGGGGACAACCCACCTCGGGGCTATAGCTACCATTTTTTGTATGAACAGAAGAGGAGTCCTGGTGGAGCTCTTCAAATTGTTCTTTCTGGGGCAGTGCAACCCTATCACAGGTTCTATCTGGGGCAGTGCAACCCCATCCAGATCAAAAGATGGAAAGTTCTCCCCTCACCAGCCTTGAACAGTACGTATATAACTCCAGGATTTTGCTAGGTATATATTTTATGTTGCTTGGAATTCAGAATCAGAGTATTAGTACTAGTGCTCATAATGGGCACAATCATATTCCGTCACATGATGAGAATGTATTTATGAAAATCTACATGTGAATAGATCCAGGAAAATATTGAGTATGCTGGTATAAATCTAGACACCTACACACCCTTCACTTAATTGTCTTACATCCACCTACATATACATCATTCTATTCTTTATGAGATAAGGGTAGCAAATCATAGAAAAAAACAGTAACCAAATGAAATTAAGCACATGATATCAAAAGGAAACCTAGATTTTCAGCTTATATCTGCATCATTCAATGTATCTCTTTTTATCTTTGTATCGTTGCTAATCATATTTGCTTATATCAAGTTCATACATTATGCCATGTGTTGCTTTTTCTTCTTTAAACTTCTTAACTCTGTTTTTGAAAAACTCAACTTCATCTCAACATAAATTTTTCAGTTTTCCAATTAGTCTTGATGCATTTACTCTTCTTTCATATATTTGATATGCGGTTGAATCATCATTCTTTCTCTTTGTAAACATGTTTATTTTGTACTGTCCATTTTGTTTTGTGTCCTGTCCACTATCAGTCATCATGCATTTGTTTGTGACCCATTGTTTTACTACACATTTCTTTCCATTTCATACAATTTACTTTTAGGTTTTTTTCCCTACCTAGCTCTTGTTTTCATATAACAAGAAAGAAGAAGCATGTTCCCATTTTTAGCAGCACTCATTCCTTGCAGCAGATCCCTTAACATCCAATGCAGTATTGTTCCACCAGCATTTGTACATCTTAAAATTTCTCTATCTGTATTGCTATTAGTAAATGTTCTATCAAGTTGCACAAATTCATTTACTTTGTCTGATTTTTTCCCCATTTATATAATATTTCCAGTTGTTAACTCTGTTCCCTTTTCAAAGCACCTTCATCTTTTATTCATTAACTTTCATATTCATTCAACCTTTCTAATGCTTTCTGCAAATTGTTAAGCTTGTCAGCCAACAATACAGTATCATCTGCATTCAAATGTATAGGCACATTCATGGTCCCAACTAGCACTTCTCTAATGTCATCCCAGGTTTTTCCTTTATCCATAAATAGATTTAACAGTGAAAGGAAACATCTCATATCCTTAATCTTTTCCCTGCTCACTGAACTATTTCATTTATTCTCACAAATTCTTTATTTTCATTATATAGTGCTTTTAATATATTCAGCAACAAGGCATAATATTTGTGCAAAACATCCCATTATTCTAGCCTATTAACTTCATCATATTAACTTCCCAAAACAAATGTACAATAAGCTTCCTTTCCCACATTCATACATTTTTCAGTGACCCACTAAATCTAGTCTGCACATCCCTTGCCTGATATAAAGCTTCTCTGCACTTCCCAAATTTTGCTCATTACCTATTATATATTTTTAATTACAATTCTGTTGGACATGTTCCCAAGGAAGCTTAGCAAACTTGTGTAGATCTTCCAGCACAGATAATAGGAACCCAAAACCATGCATCATTTAGCACCTGCAGTACAACAAATATGGTTGACATAAATGACTGATTTTTAGGGATGCATGGGTTGGCTCTGATCTGATACAAATTATCAGTCCAATTCAGATTATTGACCTGACATAATTCAACTATGCAGATCTATTCAAAGGCAGTTAATTTGAAAATAATTGAGTTTGGCAATTCAGTTGTATTAGCCATGAATAAAAAAAACTAACTAAAACTTCTCGCCCTACTCTTTACATTTATAATAATTCAGCAACTGATTTTAAAATATTATGTGTATCACTTAATGTTTATACAGTGATGTAATTGATTAAAATCTCATCAGGTTGTTGTCATCTTTTAGCAAATATATGGATAGATTTTCTGCACTTGGACTTTTAGGTCTCTTAATGATGCAGTCATTGGTGTCCTAATAGAATTTATCCAACATACTGCTTGCTATCCTTTTCTTCTTTTTAACTGTTCCAAGCCTTATGGACTTCAAGGGAAATATGTCTCCACACAATGGGTCCAGAATAATATAGATGAAGCTATATAATATTTAAATACTTTGAGCGGGAACTCTGGCTTGATTTGTTCAACAATGTATTTGTTTATTTTCCTGGTTATATGTGATATTACTAAAAGTCTTCTCCAGCAGCAGAGTTCAAATGACATATCAGTAAACGAAATAGTTGTACTTTATCATTATGCTTCCTAAAAAGATATTATTTCATTCTTTTCCTTACCTTAATTGGTTCCCACCAGTGTTCAGTGTGGACTGTAGTACAGTGGAATGCCCTCCGGTCCAACAAGTTGCCTGTCCTTTGGATAGCTATGAAACTCAAGTCAGGCTGACAGCTGATGGATGCTGCACTCTTCCCACAAGGTTTGTTATATCTGATGTCATAGTGTCACAGTCAAGATATACTGGGGCTAAACTTGTGACAGAAAAAGTCAAGTATATATAATCAGTAAATACTGAAGTTACTACGTTAGCTAATGTTATTTAATAAAGAATATTGGGTTTAAAATGGAAGATTTTCTAGACTGAATAATCATTCTGTGAAGTGTTAATGACTGTCAGCTCTGGAATAGCTTCCTTTCAGTCCTGGGTTTTGAGGAAAATTTATTTTGAAAAACCAAAAATACATTTAATATGATTTACTTTAATATGATTATTTATTTATTTATTTATTTATTTATTTATTTATTTATTTATTTATTGTGGCATGTATAAATAGACTTTATGGTGTCAAGTTTGATACTTCAGGTTACCCTAAAATCTTTGAAGTATTCTGTTGGGTTATCTTAGTACCAAGATTTATTTGCAGCAAATCCTATATGTCAAGGAACTTATATGGTTTTTTTAGATTAACAGTTGTAAGATATAATGTGATGTATTATATTACTCAAATATAGCATTTCACTTTAAAAAGAGTGTGCTCTTTGTGTGACAGATTATTCAGGCACCACTTTAACCATTTGTGGGGGGGGAAAGATAACCAGGAATTTTGAAACTGTCTAGAAACTGATCTCTGAAATGTATGGTTGTCCCAATATTCTTCCTGACTTTAGCCCTGTTATAGACTCGTAGAGTATTCTTAAGTGAGCTTTGCTAGTACATTTTCTGTAGGGGAAAAAAATGTAAGACTGGCTTCTACTGTACAATAATCCTCTACTGTCTTTGTAGTCAAGATGAAGACTTTGTCAGCACGTACCTGTGCATATTTAAAGAATAAAGTATTAACTTTATTCTTTAAATAAAGTTTAAAGTTCTAAGAGTTCTGAGTTCATCACAATTTATTAGCCTTGTTTCTTTCATCTAAATGTTTTTAAAACTTCAACCTGGGTTCATCATTGAGAAAAAGGTTTGCAAAAATTATTAAGTAATGCAAAGTCATATAAAATAAGGTGTATTTCACCTTGGTGAGTTTCTTTTAAAAAAACATCTGATTTATTTAACATCTGATAATCTGCCTTTATTTCAAAATTCAGTAATTTATGCAGTTGCTTCTATTTAGCAATAGCAATAGCACTTAGACTTATATATCGCTTCACAAAGCTTTACAGCCCTCTCTAAGCGGTTTATGGAGTCAACATATTGCTCCCATTAATCTGGGACCTCATTTTGTCGACTTGGAAGGATGGAATGCTGAGTCAACTTTGAGCCAGTGCGAATTGAATTGCTGGCAGAATTAGCCTGCAATACTGCATTCTAACCACTGTATCACAACAGCTCATTAAGATTTGTAATATCTTAAGTTATTTTCAATATATAACATATATTAATAGCAGTTATTATCATACAGTTTGATGTTATTTTAGGAGAGCTGCTTTTGTACACGTCCAAAAAAAGAAAAAATTGCATCTTTCTGATGATAATTCAGTACCCTCTCTATTAATATTTTTATTTCCTCCAGTGTTGTCTATATGTATCAGGTAATGGTAATATTCTAAAGACTGGAATTAGATATCTGCTTGAAGGATAGCTTAATTAATCATTCCATGAATTTCATAAATCTAGTTGTGTTCTTTTTCTGTAAACTTTTAAATAACATGAAAAGAGCATTAAAAATCTGATATGAAATGTGGATAAAAAGTGCTAGATCATTTATCATACTTTTTGAAGTAACGTATTTCATTAGATCAGTATAAATAGACTTGCTCTTGATGGCATATTTCAGCCCCACTAAAGAAAACCTTGTATAGTAAGCTATACTTTAGGATCAGCTTTAGCTTGAATAATTCTAATTTAAGTTGCTGTCTTTTGTTTCCCAAAACAATGACTCCAGAAATGTCTGGAGATGGGACAATTAATTATTACTATGTTTCTATTTTTGTCTACAGCAGAGGTCTTCAAACTTGGCAGGTTTAAGATTTGTAGATGTAAACTCCCAGAATTCTCCAGCCAGGTATGCTGAAGTCCACAAATCTTAAATCTGCCAAGTTTGAAGACCTCTGATCTACAATGTTATTGTTCAGTTAACCATAGAACATGTTATATCTGTTCCTACCTATGGTTTATTTAATCTAAACTGTATTATTGATACATTTTCTCACTTTCTCAGTATCTAAACATTGAGATTTTGCTGGAAAAATTGTTGTTCACTTGATTATTTCATTAGTTACTGCTGTGATTCTCATTGTTCCCACAGCAGTTATAATCAAGATTCCATTTTACAAAAGAAATTCTGAGTTTATTATTATTGAAGAAAGAGTTCAGTCAATGCCTTCAAAGAGCCAGTGAAACACAATAATAGTCAAAAATAATAATGAATAATACTGAAAAATATAGAGGCTGATTGGCCATTCCTCTCTATTTTTAAGGTTTCCAGAAGTTTAATATCACTGTTTCAAAAATACATTTGTTTAATCTCAGCTAACAATGTTGGTAGGACTTTTATATGATAAAAGTTGAGCTAGAATGTCTAAAAACAAAGTTTTGATGATGTTGTAGAACTTTATAAGACACCCATATTTTTCGGACTATAAGATGCACCGGAGTATAAGACGTGCCTTAGTTTTTGCGAAGGAAAATAAGAAAAAAGCTGATTGGTGGGTGGATGGCCTCCCAGAATACCTCCAATCAGCTGTTCTCAGAGGTGAACTTTAGCAACAGATTCCTTGGTTGTGAGCTCTGCACCTTTTTTTTCAGCCTCTGAAACCTCCCTTTAAGAGGCTTTTTTCAGCTTCTGAAACCTCCGTTTCAGAGGCTGGGTGGGGCTACATTCAGTGTATAAGATGCACCCAAATTTTAACCCTCTTTTGGGGGGGGAGGTGTGTCTTATACTCTGAAAAATATGGTAACTTGAACACATTCTGCACAGTATTATTGTGGATGTTTTTAAATGGGAACATTGATAATCCATTTTTTGGCAAATAATGAAATTAGATCTTCCTTTTGGTCACAAAGGGAGCAAGCAGAAACCAATTGTAAGGAGGAAACAGGCTATCCCACCAGGTTGATATACTGTATGCCATGTAGTAAGGCTCATGAAATAGAGATTGGATTTTTATCTGTGCATAAGAAAATAACTAGAACTATTCTTGGTAGAAAACATAAAGAAAATCCTCCATACCATTATAATAGAATACTGTGGAGCACAGTGGTAACTGTGGGAGTTGGAAAAAGGAGAAGTCAGGTTGATAGCAACAGTATCTCAACACAAATCTTATCCTTTTCTATGTGTCTCACAATGTCACATGCTCCAAAGATGCAGAGTTTAATTCACAAAGCCATTTCAGTCATTCTAATGAAATTGCTAAGTTGCTGTGGATGTGCTAGCTGGACTTCAAGTATAAACACACTTTGTGCTGACAGAGCTCTAAATAGTATTGTATTTGTGACAATATTGTTATGAAATGCTGATTGATGAGATTCGAGGCAGGATACTGCATATTTAGCCATAATTGTGAGCATTATTGCATTGGATTAGGTTTGTCCTCAGCACAATCATTTTAACCCGCATTTCCTAATAGTTCTGGCCATTTAGAGATCTTTTTGACCAGAAAGATTTCAAGAATTTAAGTTAATCTTGCCCCATCATCAAATTTAAATTAATTACAAATTATTAGAATGGCAAATATGAATTTCCTTATTAAATATAGGAGGAAAAAGAGATTAATCCACTTCCACTGATAAATGGCCTCCCCCTATATTTAAAAAAAATGAATGGTCACTTTAATCCCCTCCTTTAGTTTTAGACAATATAAGTTTGTCTTTTTTATATTTGTTTACAGGATTTTTCATTATGCTAAATTAAAGCATTTGAAAAGGCATTTGTAAATATTTAAGTAAACACTGACATATGTTCTTTCTTTCTAATGCTACTTGGCTACCTGTAATCAGAGCTCTCGTCCTAAATATTTCTTATTAGTAGATTAAATCTTGACAGTTGAAGGTTAGTGGGGCAAAAAAGTATTTAGTCAGCCATCAATTGTGCAAGTTCTCCCACTTAAAAAGATGAGAGAGACCTGTAATTGACATCATAGGTAGACCTCAACTGTGAGAGACAAAATGAGAAAATAAATTCAGAAAATCACATTGTCTGATTTGGAAAGAATTTATTTGCAAATTATGGTGGAAAATAAGAAGTTGGTCACCTACAAACAAGCAAGATTTCTGGCTCTCACAGACCTGTGACTTCTTCTTTAAGAGGCTCCTTTGTCCTCCACTCATTATCTGTATTAATGGCACCTGTTTGAACTTGTTATCAGTATAAAAGACACCTGTCCACAACCTCAAACAGTGACACTCCAAACTCCACTATGGTGAAGACCAAAGAGCTGTCGAAGGACACCAGAAACAAAATTGTAGACCTGCACCAGGCTGGGAAGACTGAATCTGCAATAGGCAAGCAGCTTGGTGTGAAGAAATCAACTGTGGGAGCAATAATTAGAAAATGGAAGACATACAAGACCACTGATAATCTCCCTCGATCTGGGATTCCATGCAAGATCTCACCCTGTGGGGTCAAAATGATCACAAGAACGGTGAGCAAAAATCCCAGAACCACACGGGGGGCAACCTAGTGAATGACCTGCAGAGAGCTGGGACCAATGTAACAAAGGCTACCATCAGTAACACACTACACCGCCAGGGACTCAGATGCTGCAGTGCCAGACGTGTCCCCCTGCTTAAGCCAGTGCATGTCCGGGCCCATCTGAAGTTTGCTAGAGAGCATTTGGCAATCCTCTTCTGGATGATCCAGAAGAGGATTGAGAGAATGTCATATGGTGAGATGAAACCAAAGTAGAACTGTTTGGTAGAAACACAACTCGTCGTGTTTGGAGGAGAGAGAATGCTGAGTTGCATCCAAAGAACACCATACCTACTGTGAAGCATGGGGGTAGCAACATCATGCTTTGGGGCTGTTTGTCTGCAAAGGGACCAGGATGACTGATCCGTGTACAGGAAAGAATGAATGGGGCCATGTATCATGAGATTTTGAGTGCAAACTTCCTTCCATCATGGAAGATGAAGCATGGCTGGGTCTTTCAGCATGACAATGATCCCAAACACACCGCCCAGGCAACAAAGGAGTGGCTTCATAAGAAGCATTTCAAAGTCCTGGAGTGGCCTAGCCAGTCTCCAGATCTCAACCACATAGAAAACCTTTGGAGGGAGTTGAAAGTCCGTGTTGCCCAGCAACAGCCCCAAAACATCACTGCTCTAGAGGAGATCTGCATGGAGGAATGAGCCAACATACCAGCAACAGTGTGTGCCAACCTTGTGAAGACTTACAGAAAACATTTGACCTCTGTCATTGCCAACAAAGTATATATAACAAAGTATTGAGATGAACTTTTGATATTGACAAAATACTTATTTTCCACCATAATTTGCAAATAAATTCTTTCCAAATCAGACAATGTGATTGTCTGAATTTGTTTTTTCATTTTGTCTCTCATAGTTGAGGTCTACCTATGTTGTCAATTACAGGCCTTTCTCATCTTTTTAAGTGGGATAACTTGCACAATTGGTGGCTGACTAAATACTTTTTTGCTCCACTGTACAAATATCTTACGTTGAAAAAAATATCTAGGAGTATAAAACCTTTCAAATCTATGTAATTTCCCATGCTAAACAGTCTTAAGCAATTAAAAGTATAAGTGATAGAGAAATTTGATAGGTATGTTGATATGTATTTGGAAATAGATGGAGGCATAGATAACTAGATCACCTCTCTTACCTTATTATGCATTTCATGTCCTTTAAACCTAGAACCTGCTAGTGGTACTAAACCAACTGGTCAGCTTCAGCACAAGCTGATTGGCGGTTGGATCTGCCCAGTGGTGGGATTCAACCAGTTCGCACCATTTCGGCAGAACCAGTTGTTAAATTGCTGGCTGGCTCCTCCCCTCCCTGCCCAGCCCCTTCCAGAAGTCACCATGCACCCCGTTTTGGCTCCCAGGGGGCTGCAGGGCGGCCTATTAGGCCCAAAACAGGGCAGGGGGGAGGAATACACCCACAGCCCATTTTTGCTCCCGGGGGGTGCAGGAGGCCAAGTGCTGCCTGTCACACCCACCATGGCTACGCCTAGCCAGCCAGTCATTAGGGCAGAGAATCAGTTGTTAAATTATTTGAATCCCACCACTGGATCTGCCTCCCGGAATACTGCCTATCAGCTGTTCCAGGCTGTGGGGATCGCTACGTTGCCATCCATTTTTGTCCGCCGCGCACCCCATTTTCAGCCTGTTCCAGGTGGCAGGGATAGGCGGCAGGAATGGTCCAAAAATGGGGCTCATGGAGGCCAAAAATGGGGCATGTGGAGGTGGTGATAGGTGGCAGTGACAATGGGTAGTGGTGATCCCCACAGCCTGGAACAGTTGATAGGCGGTATTCCAGGAGGCAGATCCAACCGCCAATCAGCTGCTCGTGCTAAGTCAGGCTGTGCTGAAGCTGACCAGACTGTTTGCTGTTAGCTGTAAGGAGGCAAGTTGCTGGGACATAGAGGCCGAAGGATGGGAGCCGGCAGGTGGATGGGGCTTCAGCAATATTCGCTGTATAAGATGCACAAACATTTCTACCCACTTTTTTGGGGGGGAAATTGCGTCTTATATTCCGAAAAATAAGGTAATTGACAACATTAGTGACTTTTTAACACATTTAGACCTCCCCCAGCTACAATGGGATTTGGAACACCAGTCTTCAGATAAAAGTTGAACATTGTCCTTTGAACATTCTTTTTTTAAATTGTGGTGTGTTGATAACAGTCATGTTGTCTTTTTATTATGTAACAGAGGAAAACCATTTGGCTTTCACAATTTGCTTTTTTTCCGTTTGTTTTTTCCATCCCATGTGTTGCTTCACTTATTTATGGAGCTTTCAATGCTTCGGTTTCAGGTGCGAATGTCTCTCAGGTTTATGTGGTGTTCCAAAATGCGAGCCAGGCTTCATCCCCCAAATAGTGTCACGTGGAGACGGAACACCTGGCAAGTGCTGTGATGTCTTTGAATGTGTCAATGGTATGTTATGTTGACAGTGTATTTGGACTAAACATTTTGAGATACTAGTATATGAATAACATTGATATCTTCCTTACTGTGCAGCAGACAAGTAAAAAATTATGTTTAAAAATGTAATAGGTCCATTTTCCTCTCATAAAATTTATGTTGCAAATCTTTTGTACATAGGTTAAAAAGGTTAACCTTTTGTACATAGGTTAATTTGCATTACTGTATATTTATTTCTTTACTTCATATGAACTCATGGACTCATAGTTCACTTATAAACTCAAATAGTGTTTTCTGAGGAGCATGCGGTTGGAGTTTCGAAAAAGTATGCTGCCCATAGTTTCAGCTAAAAAAATAAGCCACAGGGAAGGGTGTGGGGAACAAAAAGTTTTAACTAAAATACTTGTGTTTTTGTGTTGTGACATGAGTCAGATCTTGCAACTACTGATACAGATCTTTTTGTGGAATTGTTTCCTGTACACTCTGGTTAAAGCTTCTGGAATGCTTCCTGAGGCAGGAGACATCACCTCTGTCTCTTTCTTAGGAAGAGATCATTTTAAAATATTAAGCAGTACTTCAGACAAGTTTTATCTTAGCAGATGTCAGTAATCACTTAATATGTATTTATCAAAGTGGCTAAAAAAATACAAATCTATCTTCAAACCACAAAGCACCAACTTGAAGAAAAATTGACATTGTTCAGCTTTAGCTAAAAGTTCCATGTAGTGCATTATACTCCAGTGTAGCTGAAGAGAGCAGAAATCAGAATTTGTTTTGTCTTTGTTTTTATACCTGTGTTTCTGTTTGTACATACATACTTATACGCACATATATGCAAATATATTTGGATGTACATGCCCACATACTTTCTGATTTGCCACTGATTAGAGAACAGCAATTCTGTTGCTAAGTGCCAAGTTGTTATGTGGAAAATCACATAATCACAACAGGCTTAAAGCCTCACTTTGTATTCAGTCATTAAGTGAAACATCACATGGCTGTAACTGGTGATTTTATTCCCACCTTCTCCATTTAACTGTTTTTGTCAGCAGTTGCAAAGCAAAGAAATAGTGGTCTTGTGACCACGGGACATTGTAGTGGTCATGAATGCAAAGATTAGTGTCAACTCTTTTTTTTTTTTACACCAGCATAACTTTGAATGGTTGCTGAATGAGGCAGTCGGTAAACAAGGACCATCTAAATAACCATTCTAAAATGGACATATCAGAAATGAAAACATATGCTTGTGAAGGCCTCCCAACATTCCCATTAAGTGCCTCTTGCTGTAGGGAAAATAATTTATTGTGAAATAAATTAAAATGATAATGTGAATAAGTAGAAATAGTGACATCACATTCTAATAGAATTTATTATCGGCAAAATGGAGTAACTATGCAAAATTACTATTAAGACTGAGAATGTTTTTGCAAATGCTCATCCTTTATGTCAGTATAGTATGGTGTAACCAAGTAAAATTGGATTTATGGTAATTTATCAGTAATCCTGGGCAAAGAAAATTATTCCAATATTAATGAAATTATAGAATCAGTTTGGTTTAGTAGTTAAGGTACCAGGCTAGAAACCACAAGACTGTGACTTGAAGGCACATCATCATGGTCATCATCAATGAAATTATAAACTGTACAAGTATTAATATTGAATATATTTAAATCCATAAAAGATATTGAGATTTTAAAAATAATTTAAACTCACTTCATCAGTTATAAATAACATTCATCAGATGCAAATAAAATTTATGAAAGCAATTAGTATGCAGATATAAATTTGATACGAAAGTTCTAGATTATAAACTGAAAAATCTTACATTTTCAAAAGCATTATGCTACTAATCCTTTTAAAAAAATTAGTTTATTGGAATATAACATACAAAGGAAAATTAAAATAGTGAGCAATTAGGGGAGGAGAAAGGGAAAATGAGAAATTGTGGAGTAGAAAGGGAAATAGAAAAAGAAACTGCTGGCTTCCAGTTCTTTTTAGCACAGTAGAAAATAATCACATTACAACATCAACTTTTTATTTTTATACAATAATATATGCTATAATCAAGGCTGTCTTGAGTATAAGACTTCAGAAGACAAGAAATTAAAGTATACTACACTGATTGTTTTTAAATTATACAATATTTAAAATATTCAAAGTGCTGAATAATTTTTCAAAGCACATAAGCATTAATATAACTATACCAAAAAGTAGATAGCGATAGATGAACTGATGCAGTGTCTTTTGTCTGACTCTTTTAAAGCTGCTCCAGAAGTATTTCTGTAATTTCTTGGTGTAATAATGATAGTAAAGAAAGGAATTATAGTCCAAGATTTTTCATTAATTAGCAGTAATTCCATTTAAGTAGTTGCAATATGATATTGGATTATAGAACAGATGTAATATCTGTAAATAGCAAGTTTATTTAAATTTATTTTCCTATTTTTTGCTGTAGCTAGTACTAATAGGAATGTTTTTTTTAAAAAATTGCAGTACTAATCTAAGCAGGAAAACTGATGGTATAACAAGCTCAAGCTGTGCATTTTCCATTGTCTTCTGATACTACTAAATACTTTATTCTTTTTTGATCATTCATTTATTTATAAAGTTTGTATAATATCAGAGTCTCTTACTGGATTACAGCCAGTATTTATGAAATGGTAAAAAATGGGTATTTTAATGCTGGGACCGCAGGCTACTGTTGTATGTATTCTTAGCTTTCTGTCTTTAAATTGTGGGAAACAATAGGTAGTATGTTACCATATTTTGACATTTTTCCTGCAACTATATTTGTATATCTTGTCCTTATGACCCTTCAAGAAAAAATTATTTGCACAATTGAGGATTTTATGCTGCATTTGATATGAAGGCAAGGTGTTCATGTTCACTTAGAAATTATGAGTCTAATAATGTTACAACTTGTAAGATCAGTTCCCAGTCGCATTGTATAAAAATATAAAAGTAGTAGTCATCATCCAAAGAGGACCGTGTTCTGCAAAGAAATCCTAAGAGCAAAAATACAATAAAAATAAATAAATTATAGTTAGCTGACTGTTCTTGAGATGCTCAAACCTGCTCAGTTTAAACCTTCAGTTTAACAGCTGAAGTCTTCAGGCCACTCTTGTGTATTTCCCCTATTCAGATTTAAATTCTGTCATCAAGCTAAATTTGGGGAAATAATGGCACAGATTTCCATTACCCCCACCTTTCATTATAGAACATAGAAGTAGGGAAGGTTAGTCAATTACACTGAATGTCTACTTCCAACTATTAACTATTAATGAAGAAGGCAAGGAATGTGGTACCTGTTGCATTTCTGTTTCCTGGCCAGTTGGAAATATTTTTGTTGTTAATGGTTGTTTGATTTAGGCTTGACAGGATATGCTATTGTAATATGCATACTGTACTTTATGGCTTACTCTGATGTGTAAATATGGCATGTGGTAGATTTTTCAATAAAATTTTCCCTTCCTGAAAAAGAAAAGTATATCAAAATTCATAGATTTATTAATTACTATTGATCACCCATCCCTTTACAAGCACTACAAGTGCCATAAAATCTTTTTTATATACAATGAAGCATGCTCTGAGAAAGAATTGGATATATCATATATTTAAATGGAAAATATCCCAGAATCTCTGAAACCAAAAACCCAGTTTAACAGAAGTACTGATTCTTGTCTGAATTAAGACCAGCTAATTTAATGTTGTGCAACATCTCCATGAAAAATATCTTTTCCCTGTTTGCTATTTTTAGAAGTGAAGCCAGCGTGTATATTTAATAGCGTGGAATATAATGATGGAGACATGTTCCGAATGGACACTTGCCGGTTTTGTCAATGCCAGGGTGGTGTATCTATTTGTTTCTCCGCACAATGTGGCGAGCTACACTGTGATAGATATTATGTACCAGAAGGAGAGTGCTGTCCAGTATGCGAAGGTAATTTGTTGTTGTTGTTGCTTGGCTTCAGGAATTGACAAATATATAATATTTTATAGCAATAGTTAAAAGGTGATATGAAAGAAAATTGACATTGGTCCAACTTAAATGAGTTTGGTTATTTATATATTTAATACATTTATATACAATTGTATATGCACTATTGTCATTATGCACAACTCTGATTAATAATGCAAGGCTAATTGTAATTTGATATAATCTCCATTGCTCACAAATACTTCCTATAAAAGCATATTTCTGTTATTTTCCTATGAAAATAGACTACATCACATTAGATGCTACTAATAATTAATTGTCATAGCATTCAGGTTTTTCCGACAGTTTTAAAGTACAGGTAGTTGTTAACCTACGCCCACAATTGAGTCCAATTGAGACATTTGTTGAGTGAAATTTGCCCCATGTTACGACCTTTCTTGCCCCAGTTGTTATGTGAATCACTGCAGTTAAGTTAGTGACACAGTTGTTAAGTGAATCTGGCTTCCTCATTGACTTTGCTTTGTCAGAAGATTGCAAAAGGTGATCACATGACTCTTGGAACTGAGTCATATATATGACTCAGTTCCAAGAGCCTGAATTTTGACATTGTGACTATGGAGATGCTGCAATGGTTGTAAATGTGAAAAACGGTCATAAGTTACTTATTTTCAGTGCCATTCTAATTTTGAATAGTCACTAAACGAACTGTTGTAAGTTGACAACTACCTGTATATAGCCTTGCAGTTGCATCAATAACAGTGTGGCCTTGCAGTATATAAATTCTGATCTTGACTTAATGAATTCTGAGAACGTCAACCCATTGTTATCAACATGGAATATTCATTAATCATTGTAGGTGAATTAAACTATTTAAGCTTTGTTTAATTGTAGGGCTTTTTGTTTGTTGGTTGGTTCTTTTGCTTTCAGATTCCATTTCGCCAATTAGCAACCCTGCAGGATGTTATGCTAATAGTCAAATTCAAGCACATGGTGACCGCTGGAGGGAAGATGATTGTACTTTCTGCCAGTGCATCAATGGAGAGTCCCATTGTGTGGCCACAGCCTGTGGACAAAGTTGCTTGAATCCTGTAAAGGTTCCAGGAGAATGTTGCCCAATGTGTGAAGGTCAGACATGAAAAAAATTAATTACCTATCTCTTTTGTGGGGAAGGATGGATAGCTTTGATTATAGTGTTCCTATTTTTAAAAACATAACAAAAGCCCTTTCCTTATCTAATAACAGAAAAACGTGTGCCATCAGCTTTAACTGCAATGAATAGAACTCATTTTGGAGCAGAGTAAGGTTTTGTATGACTGCATTAGACATTAGATAATACAGGCTGCTGCCGTATTATCTGCAAAACAAAGGGGGAGACATGACATTCTTTGAAAAATCTATACATCTGTAATTAATTTGAGCATTTGTTTGTGCCACTATATAGTCTTTTTTTCTCTCTCACTTGGTAGAGTTTCAGACCCACTTTAATTTTATTATTCAAACTTTTTTCACTTGGATCTACAGCTTCTATGGAATGGGTGATGATAATACATTGTCATGTGGTCAGTCAGATATGATCAGATATCAGCCTTACTGAGGGCTGTCCTCCTTCTGCCTTACTCATAGCGCTCAAGCTATGACTATATCTTCCGAAATCATTCAAACTTACAACAACCCTGATTGATTATGTCTGGTCCTCAGAATGTCAGCCATCTCAGTACCATCTGCAATCATGTGATCACAGTCTGGGTGCTTGGCAAAGTGTTCATACTTATGACTGGTTACCAAGTGGCTTGCAATCGCATAATCACCATTTATAACTTTCCCTGCCTTGTGTACCCTCTGTCAGACGCATGTCCTACACCAGAGGTCTTCAAACTTGGCAGCTTTAAGAGAATTCTGGGAGTTGAAGTCCACAAATCTTAAAGCTGCCAAGTTTGGGGACCCCTGCCCTATACCCTCCCCGATCTGCACAGTGCCATACATGTATTCCCCTGCACACTGTCCCTGACTGCCCTTGCACACCATCCCCAACCGTCCCCTAAGTACCTCCCTCCCTCCCCAATTACTTGCACATCTCTCCTACATCCCCTTAAGTCGTTCTCCATCCAGCAGCAACCACTTACCTGGGATTTTCAATTTCCCACTGGCTTCCCCACTGCCTTTGGTTGTGGGAAGTCAGCAGGAAATTGCGTCACCTAAACACCATGGGATTGTGTGTGTGTGTGTGTGTGTGTGTGTGTGTGTGTGTGTGTGTAATTCATATGCTGCCCATCTCAGTATCAACTCTGGACAATGGCAACCGGGCTTGCAGGGATTGTCATTATTAAGTGATATGGTTTTTACCAATTGAAATTCCTTTTCCAATTGCTGCTGTAAATCAAGGATTATCTGTAGTAGGTTTTTTGAATCTTAGATATAAGAGGTAAAGGCTAAATTGGCTTGTTTACAACATCATTGTAAAACTCTTAGGAAGTATCCACCAATCCTGAAAGTGAACATAAGACTTTTTCTAACTTATCCCCCACATTTTCCTTTTTTCAGGCTTCAGAAAATACATATTTCAGTTTTCAATACCATGCTTGAGTCTTAAAACAGAAATGCTGTACTGCAGCTATTTAGTGACCCAGTATGTGGAAGACTAGTGATAGATCATGAGTATTTTACATTTTTTTAACCTTAGAACTCCTTCCCTGACTAATCTTTCTCATTGTCCATAACCTGTTACTTTGATTTCTTGCCTGAATGCTTAAGGATTCATAGCAAATTGTGACTTGAGATGTAGCTCATTCATATGGTCTTACAGCCTTATAGGCAATCAAATGTAGAGATTGGAATCCAGCAGTGTAGTTTTAAGATATATATCCCTTTTGAAAATGGCAAACCTGCTTTGTCCTTCATATTAAAAACTGAGATTCTGAATGGGCTCTTTCTTTTTAATAAAGAACAGGGTTCAACTAATCTCTCTTCAGAGATTTACTATATTCAAATTTTTACTAAGAAAGGTTTCCAGAACCCTTTTTTGACCTCTTACGATTTTGTAAACGCCATACTTCTATTTATTCTGTAAAGGTTTAATTAAAAGATAAAGCTAAGCAATGTAGTTCTAAAATATTTTGTTGCTGCATTAGGAATTTGGACACCAGGAAGGAAATTCTCTACTTCTGAACTTGGAACTGGTATTTTTCATGTAATGAACTCAGGGAAAAGAAAAGCTGTCTGGAATGCTAACTATGAAGATGGAAAACATTTAGTCACCCTTGGAATGATATGAATGTTTTTCCAGGAAGCTTAAGTAAACGCATATTCTATAGTGCAGAAGGCAGTATTTAACTTTTTTTTGGAAGATTGACAATGTTCCACAAAGAGCACGGAAGTTTAAAAAGGATCATTAAAAATAGTTCTGTCAGAAGCAAGCAAACTATCGAGTTAGCTAAATATTTCTGCTTATTTTGAGGCATTTGACTTCATTTTTAAATAATGCAAAAATATTTTAGAAATGTTAAACATTTACAACTGTAGGTTACATTTAATGTTATCCTCTATAAAAATAATGTCCTGTACAAGGATATATTCCACCTTTTGACTGTGTTATTTATCCTGTTACACTACCAAAGAATTTCTTTTCATGACTTTGGAAGAATGAACAGACATTAGGATTTGGCCTACTTACCATTTTAAACCCCAAAACCAGAGTAAGAGTTGGTCTTACAATATTTTATTAATTTTAAGCACCCCTTAATAGTTATATTTTTACTTCATAAACATAAATTATATTAATTACTTTTAGACTTCCCCTGCCAAAAACTTTCTGTTCTTTTCCTTCTCATGAACAGATATAATTGTTAGGGAATGCAAAATGCTGTGGGAGTCACTTAATAACTTTCCAGATGCCTGAAAAATGAATACATGTCTGTTTATGTATGAAGTTTTTGCTTGTCTGAATAGCAGAAATACCCTTAAAGCTTATACTTATAGTGGAAACACATTACTGTACTTTCTATACTTAATGTAACACCAGAAAGCCTACCATAGAGTAAAAACAAGGAGAAAATTGATAAGATTTCCTGGAAAATTCAGACTTCAGAATTTTGGTGACATTTGTATTGCAAAGTTGCAAAATTTATGGTCCGCGAAGCCAAATGGCAATATAATGGACTTTCAAGGTTTTGCTTTCGGTTGCGGATTGGCAGGGGTGGGGGTGGGGGAACCAAAAGAAGAAGAAGCTTGATGAATGCTTTGAACCATAGGATGCATTTGACTTGAGTTTCAAATTATACAGCTTGCAAATAATAATTCTGGTCACAGTACGTTTATTATGCAAAACAGATTACTCAAATGCTTTTCCTATGCAGTATTAGTTAAGAATCAGCTTCTGGAACAAGGTTGCCAAAGATAGAAGAGGCCAGTGGAAAATCAGCTGATGAAGAAGAGCAGAGGAAAGCAGGAATGTCAGAAAAGAGAACTGTAAAAAATATGAACCAGAAGAAAACCAATAAGTCAAAGAATCTTGAAGAAAGAGAAATTTCTGCTTGCCCATTCATTCTACAGTATATTTTTCATTGCTATGCTCATAAAGGCACTTTGAGAGGAAACATAGATAAGTTTTGTACTATGCTTTTTGAACAAACATTAGTTTCTGCCTGCTTTACAATTTAGTGTGAAATAACAATCTTCAGCTCATCTAAAAATCTTTTGTTCATATCAGATGACTTGAAGGAGGACTTAATATTTTAGATTGGGTTTACAATGAAGGGAAAGATATGCCTCTCAAGCCTGGATTAGACTTCTCCATCACTGCACACCGGCGAACATTTATGTCTATCGTTTGGACAGTTGCGTAGCTATTGCGTTTATACATCTGCACCTGTTAATGTTCTGGCTATGGGACGCTCAAATAGCAAAGCACAGAACAGGATGTCAGATCAACCAGTCAGCATGCAGAATGCACACCTCTGCACAACACACAGTTGGGATTTAGATGTGCACGTCTACCTGTCTGTAACCATCTGCAACCTATGCTTACCCATCAACCCCTTCACAGCATAGGTATGTGGCGACACCTACATGCAGTTGCAGGAATTCTAAATCAAGTTTCTGAAGGAACCACTGTGTATTGAACACTTCAGGGTGTACATTTCATTCTTTAACACTCTAGGTCTTGTAATCACCTACCAGCTCTGGGTTTTTGAATAACCATAGAAATCCAGTTCCTGCCTATTCTACTAATGAATGAGAAAAGAAAGTTAAGTTATGCTCTCTTTCTATTTAGTTGATAAAATTGAGCAGACCAACATATATGATGATCAGCAGTACATGTTGTTTGGGAGAATGCAGCCATTGTTTGAATATTTCCCAATAAGTTATGTTGAAATATGATCTCCCCTCTTCCTATCCATAACAGTTTCTTCCATCATAATGCTTTGCAGTATTTCTCTTAAGTCTTCTTATTAGGTGATAGATTTTTTTCTGGTTAGTCTGGAAACAGAATTTAAATTGTCTAGTTTACTAAATCAGAGGACAAGTTCAGCTATGTAATATCTCCTTTAATCAGAACTGAAGAAATTCCTCACCTTGGTCTTTTTTATCCTGAAATTTGTTTTGTGAGGCATCGATACAAGTTCTGTTTGTGCTAATGGGCTTTTGTATTCTAGGGAAAAGAAAATTTTCTCTTTCCTGGCAAAAACCATGAGTAAACAAAACTTTTCCTCCATACTTATTCTGCTTTCACATTGAACATTCGGTGTGACAGAAAGAGATTTTGTGTATTTTTATAATATTAAAAGTTTGTACATGGTTGTTTATGAAAAAAGACAACCAAAATCTAATGGATAATAAATATCAAATATGCTGTCAGATGGAGTATATAGTGTTATTAGATAGTTTTAACTGAAATCCATTCAATGAAAGGCAATAAAAATGGATGTGTTTTGAAAAGCCTAAATGAATGCCAAGATTAATTAGAGGTGGTTACTGATTAATGCTTCTTTTTGACACAGCATGATCTGGATGATTGGATAAATTATTTGAAGGGTTTGGACTAAGAATTTTGTATATACAAAGGAACTATATACTTCGAAGGCAATGCATTTAGCCGTCCTGAACTGAGTGAAAAACAATCCTGGTTTACTAAAAATCCTAGGAAAGCATAAAGAATTTGAATCTCTTCTTGTGAGTGCCTTTAGATCTCTTAGAACTCTATAGAATCTGATCTACTCTTCTAATAGAATTTTTTTCACCATTCTTGCAAATAGATGTAGGCTCTAAAACATTCAAGATTTTTTGTAAAAAAATATAGTGTATACAATGTTTAATGAGGCAAGAAAGTTTGTCAATTTCAATTTTAGATTGAAAGTGGACTAGTTATCACAAAAAACAATAGGTAGAAAAAACTGGAAAATCAACATTATGAGTTTTTCATGGATAAGACTACGAACACTTTGGCTCTATTAATATTAAATGTTTGGTGACCTACTCAGATAGAATTGTTCAGCAAATCATATTTAAAGAAGGAAAGGGTTGAAATAAAAATTAAAGTTTACTTTTAGCATACTTAAAATACTTTTCTGACTGAAAAATCAAATTGCTGAATATTTATAGAGGCAGATTTCAGTTCCTGGATTAAAGAATTCACTAACTCTGTTAAATGAAACCTGAAACTAGGAAAACGAGTAGTGATTTGAAGTGTTATATTAATCATTTTAAAATAGCTATAACATTAAATAAAATAAAATGGCAATATTAACTTACATTATTAAATACTGCAGTGTGAGTTAATTTTTCTCATTTAGACTCTTTTTCCATAATGTTTTAGACTTAGGAAATCATTTGAATGATATATCTCATAATTACATTACAGTAACACATTAATAAATTTGTGTGTATGTCTCTGTGTGTGTAATGCTTATTAGCTAAATCTAATATTAAAGGATACAATTTTTCTTACATTCTTCCATTTCTAAAATGTATAGCAATGACAAGTAATTTTCTGTTTATTGTCTCATCATCTGTTTACTCAGGCTTTCTCCTGCAGTTTGTCAAAGACAGCACTGAAAGACTAACCTAGATCACATGACCATATGGGCTTTTTCAAACTTAACTGTTTGCCTATTCAAATAGCTAGAAGCCTGACTGTAGCTGGCTTTATTTGTTGAGTCTTGTTCAGTGAAGTGAGAAGAGCTGCGGGGGTGTTTGTTTTGTTTTGTTTTAAAAGCTACATTTTTGTGGGGGGTGGGAAATGAAATTATTTCTTTTGTTCTCTTTCTCAGCTTATTAGGACTCAGGCATGCGTATAAAATTGCTGTATCTCAAGAGGTATCTCTGTGAATGGAAGAAGATAGTGATAAACTTGTTTTTAAAAAGCATAAAAGGAAAATGAACAGAATGGAAATAATTACAGAATATTTCACATATTATAAAGAAAAAGTTTACAGTAATTTACCTTGTAGTAAAGATATTCTGACATTATTCAGGGAAAAATCTAATGGTTATCTTTCCAAATTTTAGAAAAATAGTGTAATTGGAAAACAAGATATTTGTGAATGAAAACAGCACTGTCAGTGGATGAGGGACAGTTTCAAAGAGCTAAATATATATGGTTCATTTATTGATGATTTATAAGTATTAGATTAGTATGAATATTTTTCAGATTAAAATTATATATTTTAAACACTATATTTTAACCCAGAATTATATGTATATAATTTTATATAATATATTGTATAATGTTATATAATAAAATAGAATAAGCATAGCATCTGAAAAAAAACTTCCAGTACTGATTTTCTCATAGGGTATATGTACATTTGGAAAAGACATATAAAGACATTTCCAGCTGCATAATCTTTTCTTTCCTTCATGGAACACTTTGCAAGAAAGACACTAAAATAAAAATGTAATGAAAATTCACTATGAGTGTTTAAAAACTGATGTGTGGAGCTACCCAGTGTTTGGATACAGATGACATCTAGCTTTACATATTCATTCCAAAGTGAGATAGTTGATGTGACATTAATAACAGAATAAGAATACCAAGAAACAAAGAAAATACTAATATTTACAAATGATGTTTGCATCAGAATAGTGCGGAGCCAGGGATTTGGAGGCTACAGTGGTTGGGAATGTCTCAGCTCAGGTTGGTTTACTAGCTACAACCTTTCATGGACAATGATAACATGTTTTAATAGCATCATGCTAGATTGTCACAATATCTTTTAATGTTGTTCATAGTTCAAAGATTCTATCAGAGTTGTTTACTGAGCAATGATATGATTAGGATTTACACATTATCTACCACATATATAGAGAATAGACACTATTGCTAGTTTTACATATTATTCCATTACATAATACAAGCTCTCCCACATTATTTGATGTATGTTTATATCTCTGTAATATTTCTTGACTTTTCTCTTCATTTTTTAATCTGATAAGTAATATTATCATTATCATCATAGAAATATTTGATATTATTTCTCTTTATCTAGACCTGCCATAATAACAACTGATATAATTCATTTATTTCCTAAATTCAAAATTTGTCTTATGTATCTTATATACACTGCATTTCTTTTCAGAATTCAGCCACTAGACATTAGCATACTTGCTCATTTACTTCCACATCTTGGTTAAAAATTTACCCTTTCAGAAATAGTCCAATTTTTATGCAGAAATTTCTGCAGTACAAGTTAGTGTATGGCTGGTTCATAAAAGATAAGTAATTTATAATATGTTTACTAAGTTCAGTAAAAATACAGTACTAAAAATAATCTTAAATTACTAGTTGAATCTAGAAAACATTCTTTTATTTTACTACTAATTGTTAGCAGATATGCTCATATTTTAAAATCAGAACAATTGTATCTGGTAGAAAATTAAAATATTTTACTTATTTTTGCAAATGGTAAATGTATGTTTTAAGAATAGGTT
Organism: Masticophis lateralis; assembly: GCA_030761175.1. Lineage (NCBI taxonomy): Eukaryota > Metazoa > Chordata > Lepidosauria > Squamata > Colubridae > Masticophis > Masticophis lateralis. Next base: position 65,752,034 of record JAUDYJ010000001.1, on the reverse strand, counting down.
TATTTTTCTTAGAACTACTTGCAGCAGATAGGTGTTTAATTTCTTATAGGAAACGGTTTGAGAGATCAGAATTATTTGCTACCTTAAAACTTAATTAGACCTAAGGCTTCTGTAAATATTTGATTAGTTTACCAACCTAATGCTTCTTAACTTGATTTCAGATTCAGGGAACCTTTTTATTAACTTTTAGCTTCTTTGATATATACTATAATATAAATAGTAGTTCTAACTTCAAATTAGTATTCTAAAGGATACTAATGGACAAATAACTAAAGCAGGGAAGATCAAACTAAGATGGAAGAAGTAGCCTATACTGATATTCTGTCAATATATTGCAGAATATTACAAGAACCCATGAGAATCAGGTGAAGCTGGATCATCAATATGGCCATTACCAAGTCAGAAATGATCACAAAGTGATGTATAGAAATACAACAAGTAACAGAAAAAGAATTGAGTATGGTTCCAAGCAAATCATACCAGCAATTCTGGAGAATAACACTTTGGCCAACAGTTTGCAAAAGGACAATTTATATACAAATACAAAAAAAAAAAAGATGTGAGAACATACAAGTTACTGCTGAATATCCCCAATTTCACATGCCAGCAAAATTATATTTAGGATGATCCCACAATTTGAGATCTTCAAACTGATTATAGAAAAGACCAAGGGACAAGAAGCATTATTGTTGATGCATTCTGGATAATTGAGAAAAATTAAAGAACACTAAAAACAAATCAATACATGTTTCATTGCCCTTGACTGTGTCAATCATGTCTAAAAACCAGTAGTCAGGAAATACACCATGGCTAACACTAGTAGGTAACTATGAAGGTTTTGGAAAATATATTCCAAAGCCACAATGTATGTATGGGAAATATGCACCCAACGGTCTTCCCTAGACACCACTGGAAGAAAAGGTTAACTTTAAAGAAACAGGACAGAGTATTGAAGCTTTTGAACCGTAGTATTGGAGAAGATTCTTCATAATATTATGAGTAGCTAAGAAAACAAATGAATTATAGAACAAATCAATCAGTATTCTCACTTGGGGCACAAATGATCAGACACAGGTTGTCATACTATGGGCACATTGTGTAAAGATGCAGCTCTGTTGAAGAGTCCATAATTCTAGAAAGGATAAGAGAAAAAGATGATTGGCAGCATGGTGGAGAGACTTAATTAAACTGGTTAATGGGTGCAGAAGATCTCAAGGGCCAGGATAGGAATTAATTATTCTAGCGAAGACCTACCTATGCTTATGACATGATGGCAGATAATCACATATCCAGATGGGGGCTATTTATATGACTGCAAACTTTTAAATTGTTTAATTTCTGAGATCAATAAATCATCAGTGCTAAGTAATTTTGGGGAATTGGATAAAATAAAATTTTGTCTTCATTAAAATTCTATCCTAAGTGCTAAAATACATATTGTTAAACTGTTCCTATAATTTATTGCAATAATTAGAAGAATTCTAAAGCAAAATTGAAGAGTTTGTCTGATTGATAATGATTTTATTAATACGCTTCCTTTTCTAACTTCAGTTTGAAAAAGCTTCTTGTAAGATCTAATTTAATTCAAAAGCTTTAATTTTCAGCATTGATCGGTGGGATTTTATTCCTGAATAACCTGCACTGCTCCTTTCTTTAAAAAACTCTTAAGGATTTTAATTACCTCTAGGTTATAATTAGCCCATAAAGCATTCTCTCTTTGTTTCATAAATCTGTTACTTGCAATTTATAACACGATTTGTTTGTTTAAATATACTACTCATTAAAAATAATTCTAATACAAGGGCAAGGGTAACTCAAGTTTTAAAAAGTACAGCTTTATATAGCTATCAATAGTAGCAGCTTAAAAGTTTACAACGAACTAAAACCAATTTTACCAAAGTTTTAAAAATGGATAATCAAGTAAGTTTAGTATGTCCACACTGCCGCTTACGTAAAAAGGCATTTCTTGTCTCAGTCTGTTGGGCTTATGAGCATGAACCTGTAAATTGATTTGGAAGTAGGTTGGCCGCTAGGCCAATTCTACAGGCATAGCATGTTTCTAGCATTTTAAACCCTATTAGCAACTTTACCAATGCATTAGTTGCAGCTTCTGAGCCACTTGCCAAGGCAGCCTCTCTTAACAATCTATTACACTAGTCCAATTTTGACAGGAACTGTCATAAATGGTTAACCGAGCCATATTTGGTAAAGAGCTTTAGTTGTAAAACTTGTGTCCCCATTATTAGCAATGATTTTATAGAACTCCTATGATAACTACATCTGAGTTTGAATTATGGTTTCAGACCTTTAAAGGAATAGTCTATATATCAAAGTCTTATTATTTGTTTGGTTTTTTTGCTAGCTTGCTTCTATTTCACATTTCTTAACCTCCCTCACACATTTCCACTAGCGACTTTTAGAATTTAATATGATACACTGTATCAAAGATTTGTAATTTATAACCATATGTTCCCTTTTTCATTAGAGCCAACCTACATCACAATAGGTCCACCTACATGTCCTCCTCTGGTGAACTGTACACTAAAAGAGACAGACTGTATTTATGACTTCAAAGTAGATCAAAATGGTTGTCGCATTTGTCAGTGTAAAACTAGTAAGTACAAATACTATGTTCCTTGTTACCTTGTTTGAAAAAAATATTCTTAAATTTCATATTGGTGCTTTCCCTCAAAATTCAGTTGGCTCATGCACAATACTGTTTTTAATTGAAAATCCTGCTTTTCATTTTGCGCCAATATCAGCATGATGGTGTCTACTATCCAAAACATTTTCTCATCCCTGTTACATAGGCTAATCAAGCTGTTTATAGCATAGATTCTTCTTGTTAAATACCTGAAGAGGTTAAAAATAATTACAGATGATTTGTCGTAGCAGTTTTACATATTGGAACAAAAGCTATAAAACATATTGGATCATTTGAAGGAAAAAACCAAAAAGCAATACTATCATAATAGCTAACATTGTGGAAGACTTTAACATGTAATTATAGCTGACACTTTTCAAACCCGAGAGAACTTTTGAAAGATTGTCACTTTCAGGCCTCGGGCTTGAAGGAATACTGATTACTATTAATGCAATTCTGCTGCATTTTACTATCAGTTAGTCCATTTTGAGTTTTGCAGGGAAGAAAAAGTTCTATACTGCTTATCTAATGCCCCATAGATGAGCTTCCAGCTGGTTTCAAAGTCCTGTCCTTTGGGCTCTCAACTTCCAGCCCCTTTTTGCCTATCCTCAATGCAGGCCATTATTCTGGTAATTTAAGGTTATTGTTTATCTTTTTATAACATTGAGGAATATGGCTACTTTGCTCTTTCGTTTTGCATAAACACGGCACTTTCTTTAACAGTGCTGTTGTAGGAACATTTAAACTATAATAAAAACATCATTGTTAATATTATTGAAATGTCAGTTTTTTAAAAATAACTTCGCATATAAGGGCTGTAACTTGCAGTTTTCAGCACCTTAAAGATGAGACACTGAAAACATTTGACTTCTTAGGCACCACCAGGTAAAGCATAGGGCTATCTTAAAATATTGTAATGGTCAGCTTTCCAATTAGCAAGTTAATTTCCAGTCATTAGTATCAAAATCCTAAGAATTTTCTTTCCTTTTATTGCTTAGCTGTCTTCTGAATGCAAAGAAGAATGATCAAGAAAAAGCACAAGGGCAGGGCAATATGAAAATAAAACCCATTAATGTATTTTATTAGCATAACTGCCTTGTCCATAAATTTATTTAAAATTTATGTATCATTTCATGAAAATGTTATGTTGATACTGAATAGTATATTTTATATTATAAGCCACTTTGAGAATATTTAAAATCTGGAATTTAGATAATCAGACAATATGGTAGAAATCATACCATTGTAGGTGACTGGAGAAAGATGATTATATCACTGTCTCTTTTTACTAAACTTCCTGTGTTCTTTTACAGGGGAGGAACGGTGTACCGATCTCATGTCAGATTGTTCCTTGGACTGTGACTTTGGTTTCCAAACTGATGTCCATAACTGTAAGATCTGTCAGTGCCACCCACGGCCTAAGAAATGCAAACCCATAGTATGTGACAAGTACTGTCCCTTTGGATATTTGTACGTATTCTTATTTTAAAAGCATATGTATTTTGTATGTCTTTAACATTGTGTAACGAAAAGCCTAGTAACAATTTATATGTTACATGTTGAAGAAAGGAAGTATATAAAAACACTAAAATATTATTAGGTAAAAATATTTTACATTTATTAAGGTAAACCTTAAATAGTTTTGAATGAAGAAGTATAGAGTTTCAATGAGAGTTATTTTGCTTCATTTATTTAACAAAGCAGAACAAAATGGAAAAAATGCAACATTAAAAAATAGTCAAAAAAAGGAAGAGGGAATAAGATGCAGTTACAAAATAAAATTTATATAGAAGAGCTTATCATGAATATATAGATGTATATTCATGAAGTTTTTATAGAACAACTTCAGAATAAAAATAACTAAAGTTTAATGTAATTATCCATGCATAATCTACATCTATTGGCCTCTTGTTCATAAGTTGCAAATAATATCAGCTCTACCATCCATTGTGTAATTTGCTCCATAAATGTATCCATTGTTGAAGAACTAATATTCAGGCTTTAGAGAAGGGTACTAAAAATCCATTTCCATTGCCAGTTGTCAATTTCGATGCAGTAAGTATGTAGTTTCAAAAAATGTATGCATCAAAAATATTTGTTTCAAATCAAATTCATAAATATAAAAATTTCATAGCAAATTTAGGACATTGCAACAGCATGTTTACATGAAGTATTATTATGGTTTCATCCTCAAAAATCCAGTAATTTACTTACTCTTCTCTGTACAAATGCAATGGGATCCAACAAGTCCAAACTCTTGTTTTAGTTGTATAAGCAATAATCTAAGATGCAATGATGTTTTGGTATTAAGGTTAAAACATTTTCTCATTGTTTAAGCAAAATTGAGGTCTCCAGTCAGTCAGTCTTTACAGTTTATATATTAACTGTACAGTTTATATATCAGTCAGTCTTTACAGTTTATATATTAAATTGATAATATCATTTTAAGGATTGATTGTGGGCTTTTTTGTCTTATACGGTTTAAAGATCACTTCTAATAACATAAATGTTTTATCAATTTTGTGACCTAGTTTTTGCTACAGCTTCAATTTAGTATGAGGAAAAAAATGAACATACCAGAAATAATAACCACAGTTTTTGGATCAGTATGATTGCAACAGGAAATATATAAAAACTATTATATTTGTAATTCCACACAGGAATTACAAATGTCATATACAAATACTCCAAATGGGCCCAAAGAGATTTACGTTTATTGTAATTATTAATCTAAAATTGGTGAACGTGGTTTTGGGGACAGTGGGGTCCACGTGTCCCCATAGCTGTTCCACCAATAGTTATCCTTAGCTTAGATGTATTTGCAAATTAGACTCATTTGGAAACTCAAAAGCCCTGGCTCAGGGGTGGGGGTATCCTTAGCCTCTTTCCCAGCAACCAGTATTTAAGGCACGCTATGATTCAGAAGGCAGGGGTCAACCATAAATTTTCGTTATGAAGCTTGCTGCTGCTTCATGAATTTGTTGAGAACATTTCTAAAGCCATCCAAATTGACTGCCATTATCACAGCTGCTGGCATAGTTTCTATAGATTTAACTAAGTCCGAGTGACTCTACCTGCATTTAATTTTAATTGATTAAGCTCCTCTAGTTCTAACTTTACTTTCTCTCCATGTTATCTGTGCCATTCATTATACTACTATCGTGTCTCACTTTGCCTCCTTAATTCTAAGCTAACCAGCCATAATTACAAAAGGGCTCCATGGTTGTCATTTTTTGTGTCTTTTCATTTTATACAATTCCACCCTAAGGTACAGTTTCCAGTACTCTACACAATGTTCCAAACATGTGGGGGTGGGGGGACAGTTCTTCCCCCATTGCTGTGGACTTTATAGAAGGCAGGCTATATTAACATGTCTCTCTCTTATTACATTCAGTGCAGCTGATAAATGCAGTAATGCAGTTTTTTCTACTGCAATTGAAGGAGTTTTGTTTTCTGTTTTCTACTCTTGGAAATATGTGAACATTTAAAGTGTTCCACCAGTACATCCACCATATTTTACATGAAACTCTTGATATTAAGTATTCTTTATCTTGTCCTTTCTCAAAGGAAATTTCTCTTACAACAGTTCAGAATTGGTTTTTAATTATTAAATCCAAATCATACAGAATGATTTATCTGAAGCAACTAAATTTAAAAACTTCTTCTTTAACAAAGCATAACTGATATCCTTTTTAGAATAGAATAGAATATTTTATATACCAAGTGTGATTGGGCACACAAGGAATTTGCCTCCAGTGCATAAGCTCTTGTACATACAAACAACAAGGTAATATAATCAGGTGTTTAGCAGAGTGATGGCACGAGGAAAAAACTGTGTCTACTTGTTTTGGCCTCCAATGCTCTATAGCTGTTTAACTGTTAGTTTCTCTTTACTGGGAATATTAATAGTCTAAATAAAGGCTGAAAAATCAAAATTTAATCCAGATAAAGTAGGGGGTTCCTCTCCAGTAGCATTGCTGACCTAGAAATAAGAATTTAGCTTGTCTTCAGTGTTATAGTGTCAACTATGATCTGACTTTGCTCCTGGATGCTAAATTGGCCAGGTTTGTGTTTGCTCAGCTGTCTAATGCCTCTGTTCTTGGAAACATAAGATCTTGCCATGGTAACATATGCATCAGTTATAATAGCTTTGATTATTTAATTATGTAATGTATTCTGTGTAGGGCTGGTTTTGAAGAGTGGCTATACATACAGTGTATGCTGAGGCTAGCATATATGATAATTTTATTAAAACATTGATTTCTAGTGTTTTCTTAGGAGGAATTAATTTAAAATCAGGACATTTAAGAGCCTTAATTAAGTTCTGTAAGGATTTTTTTATGTCCCAGTAGCCAAGAATTATGTAGCAGTAGAAGGAAATACGTTTTCTGAAATTAGCAGAAAAATTACATGTATTTTTCTAGGAATAGGTTTCTAGGTTTCTTTTCTGCTAACTTTCTGCTTCTTTCTAAAGGCCTTGTCTTTTATATTGTTATCTTGATTTCTTTTTGAGTATTGAACTATTGTTGTTCTGCTGTCCTCTAGTATTTTAATTTATTTTTTTTATTTTAACTTGTATTGGAAACTGCCTTTAAAATATGTAAAACTAGAAAGAAATTCAAGGTGTGACAGTAAGACATCTTGATTCCTGCTGAAGTATCAGAGCACTCCAGTAGATATTTCTAAAATGTTATCCTGCATTCATGTTCCATATATTAAATTGCCCTATTTAAAGAAAAATAGTGTTTCAATCAACGCATTGATTTATTCAATATATTATTAAATTGGTACAGTTTCAGCAGCATTTTAAAAATATACATAGCAATTGAAGTGCCTCAGGGGTTGGGGAGACCCTGGGGGTGGGGGCTAGTACAGGCACAAGCCCACTAGCAATGGGCCTTCTAAGTCACACACACCCCATTCCCTGAGGCACCTATGCTCCACTTCCTGTCCTTTGAGATCCACACAGTCCTATGGGTCTCTTCCCACCCCATTCACATGGGGTGGGAAGCATCACATTCACACATTTACCTTTTGAAGAACTTCAAGGCTCAGGAGGTCAAGTTAGGGAAGGATGATAGGCCACTCCATTGCTGGAACACATGGTACAATTGAGGAGAAGAAATCCTGTTGGTTTTCCTTTCATTCTGGGTAGTTTTAGCTCCCCCGGTGTTAGCTGTGCTAGCATAAAGCTAACATAGCTAATGCTGGGGGAGCTAAGTCCAGCAGGCTTTCTTCTCATTGATAGCACTAGCCTTAGCTGCCCCAGTGTTAGTTGTGCTAGTGAAATTGAGGAGAAGAAATCCTGCCGGTTTTCCTTTCCATGCTTCACCATGTGTTAAGCTGCACTAGCATAAAGCTAAGACTCTGGTGAGGAAAGGAAAACTGACAGAATTTCTTCTCCCCAATTACACCACATGACCCAATAATGAAGCAGCCTGTCCTCCTTCCCTACCCCAAATTCCTGAACTCTGTATATCTTTGAAAGGTAAATGAACGAACAATGACTGGGGATGTGGAATCTGGTCCTGTGGCAAAGCAACCCCAGTTCCTGTGGGGACTTGGTGTGGCAGGATTGGAAGGGAGGAATAGGTAGGGAGGCACACTGCAGCTTCTCTGCGGTTGGTCGTAAAAATGAATAAGCATAGGAGTGTGCTGCAACAGACATAAGTTTGGGTCTGGATCATATCTACCTGTTGTGGTCTCTGTCATAATTTCAAATGATCACTAAGTGACCTGGTGTAAGACTAGGACTACCTATACGGTATTCTATGAATTGCTGATCCAGGGGTTGACAGAATATCAGTTTCCTCACTTTCTCCATCCAAATATATGACCTTGATTTTTGATGGTTTAAACTTCCCTGCTTAAGTATTTTTTAGAGTAACATGCCAGTTTTGTCACTCCCCAATGCCTTAGAAGTTATTAAAATATTACCCAGTACTACCTGTGTATTCACTGTGGTATTTCTGTTTATTTCATCAGTGAATTATGCTCTTTTTCTAAAAGCGCAAAGTACTGAATCAGTTGAGGACTAAGTTAGACCTCATCTTTTTTGGGAGTTGGTCGGATTTTTTTTCCCAGAGAAAACATGCTTGGAATTTTAGCAATCACAATGCCTGCCCTCACAAAATGCTTCCTTACTAGTGAGATTAAGAGAAGAATTGGAACCTGAAAGTTTCTCTTTCTCTTTCACATATACAGTATATACACATGTGAAAGAGATACCTCATATCCAGATCAGTTCTCACTTTTGCTGTCCACAGTTCAGGTCTCACTTGGTTGACTTTTCTGAGCTGAGCCTCAGGCTCTTAGTTTACTCCTCCTGTTATCACATGTCACCTCCAACAACTTTTTCCTTCAAATCAGACAACCACAACTATGCTATTTTTTATTTGTTCTCACACATTTTAATCCAGTTACTCTTAACAGTGATGCCAAGTTCATTTCTTTGAATTTCTGAGCAGCTATAAATATTTTATCACAGAGGTTGCCTCTCTTTTATTCTATTGCTCATGTTAGCATGGAACAAGTCAGTCATGAGATTCAGCCCACCAAATCTTTCCTTATATATGCCTTCCTGTATTAAGCCTTCAATTTCATCTAGTTTGTTTCCTGTGCTCTGCATATTGTTATTTATGAGCCAGTGTCCCTCCTCATATTAATAAAACAGATCCCATTCCTCATTTGATGCTTAAAATTCTTATCTAAAGATCTTACATCTGAATCTTCTTTTGTCAGGCCCCCCAATATTTGTGTTTAAAGTTAAATCAAGCTTACTATTTTTCAAATACAGTTTTCAGTCCTTGTGGGATGTAATGTATCTCACAACAGCAATCTCTCCTATAGAAATCATAAGCCACAGTCTCAGAAATCTAGTTTCTCATATTTCATATTTCATTGTTCTTTTTTATACTTTCCAATGCTGTTCTGTCAATTGAACCCTCAACTATTTGAGCTTTTTGCTTAATATTTCTAAAGCTGAGCAATACAGTTATAGTTGCTCTTGGCAAAATTATTGGTCCTATGGAGATAAGGAAGAAGGGTTAATTGCCAGGGGGACCTGATGGATCTTGGCAATAGTTCTGCCCTATTTATTTATCCAAATTTAGGCAAGATAAAGAATAAAAGAGATGATAATGATTCCTCCAGAAATGGAAAATATAAGCAATGTTAAGGGTGACATCAGACTTGTAAACTAGTAGTTCTAGTCTACTAGTAAACTACTAGTAGTAGTAAAAATAAATGCTCATTCCTTACTCTGTTCCATTAATTATAGGGGCTAACTACTTATTACTCTTAAGGAAACGTTGTTAAGACAACCAAGGCAAGATTGAACATGGCCATATTTTTTCTTAGAGTCAGATTCTATACTGGTACCCCATCTAGTGGATAAAGCAACAGTTGCTGCTGAAAGTTTAAATAAAAGCTGAAGGAAATTACTAATGAGGGAAAATAAAATATAGAGAACTGTAGCCTGACTAAGATTGTAGGAGTGTAAATCACATTCTTTCTGTATAGTGCCTGAGATCAGTTATTAGTACACTAGTATTAGTAATAACAGTAATGGCTGCTATTGCATGTAGGATGGATATTACTTAAATTGCTTATAGTTTGTATTTGTTGCCATGTTTACCAAACTTTTGAGTTCTGGAAATCCAGATAAGGAATTTATTTATTCACAAAGGCTTATAAGCTTTCCAAACAACAGACTCCAAACAACAGACTGAGCAGCCTATAGCTCCCCTAAATAGTCAGTTAAAACAAATATAGCAATTAAACCATGCATTGCAATGCAGATAAAAACCAGAGGATTTCTTTCAGTACACTTGGTTCTCAGTTCACAGCAGCAATGTAAGCTATGGTCATTGGATCACAATTTCCAAAATTCCCTAACAACTTCTCACAAGCATAGTCAATGGGGAAGTCTTCAATAGGCAGTCAGAAGTCATGGTTACACAAGGTCCTCACTTAACAACATACAATTCTTATTTAACTGTGGTAACTGTGGTATCTTAACAATGGTAAAATGATGTTGCTAAGCAACATGGTCATATGATGTACTTTATGACCTCATTGCTTAGCAATTGCAGTTCCTGTCCCAATTACCATTATAATCCAAAGACTATCAATACAATAAAACCAATTCCTTATTGAAGAGATTTGTACTTGAATCTGACCCAGGTTCAAAGGACAAATATATAAATCACATCTAAAATATTAATTAGTGGTTATTTAGCATTAGTGATTTTTTTTCACATCTAGTTTAAAGTAGTAGTGGTGTTAGCGAAAATTATGCAGAAATTTACAGCACAGCCCTTACAGTCAGAAAAAGAAACTCATGTCTAGCGATGTTTGCTTGTAAGCATATTTAGGAACATACAAGTAGGTAAAACAAGAAATACATGATTGCCTTTTCTTTTGACTTAAATTTCAGAAATAAAATAACTGATGTGGAGATGCAACATTGACTTTTTATCCCTTTTTAAATTACTGTTTCCCAGTAAAAATCTATAAAAAGCTAACCCCTTACAAACAAATAGTTCAAATGATTTGAAGAATGAGACCACTTTGCATTGTGATTATTGTCTAGCACTGAAGAGGAGAAATTGTAGCTGTTTCAATGTAAAAACTGATAGCAAAAATTGCTATCTATTGGCAAGTAAAACAAGAAAAGTTACCACTTATTGTGGAAAATCACATCTGACTTAATATATAATTTATGGAGATTGTTTTTATTGTTTAAAAATATCCATTCAAACTATTAAACATTAATAATTCTTTAACCATGGTGTTTTTAATGTAAACACGCCATCTAGGGTTAGGAGAGCATTCAAGAATCCTTTAGATTGCTCTTTTCACTTAATAAAGTTGGTTTGAAACGTGACTCTTACTTTGAGATAGAGCTCCCCCTTTCCCTGAAGACACTGGTAAGGATAGGAGATTTCTCTCCAAAATAATACAATCTAAACACCAATAGAGCTAAACCATCAGTCAGCCAACAAATATATGTGTGTGAATGGGATATCCTAGGAATATCTAAATCTTTCTCATTTGAGATCCCTTCTAACTCAGTCTATTATTTACTCAGAAGGATAGGCAAAGTACTAGAGAATAAAAGGAGTCCAGATTCTTATGTAATAAATACAGGTAGTCCTTGAGTTACTACTGTAATTAACCCCACAATTTTGATTGTAAGTGATCACAGTTGTAAAGCAGATCGTCATATGACCAGAACCAGTTTTATGACCTTTTTCTAACAGTTGTTAAGAAGCGACAATTGTTAAAAGTGAGGTGCTGGAGTTGAATCTAGAACTTCTTGTTTCTCATGATTTGCTGCTGTCTTTAATATATAGTGAGAACTCTCCAGTGTGATTCTACCCGAAGTCTAACAACTAATTTCTTCATATGGTTTCTTCATTGTTGTTTAGCCTGGTAAAAAAGCTAATATGTATAGGGAAGTTTAGGTTGGCAGTTGAGCTCAGAAATGTTCAAAATATCACCTGACCTAGGAGAGAAGAAACCTGGAGGGAGAGAGATTTATTTTGTTTAAACCTCTAATAGTCTATAATTATAGGCCTTTTTTTTTTGTCTGAGCCTCTTAATTTAAAGTCTGCATTTTAATTGGGATGTTGTGTTATATTGAATTTTAATGTTATAGTTGATTAATAAGTAGCTGTAATTCATATTGGAAGGGCAGTATAAAGATATATGGTAATTTGAACATAAAGAATAGGTATAAGGAATCTGCAGGCTTTTTTTAAAAAAAGCATCTCATTATACTTTAATTTGAAAACGGGAATATTCATTACTTGTAGTGAAGAGCTACATATCAAGCTTTCTGCAATAAATGCTTTCCTTCTGTTCATCATTTGCTCACCACTGCATTAATTCATTATAATTAAAATTAAGTATTCAAACATATTAGGGTTGCTTCTGATTAAATTGAATAAGTTCAAGTTTATAATAGAGCAATTGTACGTTCCTTCTTTTAGATTTCTATTTGTGTTACAAATAGCATTCTGTCCAAAGAATTATTATTTAATTTGATGATATATATACATTAGATAGATATTGGTCGCCAGATGTATGAACTGAAAATAAGGCCTCGGTTTTTGTTTTAATAAGGTTATTCAACTTTCATTTATTTTCAAATAATTCCAGAACAAAATACGATTATTTATGAAAACTAATATAAATAATCTTCATTATCTAGCAAGAACAAACACGGATGTGAAATCTGTCGTTGTAAGAAATGCCCAGAGCTTTCATGTGGGAAGATCTGTCCAATGGGCTTCCAGAAAAATAACCAAGGATGTAATATCTGCAAATGTGCTGGTATGTGCAACTATTTCAGATGTATTTTTTACATTCTTTGACATCAAACACAATTAAAATAGTGTTATTTGTAACCAGTTCCAATCTATGTTCAACAATCCATTCATTTAATTAGAATATTAGTGAAAATCTTGGAAGTTTTGAATATTGGAGACTGATGGATACATTTGGAATATTTAATACCTCAGAGGCATTCTCCCAATGGCTTTCATGGAGGAATGTGGCCAGTCACAAAGCAATTTATTAAAAAAACCTTTGCTCTATGGCTTCAACTTCCTTTGACAGGAAAACAAGCACTAAACTAAAACTACCAAGTATTGTTAGTTTTTTAATAATGCTTATAATCCCATTGGGTCTAAGGGAATTCTTGTAAATAAAGGTGAGCACTTTGTTTTACAGTGCATTTTCCTTATTTAGTTATATGTTGTGAATTAAATAATTAAAAAATAAGCAAAAATTATTTTACTACAATAGAATGCACTTCCGTATAACAGGGTTTATAAAATTGTAGAATGTAATACATATATTCATATAATTATGAATTCTACAGTGTAATCAGTCCTCAAAGGTAAAATGTATGTTAGTGCTGTCTACTTCCATGTAGGTGTGTATAAGTCTACATCCTCAAAAGTATAAATGCCTTAGTTTTCTGCATGAAAGATTACAAGTCTTCCCCATAATAAGAGAAGGAAACAATTGCACACTCTGCTACTTAAAGCTTTGATATTTGAGAAGTAGATATTAAATTAGAAGTAGAGGGATGGTGGCACTTTCTCTCTGCAGAAATTCATGACTATTTTAATATATCTGTAATATGCAAGTTAATAATTCCTCAGTGCTATAGACAGTCTTTTACAAAAAAATTCACATTATATATTTTGAGTTTATTTTCAAAACTTATTTTCAAGTGTTTCATCATTGGAAAGATTATTTCATTGTTACTGTTGTTATTTTGTTTCCCAAGTTTTTCAGTTTTTCTTCCTCTGAATTGTGGAAAGAAGCACTGTCTGCCTTCCGTCTCAGATGTTTTGTTAACTTTTTCATGGTTTCATGTCTGTCTAGGTGTTATTTAATTTGATTTTAGACATTTGTATGCTGTCCTCACTAAAAATCTGTGCTGTCCATGATAGTGTTCAAAGTTTGACTATAGTGTTAATATAAAAAATAAATATAAAAAATTGTCATTGTTAAAAATAATTATTTTAAAACATTGTATTTTTATCATGTACAGAGATACCAGCTTCCATAATACCACCTGCTAAGGTAGGGACTTGCTTGTCAGTAGATGGGCACCGTCATGAAAATGAAGAAAGTTGGCATGATGGCTGCCGAGATTGTTATTGTCATAATGGACGGGAGATGTGTGCTTTGATTACTTGTTCTGTACCCAACTGTGGCAATCCAACAATACACCCAGGACAATGTTGTCCATCATGCCCAGGTACCATTTTATACTTTTTTTTAAAAAAAAAACTCTGCTTCTTAACTGTATTGCCCTTTTTTGTCTTGCCAGGGAAGACCTTATAAGTAAAAAAAGACTGAGATACTTGCTAGATAAACCAGTCGAAACCTGCATTGCTTCCACGTAATTGCATAAACTTTATAAATTAACACTTGGCACTAATCTTATGCATCCTAAACATAATAATTTTCACTTTCAAAGGCAGAAATATTTTAGTTTTCATACACATTGTTAGTAATTTAATTGAATGAAGAGAATGCAATCTTGGAAGTCCAAAGAAAGGCTAAATACTCAAATATTTAGGCTGTTTTGATTGCCAAAAACAGAGAGAAGAGTAAAGTACAGTTATTCCTGTAGCCACTCCATCTAGTTATGCAAACTGGAAGAAAAGGCAAAGATCAGATTTTTAAAATCAGATTTGAACTGCAGGTCCGAATCAGTTTGAAATCAATGAATCAGGGATAAAACTGAACTTTGTGGATAATTCATATCTTGTATAATATATAGAGATACTTATCACTATGTAACTTCTGTTACCTTCCCATAGCCACATATCAAACCAGTGGTGGGATTCAAAAAATTTTTACCGGTTCTGTGGGGGTGGCTTGGTGGGCGCGGCAGGGGAAGGATACTGTAAAATCTCCATTCCCTCCCCACTCCAGGGGAAGGTTTCTGCAAAATCCCCATTTCTTCCTGATCAGCTGGGACTCGGGAGGCAGAGAATAGATGGGGGTGAGGCCAGTCAGAGGTGGCATTTATTGGTTTTCTGAACTGCTCAAAATTTCCATTACCGGTTCTCCAGAACTGGTCAGAACCTGCTGAATGCCACCTCTGGTCCCTAGTCACCGGGCCATGGCCTACTAATACTTGCATGGAACCATAACCTCCTCCCCCATCACTGGGTTGCCAAGCTGGCAAGATTGGGGATCACTGTATTAGACAAATGAGAAAGATTCTACAATGTGGAAATTGTATGATAGGTCTAGTTTTAATTGCCCTCTTTGGACTTATAAGCAAGCAAGAATCCAGTTTTGGTTTGCTAGGCGTTTTTTTGTTTGTTGGGTTTATATTTCTAATACATGAACAGAAGTACTATACCTTCTGTGGGTCACAGAGAGATCAAAATATACTTACAAGTAATCAGTTTATGAAATTATATCTATTTGAAATTTCTGAACTGAATTTCCATTTCCAAATACCTTGCTGTCACTTACAGCATTCAGTGGGCAATCCTGAAAATAAAGTCTGCCTTTATTTTCATAGCACTGTGTTAAACTTATTACTGGTTTATTCTAGTGGTACAAACCAAGATGTTTTAAAATGTGTTCATTTATAAATATAATCATTTACAGTAGATATAGAAACCATTACTATGATTTGAATCTATATTTTAATGGAAAGTCAATTAATTTTCTATTTCTTTGTGGGGATTCTATTTTTCACAGATGAATCCATTGCACAGAAGCCAGAAATCAATGGTCCAACCATCTGTTATGTCCCAGGAGGAGAGTATTTTATGGAAGGAGACACATGGAACATTGATTCTTGTACCCAGTGTACATGTCATAATGCAAGAGTCTTATGTGAAACAGAAGTCTGTCCCCCTCTACTTTGTCGAAATCCTACACGTACTCAGGATTCATGTTGTCCCCAGTGTCCAGGTTAGCTTCATGTAATATATTTTAGCATATTTCTTAAAACAGTTTAATTTGCCCTATATTATTACATCTCAAAAATAAGTACAATCAATAGTATTTGAAAAAAGTCTTTAAAAGCATCCACAGTCCAGCAATGACATGATGAAATCTTTCATTACTCCTGTGTAAATTCTTGGGCACTAGTGTATCTAACATGTAGACAGAATTGAGCCTCCAAATATAAGTCTGCTCTTCTGAACTTAGACATGTCTGTTATATAAGATCATCCACTCAAACTTTCTAGCTCTTATCCTGTGTTTCATTATGCAAATTCTATTAATCCTAATTATGTATTTTTCACTTTTGGGATTAATACACAAATATATTCCATCTGCCTCTTTCATACACATCCCACAGACAGACTCTACCATCCCCCTTTCTCTTTTCTCTCAGATCAGTTTTCAATTAAGAGGCAGTTTAATGTGGTTAAGGTGCTGGCCTAGAACTAGGAAGCTGTGAGTTTTAGTCCTTCTTTAAGCCTAAGAACCAGCTGGTGATTTGGGGCCAGTCACTCTCTCTCAGCCTAACCCACCTCACGGGGTTGTTGTGAGGAATATAAGAGGCAGAGCATCAAATACGTTCATTGCCTTGAGTTGGCCAAAGCATATAAAAGTCAGGATAAAAATCTAAGACTAATAATAAAGTTCTTAAGAACATTAGCTGCCTTTTCTTACATATACATGGTTATGAAGAATTAGTTTTTTAAAAGGTAGTTTCATTGAAGTTAATAAAATATTTCATGTATCAAACACGGACCAGAAGACTGAATGTTCTTCCTTGAGCATTTAATCAAGGTACATAAAATATACATTTCTAATATGTTACGTCTAATATATACAACTTCTTTATTCCCCTTTGCTTAAAGAGATATTTATAAGTGACAGATGACAGTACTTACCAAGGTGGTAAGTTTCCCTTTCTACCTTGTGTTCGCAACTGTTCATTTTTCTTTGTCATAAATACAGTAGTAACACTGTTCTTAGTTTATACCAACTTTTTACTTCAGTAAGTTCTGCTGTAAACTGAAGTACCATTTCCTTTCTCTTTCTACCAATACCACCACCCACACCTGTGCAGCAGCAGTTCTCTTTTATCTTGGTACAGGTGTGGTCCTTTACTCTTAAAGTCTTAGGGAACACAAAACCAATAGGAAGGAAAACTCCCATCAATAGCCTTCTACATACAGACTTTAAACAAATACAAAAGCAACTCATCAGCCTTTGTGCCATGACAATGGTTTGTTGTTAAATTCGCCAGTCAATCTTCAGCAATTCTAGTTAAAAGAAGCTATCATTATTCAGTGTTACAGACTGTTCTTTCCTCTTTTATAATACATAGGAGTCCGCCCACCATTTTTTTTAAACAGTGTTATTACAAATAGGGGTGTGTGTGTGTGTTCATAAAAATGAACTGGGAGTTGTTTAAGCAGATGTGGCTGCTTGTTATCTCCTGCCCAGGGGTATATGAGCCTACAGGAAGGTGAAACAAAAATTGTAGGGAGGGCCAAAATCATAGAGGCTACAATTGCTTTTTTTCTCTCTTTCCTTAGGAACAGTGAGATGAAGCTCACAGCTATTGATAAAAAAAACCCAAAAATATAGTTGGGTCCTTTCCTGCTCCTTTTGCATTCCAGGAAAAATATCTGAAGCATTATTTTCTGACAGGCGGGCATAAATAAATGGAAATATTTAAAATATTTCCAAATAAATAGAATATTTTTCCTTCATATATAAGTTCTCTTGGTGCTGGACTGCCTTTTCCAAATATGATTTGGAATTCAGGAATCACTTGATCTCCATTTGTTCTGGAGGAAGGACCATTCAGCAGAAGCCTTTAATGAAAAATTATTTTCTGAAGGATGTTGCTAGCTGACAAGTTACATTGCTCAAAGTGCTTCGCTGCTTTCATGAAGAATAGGCCAATTCAGGAATTACAGAATCATAAGCACAGCAGGGAATTGAAAACAGAGCTCCACTTCTTAACAGCATTCCATGTATTCAAAAACCTTGTACAACCAAGCGTTCCAATACTATAGTGGGAAGTATTTCCAATTTCTCTTCAGAATATCTACATATGTATTTAAATATGAATATGTAAAATAAAAAGTATATCTGTGCCAGCTCCTATCACTCCTATGCTCTTCGTGTATTTTTTTTTTTAGATGAACCTGTTCAGCCTTCCTTGTCAACCAATAAAAGCATGCCCAGTTACTGCAAAAATGATGATGGTGATATCTTCTTAACCGCTGAGTCATGGAAACCAAATGTTTGTACCAGTTGTATTTGCCTGGATGGTGGGATCAGCTGTTACTCTGAATCTTGCCCACCAGTATCCTGTGAAAAACCTGTTTTAAGGAAAGGGCAGTGTTGTCCTTACTGCATAGGTAAGCACTGGAAAGGAGAGAGAAGGATATTGTTGTGACCTAGGCTTACTGAGTCATTAC
Source organism: Masticophis lateralis (assembly GCA_030761175.1). NCBI lineage: Eukaryota > Metazoa > Chordata > Lepidosauria > Squamata > Colubridae > Masticophis > Masticophis lateralis. The sequence goes on along the minus strand of JAUDYJ010000001.1, from coordinate 65,733,450 downwards.
AAGACACAATTAGTCCCAAACAAACTGTTTTATTGTAACAGCTGAGAATTACGTTCATTCCCAGCTGAGTCCCAATTAGTTGCAAAACAAGTCCTTTGGAAGAAATCCTTCGGGATAATCACCAACCTTTATCTTCTTTGACACCCTGCCAAAGGCCTTACTTGGCAAAACCCCACGAAGTTCAGAAACAAACAAGAGATGCCAATTGGAAACAGAGTTAGCAACCTTGCTTTCCTGCAAAAAAGGCCCAAGTGCCTTTGTTTCTCTTTTAAGCCTTATGGGAGGGGCCAATCATCTCCTGGCCTTACTCCCAAATGGTCCCTTTTGCTTTAGCTGCTCTTGCCTTCTGGCAGCTCTGCGCATGTGTGCACTAGGAACAGGCTCCTCCTGTTCTTCTACCTCTCTGCTGTCCGACTCTGGGGGCTCTGGAGTCTGCACATCACTCCCAGATGGCCTTGGCCCCTTCTCTGCTTTCAATGCAGAGCCCTCGTCCAGGCCTTCCCCAGACTCCAGGACTGGTCCATGTTCCTCCCCAGCCTCCTCACTGTCCGACTCTGCTGCTAGCTCCACAGGCTACTGGAGGACCACAACAGATATGATCAGAGTGCTTTTTTTCCCAATCTTATTTATAATGTTAAGATGCTGTGTCAATTTAGGCCTTCATTGTATTTTTTTCTTAAATCTGTGATACATTTAATGCATATATTGAGAATTATAATTTAATTATTACCGTAATTATACCATAGTGCTAATTCTTTGTGACCAAGTATTACCACAGGCAAACATCATAGGTAATGTTGCATAATATTATGGTATTGTTAGAATTAAGTAATGAATAAATCTTACCAAAAATAGATTTATCATACATTTGGGCTTGATCTATCTATAAAGGAAGGAAGAAATCTTACTACCTATCTTCTCCCTGTGTCATATAATACCTTGATTGCAAAACCATTATCTTATATTATATTTTGCTTATTTTTCAATAATGCATTTCAAGTTTTTTGGAAGCAGAGTGATTGTATGTTTTGTTTCACTAGATAATGTTAACAAAAAGGAGAGGACAGATTAATATTGCTGTTTTCTATAGTTTACAACTAAAATCATGGTTAATTTCAGTTAGAGTCATATTGGTTCAGCCATATCCAGTGTTTTGCATTTATTGCATTATATGTGAAATCATTCCTTCAATATCCTTATTTCTGCTTTCTGCAAAGATTGTATACCTAAGAACTACGAATATCTGGGAAAACAAGTGACAAGATGTGTGCTTTGATGACATGAAACAAATATTGTTACTTACACACATTTGCATGTAAATTTCATGAAGAAATAAATAAATATAAGTATAAAAATATAAGATCACAGCAGTTAAGATTAGCATATTTTGTTGCAGGTGGTGCTGGGACTTCTTTAATTTCTTATTTTAATTATTAGCTAACACATAAATTCTTCAGTGGTTGCATATTTTTCCATACTTAAGTGGGTTTTCCTCTGACTATATGTTGTGTATGTCAGCTGTGTGTATTTGCATATGTATATATATAAACATACTCAGATATACATATACATACAGAGACATACTTAACTGGGTTCATCCTTTCTAACTTTCTGCCTAAAGCTTTTTGGCTTTCTCCTAGCAAAACTGAAATCCCAAAAAGTGTTTAGGCAGTTGAAAATGAAAAACAGCTTGTATTTCCCTCAGTTGTTATGAAATAGGGAATTTTGTTCCCATTTATTGTGACAGAATACAAAGTTCACATCTTGCATCTTCTTGTCAGTTCGAGCATGATCTAGGTGATAAGACCTTATGATAAGATTTACATTCCAAACAAGTTTGCTTATAATATAGTTAACATTCTAATTTTGCATGAATGATTTTAATTGAATGAGTCCTTTCCAACCCATCCCAGCCCCCACCTCTATTACAACACCTCCATATTGCCACTGTGTTTTCCTTATTAATGTATTCATGTGAATTCCCAAGGGAATCAATCCTGAATTTTATTTCCCAAGCAATTCTCAAAGCCCTTCAGCTAGGAATTCATTTTATCAAGGGTTGCAAAGAGTCTGCTTAGATATAAACCCAGAAATGTATGAACTATAATATAATAATCGATAGAGGTATTCGATTAATGGAAGAATAATAATTGAATATAAAGTTTTCGAAATTCTAAAAATTGAGCATAATAGAAGATTATTCTTGAGTTGTGGTGGCCATAGAAGATCTTTATTCTTGAGTCGTTGTGGCACAGTGGTTGGAATGCAGTATTGCAGGCTAATTCTGCCAACTGCCAGCAGTTCAATTCTCATCAACTCAAGGTTGACTCAGCCTTCCATCCTTCCGAGGTTGGCAAATGAGGACCTAGATTGTTAGGGGCAATATGTTGACTCTGTAAACAGCTTAGAGAGGGCTGTAAAGCACTGTGAAGTGATATATAAATTTAATTGCTATTGCTCTTCTTAATGCTTGATCCTTTTTTTCTTTTGCAAATATACTACTATTGCCTATTTCATTTTGATTAAGCATATTTGCAGGAAAGAACTGGGCAAGTTAAAAACAAATGAACATGAAAAGTTTAAGACCTGATACACAATCCCAAGATTTCCCTCTTCCAATTATTGCATTTTTGTGGCACGTTCTTTCAACAGAAGACACAGCAGCAAAGAAGGCAGTATGTCATTTTAATGGAAAAACTTATGCAGATGAAGAACGTTGGGACATTGACAGCTGCACTCATTGCTACTGCTTGCAGGGTCAGACGCTTTGTTCCACAGTTAGTTGCCCCTCTCTTCCTTGCGTGGAACCGATTAATGTGGAGGGAAGTTGCTGTCCCATGTGCCCAGGTAAGTTAGATTCTGGCAGTTTATTCCGCCAGAATCGTTGTTTTTGTTTAAATAATCATTTGTCCAAGATAAGAGGAAAGTTTTGAAAGATAAAAGAATATATTTCCATTAAATGAAGAATTAAATAAAAGGCTCCGGCTTGATTTTTGGGTATCCAGTATTGAAATCAAGACTTGGATTCAGAAACTTTTTTTTTTCTATCTCGAAAAAACATGTCTACAGATAGTCCTGGGCTTACAACTGGTTACTTAATAATTGCTCAAAGTTACGATGGACTCAAAAAAAGCTACTTATGACCCCTCCTCAAAGTTACAGCTGCCATACCATCTCCTCAGTCATGTAATCACATTTTCGGCTTGGCAACCGGCTTGTATTTACGACCAGTTGCAGCATCCTATAGTCACATGATCACAAGTTGCAGCCTTTTTGCCTGTATATATTTTGGCAGTTACATGGGAAACAGTAAAAGAACATCTTTATAAACAGTATTCCAAGACTTTATAGTTTTCAAATATTTTTGTTCTGTTTATAGGTGCGGGAAAAGAATGATTTATTTAACATGGTAATTCAAAAATCATCTGTTCTTAATTATCAGTGATAAGAACTGGGTGTTCATAATGCTATTATCAGACATATTTTCTGCCTCTTTTACTTTATAATTTTATGCAGCCTATTTACACCTAGATCTCCAGAGAGCTTAAAAAATACTTCATTAATGTACTGCAAGTTTTTAATATATTAAATGTACAGTCCATTTTAAATAGCTTTTTATTTATTCACAAACTTTGTTAACAGTGTTGGTATCTAGATTAGCCAGCTTTCCTATAAGTTCCTTATTGTTTTGCAGAAATGTATGTACCCGAACCTACCAACATTCCAATTGAGAAGACAAATCATAGAGGTGATAAAGAATTAGAAGCACCCGTCTGGCCTACATTCAGTGAAAACGATGTTGTTCATATCCACAAAGGTAAACACCATTTAAATCAATTATCTCTGCATAAAGCAAAGACAACTTAGGTAAGCTTCAAGCTGTCATTTTGTTAGAACCATTTTGGTGATTATAGTATTTTGAAGTATTTCACTATAGGAACTTGGTTTTGTCTAAATGAGTTGAGCTATAGTTGTCTGCTTGCTGGAGATGAGAGGCTATAACACATTCTCAGCATTAGACTGAGGAAGGCTCCCATGGTCAGAACTTATCTTTGCCAATAGAATGGCTTGTTTGAAGCAGAAGAATAGGATATTTGTTCACAACTATTGTTTATATTTCAATCTAATATAGGACAGAGAATCATTTCTGTAGCCAGAAACTGCCTTTTTGCAGCGTCCAGGAGCAATCGAGACATGATCTTGATGTGGTAATTTCAGAGGGAGGGGGAAATAGAGGCAGGTATACTTCATTAAATGTTGATGGGCTGTTTTGGTTTGGTTTTCCAGACACCCAAATATCTCTCTAATAGAGTTGTAATAAGAATTGTTATCTTATTTTTTTAAAAGTGAAGAATTACATTGGCCTAAGTCAGCATTTTGACACTAGGTTTTAGCAATGCAATTTGAGGGGCTCCAGAGCTTGCAAAAATTGCCTAAAGAACTACATTTGGACCAAATGAGTTGGCTACATTTTTGCTGAATACATTTGTGTAGAGCAGAAATTTATTTATTGTACAAGTCAATTAATCATGGTTATTGTAGAAACTGTTAAAAGACACCAGATTCCAATATGTACATAGCAAGAAAGAGGAGGGAAAAGAGTTTTCTCTGATTATGTAATTTTTTTTCAGGAAAAATGTTGATTAGAAGCCAGATTCAAAAATGCCCACAAGTAAGCAGAACATAAATAATGGCAACTCCTCTGTTACTTTCTTAGAATTTCCTGAGCTGGAGCCAAATTTAGCAATATTTGCTTAATACAATTAATTTGTCCCAGTGATTTTGGTAGGTCTCTCCTAAGAATAATTAAATCTGTATGATTAAGCCCAGCAAGTATTACATTTAACTCTTTTTTTTAATGAACCCATTCTTTCATTACCACCTATTGATATCTTCAAATAGGCAACTTTCTGGACTGTTTACAAGAGAAAGCAAAAATTAATAAAATAAAAGATCAACAAGGGCAAAAACATAACATTCAAAACAGTACCTTGTCTACAACAAATCTACAGAATTACAACCTGCATGCAATTTATATAAATCTTATATGCACAACTGATAAACTTTCTCCAAAGCACAATTCAGTGCCCTTCCCTCTTTAGTTATTCATGGCAGATATAATGGAATCTCCATAGGCTTAGGCAACGTCCTTGTGCCTCTGGGGAATCTGAAACCCTAGATCATGTCTTTCTAAGGTGTAAATTCTACATGGAGCTATATTTTCAATTAAGTTTCCCCCCAATTGAATGACTGCTTGGTTATTTAAACACCGATGTCCTGAATCACCACTTTATTGGTAAATTTTGAGACTTGGGCCATGTCATTTCCAAATCTGCTAACACAAGCACACCATGTAATAAACTGTTATAATACTATTACATTTATTGGATTGTTAATCTATTTTTGTACTGGACTTCAACCATAATAAAGATAATGAATATAAAACAATATTAAATAACAAGCCAACAGCACAACAGTAATGTAGGAACCCTAATATAATTTTCCAGTGGATTGACTGAAAAATCTGGAACAGGCAGGATATTCAAGAATAAATTAGGATCAGTTTCCAACTCCTACTTGTTTAACCAAAACAATAATAAAATCACTGTAACAGTGAGGTGGGCAGTATATAAATTTTATAAATTAAATAAAATTACATTTTCTGCTTACATTATGCTGCAAAAATGAAGATGTCTGTGTGATAAAATCTGAATTAATGTCAGTTTAGTTCTAATACTGAAAACAAATTCAGTAGCACAACAAATGTGATTTATTAAATGCTTGTGTGAACGCAATAGATTTGACAAACCTGAAATTGTACTTGACCTAAGTAAAACTAACTTGAATCTAAATATTTCATACAGTATTACTTTTAGTTATGAAGACATCATTTGGAAAATTTTGTTTCTCAGGTTATTATGTATGATATCTCACCATGAGCTACTCCATTACTTTATTTTTTAATTGGTAATGTGCTTATTTTTACATTTTACAGATATGGGTCACCTTCAGGGTGAATATAGAGAAACTAGAGGATCACAGCCAACTTCAGAAGCATCTCTTGATTCTCTTGCCTGGGTAACCGTACCCCTCTTAACAGCTGTAGTTCTTATAATTGCACTTTTGTTTATCAATCAGAAAAAGCAGTGGATACCAGTATCCTGCTACAGAACTCCAGCAAAGGTAATGGACTAAATAGCATTTATACTGTATAAATAAGTAAGTGTCTATCTTGAATCAGTTGAGCAGTTACACGTACAAATAAATAAGAGCAAACAGTTGTGGAAATGGAGATCTGCAAGTGTCTTCCCTATGTGTTCCCTAAGGATACATTATCTGGAAGCACTGTTTCTTTGGAAGTTTAATTGCTTTCAGAGATCATAGCTTTTGGAGATTTGAGATTGATTAAAGGAAGATGTTTTCTTTTTCACGTAGATATAGTTAAACTGTAGAATATACTGCCAACAGTTGGAATTATTGGATGGTTTTAAAGGAGACAGAAAGATTCCTAGAGGATAGTTGTTTATTACCCCTCCCCCCAAAAACAGAGAGAAAAAGTGTTCAATACTGCAGTGTTGGGAGAGACTGTCACTCCAATCTGAGCTTGTAAAATGTATCATGTTAGCCACTGTGACCGAACACACAGGAGTAGGTGGCTTGTGGTTCTATCTGAAAGAACTCTTCTTATGTTCTTAACACTTGCCAATGCCCAGAAGGGTACAGTAGCCATTTGTCCAAGAATGTTCTTTATGCTAGGGATCATTCTAATAACTGAAGGTTACTTACAATGATTAAAACTATCAGTTATTTTATTTGCATACTTTTATCACAAATGGAGCCCTGAACAGTGCAAAGCATATGTTTGTGCTCCTGGCTTTTGAGTCTAAATGATATTGTAGGACTGAGTAGCTGAACTTTCTCTCGCCTTTGCAGTTAAGAAGACACTGTTTAGTAGGGAATAAAAACATACTGTACCCAAAATGTTCATTTTATGTATTGTGTTTCCATCCAAACAGCCTTCCTGCTTAAATAATCAATTGGTGTATGTGGACTGCAAGAAAGGCACCATGGTTCAGGTGGACAGTTCTCAGAGAATGCTTAGAATTGCTGATCCAGATTCAAGATACAGTGGATTCTACAGCATGCAAAAACAGAGTAACTTACAAGCAGATAATTTCTATCAGACAGTGTGAGAAACTGCATCTCTTACCAAGAAGTTAAGAAGAAACAAAGGCTGAGTCTGCTATTCAAATAAAACTAGAATCATGCACTTGCTTAGTGGATTGTATTGGATTTGTGACTTCATGTACAGCTCTAAGACCTTGTTGGGATTGACTCTGATTCCTGCAGTGTGCCAGAACAAGCATTCCCACTTCTGACCAAGTGTTTTCCTGGAACCAAAGTTTTAAAATTTGTTGATGTTTTGCTTGTAACATAGTAATCATGATTGTTTGGGAAGAGAAAACCGGGGTGAGCTTGCGTGGTTAGAACAAGAAGCTTCAAAGAATAGCTGGTCAGCTTAGCTTGGAGTCAAAAGAATATCGCTTTTTACTGATACTTCAAATTGCATTTATTGCAGTGAAGTATAAACAGAACCCTAACACAATTCAAATCAGAATATTTGGGGTGCTTATGCTACAAAAGTAAATCCGTAGGATAATCTATTGCATGACAGGTGCAGGATAGCTGCAGCTGTATTTTTCTATCTGGTCAGAAGCTGCAATAGTGAATGAATGATACAGTAAGGAAAACGTTAAAACAAAAAGGGCAAATTTAAGGAAGATAAGTACAATCATATATTGTGCTGCTTTTTGTTTTTCATTTTGATGCTGATTGACCAGACTGGCAGTTAGCAAATGTATAATTCCTGAGAAGAGCACTGGATCTTTTGGCAACAGTATTGAAGGGGGAAGAGGAAAAGTTAAACACCATTTGATTCCAGAACTCTGTTTGGGTGTGTGCGCGCGCATGTATGTGTTTCTTTTACTGTCTATCAGTTTCAGGTGGTTCACACACCAAATTATCATTGAAGAAAATGATCTTGTTGGATGAAGATCTAGCTCAGATTCATTTTTGTATCATGTTAAAGGGGGGAGGGGGTTCTGTTACTGATTATGCAGACTAGAAGCAACTTTCATGCTGGGAAGCTGCTTAATTTTAATGTATATTACTCAAGCACCTTTTTGGAAGCTCAGAAAGAAAGATCATGCTTCTTTAAAACTTTAGCTTTATAGAAATATCCTTGTAAATATCGTTATGCTTAAAAAAAGCATTTGTGTGTCTGCGTGTTTAAGTGTTTATGTGTATAGTATTTTATATATACATACACATGTATATGTGTATGGATATATACATATAAAATACACATATACTCCTACTATATATGTATATATGTATATATACAGTATATATATGCTATTTATATATACAGTATATATCAGTATAATTTTGTATTTTCCCTGTTGAATGTATTTTTAACTGAGATTTTACCCAGAACAGAAACACAGGCATTCCATATTATTACTTAACCTTGCGTGTGTAGAGAGACAAGATGAGGTTATCTCATTTTATCTAGTTTTATTTGATTTGGAAGTGTTAGGATGCAAATGAGCGTGTGTGTGCGTGCGTGCCCTTGTGTTTGCATACATATCGAGTGTGTGCACAATTATAGCAGTAAGCATTAGTATCGCTACTTGCTACATTTCAGGGTGTGTGTGTGCGTTTGTTTTTTTATCCTGCATGGCCTTAAAAAGGCTTAAAATCCAATGCATTGGCTAGAGACACTGATAATGTATAGGCAGCACTCCTCAATTCCACAGAATAGCAGTATCTGCATTTGGACTTATTTCATAATAGTTGTTTGAAGCGGCTATTAAAAGAAAGTCCACAACTCACTGAAGGTTTGTTGCAGCTTGACTTGTAACTTTAACTGTACACACAACTTTAACTTTTCCAAACAGGTCTTGGCACTTTTATACTAACTGCCCAGTTGTGTGTTGCCTCTTACTTTCACAATTGCTTGTCCTGAGACACAGATACCCAATATGTTTAATGTGAAAAGAAAATGTATTTTTTGTAAAGGAACTCTCAAGTATTGTTGTAAATACTTGGTCAGAGATTACTGAACTTTAAAACTGAAAAACCTAATTTATTATATGACCTAATTTATTAATCTGAAGATTATCAAATATCTTGTTTTAGAATATCACAAAGTGTTCTAGCTGTTTGTGTCAAAGAGAAAAGGTAATAGGTGTATCATAAAGGCTCAGTGTTTTTTTCTGTTATGAATTCAGTTTCCAAAAGAATAAAAAAATGTAGCCCCTCTGCCCCCACCACAGCATTTTATCCTTAGAATAAAGACACTGAAACAAACATTACTCTCCCATTATTCAGATTCTGTCACGGTCAATCATTCATTCCTTTCATAAAGAGTAAACAGTCTTTATCGGAAAATTGTAAATGCTTGCTTTGTTTTACAATCAAGGCCATATTCTGAATGATACTTGCAGGATATAGGACATGGTGTAAAATGTTGGGTTTTTTTTTTTTTGTTATTATTTTATTATTATTTTAAAGATATTATTTATCCTATGTGCTGTATTCATTACACTCTTTTACTTTGGTTCCTGTTGTGCTCTTGTAAGAGAAATGCAGATACAATTTTCTGAAAAATAACATAGATGCATATTATGGCACTTAGAGTGCGCTGCAATTTGGCAGGTTGCTTGTTTACTTTTTAAAATGTAAGATGGTTTCTTGTAATTTGGCTCTTGGCAGCACAATAAAAATTAACTTGATGAACTTTTCATTTCTGTGAAATGAGTTTTTCTGTATAATATTGTTCTCATTTTTTTTAAATTTCCCAAATTTGTATCTTGACAAAGATCTTTCTTGCAAAACACAGAATGCTTGCTAAGGATCTAGCCACTTTAAGTCTGTTTCATAATCTCCATTACCCCTATTTCTTCCCATCCTCTAAGGCAGTCTCAACCTTCCTAACGCCGCGACCCTTTAATACAGTTCCTCATGTTGTGGTGACCCCATAAACCATAAAATTATTCCTAAGATCACTGAAAATATGTGTTTTCCTATGGTCTTAGGCGACCTCTGTGAAAGGGTCGTTCAACCCCAAAGGGGTCCCAATCCACAGGTTGAGAGCCACTGCTCTAAGGTTTGAATTCTCTGCCTCTATATTCAATATTACAGGGTATCGGTATTAAATCCTTGTGGAGTGATTCCTCGCTCTGTTTTTTAAAGATGATTGTTCTGTTCTCCCTAAATTTATTCCCCCAACCTTGCAGATATTCTTGTTCAAGTGTGGAAATGTTATTTTGCTTGAAAAATGAGCTGATATTCTCAGCATGCAGTTTTAGAGCACCAGGGTGCCTACAGAGTACAGTAGTCCTTGGCTTACGACCACAATTGAGCCCAAAATTTATGTTGCTAAGTGAAACATTTGTTAAGTGAGTTTTGCCCCATTTTACAACTTTTCTTGCCACTGTTAAGTGAATCATTACAATTGTTAATTTAGTAACACGTTTGTTAAGTGAATCTGGTTTTCCAACTGACTTTGCTTCATAAAAGGTGATCACAGGACCCCGGGATACAGTAACCATCATAAATATGAATCAGTTACCAATCGTCTGAATTTTGATCACATGACCATGGGGATACTGCAATGGTCATAAGTATGAAAAATGATCATAAGTCACTTTTTTCAGTACCATTGTAACTTAAAACGGTCAATAAATGAACTGTTGTAAGTCAAAGTCAACCTATATATACATCCCTTAATGCTTGTCATCCTCATTTTGCACTTAACATTTAAACTTTTTAAAATAGAAAGTCATCCTGCATCGATCGTCAATATATTATAGAGGTGGAAAGGGCCATTTAGGCCATCAAGTCCTCATTAATTCAGGATCCAAATTAAAGCATCCCTGAAAGTTAAATTTCCATCCTCCTATTGAATATATCCAGTGAATGGAATTCTTATTGCCTCTCTGTTTATACAGCTCCACTGCTAAACTGCTTACTGTTAAGGAATATTTTTATGACAATCAGTTGGAATCATGTTGTGTCCTACATTCTGAAACAACAGGAAACAAGTACTGATGACCTTCTGTGTAATATCATTTGAAGAGTTCACTTGGTCATCTCTTTTCAAGGTTAAACACATCCAGCTCCTTCAAGATGTCTTCATACAACTTGGTTTGTAATCCTTTGGTCAGCCTTGTCAGCCTTCTGTGAACCCGTTCCAATTTCTCCACGGTGCTATGCTTAAGATGCAATTTGAGTAATCAATGAGTTAATATTTGCCTTCAGCTGAATCACCTCATTGACTCAAATTCAGCTAGTAGTTATTCCAAATACTATTACCAAAAGCCAGTTTTTCCTTGGGGAGTTTGTATCAATATATGTCTATGCCCACTCATTCTTCTCAACATTCCATTATTATTATGTCCCATTCTTTCTTTAAAATTAAGGATGCCAGCTCTCTTCTTCACTTGTAGGCACCTGATGCCTTGGATGGACAAGTTTTTGTTCTACAAGAATTGCATGAGATACCAGTACCATGCTCACTATCCCCATTACTGCTTCCTTAAAGAAGAGACATGTGCAGAATTATGTTAATCAACATATCTTTGATGAAGGAGATAATCACACCCTGTTGCTGCCTCTTTTAACATCACAATTCAAATTCATATTTTCTAGGACCCTGCAAATACCATCAGAGCCCAGGAAATGGCACAGCTACTTTAAGAAGGTGTAGACAGATGCAGTAAGCACGTTTATGCTTTGTGAGCCCAATGCACATTCTCGCCATTAACACAAGAGGAACAAATCAATAAGTACTCCAAAGATATTATCTTGCTTATTTGGTCATGTTTGTGAAATTTAGTTGTCAAATTGTCACATGCATTTCAACTAAGCCAAAAGCTCACATTTTTCCTGCTCCACCTGCACAGAGGAAGAAAAGCTTGGAACATCTCTGACAGAGATTGGGTGATGCATCTACAAGCAAAACCTAAACCTTGGAACGACTTGGATCCAGATTTTATATATTTGACATTATACAGCTTTAACTCAGTTCAAAACAGAAGTGTGACCTGTTCATTCAGCACTTTGCTTGGGGACTCAACTAATTAGTAACACCTGTAAAATATTTAAGCCACCTGTGCGTTGTATCCATAATATTAAATAAGGAGTGCATAAATAAAGGGTAAACAGTAAAATGTATATGAATTAAACCTATTGTGAGTAAAAATTTGACTCCTGGTTGCAGAAGTAAAAAAACAGAAGGCCAAATTTTTTCTCTTTTAAAAATCGCCAGGGAGGATGAAAAGCACACATGCATTATACAAAGAGGTCTCCATGAATGGCAGGGGAAAAAAGCCTCCAAGGAAAAATTTCCCCATATGCACAAGAAGCAGAAGGATACCATGTATGAAGAATATATCACAACAATAGTATTTGGGAATATACAGTATGTCAAGAAAGAATACACACACTCGGAAACAGTCCTGTAACAGGAACTGGAACTGTTATCAGCAGTAACCAATTTGAAGCTCTGAACATAGAAGGCAAATTTCAATCATCCAGGATGGTTATATTATTCCAAAATCTCTAGAATAATAGAAAAGACTTTTTCTCTGGAGGAATCAACAAAGCGGAAAAAAAGAATAATTGATCTGAAAGGCTCACTGTTTTAATGACCAGGAGCTGCCATGTACAAATTTTAAAAATATAATGAAAAGTATGCCATTTTCCTGCTGCACATCTCCAGATCATCACGGCTCATGAAACCGGACAATTACTACCTACTTCTAATTATTTTTGTGGGCGCAGACAACATTGCTACAAGAAGAGGATTCCCTTGGTAGGAAGGTGAATAGGAACCCAAGTAGTGTTTTTATCTAGCTTTTCACTGAAGATCAATAGACAAGAAAGGAAAACACAAGATAAATCATTGACTACCAAAATGGTACAATCAAAGATTTGGATTTCTGGAGAAAAAATCAGTGCACTTCACAAGAGAAGGGAAAAACATTCTAAGAAGAAACTAAAACCAGAAGGAAGGGAGAAGTAGGTGTAGAAACCAGGTGTAAAGCAACTGCTAGGCATAAAGGACATAGCTGCATGATATAATTGTAGGAGATGACTAGGCTGAGCTCATGCACATCATAAGTCATGAGCCCCTGCAAGCTCACAAGAGATCTAAGTCCACCTTGAATACCTTTCTTAATTCCCGCTAATTTCCATTGACCATTAGTAGCTCAGATCATTGTAGAGAGCTTAAGTTTGCCATAAATTTTAATACTCTTTAAACTGCCCAAATCTTCTGATTTCCCCAGAGCTTGACATTAACAGAGGTACAAAACAGGGAAAAAATGTTCTTAGAAATTCCAAATATATGATAGCAGCAATAGGATGACAAATTAACTGTGACATTCTCCATTGTTTGTGGACCAAATATGGGCAGCTAACGAAGAATCACCCTAACACAAAAAAGTGTTTTGACTTGATAGTTATCACAGAAAAGTATTTGGCTAAGAGTCATGATCAGAACACAGAAATTGAAGGATCGTATTTATTCCAAGTTATACAGACAACAAAAAAGGAGGAAAAGAGGTTCTATACTTAAGCAAACACTCTCCAAAACATACACACATTTGTAAAGAAATTTTGTAAAGAAAGTACATTTGTAAAGAAGTTGCTCAGAGTTGGGCAGTCTTATATGGGAGATGGGCGGCATAAAAATGTAATAAATATTATTTATTTATAAACAAAACTCACAATCTGCAATGGAATGTAATAGGCTGGATTCCCAGGAGGGAGGGGGTACATTCCAGAAAAATAAAAGGCAGTTCAGTCTAAATATTTTGTGTAAGAGAAAAAGGATGAAGGCAGCCCCACCCTAATAGTTTTTGGAGTATTTGCTTGATGTTCATAGTAGAATGCTTTAGTTTGGCAAGACTCTGTCAATAGGTATGGAACAAGAGCCCAGCTTGAAAGAATTACACGTCCTTGATTTTTGAGCATGACACTATCTTTAATATCCAAATCCTACAGAAAGCATATGGGCAAGATTTAAAGTGACAACAACAACGAAATTATACAGATCACTTTTTCAGCCCAAGGATGATGCTCTTTTTAAAAACGTACTCACTATGTTCTCAAGTGGATAATCTATAATGGCTGTGGGAAACTTCAACTCAGCCAGTAATGTCATGTTGAACTAGAGCTCAAGGGATAAGTGTTTAATTTCATATTTATCAAATTAAAATAGATCTATATTTAAAGAAATATTTCATGACTGAGTGGAATAGCTGTCATTGGATGAGGAATCCCAAGGATTCTCAGTAAAGCAACAGAATAACCCATTCTTCTTATTTTTTTTATTTTTATTAGATTTGGTGTGCCACCCATCTCATCTTCCCTTGTTGTACATTTTGATGAAATTAACTGGCTTCATAACTGGTTGTTCCTTTTCATGACCGAAGGGAAGCAGAAGTAATGTGGTATCTTTATATGATACCAACGTATCGTATATGGGAGCCAGTTTGGTGTCATGATTAAAGCTCCAGGCTAGAATCTTGGAGACTAAGTTTTCATTCCACCTTAGGTACAAAGCCAGCTGCAGTGACCTTGGGCCAGTCCCTCTCTCCTAGTCCTAGGAAACAGATAACAGCAAATCACTTCCAAAATCCTGCCAAAAAACCTGCAGGGACTAGTCCAGCCTGTTGTCAGGCGTCAACACTGATTCAAAGGCACGCACACACACACACACACACACACAAGTAAAACATAGTTATTTTAAAAACTGCTTTCCACACAAAAGGAAAGGCATATTTTTATTTATTTATTTATTTATTTATTTATTTATTTATTTATTTATTTATTTATTTATTTATTTATTTATCAATCAAGCATGTATAAGATAACAGGTAAAAGTATAAACATAATTTGAATACATGAAGAGTAAGAGTAAAAAGAAATATTAAGACAGGGTAGGCATGCTGATGCACTTATGTGTTTAGGTGATTAGCTTCTTAAAGGTTTCCAAGCTAGAATGCAAAACTTCCAGATAATGTTTTACTTTTGCAAATGACCAGGGTTAAGGAAATCACATTAAACAAGAGAGACTATCATGGTATTAGACAACCATTTTGCTCTGGTGGTTAAAGCACTGGGCCAGAACACTGGGCTAGAAGCAAGAAATGAGTTCTAATCCCTGGCTGGGTGACTTTGAGCCAGTTCCTTTCTCTCAGCCCATGGAGTCAAGCAACAAGCTGCTTTGTCAATTCCTGCAGCAACCAAATAGATCAACATTTTGTGATCCTAAAAAAGTAGAGCCTGTATAGCAAGAAAACGCCAGGAAAAAAAAATACACAGATGCAATCACCATGGTACTACCCAAAAGTTCATTATATTTCTTCTGCCTATCTATATCTCTTCTGCAGAAAGTTGCATGATAGAATATCCAGCGATGTGTTTGGTGATATCACATTCGAAAGCATTTCCTGTACAGAAATAAACAGCTAAATTCGGAGTGTCCAATTTCATCAGGAACAACCCAGCACTGCTTTTCACTGCTATGGGGGAATTCAACAAATGTAAATCAGCAATCTTGTAACTATTTAACAAGAAAGGAGGTTTCACTGATCTCGGTGAGATATATACCCCATATGGGTAAAATATAGGATTGCTAATGGCTTTTTTGTTGTTGTTGTTCTCTACTGAACATGTTCACTGCATGTGGGCTTATTAAAATTAATTCTGATCGTTAAAAAGGGAGTGTACAGGATGTACATATGTTTTAAGTGCTGTGGAATTCATGTCATTGTTAGCAGCAGCCTTCCTTTGTTTCGAAACTCGGCCAACTGGAATGCACTATTTGTGCCCTTTTGTCCTCAAACGAAGACTAATCCATCCTGATGTCAGATATTTCTTTTCTTTTTTTTTCTTTTTCTGTGGTGCTGGTGGTGGGAACTTCTAATAACACTTCTGCGTCCACGTGGAAGCGAGCCAAGAGAAAACCTAAGAACGGCATCTTATGTCGAATCCCTGGTGTGCCCATTGAGAGCTCAACGAGAAGTGTTGTTTCAGGTTACTCTGCACAAATAAGCACCGTGTCCTATCCTAATCTGCCGCCGTCCAGACGTATTAGACTTTAGATTTATTAATAAGTATTAATCAAGATAGGAACGCAAACCCACCCCCACCCCCCCAAATCACAATGGCCTTTCTCTT
The DNA here is from genome assembly GCA_030761175.1 of Masticophis lateralis. Lineage (NCBI taxonomy): Eukaryota > Metazoa > Chordata > Lepidosauria > Squamata > Colubridae > Masticophis > Masticophis lateralis. The sequence goes on along the minus strand of JAUDYJ010000001.1, from coordinate 65,717,196 downwards.
TCAAACAAACGGGGCAACGGAATGATATGTAGTGTGAGGTTTTCACATTAATATACTAAAACTTCCAGATCCAGCGTCAAAGGGCTATTCAGGCCGAGCTCCGAAGGAGGAGGCAGCGTTGAGTCACACTGCCGCCCCACCCTTTGCTTTTCCGCCTCGGCGATCGGGAGCGCGCGCCGGCCGCTCAGAGAGAGAGAGAGCAAACGAGGGGGCGGGCGGGCGCGCGCGCGCGTTGGCCGGGCCCCGCGGCCTCTCGGCTTCTTTCGGCGATGGCGACGGCGACTGCGCCCTCGCCGCGGGACCCGGCCGGGGACTGGCAGGATTTCTCGGGCTTCCAGCCTGCGTCGGAGCCGAGCGGTTGCTGCCTGGAGCCCTCGGAGACGGCGGCGGGCGTGGAAGGAGGCCCCTGGGACGGCCGGGGTGATTTGAGGACCGAGCTCCCGCTCTGCTTCCAACCTGCTCGGCTACCGGCCGAGCATTGCTTAGACCCGGAAGCCCTTCTCCCGCCTCAGCCCCTCAGCGAACGGAGCGCTTTGCACGAAGATGAGTGAGTGAAGCGGCGGGTCGGATTCCTTTCTTGGAGGAGGAGGGAGCCTCCCCCGTCCTCCTCTTCGACCCCCGTTGCTTGGCGAGGGGTCCCTTTGCAAATAGTAAGGTTTTCCCTTCGGTCGTGGAAAAACTTCGCCGAGGATTGGGGGGGGGCTCCCCTTGAGAAAAGAGATGTATAAGAAATGGGGGTTGGGGGGATGAGGAAGTAGGGAAGAGAGAATTGCAGCTTCAGTACACGATTCATTGCTAATGGAGAGCAATCCCCGACAGCGTAATAGGGTGTTCCTCAGCTCTCTGGGGTTACAAGGACCTAATGCCCTGTGAGGAGGAAAGCTTCAAGATAGTTTCGCCTTCACTCCGACTTGGACTTTAAACTTTCCAACACAACCAGACTGAACTCTGTAGGTTAGCAGCATTCCACGGACTAGGAATTTGGTGGAAGGCAACCTGTCCTAACATGGAATCTGACCCTTTTGTATCTTATACTTAAGGGTAGTAGGCCCTTTCACAATGTCCCTAAAGGCCCGTTTTCTGGGCAGACCCTCATGTTTTATTTTAAGAACTTGAACTGTTGCAAGTCTAAAAAAAGCGCAAAAAAAAAATCTTTGCAGAGACATCATTGGACCCTTCTGAAGAGCACATTTCAGAAATTGTCTCAAATATTCCTTTTTCGCTTGGGTTTTTGCTGATTTATAATGCTAACTTGTATTGATGTTTAACTCATTTAGGAATTGGAAACATTTTGGACTACAACCTCTGCTCCAATATAACCATTGGTATGGGTGCATTCTGTAGTTTGCTTCAAAAGCACTTGTATACCCAAGATATAGATTTGATTGAGAGATGGTGGGAACAATTTATTATCCACTTAATAAATTATACTAATGTGAATAATATCCATATTAGCCAAAGGATATATTGATATTTGTACATTGTAACATAAAGAGCACTGTAAGTTTGGCTTATAATGAATGAATGAGTAAACGCTCAAGTCAGTTTTGCATTGCTCCCCATACCAGGTGGAGCAGCTAAAAAACTGAAGAAGCTTCTTCCAAGATTACCTAACCTCAGAATTTAGGCTGGGCTATGGCTTCTTTGTCCCATATCAGGAATTGAAAGGCAAGAACAAGCCATGGCTTGATAATGGAAATATTTGAAACCTCTTGTTTAATACATCAAGCCAAAATAAGGGCAAACTATATTAAGTTTTTTACCTTCATTGCAAGCTTGAAATAATTACAATACATGGGAAGAACTTGAATGCAGATGAAGGTCAACAGTAGCTAAAGTACTGGCAGCTGTGATTTCTTGTGTATTATAATCTGTATCCTGCTTTTATAAGCACTTAAGAGAGAAAATGTTTTTCTATTAAATTTATTGCTAAATAGATATTTATATAGTTTAACAATTTCATTCTTTGGCAAGACACGGGTATCAAACTTGCTGCGTCACATTGCCGTCACGTGACATTTTTGCAATGTTTTTCCCATTCACAGAGCTGGAGCAGGCATGGCCTGTCCAGGACTCATCCAGTCCACGGGCCACTAGTTTGACACCCCTGATAAGACAACCCAAGAGGGTCTTTAGCCAAATCATAACATTGCATGCATTCTCTACTTCTTAATGCAAAATTGACTGATTCAAATCTAAGGAAAGAGCTTAAAGGTAAAAGTCAGATCCAATGATGGATATTTTTGTGGTGTGTGATTCATGGCTGAGGCTATGAATATATATATAAAAGCAAAAACCATTCACACCGTAATCATGAAATGTCGAGAACTGTAAAGCCTACAAACTTGAAATTTGCCATGTATGTTCCTCTTGACTTCTAGTTGTTCACTAAGAAAGGATTTTTTGAAATGACCATCAGAGCATTAGTATTTCCTGTATTATGATTAACACGCTCTGATGCTAAGGAGTTCTACTTCGTTTCTCCACCTGAAAATAAATCTGTTCCACGCTCTGATGCTAAGGAGTTCTACTCCCCCTCCCCACCTGAAAAGAAATATGTTCCAAATGCAAAACACAAGCACAGGAGAGGAGTTTCAATTTCAGTTTTACTTCCACAGCAGCAAGCAGGGGATAGGATAGGAGAGGCTTCTATGGGGCAAGCCTGAGGGAGAGAAGGAGATAGGAGGGGCCGATCATAACTAATTTATTTTTAAGCTTTAAGTGTCCATTTTTCAAGCCCCATCACATAGTTTCATAGCGATGCACGGGTATCCAGCTAGTATTGACATACTTTAGTTTGGAATTAATATGGTACAGACACTTTTAAAAGCAGGAGCTTTACTCACTTTAGAATCTTAGTTTCTGCATATTGTAAGGACTGGATTTTTTTTCTTCCAGGATTTGGAATGCTCTGACAGATAATTATGGTAATGTAATGCCAGTCGATTGGAAATCATCCCACACCAGAACTCTGCACTTGCCAACCCTGAATCTTTCTGAAAAAGGAGTAAGTATTGCCAGAACAATTTGAAAAATGTTCCTTTTGTTCATTTAAATCTGTGTCCTAGACATTAAATATTACATAAGCTGTCAATTTAATTAAAGCCTCCTTTGCTATACCATTATTAGCTTTCTGTTTCTGTTGGCATCATGTATTTTCTTCTTCAAAATTTATCTAACGTGCCCCAATGTCCAATAGGATATGTTAATTCTAAAAAATACAAGAATTACCATTTTAATGTTAATCCTGCATTTGCATCCCTGCACATTTCATTGATACGTTGTCAACTCTAATCATGTATAGCACTTGTGTTTAAGCCAGAAATCAAGTAACCAGTAATAGTAACTGATATAAGAATAAAAGCAGCCCTCTGTTTCATTAAAAAATATATGCAATATATTATTCCTCCTTAGCTGGTATAAGGCAAAAGGTAGAAGCATTTAAACTTTTTCAAATTGCCCTGAGTTTTTTCTTACTGCAAAAACTCCCTTGAGTAAAGTCAAGATCTTGGAATTAAACTGATAAGCCCATGACATTTTCTCAGCAGTGGGGCAGAAGTGGTTCTCCATTACCTCCTTCTGGGATAGTTTTTATATTATTTGTTGCTGCAGCTTACAACCCTGAGATTTCCTGATGTGTTCCAACCTGGACCAGCTATGCTAAGCGTTTTGGAATCAATTAAATTCAGATGGGTTGTATCACTTACTTGGATAGATCTGTGTGCTGATCCCTAGAAGTGAATCAGGAAATCCATGGAAAAATTTTAAAGTTTCTAAAAGAGCAAAACTGTTAAGAAATAATAGACATTTCCTTTACTGAAGATCTACCCCTGCAACCTATCAGTGCATAATGTGTTTATTGGCTGGCCTGTCACAAAGCCTGACATTGATTAGGGGTGCCCAGCTGGCTTCCATGCCTAAGGGAAGATTCAAGCCTCAATTGCTTAGCTTCAATCTAGCACTTTATTATGCCACACTGGTTGTCTTTAACAATTTTGGTTATGTATTTTATTTATTTTGAAAAATAAATTAGACAGTGGCTTGAGATCTCACTATATGTTTAAATATAGGTTTTCCTCTCCTCTGAAGCCAAAATAGAGTCCAAGGTCAGTGCTTTGTTTTAGGATATCAAGTCACAGAATGGATTGTATTAAATTGATCCTTTCAGGAATAAATGTGATCTGTGAACCGGCAAGACAGTATCTATTTATTCAGTTCATTTGAATTAATCAACCTGAATTGCAGAATATTGTTTGTATGTTTGAACTGGATTTTGATGTGTAGGTTGAGCACCACATATATAGGGAAGATAATAATTTGGGGTGTCAATATTTTGAATCCTTGAGCATTTTTAAAGATACCATACACTATTATATAATTAAGTGTTATGATAGTTGGTTGATTTCTCTCTCTTTTTAATAACCTGTTTTATTTTGCATTTTCATATAGGTTAATGATAATTTGAACCTTGACTTGTCAGACGATGAAGAGTTGAGAGACCAGCTAGACATGCATTCTATCATTGTCTCTTGCATCAGTGAAGAGCCTCTTTTCACAGCCGAACAGGTAAAGTTCAAAAATAAATTTGTGTGATTCAGCATCAAATATTTCATCTTTCAGATATGTTTGAAATGCTTAGAAACAGCCTAGTAAGGGTATGGCCTAATACAGACTAATCAGAGGTGGGATTCACTTACCTTCCCTTACCATACGATTGGCATCCTTCAGTCTCAAAAGACTATGGTATCATGCTCTGGAAAGAGGTCCTAAAACAGCATCTAGTGTGACTAAAAAGGCCAATTCGAGAGTGGCAATGCCTTCCACATTGTGGGTAGATATATTCTGTCCCCTGCCCAGCCCCCAGATTTCACTGGTTCCGGGACTGCCTCTTTGCGTCAGCCTACCGAACAAGTGTCTCTTCGAATTGGAGAAGGCCATGCTGCGTCTTTAGCCTCCAAGCTGAACGATCGGAGGTCAAGGTTTCCCAGTTGTTAATGTCCATTCCCAGGGCCTTTAGATCCCTCTTGCAGATATCTTTATATCGCAGCTATGGCCGCCTCTGAGGCGCTTTCCCTGCACTAATTCTCTATACAGGAGAATTTGTTGCTCAGCCATTCTCACAACATGCCCAAGCCAGCTGTTTCAATAGTGTATACATGCTAGAAATTCCAGCACGTTCCAAGACTGCACTATTTGCGACTTTGTCCTGCCAGGTAATGCCAAGAATATGTCGGAGACAGCACATATGAAAGGTGTTCAACTTTCTCCTGCCGTACATAAAGGGTCACAGTTTGCAAATGTGAGCACGCTCGCTTCGCTCACACATTGCCACCTCTACATATGCACACAGCCTTCTGCGCACCTGCAGTAATCACGCAATACATCCAGGTGGGTGGGCGGGCAGAGCCTTCTGCAGTCGCTGCTATCAGTTCACATGAACCAGACAGAACCAGTTGAATCCCACCACTGAGAATAACCCATGTTTTAAATGCAGAAGAGATGTACTGTTTCATTCTTAAATTAGAATTTATATGGGAGAGCTGCAAATTGCCTTTGCCTTCTGTTAGTCTTCTCTGTGGCCCACCAATGTCCCTGGGAGTTCCACCTACTTTTTCTTATAACTCGGTGGGATGAGCAAGGAAAAAAAAAAACATTGTTTTCATTTTACTAGAGAAACAACCATTTTGATTTTTTTTTTTTAAAAAAAGAGGCTAAGTTAGGGGAGGAGGAGTTTAAACCCTTTCTTCTCTCCTGTTACTCTTAGCTATGTATGTGTATGACAGAGAGAAAATGGATGAAGTGCGTATATATATTAGTGGGTGTGTGTGTTGCAGGCTCACCCTCTCATATTATCGCTGAAAAGCACTCCGATGGTAAATGCTAGCCCCCCTTCAACTGTGGGAAATATTCCCACATTTGATAAAAGTTACAATATTCAAAGTAGTTTTCCAATGTTTTATGAATGGCAGTAGGAAAATAAAGTTGGTCTATTAAAAAAAACATTGAATAATCAGATAGAATGATTAGTATGGTAATTAAAGTCTAAAATCATTTTTACTTATATGACTTTAGTCAGCTGTGTGTATGATGAATCATGTGTAGTCAACACAAAAGACATTTTTGTGTGGATGTAACACCTATTCAATGGACTATAGGATTTGTTCATTAAATAGATTTTACTGTAAACAATGCCATTTACTCAGTTATGTAATTCCACAAATCATGGACAAATTGATACAAATGGTGCAAATTTAGATCTAATGAACATTCAAATTAAGCAGACATCTTCTCCACCTCCCAAATGCGTATTAAATGAGTATTTTACTGTTTTTGCTAGAGCTCAAATGTTTACATAGCTGTGAATTTTTAGATTTTAGCACACATTAGGAGAAGGGAACCTTATTTTATTTTATTTTTTTTGAAATGCCATTTTAACTCGCAGGATGTCAACCGCTCTGTACCAAGCGATGTATATATATGGACTTCTTGTATGAATGCATTATTTTGTTTTTACTTATGGGATTTAGCTACACTTCAATCTTATCAGACTCTTAAGATACATGAACAATCATAATACTAACAACAATACCACACTGGCACCAATGATTCCACAGCCAATCCCCCAAGATTTTCTGAAAGTGCTAAATTTTAACCAGGTTATAGAAAGCCATGAGAGTAGGACTCGTCTTTGCCTCAGGTCCAGTTGTTCCATTGGAGGGGAATACTGCCCAGAGCACTGGGGACTCATCACTTCTTATGGTGGGTGAGGACCTTTCCCAAGCCCTTAACCATCCAAATCAGTTGATAGCAATAGCACTTAGACTTATATGTTACCCCAAAGCGCTTTACAGCACTCTCTGGGTGGTTTACAATATAGAAACATTGTTTGCATATTGCCTCAAATCTCAATTCTCATTTTACTGACCTCAGAAGGATGTAAGCAAGGGTGAAATGCTACTAGTTCATTCCAGTTCAGGTGAAGCGGTAGCAATAAAGACTACCAGTTCAGGTGAAGCGGTAGTAAAAAAAGCTATAATCCAAAGCTATAATCACCTGTGTCGCGCGGTTTAGCTTTGCTAAAAAGCAGGATTTCCTGCTTTCTAGCAAAGCTAAACTTCACGCCACAGCTGATCCCCCCCCCCCCCGTCACTGTTCTACTTACCTTCCCAAGCCTCCTTTTGGTGCGTACTGTGCATGCATGCTTGATACGCAGTGCACATGCACATCCAACAAATCGGTAGCAAACTGGTTCAGATTTCACCCCTGGATGGAAGGCTGAGTCAACCTTGAGCCTTGTTAGGATCAAACTTCAGGCTGTGGGCAGAGTTTGCCTGCAATACTGCAATTTAACTACTGCACCACCAGATTTATTTGGGAGAGGATCTACTTAGGAGAGGCACTCTCTTAGATACCTCTGCCTCCAAGCTGTATAGGATTGTAAAGGTAGCAACCAGTATATTGAATTTCACACAGAATATACTGATAGATGATGGGGTAACATATAAGTCCTACAAAATATATGTTTGTGTGTGTATATCTCCTCATTATACAGATGACTTCTACAATGCTACTGTTTTGTTTTTCTTTTTCTTTTTCTTTGAAGCAATCAGTGAAAAGGAATATCAGAATGGTAGGGAAATATAACAATTGTGTTCACCAGCTATCCATTCACTAGCACTGGTGGAAGATATTTGTATTGTTCTAGCTCATAAATGCACGGCTGCATTTTAGCAACAGTTTCACTTTCCTTTCATGTTATCTGTGCAGCATTATTTAACTTCTCCAATTAGACTACTTTATTAGTCATTCCTTCCATATCAGTCTTACAGCCATTGAACATCCCTTGAAAAATATTTTATCCAAGAATCCAGCAACTCGGATCAGACCCTAAAATGATAGCTATGCAAGGAAATGAGAAGCTGTAATACTGTTACCAAGTCACAAGTGAACTACTGCATCCTGTACCGGTATTACAGACTTCGGAAAGTCTGCCAGATCAGTTAGAGGGGGATAATGTAGAAACATGCTTTCTATTCAAATTGGTAGCATTTGTTACCCAAATCCACATACAATTGCTGGATTAAAATGCTATTCACTTTGCTTCTCAACATTATGCTCATTTTTCATAATCCAACTAGTCCCTGCTTTGTTAATTTTTCAGATAATAATTAAAACATGCCTTTTCTGACAGGCCTTTGTTTTGCTTCCTTTCAGAGTAGCAGTGGATTATTTTAGTTTTTACTGATGTTTTCTGAGACTTATTATAGTATTTGTGGATTTTATCATTTCTCTGACTTGATTTGTAAATCCCTTGGAAATGTATAATTGTGTCTATGTAAGTATAAGGATTGACTAACTGTACATTAATATGTTATTAATGTATGATTATATTGTTCCAAAGGCAGGAGTGGGTTTTCCAAGGTTAGTCATTTATAAGTAATTATTTATATATAAATAATAATTAACCTGGAGCAGCATAGTGGCCTAGAGGTGGAGCTCTGACCTCACAATCAGAAGGCTGTAAGTTCGATCCTAGGTATCGGCAAATATTTCTCTCTCTGGGCGCAATGAGTAATTGTCTGCTGCGAATTTTAGGCATCAGGAAGGGCATCCGGCTAGTAAATGTTCAAACTCTGTTTAGTCGCCCCAATCCCACCTGATGCAAGGGATTATAGGATTGTTAAAAAGAAAAATAATTAACAGATATTTCTCTATTTTTGAAAATCATCCCTTGATACTGTTTATTTATTATTAGACCGTTTATGTTTATACCTGAAAAGTCTTTTAGTGACTAAAAGTTATTATTAAACAGTCTTTACAAAAATAAATAATTATAATTTTGTCTTTCACGCTCTGTAACTTTATGTGTGTGGAAGGTAATTGAAGAAATAGAGGAAATGATGCAGGAATCTCCCGATCCAGATGATGATGAAACACCAAGCCAGACAGACCGTCTATCCATGTTGTCCCAAGAAATTCAAACACTTAAAAGGTCTAGTACAAACCACAATTATGAAGAAAGTAAGTAATGTTTACTTGTATCTTCTGTTTGATGTTTGTCTTAGAAACTATCTTACATTTAAAGAATATGCTACTGTTATACACATCTTTTATAGCAGGGGTGTCAAACTCAAGACCTAGGGGCTGTATCTGGCCCACAGAGTGTTTAGATCTGGCCCGCAGGACCGCCCTGGAAACAGTGAAGGACTGGCCCGCAGTGCCTCTGCCGGTGAAAATGGAACTCTCGAGGGCTGCTGGCAAAGGGTTGCAGGAGGCAGTTGCAGCCAAAATGGAATTCAAGTGCTCTGCCCATTTTTGCTGGCAGAGCACTTGGGCCTCCACAGGCAGCCCCGACACAAGTGACATTGAGCTGGCCACACACGGCCCAGCCCCTCCCCCACCCAGGTCAAACACAATCCTAATGCAGCCCTCAATGAAATCAAGTTTGACACCCCTGTTTTATAGTATACCAAAGTTTTTATTATGCAGTAATTACTTGCATATAAGGTATATTTGGAAGAATCAAAACTGAGTCACATATTCGAAACTTCTGAAAAGATACAACATTCTTGAAAAGCTTTCTCAAAATTAGTTGTGACTTATCCTAGCCCTCTTTTTTCTAAATACTATTGTACCAAGAACATTTTTATCTTTCTCTCAGATTTTTATTTTCTGTTGCTGAAAAAAAGTAAAGACGTACTATTTTCCTTTCTTTCTTAAAAAAGGCAATGTAAGAAAGTATGCAGTTGCATTAGATTATGTAAATGGATGTTATCTTCCAAAGAAACAGCCCATAATCTGGAGGAATTGTACACTTTTTGTAGGGCTGAAAAGTTTATGGAGTCTCCTAGTATGTGGCTTTCTTTTCTTACACGCAAATATAAGAAGAAAATTGCTCTTTAAAACTGATAGCAATTCTTGAAAATACAATTTTAATCTTCTGTTCTAGAATACTTCTGTCTAGCTGTTGAGAAAATTATATTTGCTTCAATTCCAATTCTCCGAGATAAACTACCAGATCCGCATTCCTTTTTTGATATTATTCATGTTGTTAAAATGATTTTATATGTTTATATTAATTTGGTACTATAATCCTAAACTATTTGGAAGTGGGTATAGAGGTGTTTATAGCTTTCATCTGATAAATGCAATAGTACTAGTTTGCAGTTATATATGTCTATGGGATCCAATCTGGGTTGGTCATAGGAACCAGAGGTTTAGTCTTCCGAGCTTTCAGACTCATGCTGGAGCCCATCTTCAGGGAACTTCTCTCTCTAGACCAGGGCTGTCAAACTCCCAGCCCATGGGCATCATGGGTTGGCCACGCCCATGCCTGGTTTAGCAAAGGGGGGGAAGTCCTGACACATCACGTGACACCACCGTGATGACATCAGTTTGACACCCCTGCTCTAGACTATGCTAAAGAAACATTCCCTGAAGATGGGCTCCAGCATCAGAAAGCTTGGAAGACTATATCTTTGGTTCTAGTGACTGATTGGATCTTGCAACATTATCCTGGAACACATAAATTACCCTTCATTTGTGCATATATGTCTGTAATTTGAAGGTGCCTCTGATATCAGTAAAGAAAGAGAAAGTTTGCAGTTTTGAATATGAATGATTTAAACCAGTGTTTCTCAAATGTGGCAACTTTAAGACATGTGGATTTCAACTCCCAGAATTCTTGGCTGGCTGGGGTATTTTGGGAGCTGAAGTCGACACATCTTTAAAATGAAAAACACTAATTTAAACCATTGAAGAAAACAATCTAAATTAATCTGCCTTGAGCTTTAAAAAACCTAGAAGCTGCAAGCTGCAAGTTTATACATGCTAAACTGAATTAAAAACAATTAGAGGGAGGGAGGGAGAGATAATTGCACTGTTAAACAGTTCAGAATTGTTTTAAGTGAATTTTCTTAGGATATCTACATGGGGTGAATGGGGATAGATAGATAGATAGATAGATAGATAGATAGATAGATAGATAGATAGATAGATAGATAGATAGATAGATACAGTAAATAGAACAATGGAGCAGTTTTTAACCTAAGTATATATTGGACAGAATATGTTTATTGGGCTAAGTATTTTTGTAATTAGATTATCATTGCAATCTACTGTTCTAGAGATCATAATGTTTTCTGTTGTTTTGAAAACAGGGGTGCAAAAACTGTCTGTGTCTGAGTTAAATGATCTCTTAGAAGAGATTGAGGCAGCCATCAAGGACTACTCTGAGGAGTTAGTGCAACAATTAGCCCTACGGGATGAACTGGAGTTTGAGAAGGAAGTAAAGAACAGCTTCATATCTGTCCTGATCGAAGTACAAAACAAGCAAAGAGAACAAAAAGAAATGGCGAAGAAGAAGAAAAAGTTAAAAAATGGCATTCCTCAGAACGGAAAGCAAGAAAAAAGCCACCTGCCTGGAACAGTAAGAGCTCGACATTGGGCCTCCTTGAAACATTGTTTACATTTTCACTTTATATAATATGATTTCTAATTTTTGCCCAGTTATTCTTACTAATAGTTAAAATGAATAATAGTAAGCAGCATTAGGGATGCGGTGGCTCAGTGGCTAAGACTCTGAGCTTGTCGATCGAAAGATCGGCAGTTCAGCGGTTTGAATCCTTAGTGCCACGTAACAGGATGAGCTCCTGTTACTTGTCCCAGCTTTTGCCAACCTAGCAGTTCAAAAACACGTAAAAAATGCAAGTTGAAAAATAGGGACCACCTTTGGTGGGAAGTTAACAGCGTTCTGTGCGCCTTTGGCTTTTAGTCATGTTGGCCACATGACCATGGACACATCTTCTGACAGCTCTGGCTCTTCGGCTGTGAAATGGAGATGAGCACCGCCCCCTAAGTCGGGAACGTGTGCGGGGAACCTTTACCTTAAGCAGCATTAATGACAACAATAACATTGCCTCTTTTGGTAAACGATGGTTGGATTCCGCATACTTCGATAGGCATAAAAATATTCATAATCTTCTATTTTTTTCTTCTGATTATCACTAGTACTAGTGAAGACTGAAGAACAACTACTACTTTCTCAGATGATCAGCATTACATTTCTTACTCTGTCCAACCAAATTTGTACAAGTAGTCTTTTTACCTCTTTGGGTAATTGTTACGGAATGAGGGGGAAATTCAGGAAGTGTTTGAAATGTTAACACCTACTTTAAGTTTGGTTAACATCTGCTATTGAAATTAGTATTTTTCAGTAGGGCTGTCACAGATGTAGAATTTGTTCAATATATTTAAGTAATTGTTGATGCACAAATGTACAGTTTTCTCTATCCACAGGCTATTTGAAGTTTCCACATTACTCCTCCTCTCATTAACTTCGTTTCATCGCCCGTGTGTGTAATCTCCCTGTTTTGTCTTCTCCATTCATCTTAGACAATAGAATCTGCTGGTGCTATTATGGATAGGCTAATGTGCTAGGATAGTTCTTCCCAGGCTCATTGGCATTAAGAGTACTTCCCAGAATTCACAAGAACTTTTTCATCAACACGAGGTTTTCTTGATGTTAGGATATTTTGCAAAACAGAAAAAAAATTATCTGCTGATTTCATTAAAATCTGTGTTTACCATGTGAGCAAACACATTGTCGCTAGAGAAGCAGAAACTCGGTGGAAATTGTGGCAACCCAACTCTCTTAGCAAATTCCCTCTGAAAAGACATTCACTACAAAGCAGAATTATATAAAAGGTTAAATATAAATCATATTTCTCGTAACTAAGGAAGAGGAAAAATAACATCACTATATTGTAAAAAGTGTATCATTTGAGAAACAACTAAGCCAGGCATGTATGTTGCAAACACTCTTGTTAAAGACTTATTTTTCTGCTGTAATTTATGTTACATAGAAATAATGTGATGTGACCTATAATTCAACCTTTTATTTGCCGAAGTAATTAGGAGGTCCAATGAGTTACCAACTGAACCTACATAATAAATGGATTAATTATCTTCTACTACGCTAAGGTCAACTGAAAATACTATTTATTCTGCAGAGCTTTAAAGCTTTGTACAAGTTTATTTCTACATTGCCTTTTATTGTGAATATCCTCTGGTAATTTAGAATAGAAATGAAAATAATCAATAAAGCACAGTTTTAAACACATATAAAGACTATAAACCGACAAGCTAAGCTGCATAGTAAAACAACTGGAGAATGTAAATGTAATTTAAAAATTGAATGTAAGAATGATTTAAAAATCAAGGAAAATATAAAAATGCTTTGCCTGGTGCCTACAAGGTAAAGGATTGGGTGCCAAGCATCTTTTTTCAAAGGAGAATGAATGCATCATAACGGGGGTGAGGGGGGAGAGCCCCTTCTCTTACTCTAGAGGAATGTATCAGCTGAATGCTTCAGGCACATCTCTGCAGAAGTATAAAAGTGAGCAATCTGTATAATAGTTTCCCCTGTAAAAGTTGCTCCAGAACTGAGGTGTGTATCTTTTTCAACATAGATTTTCCTTGACACCTTCGATATCCTTATCTTGGAGAGCTATAAGCAGTTTCTTCAATATCTTTTGAAGGATTTGACACAATAATGTTATTATAAAAGGAACATAATTCATAAATTATAAAACTCTTGCATCGAGTAAGAGCTTATTCTTGGTTGTTTAATATCTACATAAGAAGAATATGAACCTATAAAGTGAATGTATCTTTAAAGGTCAATGAGATGTTTGCAGATACTCAAAAGAGGAACATATCCCCACAATATGCAACTTCTATGGATAAAACTGAGCATAGTCTTTTTCCTATCCTTGTCACATAGTTTGTCACACAATGTTTGTTTGTTGTAATCTGTCATTGATGTCTTGCACTTCAGAATCAGGAGGTAGCAAGAGAATGCACTAATATTAGCTTGCACTACTGATTAGAGTTTGCCTTCAATGATTCCACCAGTCATTAAAAAAAATAAGGCTATTGGCAGCAAATGATTTGTTTTCTGCTATTCTTCTGTGGGCATCATGTAACATACCACTAATTCGTATGTAGATTATTTTGTGTACAACAGGGTATATTTCTCACGTTTCTGCCATTAAAACCTGAGGTTCCCACACTGAAGACAACTGCAAAGAATGAAAGAATTAACTGGATTTGTTTTGTGTATAGAAACTGAATGTAGCTTCACAACATAAACATTCATTTCATGTATCAAACATTTCAGTATTCCAGTTTCAGTTAGAATTTTCTCATTTGTGTAGGAGAAACTTGAGAGTACTGTCAGTCGCCAAAGTAGCGGTTTGTTTTTCTGTCAGGATTTCTAGGTGTAGATGAAATAGGTTTTTTTCTTAGTTTATCCAAACAAGACTAGCGTGAAAAGATCCAATGGGCTATCTCATATTAGAATAATGTCTAGTTGAAGAATGAAATATTGACAGATTCTACAATCTACAGATCTAGATTTATTTCAAAAGGAATATCAACTAAAAATTGAATTCCCTGCTCAGAATATGTTGTGTCGTTTGTTGGTATTGTTCTATATTTCCCACTTTCAGCCATGAGGAGCAAGGAAATGCTGTTTTTAATACCAATTAAACCTTGGATTATTTATCTGTGCTTGTAATGTATAATGGGATTGGGCAAGGAGCAAAAAGCTTACAAGGCAATGTGCTTTAGTATGTTCTATATGTGCGATTTCATATATATTTAAATATATTATTTGAGATAATAAGTATCAGCCAAAGATCGTTAATGCTAAAACAATCTTATTCTAGTTCTATATATATGATATTTGGCTGGCTCCATTCCTAAATCCCTAAAGAGCAAAATATTTAAAAATCAGTGCTTTTCTCATTAAGCTACAGCTATATTTCATTTCTAACATTTACCTTGCTGGCATCCCCCCAAAAAACCTAACTAATACCTTTACATTTTTCTTTTTCCTCCCTTTTCTGTCACGTTCTCACTCCTTATAGCGCTTCAGTATGGAAGGAATCTCAAATGTCATTCAGAATGGCTTTCGACAAACGTTTGGAAACGCGGGTGGAGAAAAACAGGTGCTGGGCTACCCTCTGACTTTGTTTTCCTTGTGCTGTCTTTTCTGTCTCTGTATACATTCCTGTCTTAAAAGTTGGCAGTTTCAGACTTCAGGTGTTCTCAGAAAGGGAGGAAATACATTTCTATGCTTTTTCGCATCTTCCCTGCCTTAAAGCTAAGAGCTGTTTACAAAAGTTTTCTTTCCTTAGTAGTTAAAGAAGCAGACAAGCCTTGATATGCAAGGGGGGGGGGGAATAAGAGAAGATGAAAAATTTCCCCTTAGGGTTTATTTTAATTTTTCAAAATAAAATGCAGGCAACAGCATAATACATACTTGGAGTTAAATACCTGTCTGAGAAAGCAGTAATGAAAGATTATGTCAGTTTTAAAGTTTCAGTCTAGGAAAAGAAAAATGATCAGTAAACAGCATGCCTCAAATCTTCCAAAATGGCAAAATCTATTTTGCTATTTTTATGTTACAAGAAGTAAAAATCTTTGACATTTTGTATATGTTTTATACAGGAAGCAAATCTCTGAAGAAAATATGTGTTCTAGAAGCTTATGGAATATGCATATCCAAGTAGAACATTGCAGGATCCAAAATGGGATGGTCACCGTGTCCAGATCCCAGTGACCGACCCAGACTG
The DNA here is from genome assembly GCA_030761175.1 of Masticophis lateralis. Classification (NCBI taxonomy): domain Eukaryota; kingdom Metazoa; phylum Chordata; class Lepidosauria; order Squamata; family Colubridae; genus Masticophis; species Masticophis lateralis. The sequence continues at coordinate 65,701,558 of JAUDYJ010000001.1, read as the reverse complement.
AATCCTGCAACATTATCTGGGGAATTGTATATTGGTCTTCATTCATGAAAGTAATATGTGCAATAAAGGGCAGAACCCTTAATTTTATGCCTCAACTCAACACAAAGCCAGAAAAACCCTTATTTGAATATCTACAATTCCTCCAACATTCTTTTTTATGATTAGAACACAAATTTCACGGTTCCAGATAATTCTTTTTCCTGATTCTTCCCATCCCTATCTATTTTGCTTAAACTTTTTATCTGATGAAGAGTATTGAAGAACCCAAAGCAATCCAGTAAAATAACAGTATTGCTCATATATGGAGCATGGATGCTGATATGAAATATGGAAAACATATTTTACAATAAATTATTTTATTACACAAAAAATTAATTCAATGTTACAAGTGATTTGCTAGAGTATGATGTAGATGCAGATACATATACTGTAGAGAATGTTGATAAAACCTTGCACAAATTGACACTTAATATATGTTTTATATGTACATGTTTTTGATTGGATTTCATATGATGGATATTATTTCTAGATTACAGGTAACTTTGGGATTTCTCATATAGTTCTTTGAAAAATAATTTTTCAGCTATTCATTATTTCTAAAACCTGAACAATAAATATAGATTCTGCATTTGCATGGAGCTCATACATAAATAATATGGAGCTCATACCTAAATATCATGCAGTTCATACCTACATAATAAAGATAATATGAGTTTGACTCACCTTAAGGCAACATCTAATATATTTATTTCATAATTTGAAACTATTGATTTTTAAAGATTTTGGAGTTGTTAGATATGTATTTTTTCCCTTAGAAGACTAATAAATGTCTATGTCAGGATCTGAAGTTATATAAAAGTTTTTGATAGAATAGAATTTTTGAATGTAAGTAAACTCTATAAATTATATCCATACTTAGAAATTAAAAAGTAGCTATTTAATCAATTATGTAATACGTTCTAGACCCATGATGGCAAATGTATGGCACACATGCTATATCGGTGGGCACGTGAGCTCAGCTGATTTTCGGGCCTTCTGGGCCCACCAGATGTAGGGAAACAGGCTGTTTCCTGCCTCCGGAGGACCTCAGGGATAGTGGGGAAGACCCGTTTTTCTCTCTCCCCAGCCTCCAGAGCCTTTCTGGGAGTCTGGGGAGGGCTAAAACAGCCTTCCCCACCCCACTCTGGAGGCCCATTTGCCAACTTCTGGTGGGATCGGAAGGCCTGTTTTTTGCTGTCCCCAGCTGTCCCCAGCTGTCCCCAGCCTTCAGAGCCTTTCTTTTTTTGTCTGGGGAGACAAAAACAGCCTCCCCCCCCCCCTTTTTGGGAGGCCCTCCAGAGGCCGAAAACAGCCCATTTGCCAACTTCCGGTCCCATCAAAAGTTGGCAAATGGGCCATTTCTGGCCTCCGGACGGGTGGGGAAGGCCGTTTTCGCCCTCCCCAGACTCTTAGAAAGGCTCTGGAGGCTGGGGAGAGAGAAAAACGAGCCTTCCGATCCCACCAGAAGTTGGCAAACGGGCCATTTTCGGCTTCTGGACGGCCTCCGTGGGGATGGGGAAGGCTGTTTTCGCCCTTCCCAGACTCCTAGAAAGGCTCTAGAGGCTGGGGAGTGCAAAAAATGGGCCTACCATGCCATTGCATGCCAGGAGCGGGGGGTGGGGTGGGCATGTGTGGGGCAGGGCACATAGAATTATGGGTGTGGGCAAACGCAACCCCCACCCACCCACTCCTGGCATGCGATAGCAAAAAGATTAGCTGTCATTGTTCTAGACTATAAGGAACATCTTCCCTGTTCTTTCAAGAAAGCAAAAGCAGTACCCTGCATCTCATATAGAACTAAAGAAAAGAGGTGTCTGGATAGGTAACATTGCTTGCCATAAGCTAAGTGCTCTATGGAACATTTTCTAAAAATTAAGGCTTACTCCACTACCTTGATAATCCTCAATAGAAAACTCTGTTTTCAAAACTGGAACATAAATGTAGTACAAGGGAAGCCACTCAGGTTTTTTTTTCTTTTTTCTTCCCAGTAGTATTTTTTTTTTTCAAAATGAAGTCTTTATTATTATTTGTTTTCATAGCAAATCTCCCAATTTTTCCAGTGTAGAAAAGTGACAGAGAGGTTTTGGGAAGAGGTTGGAGGAACTAAAACAGAAAAAGAAGATGGCACAAATCAACTGGAGACATAAAACAGAAAAATTAAAAAATTCCTTGGCCTGCTGTCATCCAATTTATTGCTTTATAAATCAAAATATCTTGTTTTTCTTTCTAAAAATGTACCAACAATGAGAATGAAGTGGCATGAGCATAGGAGCTTAGAGATGTAAAGGAAGGGAACATAAATTGCACCAAATATAATTTGAGAATGATGCTATCTTTCAGCCATATCTTTCTGCATGCTGTATTAAACTCAAGTCTCTTAACCTAAAAGCCTGTTCTTATTACAGTATTACTTTTTTAATCTTGGGCTATTGGTCAGATACATAGGATCTCAGTCTCAATAAAAGAGATTATTTGTGGTTCAGGGTTGAAGTGAGGGGTCCTTACTGCTCTCTGAACTTTGTTGTTTTCTTGCAGACGTTTCATTACTCAAACTAGGTAACATCAATGCTAATCTCTGATAAATTAAGATCAGATCTAGACTTAAATCGGTGCTAGACTAGCACTGATGATGTTACCTACTTTGGATATTGAAACTAGCAATCAAACAAGCTCAGAAAGCACCAAGCATCCCTCATACATAGGATCTACCTTGTCATCCTTCTAGATAGTACATGTGCAGGGCAACTTTGAATCTCTGTTAAATCTTAAGGAATGTGTGAGATTTAGAAAGCATGTGATCTACTAAATCCAGACAGTTCCTATGGAATTTGAAGGATAAGTCTGAAGATTCATGTTCCGCCTTGTATGTTACCACTATAGCCTATGGTACGGTGACTATGTTAATACCTCATTTAAGTGGACCTTTGAGAAATCATTCCTCTGTTCATGTTAAGCCTTGTGCATGTATCTCTGTGTCTGAATTGGAGACTATTTGTGTCACAGTGTGAAACTGGTGCATAAATGAGGGCTTTTTAAGCCTTCAACAGTACATAAAGTATGTGATCTGAGGATACATGTATTATACCAATTACAGGCTTGACTATTACTTGTGCTAACTTAATAGTTTCCTATCTATTAAAGAAGTGTTCAGATGCATTTTGCCTTTAGTGTACAACATGAACCTACCAGAGTAAGATATCCTTACTCTGGTAGGTGAGGCGTCAAAGTTGGCTTGGGAGTTCATGGCTTCCATGATAGCCATGGACCTGACCCAGTTAGTTCAAGGCGGGGGGGACACACTCTGGACTTGATTTTCGTCTCTGGTCAGTGGTTGAATGATCTTGGAAGAGGGGGCTTAGACATCAAGCCCTTGTCATGGACAGATCATTCTCTCCTTCACTTAGACTTTCGAGCCGCTTCCCCCTGCCGCAGAGAGACAGAACCGACCAGATGGTTCCGTCCCAGGCGCCTGATGGACCCCAAAAGGTTTCTGACGGAGCTTGGGCCATTTCCTGAGACCCTGGCACACGACTTGACTGAAAACCTGGTAGCCGCCTGGAATAGGGCGGCCGCCGAAGCTTTGGACTCTGTCATGCCTTTGCGGACTCTGACCCGATGCCGATCTCAATTGGTTCCTTGGTTCTCCGAGGAGCTGAGAGAAATAAAGCGTCGGAAAAGATGCCTAGAGAGTGTCTGGAGGACTAATCAATCTGAATCTGACTGAACACTGGTGAGGTTTTATATTAAGACCTATCTAGTGGCGATAAAAGCAGCAAAATCTAATTATTTTTCCACTCTTATCGCATCTGCAGAGAACCACCCAGCTGCTCTGCTTAGGGTGACCCACTCCCTTCTTCGGGGGGGGGGGAGTGCGGGAAGATCCCTTGCAGGGTTGAGCTGAGGATTTTGTGCAATTCCTGCATGATAAAGTCGCTCAGATTCAGGAAGGCTTGGACTCCAACTGGGTGAGTCCGGGGTGGGGGGGGGAGAGACGGGGATAGGTCTTGAAAATATTAACTGGGAAGAGTTTGACCCTGTGGCTCCCTAGGACATGGACAGGATTCTGGGTAGGCTTAATGCTACCACATGTTTATTGGACCCTTGTCCCTCCTGGTTGGTACTAGCCTCCTGGGAGGTTACACAAGGCTGGCTCCAGGGGATTATAAATGCTTCTTTGAGTGAGGATGCCTTTCCTGCCTCCTTGAAAGAGGCGGTGATGAGGCCTTCCTCAAGAAGCCATCCCTGGACCTGGCTGTATTAGCAAATTACCGTCCGGTCTCCAACCTTCGTTTTGTGACGAAGGTTGTTGAGAGTGTGGTGGCATGACAGCTCCCCTGGTACCTGGATGAAGCTGTTTATCTGGACCCATACCAATCGGGCTTCAGGCAGGGGTACAGCACGGAAACGGCATTGGTCACATTGGTTGATGATCTCTGGAGGGCTCGGGACAGGGGTTGTTCCTCTGTCCTGGTCCTATTAGATCTCTCAGTGGCTTTTGATGACATCGACCATGGTATCATGCTGCAGTGGTTGAGGAGGCTAGGAATAGGGGGCACCGTGCTGCGGTGGTTCTCCTTCCTCTCCGACCGTTCACAATTTGTGTTGGCAGGGCGCAATTTGTGTTGGAGGGTGCCACAAGGGTCGGTCCTCTCGCCCTTTCTGTTCAACGTTTATGTGAAGCCACTGGGTGAGATCATCCATGGTTTTGGGGTGAGAGTCCATCAGTATGCTGATGACACTCAGCTGTATATCTCCAGCCCAGACCACCCCAGTGATGCCCTTGACGTGATGGCCCGCTGCCTGGGGGCCGTACGGATCTGGATGGAGAGAAATAGGCTCAGACTCAACCCTTCCAAGACCGAGTGGCTGTGGCTTCCAGCGTCCCGGTATAGTCAGCTGGTGCCATCGCTGACTATGGGGGGTGAATCCTCGCCCCACACAGAGAGGGCTCGCAATCTGGGTGTCCTCCTGAATGCACGGCTGTCTTTAGAAGAGCATATGATGGCCGTGGCCAGGGGGGCTTTTTATCAGGTTCGCCTGATCTGCCAGTTGCGTCCCTTTCTGGACCGGAACTTCTTGCGCATGGTCACTCACACCCTTGTCACCTCCCAGCTGGACTACTGCAATGCTGTCTACATGGGGCTCCCCTTGAAGAGCACTCGGAGGCTCCAACTGGTCCAGAATGCGGCCACGTGGGTGGTTATGTAACACCTCCTGCGCGAGCTGCACTGGCTCCCAGTGGTCTTCCAGGTGCAATTCACGGTGTTGGTCACCACCTTTAAAGCGCTCCATGGCTTAGGACCTGGGTACCGACGAGACCACCTTCTGTCACCGATAGCCTCCCACTGGCCAGTTCTCTCCCACAGAGAGGGACTCCTCAGGTGCCATCGGCCAAATTATGTCGGCTGGCAGCACCCAGGGGGAGAGCCTTCTCTGTGGGAGCTCCTGCCCTTTGGAATGAACTGCCCCCGGAAATACGCAAGATCTCCGACCTCCGTGTGTTTCGCTGTGCCCTCAAAATCCTACTGTTCCGACAGGCGGGGCTGTCTATGTAAATGATTTTTAAATTTGGAGTTTTAAATCTTTGGGTTTTAATTCTGGCTGAAATTGTTTAATAATTTTAATAATTTTTAAATTATGATGCTTGTATATTTTGTGTTTTTAATTGGCTGTACACCGCCTCGAGTCCTTTAAGAGAAGGGCGGTATAGAAATTAATAATAATAATAATAATAATAATAATAATAATAATAATAATAATAATATAGTTCCTAGGTCCTTGAATAGGATTCGAGCTGCTGAGCTATTAACCAGCCTCAAAGGCTGTGAATCTCACTACAGATTAATAATAATAATAATAATAATAATAATAATAATAATAATAATAATAATAATAATAATATCCTGCTTCAGGAAGGATCTTCAAACACAAATGGGTCTGATAAATGTGGATAATGTTGTGTTATTGTTTTGATTTGTTTGCATTTCTGTGGGATGAATTAAGTTTTATCTGTATAGTATAAAGCTGCTTTTCCTGATCCTGTTTTTGGATTATGCTGTCAGTGTAATACAATAGTGTGGTATCTCATTACTACTCAATGCAAGAATATAATTCCTAAGAAATAAATCATACACAAGAAACCCAGATCCTGAAAATACCCTTCATTTTGAAATAAAAAATACTACCCTATTTTTTCAAAAATATTGAATTAGTATTACTAAAGCTCTATGTTTTTCCTATAAATAATTTTAGAAATAGTTACCCTATACAGTATTGACCTTCAACCTTAGAACAAAAATATCTTCTTTGTATTGAAATCTGTTGCTGAATCAAGGCTATAGAATGGCTCTAAGATTTTACCAAAAGGAGCAAATGCAAATTTTTAATTATAAGTGTTGAAAAATTAAGCTTTGGAAAGAACACATTCCTTGAGGTTTTTAAATATGTATGTTCATTTAAAGTTGGCAATATAATTTGAGAGTTTATATCCATAATACCATAGATATGTAAAAAAAATATCAAAGAGCTGGAAACAAAATATTGTTCAAAATAAAATGTACAACTAAATGGCGCTTATTTCTATTTCAGCAAAGCAGATAGAGTATAATTTCAAGGAATCACATAATGCATACAAATCAGTGCAAGAAATAACAGCTAAGCTCAACGATATGGGATTCCACTGTGCTCCTAGGTGTACCCACTTCTGAGCATAAATTGGCTATCTTGCATATCAGTTCACCATGAGGGACTTGTGAAGTTGGTATTTAAAACTTCTTATCTCCCTACTGCGAGGGAGTGACCAAAGATGGTCTGGTTCTGGCCTCAAAACTTTTAAGACCTGAATTGACAGACATGGTTTCACTGTCCTGACATGTATATTGTTTATTCTTTGCTAATAATTACAGTGCATTGGTCTTGTCTAGAGTTCATTAAGCCTTATTTTATGGAATCTCCTGTTGTTATACTTTAAAAAAAAAGTTTTCATTTATATTTTGGCTGTACAGAATATCTAATGTAAAAATTCATTTCTATATGGAATCATGTAAGTGTTCTTTACAGTGCAGCAAAATTCTAAAAAGAGTGTAATTTAGAAGCTCAGAAAAAAATGTATGTAATATATAAGCACATTTTTAAAATTATCAGTTTTGTCAGAGGGACACTTACTTTGTTGTTACTTGCTGGGACATCTTTTAGTTGAATTCACTGTGTGTCACTTTTTCGTAGATGACATACAATAGAGTTGAATTACACATAATTACGTTTTGCAAAGCATGGCTACATGCAAAAACTATATCTAATATTGCCAACATCAGATGTTTAACAACTAAACTTCATTAGGAAAATATTTTATAGTAATCATAACTTTTGTTTGACAGTATCTGACGACTGTTATTCCTTATGAAAAGAAAAATGGACCTCCATCAGTTGAAGACCTTCAAACATTAACAAAAAGTAAGCACATAAATATGATTTGTTAGAGAAATAAATTTCCATGGATGTTTTGATGCTGAGAAAAAACAGCTGATTTTCCAGAGTTTCTTTCAGTTGAAGATTACTCTTGAGGGTCATCTCAGTGGTTCTGTTCTAAATTAGCCAGGGAAATGCACTTGGCTCTGAAATGTTTGAAATTGGTCATCAGTCTTATGTTTGCTTACTCTTCTCAGATATCCTACAATTATCCATCATTCCTATGCCTTGACTTTTTTGGAAGACTATATTCGTTTATCTCTTCCAGTAAAATCATCATTGTTTGCCTTACATAATTAACTGCTTAACAAGAGTGCTGAGACACTAACTAGAAGAGAATAAGCCTGAAAATGCCTCTTTGTTGTGAATTAAGTTTTTAAAATGATACGGCTCGAGGAACTAACGCTATCGTTATCCACTGACTGACTGAAATTTGATCTGTTGGTTGCCCAGGGACAGACTACCTGACTCTTTTTAGGCTAATGCTGTTGGAGGACAGTGCTCAAACCATTTATTTTAGAGTTCCATAACTGTTCAAACCTGGATATTATTTCAATTCCAAAGAGTAAATAGATTTTGCATGACATTTATACATGCTCATAATTACAGATTTGGAATGTGCTCTTTTCAAAAAGATTATAAATTATTTCAGTCTCTTATATAGTGAGCTTTTAGATACAAAACTACTTCTCCATTCTTCCTCAGTAAAACAGAAGCTGTGGCTGTTGGTTTTTCACTGTCAATAGCTCATCTTTCTTTTGGGTAAATACGCAGGTAGTCCTCAACTTACAACTGCAATTGAGCCTCAAATGTATATTGTTAAGTGACTTTTGCCCCATTTTATGACTTTTCTTACCACATTTCTTAAGGGAAACACTGCAGTTGTTAAATTAGTAACACCATTGTTAAGTGAATCTGACTTTCCCGTTGACATCGCTTGTCAGAAGGTCACAAAAGATGATCACATGGCCCAGGACACCGCAACCATCATAAATAAGAACCAGTTGCCAAGCATCTGAATTTTGATCACATGACAATGGGGATGCTGCAATGGTCATAATTGTGAAAGATGGTCTTAAGTTACTTTTTTCAGGGCTGTTGTAACTTTGAACAGTCACTAAATGTAGTATTGTAAGTCAAGGACTATCTAGTAATGATATAAAAAATTAAATGTAAAAGATAAGTTCACTAAATTTTCCAGGTTCCCTTTACTGCAAGGTCTAGGGCGGGGTCAGCAACCTGTGGCTCTGGAGCCGCATGTGGCTCTTTCACCCTTCTGCTGCAGCTCCCTGTTATTCAATCAGTACGAGTTTAATTGAGCTTTTCAACCCCCAGTAGGCCAACCATGGATAAATCCAAGAAAAGAAAAGTTTCAGAAGAAAACAGAACATTTAATTCAACTACATATGCTAGTTTTGTGGCCGCTCAAGAAATAGTTGGGCACCAGAAGGGTTTTGTGGCTCCCGGTGTTTTCCTTTCTGTGGGAAATGGGTCCAAATAGCTCTTTGAGAGTTTAAGGTTGCAGACCCCTGGTCTAGGGAACCAGATGGGGTGGGTGGGGAGAATGAGAAAATGGAGATTTGAAAAACCAGGAGAAAAATGCTGTGCTGCTCTCTTCTCCAAGAGGAATGGAAAAGGTGGGGGGAGGGGAAATTGGATCTTCTTCTTTTTTTAATTCTATTTTATTTTTATTTTATTCTTCTATTTTTTTTTGTCTTCCTTCACAATTTGTGTAGTTGTTTAGCACTCTGTGACAATGACACTTACTCCAGTTCTAGATCAGTGAGGAAAAATAACTTTTTTTTCTGTTTCACTTTTTCCAGAAGTGTTTGTTGGGGAAAACATTGATACATTGTTTTAATTCCCAGATCATCACATCCTACCAAAAATTGAAAGTTATTGGTATTACAGGAATAGTTTGAGTTCATGGGATTCATAAGAATAGGGTTCTTTTTTTTTTTTTAATTAGATTTATATGCCGCCCTTCTCCGGAGACTCAGGGCGGCTTACAAGGTGTTAAACAATAGCCTTCATACTTTTGTATATTTTTATACAAAGCTTATTGCCCCCACAAACTGGGTCCTCAATTTACCTACCTTAGAAAGGATGGAAGGCTGAGTCAACCTTGAGCCTCGAATTTACAATAATTGCAGACAGCTGAATGTTAATAACAGGCTATCTAGCCTGTTGAGCTATCTGAGGTTCATCGGAATAATCCATATTTTAAACAAATCTGAATGCATAACAGCTATGTCTACTCAGTATTTTTATACCTTTCTCCCTTAAATAAGTGATGAGAAAAGGATCTACAGAATAACTTCCATCTTAGTTTTTTGCAGGATCCAATCTGGGTCAGTCACCAGGATCAGAGATTTTGTTTTCAGGGCTTTTGGACTCTGTTGGAGCCCATCTTCAGGGAACTTCTCTGTAATCTGGCTAGGAAGCTTGGAAGACAAAACCTCTGGCAACAGACCCAGATTGGATCCTGCAACAGTGCCACATTATCCTCGGACATGTACATTCACCTTCATTCGTTAGTTTTTTCTATTTTATTGAAAGGCAGTGAATTCTATTTCTTTCATTGACCGCATCCTCATATTTTATAGTTCTTCATGCCATGAAAGAAGACAGTGAGAAAGTGCCAAGCTTATTAACAGACTACATTTTGAAAGGTGAGTTTACCGATTATTGCATGTTGCATGATTGTAGCTTTCTATAAATATAACTTCTGTGGTGTTGTAGTCATGAACAAAATCAGTGGTGCTACTTCAGACTGAGTCTGTTTCTTCAGAACGGTTATGCTGATCTTTCTGATATTAAGGAGATCTTCTATGATCTCTAGAGTGTTTCTGTCTCTTCAGGCCAATTTCCATGTTCTAAAGTGCTCTTTGGAAGTGTAGATGGTAGGAAAACTAGATTATACAAAAAGCAGCCCCTCTCCTCTTTAATAAAATAGCAATAGCACTTAGACTTATATACTGCTTCACAGTGCTTTATAGCTCTCTCTAAGCAGTTTACAGAGTCAGCATATTGCTCTCAGCAATCTGGGTCCTCATTTTACCGACCTCGAAAGGAGGAAGGCTGAGTCAATCTTGAGCAGGTGAGAATTGAACTCCTTGCAGTCAGCAGAATTAGCCTGCAATATTGCATTCTAATCACTGGACCATCATGAAAATGTTCAACATACAGACGGTTGACTCACATATTATAATGTGTAACATTGGTCATTAAAAAAATGTAAGTAGCCAATTTCTAGATGGACAAACTCTTGAGAATATGTGTTATCAGAGAAAATGTAAATGCTTTCTGTTTATATTTTTGTTTTTAGATACTTAAACTATACCATTACAAATCATCGTAATAATTATCAACTATGAAGATTTATTTAAAGTTTAAATTAATGATGAAAGATTCCCAAAACAAGGACACCTTTGTAATTTTCGGTTATGACATTTTAAACCTGATTTCTTCATTTGTTTTATATTGTGCTAGCATTGGTTTGAAAGCTGCATTGCTCTGAGGTTTGTGCCTTATAGATGTGATAAAGGAGTATATAAAGGACATGTCTTGATCCTCTCTGTATTTTAAGTTGTAGGCTTCAATATCCCGGGCAAGAGAATACAGTTGTCCCTAAATCTTTGAGATGTTTTATCTCAAAGCTCTCTTCACAGATTCTGAAAATTGAGGACTAAAGCTGGTCAGCTTTTCTTAAATTTAAAAATTTAACCCAGTGACCAAGACATGACCTACTATATAGCTCATTTCTGTAAAAAAATAAATAATTGCAGTAGTGTGTGTGTAGATATTATGTATATATCTTTATGGATTTATCAGTTTTGTTTATGTGGTAAGGGTTGGAAATCATATTTAGTACAGATAATAATTACTGCAACTTTGATTCTGGAAGGTTTATTGATATATTCTACAAAGCATATCAATTTAATGACAGTCATATGTAACTTTATTTTGCAGTTCTGTGTCCTACGTGAAAAGACCTATGAAAAAACAGCCTGGCGAATTCCTGTGAAAAACATTTTCCCATGGATTCTTTCAGACCTGACAGTTTGTTTGCACTGTGTTGAATTCTAATGTATTTGTTACTTTTGTTGCCTGCTTCTGTTTTTGAATTCTGGAATAAGTCATCCAGATCATGTAAAATTCATCCTTTCCCCCACCCGCATATAAATTGTTTGAACAAGTAATTAATTCTGTACAGTTTTACTCACATGCATTGTTTGGCTTTTTAAAGACTATTTTTACATTATATGGCATGTAATTATTTCACCCAATACCTATTTGTGGTTGTGGAGGAAAAATAACATCAGTATAAATAAAAGATGCCTATTAAACATAATGCACCTCTTAATAAAAGCTGCAGCAGATCCAAGTATTAAATGTATAAAATGGATCAAAAGCTGAACCTGCACTGCAAAATTCCATTGAAGTTCTTCCTTGAAGGCTATGGGATGAAGATGTTGATAGAAACAGGAACTGACTTTTAAAGTAAGAATAAAGACAGTATTGTAGTATTGTTTACTGATTCGTATGACTTTCATTAACCCTCTTTGAAGTAAAAAGTGGTAGATTATCATTTCCCATCATTGGTTGGCTGGTTTTTTTTTCATTCAAAGCCTAACGTTGGCATAGAGGGAAAGGGTTCCAATGAAGAATGCCCTTGATTTGTGTAAGATGAATTGTGCCCCAAATCATTGTCTCATTTTCATTTTCTATAGTTTTTAATTTAAAACTAATGTAGTTTAATAACAGTATTGCTGCTATTGTACTTTTAACCATATTAAATGTTTGGTCATCGTATCTTTTGTATGCTTCGATATATTAATGAACAATTTTAAAACATTTCTGTTCAGCTGTCTTATTTACTGTAAGTAATGGTAATGCAGACAAGAAACACAACCAAGAGTAATATCTCTGTTTATATTAATAGAATCCTGCAAGACTAAAAGTATTTTTCCCCTACTTTTCTTTTACTCTCTGGAAAACTAGGGAGGGTCTCTCCTGAAACATTTATTTTCTGTGGACTAAGATGCCAGTTGTCTATTTGGTGGCTCTCTTGGCTACATTTAGTTATCATAACTTGCCCAAGTGCATCTCCTTCTAACAGTAAGATTTGTACAACAGCAGAACCAGCTATCAATGGACGTTATGGATTGAAGGATTTTATCAATCCTCAATCAGATATTAAAATGTTGTTATAGAACTTAATCTCCTCTTGACAAAATGTACAACGACATTCCTTGGAACATTCCTTAATTTTTCAAAATGTGTATTGATCCTTGAGATTGTATCAATCTCTGTAGCAATATCATCTTTCTCCCAATCCATAAATCATACCAGAGACTTAATTATTTTTTCTGTAATACCCTCTGTGTGTTCTGGTGGAATTGGTCTAAATCTTAAACCAAATTCTTTTTCTCTTAATTTCCAATAATGTCAAATTGTCCCAAGTCTTTCTTTATTTCTCTATTTATATTTCTGTCTTGCATTCAAAAACTTTTAACAATAATTTATTTTAAATTTGCAGCCAGATTCTTCCATTCTCTTAACTTCTTCTTTCAGATCTTTTTTCTGCAGATACTTCTTCTATTTCCTTTTTAACTGCTGCAAGCAATCTGTTGCATATATAAATGATCTACCTTCCCCACAAGGCCTGGTCTGTTAGTCTAATTAAGCTTACAGTTTTCAAAGGTTGCAGGCAATTAGATCATACAATGATTAAGAATGAAGCTTTTCCCAGTAAAATGTCCTTTAAAAAAAGGTCCCCCACTCTCCTGGCCTTCCAGAATTGTCTGAAGACCTGATTCTGCCATCTCAGAGTAACACACAGCTATGGGGCTGGTTAGCAACCTGAAACCCCTCCCCACCTTTTTTAATTTTAATTGTTTTATACTCATTTTAGCTGCTTTTTATTACAATAGATACAGTTAGAATATAGTTTTTATATTTTGTATTTTTACATCACCCAGAGATCACAGCACAGCAGTCAGAAAAAAATCAAATCCCTACCTTTTTTTAATGAGGAACAGCTCTTCCAGAGCACAAATGAATACCCCCCCCCCCCCGATTTCTCCTTCCTCCAAATAAATTTTCTGTAAACCAGAAATGAGTCCTAGCTGGCAGTTCCATCACTGTGTGTGTCTGCAGAGATATTTGCAGAAACATCTAACTGGCCATAACATCTCACTTGGAACCCCCAGTTTTGAAAGGTTTTAAGAAGACACTGGACAGCCACCTCTTATGGTTTAATTTGTCTTTATGAGCTTAATGAAAAATTGGACTGGGTAATCTTTGTGGTCCTTTCCAACTCCACAATTCTATGATGAGTTTCTGATGGAAAACTATGAGTTACCTCATCAGTACACTCTTACTGATTGAACTGTATTCAGTTCCAATTCCATTTTGTTTCTAGTCTATTTTCATTGTAACAGCTGTGTTCAGGAATACCTAGGGTTAGCAGCCTAATGTGGAAGAATTTTCTGTCCCATCAGATACTACTAAAAGAGTTAGCAGAATCTCAAAAGATGGATCTGATTGCTTTTGTGCATATATGTATAGGCACTGGAATTGTTATTTACTTCATGCCAAAGTGAAAACAAAACAGAAATGGCTACTAAGGGACTTGTGACAAAACAGCAGTAGCTAAGATTAGTTTGAATGGAGTTGAAATCTAACTCTTGAGATACATTCTAAGATCTATAGCTATCTGTAAATCTTCCAGTAATCAACTGTTAAAGAAGGAAATGCAAGGGCTTTTCAAAGACAATAAAAATGATGAAAACTCAAAGTAAGCAATTCTGGAAGTAATATTGTCATTCACTATCTATTTCCAGATGGAGACTTTATGTACAAAAGGTTAGAAGGTGATTGTGCAGGATTGATGAAGGAGGTAAAATGTAAAGAGGAAATTGAGTTTTAATTCACCTCATAAAAAAAGGTATGAAGTAGCAGAAGTAAACCAAAATGTTTCTCATCAAGGAATGGGACATAAATCAACTTGAGTATTTTTCAGAATTGGATATCTTTAGCAGCCAGTGAAAACACTGAAGGAGATTGTTACCAGTAATGGGGGAAACCTTGATCAAAAATTGTAAAGATTTGCAACTGTCCTCAGCAATTGATCAAATAGAAGGAGGACACCCCAAACCAGAAATCTCTGTTTCATAAATGGCCTCTGACCTTAATAAGAAAATCCTGTAATATAGTATAATGTGCTATGTACTGGAAATACTTTAAGAAATCCTTAATTATAGTGTTCCTTTGAAAGCAATTTTACTCCAATTTGAAAATGCCCTTAGGCAAAGGTCATATATTAAGACCGAAAGTAAAATAAGAGCAGAATGAGCTGGATGCATTTGCAAAGAAAAAGAAAAAAAAATCCTCTCCAATTTCTTCATTTGATTTCAAAATAGCCTTGAGAGTATGCAATATTCTCTGGATGCATTTCAGTCCAGTACTATTATCTTGCATGCTTTTTCTTACAAATAAGATTCTGATTGCAAACTGACATTTTTTAGGAAGGGCAATTATATGGTAATAAACAACAATGCTACCTTCACCAAAAGGAAGTTGCATCCAAAATTATTTTCTTTCTTAGTATAGTCCCAGGTGAATTCCAAAGATATTAACGATAACTATTAATTTCAAGACAGCAAATAGAACTACTCCTGTAATCTCAATAATTAGAAACAAAATAATCCTTTCTATTACCTTGCCCATAAAGTGTTCAGGAAAGTTCTACTATCTTAATTTGATAAGCATAGGTAAAACAAACAAGGTAGTAAGTGCAGGCTGAATATTCCCTTATGAATATAGCAGTAAGCCACATTCTCTGCCCAGCTGTTTTCCCCATAGGATGCATTGTAGATTTATTTATCCAATCCTTCCCTCTAAATACTTCTGTCTCAGCTCCAAATTGAGTCCAATTCTGCTGTTGATATACAAGAGTCCCAAGCTGGAAAAAAAATTAAAATGTATCCCATCAACTGTTTTATAAGAACAATTGCTATTGCACATAAACAAAGTACATCCTTTGTCAGCAAAGCTCATATGGCCATTTAATTTTCCTCCTCCGCACTGTTGGAATTGTTTCCTTGCTTCTGTAACTATTTTTTCACATCCCAAACTATAACATTCCCTCGGTGACTTAAGAAAGAAATCCTACTACTTGCTTCATTGCTTTCAGCAATCTAGAAAATAAATTATCCTTGAATTTGTCCAAAATTTGAAAAAATGAAATGTTTACTCAGACATACCCTAAAGATAACCCCTTTATGCTCTTATCAGTTTTGGCTGATTGTTCAGGCCACCCGGGTGATGAATTTGTGACTCGTGATGCATTAGAGAATCTTTTATGCTATTAAATTTCTCTTTCTTTGACACTGCTTCTTTAGAAGCAGCATAGCTGCTAAGGGGGTGACATGACTCCCTGTAAAAGGGAATATACTGAAGAGTAGATAATAGCATTGGGCTATATAGAGTGCCTTCAATTGACTGAAAATAATTTTCCTAGCAATGCCAATATTTTTATCTACTGTAGTCCATTTCAGAAAATTCAAAAGCTAGATCTTCAATCAAAAATCACATCTAAAAATGCATAGTTTGGGCTAACCAACACAATCTTTCTAGTCAAGCATGACAGAGGAAAACTTTCCAGCTCTTTTATTTTCCAAACAAAATTTTGAGACTGTGTACATGTGTATTTATGATAAACCGCAAAACTATAGCCCTCTTTATGTTCTTCTGGAGGCCATTTTTGACAAGTTTCCAAACATTACAATATTATAGACAACTATGCATCTCCACCCAGGCAAAACAAAACTCAGGCATCAAGTACTTTTAACAAAACTGAAGTGTTGAGTAACATAACTGAAACAAAAACAGCCCCATGCGTTTCTGGGAAACGCATGAACCAAGCTGAACTAAAGTAGGAGCCGTTGGTAGACTGTAGTAAGTCCCTTTCACGAGATTTGAAGTGGCTGAAAAATCTTCATGTTGTTCGCAGCATATGTTCATGCTTTGGGATGCTACAAAAAGCACTTCCAGACCCAGTTACCTACACAAGCATGTTGATTACACATCAGGCAGAGATAGCAGCTGGTTGAGAAAGGAAGTCAACTCTGTGCTCAATAACTGAATTTTTGACAGATGTTTGCCCACCTGTGCTTGATCAGATATTCTTTATGATGTAGCCAAAACTAACCCACACACACCCCACACCTCACCTTCCACTGTCCTTTAAAGAAACCAAATTCTCTTTTTAAAAAATCATTCTCATTTGCTTGTTAACGCCCTTTGACAAATTTAGGGACATCTATGTCAAAAATATTAATTTTTCCATAATACATTCACACACTTCCTAGAAGATCCTGCTATTCTTTGCAGTAAGCCATGTTATACAAAATATAAAAAAGGTATCAGAACCGTAAACAAACGAAGTTCAAAGCAGAAGATAAGAAAGGAAAGGAATTGTTACAAAACGTTGTTTTACAGGTAGTCCTTGACTTACAAACACCATTGACCCTGGAATTTTAGTCATACGTTGTTGCACTCATAAGTTGAGTAACCATGTGACCTGACTCAATTTTATGACCATTTTTAAAATGGTTCTGAGAGTCATCACAGCCATTAAGGAATCATGTGGTTTAAATTTGAATCCAGCTTATCCAATGGGTTGTGGTTTTTTTGCTGCAAAATAGTAAAAAGTCATAAAATACAATCATGTGCCTGCGAGATATTGCAACCAGCTGTAAATGCCATTAGCCTTTTTTATTTATTACAACTGGAATTTTTACTCTTCAGAGAACAAGCAAAGCTATTCCGTGTAACACACTACAGAAGTGAAGCTGAAGAAGCAGGCTAAGGAGAGCACTGAGATTTTGAAGCTTGGTATTGGAGATGAATCTTGAGAATGCTTTGGCCACTCAATATAACAAATGGATCTTCCAAGAAATCAGCCCAGAGTTCTCATTCAAGGCTCAAATGATTCTTCTTCAGACACATCGCACAAAGACCCAGCTCTCTTAGAAAGGTTCTAATGCTGGAAAGATGGAAAAAAGGGGAAGAGGACAGCCAGCAACAAGGTGGATGGACTCATTTACAGAGGCGATGGTCCTACTGTTGAAAGACCAGGTTAGGAGGACAAAATTAGGGAGAGATAGTCATGGAGAAAAATCTATTGGTTGCTAAGAACTAACACCAACTTGGAGGCATATAATCAACCCTTCATCCCCAAATAGTGTTAGCAGAAATCTGTCCCATCTACTTTTGTTTACAAGATGTTGTTTACTAATTACCTTCACAGTTTTGGTTTTCAAATTTTTATTTTTTGACATTTTGATTGTATGTATCAGTGAATTCACCCATATTCATTTTATGCCTTTGCTAACAGCTGGCAAGTTTGCATCAATTGACTGCTATTTAGATATGAGTCAGAACATTTGTATAATGCATAGTCAGACCTAAAACTTTGGGTTTTTTTTGTGGTCTTAAACGTATTTTGCTTTGCTCATCCATTTTTGAAGCAAAATGTCTGTGGAAAAAACATCTATTAATAGCAGCAGCACGTTAAGTACTTTCCTGTTTTGAAATCCCTCTGCTCAACTCCCTGAATATTTGTCTTGGCATATTGATTCTTTTAAATGGAAATTTTCAAATATTAATTTCATCTTTATGTTGTATATTTATTCTTCAGAGGGAAATCAATGGTATTGACTGTGATACAATGTGGAAATGAAGTGGTTCTGTACACTCATGTGTGTGTGCGCGTACACACAATAAACTCCCACAACAGCCAACAGAGACGTAAACATGAGCAAGCAATAAAACTGAACTTTCATGAATCATCTGAGCTAATTCAGTGAAAAAATACAGTTGTCTAGTACTCACTTCCATGAAACAGGTAATATCAAAGAAAGGCAAAAGACGAGGAGAAAAGAGTAAAATTGACAATTATTAGGAAGATACTCTGTTGTAGAACTCACTAAAGGCAAAATTCCTAGGAACACCAAGAGTGGGAATCTTGCTGCAGGCATTGTGAAACTCAATTTATCATCGTATCTACGGTAATTAATATTGGCTAGGGGGTACTGGGAATTAATATGATTAGGAACAGAAAATGTTAACAGAAAACATAGAACAGGAAGGGCCATTGTTTTAAATCACTGAGTTCTGCTCAGCAAAAAAAACCAAAAGATGCATCTTCAGCCAATTGTTGTTTACCAGCCTCTGAACATTGCTAGAAAAAAAAAAGCAACCAACACAGACCGTTTATTTCCATGGCAAATTGCTCTTATGATTAAGGTATTTTCCCCTAAGATCCAATTGGAAAATGTATCTTAAGCCAGTCATTTCATTTTCTGCAACTGCAGAGCATAGGAACAGACCTTGGTCATCTTCTGTGTGATAACCCTTCAGGTTCCCCAAATAACAGCTATGTTTTCTCAAGACTTAGTATACTATGTTTCTCAATCTCTCCTCACAGGATTTCATTTCTAGTCTCCAAGTCATTTTTACTGTTAAAATGCTATCGCCCATTTTCTAATTACCAAGATCTTCTTTAATTTTGTTTGTGTCTCCCAGGATATTAGCTGTCATGCACAGATTTGGTTGTCTGCAATTTTAATAACATTTCCTTCACTTTCTCATCCAAGTCATTAATAAAAATATTAGAAAATATCAAGCATCTGGCACCCCACACGATACTATCGTACATATCAAGAAAGAATTATACCCTAAAACATTTTCTTTCTCTGTAAAACAAAGCCTTCATTTTTTCAGCACATTTTATTTTTAATTTGATTTATATGCCGCCCTTCTCAGGAGACTCAGGGCGGCTTACAATGCGTTAAGCAATAGCCTTCATACTTTTGTATATTTATATTTATACAAAGTCAGTTTATTGCCTCCAACAAACTGGATCCTCAATTCTCAGCACATTCTCAGGGTGCTTCCAAAATTCTTTTGGAATTTTTGCTAAAAAGATAGTCAAGGCTGCTGTTCATAACTTTCAAAGCAGCTGCACAAGAGTTGCAAAAGTCATAATTATTTTAACAAAACGAAGCATGGATATTCAGGGAAATGCTTCACACAAGTTCTTTGATTGGGGTAGGTAGGGGAATCTAGTAATAAACTGTATTCAAGTTGCACTTTTTAAAAATAGCTACATAAAAATGTTTCAGACAAGGAAGAAAGCTGATGAATAATATTCAGTTATGAGGTGGGCAACCAACATGCTCAATTATAATTAACTATGGCTTACTTAAACCAATAAATTGTGTTTGCATTACATTTTGAACCATAAATCATAAGTTTATCTCGTGAACTAAATTTACACAAAATATGATTATGGTTCATGAATCATGCAAACACTATCAAAAATGAAAAGGATTAGAAACTTCTGGGAGTTGTATTTAGAGAAAGGGGTAAAGCAATTGATCAGAAAATGAAAATATATTCAAAGTTAGTTTTGTTGCAAACATTCATGGAGATCAGACAATAAACATGCTGATGGTAGAAGCAATAATGGCGATTTATAAAATTGAAAGCAGAGAATTTTATGGTTATATGAGTGGTACAATAAGTGTTTCTCTATGTCACGGGTATCAAACTTTCAGCATCACGTTGCCATCAGGTGACGTTTCACAACGTTTTTTCCCTTCATGGAGCTGGGATAGGCATGGCCTGCATGTGACGTATCTGGCCCGCAGGCCGCCAGTTTGACACCCCTGTCTATGTGGTTGCTAAGATTTGACACCAACTTAATCAAAATAATGTTGAGAGAAAAATCTTGGTGGCTTTTATGAAAAGGATATTCAAAATTGATGGGTCTTATGAAAATTGTTTATGATGGAGCTAAGTAATGTTCAAAATTTGCAGGAGATATGCTCCAGAAAGGAAGCAGAAGAATGCAGCTTACATTTTTCATTTTTAAAAAATCTAAGAATTACGATGTCACAACAGTTCTCTATGGAATGTATCCAATGGATATAATGTGATATTTTATAAAATAATGAAATATGTATGTTGGTTCTTTGGACATAAATGGTTTCATTAGTATAAGGAGATCTTGGATTTTAAATTTTGAGTACATTTTAAGCAGTATTAACACTATTTTATTTCTGACAGTGAAAGAACCTTATATATTTTTTTAATCAAATAGCCATTGTTTTGATTAGCACTTGATTTTTTCCCTTTAAACAAAGCAATCCTTAATTCATCCCAAAGTATAGCTCTGGCTGGGATGGTCATTCAGAGTGTAATTATCACATAACATTGCCCCCCTTTCTTTTTCCTTCCCTTAATTTCCTATTTTTATTTTTCTTTGTATTTTATACATTGATAAAACATTAAACGTTATAAACACACAACAAACATTTAAACATAACCACAGGATGGCAGTATTTACTCGCAGAATCTTTTGTGGCACCTGAATGAATTGGTTAAAAGTATTTAGGAACTTATGATTAAAATCAGAGATGATGTTCAATAAGTCCACATCTGGGTGATTGATAACTACATAACTAAACAATGAAATCAGTTCATCATCAGTGTTATTTTGCTTTAACAAATTGAGTCTCCAAGAACAAATACCAGAATGCAAATGAAGCAGGCAATGAAGTGATGAAACAAAAGAACGAACATGTTCATCACACAAAATACAACAATATATTTTGGAATATTTTGATATCATATATGTTAATTCTTTGATTTGAAATCCTTCAATAAGATGCTGTTATGTCTGTACAAAAAGCATACCCTACATTAAACCATTATAATACAAAGTAATATATTCATATGGAATATAATATACATTACTATTTGTTTTTGACCTATTACTATTTGATAGGGTCTATCAAACCTTTCCCAATCATTCCAAAATAAACATAGTAATATGCCTGCTCATAAACCAACTTTTCCATTTACAATCTCAGAGTTAATTTCTTCCAATCATTTCTTTTATGTGGTGTGATATTTTATTGTACACCACAGATGTTTTGTAAAATTTAAATGTACTTTTCAATTCTCTACTTCAGTTTTATTGTGCAATATTTTAATAAAGTATGTTGTTTCTCATAAAATAATAAATCCTTTTATTAAAAAGCATTATGCAAACATGTCTCATTTAGACCTTTTCCCTGAAATATTTCTAGCTTTGAAGTTTGAAAGCTTTGTTTTGCAAGAATATTTTCCTATCTTTAGCAAAGTTTTTCAACCACAAAGCACTTCAGAGTCAAATCTACCATATCCTACTTTAAAATTTTCCATTTATGCAGTTTAATTGAAAATGATCCCCACAAAAACATTTGAAATTATCTTTTATGATTTGCAGAGAAGCGCTCGATATGAATTCCTAAAGACCCAAAAGCAAGTTACAACATAATCTAAACTTGGCATTGGACAAAACAGTTTAACAAGTAAAATGGTTAATAAATATTAAATAATATTTATTAAAACCCAGCTCATTGGTTCATTACTAAAAGGCTTGTTTTTATAGCCATAATTAAACATTTGTCTGTTGCTACTGTAATCTTAGGAGTTTCATCTGCAAGTGAAATATTTACATTCTCATACTTGTGGGTGTGAATCGTTAATTCCAAACTTTGGTTTGATCAAGGAAATACATTACCAGAAAGAGCTTGAAAAGATAATTGTGTAGATTATAGATCAAACAAATAGTCTATCTTATCACTTGTTCCTTTACTGTTTAATTTATTTAGTATATGGCATCTACAGAAGTCATGCAGTTACTGATATATAAATTTAGTTTAAATAAGGCATCAGCAAATACACATACACACATGTGGCCAATACAATATATTCATTTATTGTTGATGGTTGATCACAAAAGCTTTCCACAACTTCAGTAAAACTTCATTTTCAATTCTAACACTGGTCTGTTCTTCTTTATATTTAATTTTAAACTCATTTTTTTCATTGTGCTATTTGACTTTTAGTACTTGGTTTGTAGATCCTTAGCGTTTTTGACTTTAACAAAAATGCATTGTATATAATTATATTCAACTTTTCTAATTAATTATGTATGTTTCATTTTCAATCTTTTACTATATTGTAAGCACTAACAATTTTAAATAAAACCAAAATTTCTAGTTCATTGTTGCCATCTGGTGGACATATAGTTTTCACTGTCTTGATAACTGCAGGCTGAAGATCCAATGTATGTCTGGATTGAGGCAGTGGTGAAATGTAAAATTTGTTGCTACCGGTTCTGTGGGCGTGGCTTGGTAGGCGTGGCTTGGTGGGGGAATCATGTGACTAGATGGATGTGGCCAACTTTAAAAAAAATTAAAACATTTTTTATTACTGGTTCAGGAGAATAGGTAGTACAAATGCTTTAAAAAAGTTTTTAAAAAAGGTTCTGACAACAGCGTGGCAGTTTTTAAAGCATTTTTTTTATTACTGGTTCACCCGAACAGGTAGTTTTTATTACTACCGATTTGCTCCAGTTCGGCAAACCGGTAGCATTTTACCCCTGGCTTGAGGGAGACAATTTTTACTTCATTTTTACTGCAGAATTTGATATGGAACATCCTAAACCCATATAGGTATCTTCTAGACCTTTGATGGCAAACCTATGGCATACATGTCACATATCAGTGGGCACACCAGCTCAGCTCTTTTTGGGCCTTCTGGGCCCACCAGAAGTAGGGAAACCAGCTGTTTTCTGCCTCTGAAGAGCCTGAGGATGATGAGGAAAGCCCGTTTTTCTTTCTCGCCTGGCTCCAGATCCTCTCTATGCATCTGGGGAGGGCGAAAACACCCCCTCCAAGGCCCTCTAGAAGCCTGAAAAGGCAGGAAGTGATGTTTTTTGCTGTCCCCAGCCTCCAGAGACTCCTAGAGAGGCTGGGCAACTGGAAATTGGGAAACAGGCCTCAAGAGGGCCTCTGAGATGCATTGAGAGGATCTGGAGTCAGGTGAGAAAGAAAAACAGGCCTACCAGGCCATCACGTGCCAGGAGGGGGGAGGTGGGTCACGCACACATGTGCAGCGTGCATAGAATTATGGGTGTGGGCACGTGTGTGCGCGAACCTCCCCTGCCCTCCCCTTCCTGGCACATGATGGCAAAAAGGTTAGCCATCACTGTTCTAGACAGTCCACATTATTAAGGGCATCTGAAATATCAAATTGCAAAAATAAAATAGCCAGTTCGTGTATCCTGAATCTTGTTAACTCGATTTATTTAAAAAGATAGGACAGCAGAGATCTCAAAAGTGTTCTCATTATTCCAGCTTATTAAAAAAGGAATAATATGAACTGGGTCAATTACAGACTGAGCAGCCTTCTTAATCTAATTTGCCAACTATGATATATTGGGTTAGGGATTTTTTTTGTCTTCATTGTGAGTTGTATTGTTTTGGGGGGGGTGCACTGAAGGAGCTAAACCAATCTCATTGTACATATGTTGTGCACGGACAATAAGGATTTGAATCTGACAATTGAATTGAACTGAACATCAGTTAGAAAATGAAAATATTCTGGCAGAGAAGCAAATTGATTCCAGACCAGATTTAGTAGTTTTCAAGTAAGAGCCCATTTTCCTTGGCTGGGAAATATAGCTTCTGACAAGGATATCTTTGGATTTTAAATCTGTTCTGTGTTGCCTATCATCTCATTCATTTATTCTGGTGGCCCTTTCAGAGCTGCCTTATGTACATAGGTGACACAAGCATCTTTTCAGAGTCCTTGGCTTGTCAATCAATAAACCAATCTCTCTCTCTCTCTCTCTCTCACACACACACACACACACAATCTTTATGGGGAAAAATAAAAACAAAGATGCCATGAAGGCATTTAATCACACAGGTACCCTGATATTTCAAGGCATAGTAATCCACATAGAAAAAGTGTACGTTAAAAATTTAGTTGAATGTGTCCAAATAAATATGGCCACAAATCACTATATATAATTTTTACGAATTCTGGGCATTGTTTTACAACCACTATAAAATCTAGTAAAGTAATGATTTACAGAGCACCTATCTATCTGCCCCAGTTGTAAGTCTGGCTCCCTAAAAGTATCCTTAAAGATAGTTTCTAAGATCAGCTTTGCTGTTTGCAAATGTTTCTTCAATAGTTTTTAGTTAGAATCCAGGTTGGCCATAGTAGAGGCCAATATTTGATTCTATCTTGTTAATAACATCTTTACAATTTATCTAATTTATGTGCTAGCAAGCCTACAGGAAGGCATGGTTTATCAAGCTCCATTTTATGGAAATGTATACTTCATTTTTCTAGAGACAATTAGATGATTTTAAGGAGTCAGCCAGGCTGGAAATTTACATGCTTTGTACCTTTCCTTTTTCCAAAACAACTATTGAACATTCCCTATAATATTGTTAAAATTTTGTGATATTATCTATTGCAAGCATAATATGTAACGTAAGTTAATGGTTAAGAATGAGCGAGGCACTAGCAAAGTTTTAAACAAACATATATTTATATAATACTATAAGTTTTTTAAAAAACAATCATTAATTTCTGTTACTGACCTTTTGGCTGTCATAACATTAATTATAAAAACATAAATTGTTAAAATTACTTGTCCCTGCATTGATTTCTGGGAATTCCATTGGAACCTCCCCAATTTGTAAACTATTCATTCTTACCCTTTCCTTTCTGTTCTTAGATTCATATTCTACAGTATGTGACCACTTGCCCTCTTATCCCATAGTTGCTGAATTTGTTCAAGAGTCTGTGGTAAGAATTTTTCTTCAGTGGCTTTTTTTTCTTTTGTGGGAGAAGGCAGACTATATTTACTGCATCAGATACCCTACGTCTTGCTGATAGCCACAACGATGTCTACAATTTGGTACCTGGAATTGTTGCAAGCTGGAATGTTCCTGCTCAGGTTTCAACCATATTCTTCCAACATCTGGAAAGTTGCTAATCTGAATCGCAACAATGCAAGGGAAAAGAATCAAGGCCAGAATGCCAGATACTGGACAATATCAACTAAGAAAGCAAAAAGCAGCTTGAAGATTACTTGCTAAAATGGGCAACTATAGAAATCTAATAAACAAATTGCATGTTATACACTAGCATTCCTTTTGTGATTCCCAGAGCTTATCCAGAGCATTCGGAACCAATATTGGGATCAGCAGTATGTGTTGCCTGCCTCCATCCATTTTTTCACTCAACAACTGTGGCAAGAAATGTAAAATGGAGCAAAATTCATTTAACAACTGTCTTGTTTAATAATGGAAATGTTGGGCTCAATTGTGGCGTTAGTTGAAGATTACCTGTACAAACAAATTTGCTTAGCTCATGTAAGTTCACAGGTTGCAGAATTTAGCTTTTGTTGACATGAAGTGGTTTATTTAACACACACAGGCCTATTCTCTTGTCTTTTTGTGGAGAAACATTTAAAAGGGCTAGTTAAAAGCTGTCTGCTCCTTCCTTGTATGAAATTCCAAGGGGATGAGAATTCAAAGGTGGAAGAGGGCCCATTTCATGACACTTAGCCAGGCATCTTGATAGGATCTGTTATTTCATTTAAGACTGTTGGAAGAGAAAATCAAACAGGCTATACACATATTGTATTAAAACAATCAATCACAGGTGATAGCTAATAATCAGTCTGAATTCCAAGCACCTTAAACATATCTATACTGGATACTAGGCACAATTCATAAGCAAAACTTCCTAATTGCTAAAACCATTTCAATGAGAAGAATGTATATGATTAATCTGACCACTAGAAGTCATAAAAAGCAAAAATAAAAGCAGATTCACGTGGAAGAATACAGAGCTGTGTTCTATTGAGCACTTTTTGTTTTGCTTTTGTTCAAAATAGATTAATCGTCTCCTGATAGCTGCTGATGAATAAGACAGAGGGAAAAATAGCATCATCCATGGCTGTATCTTTCACATCTGTGGACGTTTGTATTGACTATATACACCAGCCTTTTATTTGTCGACTTCTAAATATTTTGGACTTCAGTACAAGGCTGTGCTGATTGGGAATTACAGAAATTAAAACACACTCCTGGACATCACCAGGTAAGGGTACGTCACTGCATTTTCTTGGACACCACTTTAAAAGACAGTACTTTTATGTTATTTAAAAAGAAACTGTTTAAACACAGAAAAAAACATCACAAGGCATAAAGCCATCCCTACAAAATAGCATCTATCTATCAAATCCTCCATCCCATCCCACTCGGTCACATGGTTCATTTTCCTTCAATCTGGACTTCATTATAATGGGTGGGCTCCCAATGACCACATCCGTATCACTGAGTATACAGTACTTGGCAGGGACACCAACATGTCATGACACAAGGCAAGTGTTACCAGAAAGCCTGAATTTTCTTAAAAAGATTTATTTATGCCCTACGATGTTGTACAGATATGGGCCTGCTTCTTTCTCCTCTGTACAACAAGTGTTGCTGGATGGTAATTCCACTGAAAACCAGTCTCTGTTACCATGAGTGGCAGAATGTTAAGAGAGATGATAGTCTTTACAAATGTCTGTGCTCTGAAAAAGGTAAATGCAGTTAAAAGTGGTAG
This sequence comes from Masticophis lateralis, assembly GCA_030761175.1. Classification (NCBI taxonomy): domain Eukaryota; kingdom Metazoa; phylum Chordata; class Lepidosauria; order Squamata; family Colubridae; genus Masticophis; species Masticophis lateralis. The sequence goes on along the minus strand of JAUDYJ010000001.1, from coordinate 65,674,510 downwards.
ATCAGTGAAGTCAAAAAAATATGCACAGCTCACTTTGACCTAGCAATGTAAAGAAGAGGAAAAGAGCATTAAGCATAAATGAGAAATCAATCTACTGAACTAAGTAGTACATATTATATGAACGCCTTTTCTCTGTTGTTACAATTACAAAAATGCATGCGTTCATATTTTTTTTTATTTCAAATAGTGGACCTGTGAAACCTGTAAAAGGTATTTTGAAAGTATCTGTTGCCAGAGTTATATATCTTCAAATAAAATAAACCACAAAACGTATCATTTCTATATGTATATGCCTACAAATAAGCATGTCTAATTTCAGCATCAATAGTAGTATTAATTTTGTGTCATCTAAATACAGACTAGTAATACTTCCTATTCCAACACATGCACCTATAAACACATGATCATGCACACAGCATGTCTTCCTGCTGTTTGTGGGAAAAGTCGGAATGTACAGAGTTATACAGTATTTAATGTTTAAAAATGTATGGAGGTGAGGAACCTTAGCATGTCATTTAAAGGAAAATTTACCATGCATGAGCTCTAAATATCTATATATATGCGTGATAGGAGGGGTATCCTTCTCTCATTGATAAAAACACTGAAGACTGGAAGGGTGATCTAAGAATCAACATTTCTCCAACATGTCGAAAGGTGAGGTTATTAACCAATGTGCACTTGCACAGAAGTGATTGTGGTCATGGAAAATAAACCTAGCTTCACTGAGATCCCTCAGCCAAAGTTCAAGGGAGTTCTTCAGTTATTCTTCTCATAGCAGGTAGTGCTGATAGCAGTCCAGAAGCCCATATAGATCTGCTGGTCAAGCTAGTCAAGTTGCACCATTCTCATTTAGCCACTTTAGGAAACTTCAATGCAAATGTGGTCACCTGAGTGAAAAGGATAAAATAAAACCCCTTCAGAAACACTGATGGAGCAACACTAGAACAGTTATCAGTACTGATGATCAATCCTGTAGCAAATAAACATTTTGCTTTAACTGAATAAATTATACATTTACATTAAGATAAAAATAGATATAATGCAAAAAATGTGTACGGTATGCAAGGAAGGTACAAACTATACCAAAAGCCTTCTTGTAATTTTAAATGATCTTGTTTGTATATGCAGCCTATGTGCATTAAAGAATGTTTTTCCAAACAAGTTACGGAGTGAATTATTGTTTAATGATTTTGTTATTGCTCTGCTCTATCAGCATGAAGTTGTAAACAAGAGAACGTAGTAGGATATATGTTAACACTAGCAATTAATCTTTAGCAGAAAGACCTTTTATGATTCAGACTAATGTGAAAAGTTCTAGATTCCTGCAGGTAACATGGCCCAAACTGCACTGCCAGCAGCTCTGAAGATAAAAGAGAACTAATATCGAAACCTGCCCTATCCATATCTGGACTGAACATCAGGGTAGCACAATCCTCCATCCAGAAGCTGTAGAAAGGTTACAGTGTCTCTTCTTTTCAACAATAAAAAAATTAAACCAATCTTAGGATAAATTGTGCAGGCAAATGTAAGCTTGCTCTCCATGGTTCTGAACTGAAAGTGCTTTGAATACTGGTGGTCCTTAAGTCATGGCCATTCATTCAGTGAGCATGTGAAGTCATGGTAATGGTGAATGGATGGTGACTTATGCCAGTTCCTCAAGTTGTGGCAGTGCTCCTGTGGTCAATTCAGGCACTGGGCAGCCTGCTCACACTTATGACCACAGAGGCACTTCAAGTCTCTCCCCCCCCTCCCATCTCTAAAAAATCTCAAAAAAGGTGCCTGTGGGCATTGATGTATTATGTTAGCACACTGAATCTGACATACACTTGGTACCTAAATCTTCTATTTTTTGAGTGTCTGGTACAGTGTGTATTATTAAGATCCAAAAAATAAAAGTTATGCTATGTAGCTACTAAAAAAGCAAATGCTACCTGGAGTGCACTAAGAATCCAGATCACAGGAAATCATAGCTCCACTCTACTGTGCTCCGGTCAGACCCTCTTTGGAATACTATGCCCCATTCTGGCACAGAGCCATTATAAATTGGAGCAAGATAGTGAGGAACCTGAAAACCAAGACTATGAGGAATAGCTATGGTATGTTTAGCTTATTGAAAAGATGACTGAAGGGAGAGAACAATCTTCAAACATCTGAAAGGTTGTTATATAGAAAAGGGCGGGCCAAATTTAGAGAGTTAAATGTTTGAGAAATCAATCACTGGCTGGACACTTAATTCTATAAGCTGTCAACTGACAGAACTGGCTGTTATACATGAAGTGGTGAACTCTCCTTTGCTAGAGATCTTCAAACGGAGACTGGATGGTAGTCTGTCAGACATCCCCTAGTAGATTGTACATCAAGCCAGAGATTGAACTAGATGATTTCAGAGATGTCTTTCAATTTCTATATTTCTAAGAAATACGCATTTGGTCATGAATTTTCAAGGCTGGTTATCTTTAAGCCTCTTTCAATTTCTTCAAAAGGAAAAGTGCAATAAAAAATATTCTTATTGCTATTCTTTGTCCTGCATTTTTATTCAAAAGGCCAACTATTAACTGAACTAATAATATTTTAATAATTGTCTATGTTTCTCTTATTGCATATGAGAAATAAACGCACCACACACACCCATAATAGGTTATAACTTGACTCTTGGATTACCATCAGTGAAATATCCCGTTCATTGTTCTCACTTCTGAGAACTTCTGGACATTTTGCAACTTTCAAAGGATGAGCTTTCCTTCACATTGATTTCTTTCAATTTTTATCCTTGCTTGGCTGTTCTTCTCTTCGTAAAAGCTTTGTATTTCTGGTGAGCAGTGATTCTGATATGGCAAGTCACACCACACTGAAGCTGAGATATGCAGAGTGTTGTACTGTGCTACATAAACAGCCTTATTTTCCAAAGATATCCATCAATTACTCTCCTTTGCCTTCTGGTTACACTGGAAAGAAGAAAATTTTTAAAAAGCAAAACAAGCGAACAATTTTATTGGATTTTACAAGTCCAAAACAACCAGGAGTTAGATACGAAAGTTTGAAATCACTGATATACTGAATAATTTGTGACATAACTTCTGTAAATGCTATAAAGCCAAATATTTTCAGCATTATTTTCAGAGAATAAGCAATGTAATTCTAATACACAGGCTAGATTTTGAACCTACAGTATCAGTGCTGGAATAAAGTCTGAAAAGCATCTACTAAACCTACATGCCCAACAAACCTTCCTTCTCCTCAATAACCTCTTAGAAACTTAGACACTACATAGAGAATTTCAATGGGATAGCAAAATGTGGCTTGTTCATATTTTATTTTCCAAAGAATACAACTTTATGGATTTTCTGAAACTAAAATTTGACTGTTTATACATATGTGAATAGGTCACTAATTTTATCCAAAATGCCCAAACAGTGGACAGTTTCGAATTATATTGAATAAATTCTGTGAAGGATCTCAGCCTCTTTATCAGTCTGTTCTCATACAATGTTTTCTTCAACAGCAATTTAGGAATATTTTTCTTATGCATTTCTATACATACAACCAGAGCCTGCACACAAAAACCTCTTCCCTAAAGAATCCTCTTAGCTGTATAAATGTGAGGGTGTGTAATTGTATCAAGACTTTTCCTCTCCCGAACTCAGCCATCTGTAAGCTGAAGCAATAGCTATTCAATTCCTTGGGCAACTAGAGAATGCTTCTGTAATTGATTCTACAGATGATATATGCTTTGGGGTGGATTTACCATCTTCTTTAGAAGAGAGAAATATCTCCAACCTTCTCATTAGACAATCATAGACAAATATATTTCCATTTTAGAATAGGTTTTAGAGAATATATAAGAATATTAGTATCCTGGATGAAAAGGATTTATTTAGATTCCTTTCAGTCAAAACTTTGTAATGGACACTAGATAGTTGCCACATTATTTGCTCTAGTTGGTAACTTTGTATTTTTATGGCTGTAAATTTCCAGATTGTTTTAAACCTGGTAATACAGTACCTCAAGGAATAGAAAGAAGGAAGGCTCTATCATTTTCCTCTTTCCTTTAAAATAGTTTCTTTGAAAAAAAATGCCATATAAAATTAGATTTTCAGTTTAATTTAGTTTCCATTTTCTGCAATAGAGGGCAATTAATAAGTAATTGCCAAGTAATTTGTTATAAATGAGATAGATATTATAACAGCAATCAACAATCATTGATACATAAGATAAGTCTCAATTAGATTTTAGAGGGCTGTGGTAGAGTAGGACTTGCAGCATCCCAATCATACAGCTATGTCAGTTTTGAATATACATTATAAAATCATTTTAAAAATAAAAGAGACAAAACAGTCCCTTAGACCATTATAGAAAATAAGAGAACAAAATTATTTTTCTGTCTATTTCATTTTGAAAATATTTTATTGTTCTTTAAGAGGGTAATTAGATTAAAAATGAAATAAACTACACCTACCTTTAAGTATGTGAAGAATCCATTCAGAAGCATTTCATTTCAAACATAAAATAGTAGGAAAGGCATGGGACATGGGCTTCCAGTTTTGGAAAGGACAAGACCTTCAAAGAAAAATTAGTTACCAGTTTTTCCACTAGAAAATCTCATCTAAATTTCTTTGATCTCAACATATTTTAAAACACTTGTTTTCAAATATAATTCCATATTGTAAATACAAATTTTAGAGTTTTAAAATACACATATTAGTGTGAACCACAAAATTCTTAGTAAGCCTCTACAACTGATTTCTAATCCAGCATCTTGATTTATTTTAAGAGCTACATGAAATTAGCTTTAGAACTAGCTTCTAATATACTTTGTTACCACAGAAGGTTTCCCTAATATAGCCTTCTGTTTCATTATTTGCATTTATTAATAGAATGTTCAGTTGCTTACTGTTCATTCAATTTTAAATTAAGTAGAAAAGCTTTGTCAGGTCTTTGATACTAGAACTCAGAGGAACCCTCTTATCTTCATCATGCCTCATATCTGAACCATCCATGCCAGCAATAGAAGGCAAGCAATTTAAATCACCTTTTAGAATGACTTTAGACCTGAAATGGCTGCTTGAGGCAGAGTAAGCCACTAGAATATAAGCTCCTTACTAGCACTGATGATGTTTGTACTAGTTTGGGTAATGAAACATTTACAAAAAAACAGCCAAGCTCAGAAAGCACCAAGGACCCCCCCCCCCCCATTTCAATCCAGAGCTACAAATATTCCACTTTATGGGAGCATTTCTAATCTAGAATTGATTTTCGGATCTGTAAAAAAAAAAGTAAGATTTTCAACACATTTTATCTAAGCATTACTTAAAAGAAAAATGTATTAAAATGTAAGGATCTGCTTTTCATATTCCTACCTTTTCTGATAAGCAGAAGTCAGATTCAGTGGTGGGAATATTTGTTTTTTAGTTCTTTTATGATCCACATTTTGGAAGGTAAGGATTGTTCCCATTGTTTTTGAACAAATAGTCTTCAGTGTTTTTACAGCAGCGATTGCTACAGAAACTACAACTCTTGCACTTTTTATCTTGGGAGGATGGACAAAATAAAATAAACTGATAATGCTACAATGAATGATAAAATGATGAAAAGATCTACAGCACAAAAAATAGCGTGAAAAGAAAGACAAGTTTAAATATTGTTGCATAAGAAAGGGATGAAAATAAGACAAGGATGAGAATAAGTAAAATGATAGGCTGGAACATCTGGGAAAGTAAATACAAAACAAGACAATACTACATTAATCTCACCAAAAAAATCAACATTTCAAGAGAAAAAAATATGTTCCAGATTATATAATTTAGTAATATATATAATATATAGAGTTCCAGATTTCATCAGCAGCACTGGAGGATGTGAATGTCGAAAGTCAAAATGGCTATCTCAGAGGTGCAATCAAAGCTTTGTCGCTTTTGTACATGTATTTACAGTATATCACATCATATACAAAGGGAAGGACTTTTGACCATTGCTGAAACCATCTTTATATCTTTAACCTTCCCCCTGTGGAAATTGCTAGATCCCATAGTATTCTACAGTTTATGAGAGAGAAAGGTTGTCAGAATGGGACACTTGTTTCTTCCCATACCAGAAATACATTTAGGTCCATTCTTCCATTACACACAAAAACTTTATATATAAATAATGTTGGTGATTATTAAAGTACCGTATTTTCCGGCGTATAAGACGACTGGGCATATAAGACGACCCTCCTCAGAGCCATTTAAGGCTCGTCAGAGCCTTATGGGCTGGTCTGCCTGGTTACAGGAGAATGAGACCCGGCGTATAAGACGACCCCCAACTTTTGAGAAAATTTTTGTGTGTTAGAAATTAGTCTTATACGCAGGAAAATACAGTAATAAAATAAAGACTAAAAGTTTTATCATGCCAGGCAACAGGAGAGGGAAACCTGGAGGAGGGCATCAGAATCTATCACACAATCTCATAATATGGCCTGAATCATAGTCTCCTTCCCCATTCCCTTTTCCATCTCAATATATTACATCTAAACATGGTGGTCATTGATAGACCTTTCTTCCATTAAACTGCCTAGAATTTATTTTTAAAACATCTAGGATATCATTTTATCTTCTGGCAAAAAAAAAAAAAAAAAGTCACGAATAAATGAATAAATGATTGCTATTCCTTTAGGTTAAAAATACAAATCCTAAAAATGATCAAGTTCTCATGAGAGAGCCAAATTTCTTCGCACTGGAGAGTACTGCAATCAGGCAATATTTTGACTTTTCTTTTTTTAAAAAAATCAATTTAACAGTTCTAATAGTTTTTAATTTAACAAATCTTTTTGGTGCATTATGCAAATCCTGCAATTTGTGTCTTTAAAAAATCCGCTGATCTCTGCAGTAACATTTATTATTTTAAAATATATAATGCTTCCTATTTTAAAAATTTCAAATCAGTGGTTATCTTTAAGATTTACAACAACCTTGAACTCCTACAGGAAAAGGTAGAAAATGCATAATTTTAAACAATTACAAATATGAGATTGTTCCTTGATGCTTATTGGCATATAATTACTTCTGCTGTTACTTCCTTGATTTTATTGTGCAATGATTCTCTCAACTTCTGATAATTTTTTTACTAATAGAGGTCATATTTTGGAATTGAACAAAACCTGAAGAAGCAGCTTTGCCCAAATATACACTCACCATATTTTTTAGCTGAGTCCTCTTATCAAGTACATCAGCAGTTTACCATTATTATTCATGAAAAATGTCCTTCCCTCTCAATGGCTTTCAGTGCTTATTTTCCTTTTATTATGTTTTGCTTCTGCAGTCTTCGCATAGCTACACATTTTGGAAGGCCCAAGGGCAAGGCTAATTAAGTCCTGTCCACTCCCCCCAACAATATTTTTATGTTCTATCTCTATAACAGTTCTTCCCCCTTCTCTTCCCTCCTTCCCCTTCTCCCTCCTCCTCCCATTACATGTTTTTTATCAGAGTGACTGTTGGAAGGCAGCTGTTCCTCTTCTTATAACTACTATTTGCCCACCCTGAATAAGAGATGAAAACCAAGTGAACTGTGCAACAGCAAAGCGACCCAATAGTAAAAGCCAGAGAGCTTTTGCTAATGGCTCCATAATGAAACCATGGATCTTGGCAGGTACACAATATGCCAAGCCATGATACCAACTTGATACAGCTCTTAGTAACAAATTCGAATTAGGCTACAAGCCGCTGCTTAGCCTTTTCTATTAAGCCATGGAAACTTCCATTAAGCTGCTCCTTCTGCCATTCTTAATATCCAAGGGTAAAACGAAAATGATTATCATATGTTCCTGCAAAATCTCAGACAGGATATATTTAACCTAGATGGCTTACAAAGTAAAAATCTACCTGACTCACTGACAAAGGTTCGTCTGCACTTCGTTCATCCGAAGATTTTGGAACTTCTAGTCTGTCGATAAAAGCTTGGAGCTCTTTCCTAAAGGCCTTCATCTGGGCATTGATCCGATAAAGAAGTTCATGTTCCCGTATCCTACTGCCATCATCCTCCTCATCCATAAGTCCAAACAGATCTCCGTTGGCCACATAAATTCTTGCTTCAGTTATGATAGTGCTTGTGTCTGAAATCAGGCGGTCTATCGTCTTGCCCAAGCGTTCTGCCTCACAGCGAATATCCTTCATTTGCTGACGGTCCGTGAAGCTTTTTTGCCACCCTGTCGGTGTTGGATAGAAGGACCTCGTAGGGGTCAAGCAGCGGATGTTGCGGACCTCCTCCGAGTCGCTTTCCCCACCAATTGGCCCTTCTCTTTTGCGATGGGGGGGACGTGAATCATCATCGCTTTCTTTTTTCCCTGCATCACTTTCAGCATCACTGTCCCTGGGGCTGCCTCGGATCCCCAGATGTGAGGCCAGATCATAGCGCTGCATGTTGGACATCAGAACTCTGTTCTCATACTGAAGTTGCATAACTTTACCACTGAGTTCATTGATCTGCAGACGGGCGGCTTTGAGTTCTTCTTGCAAAGCTTCTGTCTTGGCACTGTCATGATGCCTTGAAGTATCATGAGTTCCAGTCTTGTATTTGTATTTGTTCAACTCTGCTGTGATGCGCTTATTTTGCTCTTCCACGTCAGCTAGGTTTCTTCTCAATAGTTCTGTTTCATCCTCAACTAACTGCAGATGTTGTCGTAACTCTGAGAGAGATTCATTCTGTTCCCCCATTAGGGGATTGGCTGCCCCTGAGAAATCATCTCCTCTTAAGTCATCAAGTTCTGCCTTCAGTCCTCTGTTTTCTACTTCCAGTTCCACTATTTTCCTTCCCAGGATATTGGCTTCTTCCTCAACTAATCTCAGACGAAGTTTCAGTTCGGCTTCTCTTGTGGTAGGTGGGCCTCCAGCTTCCCCCTTTGGTAAGGGACTATCTAAGTCACCATATAACGATCTGTACTTTTGTAGATCATGTTCAAATCTATCCTTTTCCTTGTCTATTTTGGCCAACTTTTTCCTCATTAAAGCTGCTTCTTCTTTGACAAACTGCAACTGGCATTTCAGATCTTCATTATCCTCCTTATAAAAGGGGAGAAAATAAGCAGTTACTTTATATATAAATAAGAACCTTACTCAGCAATTAAAAAAGAAAACCATTGATATTTACAATAACGAAGTTTCAAGAAACCCTTTGAGTTTTTCCATGGATTTAGCAGAGGCAAAATTTATGGAACGAACTGCCCCCGGATATTTGAAAGATCCCTGACCTCTGCGCCTTCCATCATGCTCTGAAGATCCTATTGTTTTATAAATCCAGTCTGACGGGTCAATAATTTTAAATGGGTTTTAAAATGATTTTTAGTTGGAATTTTAATTGCGGCCAGATATTGAATTATTTTAATGGTTTATAATTTTTGTCCTTATTGTTTTATTATGGCTGTGCACCGCCCTGAGTCCTTCGGGAGAAGGGCAGTATAAAAATAAAATAAAATAAAATAAAATAAATAAAATAATAATAAAATAAATTAAAATAAAATAAAATAAAATAAAATAAAATAAAATAAAATAAAATAAAATAAAATAATAAAATAAAATAAAATAAAATAAAATAATAAAATAAAATAAAATAAAATAAATAAAATAAATAAAATAAAATAAATATCTGATTCATATTTTCAATACTCAGCATTTTGCAAAAGCAAGATAGTCCAACAAATCTGCCTAAAGATCAGGCATTTAGGAACAACTTCACAATATATTCTCTGTTAAAAGTCCCAAAACCAATTCAACAGCATTTAATAATACTAAACAATACTGAAAACATATAACAGATTTTATACTTCAACACAAAGGAATATGAATATACCGGGGGGGGGGGGGTTGATGTAAAAATCATGTTTGTTACTTATATATTATGATTTAGATGTTTCCTAATTTTCTTAATATATAAGATCAGGAAAGCAGTCATGTGAAGTAATCGATTTTTTTTTGACATCTTAATTATGATTCTTGAGAAAAAGGCACTATTATCAAATAAACAAGTAGGATATTTTTTCAAGAAGATAAAATCATGTCGTTTTTCTCCTTGCTGTGGTGCCTATTTCAGAGAGACTAAAATAATTCATTTTAAATGCAAGAAGATACAATCTCTATAATTTAAATAGCAAATTCAGTTTGTATCTACAGAGAATGAAATAAATGTAGGTATGATAAACAGAATTAATGAAGTCAATTTAGACCACAAATGTCACAATGATAACGATTTCCCCCTGTTGAAAGCCTGAATCTTTCCTTAGCTGTCAGTTAGAAACATATAGTTTACTACAATGTACTAGGGAGAAAATTAAATATCTGAAGTCACCTCAGTGGGAGTCTGCTGCTTTTTTTCTGATTTCTGCAAATCTTTGCTTCCTCTTCTTTTCATGGACTGCTGTAAAAGTTGAAATTAACATTTTACTAAATCTGATGCAATGCAAATCCAATGTGCACATAATTATTTGCAGCTGATTCACAAGTCAGAAAAACATCACCTTTAGATAAAACATAAAATCTACCATATCAGATTTACATTGAATACATAATATGAAATAAAATCAAATTGCTTGACTAGACCAGTGGTTCTCAACCTTTTCTTCAGCATGGAGCCTTTTTAAATACCTTTTGTGGTCATGAACCATGGCCACAGGCCCTCAAACTTATTTTTATGTCATAACATTTCTTCAAGCCTTCATGGATTCCCTCAGCCCCCACATGGGTCCACAGACCAGAGATTGAGAAGCACTGTTCTGGACACATTTTGAATAATCAAAATATGTGCAAATAGTAAAACAAAAATAGTGTAAAAAGACAGAATGAGCAATGGTCTCAGGAAACTTTTCCAAAATGATAAGCTCAAATTCCATGAAGACCATGTAAAAAGAGATATCAGTTAAACCCAAATGTCTTTTAAATTTGAAAGTTCACTCCTTTCTTTCTTTCTCTTTCAGTAGACTATAGGCATTGAAGGCATGTCATTCTTGGGTCAATCTTTGTTGAAGGGCCCTTTTTTCTCTAATTCCATTGTCAACAAGTGAACAAGTAAATCTTTGGTTGGAGTTAGACTCAGAGGGAATCAAAAGAATAGCTACCACTCCCCATCATATATCTACTGGTGAACCTGGATATTGACTAGAACTCCCCAGAGCCTTCCTTTCCCTTTCTTTCACTGCTGCTTCAGCACACACGATGTGTCCAATCTTCCCTGTGTTATTCCCAGCATTTTGAATTGGGTCTGAAAACCTACTGGTAATCAATGCAGGGACTTCAAGATTTATGTTTCTTTACAATTTTAACCAAAGTTCCTTTTATTTGCAGCCTCTCGGTCCATTTATTATTTAAACAACTAGAAACTAAAAAGCATACTGTCTTGTCCTGACTGACAGGTTTAGCACAAGATCTGAAAAAGAAAATTTCCAGTCCCACGGTCACAACCATTTTCTGATAAATAAAGAGCTAAATATCAATCAGTCAAATTAGGTATTACATGTTTATCTCAAATACCATAATGGCTTAGGGCCTGGGTATTTGCGAGACCGCCTTCTGCAGCCAATAGCCTCCCACTGCCAGTACGCTCGCACAGAGAGGGCCTCCTCAGGGTGCCGTCGGCCAGACAATGTCGGCTGGCGACCCCCAGGGGGAGAGCCTTCTCTGTGGCGGCACCCGCCCTCTGGAATGACCTACCCCCGGAGATACGCAGGATATCAGACCTCCGGACTTTCTGTCAGGCCCTTAAAACCCACTTGTTTCATCTAGCCGGGCTGGCTTGATCCCATCCTCTGTTTTAAATTGGAACTGATCTTAAATTGGACTGTTTTAATCGTTGGCCGAAAATATTTAATATTTTTATAATTATTTTAATTTTTGTATATCATGTTTTATCCTGGCTGTTCACTGCCCTGAGTCCGCGAGGAGAAGGGCTGTTTATAAATTGAAATGAATGAATGAATGAATGAATGAATGAATGAATGAATGAATGAATGAATAAAGCAACTTTTTTTTATCACACATGAAACAGTTATAAACTGGCTACAATTTTGCAAGTTAGTACAAATGCTTTTTGTACCAAGACAAATTCCTTGTGTGTCCAATCTCACTTGGCCAATAAAAAATTCTATTCTATTCTATTCTATTCTATTCTGTTCTGTTCTGTTCTGTTCTGTTCTGTTCTGTTCTGTTCTGTTTTGTGGGAGTTAGCAAAAGTCAATGGATATTCAAGTGCTAGCCTATTAAAATCACAGTGACCTATTTTCATGAATCACGATTTCTGCATGCATTCAACAATGAGTATCAACTAGATAGTGCTCCAGTTTTCTGCACTGAAAACTGGGACGGTAAAAACAATGGTTGCAAAGTGAATAGTAAAACTGTATTTATTTATTTACTGGACTTACTGCATATAGCCACCAATCCCATATATGTGACTCTGGGTGACTAACAATATTAAAATTATTTTAAAAATACAAAAAATATGAAACCCTTAGCAGCCAGGAAAAAAATGCAAAGCCACAATAGAACATTAAACATAACCAAGAAATTTCACTCCGGCCAAGCAGAGACCCAAGTCTTCAAGGCTTACAGGGTCCATCTGATCTCCAGAGGAAAAATATTCCACAGGGTGAAATGTCATGGCTTAAAAGGTTCTCTTCCTGGGCGCCATCAGCTGACACTCCTTAGCTGATGGCCCCTGACCTCTCATTTATTTTAGAACTATTCTGAAGAAAGGATTTCAAAGGCAAAGTGATACAGCTCAGTGATTATGTTATTTCAAAAGAGGGCCAAAACAAAAGCAGAGCCTAAACTTAACATCCAGATGATTTGAAATGAGAACTTCAAATAAACACCATTGAATCTGAAAAAGATTACTGTGAGTAGTTGTTTAGTCCAGGCAAGTTGTATTGGTTACAGGAAGCCAGATTCCAACTGAATATTAGGAAAGATTTCCTAATATAATAAGAACAACTCCACAGTGGAATCAATTACTCAGACAAGTGATAAGCTCTCCTTGACTGAATGCGTTCAAGGAGAAACTAGTAGGTATTCATCAGGGCTGTTTTAAGTTGGATCCCTATACTTAGCAGGGTATTGGATTAGATGGATTAAATGTTAATTTCCAATTTCCGGAATACTTACTTCACGTCTCAGCTATGGCACTCCACATAATCAACCTTCTCACCTACACTTTTTTTCTTGCCTTTTGCTGTCCTCCATCCCTTACTTATCCTTGATTTATCTTAAACTGCCAGTGCCTTAAACTACCAGTTCTACACATACACACACACACACACGAGAGAGAGAGAGAAGGGGGGAGGGAGGGGGATTCAGTGTTTTCAACCTTTTGAAAGTAACATTATGCTATTATTCCATCTTTTGTATACATGCAGCATGATATACACTTTGAAGAGGTGAAGTGTACAACATAACACTGCTTTTATTATTTCCCTGTGGATATCTCTCCATATAAAATTCCCCCTCCCTGAAATACTATTCAGATAAATATATTTTTGAACCATTATCAAAGTAAAACCAATCAAGGTACGCTGCTTTTATTTTTTATTTCGCTTCAATAATAACCTTAATATTATTTCAAGTTGTGAAACCAGCAATTAAAAATCTTTATTAAGTACCACTGAAATCTCTTCCTATCAATCCCTGTATCTGTAAAATCTCTTAAAAGATATTAGATACAACTGTTCCCACAATTTCCCAAAGTCCTATTTTCCAATGGAGTAAATCTCCCAATATGGTTGTGCTGTAATGCTTTCAGGGCAGAATAAGACCCTGATATAGAATCGCAATTACAATTATTCTAAATCAAGTTAACATAAACCCAAGATGTTGGTTTCTTTTCAAATTAAGGAATGATTAACATTCTTGCATCACATGTTTCTAATAATTAGGACACTCACTATCAATCATATTTTAAATTAATATTAAATTTGCCTTCATATGTTTGGGAAAGAGGAAACAAATAATATACACATCCTTCAAAATAGTGGTGGATTATCCAAAAAGTGAAACAGGTTCAATTAAAATTGTTTTTCAAGATTCTCAATTGGATAAATGTGGGGAATTTAGTATCGCTATTATTCAAGATGCTGAAAAGTCAGTCTGATATAAAAGGTTTGGTACAGAACTGGAACAGCCAACTCAAGTCTGCCATTCACTAGGTAATTTCGGACCAATCAGTACTTTTCAGCCCAGCCTATGTTCTTGTGGAGAATGAGCAATCACCTGTTATCCATTCCTCCTCCTATATTTGGATCTTTTGCAAATAATGCTTGCGATAATTTGGAAATGATTATTTATAACGGAATAACAGTTAGTAGAAAAATAACTATGTGCCTATTTAATATATTTTTGCACCCCAAAACAGGGCTGTGGAAAGCAGAATTGGAAGAGACCTTGGACATCTTTTAGTTCAACCCCCTGCTCTCTTCCCCTGCTGTCCACCCTAAAAACAGAAGAGTTCAGTATCAGCATATTCTAATACCTTACACTGAGGAGTTACCCAGCTAGCCTCATACTTCCAAAGAATGCAAAATTCTACTAAGTTGTCCATTAAGCTACTTGTGCCCATGGAGGCATACAGGATCTTTTTGTAGATCAATGCTTTGCCATCAATCATTTCATGGAAATGATGAAAAATTCAACTACTCTTCTAATAATTTTATTAACTATACTAGAAGCAATTATAGAGAGGTCATGAAATATTCATTTTGCAGTACCAAAGCTTTAATCCTGAACATATTTCACCCACATTTTCCCTCTAAGAACAGAGTCCTGCATTCTGCTTGAATAATTAACATTTTAACAATTATAGTGTGACTTTCTGTTGTACTTATTCTATTGTGATCACAAAAAAGGAACAAATATAAAGCCAGTGATGGTGCAGTTAGCAGGCTACTTCTGCTAATTGCCAGCTGCCAACAGTTCGATTCTCACCGGCTCAAGGTTGATTTAGCCTTCCATCCTTTTGAGGTAGGTAAAATGAGGACCCAGATTGTTGGGAGCAATATGCTGACTCTGTAACCCACTTAGAGAGAGCTGTAAAACCCTATGAAGCAGTATATAAATCTAAGTGCTACTGCTATTGCTAAAGTCCCATATCCTCAAGATATGGGACAGCTTCCTTCATGTATTGCTGATACTATGACAGCTGATATTGAAGGTAAAGTATTCCTCGAGTTATGATTATAATTGAGCCTGGAATTACCATCATAAGTTGTTGCAATCAGATTCAAAGTTACAGCTGTTTTTACGATGATCATTAAGCAAATACAGTGTTCATTAAGCTAGCTCATTTACCCCAATGGGTACTTTTTGCTAGAAACAGGCAAAAAACATTGCAAATCACAATCACATGTGGCTGCAAACAGCTTTTAAAATGAGCTGGTTGCTAAGAGCCCAAAACACAACCATGTAGCTACATGGCGAGTGTGGCCATTATAACTGAAAATGGGTTGTAAGTAAGTAGCTCTGGGGATGTTGATTGTAACTTCAAACAATTGTTAAGCAACCAGCCATAAATTGAGAATTACCTATAACTGCAATCTAACCAAACAATTGGGGAAAATCTATACTAAGGTATTAAGACACCTAGATATTCCATCAAACATCCCCAACTCTTGAAAATAAGATATTCATTAAGATATAAAATGCAATCAACAACTGCTTATTTTTTACCAAGCTTTGCTAGATCTGTATTATTAATGGAATCCGTTTTTATTCTGTCTCTATATTTCACTTTAAGAAACTAAATGGCATAATTTCTCCAAATGAAAACTTGGGCCATTATCTAAATACCATATAGAAGAAAAGTTTTATAAATTTATCTTGCAGAATTCGTATGGACTTGTCATAATATAGCTAATAAACCATGTCAATCAAAATAAAATTAGATATTTAATTAGCAATTATTATCTTGCTCACTCTTCTACCAAGAATCGTAAATCAGAAAGGACAGAAGATATAAAGGCTGACAAAATGATAATTCCAAACTCTGATATTTAATTAGTTGTACTATCTAATCCAATAATCATATATTAAAAAAGAGGTTGATATTTAATTTTCCCAAGCAAATAAGATCAAGGCAAACAGAAGTTAGCACACACTATGAAATTCTGAATGCTAAAATATAGTGTGATATGATGTCATGATCCTGGAATCAGCACATGAGCCTGAATATCCTTTAATTAGTTTTGTTTTCCAAATGCTATCCTGTCAATAGCCAGTGCATTGACTTCTGGCAATAAATACAAAATGCCTTCAGGGAGTAGGCAGAATAGATCTATCGTTCAATTATTAAAAGGGGGCTGGGTGGTCAGACAAGACAAAGTAGAAAAACTATTTGTGCTTTTTGATGCAGATGCAAAACAAACTTGATTTTGCACAATTTCAATAAACAGAAATGATTAACAAGTGCTACGTTAATCTTCCCAGGATCATCCTATTTGTCACTGGTTTCTAAATTATGTTATAAACTTCTATTCACAATTCAGTAAGTCTGTGAAACAACTGAAATATGAAATATGACTAAAGTGGCAAAACTAAAATCTCAATCCTTCATCATTTCATTGGTGTTCTCAAAATCCAATACTTGTGTTTTAAGAATTCGATTGATTGGTGCAACATACGGTAAATCCATCTATATAATAAGGATAGAAACATGTTTTCTTATTCAAATTGTGTATACCGTCTACATAATTTGAAAAATCCAAGAAACTTGCCTCTGTCATAGATCACCACGTGTAGATGATTCCCAAAGATGAACATGAAATAAACCATCTTGAAGAATATAAATCTTTGCAGAAGTGTCAGAGCAAATGATGAAAGAAAACATAGGCAATGCACCTAGAGATAGATCATTTTTACAGCTCTTTCCTTTTGTTGCTAGTCATAAGAATTGAAATAAAAGATTTAGTTTTTGTCATATTAACAGCAAATAATGGAAGCCAACAAACCATCATTGGCTTATGATTCATAACTGGAGGCAAACTGCTTTTTAAAGGCTAGATTTCATGAATGTAAAGAATGAGTCAATGTCAATCTCTGACAGCCACTTCAAGTTTTATTCAGTAAGCTAATGCTCAGACACTTCATGTTGCAAATCTCACAGACATTTCACCTCTGATCTAATAAATTCAATAAATCAACCATCACAACAACTGGCAGAACTACAGTACAGGGATAGTATTTTAAAACAAAATAAAAATAAAATACTATGCTAGCACAACTATTCCCAAAATGTAGAATACTGGTTATTGTTTCTCAGCACTTAATAGTATCCTATCCCTTCATCCCATCAAGACATCAACTAATACAGACTCATGGGACTGAAAATAACTTTCCTTCCTCTTCTCCTTCTTTCATGCCTTATTTGCTTGGCATACAACTTGAACCTGTACAAAGGACCTCTTAGCCATGAATGCCACCTATTCTTCAAGCAGGAGTCACAAGGAGAAAGGCGGTATACAAATCTAATAAATGAAATGAAAGTGTATCTCAGAGTTCCTTCCATTCAAGAGGGCTGGGTACCCTAAACAGGGCCACCTATGGTCAGCCATCTGTGGATGCCATAAGGGCAGGGAAGTAGTGATGCTTTGCCATCCTTACTGACACAAGGTATGCCTTAATAGAAGCTTTCAGCCCTATTCATACAAGTTTGTTCTTTTTTTCCCACCAACGGGATTCTTGGAATTTCTTAATCCACTTCTCTTCCTCAACTCTTCCATAAATCTAGAGCGTGATCAGATCCACAAAAGGAGAGAGGCCACATGGGCACAATCTAATATAAGGCCTCTTGCACTTTTCTTTTCCAGATGACAATCAGAGCCTCAAGAGGACCATGCAGCAAGCTCCTAGCTTTTTTGTAACCCCTCCAAGGTTAATCACCCCATCCTCCTGGGATGGACCATTGGATTCAGTGCCACCCCTCTGTAATGAGTATCAGGGCATGACCTAATCAGCACAGGGGTGCTACATTAGAGTTCCCAATTTTCCAGAGCATATTGCCACTACTCAAAGAAGAAAACCAGATGAGGTGTATACCACTGTCTCATGTTGGGCCCTAGATAACCTAAGCTATGGATAAGTCCACAGCAGTTACAATAGCCATGAACTCCCAGGCTATCTCAGATTCTACTCTCAAGGAATGAAGATTGAAGTTCCCCTGGAAAATAGAATCAAGGATTTCAGGCAGGTAGGCTACTATGCAGCACGGAGGGTTTTACATAGCAACAGACCCAATAAATTGTTCAGTATCACTAATCTTATGACATTCATGCAATTCTTCAGTTGTACTTAAAAAGACCAACCTGGGTTAAAGACCACAATTTTATATTTTTGAGCAGCATTTTTTTGCTTTTAATTAAACCAAAAGCCATTTCTCACATCAAGACTCAGTGATTCTCATTTCAAAAACAGATACAATGAATTTTTTAACAAATAAATATTTTAACAAATAAATAAAGGCTGAAATGGGTCATAGTTGTTGTTTAGGAAAGTATCTACTTTTTCAAATTTCATCCATTTCTATACAGTTTTGGTTAGTCTTGTTATGAACCTTGGCCATGCCTATTCATTTATCATTAAAAGAGTGCTTATGAAATTCAGAGAATACAAATTGATAATAGAGAACTAACCTCTTTCATTTTGTCAAGTTCATTTTGCAGAGCTTGCTTTGTAATTTCTACTTCTATTAATTGCTGTCGTAACTTTTCATTTTCATCTTCTGTGGTGGTGCGTTTTTCTTCCACATTTTCCAGCTCGTGATGAAGTCTCACAGAAACATCTTTTGCAACCTAAGTGGAACATGATTAGAAACTTACAATAAAGCTAATTACTGTAATACAATTATAGAAACATATTTAACAAAAAAATTGAAATGGCATAGATATTGTATTATAGAACTAAGTATTATATTTCAGTTGTATTTCAATTCGATTCAGCTATAATATCAATATATTATTTTCCGAGTGATTAAAAAAATGGAAATATGACAGAGGTTGTTTGAACATGCAGGAATTTGATAATTTCTACAAAATTAGAATCTGAATGATGATTATACAATTGAGATGGCACTGCACTTGGAATTCCCAAATCAAGGACCAACCCTCTGTTCATTATTATCAGTGAATATAATCTAACCAAATTTAAATTTGAAATTCTTATCAGTAAAATATTCTCAGTAACAAATTGAGCAGGCACCTGGATAAATACTACCCTTAACAGATGAGAATCGTTTTATTGATAGATTTAGGAAGCTCTCATATGTATTTATTTTTTAAAATGCTTTGTTTCTTGTATGCCTATAAGATGGAATACTTATGAAGTATATGAAAATGAGTTGTCAATTTGTTTACTAAATTAGAATATATTGTTTAAAGTATCGATGTATATTTATCAGATTTAGTGCTTTCACCACCATACACATTATCTATACCTTAAACAATTTAATTAAAAGACAACTAGAGCCATGGTGTCACAGTGGTTAGAATGCAGTACTGCAGGCTACTTCAGCTGACTGCCGGCTGCCTGCAATTTGGCAGTTCAAATCTTACCAGGCTCAAGGTTGACTCAGCCTTCCATCCTTCTGAGGTTGGTAAAATGAGGACCCAGATTGTTGGGAGCAATATGCTGACTCTGTAAACCACTTAGGGAGGGCTGTAAAGCACTGTGAAGCGGTATATAAGTCTAAGTGCTATTGCTATTTGTAACTATACAGCTTGACACTCTCTTCAAATTTAACAGGCTGTTTCCTGATTTAGGTCTATACCAATTACAATATCATTTTTTAAAAAATATACACAATCGTTGTTTTATTCTAACATCATTCTAATATCATTTTTTTTCAAAATAATACAACATAGCTCAGATTCAACTATATTCAAGTATAAACAAAGAAATATGCCGTTTTGTAAAGTGAAAGTATCTAGGTAAACTATTTTATTTTTCTAGGCCTTCTCTCTCTACCACTGTTCAGATCAATGTTGTATTCTGTAGAACTGATTTATGTTACCTAGTTGGGAATAAAATTTCTTCAAGAAAACAACTCAAAGAGCACCAGGAATACAACGTTTCAACCCTGAACTACAGATAATTCTCTTCTATTAGAATTCAATTATCATCACATTTATATATGCCATTTGTCAAATTTATTTGTAAGATGCTGCCCATCTTACTCTCAGAGTGACTCTCTGTTATTGACTCTGTATTAGTTATTTATCTATTAGCATCCAGATAGCAAATTTAAGCTTTAAAAACTATGAGGCTTTATAATCTGGTCAAATGTCCATCTTGTCAGACATAAGCATCATTTACAAGAGCACTTATTTCTACATAGGTATGCATGAAAATGTTTTTTTGATTTAGTTCTTCTACATCAAATGTGAAAAATGAAGCGTTGGAAGCCATCGCGAATATTTGCCAAAAAATTGCAACTGTGATTCATTTGCTTTTCAAAGATCTGTCAATAAAATGCTAGCAATCAACATAAAAATCATTTAATTGTCTGACAGACTTACTACAAAAAGATCTTAAAATTATAACCATATACCTCATTTTTACAAATAACTTAAATTATTTGGATGCAAATCTGGCTTAAGAAAACAGAAAAAATTACTTTGTATCAAGTAATAGAGAGATCTATGTCCTTGACATTTTGATCAATTGACCACATTTATATTTTCCTATTATGTTAAAGCATTTGTGGTATATTATCTACCTTTTCATATATTTAGATTAGAAGGATATATATGTGTCCCCAAAAGTTCAAAAAAGATTTGATTTCTATATAAAGTCACTCCTTTAAATAAGGATCATGGGTCATATCATACAAAGGATCTTGAGAACAACTGTAAAAGCAATGGATCTCAGAATATCTGGGGACTCACTCTCCAATTACTTGAAAAGGGTAAACAAATAAGCAAGAATAATCTAAAAATGGACATTTTGCATTTAGTTTTTTTATGAAAGATCCCAGGAATGTTCTATCACTTTGCCAACTTCAAACCCAGAAGTACCTTCAAGTCCTGCTCCAAACTACGAAGAAGTTCTCCGTCAATCTCTCCAGTTTGTGCATAACGAAGTCTTTTGCGCTCTGCCTTCCGAAGACGGTATTGTAGAATCCTACAATTTTTGTTAGCCCTCTCCAATTCATGACGCATTTCCTGTAGCTGGCATGCATCCTCTTCAAAAAAGCTGTCCCTCATCTCATCCATCTCAGTTCTCATCTCATCTATCTCATTCTGGCATCCAATGAGAAGAGGTAGAAACAAATTATACAATGGTACTTTGTATAGGTTTTTTTAAAAAAAGAAAAATGAAATTTAAGATAATTTATATGCATTGTATTTTTTCAAGGAAATTGAGATTTATGCCCACACAGTTAATCCCTTATGCATACTGAATGAGTATTCCCATGTTTTGACACCCGTATCATTAATCTACAATAAAATCATAGTAGGTATTAATACCATAGTAGGTATTAATTATCCAATCTTGGCATCAGAAGTCCAAAGTATTATCAAATCATTATGAGGAGCCTATAGATATCTCAAATCCACAACACAATAATAGAACTTAAAAATGAATGATGGTAAGCAATAGTTTGATTTTTAAACAGATCTTTTAAACCTACTCCTTTTCTCTGCAGTAGAAATAAACTGTGCTGTAAAAAAGTATTACGTTCCGAAAAATAAAATAAAATAACATTTTATTCAGTATTCTTCTTAACACACTAGAACAAGATAATTTCTCAACAAACCAATCATTAATCATTTAAAAACACGTACGCAGTAATTGAGAAGCATGGACCAGAGAAGCACCGCTGCACAAACCATGCATGTCTTTTTCTATCATAAAAATGACCTACAGAAAATCACAGACTGGGCTCACACACTCTAGTAAACCTTACAATGCTTTGTTTAAGTTGGTTTGGGATGCCATCTGGGCCTAGCCATTGTGGCTTGCCATATAAAGGGGACCACAATGGTATCATGCAAATGGATAAGGCCCAGGGAAAAACCCATAGCTTAATTTTAAAAAATCTATCTACCATATCTGAAATGGTGCAGGCCGCACTTCAACATCTGTTAACAAGTTGGGGGGGGGGAGGGCAGAAACCTCATCTCTAGAAAACAGAAAGGAGCGTTTTGATCGATCGATATTCCTGGGCAATACGTGATGGGGGGCAGGGCAAGCAACATTAATACTAACCCCCCACCCCCACCCCCGCAGCTAGGAAAATAGATGGAGGAAGAGGCCTATTTGCTCAATTGCTCGCCTATAATGTAATAAGGCTTCTTGTTTGAGGAATAAAAGATCCCCCATCCTCAATTCCGGCTGGGCCACACCTTTCTCGCACCCCTCCCCTCCCCCCCCGGGCACCTGCCACCCCCGCTCACCTTGAGGGTGTCGTTCTCCTCCCGCAGTTTCTCCACCTCCTCCAGCAGTTCCTGGGGCCGCCGTGGGTTCATGCTGGAGATGCCATCCGGGGCCCGGCCACGGCCATTGCCCTCTCCGACTCCTCCCGGCGCCATTGGCGAGGGGGTGGAAGAGGAGGAGGAGGAGGGGGCGGTGGTGGTGGCCGCGGAGGGGGCACCGCCGTCCAGGTCGCCGCCTGGGCTTTGCATCTGGGTTGCCGCGCCACCTTTTTCTCCAACAGGAGATGTTCACTTTGCAAGCATCCTCGTGCTTTGCTACCGTCGCGGCCGCCCGCTCCCCCACCCCGCCGGGACCCAACCCAGCCCAGCCCTGCCCAGCGAGAAGATGGAGAAGCCGGGCCGCCTCCCTCGCCAGTTGCAAGAAGCCGCTTGCAGTTGCTGGGCGACACAGCAAAAAGACAGCGCGCGCACACACACACCACACACACCCTCCGGCTTTGCCCAGGTCCGCCGGTCCCGGGTGGCGGCTGCGGGCGCTGGGAGCTCGACGTCTCTGGGAGGTCTCTGCCGCTTAGCGGCGGCCTGTCCCCTCCCACTCCTCCTCCCCCACCCTCAGCCCAGCCGGGATGCGGCCGTGGCCGCTGCCGCGCCGGTAGAGGGTGCCGGGCAATGGGAGTTCTGGAGGCAGCCGCCGCCGCCGCCGCCGCCACCGCCACAGCCACAACAACAACACAGCTGCTGAGGCGTCTGTGCCCGGGGGGCGGAGGGGTGATTAGCAGATGGGGAGAGGAAGGCTTCGCGCGGTGGAAGGGATGCCCTCGCGGCTTCTCCTTTCGGCGGCTGGAAGGATGGCAAGCAGGTCCAGCCAAAGCTCCGTCTCTTCCCCGCCCCCGAGATACTGGCTGTCGCCGTTTCCCTGTCGGAAAGGCCCGGCTTTTTTCCAAGCCCTGCGCGTTGTCTGAGGGCTTGCGTGGAAATCACTGCAGTGTCGGGGCCGAAACTGTTTTAGAGAGAAACTGCTCAAGTTTAAAGCGAAGTTTGAATCCCTCGTATTTAATCCCTTGTTAAAAACAGCATTGTTTGGACAAAGTCGGTGGCTCTTCAGAGTCGGCTCCTCCGCTGATTTTTAATCTTTTTTTTTTTTTGGAGGCAATCTGGATAAATAAAATTGAAAGGGGACTGCATTCCATTGTTTTGTTTTGGAATCCATCTATTTAATAAAAAGAAAGCAAGAGTGATACAGGACTTTGCACTCTAGCATGGAAATGTTGCTTAGCATTGTCCATCAAGGCAACAGCTCTTTGAAGATGGCCAACATGCTTGAGAACAGCAAATGTGCTCACAATCAAATGATTGGCACCGTTCTATTTACACAGAAGATGCTGAAATAATATTAGTCTAATATTATGTATTAAGATTAAATTATATTAATCTAATATGAAACTTGATTAGTTCTAGAAGTGAGTTACCTGAAAACCAACTTTGCAATTCATTTTCAGGAAGACCAAGCTTTAATGATTAAAATGACAACCAGGGATTTGGAAGGCCCACGTACAAATCTCTATTTTGCTTTGAAGTTATAGCGTACCTTTGAGTTGTTGTTGGTGATAATATCTCAGACCAATTTAGGGTAAATCAACGCAGGTAAAATAAAAGAGAGAACAATATACTAGTTCAAGTCCCTAGAAAAAAAGATAATATATAAGTCAGGGGTGGGTTCTACTTACCTTTACTACCAATTCGCAATGGGATCGCCGTGCTTCTGTGCATGCGCAGAACCTTATATCGGGGGGGCAACCCACCACTGATATAAGTGTCTTAGAGTTGGAAAAAATACTGTTATCACTTTTTTTGTGTTAAATTTATTTGCTGCCCAGAATTGTTTTGTTACAAGATGGATGGAAAATAAATGTAATCAAATAAATGTAATAGTATTTTTCCAACCCTAACACTTGGACACCCAACTTTTTAGAATCTACGCTCCCAAGAAAGAATAATGTACTCTAGCAAAATAATACCTTACACTTCATAGATAAAACCAATTTATTGATAACGTTATAAGGTCAAAAAGACACACGTATTTATTAAATGCTTAATTTATCTAAATATAGAAACTCTCTAAATTTCATTAAACAGATTATTTCACTTCTTTACAAGATAAGCAGCCCTAATGACAATAGTAGAGCCCAATTCACTATGATTTTCTAATTCAGAAAAGGAGAATGCTTTTATTGTATTTATTATGACTGTATATTTATCGTTAGTTAATACATTTATATTTTAAAGCTATATTGTTAAAATAATTTATAAGATTGGAAAAGAAAACACAGCAGTCATAAAAAATTCAGAGGAAAAAAGCACAATATTAAGGAAAAATAAACCATTGTTGACTTCCAGCTTCAAAAAGAGACAAGGGATAATAGAAAAATAAGAATTTTTATAAGAATTTTGAATTGTAAAGTGGAAAATTATAGGGCTGGATAAGTTTGGTTGTGTAAGAAGAATCCCTTTGTTGTTAAGGCAAACTTTCCTTGTGTTGCAGTTTTCTTATTTGATCTGGTCAATTGCAGGGACTGGATCTCTCAATTTCTTTCTCCCTTTCTTAGCAATACTTCCTTTTCAGGAAGGAAATGATTAGGGGTTTTGTTTATGGGCAGGAATAATTTATTTGGGTTTGAGAGGACTATATAAAGTGGGGAACTGAACTTTGTATCATGTTTACAAGATCAATACTTTTACTTAGATGAAACACATTTGGGGTTTTATTTATTTTATTTATTTATTTTGGTTTCACAATTTCCTTCTGAGTGGAATATGTTTTCAGTTGGAAGCCTAATAATATTTTCTTAAAATGATGAAGCTTTGTAGAAGATTTAAATTCATCTTGTCAGGAAGATCAACATGTAAAGATTATGTGGTATTGTGAAGTTAGCCTTTTCTAAAAACCATTAATAAAAAAAATTAAAGGAAATACTGAAACATACCACTAATGTTGCATAAAATACCTAATTTTCAAAATCAATGCTGTGGTCACAAATTTTAAGAAAAGTATTATATTACTTTCTAATGGATATACCAGGTTGAAAGATGTGTATATAATATAATGCCAAATTTACCTGCAAAACGTATATACAGGTCAAGAAACCACAGCAAGGACAGAACATGGAGTAACACACTGGCTCTAGATTGGCTAAGGAGTAAGACAAAACTGTTTACTCTCCTCTTATTTATTCATCCCATATATTGAATATATATTAAAGGAAGAGGAACATCCTTTTAAAACTGGGCTTCTGTGTGTTGATGATACTACTCTGATGGTCCTACATTGATAGCCAAAAATAAAAATATCTACAAGCTCTCATAATTAAAGTCTAGGAACACAGCTGGCTAGGGTATTCTGGATCCATACATCTTAGAATCAACAAAGTTGAGAAACATTGATTTAGATAGGAGAGCTGAGCTCAAAGAACATCTTCAATAGACAAGCAGAAGGTAAGTGAGAAAAGGAAGCCTAAGATAGAAAGAGTTGAAATAAAAATAAGTATAGCCTATATCATCTCGCACTCAAACTTTTTGATATGGCTAATAAATAATTCTTATTTAATATCCTTTGTCTCTAGAGACAGCTTGACACCTGTCATATCTCTATTTTAGACATATGGGCAGATTCACAAAGTACTGGGATTCATACAGACAATTATCTAATAATGGGGTAAGATGTTCACAGAATCCAAAGCCATTCTGGGAAATTGCAAGTAATCCTTGGCTTACAATGGCAATTGGGATCAGAATTGCCATCATTAAGTGACACAATTGTAAAACATGACATCAGACCTGTACACTGAGAGCGTATGTACCAAGACAAATTCCTTGTTTGTCCAATCACACATGGCCAATAAAGAATTCTATCTACACATATAAAACCAAAGCTATCTACAATGTCTTATTTTGTATTAAATTTTTGATACCAGATACAATATATGTCTGTGGCACATGCTAAACTTAATCTGCTCAGAAGGAGAAATCTCAAACTTCAGTTGATTCACAGTGACCAGATGTATGCCCACTTGATCAAAAATTATTTTCAGCCATTCATAATGAAATGATAGAAATGGAGCTCAGATACAAGGACATCCATGGGAAGTATTGACAAATCTATTCATGGAAGGTAATAGTAATAGTTTTTGTCCTTAAATTAACACTTGGTCCCAAATTATTTGTCTATTTCTGCTTTAGTAAAACAATATTTTGTGAGCTATTTCATTTTATTTTTTAAATCCCATTTTCTCAGCATTCCAAAAAAACTGGTTTATGTATCATACTTTCTATGTTATTTATTTTTTTATGTTTAACTCAGAAAAGTATACAGATTTGGAGCTAATATCCTGAAAATAAATTAGAGATCTCATAATATAGCTTGAAGTCCCCCTATACAGATAGAAAGGGCTTCCTAAAAGGAAACCATGTTTCAGATAAAACAAAAATCCAGAAAATGGGATGGGAAGGGTCAAAAATGTCACAAAGAGATAGTCACAACTGTTCACTCAAAACCATACATTTTTTGCATGCATAATGTTAGATCAGGTGCAGGAACAAAGACGCGACCAGCTCAGGTCCATTCAGCACTTTATTTGAGTGAGAACAAGACTGGCACTGCGCTGCCGGAGCTCTCCTTATATTCGCTCCGGCAGTCGCACTGCCCATAGACAGTGGTTTGAATTTCCCGCCGGTGGAATTTGACCAATCCCCGGCGGATGTCCTTATAAGGACATAACACATAGCGCATAGGATGCATGTAAAAAGGGAGTGGAACTTTAATCATGTGTTTGTGACTGCTGTCTTATCTTTTTTGTCCAGTTACTTGCATTTCAGTTTACTAATGTTTATCTACAAAGAGGCAAATACATATTTTATATTTATACAGCAAGTGACAGGATATGCAGAAATATATACAAATAGTGAGCTCCTAGACGTCTGAAATACAACATTTCCATAATCTCTTCTTACCACACACAAACTTGTCAATAGTGTTTCTTCCTACAGGCATGTGGAAAACTGTTCATATACGTTGCCTTCAACCTTCAATAACCTACTAAAGTCAGAGAGGAGAGCTATTTTCCTTAGAGGTTTGCATGATTGCCAGCAATATACATCCAAATCTGAATGCACACTTTTTCACATAGAGTGAGTTAACTTCTTAAAGGAACCATTAGCATCCACTAATTACTGCCTGCTTCTATGTTTCTTAGTGAAATGCCATTATCAGCAGAAGTATTTGCTTTCTCATATAAAGAACATATTATTAGTTTGATTATAAAAAGTTATCCTATATTAGCAGAAAAGCAGTTGCTATAAAAGTATGAGTTGGAGTAATATGTCAGAAGGCAGGTTCTGCACAAAATATTTCCTTTTTATATTTCTTCGGAACTGTTCACAGGATGAGATTATATATAATGCAGTTCTTTCTTTCTTTCTTTCTTTCTTTCTTTCTTTCTTTCTTTCTTTCTTTCTTTCTTTCTTTCTTGCCTTATGGCCCAAATGCCCACCTTTTATCAGCCATTCCTTTAATAGTGTCATTAAAAAACCCAGGATTACCATCAATTCAATTTCTCAGAAATTGCCATCTGATATCTATTCTGTTCACAAGATGTTCATGACATTCACAAGAGAAAGTGAATGTCATGAACATCAATCCTCCCTAGGGTTCAGAATTGTAAATATTAAGATTTCCCAAACCTGGTGTACTCTAGATATATTGTATTTCAGCTCCCATTACTTTAGCCAGCTAGTCCACAGCTCTATTAGATAAGCATGGAGAGTTTTTAAGATTTATTTCTATGTCTTATTTTCTGAACTTGCATTCTGGTATGTAATTGACTTCTGAGTGATATAGGAACGGTGCAACATTTTTTAAACCATTCTTTTGGGTATGGTTTACAATACTGCAAAGTTAATATTGGAATATCATGACAGGTATCTTAAGTCATAACTTTATTTCTAAAAGTTCCAGATCATAAATGTAGATATAGCGTGACAATGACTGATATCAGGTGTCTCACCAAATGAACAAGTGCCACATATATTGCAGGTAAAAAACCTAGTATAAATTTTCTATGAATAACCAAGTAAAGGTTATTTTTATTCTACATCTTGAGCAGTTATTTAATGCAAAATACTGTCTATGAATATCAAGGACCAGTTTTAAACTAACCAACTATATCTCCCTCATTCACTTTTCTTTTTTTCAGAGATAGCAATTGTGTTAAATGAAGGATAAAATGTAAAGAGAAGCAATTATTGCTTGTAGGAGGTATAAAATGCTAGTTTCACTCCCATACATTAAGGTTCAGTTGAAGGGAATCCCTTTCTGGTTGTTTTGTTACAATGCTTGGTCACCATTTTATATTTTGTATCTTATACACTCTGTATATATTTTAATGTTATATGGTTTGTTTTTTATTTTTCTGTGTTTCTTTCATGTGTGGACTTTTTGGAGATGGAATTTCTCTTCCTTTATTACAAACATCTATTAGGTGGATACATAGTAGGCTCAAAATCTGCACTCGACAAATGCTGATCATCAGTTCATATTAACTAGTATTAAGTCCAGTGCCATAGGGTTCTGGACTTTTTACTTTCAACATTTTTATTTAGGGTAAAGAGGTGGGAGAAAGAGTTTACCTAAGTCACAGAAGTTGCAGTTCAGGTGAGATAGCTAATGTATGAATGTATGAAAGATTCTAGAATTCTAGTTACATGATTTCTAAAAGGACAAATATAATTTTAGACTCAATAAAAACAATTCCAAATCACTGGAAGTAATAGTGCCAGTCATTTGATCCCATTTTGAGTATTGTGTTCTGTTGTGTTTTGGGCACTATATTTTCCACAAAAAAAAAATAATCAAAGAAACTGTTATAAGTTCAGAGAAAGAAAGAAAAATGACTTGAACCTAAGTCTTACAAAGAAAGAGTTTCATCCCATATATTGAAAAGAGTAAAGGAGAACGTCAATTTTTAACCTTGAGAAAAATGACTGAGATGGTACCCTTCAGGTACCCTAGGGGTTATTACACAGAATGCCAATAACAATTTTCTATTGCCCCAGGATGAAAGCTATAAATTAATAATCTAACATTATAGGAATTAAGTTTCAGATTGAACATTTATCAAAAATTCCTAATAATGTGAGTAATGAATATTTATCAAGGGATATGATGCGTTCCTTTCACAGACTATATTCAAATAATCTGAGGGATGTTGTTCACTGAGTAAGTAGCTAAAGTGGCAGCATCTCTATATTGCAGTTGCTTATCTCTGGTGCATAATCTGGCTGGAGACAAGGCCACTTTAAGACATCTCTTTCTAAATTTTAACCCTTTCTTTTGTTTTAGCTGCTGGGATGGATGGATTTCTGTCCTGTCCATTTTCATCATGCTAATTGGTGAATTCCTCCACTTCTTTCCCCTTCCTGGATCAATAGAAAAAGAAAGAAACATACACAATTTTATTCTTTTTCCTGAACCAAAAAAAGGGATATTCCTACCAGGGGCCTATTAGTAAACTGGAAATAAGGACTTAAGAAATTTCTGTTATAGTACAAGATGGTAACCAGCCAGCATGGCTTGTAGGTGGCACATGATGGAAAAATCTACTTTCAATCTGCAGCCCAAAAACCAAGGCAGAGACTGTTTTAGCTGCTTACTGAGGGTAGGAATAGGAAATGTCATAAATTCCTAGCTTTCAGAAATGGTGGATGGATTGTGCTTCTGCCAAGATAAAGTGGAAAAATGGCTCTGCTCCCAGTAGCCTAAAGACTAAATACCCTCTTCCTTATTTCTTATTTCTTATTAATCGAATTTCTATACCGCCCTTCTCCTACCAGACTCAGGGCGGTGAACAGCCAATTTAAAACCAATAACAATATAGTAAGTTAAAATGTTCTAAAAGTCCATATAAATTTAGGCTGTAAATATATCAATAAAACTAAAACTCTAGAAATTTACATAATTTAAAATAATTTAAAATTTAAAATATTTAAAAATAGGAGGGATCAGGCAAGTCCGGCAAGTTGGAAGAAATGGGTCTTCAACGCCCGACGAAAAGTCCGGAGGTCAGCAATAGTTCTCAGATCTGGAGGGAGATCGTTCCAGAGGGTGGGGGCTACCACAGAGAATGCTCTCCCCCTGGGGGTCGCCAGCCGGCACTGTCTGGCTGACGGCACCCTGAGGAGGCCCTCTCTGTGGGAGCGAACCGGCCGGTGGGAGGCAATAGGTGGCAGAAGGCGGTCCCGTAAGTACCCTGGTCCTAAGCCATGGAGCGCTTTAAAGGTGATTACCAACACCTTGAAACGCACCCGGAAATCAGCCGGCAACCAATGCAGCTCACGCAGGAGAAGTGTCACGTGGGAGCGCCCTGTCGCTCCCATAATCCCCCGCGCGGCCGCATTCTGTACCAGTTGAAGCCTCCGGATGCATCCCAAGGGGAGCCCCATGTAGAGAGCATTACAGTAGTCCAAGCGAGACGTGACGAGCGCCTGAGTGACTGTGCGCAGGGAGTCCCGATCTAGAAAAGGCCGCAACTGGCGTATCAGGCGGACCTGATAAAAAGCCCCCCTGGCCACAGCCGTCGTATGATCCTCTAATGACAGCCGTGGATCCAGGAGGACGCCCAAGTTGCGCACCCTTTCCGTGGGGGCCAATGATTCGCCCCCAATAACCAACGATGGAGTCAGTTGGCTATATCGGGACGCCGGCATCCACAGCCACTCAGTCTTGGAGGGGTTGAGTCGAAGCCTGTTTCTCCCCATCCAGACCCGCACAGCTTCAAGGCACTGGGACATCACTTCCACGGCATCGTTGGGGTGGTCTGGGGTGGAAATGTACAGCTGAGTATCATCAGCGTACTGATGGAATTCCACCCCAAAACCACGGATGATCTCACCCAGCGGCTTTACATAGATGTTGAACAGAAGGGGCGAGAGGACCGACCCTTGTGGCACCCCACACACTAGGCGCCTCGGGGTCGACCGCTGCCCCCCTGTCAACACCGATTGCAACCGGTCGGAGAGGTAGGAGGAGAACCACCGCAGAACGGTGCCCCCCACCCCCAATCCCTCCAACCGGCGCAAC
Source organism: Masticophis lateralis (assembly GCA_030761175.1). Classification (NCBI taxonomy): domain Eukaryota; kingdom Metazoa; phylum Chordata; class Lepidosauria; order Squamata; family Colubridae; genus Masticophis; species Masticophis lateralis. Next base: position 65,643,008 of record JAUDYJ010000001.1, on the reverse strand, counting down.
ATGATACCATGGTCGATGGTATCAAAAGCCGCTGAGAGGTCTAACAGCACCAGGATAGAGGAGTACCCCCTACCCCGGGCCCTCCAGAGATCATCCACCAACGCGACCAATGCCGTTTCGGTGCTGTAACCAGGCCTGAAGCCGGACTGGAGCGGGTCTAAATAGACAGCTTCATCCAGGTACCGGGGGAGCTGCCGCGCCACCACACTCTCAACAACCTTCGCTAAAAAGGGAAGGTTGGAGACAGGACGGTAATTTACCAAAACAGCCGGGTCCAGGGAGGGCTTCTTGAGGAGGGGCCTCACCACCGCCTCCTTCAAGGCAGGCGGAAGGACACCCTCACTCAAAGAAGCATTTATAATCTCCTGGAGCCAGCCTCGTGTAACCTCCCGGGAGGCCAGCACCAGCCAGGAGGGACACGGGTCCAACAAACATGTGGTAGCGTTCAGTCTACCCAGGATCCTGTCCACGTCCTCAGGAGCCACAGGATCGAACTCAGCCCAGATAACACTCTCAAGACTGGGCTCAGTCACCTCGCCCGAACTAACCCAGTCAGAGGCCAGCTCATCCCGAATCTGAGTTATTTTATCATCCAGATATTGAACAAAATCCTCAGCACGACCCTGCAAGGGGTCCTCCCGCGCTCCCAGGTGAAGGAGGGAGCGGGTCACCCTAAACAGGGCGGCTGGGCGATTATCTGATGACGCAATAAGAGCGGTGAAATAATTAGATTTCGCCGCTTTTATTGCCACTAAGTAAGTCTTAATGTGAGCTCTTACTAGTGTTAAGTCGGATTCAGAGCGACTAGCCCTCCAACCACTCTCTAGGCGTCTTTTCCGGCGCTTCATCTCCCTCAGCTCCTCGGTAAACCAAGGAGATAGGTGAGTTCGGCGCCGGGTCAGAGGCCGCAAAGGCGCGACCCGGTCCAAGGCCCCACCGGCTGCCCTATCCCAGGCAGCCACCAGGTCCTCAGCCGAGTCGCGTGTCAGTGTCTCAGGAAATGGCCCAAGCTCCGTCTGGAACCTATCAGGATCCATCAGGCGCCTGGGGCGGAACCACCTAGTTGGTTCCGCCTCCCTTCCAAGTATACTTCCAAGTATAATATTATACTTCCAAGTATAATATTATTGAAAGAGACAAAATAATGTGAATTCTTAGCAATATTCAATTCATAGAATTATCATTAATAATATGCTACATCTAGAAAAATAGATATTCAGGTTTATTGTCCTGAATCTAAGTAAAACTACTTTTATATTTAGTGCTCAATATTATTATCCCTTCATATTTTAATCACTGTATCAGTGAAGAATTTTCAACAAAACAAACCATCACAAAGAGTAGAAGTACTGAAATAGAAGGCACAGAGTAGTTTTAAATTTTGCATCGTTTTGCAGATGTTTCTTATTTTAAACCACCAAAGTGATTTAACCAAAGGCATACAATATAATTTCATGATTAAGAGGAATTCGGTATCAGAACTGTTACAATTATTAAAAGGCTTGTGCTTCTATGGAAACTTTAGGCATAGTTTTCTTTCCTTTTCAGGATTTCTGTAAAATAAAATACTGGAAGCAGTGGTGGGATTCAGCCAGTTTGCACCACTTCAGGAGAACCGGTTGTTAACTTTCTGAGCAGTTTGGCAAACTGATTTTTGGAAGAAATCATTAGGCAGAGAACTGGTTGTTAAATTACTTGAATCCCACCACTGACTGGAAGCCATAGAAATATTAACTTCGTTTTGATTATTGATAGTGAAGGACATATAGTACAGTATATCCTGCTTGATTATATCTGCAAGATGTGGAATCTATAAAAACAACAACTGTGGATGTTTCACACACAAGTGATAGCCAAGAGAATCACCATACAACATTAGAGGGAGAAATCTATAGTGATCGGCAGCAATGGATTCCAAACACATGCAGGACTGCCGCATCTTGTCTTCAAACATCTAGATGAACACCTGATGGCAGCAAAACTTAAAAATTGTCTGTACTTGTCTGATGAAATCTGGTGATTGTCTGGAGGTTTGTAGCCTAGATAACCTTGTGTATATATGATTTATTAGCCATTAAATTAAAGTTTTCTTTTTCAGTGAAGGAAGAAGAATGTTGTGCTATCAGGCCAAATTTGGGGATATTGTTCTGCTCATGAGACAAACATTGAGGTTTTCTCTGACATGGTCATTTTGTAAAGTATAGGCACACTGTTTGCACACTAAAAGGATGTTGACATGTAATAGCCTCAGGTAATGAATAAAAACTCTTATGTCTTTGTCTAGCACAGCTTGGCGATTGCTGGGTATTAATAGACAGGATTAGCAAATGCAGCAGACAGCAAAGCTCCTACTCTTTGCCTTAGCTTCCCCTTTGCTACCAGTCTCCAGTCTCGTCTCTGAACAATATAGAGCAGAGGTTTGAAATAGATAAAGCTCAGCTTCTTTCTGTGTGGCTTATCCTGGAGTGGAGGGAAACAACAAGTTCTGGGTTCTGGGAAACCTGAAGATGTCTTTTCAGATTTCTGGTCAGGCACCCTGGAGAAACAATAATCTTACTTTTTTAAACAAAGACCATCCAATCTCAGAACAAGGAGAAACTATTATTGGCTGTTATCTGCTCGCTTTGGGTATGTATGGTTATGGTGTCTCTTCGCTTAATGAAATGAAACATATAGGAAAAGTTTTAAATAGACAACTACATTAAAGAATGAGAGTCCATTCTCTTTTCTTATGCAATTGTTAGGAGAGAAGAACAATAATATATGTTTATCTTAATGTAAACAAGAATTTGGAAAGGTAGGAGAGGAAGACAGGATTATCAATCCAGTATGCTCTTCAGGTAAATTGGACTTGAAACTGATGAAGCTTGAGTTGCAAATAGTTTTCTTTCCAAAACTAAGTTGCTTGATGCAGTCTTTTCTCAAGGCATTTGCATGAGTGCTAGTTCTAGTCCATTGTTTCTCAAGCATTCTTACTTGTAACCTTCTCAAAGTTATCTGAGGGTGATATCAAAAGAGTCAAGTTGACTGCTGGGCTATGTATTCAAAATTCCAGCTGCTTTTGCTGTGTTGCAGAGACAGAAGCAGGTGGGAAGTTTCCTAGAGGAATTAATTTTGCCTGGCTTCAACTGGCAGACAGAACTGGAACTAATCAGGCAAGCTCAGAAAACTCCTATAAGGAAGTATCCATTGAAGAAAATCTAGGCTACTATTACCAAAGAGTTCCAATGACTGCTGTGTTTTAAGAGTTTTAAGACTGCTGTTTTGGAGTGGCAGGGGAGAATTGGTGGGAGAGGGATGGCTGGGGCAGAGGTGGTGGTCAGATGAAGCAGCCAGGCTCAGTTGTCCCATTCTGGATATTTACAGAATCAATCATTACATTATTTTGATCCTCTTCCTTGGCCTACATAATGGGCAAGAGGCCCACTTTCTGACTATTCCTTGTTTTTTCTTGATTTTTGTTGGTTCCACTTCTGCCATTGTGGTAGTTCTCTCTGACTTTGTGAAAATTAATTTTGTGTGATAAAGCAATGCTACAAAGAAGAGAAGGCCTGATTGGAAGAAACAGTAAAGGATATTCTAAGGATAACTATTGTAGCATTTGAGAATTTATATATTCAGGTAGGACTCTGCTAGATGTGGCTATTTCAATGGATTGAACATAGATGCTATATTTCTGCACAAATTACCCCAAATTGCCTTTGGGATCACAATCTGAAATGCTGCCTTACATTCTTGTATCTAGTAGAATAATTTTGCATTTCAATACTTGAGTATTTCAGCATTTTAATCATTTAGAGTTTAACATGTCTATAATTTTCTATTTTAACCATTTCTACTTAAAAAAACATATTTTATATTTTACATTTATTTTTTTATCATTTTAGTAGATAAGTTTGCCTTGTATTTTGATCATTTTATTTAAATTGTTGCATAAACTGTGTATTTATTTCCTTTTATTCTTTCCTTGGGTTATGTAGCTTTTGCTATTCAGCAGTTTGAAATTCTAGTTAGCACTTCCATAAAGAAAATCATAATAGTACAAAATGGTATCCCTCAGTTAACTTTGGTGAGCCCAATATTTCTGAAATGCCTTCTGCTCCCAAATGTGAGAATGCCTAATAATCTAAAAGAAGCATTTTGATTAATGTTCCTTTCAAAATATTACAAAATGTTCAAGAAGAGGAGGCATATAACGGATGGTCTTTTATAGTCTTTTACAATCTTTTACACTGGAAACTTTTAAGAAGAGACTGAACTGAAATTGTCTGAAATGGCATAAAGTCTCCTGCTTGACCACGGAGTTGAACTAGATTCCTTTCCAACTCTGTTATTCTGTTACTACCTTCATATTCTTTTGATATGAACTTAAACTTTCCTTTAGAGCAAGTGCAATATACATTTTGCGGAGAACTAATTACACAAGTAGCCCCCAAATAGGAAACTCTTTATGTAGTCCCTGAAGAATCCCTCAGGGATTCCCTCAGCAGAATTTGCCTTGGTTTATATGAATGCAGCTTCACATATTTTATTTAACTTTATATTCCAGGTTGGATGTCTTGGATTGGGAATAGTATTGTAATTTTTGTATTATATAAACAACGAGCTGTTCTTCAACCCACGGATTATTTGACATTTAATCTGGCTGTGTCTGATGGCAGCATTGCTATCTTTGGTTATTCCCGTGGAATCATTGACATTTTCAATGTGTTTCGAGATGATGGCTTCCTTATTACATCAATATGGACTTGTCAGGTAAGCAGTCCATTTGATCTAATGTGCAATTGTGGAGGATAAACATCACACAATGTGAAACTTACTGTCAAGAGCATTAACCAGGGATTGTCAGAATTTAAAAGGGTGGCAGAGCCAATGAAATCAAATCCCTGCCTCTTTTTTATAGTCTTTTATAGTCCTTTTTTGCAACATATATAGTTATAATAATAACATTATTTCAACTATTAAGTGTTTAGACCAGGGGTTGGCAACCTTAAACACTCAGAGAGTCACAAAGGTCCTAACCAGAAGCCCCCATTCAATTCTGGAGCCAACTGGAAGTCTGGTTCCCCTATCGTAGTCTCCTCCTAGTGCGGCATCCTTTTTCCTCTACCTGTCCTAACCAAAAGCCATATCAATTGTGGAGCTGACCAGCAACAGGGAGCTGCAGCAGAGGGATGAAAGAGCCACATGTGGCTCCAGAGCTGCGGGTTGCTGACTCCTGGTTTAGACACAAGTTAGATAAGTCACAGATCCATTGCCTAAGTAACTATAATTTTATTTTCATATTTTTCCAGTTATATTGTGTATATATCTACTATCTACTTCTAAAATGCAGGTGGTACTTATTTAATTATGCTAACTGGGACCAGAAACTGTTGTTGAGTGACATGGCCATAGGACAAAAACCACATGAGTGCTATTTAGCAATGGCAATTCCAGCACTATTAGCCATGATTAAATGAGGACTGTGCAGGTCATTCAGCAAGGACTCACACGGTCACAACTTTAAACTTTGCTTTATGTGAAGTTTTCAAGAAATGTAACTCTAGAATAAAGCAAGGGAAGCCCACATCTGCACACAAACACACACATATATAATACACATCATTAAGTAATAAATATCATTCTTACATCCTATTTATCTTAAGATGCTAAAACGAATATTTCATTTTTTTAAAAACTTACTCAGATTACATAAATACTGAATTAAAATGGACTTAAGGCTGTGTAATATGATCACACTGATTATTATAATTAATTATAGTATAATAATATATATATATTATAATATAATTATAATAATTATATTTAATTATAATAATTATAATAATAATTATAATTATAATTAAGTAGAACATATGGAGACTTCTCCCCATTTTGTAGTTTAAAAGACATTTTGCTGACATTTCTTAATGCAGAAGGGTATGTTGCCCATCACTTAATCTGGGGCATGGAATTGTCAAATCCTTCTCCTATCAATGTTTCCTTCGTAATTATTTTGTCTGGAACATTTGACTTCATAAATCAAACCTTTGCCAGCACATAATATTTTATTTTTAAATGTTTTAAACCTGAAGCAAGGAAATTGAAAGCATGAGTTAGCACCCTTTATAAACTATAGTTATACTATACTATCAGATTTTCTTGAGAGGTCCAATATAGAAAGCAAGAAAAATATATTGCAGAAAAAAATACATACGTGCATATGCACAGCACAGCACAGCACAGCACAGCATAGCATGCACAGGATGACCTTAAATATGTAAAACATATTTTGCCTGTGGTCAATGTTGAATATTTTAGGAGGGGAGCCATGTTAATCTAAAGTAACAAAAAATCTGGAATCTTGTTGGAGTTTTATAACCAGCTTGGCATTACAGCTCACTCCATCAGATGCATAGAATGGCTAAACTGATATAGGATTTAAATTGAGGTGAGGTGGAGGAGAGGAAGGGAGAGGAAGTTAGTTATGCAGATGCAAGTTACATGGGAGATAGATCACGTACCATTTCAATTAACAATTGTAATGTGTTAAAAGACCCATTGTCCTTGTGAACTGTCTCCCTGAAAGTGTTTGATGTACAAAAGAAAAAAGAAACAAACACGTAGGGAAAGAGAGAGGGAGAGAGATCAGGTAACTTCATCAGTGCTAGTGAGAGCTGGTTTTGTTCCCTGATTATATACAGTATTATGCCTTTCCAGTTTTAGTGGGTATGTGGTTTTCTCCTTTGTAGTTCCTTGATTAGGATAGCCTTTTCTGCTTGATTGTTTTTGTGGTGTTAATTCCTGGTTATTTAGTTGATGGAGAGAATGTGTTCTTTTGTTTTCTTCTTAGGTTTTATGTTGTCTCTTTTGAATGGTGGGAAAATACGGGTTCATGTCTTATGTATAGATTGATGGTAGATTTGTCTGAAATATAAGCTTCTAGGAATTCTCTAGCTGTTTTGGATTTAGCTTGGTTTAGTATGCTCATAGTTTCTCAGTTGAAACTATGATTAAGTCTGTCTCAGAAGTCTCTTGTGAGATTAAGGAGGTTTTTTTGCCATCTGCTAGTGATCACTCATGGATGTGCTCTGCTAGTCTTCCGTGTGTCTGTCCTACAATGTGGTTGCTACAGTCTTTCAACTGTCGATTGCAGATGGTACCATTTTTTTTTATCTTGGACTAATGGGTCATTTGGTTTACTTAAGATGTTTTGGAGGGCTTTAGTTGGTTTTTCTGCTGCAATGATGGTGGGTGGTTGTAATGGTCTATTGGTTGTTTCTGATATGTTTTTGATGTATGACAGTGTTATCATTTTCATAGCTTCTGTTAGGTGATTATTTCTCTGATTTGTTGAAATATTTGTCCATCAAACTGAAATTAGGTGGTGAAACATAGGTTGATGAGGCCCATGACTCCAGGTATTTCAATCTCACTATGGCTGGATCAGGTGTGTTGTGTAGTACTACTAGCATGGATTCTTTCATGAGTTCTGGACATAAAGAGACTTGTAACATTAAATGATACCATAGTTTCATCTTCTAGACACATTTTACCTTATTACCATGTATCATTATAATAATCCACATCTACCATCTAATTACATAATCCATTAATATGGCCATATGCTAATAACATCAAGTCTATAGACCAGTGATGGTTAACCTTTTCGCTGTCATGTGCCAAAAGCGGGGGGAGTGCAGGGGGGATCGCATGTATGTGCCCACACCCATAATTCAATGTCCCCCCTGCCCCGCCCACCTGTGCATGTGCACATGACCCCCCCTTTGTGCTTCCCCCGCTATTGGCACACAATGGCAAAAAGGTTACCTGTGGGTCTGGTAGGCCTGTTTTTCGCCCTCTCCAGGCTCCAGAGGCTTTTTTGGAGCCTGGGGAAGGCGAAAACAGCCTTTCCCACCACCCTGGAGGCCCTCTGGAGGCTGGAAAAAGCCAATTTCTCAACTTCCGGTGGGCCCAGAAGGCCCAAAAATCAGCTGGCATGCATGTTGGAGCTGACCTAGGGCAATGCTCATGTGCCCACAGATATGGCTCTGTGTGCCACCTGTGACACACGTGCCATAGGTTCGCCATGACGGCTATAGACCATCAAGTAATTGAGACCATAAATTGACCTTCCTATGCTAAAGAATAAATCTTTTAGCTATAACATGGCAAATGTACTTTCTTTATTCCAGATCAAAAGAGCAACTGAAAAGATGAAAATCTTATCTCAAAATAAAGTGAATACCTGTAATGTATTTCTCTCAAAAGGAACAGTTATGGGAGATTATATAGACATATATCTAAATGAAGCAATAACATTTATCAAATTGACAGGGAAAATGTCAAAGACCTGGAGGGTAACTTCTGTAGTTGAATCACTAGGAATATGTGACCTAGTAGTTTGTGATCTCCTAAAAAGACAAGTTGGGAGGGCCAGATTCTGAGGGCTATACATTATCATATTATGTTGATATCTAATTCATTGAATTTGATCATAAAGTATGTTCCTTCTTACCAATAACTTCAAATATTTTTTCATGGCCAGGAATAGCTCTAAGGGACTGTTGCCAGTGCAGCAAAACTGGCTTTGATTAACTCAAACAACAGTTCATTTATTGGTGTGGTATTTTCAACAAAACACAGTTTGCTCTGCCAATATGGAATATAAAGTCAAATGCAAAAGAATAGACTGAAACTTGGTCTGACCATCTTCCACATTTTTTAAAAATTTCAATCAGTCATTTTGATTCTTTGGACAGGTCCCTGCATTTTTTTTTTTTGTCAAAGTTTTTTCAGAAGTGGTTTGTCATTGTTTGCTTCCTAGGGACTGGCCCAAGTTCATTCAGCAGCCTTTGTGCCTAAGGAAATTTCTGACCTCATGCCTTCACCCACCATGCCAAAGGTTAAAGGTTCAGGTTAATCCCAGGACTTTAAAGGCCCAGTTTATATAACATTATTATCTCTTTTTATCTGAAACAGATTAGATTGCATCCTGCAAAAGTACACACAAGTCTTATGTTTTAGGGTACTGTTAAAAGCACAGGATGAGGACTATGATGGAGAGACAGACTAAAAGATCAACTTTCATAAAGAATTCTTATGAACTTTTCTTGTTAATCATTTGAGAATCTTCCAAGAAAACACAATTCTGGTCTTGGATGTAATCTTGTTCACTTTATCCTGAGAGGAAACACACTAGACTTGAGTTCTGAGAATTCTGGTACTAATGCATATAGCCAGTGGTAGGATTCAAACAATTTAACAACCGGTTCTCTGCCCTAATGATTTCTTCCAACAACCAGTTCACCAAACTGCTCAGAAAGTTAGCAACCTGTTCTCCCGAAGGGGTGCGAAAAGGCTGAATCCCACCACTGCATATAGTACAAGAAGAAAATTACATAAATACAGTATAATGATTATATGGGTTGTTTTGCTTAACACGTAGCCAATTCATAGTTAAAAATTAATGAATCCCTATATTATAGAAAGAGCAGTCTTAGTGTAAAACTGGCAATAAGTTCGTATTTTCTAATCACAAAAATGAAAAACCAAGGGAGTCAATAATGAAATTAGCTAAACATTCTTGATGTACATTCTTGTACAAAAAAGTCAATCATTACTTTCATCCTTTCTCCATTGAATAAAAAACTTCATTAAATAGAAAAACTATTCCAACCACAAATTTGGAGATGTTAAGTCCAACAATGCTGCTTGGTATTTGAAGAGTAAGATTTGTTCTTGGAACAAATTCAAGAACATCGAATTCCTTCTGCCCACTGACTGCATTCTTTCCTCTCAATCAGTAATTGTATTAGCTAACCTATGTTTGTTTGGATTCTTTGGTTTTGAGTCTACAAGTTGTATGATCTCAAGCATTGGACCAACCCTGTGGTTTGTAAGGGATGCTTTAAGGCTCAGTGAATGCAGTATGATCCCAGTAAACATTGATTAAGCCAGCCATGTTGCCAGGTGACAATAACCATGCAAAAAGTTAGAAGTTGGCTCAAAGTCAATCTCTTGTGTTTTTTTTACCTGAAGTTAATTCATTCACTGTATTCTAAGGTAGAAGCATGAATTAAGATTTTGAATCAGATAACATAAATTCTAAAAGGGAAATATTTATGCATTGCCCCAAAACAGATGTGAACTATGGGGAAAATAAATATAAAAAGAACAATAATTTGAATAGAAATCTGCATTTCTTAATATTTACTTATATAATCATTTTAAATTAATTTCTGGAATGAACATTTCCAAGAAGGCAAGGCAAACATTCCTAATGAAGTTGGACACTACTCCAGATTGCTTAGATCAGGGGCCCACAACCTCTGGGCTATTCGAAATTGATCCACAGCTCGCATAAGTTAAACTATGCATCTGCACGCTGGCCCATCACTCATGCAAGGGCTCACCACTCGCACAACCCAAATCCGCTGGCCCACAGCCAGGCCAACAAGCCACAAAGGTTGGGGAGAGCTGACTTAGATCAGTTCTTAGTCAATTAACATGTTCTTCAACCATCCAATTTGTTTAATAAACTATCTCATAATTAATTATACCTCACCGAATCAATAATCTTATTAGTACCTCCTCTACATATAATTCCATATTACAGTTCAGATTAACTATAGTTCATATGCCACTTCCATTCAAGTTCAAGAAGCTCTGCACATTTCAAAGAACTCTCTTTAAAGAACACTCTAAGAACATTTTATAGAAGAATAAGTAGCTGCTTCTTTCAGGTATAGAAAAACAACACATTTTGGAGAGTGGTTATATTTTGCATTCTGGGTTGACAGTGCCCAGTGGCATCCATGAGAGATGTCAGAGAAGTCAAGATGGGGGCCACAAACACAAAATGAAAGCTTTTCTTGACTTTTTTTTTTCTAAGTTCTCACCTCCTTAGTTGCCTCTGCCTGGTATATCATATATTTTTCATAGCATGTGATTTGCCATGAAAATGTGCAGTATGACTATTTTTTTTCTTAGTTTCTAAGTCTTCGGACTGTGCTCCATCCAGAATTTGCATTTCAAAGTTCCTGTTAGTAACTTTTTGTCTATAGCAGTGGTTCCCAATGGGGGGCTTATGCCCCACAGGGAGGCAATTTGATTTTTAATGGGGGCATTTGGAACCTTTTTAAACTAAGCTAATGGCCTTTTAGGCTTGCTCCGCAGTGAGTAGGAGTCACTTTTTGAATAGTAAGTATTATATGTCATGGGGGGGGGGGGAATAAGGATTTTAGAGATGCTTAGGTGGGGCATGGCCAAAAAATGGTTGGGAACCACTGGTTTATAGCAAGGAACATGTCAGGAGCAAAGAATCAGGACCATATGTTAAATTTCAGGCAAGAAGATTTATTGTTCAAGGGTGTGCAAATAATCTAGTAAACTAATGTTCAGTGCTAAATTGGTACTAGATACCAATTGGAATTGGTATCTAGTACCAATTTGGTATCCAATTTGGTATCCAATTGGAATTGGTACTAGATACCAAATGGAATTTAAGAGCAGTTGAACTTAGTTTGTAGGAATGTAACAACGCTAGTTGATGACTCATTTATCTCCGCCTCTTGGCTCTGGTTGTTGTTCTTCTACATAACAGCAATTATAAATGCTTAACTTTGACAGTTTCATGGTCTTTTTCTATATCAGTGCAAAAAACCCTGTTTTTCCCCTTTTGTTTAACTCAGAGTGTGGGTTTACTTGTTCATTTAACATATATTTCATCCACACTGTATGCCTGATTTTGTTTTATTATTGTTGCTTAGAATATCTGCATGTTCAATGATTTAAACGTGAAGATTTTCCTTGATGATACCTCATTACATTGATACAGCCTGGAATATTTGCTATTTCGCTTGGTATTCTAAAACCAAGAGGTGTCACTTCTCTTTAATCCAGCATTTCTCAGCCTCATCAACTTTTTAAGACATATAGTATGTACTTCAACTTCCAGAATTCTCTGGCTGGAGAATTTTGGGAGTTCAAATCTATATGTCTTAAAGTTGTTGAAGTGAAAGCATTGCTCTAATCTATACATTTATGTATTTATTTAGATTGATGGATTTCTGACATTGCTGTTTGGCCTCGCCAGTATTAATACACTCACGGTGATTAGTGTAACTCGCTATATTAAAGGGTGCCATCCCAACAGAGGTAAGAGATTTAGGAAACATAAAGTTCACTCAACTATATTTGCTCTATTAAAAAAGCTTTTAAGAAATCAGAATTTTTTAATATTTTGGTCCAAGGGCTTTGTTTAGTGACCATTCGAAGTTACAACGGCACTGAAAAAAGTCACTTGTGACCATCTTTCACACCTACAACTATTCCAGCTTCCCCATGGTCACAGGATCGAAATTCAGATGCTTGACAATTAACTCATCGTTATGATGGTTGCAGTATTTTGGGTCATGTGATCACCTTTTGCAACCTTCAAGTCAATGGGGAAGCCAGATTCACTTAACCACCATGTCACTAACTTAATAACTGGAGAGATTCACTTAAAAACTGTGGCAAGAAAGGTTGTAAAATGGGGCAAAACTCACTTAACAAATGTTTCACTTAGCAACAGAAATTTTGGGCTCAATTGTGGTCATTAATCTATCAGTGCACATCAGTAATTGTGTACATTGCTTATGTGGATGGCCTTATTATAAAAATCCATGGGGATTACTCTCAGGAAAGTGTGTGTAAGAATTCAGTAATCCTAATGCACAGCTTGTTCATTCCAATGATAGGTGTACCCAAATCTGTGGGGTCCTTGATACTCTCTGAGTTTAGTGGTTTTCTAGCAGATGTTTCATTACAAACCAGATAACATCATCATGACATATACAAAAAAATTCACCAAACTCAAAGAGCACCAAGAACCCCATAGTTCAGCCCTGTGCTACAAATATTCTCTTCTATCAGTATCCAAATCTCTTTGTTTTCTGGGCCATGGTTGTTATTTAATTTTATTTATTACATTACGATTTCTTTGTCGATATTGGACTTAGAGAACCTAAAAGGCATAAAAAGAATATTCTGTGTCCTTGCACCCACATTACTTTTATTACTGGATGAGTGGCTATTCTAAGTCATATTCTTTAGTTCAATAGAGGCTTCGGTGAAATAACTTTTCTTCAAAGTTAAATTGGAAGACATGATATGGACAAATAAACAATTCAAATATTTTTGTATGAACATTATTTTGTCGTCCAAAATATTCACAATTGAGAAGTCAAATTGTCTTGGAATTCTAAATGATAATTTGGATTTATTTTTTTAAAAATCCTGCATTTATTACTTTGTAGGTAGTTCAAGGCAGCAAACATACATAATAAAGTTTCCTCCTTCTATTTTCCCCACAACAATCCTATGAGATAGAATGAGAGAGAAAACCGGAAGCGTCGCAGCGAGACTGGCTGGAAACTAGCGGGCTCCAAAGAGCCCGGCGAAAATCCAGCCAGACAAACCGCTGTTCAGGGGGGTCTTCAGACCGGAACCATCTTGTAGGGGCAGTGAAGAAGGAAAGGCACCTTGGACGACCAAGAGGAACAGGCAAGTTCCTCAGAAGGTCGGAGGCAGCTCTTTGATCCGATGGAAGTGCAGCAGCTGTTAAAAATGACCGCTTTGAAGCTGGGGCAATTGGAATAAGATTTTGTGCAGGAACAGTGTTTGGGCGAAGTACTGGTACTGGGTGAGTGATTGGCCATCTCACAGGTAAAGAAAGGAAATTTCTTTTTTTAAAAAAAAAACTTTAAAAGATCCCGGTAAGGAAACAAGAGTTTAATTGGCACTTGGGAATTTTAATGGAGGGAAAAGAACAAAGAAGAAGTCAAAGTATTAAGGCCCAGAAAAGAAAACTTTACATTTGGATTTAAAATTGGACTTGGAGAAATTAAAACAATATGAGAAAAGGAAACCTGAGGGAAAGTATTTTTTAATGAAGATTTGAAAGAATTTTGACAGTTTTGAAATATGAAGGAAGAACAAAGAGGAGGTTAACATATTAAAGCCCAAGAAAGGAAATTTTACAACTGGATTTAAAACTGAATTTCGAGAAATTAAAAACAATAAAAGGAAAAGCAATTTGAAAGTATTTTCTATGTGGATTTAAAATACTTTTGTAAACTGGATACTTTGTTGTTCTGAGAAGTATATATTGGAGAGAGACATCTGCTGACTGACTTGAAAATTCAAGGAAATTACAACATTGACCTTGATCACTATAAGAGCTGTGAGAAATTTTAAGGAGTATTTTTTTGTTGTTGTTGTTGTTTTAAGCTGCTTGGTCTCGACTTCTAAAGGAGGTGGACAATAATAAAGCTTTAAGTTGGAGTGCATTGGACAAACATTTGTACTGGATGTTATCTAGAAATAAAAAAGAGACAATATGGACTAAAATTTTAATTAAATGTAGGTGGAAATACTAATAATTTTTTAAACTAATAATATGGAGTCTTGGATGTGTGAGGAATTTATTGAGATGTTTAAAAATGTGCGTGAATCAACAAAGGACAATAAAAAGTCAGAAACTTTGTTAGAGCACACAAAACAGGAAAAAGAGAATATAAATGAAAAACAAGAAAATGATATTGAAGGAAAAAGAATTGAAAGCAAAATGTTAGATGATTACACTGGGATTTTCAGTGGCAAAAAAAGAATGGACAGGGGGAAATATTTCCCCCCCAAAAAAGCAATCTAAGGGAAGAGAAGGAAATGGGAAAAGATTAGGTAGCAGCAGGGGGTGAATTATGTGAGTGACAGACTCAAAAGTTAGAGAAAGGATTCAAGAGAAAAGATATAATAAATATAAAAATAAAAAAAGAGAAGAAGATAAGAAAATAGGATGAAAGGAGAAAATCATTAAGAAGTGGAATTCTGGTGAGACCAGGAGGAAATGGCTAAAAGGGGAAGAATAGTGGAAAGGAATTAAGATATATATTAGTAGATCTAAGGGAACTGTATTAATACTAGTAATTGTGAATGTAAAAAGTAAATATAATGATATTAATTGTGTATTGTAAAATGGAACAGCAGATAAAATATGAAATGGTAATTTAATTATGAAAATAATTGAAATTAAGATACAAAATTAAAATGTAAAAAAAGTGTGATGAGATTTTGACATAATATGTTGCAAACGAGGAAATAAAATAATTAATGGATGCTATAATAGAAGTCAGGAATTAAGGGCCGAGAGTGATATTGCTTATTATGTATTAAGAGGAGATTAGATAAGATATGGAAGATCAGTTAAGTTAAAGGGTTTCAATGTAAAAATTGAATAAGATGAAGTTTATTGTTTACAACCAGAAAATGTGATGGGGATTATAAGAAATATATTTTATAAATGGAGAAATAAGATAATTAATTGAAGCAATGCTAAGAAATTAGGATTTGAAGGGCGGATAGTGATACTGTTTATATATTAAGTATTAAGAAGAAATTAAGATGAGGTAAAAAAAAATAGAGAAAAAAGAATATTATGGCAAAAAATGAAATATGTATCATATTTATCAATTGTATCAATTGTATCTGGAAAAAAGAAGAAAGAAGATTGGAATAGATTATAAAAAATCAATATATAATTATGTTATAAGTTGTAAAAGATGTGACCCAGTCAATACTCTGTTCATAAAATATGTATGTAAAAGAAAAATTTAATAAAGCTTGTCTTAAAGAGAGAGAGAGAGAGAGAGAGAGAGAGAGAGAGAGATGGGATGAGAGAGTAACTGACCCAAAGCTTCCCAGCCAGCTTTCATGCCTAAAATGGTACTAGAACTCACAGTTTCCTGGTTTCTAGGCTAGTACCCTTAACCACTATATCAAACTGGCTTTCCTAATTTCTTGATGGAACATTCTTTATTATTATATCATTGTGAAAGTATTAAAACCCCATTTCTGGTGTTTATTTCAGTATATTGTATCAGCCCTAGCAGTGTCTCTTTTGCTATTTTTCTTATCTGGACAACAGCTTTCTTCTGGTCACTTGCTCCACTCTTGGGATGGGGGAGCTATACAGGTAATTCATTTTTTTTTCCAAATTATTTTGCAAGTCCAAGTATGACTATCTTTGTTAATGCTGCCACCAAATCAGCTATCAGTTCTGTATTGAAAGAAGGGAGGGAGGGAGGGAGGGAGGGAGGGAGGGAGGGAGGAAGGAAGGAAGTCACTATGGTAAAAATGTCATAGTCTTCCCAATAGAAAGTTCTTTGACTTTCCAATATACATTTCACTGTACTCTTTGATATACTGTAAGTAAGACATTTTAACCTTTCTCTCTAGTAAAAATCCCCCCAGCAGAGTAGTTAAAAATGACCTGGTTTAAAAACTGTACAATGAACCAAGTTCTCCTGCTTCCTAGACCGGATGTACGGAACATGTGAAATCGACTGGACAAAGGCCAATTTCTCAACCACATATAAGTCCTACATTGTGTCAGTGTTCATCTGCTGTTTCTTTGTGCCTGTGATAGTCATGGTTTTCTCATACACGTGCATCATCAATACAGTTAAGTCAAGCCATGCATTAAGTGGAATGGGTGACCCAACGGATAGGCAGCGGAGGATGGAACAAAGCGTTACCAGGGTAAGGTCTGGCCATTTTTCTCTTGCTGAAACGAAATTGCAAAAACTCCATTGCCATAGCTATCATATCTGGTCAGCAAAGATATGGTGGACAAATCTCTGCTGCCATTCAATGGTCAGTCGGGATCTTTGCAGCCCAGATATGGTACTTTTTAGTGGTGAAATCCAATTTTTTTACTACTGGTTCTATGGGCGTTGTGGGTGTGACGTGGCTTGGTGGCTGTGGCTGGAGAAGGATACTGCAAAATCTCCATTCCCTCCCCACTCTGGGGCCAGCCAAAGGTGGTGTTTGCCAGTTCTCCAAACTACTCAAAATTTCTGCTACCGGTTCCTTTTTTTTTTTTTAATTTAATTTAATTTATATGCCACCCTTCTCTGGAGACTCAGGGTGGCTTACAATGCGTTAAGCAATAGCCTTCATATTTTTGTATATTTTATACAAAGTCAGCTTATTGCCCCCACAAACTGGGTCCTCATTTTACCTATCTTAGAAAGGATGGAAGGCTGAGTCAACCTTGAGCCTGGTGAGATTCGAACTTACAGTAATTGCAGACAGCTGGTGTTAATCACAATGCTTTAGTCTGCTGAGCCACCAGGCCCATGGTGTTCAACAGTCTCCGAACTGTTCAAAATTTCCACTACTGGTTCTCCAGAACCTGTCAGAACCTGCTGAATTTCACCCCTGGTACTTTTCCTTTGTGTTATTTTCTTTCTCTCTTGGTAATCCACAGCAATGCAGCATAAGGCAATAAGACACCTATAAATAGAGAATCATGACATCGATTTATCAATTGATTTACAGCCATATTTAGACTGACACTTAGGATAAGAAACCAAGCCGAAGAGGCTTTTAGGATACATGCATGGAACCATTACAAAAAGATCTCTTTCTCTTATCCCAACCAATTTGAAAACCAAATCCCCCCAAATAAAATTCATTATGCTTAAATATAGCTCAAGAGAAGGTTATAAAAGACTTCCTAAATTATATGTTCTGATATTTATTGTGAATAACAGGGTCGATCATGTGGGTCAAGAAAGTCAAGATGGCAGCTACAACTGCATGAATCAAGCCTTGTTCCTTTTTTAATGTGTTGTGTGTGCAATACTTGTGAAAAAGGAGGAGGATTTTTTTAGGGAGCTGCAGCAACCAATTTGACTTTTCTTTGACCCTTCTGGTGTGCAAGTTCACAAGCAAAATGACAAGGCAAACTTTGCAGAGTATGGCTTCTGGGAGAGCCGACTTTAGGTTAAAGCCAAGTAAGCTCCGGCTTAGCTTAGTTAGCAGGCAGCAATGCTGCCCCTTCTTCCAAATTGTTGATTTCTAATATAACATTCAGTAAATCTAAATTGACTAAGCTGTTGGGCATGGAAACGGAAACCAACAAGCCTCATTCTTCCGTTTTCTCTCATCTAGATCTCCCTTGTTGTCTGCACATGTTTCATTGCTGCCTGGTCCCCATACGCTGTCATTTCCATGTGGTCTGCCTGTGGTTACACTGTCCCCAACTTAACCAGCATCTTTGCCAGCCTTTTTGCAAAATCCGCCAGCTTTTATAACCCTATCATCTATTTTGGGATGAGCTCCAAATTCCGAAAAGATATCTCCATCTTCTTCCACTTTGCCAAGGAAATCAAGGACCCCGTAAAGCTCAAACAGTTCAAGATCCTCAAGCAGAAAATGGACAACACCCCATCTCGTGGAGAAGAGAAGAAGACAATAAATGCACAGCCTGCCCTGCATTCTGATTCAGAGAAGGCGAGTCATTCTAATACGCCTCCCCCAGTACATAGAAAAGAGGGTTTGGTTGTTTTTGATGACTTGCCCTCAAATCCTGACATTGAATGTGATCGACTGTGAACATGAACAGTGATGGACATCTAATTAACGCAACAGAATATGGATTACTTTGAGTGCCCTTTCTTTGACTCCATCATGTCCTATGAAAGCCCATTAGATTTTAAACAAAGTTAAGAGATATGAAAGTAAGAATGAAATTATAAGACTGATAATGTCTATGGAAGCTGTCTCAGTTATCTAGGTCATGGTTGTCCCAAAGATGGGGTTTTTTTTTCAAGAAGCAACTGGACTTTCTGAATTTTCTTTGAAGACGTTTTGCTTCTCATCCAAGAAGCTGAAGAAGCTTCTTGGATAAGCAAAATGTCTTCAAAGAAAACAAGAAAGTCCAGTTGCCTCTTGAAAAAGCATCTTTCAGACAAAACTGACAACATTTCTTCGTAAGTGACTACATATGAAGTAAAACAGCACAGACTTAACATGAATGGTATTTATTTTCCTTCTAGTGCTCGAAGACTGCAGGTGAAAGATATTCTTGCACAATTCTTATTCCCTGGCAGGTTTAACAAAAATGACAATCCCCTCCTCTCACCACCCCCAGTCTTAGAAATGAGAAATTACATTTTTCTCCCTTTTTATTCCTTGCATGGAATTCTGTGTTCTTTTTTGCTTTACCAAAGCGTGATATTGCTTTGATAATTAGGGAAATCTTTGCCAACAGCATTTGAATGTGGCTCCACATTCAGCCACCAGAGGGTGGACAATAATTAATATTCTTACTAAACATACTAACTGTTACAGAGACTGTTGTGAAAATCAAACCATTATTAGCCAGCCCTGGGGGTTGCAGTCTTGATTCCTTAATCATAGCTGAATATAGCTTACAAGCAAAAGCTAGTTTATATATTTTAGGTAATGCTTAAGAAAACAGCTAAATTAGCCAGGATATAAGGAAAAAGGAAAACTTTTTTTTTCTAAATATTCTAGAAATACATATTCCATATTATTGTTATTATTATACTGCCTTTTTAATACTATTAAAATTTTCATTGTGTTTGTCTGTCTGTACCATATTAGCCCAAATTTTGCAACAATTTTTGAACCAAGGCACCTAAAATCCACTAATTTAAAGAAGGCATACAAATCTAGGCCCCATTACTCCAATGGAATCAAAGTTTCTGAAGATGTTCACACCAGTTTTATTTGCACAACTATGGCTGTTGCAGCAGTCCCATTTCTGGCACTCCCTGCCAGCTTCCACAAGCAAATCAATGGGAAAGCAAAGCTAGCAGGAAATTAGAAGTCACTCCTGCTCCAACTGCTTTTTTCCTCATGGTTATTCTGTTTATCTGGTTACATCAGACAATGTTACCTTTGTCTCGAAGGATGACCTAATAGGTCACTGGATTATCTATTTTATCTATATACCTAATATTCTTGCCACCTATTTCCCCACAATAACAGCAACTCTATGAGATGGATTTGACAGACAGAGAGAGAGAGAGAGAGAGAGAGTGACTAGTCCAGAAGCAGAGATCATATTCAGGAATATTTTGTAATAAAATCTGTTGCAAGGTCTTTAAGGGATCTGGGTATAT
Source organism: Masticophis lateralis (assembly GCA_030761175.1). NCBI lineage: Eukaryota > Metazoa > Chordata > Lepidosauria > Squamata > Colubridae > Masticophis > Masticophis lateralis. The sequence goes on along the minus strand of JAUDYJ010000001.1, from coordinate 65,623,050 downwards.
ACCCCTGCCTTTAATACAGGGGTGCCAAACTGGCGGCCTGTGGGCTGGATGCGTTGCACACAGGCTACACCCGCCCCAGCTTCGTGAATGGGAAAAACATCGTGAAACGTCACATGACAGCAACTTAACGCAGTGACTTTGACACCCGTGTTTTAATAGGACAATTAAAATGCCAACAAGGTAGGGATGAAAACTTTGCCAAAATTTTTCATTATACTAGGAAATACCTAAGAAAAGGGGGAGGGAAGAGAGCAGGAAATAAAAAGAGTGAAAAATTCTAGCTATGTAGTTTTAATAACGACATGTATCATGGACTATTGATGCTAACGCTATTTTGGAACGTCTATGGAGGTCATGTTCCAACAGTGCTTTTTTCAAGAGGCAACTGGACTTTCTGATTTTTCTTTGAAGATGTTTCATTTCTCGATGAGAAGCAAATGAGAAGCGAAACGTCTTCAAAGAAAAACCAGAAAGTCCAGTTGCCTCTTGAAAAAAAGCACCTTTGAGACTATTTTGGAACCTGAATTGAGAAGTAAAGATGATGATATTGTACATTCTGTCTTACTTTTGCTAACACAGCAGTTCGAGACAATGTGAGAATCCCATCTTACATAAAAATCCTGACTGACAGTTTAAAAATTTTAATTTAATCTTCCTCTAATAAATAGTCCGAGAACATGATACTTCTATATAATGAAATGTTTGGGTTCATTTAATTCAAGCACCCATCTCCATAGATGGTGATGTTGTTTATGCTACAAAAAGAAAACAAGCAATCACAAGAAAACCTTAAATTGAATGCAGCATGTTCTAATAATATGAATAATAGTAAAGCAGACTTGTACATGTATCACTTTTTGGTGGAAGAATTGAAATTTGAGGTATTGCATTCCCAGCATAGATACACAATTAACTTCAGTTAGTAGGAATTTCATACAAAATAATATTGTGACACCATTAATGTAGCATTAATTATTGGGCTAATGCACGGATGTCAAACTCGCTGTGTCATATTGCCGTCACATGATGTTTCATGATTTTTTTCCCATTTGTGGAGCTGGGGTGGACATGGCCTGCATGTGATGCATCCAGCCAGCAGGCCGCCAGTTCGACACCTCTGGGCTAATGGATCTCTGTCAACCATTATAATGCTTTATAAAATCCACAGCTAGATTCACCTAACATAAAAATGATGTGGAAACCCAGTCAATCAGCAAATGGAAAACATCTGACATTGATCTATATATTCTTAACTCTTTTTTCTTTTTGTGCATTTGTATGCGTCCAAGACATAATATGGTTCCTTTGACTATTAAATGAGTGGGCAGGAGAGAGAAACTACTAGCAGTTTGAAAGCCAGTGGAACTGTACACAGTTCAGTAGGGAGAGGATAGGTGCCTCATGTATTTTCACAAAGACGACATTTTTCTACTTGTGATCTTTGGGATGATTACAAAAAAGGCCCACCTTCCTTTCCTTCCTTAGTATATTTGTTTTAAGATTGTCATCTGTAATTTCTATTTCAGAACAAATAAACAGTATAAGCAATAAGAAAGAACCACAGACAAACTGAAGGTATATTCATTTTTAGAAGAGAATGGGATAGCTCCCTTTTTTTCCTTTTAATTATCATCACTCTTAAAAAGTTAATAGCACGTTTCTTCTTATGAGGAACTTTATATGAGTCAAGGGCACTAACTCTATAGTTTTTCCTTTGCTTGGAAACCAAAGCAGGACGGACTAGTTAGTACAAGCTGTACATTTGCTGGGGGTTTCTTTTGTCAGTGCAGTTATATGGATCAACACTACTCGTACCTCTGAGAGCCAATCTTCTGCTTAATACTGTATTCTAGCTATTCTAACTTCAAGACTAAGTTGATAATTTTATTCTTTTTACTGATGAAAGAGAAGGATGGCACTGGTTTTTCTCAGGTCCACAGAACTAATGTGGTTGATTCTGGAACATCTGGAAGACGTTTGACTGAACACACTCTTTCAAAGTGCGTCAATATTCATCATAGACAATCTATGAACCATCGGATTGTTGGACTAGATGTCTTAGGATCTGGGGAAACTCCAGATGGCTTCAGGATGAAGAACAGATTTCTACACTCATACTTTTTCCTATCCTCAAAATCACCTTGAACCTATCACAATTACATGAGGCTTTTACTAATCAGGTGTGGGATAGTTTGGCTTTCCCAGAAAAATAATGAAAAACAACCAATTAATAAAACAAACAGAGTGTAAAAATATTTGGGAATGAAGTAGAGAAGTAGTCAGCATCAATTTCCTGGTGGAAATAATCTTTGGAACTATTACTGCTTGAAAAGATCTTCTTGAACTTAACAGCATGGCTCCTGTTTGACCTCTGCATATTAAGCCATGGCATTTCACAGTAGTCAACAAACAAGGAAGACAAAGACGATGTGTGGGGCTTTAATTAAACTAAATCCTATGGTGACATTCCTTCAACTTCAACAATGTAATCACAGAAATTGGTTATATAAAATTCTCCTAGCAGCTCAAGCCAACTACTATTAGAAAATAATGAAGAAAGGTCAGGTTTTTTAAAAATGTAACTTTTGTTTGAAGTAGAAAATAAGGAAAAGGGAATGCTGACTCAGAGCTTTAGAGGATTTGTGTTTTGTGTTTTTTTTGTTTAGGTTTTTTTTTTGTTTTTGATTGCTTATTTAGAAGTGTTATTTTCAGTTCAATTGGACCTAGGTATGTCTTTGGCACATATTAAGCAGGAAAATGTCTTAAGTTTGCATCAACTTCCTTTAAAATGTTTTCTAACAGTCTGAGTATTAGTTCATTACTTATTCTGATTAATATTTCTGCAACTCTTTCTATTAAATCCCTGACAGATTCAAGAGTGTTTTCTGCTCACAGAGAGTTGCAAACTTTGTGGATATTCCCATATATAGTAGGTACCCTTTGGGATTTCCCCCCCAACTTTCCAGTTTAGTCAATAGCTTTAATACTTTCTGGAGGTTTTTTCAGAGGCCTTTCTGCAACCCTGCTTAGTTTCCAGGCTTAGACAAAAGTCACCTACTAATATTCTGAAAAAAAGTGATTGCAAACTACTTACATACTGCTGCCCAAAACAGAGATTTATTCTTGAAGTAATCAAGGTCAAGCATAACTAGAAGGAGATTTTATCTATGTTTCATTCAAGTATCTTTACAATTCCCTTTTTTTACCATATTGCTTTATAATATAAAGGTAAAGTTTCCCTCGCACATATGTGCTAGTCATTCCTGACTTTAGGGGGAGGTGCTCATCTCCATTTCAAAGCCAAAGAGCCAGCACTGTCTGAAGATGTCTCCGTGGTCATGTGGCCGGCATGACTAAATGCCAAAGGTGCACGGAACACTGTTACCTTCCCACCAAAGGTGGTCCCTATTTTCCTACTTGCATTTTTTATGTGCTTTTGAACTGCTAGGTTGGCAAAAGCCGGGACAAGTAACAGGAACTCACTCCGTTATGCGGCACTAGGGATTTGAACCGCTGAACTGCCGACCTTTCAATCAACAAGCTCAGCATCTTAGCCACTGAGCCACCGCGTGCCAATATTAAATGCTTTATAGTCAATAATAAAAGGGCCATTCATGGTTCCTTCTTTTAAAGGCACAAATAGTGTGTAATTTTTTTTCAGCACTCCATAATTCATTATCAGAAAAGCCAGCACAAAAAGGAACAGTTTATTATTAAGACAATATTAGGATATAAGCAACATTATGTAGATTGACAAAATCCTGCTAATGTTCTTCCACCACATAGAAGTAAAACGTAAGAAGAAGAAGAAATGACTAAAATTTGTAGAGCTATTGATAATCTGAATCCCCTTCATGAGGCACCACTTCACTTTTCTTAATGATAGGACTGGTCCTGCCCTGCTCTTCCAAGGCTTCCCTATACTTAAACTCTGTTTTTATCAGAATGACCTATCAGAGAATCTGGTGAAGCACGACCCAGAGACTGGTGCCAAGACAGTATAAATAGGACATATTAAGAAGGCTTTGTGTCTTAACATCACAGCAAACTGACCTTCTGATCTTGAATAAGTAGAACAGGGTCGGATCTGGTTAATCTCTTGGTGGCAGATAATCAGGAAACATCAGTATTGTAGACCAGACAAGGATGTAAAAGATCAGTGGAAGAGAATGAAAATTATTCCCATAATGTTACCAAGAAAACAGCAGGACTATATCAACATAATTACCAATATGCAAGCTCTGCTTGAGGGACATTTTGCTTATCTGCTTAACAAAATTTGGAGAGCTATATTCAGCTTGTTAGATTTAAAACAACATAAATATTTTTAAAGTAAGCTTTCAAAGAAGACCTTTGCTTGTTACAATTTCTTTAAGTATCTTAAAGTGAATTTGAACCTGGGGAATATTTTATGTATGTGTGTGTATAAACATCCTCAATCCTGAGCTACAGCTACTTTCTTCTATTGGTCTTTTCCACATCATTAGTTTTTTTTATTATTATTATTGCAGACCTTGGATGGCAATTATGGAACTACTGCAAATATTTTAAACTAGTAACCTGTGTCAATATTTTTTGAGTTAGATTTGCAAATGGATAACCTGTTAAAACATGTCTAGTATTTCTGGATCATTTTTGAATGCATAGTTTCACGATTATTTATAGGCTGAATTTTTAGTGCATAATATTCCCAAGATGGTTTATCAAAATAAAAATATAAAATACATTTTAAAACAGTACCATTACACCAACATCTGGGAAATCCAGTGAGGCTTTTGCCAAAAACAATGTGAAGACTTTTGCTCTGCAGCAAATCCTTGGGAAATGTTTGAGAATGAGAAAGAAAGTTACATATACTGATTTTGAGCACAAATTCCCAAAACTCTCTTCCCTCCCGCTCTTCAGTTCACTCCTCCAAGATCTTCCCAGTTCTTTAGATCTTCACTGGAAAAGTATTGCACTCTTTTACCATTGACAAATAACCTAAAAATGTGATATCCTTGTGGCCCCTTGGAAATTAATAGAAATAAAGCATGCATATGAATATGTATAATGCTTAGTGAATGGTTTGATATTGGAACAAGTAGGAATTGTGCAATGGCCCTTATTTGTTAATGTATTTATAGATAATACTTGTGGTAATATTAGAGATACATTGATTGAAGACATAAATATGCATATAATTTCCTATGCAGAGAGATTCCACATTGCTGAAATTATTTGCAGGGAATGTTAAATATTTATATTTACTTACAAGTAAGCCACGAGTTTTAAGTGCCAAAGTACACCCCCAAAATTGGATTTGGCTTATTCATGGACTGTTCAGTTCCTAAATATTGAAGCTTTCCAAAAACCTAGGAAAATCTCCTAAATTCAAGGTGTCTGTTTGCCCGAAATTGGATAAAGAATCACCTATCAAGTTACAATTGTTCTGAACATTAATTAAGACATTCTCAGCCAGTCCATCAGATATTAATGTACAATATTAATATTGTTTCTGCTGGAAACAACCCAAATTTGTAGCAGTTGTATATGATAGTCTTAAGCAATATTTTCCCTAGGAGAGCTAAATTATAGACCTGTACTCATAAAACTATGGTAAATACTTTCATTATTTATAATATTTTAAGAAAAATCTATCCTTTTTCCATCTTGGTCAGAAAAAAAGTCAGATAGTTAGATGTGCTCCTGGGAAATATAAGGGAACAAGACAGGATAGGTACAAGGGGCTTCTTATAAGCTGCTCTAGCTATCTTGAAATCAGGAGGAAGCAGCCTTCTACTAATCTCCCAATAGATCACACTAGAGATTCTGGCTGCACAGACTATTTGGAAGGGTAGTTGTGCCAACTCTCTGCTACAGTTCCAGCAGGTTCCATCCAGAAAAATCTGCATTTGTTCAGTTTCCAAAGTGTGCGCTACAGAGAGGATTTGTTCAGCTTCATGGAAGCAAGTACTACAGAGCTGTTGCTGGCATTGCCTATGCATTTTGACCGCCCACTGCCATGCAGCTTCTCGGCAGAAGCCCCATAGGAAAAGTTTGAGGGTCCAACACAAAGAGGCTATTATTGGAATCTGTTTGTAGGCCTGACTTTCAACAGTGGATAAAACCACTGGGAAGTCATTCAGATTCAACTGTAAACCAACAAACCCTCAGTTTACTGTGTATTCAAATTCAGTTTAATCCTATGGAAGAGTCATCCTTTCATTAATTGCCAAGGCAAGCAAGCGGGTATTTTATAGGATCTGAACGGAAAACTCTTTGCACAACAATTGAATTAGCAAAATTTATTTAACCATTGACGAGCTGTATTTAGATGCCAAATATGTCCATAAACACATGGGCTGTGTTCTTACAGCGCACTTAATCCAGTCCATCATTCATCAATCAAATCTCCTAACTGTTGATTCTGGCAACACATAACCACACTGAGTGAAAAACTAACTTTGCAGCATATAGAGCTGCCTTCCACATTCTTCATCAAACAACCTGGTATTCTATCAGCCCATTTCAGCAGTGAGCTTTGTGATGGAAAGGCTTGCTTTTTTAACTCTTCTGTTCTTCCAGCATCTTTTAATAGCGCAGTAACGGAGGTGGTATTCAACCGGTTTGCGCCGGTTCACATGAACCGTTGGTGGAAATTTGGCCAAGGTCGCTGAACCCATAGCAATGGCCAGCTGTCTACATCCCCAAACTGGTTCCCCAGTCACTGCTCGCTCACCCCGGCTGCCATGTTCATTGTCGCCATGTTCTTCATGCACGCGCATCCCATTGCCTTGCAAGTCCAATGGGATGCGCATCCGCAAAGAATATGGTGGTGATAGCAGCTGCTTTTTCCATGACCTCCAGTACTTTTTGGTGGCCGCAGCCACAAAGTGGCTGTCAAAGAGGCAGCTGCTGGGAAGCTTCTTTGCCAACCACTTTCCAGCAGCGGCTGGGGGGCCACCGAAAACTCCAGTCAGCTTGCCTTCCAGATTCTGGACCAGCCGCTGCTGAAGATAAGCAGCCCAAACAACGAGGCAGTGGTGGGGGAGGAAGCGGGGTGAGGGCTGGGGCTGCTAAAGGAAGGGAAACAGGGGTGACTGGCAAAGGGAGGGTGGGGGTAGATAGGCGGAAATTCCAAATATTTTCCTACCTTTTCCTGTGGGCGTGGCTAGGTGGGGGGGATCATGTGACTGAGTGGGTGTGAGTGACATCAAGTTCACCATGCCCACTCAGTCACATGCCTCTCCCATCTAGCCACGCCCACCAAACTGGTAATGAAAATTTTTGAAATCCACCACTGAGCAGTAAACATGCAAAACAACTCAGTTTTAGGTATGACAATGACAGAATTGATCAAATGGAGAGCCAAACCTTGTACACGTCTGGGCCTACACACCATTAAACTAAGTGATCCCTGAGAAATGAATTTATTACCGCTTCATTAATCCATTTTAACATGTAGTGGGACCAAGGCCAAAGACCATAAATGGGAGCTCTCAAAACCTAAAAGAAACTGAAAATACAGGGTGGTATAAATTATATTACTGGACTCCTTGTAACACCCAATGGGAAATTATATATACAATAGCATGAAATCTTTCTAAGTTTCAACTTGAACATCCATTTCTCTAATAGAATTGCTCCCTCTGCTGGTCAGAAAATGACTTGCTTCTTGTAACCTGTCTGTCTGCAGCCCTTGGATTTGCATTTATCAAACCACTTTTGAAAATCAGTGTTCAGAAGGACTTGGTTTGAAGATTACTCTTTCCCACACAAATCCCAAATTGCTCAGGTCCCACAGCATCATATGATAATCTCTTGGATGGAATTAAAGTATTGCAGCCTGAATTCAGTTTGTATTTCCTCCTGCCTCTTATTGTTGCATTTTTAGAATAAGCTGAATTGCATTTAATTTGGGCAGATTGAAAGAACGTTAGTTTCCAGACAAGGCTATTTTACATGGTCTCAGATCAGCCTAAAAATTTGCCACAGAGGCTTTTATCGGTTCCCAGTAAACTGGGATGCTAGATGGATCTGGAAATGGATCTTCCAGATCCATTTCCAGATCCATCTAGCATCCCAGCTTTTCCGATAGATTCAATGGCTATGTATTGCAATCAAATGCAATCTGGTAGCATTTTGCAGCAGTGAAGAATGTCCCTCATCAGAACAACAATTTGCAAAGATTTGGTCAAGTAGGACACTTACTGTCAAGATAGCAAATTAGCAAGGCTTTAATTAAAGACGTAGCCAACGCCCAGCCAGATTGCCCACCCCCTTGGTCTCTGAAGTTGGCACCCTCAATTTAAGCTCCAAAGTCTTTTAACAAGATGCTTGTGGTATATAATGAACATAAGCCTCCTTACATGAAAAGCTCCAGCCCCCAAACTTAACCCAGTGGCATTTCCTGATTCCAAATTTAATGGATACCATTCAAATTAGGGTTTTGGCTATTCATGGTAGTTAAGCTGTAACCTGGAATTTTGTGGGTATTTTATGTTCTAAATAGAGTACACAGCATAGGCAAAATCTTTCCCAGAACACTGCAAAATGCATTCATATCTTCTTCAACATTTAAAAGGTTCCAGTGCCCAGCTCAGGATATTTGCCTTACAGCAATTCCAGTGAAATCAACCAAAACAGGCAAATTTAACTCCTTGTTGTTCGAAAATCTAAAGGAAATGGCTTCTATGCATGATTTTAGCCTCCCCTCCCCAAAAAAACCCAAAAAAGAAAACCAAGAATTGGTGGAAAGAACCAGCTGCTGAAGAAGTGGCCACTTTGTTTGATATTGCAAATACTCTGATTGGACAGGTGGGCCAGAAAAACTGTGAAGTCTCACTGGTTTAAGTTTGAGAAATGTAAAATGAAACTATTGGATTTAAAGTTGTTCATACAGAAGAGAGTGCAGACATATTCTTCATTGCCCTAATGAACCCTGCACTGAACAATGGGCTGGAATAGAGGATTTATCAGATTCTTTCCAATTCAATGATTTTATGATTATATTAGCTTAACTTGTTGATCTTTGACTGGAATATTGGTCATTTTGATAAATGATTTGTGGTGATTTTGATAAAAAAATTGTTTCATTACCTTAGATACATACATACATACATACACACACACACACACATATGTGTCATGCAGGGGTGGGTTTACTACCGGTTCACAACGGGGCAAAAGTTACAAGATGGGAGGATCTGGAATAAGAACATATGTCCATGACTACATGGTAGCGACTAATTGGTTATAAAGATCATGCCTCAGAAGAATAAGATTTGACGAAAATTTGTTACAGATTCCTTTTCTCTCTGAAGGCTTTAATTAAAGCCTTTTCTCTGTTAGTTAAGTACAGTAGCAATTAAGTAGCAATTAAGTACAGTACAGCTTGTTAGGACAATTTGATTACAACTTGTGTATCAAAGCAACTAAGGAATGTGTCTGGTCCTGCACTATGAAGGATGCTTGTGTACCCTTTAATTACCATGTCTTCTTATCAGCTGTACAGGTAGTTCTTGGTTAATTATGTTAATTAGGATTTGTGACTCCATCACTAAGGGCCAGAGTCATAAATCATGATGTATGTGATTGCGCTGTCTTATAGCAGTTCCAGTTCTGATTGCTGTTATTAAGTGACTCCAGTCTCTTAAGCCCAGTGGCATGCAGGGCCATCTTAACAGCATTATGAGCCCTGGGCAAAGCAGTGTACTGGGGCCCCTATGACAATTACTCACAGGAATAAAAATGTAAATGGTCAATAAAATTAAACATATATTTGCATGTTACTATTAATTTAAAAATGCAGTAAAATGTAATAAATATGTTACTGTATTTATGTGATACAAGGTGCATTGAAGGGTTAACATACACAGATTCATATGGGACCCCTATGCTTGTGGAGCCCATGGGCAAGTGTCCATCAGGCCCATGCATTAAGACAGCCCTGATAGCATGTGGTCAACATTTGTGACCTCCTGCTGACTTCCCTATAGATTTTGCCCATTGGAAACAGCAGGGCAGGTCACAACTGGTGGTGACTGTAGAACATTGCCATGCTACAGTTGCAAGCTGGTTACCAACTGTCTGAACCATGATCCTATGGCCATGGGGACACTGTGATCGTCGCAACTACAAGGACCTGTCATAATTTCTCTTCATTCAGCACTGTCATAACTTCAGTCACTGAACAAGTGATCATTAAGTGAGGGCTACTTGTATTGTAACTGAGTGCCCTGGGTTAATCTTCTATATAAGATAATGCAAAAGATCTTGTTCATGGATCTTTTTTAAAAAAAAAATAAATTAAATTATAAGATAAAATAAGATACAAAATACAAAAGTAAATAGGAAAATGGTGGGGAGGAAGAGAAATGAGGAAGGATAAGGAAAAAAAGAAAATGAAACATTGACTGCAGACTCTGTCTGTTGCAGTAAAATAAGGCATTAACATCAAATCACAACTTTTTGTTTTTTCATAATAATATGAACAAGCCATTTCAATAAAGATCTATCAATCTAATTGGTAAAACCCAAATCCAAAGTTTCATTTTTTTCCATTCCTTTTCTGTTCATGGAACTTGAGCAAGAGACCAGTGACTTGGTATAACTCCTAGCTTTGGACTAATAAAATGATTGTTTCTATCATTTGGCATTCAGACTAAGAAATTTGGCATTTCTCGGAGTGCCAAGAAAGATTTTCCACTAGAAAGGAAATGGCAATATTCCCTAGAGAAGGGGGAAGGCGAGGAAAGGAATCACAAAACATACATTTTGCAGTCACAATGCAAACTCCACAACAAACTTGCATCCCAATGTCTGATGCAAATATCTAAGCATGTTTTTGGAAGATGCCATTAATGTATATGTATCATTGTGATATAATCTTGGTTTATGCTGCTAAACCCAGACTGCTGTTAACGGTAAAACTGGGGAAGTTTAAAGTGTGGTATCCCAACAGTCTGCACTACGGCAGAATGTATACTCACATTCAATTACAAATGCCATGTATTTCAAGTTGGACAAAGAAAGGGATGGAAATATTACTAGGAACCCTGTCTCCACAGAGATTTCCCTTCATTCTCGAAATCTGAAATGGCAGCAGTAAACTAATATTAAAAATTAAATTTTACAGGCATTTGCTAAGGTTGCAATTTAAAAACCAGAGTAAAAAAGAACTCTGAAAAGAGAAAGGAAAGAAATGCACCCTGCCTTCCTTAAAATTACCCCATAACAATATAATAAAGAGCATCAAGTTAACCCATTTTGATTGATGGCATAGCTCTCCATGACTCAAAAACCACATTTGATATCCAGTCAGTATTTACACACAACAAAAACCATACAAGTCACATAAATATTCCCTTGTAGAAACTTTCCCTGATTTATATCCATTTCAACATATTTTGTCTCCTTCCTTGTGAGCAATAATATCTGAAATGGATATTATTTGGCTTCAGATAGTAGCTCTAGGCAGTTCTTATTTTGTTTCCTAGCTCAGATGAAAAACAATTGCTTTTCCCTCCCCCACACCCTGAATGGATTCATTGCCATTTCCTTAGATACAGGTAACTTGAAAGGAACATGATATAAGGGTACCGGAAAACTTGTTAATAATTGCTCCAAGATAACAATGAATCTATGATCTCTTGGTACAGGTGCTTGCATAAATAATGATCATAATTAACTTGATTCTATCTGGGGGAATTTTTTGGAAATGTGATCTTCTAAAAAATAAAAATTTGACAACAATGAATACATTTTGTGTTTGACCCTTGTTATGGATTCCCAAAGATGTGAGACTTTATATAGCCATCTAGATGTTGTTATATATAGCTTTAAGCAATAATGCCAGTAGTCAGGAATGCTGAAAGCTGAAATTGAGAAACATCCGGAAATCCACAGATTTAATATACCTGCTGCTCTATTTTTATATATTTGTTTGATTGGTTTGCACTGTTATTTTAAAAAATGTTCCTGGAAGCATCAAATATATGACAGAGACTATTAAAAAGTTATATCAAGGTAATTCTAATAATATTTCCAACCTCAGAATATTGAATCATTAGTTGGCTGATTCTTGTATATTCCAAGAACTAAAAAAGCCAGTTTATGACCTTGCTATGGTGACTCATGTCTTGATCACCACACATCTGGATTACTGGAATGTGTTCTGTGTGACTGCCTTGGAAGATTGCTCAGAAACCTGATTGTCAGTAGGTTTCTGGAGGCAGTCCAAAGTGCTGGTTTCATCTATAAAACGCTATATGGTTTGGCATCAGGGACCATCTCCTCAAATTTGACCCATCCAGAGCATCTCTCCTGGGGAGAACTTTTAGTAATGTCCCACTTCTTGGAAATAAGGGGAGGAGTTAAGGCTTGGAGGCAATGTTTCTCATGATAACCCTCAACCTCTGGAAACATCTTCACTCAAAGGCAATACTGTCTCCCTCTTTAACAATATGGACATACCAGGTTACTGTGAGAGTTTTGGGATGTATTGTTATCTCAACAGAGTTCTGTTACATGATTAAACTTAACTTAATTTTAACTTTATTTCACAATGAACATTGTTTTGTTTTATAATGTAGAATTAAATATATAATATTTTAACTTCCAAGAGTCAGAAGAAGTGGTAGTATACATACGGTACACACATACATAAATTTGAGAAGCCTTTTCTTTTGAGAAACAAATGTTCTTTGCATCTTCTCTCTTTGTTTTGTCTTTTATTTTATAATTATTAAATTCCAGCAATACACAAGTCAATAAACTCCGTTTCTTTTGACTGAAGGTCAGAAACAATTAAACAGGTTCTCCCAATAAAATGAAATGACCATGCATTTTTGTTATGGTGGTGTTTTTACTGTTTTGTGTGTTGTCCAGTATACAATATAAGCAGCTACACACTTTGTATTTTAAAATAAATGCATAAAAATAAATAAATGTATATACCAAAAAATTAATCGTTGTCTAAAGAGGCTTTTGTGAGCATTTCATTCAATATAAATAAATAAATAAATAAAAATAAGGGCAGTTATTTCCAGTTGTTGACTGCTGGTGTGCAACATGTTGCAATAATGTAACAAAAGTTTTCTTGTCTGATAGAATAAAATTAATGTAAAAGTCTTCAGACCAATTTGGCACATTGAATAACAAAGAAAAGACAAAGTTCCTGTAGCTTCTCAGAGTAAAAACACCAAAGTAGCAGTCTGTGAAGGATGAAAGCACAAGTGTCAGAGGCAATTTAGTTCATTTCTGTCAATGACATTCCTAAATGAAAGTTTCGGTTGTATTAAAATAACTGTCCTTTTCCTTTTTTAAAAAAAATAAAAATCCACTACCCAAACTAATATCAAGTCTGTTGTGACATTACTCACAATGCAATCCTCCTGACAAAACAGTATGATCTCAAAATATACACACAAACACACGTATATTTTTTTTAAAAAAAAATTCCCACTAGGGGGAAAAAAGTGGGAGGGAGAAGAAACTCCAAAGAGCAGTGCCGAAGTCAGCAACATCACTGTAAGGAGTCTGTGTTCGTCATCAGAGGGTGAATATAATGTACTTTTCTTGCTGCTGGGACTTTGCTGGGAACATCTGATGTAAAAGAGAAAAGGTGCAAAACTAGACTTTGTTTCTTGCTTGTACCTGATTCTTTAGACTATGTCTGCCTGAAGATTGCAGTGCAGAAAAACTCAGGAAAAGTAACCAGTCCTTCTGGTTGAAGAAAAAGAATTGAAACAATTCTACACGTCCATCAAGGTAATGCCGATTGTTTCTCTCTAATGCCATTTGAGATCAGTTTTGGGAAAGGGTAGTGGGAGGGAGATGGAGGGAAAGAGAAATGTATAGTTTGGATAATTTGGTGGTGGAGGTTATGCCAATGGGGAGATGCTCAAGGGGAAGAAAATGCTCCACCAATTCCTTACCTAATTGATGTATTCAGAGTTTGCAAACGCAGATCAATGGTGCCTTCCCAAGTTTTGATAAATATTACCTGATGGCCTCAAGAGTAGTTCTATAAGCATCTGTGTTTTTTCTTGGATATGGATTTTTCAGTCCTACTTGCATTTTCTCCAATAACTAGATGTGTAACTCAAAATTGCACAACTATTGTGACAGCTGATGCACGATCCTTATTTGGGAGTCCAGAAAGAATTTTATGTAGGAAAACCCTCCTGAGAAACCAGTATGCGTATTTGAACTGCTACTATCTCTCTTTCTTTCCCTTCCCCCCATCCTCTCCCCAAAAGCTTTTGTGCTGAAGGCTGCAGGGTCTTTAACACTTTGAAGAGCAGTAGCATTTCCAGCCTGTCACAGCAGCTCACCTTCTCCCTGAGCGATTAGATTCCTAATAAATTTCTAAAATGTGGTTTGTGTCAGGCTAGTAGCAACATGTACAGAGTGCTCCAAGCAAAATTTCAAAAAAAAGAGAAAGAAATAACCTGCCTGAAGATGGTTAGCTGCTATTAGTTGCATCAATGGAGCTGCAATGAAGCCATTTCAAATTTGAAAAAGAAATTGGGAAATCCTTCCTTCCTTCCTTCCTTCCTTCCTTCCTTCCTTCCTTCCTTCCTTCCTTCCTTCCTTCCTTCCTTCCTCAACAGAAAGTGATAAATGTCATCATTTGTTAACATGGCAAACTGAAGTTAAGTCTCAAGATTTTCCCTTGAAGATTCATCAAAGATCATTAGTGTCAGTGGTGGGATTCAGCCAGTTCGCACCACTTTGGGAGAACCAGTTGTTAACTTTCTGAACAGTTTGGTGAACTGGTTGTTGGAAGAAATCATTAGGGCAGAGAACCGGTTGTTAAATTATTTGAATCCCTCCACTGATTAGTGTGTATGACACACGTGTTTGTCTATGGAAGGCAAAGTGAGTTGCTGCCATCCTTGTTAAGGTAACCCAGAGGGTAGCTCAGCATTTACAATTATACCCCAATTAGATGAAACAAAAGATAGTGAAGTCTGATTACTCAAATTGCAAAGAATGACTCCATCTCTTTTCCCTTTATCATTTTTCTGAGTCTACTCTAACCTGTTACTAAACTTTGAACAGACTTGTTTCTCATTTTAATTGGACAAATTGTTTGGGAAACCCAAGAATGCTGGAATAAAAAGGAACTGCATTTTCTCTTACCGTTATCAAAATGACAATATTAGGAGAGATTGTGATAACACAAAAAAACTAGCCCTCACTGAATAGCCAGGATTTTGGTTGACCTGAAGTAGAGAATTATGTCACTTGGATTTAAATTAAGTCCATAGTCTCAATAAACATTTAGCCAATATTTATTTATTTACTTACTTATTTATTTATTTATTTATTTATTTATTTATTTATTTATTTAAATTTATATACCGCCCTACTCCCAAAGGACTCAGGGCAGTGAACATCCTGGTTAACATTCTTCAGCTGTTTTCACCCTCTCTTTGTTGCTCTAATTTATGTGTGCGGTTTATTTTTATCATGCTGCAAGTTGAAAGTTTGTTACTATTATATGATGAAAAGGAATCTATTTCCTTTGTAGAAAGTTCAAAGCAATATTAGTAGGGTTAAGTAACTTTCTGAAAGAGATCTAGTTTGTTGTAGTGATGAAAGCACCAGGCTAGAAATTGGGAAACTCGGAGTTCTATTCCTGCCTTAGGCAAAAGTCAGTTGGGTAACCTTGGGCCAGTTCCTCTCTCTCAGCCCTAGGAAGGAGGCAATGGCAAACTACTTCTGAACAAGCTTGCGGTCAAGCACCAGAGAAATCAGGAGATCCAGGCAGTTCAAATGGGTATAAAGATTTTTTTTTTTTTTGGCAAGTTTAAACTCTCTATAAGAATCTGAACTATTAACAGTCAAAGCAATTTGGCAGCAGATAAAGAATTCAAGGTGGGCTAGATTTAGATCTCTAGTGGGTGCAAAGGGACTAATGACCGAGGACGTGCTTGAACCCTACCTCAGGCTTATCTCCTATACTTGTCAAGAAAACTTTTGGGACCCCGAGAGGTGGCATGTTGCAAAATGGGGATTGAGGGGTTTTTAAAGGTCTTTTTAAACTAGATTCTTAAGGGGTTCAGGGGTGGGGGAGGGAGTGGGTTTGGGGAGAACCCACGGGGGAGAGGGACAGGTCCGGCAGTTTATGGTGGTGTGGGGGGTGTAGACTCTGGAGGTAAGAGGGCTCCTAGAGAGCCCTCTGTTGAGGGCTTTTCTATTAATACGCTGTGTGGGAGGGGCAGATATGGCGAGAGCTGGGGGCCGCATTGTGTAGTGGGGGCATGCACGCGCTATCTTCGAGCGATTGCATACCCCGGTCCCCTTAGCTCTTTCTGTTCCCCAGGTTGTTCAGAGTCTCAGGACCAGAAGCTCCAGCTGCTGTTGTGCAATGTTAGGTCTGTAGTAAATAAGGGCCCCCTCATATGTGACCTTCTTCAAAGAGTGGTGCGGACCTAGCTGGTATTATGGAGACCTGGTTGGGCCATGAAGGCGGGGTTCCTCTCGTGGAGATGTGCCCACCAGGTTTCCATGCATTCCATCAGCCGAGAGCTCAGGGTAGGGCTGGGGGAGTAGCAGTCATTATAAAGGAAGGTCTCGATCCGAGGGAGGCCACTGTACCTCAGATATCCGGGTGTGAGTCCATCTTTGTGAGGTGGGGTCGTGATGGGCAGAGGGGTCTGTTGGTCGTGTACCTGGCTCCCTGCCATGTGGCAACGACCCTGCCCGAGCTCCTCAATGTTGTAGCCGAGGTGATTCGCTCCCACAGAGAGGGCCTCCTTAGGGTGCCGTCAGCCAGGCAATGCCAGCTGGCGACCCCCAGGGGAAGAGCCTTCTCTGTGGTAGCTCCCACCCTCTGGAATGACCTTCTTCCAGAGTTGTGAATGATCTCTGACCTCTGGACTTTTCGCCGGGCCTTAAAAACTTACTTTTTCCAGTTAGCCGGACTGGCCTGATCCTATGGTAAATTTTTTAGAGTTTTGATATTAATTATTAATTGAACTGTTTTTAACTATGGTCCAAATTTATATTAGTTGCTTTTAAAATTCTTTTAACTTTTGTAAAATCTGCTTTTTATTTCTGGCTGTTCACCTCCCTGAGTCCGCAAGGAGAAGGGTGGTATATACTCATCTTTTCCAACTTGCCGGACTTGCCTGATCCCTTCTATTTTTTAAATTTTTTAAATTTTTTAGAGTTGATTGACCTATTTTAATATTTATCTGTTTTTAAACTTTCAGCCAAATTTATATTTGTTTTTAGTATGATTTTAACTTTTATGTATTGGTTTTTTAGTCAGCTGTTCACTGCCCTGAGTCCGTAAGGAGAAGGGCGGTATATAAGTCTAATAAATAAATAAATAAATAAATATAAATCTAATAATAAATAAATAAATAAATAAATTAAATAAATAAATAAATAAATAAATAAATAACTGCAGGGACTATTTTTTTTTTTAATGATTATGTGCCATCAAGTCAGTCTAAACTCTTATCAACCACATAGACAGATCTTCTACTCCAGGGTAATATTTCTCCTATTCGGCTCTTCTAGTCTTTCAACACTTATATCAATCACATCATTAATTGAGTCCATCCATCTTATTGTTAGTCGTTTTCTTCTTTTTCCTTCCATCTTTCCTAGCACCACTAAACTTCTCTGGGGAACTGGGAAGTCTGGCATAATTCGCCCAAACTATAAATATTTCAGCCTGGTCATTAGTACTTCAAGTGAGACCCCTGGGTTGATTTGATTTATGATTTGTTTGTTTTCTTGGCTTTCCATGGTATTCCCAGGAATCTCCTTCGTCACTAAACTTTAAAAGCATCAATATTCTTTCTGTATTGTTTCTTCAAAGTCCAACTTTTGTTTTCATAGGGAAAGTCATTGGCTACAAGATTTTGATCTTTGAAAGTAGAGACACAACACAGCATCTGAATGATTTTTTCCCCCTGAGGGTTTCATTGCTGCTTTACCATGTGCTAGTCTATGGCATATTTCTTGAAAGCCATAAGTACTGTACATAAAAATAAGATACTGCTGGTTAACCATAGGTCTTTTCCCCACTTGCAATTTTAATCAATACCATAACCCTGATGTCCTGCTAAGTAACACAATGCAAGTTTCATCCAATCCCCCCTCCAGAATTTAACCAGCCTTCTGTCATCACTCCATAATCCAGATAAAAAGGTTTTGTTTCTTATTTAAACAAATAGGATTTCATCACAGTAATAAGTTGGCTAAACCCTATACAGCTTTATAACCTCATTCACAGACAGCTAAGTGAGGAGATCTTCCTTTGGATGTTGTCACAGGTGGGACCAGAAACTGGATAAAGTTGAGGAACCAAAAGGAGATAAATATTTCCAAATGCTCTAAAAGTTCTTGTCTTATGGAGATGCTCCATCATCCAGGTACTGGTTATCCCAAAGATGTTTTCAAAAGGCAACTGGTCTTTCGTGGATTTTTTCCTTGAAAACATTTCACTTCTTATCCAAAAATCTTCTTCAGTTCTGACTGAATGGTGAAGAATAGAAGGATGTTGCAAGGTTCCACACCCATTTGTACTTGGATTCAGGTGACCTTGAGAGTACAGATAAATCCCCAAGTGGCCTCAATGACTGACCTTCAGAATGCTAAAGACCAGATGACTGCAAAGAATATAAATGCTATTCCCCATCCCTATTCCTTCCTTCTTTCTCAAAAATTTGAAACTCCAGAGTTCTGTGTTAGCTATCTCCATCTCATTACCTTTATTTCCTAAGATTGTTCCTTTGTGACAAAACCAACTGGTGGCAGGGAACCAGCAATGAGCATTTCAGTTCTAAAGGTCTCCAACTATCTGGGCATTATCTCAATTAAGTGCAGATTTGTGAATCACAAGTGCTGACAAGATACAAGATGTTCATAAGTATAATTCTGAAGAAGTGATGGTATGAACTGAAGAAGTTTCTTGGATGAGAAGCGAAATGTTTTCAAGGAACTAACCAGAAAGCCTTTTGAAAAGCACATTTGAACAGACTTGTTTCTCAGACTCAGTTGACTTTATCTTCCAGGAGAAAGTTCAGTTCTCACCCCCCACAAAAATACCACTAACCCCCCCCCCCCAAAAAAGAAGAAGAATGAGGAGAGGAATAGAGGAGGAAGAGACCCTGGGTTTGTTTAAAAGGTTTGTTTAAAACCTTTAAAGTGTATTAAACTGTGTTTTTAGGCTGTTTTCACATCTTTATTTTCACTGGCTGTTGTTGCTTTCCTCTTTGGTAAGACATCAAGTGCATAACATATTTACAAGGTGTTGTATATATTGGATACAACCCACAATGCGGCTTGTATCCCACACAGATTCCATTGGAAAAGAATGCAGGATTTGTGGGAGCTGTTGTTGGAGCATTGTGCTTTTTTTGTTGTTGTTCACATATTGGCAAACGCAAACTCATGCATTCCACTGCTCTGGCTGATTTGCATCCAAGCATCAGTTTGTTTAATGAGTTACTATGGTTATGTATATATACACACACAATATTTTTGACACTATCTTGACAGGGCCTGCAATCCTTCTAACTGTGGTATGTCCTTTTGTCTTCTGGGACCATGGTTTCCATTTGAAAAGAGCCAAGGCATTTAGGAGGTGAACTTTTGTGGAAGCTGCTGAGCTGGTTTTTTCAACTTAGCTAGCTGGCAAGTCATATTTCAGCCAGTATGCTACAAACATCTGGCTGAGTGTCACTCAGCAAATGGTGTCTTTAAGTAGAGAGATGCTGTCAACAAACAAAGGTTAAATCCAATAGCTTTGCCTTGGTACATTACCTAACTTTGATTCCTCCCAGTTCCTAAAGGATCCTTTTTCAAATTTGAAGGCTACCGAAGATAAAGTGATTGTCCCTTTTCAAAAATACCTCTTTTGTATCGTTTTGTAAGGTAGAAACATATAAATGCTATGCTGAATGAAGTTTTTGATTCAATGAGTTCACTCATCACCCATGTTGTGTGTATTATGTTTGTATTTAATATCAGTGCTGTGATTCAGTCCCTTGTGCTCAGCCTGAGACCTAGTCTTCAGAGTTTAGGTAGCCCTGGTCTCCATCTTTTCGTACTAATGCAAGGTCAGCTTGTAATATGTCTCAGCTTATCCATGATTTAATCTTGGATATGAGGACTACCCTGGTACGTATTACCAAATTGGTTGGGCATGGTCCTTTTTTAGAAATGTACCCTCTAGGTTTTGGGTGTGGAACCAGCCATGATTGTAGGGCAGGAATGGAAGTGTAGCTGTTGTCATCCAGGAATCTCCAGTGACTTTTTGAAGTACTGTACTACACATAGCTAGATGTGAGACCATTTTGTTCCCTGCTGCATAGTGGCTTCCCTGCCCAAGTTCCAACAGTTGGGTTATGAAGTTCCCTAGATGGATGGTTCTTAAGAACTTCAAGCTGCTTTCTCTGGTCACAAAATCACATGGCTTGAGATATCATGGCTACAAAATAACAGAGTTGGAAGGGAACTTGGAAGTCTTCTAATCCAACCCACTACTCATGACTATACCTTCTCAGACTATACCTTCTCAGACAAAAGGTTATCAGTGGCAAATGGTCTACCATGGCAACTATGGACCTGATCCAGATTATTGAGTCCCAACTTCAGGGGAGGCACATTCCCTGAAATTGGTTTTTGCCTCAGAGCAGTGCAACATTAACTGGTATTAGGTCCATTGGCTGCTTGGCTTTGTTTTCTAATCAACTGTCTTCTTTTTCTCCTCAATATTTTGTTTAATCTGTAAACCCCCCTGATTTGCTATGCAGTTTTGAAGTAACTTCAAAACTGAAGCAAACAAATAAATAAATAACATTATAAAATTAATGGATTTCTGTTTTACAATGAATTCTGTTGAATTAAAAGGCCCAGTTTCTCTCAGGATGAAGAGAATAACAACAGTTGCAGTGGTTTTAGGTCTTGGCATCAGTCCCTTGTCAAGGATACATTACTCTCTTCTAGCTCTGTGGCTGACCACAGACCAAAATGCTGATTAACTTCCTGATTAACCTGATATACTGGTTATCCAGAGATATTTGACGTATCAGTTAGGGCCCATTAAATTATAGCTCATATTTTAGGGGATGGGAATTGTTCTGATGGTAGGTCTCATGACACTTCCATCACTAGGCTACTCAGAATTTTAAAGGGCCTTGCAACCCTTCAGGGGATGTGTTATGTCCCCTCACCTTCATATTTGGCCTTTCTTTGTGGGTCATGCTTTGGTCAGAAAACAGAAGCAAAAGCTTAAAAATAAATAAATAAATAAATAAATAAATAAATAAATAAATAAATAAATAAACAAACAAACAAACAAACTCTCAGTAAAATGGTGCTGGGGATTTCTTTGCTTTGCTTTTTCTATAATGTCTGAAAGCATGAAAACTGGTGCTACCCCAACCCCTTCTCATTTGGAAATGGCAGAACTCTTCCTACCAAGCAAGATGTTTTCCTGACCATTGGTGCAGGCTGTAGCTTATCCATTTGCTGTTCTGAAGGATCATAAAACCCAAGGCAGGTCCTGAATGCGAGTTACTCTAGAACTGGACTCTTGTGTAACTCTCCGTGTAAAACAAGACTCAGTAATGCCTACATCGTCCTTGTTCATTAATCATCAGGGAAGGTAATACACTATCAGTTTGAATTTATCACCAAATATTTGAACAGATAATCTTCTTCCATATAGATTTGAAGATAAACAGAATGTCAGTTTGTGATACTGAGGAAGGTTTTTCTCTCAACAAAAAAGAGTTAAGCTTTGTGTGGACATGTAAGAACAATTCATGAAATCAGCCTCAGGATGAATTTTTTAAGAGAACCAGAAATTTTCACATGCATTCCTTGCTCCCAGACTAAATATACGCCTTCAGGGGAAAGTTGTATATATATATGTGGCCTCTTGGAAGTATTTGCCCTTAGACTTGAGAAATTTAGTTTGGTCTCATCCATATGTAGAAATTACAGGGAATAAGTTTAAATAAATATATGCTGTATTTCCAAATAAATAGCTCACAATATTATCCAGGACACTGAGAGAAAATTCAATCACATTTACTTTGATATATTTATGCTTTTAGGTAAGGCAGTTAAAATATGTTACTTTGTTTTATTAATTATAGTTGTATAAACCACAACTAATAGTTGGTAGCTCTTACAAACATCGTATCTCATCTGCCTATTGAAGAATTTCTAAAATCACCAGAAATCATTTGTTGCTTCCTAGAATATGAATAACTGGATGGTTCACAGAAGGGAAAGAGTTGAATATTTTCACCTTATTTACTTTTATGCAGAATACATAGGGAGAAATTCTAGACTAGAAGAAATAGATATTGGAATTAAAGTTGTTGAAATATCATGTCAGATATTTCTCAGATAAGCTAGTGACGCCTTGGATAGATGACAGAGAACATTTAAGGAATCCTGTTGTAGGAGAAAGAAGAAATATCTATTGCCTGACATCTTTTTTAAACAAAACATTTAAGGTTATGTCCACAGGTAATGCCAACCTAACTGAAACAATAACAGACTTTATTCTCCTTGGTTCAACATTTCATAGAGATGGCTATAAAACTAAGAAGCTTTGGCTACTTAGAAGAAAGACTATGACAACTTTTATCAAAATAATAAAATGCAGAAACTTTGCATAGAGAACAAGGGTATGTATTGCCATGGCTTCATTTTCCCAGTTGGAATCTATTGTTTGGAAGGTGAACTATCGATAAAGTTGAATAACAACAACAAAATGGTGCCTCTGAATTATGAAGCTGGATAAAATCACTGAGCATAACCTGGGCTTCAAATCAAATCATTCAACAGTTGATGAAGTAAAATCAGACAGTTTAGCAGGATTAATAACAGTGTTAAAGTTTAAATATTAAAGAGTAATTAAAGAACAACAGGTATAGAAAATTGAAGAAAATCAAACAGAGCCTGACAGAAACAATTGACTAGTGTGTTTCCCCTAAAATAAGACCCTGTCTTTTATTTTTTTAAAACCCTGAAATAAGCACTTGGCTTTATTTATAGGGAGGTCTTATTATTTGGGGCGCATGGAGGAAACCAGAGGAAATGGTGCGGACCTGCTGCACGTGTGTTTAAATATTATCGGGGAGGGCTTATTTTCGGGGTAGGCTTATTTAAGGGGAAATAGGATAGATAGTATAGAAATATTTTTATGGATGTCATGAAGCAGATAGTATTATGTTACCTCATTCCAATGATCAGGCAACATGGAGATTTGCTAATCTAAAAATGATCAAGTTCACAAACCAGTAAAAGCCCTTGTTATCCATCAACCAATTTATGAGTATCCTCTGCTGTATACTGATCACCACTGGCAGACCAATTTTAGTTTTAGAAGTTGGATTTAATGCTCTAACTGGGGATCTATTTATAGCATGGCAATTATCTTGTAAAGCACATAATAAATTCTGCTCTTTTCCCTTCCTCTATAATTCTCTTCTACATTCACGATAATTTAAACACAACAGCAAATGCTTGTCAAGCATTAATTTCAATGCAAAAAAATCCACTCTGAATATGTGCATTTTCTCTTTGTAACCTCACTTAAATTCTTAAAAATACCAAGCAGAGTTTTTAAATGTAAAACATTACAAATGAGGTTTTTTAATCAAGCCCTTATCTGGATAGCTGCTGCCCCCTTGCTTTTAAATATCCTTAAAGATAAGAAAGTATGCTAGACAAACGGCCCTAACTCACCTTGGGAGGCCCATTCTGGTTCACGGACACATCACCACCTGCTTAAGCTGATGTTCCTGGGACTTGGTTCCAAAAATCCAATCTCAGACAATCACTGAAACAGGAAAGTAGGATAGAATTTGCCATCCATGCATCCTTTTGTAAAAGATTTGATGAGACAAAAGAAACAAAAGCCGTCAAGGTATCAGAGAAGAGCTCTGCAAAACACTTTAATTCTTTAAATTATAAAGTCTGAGGATGCTTGCCACCCTATGTGAGATTATTTGAATTTTACATTTAATTCCATCAATTTTACATTTAATTCCATCAAGTGTGATGGTTGCTTCACCTTACCTTTTACTACTGACCTTTATATGAAATGATGGGAGCAAGATAGTAAACTGCACATTGCTATGATACATTTTGGATAGAAAATTTAGTAGACTTTGAAAAGCTGAGCAGGAACTGCAGGATCATCTCTACTACAATTGGAAAAACAGGCCACTATATTGGGTCCTTAACTAAGTTCTCAAATAAAATGGAAATGCAAATTTTTCATAGGTCACAGCTTCATGGTGACAATCATCTAGGAACTGGTCAGCAGTTCTCTAAAAACTCCTCAGAGAATGCATAGTATTTTTTCTCCACTGCTATTATTCTTGTGGCAGGAACTATAAAGAGTATTTAAAGGAAGTTCGCCAAAAGAGAGTCCAGAGAATCAGGTGGGGAAAGATTGCTTCAACAATGATCTCTTAACAAGAACTTTTTCTTTATGCTTATTTATGTACTCTGACAATTAAAAAAAAATCACTGAAATAAGTGAAAATTATTTTTTAGTAAACTGATTTATACTGAAGTAAAAATCAGTAGTAAATATAAGAAGTGATTGGCCCAGGGGAACAGGAGCTGACTTAATTTGCTAGTGATGAATTGGGTGCAGTTGTAACTTAATTATTAAGTTTATTATCGTGGCCAATCTACAGCTTGGTTTTTAAAGCCACTCAGGCCGCTCATTCATTGTGCATTCTACACTCATCCCTCATTTCATGGTTCGTGATAAATATAGCTTGCCATTCAATCTAAATCACAAAGAGCAATTTCTATAAGGTATTGTTTGCCATGCTCCCAGAATTGGAAACCACAGGTTAAAATAGGTTTCAGGTTGTGGCTCAGAGACAAACTGATGACTTACATAACCATAGCTTACCTAATTTGGACATAATGATGAGCTATATTTATCATGATCTAGAAAATGGAGGAGTGAATCAGGTCATGCAAAGGATAACAAGATGTCTGTACCAATAAACCATGTTTCATCTTGGTATATGAACTATACTATGGATTCAAAAAACAGGGAATTTAAGCTTAAGTACAAAATACCAGAATAATATATTGTCTATATTATTATTATGCATTGGTATTCAGGCCTAACAGTCTTAAAGCCTGAGAATCACATGGATCATCTTTTTTATTACTAAACCATCTGTCTGGCTAAATCTGCAGAGAAGGCCTTCTGATTATGCCCCTTCAATCAGAGGTCTGTTTTCTGGCTTATGGGAAATAACTTTCTGCTACATTGCTTCAAGCTATAGAACACATTCCTTTAGAATTTATTCATTAGGTTTTTATACTGCTTTCTCGTAAGCTTCAGGGTGGTATACAATACATCATCAATAGATCATCAATCCTGCAACTTAAAACCCCATAGCATGCATAACTCATGGACTATTGCTAGAAGACATCCAATGAGAAATACTTCGAAATAAATGCTTTTTGAAAAGTATGGTTTTTACTATCTTCAGAAATGCAAGAAGTGTAGGACTGTGTGTATCACTGGGGCAAGGTTTCCCATAGAAGTGGAAAAGGGCTATCTTTGGGTCCTGATCTAACTTCCCATGGGTGTGTGGGATACTGAGGACCCATCCTAGAAAGTCACATAGGATGGAGAGAAAAGAATCTTTCTGAATAAGGTAGTCCCTGAAGCTTGGTGAAATTGGATTGCCCCCTTATCCGTTCAGTGTTTGAATAATCTTTATAAACACACATCTCTTTCCCCATCATTTGCTCCCTGTTTTATTGTTATAATATGCTTTGTTTCTAAACTTGGTTAGACATCCTTGAGGTCTTGCCAAAGTAAAATGGCAAAGAGTATGGTAAATCAAAGCAATGCATTTCTTTGTTCTGTTTTATTAAATTAAGACGGGAGGGGGGGGGAGGAGGGAAAGAGAGAGGGAGAGAAAACTTCACTAAATCTTCATTGCCTGGAGAAAAATGCTTTTAGAGAGGCCTCTAACAGCAATACAGGTATTCAAATTAAGATTGAATTAACTGGAGGGGAAATGAGGCATTTATGATCTTTCAAATAGCAGGCACTCCTAGTGTATACATTTCAGTGGAACAGAAGGGATAAAGTGGAACAATTAAAATGCTATTTTCCACATAGGGTTTTTTCTGCACCATTGCGATCTTGCTGAACTCAACATACCAGATCCACAAGGATTTGAGGAAACTCCTCTTTTATTCTATGTATATAAAGTGCCAATGTTTATTTAAACTTGTCCATGACAGGATTTAAGACAGGCCTGACATCTTGGAATTCCCAGGATCATTTCTGTATCATCTCTATCTGTTGCACAACTTTAAAAAATATTTTCAAGCCCTGGTGGGCATGATATATGGGTGGTTGCCTTTGTTTCCTGGGCAGATCACTGGGTCAAAAGGTAAACCACTTTATCTCTAGTTCATCAGTGAAATGCTGTATATAACAGTGTTTGCCATTAACCACTCCTCAATTTATTTTTAAAACATCATAAACCCTTTAATGTTTGCTATGCTCTTACTGCAGTAAATATGCCAACAACCTGTTAAGAGGTAAAAAAGAAACTGTGTGTGAGCTGATTTCTACAGAAGATTAGTGGTAAGAAACCACTTAGATTGGCCAGGTTAATCCCATAATGGCACATGAAGAATTTCTGTTTGCCCATGTAATCCAAAAGCGGAATCAAGCATCGAGAACCTGCCCTTCTCAAATGTTCATGAGGACTATGATTAAGCAAGTTATTGATAGAAGCTCTTTAATTCTGCACCTTCATCAAAGAGAATAACAAAGGTCGGTCTGCAAATAATACTATGCTTTAAATGGATGGTTATTTGGTGTAGCTTGAAAGAGTTATTTTCTTCAAATGTTCTTCAAAAGACATTTCCCCATCTTATTTTAGGAAAGAAAAAAAATGAGTCTGTATATGTGGTGCCACAATGGAAGGTAAATAGCTTCTATTTAAAATGACAACCATTCTAGGTTCTAAGGGAATTGCACATGACAGGATTTCTGGGTCACCCGTTGTTTGAATCTTTATGGTCTTACACAATCTACATCTGCCTTCATTTATGCCCTCCAGTTCTTTTTAGGACTAGAACTACAACTACCAGTATCTCATTGGTCAAGCTGCTTGGTAAATTGAGGATTTAAGTTCATTTTAAGGGTACCTGTTTAGGGAAGGTCATTCTAAAATTTAGGGATTGCTGAAATAGTTAAGGTGCTATGATCTTTGAAATTCTAGAAGTGTCTATTTTACTTGGAATGTGAGACATGAATAGCAACTAAGAACATAACATTTTATTGGATTTCAATATTTATTGCATAAGAGAAAACAAAATAGAAAACAGAGTCCTAGCTAGCATTCTTTCTTCCACCGATGTTTAATTCCCACTACCCTCTTTTGAAAAAGTATTCATGACCAGCTTTAAACATATATTATAGTTATAATATATTGACATCTCAAAGAACTGGCAGACATAATCATGCATAACGCAGAAAGATGAATGCTAATTAACATTATTTATATCCTTATAACTTTTAAAATTATTTAGATACAATATTAATGAATAAATAGTTATTTATTTATTTATTTATTTATTTATTTATTTATTTATTTATTTATTTATTTATTTGAATTTGTATACCGCCCTACTCCCGAAGGACTCAGGGCGGTGGACAGCCAAGATTAAAATACATACAATATAAGAGTTTAAAGTGTTTAAAATAAATTAAATCATTCGGCCTCCCAATTTAAAACCACTCATCTATACAATTTAAAAAACTAACCCATAAAAATCCTTTAGGCCAGCCCGGCTTGCTGGAATAAAAAAGTCTTCAGGGCCTTGCGGAAAGTACGGAGGTCCGGGATCAGTCATATTCCGGGGGGTAGCTCATTCCAGAGGGCGGATGCCCCCACAGAGAAGGCTCTCCTCCTGGGGGCAACCAGCCGACATTGCCTGACCGACGGCACCCTGAGGAGGCCCTCTCTGTGAAAGCATACCTATTGGCTATGCTTGCATATCACACAGTCATAATCTAGACTGCAAAAGTCAGACCAACCACTAGATGGCAAAAGTCAGACAAGCACTTGTTGCTGAAAATACTCTTGGCCAACATCTTGAAATGGGTTCATATACTTAATATAATCTGATTTGTTTGCTTTTGCCTTAGTGTTTGTACACATCCCATCAGTTGTAAATTGCTCTGCTAATCCAGATGCTGTCTTTTCCAAATCCCATCATCTGGCATGCTTATCTGGTCCCTGTTATCTTAAAGGAATGTCATGTTTTCAAAAACAAAGTGAAAAATAAGTAAAGGAAAGAGCAAAGCCAAAGAGATGGGGAGAAATTCTGTTCAAAGCAGGCATGGGATCTAGGTAGAGACCAGTCAGCTGATTAACATTCCAGGCGTTTTTTCCCAGCCTATAAAATATTCAGCTGACTTTATTCTACACTCATATCTGTTTCTTCTGCGTTGTCCTGGTTTTTATTAAATTTCTCTCCCCCTCTTCTCTTCTACCTCTATTTTTTCTCCTGCCTCTCCTTTTAACAGCTTTCCCCCAGTTTTTTTCTTATCCTTCCTTTATTTTCTGGTCTCTTAACCTCCTTTTTGGAAAATGTAAACTTCAGAAAAAAGTTTCCACATCATTATCTGACTTTTGCCATTAAATGTATGCCGTTTCCTTGTCTTTCTCTCACTTCTTACTTCTGTATCCTACAACACACTGGGTAAGTACAGTCAGTTCCATTGAAAAGTATTCTGATCCAAAGGCTTGCTTGTAATACAGAGACTAGCAAAAAGTAAATTTAAATACTTGCTTGAAACTTGTCTACTTCATTGGATTATTGGGATCAATGGGTGACATGGTGCTTCCAAAATCTCATTGCCTTGTAATAAGTAAGTACATATGAACAAGCCTGGCTGAAAATGATGTGGAAACGAAGTCCAATTTATTTAAATGACATTAGCTGGGTCAGGAAATTATAGGAATTAAAAGGCAAACTGCTTTTTTTTAAAAGTATAATTATGAAGGTAGTGGACCAAGACCTGAAAGAGCCCATTCTTAGCCCTGAAAGCCACTGAGTAACTCCTCAGATAAATCAGTTGATGAGGGAAATTGAAGGACAGAACATTGTGTACATTGGCTTGAGAACATAATATACAGTATATTGGCTTTGGTTGTACAGGAAAGGATAAAATTTGGCCAAAACTCCTGAGGACCCTGGCAGTAGCAGATTATCTAGATGTGTTTCAGTCATGGTTCAGACTGGGATTCAGTATGGGGTTAGTGGTTCTGGGTGCCATCCATTCAGCAGTATCATTTTACAGAACCTAGGAAGTGTGCCTTCTTAATGATGGTTCATGTCTGTGGAATGATTTGAAGTGTTTCCATCTTTTGACTTTTTGCAAACTGCCTAGGATCTCATTGTTCTTCTAGGTTCTGAATTAGGATAGGCATTGGCTGCTTGGCTTTGTTTTCTAATCAACTGACTTCTTTTTCTCCTCAATATTTTGTTTAATCTATAAACCCTCCTGATTTGCTGTGCAATTGGGTAACTTCAAAACTGAAGCAAACAAATAAATAATTTTATAATGTATAATAATCAGGATTTCTGTTTTACAGTGAATTCTGTTAGAATTCTAAGGTCCAGTTTCTCTCAGGATGAAGAGAATAACAGCAGTGGCAGTGGTCTTTGGTAGGTGCATCCTATTTTTTAATCTCTGCTTTATTTGTTATCCCTTAGTTTTAGATAAAATTAAATCAGGCAGATAAATCAAAGAGTCTCTGAAAATTTGTAATTAAAGTAGTAACATCAGGAAATGTGAAATCAAACATAAAAAAACCTGAGACAATGACAACATTAATAAAAAATCTTATTATTTCACTTAGAGAATTGAAAGAAAGCTATAAATAATCCCAGAAAATCATTCAGCCCAAGAATCTTTAATTTCATGGGAGACAGTATTGTACATTTTTTTATACTTATCTATTTTGCCTTAGTTTTGCTGCTGACTTGTGTATATGCTACTAAAGAAACTACAAAGAGGAACAGGAAATCCAAACAATGTAAGTAAACAAAAATGATGTAAAAGTGTAAACTCAGTTTAGACTCTTTCATGACTTTTGTGAAAGATATTGGAAAACTGGCTCCAAGAATGCTTGGAGAATATTTGTACATTCTGTTCAAATGATGTAGCTTCCAATATCTTCCATTAACAGTAATCATAATTCTCAGCTAAACTATTCCCACTTAAACTGTTTCCCACCCCTGTCCAGACTGCTGCATGCTGCTTTTGTTTCTAATGCATAATTTATTCTGAAATTCTTTTTGTGTGCCAGATGCTTCTTGTTGCTTCCTTAAGAGTAAATAATATTATTTCATGTTCAGGAATGATGTAATAATTGTGAGCAAAATAAAGACACATGACAAGATGAGGCTGGGCAAGGGATGGGAGAAGAAAACTAATCAAATTTAATTTACAACAGCACCATTCACTACAGGTAATCCTCAACCTATGATGACAATTGGGACCAGAATCTTGGTCACTAAGCAATTCATTTGTTAAGCTAGTCATCATGTGACTGGATCCAATTTTACAACCACTTTTATTGTAGTTGTTAAGCAACTGTGGTCATTAAATGAATCACATGGTTTTTAAACATATCCAACTTCCCAAATTGAGTTTCCTTGTTGGAAAATTTATTGGAACCCCAAAGGCTTTACTTATCCTTGATAGAATAAAGCCATTACTGATGCAATGAATATTCAAGGCCCATTCTATTGACAATTATGATATACAGAAAATTTCAGTTTGCATGTGAGAGTTGTACATGGCAAAAAGCATGAATTAATGAATAAAATGAAAGAAGAAAGAAAAATGGCTGCTAAGAGAAGGAAGAAGTATGTAATACAAGGTGGCCTAATCCTGTATAGTGGAGTAGATAAATATATGCATGGAATTGATGGTTTAATTATGAAGCAATTTTAGGCTGGAAGTAATGCCAAATGTAGGAAATGGGATGTTATTTCTGGCAACTCCTAAACTGTCAACATACATGAAAGAGGAAAAGGTAAAAATCACCTAAACGTTTCTTATCTATATAAATATCAACATTAGAAAGGCTATAAATCATATAGGCCCTAATCTATATGTCAAATGTCTCTAACTAGTCTACAGGCAGTTACTCAACATTATATTTGGAAAGATAAAGACAGAATTTACCATATTCTGCATGTAGTGATACAGTCATAATGCAATGGCAGGACATATTATTTGCATGTCAAAGATCTCATGTTCAATCTCAGCATCCCTAGCTAGATTGGAAAAACCATTGTCAGAAATCATAGAAGCTAGCAATCTGAATTAACCAGGGCTTAGCATTTTCAGATGCTGCATTGTGCAGTGGTATAGGCTTAAAATCATCATCAACAGCAATATTCCTGAACTCTCGCAAGTTTGCTAAATCTTTCAAAATTTCATCAATAGCATCTTGAGTATCTTTGATAGAGAAAACTTAGAAAAGTTACAGAGAACTGCTTGAGAGAAATTCCATGCAGATGGGCTCCAACATGAGTCCAAAAGCTTGAAAAACTAAATTCTAAAAACTAAACCTGATTCCAGGTTTAGTGACTGAACCAAATTGGATCCTGAATATCTTTTGTCCATTCGTATTTTCACTTGAAAACTTGACATTCTCTCTCTCAAATGACAGTAAAATGTTTTTCAGGGGATTAAGGCAAAAAACAAACAAACATTAACCCAACATTTTCATTTGGAGGGAAATCAGACTCAGGAAGATTAAGATGACTATGTGCATTCCACAAGAAACTGATATAAAGCCCACATAGATCCAACCCAAGTTTTTCTTCCGCTAACTGAATAGCCAAGATGATGGCTTAGCTAAACTAATATGCTTATAAAATATTGTTTTTCTTGGAAGCTAATAATTATAGCATTGATTTTATTTCCACTACTCAACATAATAAATGCAAAATAAGAAACTGCACAGTGATCTCCAATGCAAAGTCAAATCAGATTATGTCTCTCTTTATGAAATTGTTTATATGAAGACTTTGCTCATATTTCTGTAATAACCTGGATCCTAGAATCTATCTGGAAGAGTTGGATAACAACTCTTTGAATTCCTAAACTAATGGCATGCAATTTTGGGAGTTGAAATCCCAATGTATCTGAAAAGCTAAAAGAGCAGATCTTATACCTTATACATTTATACTATAAATTCTTATACAAAGAATTTATACCAAATTGCTGGATTATAGCAATTATATATGGAATTAAATGCATAATTCAAATATTATTGTTTTGATGTGAAATTAATAATATCGATGCGATTATTATCTTATTCCACTGCATATTAGGCCATTTGGAACTGGGGTGTGAAAGAGTAAACTCATTGGAGATACCCTGCAGTTGGGAGTTTTATTATTTTTCATTTTAAGGATTAAGGATTCAGTGCTGAATATCTGAGTATTTTAAAACTGGCATAAAAGCACATGAACTGTAGAGCCAATTCCTACCATTTCTTTGTTTTCTGCAAAGCTTTTGTGTTTATATTAAAGCATAACATTCAACTTTTATCTTCACAGCTGTTCCACAGATTGAGTGTGCCATCAAAGCTGCAAAGATCATCAACCCAGAATTTATTGCTAAGTGTCCCTTAGGATGTCAGGATGTTAAATATCGAGTTTATGGCACTGATATCTATGCCTCTTTTTCCAGTGTTTGTGCTGCTGCTATTCACAGGTCAGCAGAACTGATCTTTAATTTAAAATAAAAAGAAAAAAGAAAGTTATCAGCATGCTCAATAAATATAAGAGTCAGAATGGGGTATGTTTCTTTTTTCCTCACCAAAAATTTTGTATAACTCTCAAAAGATAGGAAAAATAAGATTAGGAAATAAAAGGTAGCCCATAGTCAAGTCTGTAAAAACTATGATCGTGGGTAGAGTTCAGGTTAGTGTATCAATGTATATTTAGAGGATGGAAAATAGGCCTTCTTTAATTCCAATTAGCAAAAGGGCAACTTTACAAAATGAATTGGGCATGGATTTATGAGGGAAATAACTGTAGATCTGACAAAATTACACAGATAAAAATCGATCGATTATATTTCCACAAATTTATACTGGGAAATGGCAATAGACCTTTCTCTCTGGGATATGATCAACCATAACTTTTTGGAAATGCCAGGATAGAAGATATCTTTTAGGGAACCACAAAACCATCTTCTTACACATTAGGCTTAACTTATCTAAATGTCTACTAATACTTAGAACAGAGAGTTTCATTTTGATATAGTCTGACTATAGAATGATTCTTAGGCTTAGAATTATCAAGTACTTTGTCAAATGGATTCAGGATTGCATAGGAGAGTTAATATACAATTCAGTGCACTTGAAAGAAGGACAGACCCAGTTCAAAAAACAATTAATATTAGAATCATGTAGAGGCCATCTGAAAAAAATCATATATGCCATAGCATCTAGAACACCATGCTGTCATTGCCTGGTTTCAATGAAAACCTTCAGAAGCTTTTGAAGATGATGTAATAATGTTCTAATAAAGAAAAGGGCTGGAAACAGTTCTTCCAAGTGGACTGAATTTATATGTATTGAGCTTGTAATTCAGTCACTTATAGCTCTGGTAAGTTAACAATGTACTTATGACATTAATACGTTACTTTTACAGTGGAATTATTGACAACTCTGGAGGAAAAGTCTTAGTTCAAAAAGTTGCTGGTCAATCTGGGTATAAGGGTAGTTTTTCCAATGGAATCCGCTCACTTTCATTACCACGATGGAGGGAATCCTTCATACTTTCAGGTAAATTTCTTCTTTCCTTTCCCTTTCCCCTTCCTATATGTCATTCTCATTATTTAAAAACCTAAGAAACTCTGAGAAACTCTGATGGTAGCAATCAAATGCTATACAGTAATCACTCAAGAATTGTTTTTAGCTGGAAATCAGAGACAGTTTTGCTCCTGTTGAAATTATAAAATTAGTAAAAGCCAGAAGTTGATACAACAAAGCATAAAGCATGTTATATATGAAATATTAGGATATTATTTTGACAACTACCAATATTTTCTTTTAGGGTTGTTTTCAAATATAGAGATCTATTTTTACTGCTCATCAAAGCAATAAGAAATGTGATGGTATTTATATTCGCTATTAGCATTTATTCATATAAATAGCAAAAGTTCAGCATTTTGTTTTGGATCTTTCAAGCAAAACTTCACCATGAATAAATTGCATATGGTTTATATGACATTAGCAGCTGTTTTTACTGCATGACATTTATTTTAAGTGAATTTAGCAAAGAAGGATGATACTTAAGGGCTAAAGAAAAGTAGTCTTTTTCGAGATGTAAAATATACAGTATTTATATCTAATGTAAGAACAGCAAGGTAAACATTTTGTTGTGTGTAGAAATGTTGATGTGCAAAAGTAAATGAAATTTAAATCAACATATCCTGGATCTCTCCAAAGTTCAATAAGATTGCTTTCAAATAAGTCTGCTTCATTATTAAGAAGCAGAAGGGTGGAGGGAAACCACCAATTTTAATACAGTAAAACTTCCACTACAAAATTACTGCATTTCCAAATAGAAAAGCTATAAAACAGAAGGAAATGTAAAGGAAGAAAAAAGGTAATAGAAAAAATGGGAATAAAAAAGCTCAAACAATTTAATTCCTTCTGCAATATCTGTTATTGAATTACTAAACATGACTTAAAAAGAATGGAGATTTTTTTAAAAAAAAATAATATTTATTAAATTTCCAAAGGTTAAAATAAGCAGTACAAAAAGAAACATACACATAAAAAAACAAGAAAAGAAAACACACACACAAACAAAAAACAAAAAATAAAACATATCAAAATTTCAATACTAATAACAACTTTTCTGCATTGGTATCTCTAAGTTATTTAACCTCTTTACACAAATTCTACTTCTAAATATCTCTATCTTAAACTTAGATATTTAAATTATCTTGATTTCTATTTACAATTCGATCTCATGACAAAAACATCCCTTAAGTTTTATGTTTACTTTCCAGCCAGGAATATCAGTGCAGAATTTTAATCAGAAGACATATTGGCAACATAATAGACAGACACTATTATAACTAACTTCTGAGTATATTATTGAAAACATCCTTCAATATGTCCAATGTTATTATATTTTGTTTCATAATTGTAAATCTAGTTTAAATATACTTCTCCTTTAATTGATACCTTTAGTTTCTTCTAACACCGCTGGTGTCCAATTTTTAAAATCTGTTTTCTAAAAAAAAAAAAAAAATCAAAACAAAATCATTTTCCCAGAGAAAAAAAATCTTTGTAATTAATTCCAAAATCTTACCTCTAATTTATCTTAGTTCATTTGTATCTTTCTAAAATCAGAGTTTGAATCACACTTTTACTTGGACGATTTTCCTTTTATTTGGAAAAAATAAATAAATTTGTAGTAGAAACGTGTTCCGCTAAGGATTGAAGGAAAACTCATCTAGTGTTGTAAAACTTTTTGATCTGAAGGTGACTAATAGCTGCAAAGCAGTTAGCAAGCAATTCCTGAAAGTGATTAGAAAAGGAAGTATGTGAAGTTAATGTCCTTCAAAGGTGGCAACCATTGTTTGAGCAAGATGGTTGTTCCATTATCTACCGGAGCTTTAAACCTGCCAGTGAAGATCTGTACACTTCTCTGCTGCTCTTGTATCACCAGCTCTTTTTATTATTATTTTTTATTGAGGACTAAACCCATTTAACCTTACGTTAGGCCCTGGATTTAGATTTGAATGATATGCCAGATCACAGTGAAAATAAGATAGCTTATAATAAGCTAATATGAGAAATCATAGCATTGGCATATCATATCATCGATATCAAATCTGGAGCTGAGCTTTCTTAAACACACAAATTGGGAGTTAAATTAAGACTGTATGAGCTCAGTATTCAAGACAAAACATTTCCAAATATTAAACCTAACTTTGGAGATGATGAGTGCTTTCCAGATGAGTTTAGAAAATTGAAACAAGCATGTGACTATTTTTAGTTTCCATTTAAAAAAAAAACCTAGTGCAATAGGCACATTTACTTTTCTTAGCAGCTTCTTCAGTAAACGGACTCCAGCAAATTGACTTTTATTTTTGGCTCTCTCGTGATAATAACAGATGGCTAAAAGAATATAAAAACATTACGTAACCACCACTTTGGAAAATCAGAGGGTCAATAAAACAGCTTCCATTCAAATGTACAGATAGGATCTGGTCAAGAGGTGGGGGCAGCAAATCAGTGTGACTGATGAATATTTAGTAGGTCCATAAATCTATATTATATATGATGATGATGTTATCCAATGTGTGTGTGTATACATACAGTATATACAGACCACATTTAATTAATATCCATTAAGATCTATAGGTATACATAATAAATATCAGTGATGGCTAACCTTTTTGCCATCGCGTGCCAAAAGTAGCGGGAGCGGGGGGAGGTGTTGGGTGCACATGTGCCCACACCCATAATTCTATGTGCCCTGCCCCCACGCATGTTTGTGTGACATCCCCCCACGGTGCTTCCCCCATTTTTGGCATGTGGTGGCACAGTGGGCCAGGTAGGCCCGTTTTTCACCCTCCCCAGGCTCCAGAGCCTTTCTACAAGCCTGGGGAAGACGAAAACTGCCTCCCCCCTCCTCCCAGAGGCCCTCAGGAGCTCGGAAACAGCCTGTTTGTTGACTTCCAGTGGGCCCAGAATGTTCGAAAATCAGCTGACTGGCGTGTGCATGTGCACCAGAGCTGAGATTGCATGCCCACTGATATGCCTCTGTGTGCCACCTGTGGCACACGTGCCATAGGTTCGCCATCACGGATATATATGATCACAATGAAATATTTCTAGTTCCAGATATAGAGAGGATTAAAGAAAACAATGCGAAGAAACTAATTGAAACAGCTGAAAAAGTAGGATGTTAAAGCCCTTGCTTTTAGTCATTAAACTCCATAAAGCTACATTTATTGAGGGAGAACCAGAAAACTAAGTAAAAATGCACAAGAAAAGTCACATTAACATTCCTAAAACATTTTCCCCCTTGTTATTTAAATTATTAATATAAAGTTATTAATTTGTGGAAATATGGGAGAGTATTGCCCCAGGGGACTATATGTTTTTATAGTTTTTATTCTGATTGGAGGAGTGGTTAATGTTTTGTGTGAATCCCAGGTTTGTGTTACAATACGGACTGCTTTATAGGTCTTTTAAAATAAATAAATAAAAATATATAGTCCAATAATAAATATCACAATACTCTAATTACAAATACAACAATATTGTTCTGTAGTTAGAGATGTCTTGGGTGGATTGAGATATCACACAGTTCAGTGATGGGATTCAAAAATTTTTACTACCAGTTCTGTGGGCGTGACTTGGTGGACGTGGCATGGCTTGGTGGGCGTGGCTTAGTGGGCATGGCAGGGGAAGGATACTGTAAAATCTCCATTTCCTCCCAATCAGCTGGGAATCAGGAGGCAGAGAATAGATTGGAGTGGGGCCAGTCAGAGGTGGTATATACCGGTTCTCCAAACTACTCAACATTTCCACTACCGGTTCTCCAGAACTGGTCAGAACCTGCTGAATACCACCTCTGACACAGTTCTAGAATGCAGTTGTACATATTTGGTTTAAGATAATAGATGAACCCAACCATATAAAGGTTATTAAATTTATTTATTAAAATGTTATGCTGCCCATTTCCTCTTCAAGATGACTCTGGGCTGTCTAGAGATTATAAAACAAGTTAAAAATAGTTAAAATATTAAAAGAACACAAAGTTAAAATATTAAGATTTATATTAAAACTGAACTAAAAGAGCTTAGAGGTGGATGGAAGGGGGATAAAGTCTTTGTACTCCATCAGCCACCTCCAGCTGTGGGTGCTCCTCTTGAGGCCCCAGGCCAGCTGGCAAAACCAGATTTTTATACCCTTCTGGAAGGCCAAAAGAGAGGGAGAAGTTCTCACCTCCAGTGGTAGAATGTTCTATAGGGATGGGGCCACAGCAGAAAAGGCTCTCCTCCTTGACCCTGCTTGCTTCAATTCCTTAGGGTTATGATCTCATGAATCATGAAGAAAGCAAGGTGGAATAACTGCCCTCTTGGGTAAATGGTGTCAGTGATGTAATTTGTGTCAACCAGACTATAAGTCCATAATTGATATAGCAATAGCAATAGCAATAGCACTTAGACTTATATACCGCTTTACAGCCCTCTCTAAGCAGTTTGCAGAGTCGGCATATTGCCCCCAACAATTTGGGTCCTCATTTTACCCACCTCGGAAGGTTGGAAGGCTGAGTCAACCTTAAGCCTGGTGAGATTTGAACTGCCAAATTGCAGGAAGGCAACAGAAGTACTGCACTCTAACCACTGCGCCACCATGGCTCATATAATTTGTGTATGACATAAACATATGTGACATCATTGAATACGAATGCCCAGTTCCTGATATATCATGCACAGCTGATGCAACACTCAACTCCTTACCTGCTGGCTTATAATTATAGGTGCTTTTATGATCATCTATTCACTGACCAAAGATTTCTGTTTTGTTTTCTTTAGAAGGCAAGCCCAAAAGAGGTGTGCAGTACCCATCAACTCTAACTTATTCGTCTTCTGAAAGCACAGTCACTAAAGGCAAGTGATGGATTTTCTGCTAGAGGATGTATTATTGTTTCCCTGCATATGTATCCATGTTGTGGTTACTTAGATTAAGAACATGAGCAGGATTGATTTGTAACCATATTTATGCTAATTTATACAAGTATAATACTATAAATGTTTCTTTAATGCCCTTTTCTGTATTCATCACTTAACAAGGCTTAAGAAGGTTTTTTTTTTTTAATTATTGTGCAAATCACTGCCTGGTAATGATTAACTGACTAGAGTTTACGCCCTGAGAAATAAAATTCAAGGATTTGTATTGCTCTGCCTATTCTCATACCTTACACCTGCAAATGTAGGGCCAGCCTCTTAGTCTCATCATCAAAGCCTTGAATCAATTCATGCAGCAAAGATATAAGATCTCATTTCTAGGAATGTGCTTTTAATAACTTTGTGGCTTCAAAGATACCCTATATTAACCTTTTTGGTTTATTTTTTTCCTTATTGAATATAAAGCAATCCATTTCATATTTGGAATCTTCTGCTAGCCTATCGTATGTTCCAGCTGTTTGTGATCAATATTTTATACATCAGGGATGGGTTCTACTTACCTTTACTACTGGTTCGCAACGGGGACGTGCGCACGCACTCTTCTGCACATGTGCAGAAGCATTCTGATGACTGCAGGGTTGGTGGGCAGAGCCTCCCGCCAGTTTTACTACCGGTTCTATAGAACCGGTGTGAACTGGTGGCAACCCACCACTGTTATACATGTCATTTTGTGGTTCTTGATCTTTGCTTGCAATACTAGAGACCAGAGGTTTGTTATATCTTTCTAGCTTTGGAACTAATACCGTAAAATTATTGTTTGGTTCCTTTCCAATGGTTTCTGCTTTTGAGGTGAGTTTTCCACCATGTTTTGAAGTAAAATTTAATGCATGATCTTCAGGCACAAACAATCTTCATCATGATGATACTGTTCTCATTTATATCTGCCATGCAAGTGTTTGAGCTATTTTTGACACTATTGTATAACTTTTCTGGGCTGCCTTTTTTTCATCCTAGTAAATATGTTTTGACAATTTATCCAACTGACGTCTATGACATTAGTGGATAAAGATCAAGGCTTGCTATAAATAAAAAATGAAGCATTTTAAATTTTGTATTAAAAACATACATTTCAGCATTTCTTTGAAACCCCACCAAGCTTGGCCAATAATTGCAGAATTCACTTTTATTAAAAACAACATCAAGCTCCTAATAACTGCACTGGGAAAATGTGTCCCTTCTGACATTATTATGATTAGTTGCAATCAGCCAGATGTTTAGACTGGATTTGACATGTTTATCCACTATGAAGTCTTCCCAAGGACCTGAGATAGGCAGACATACTTCTTTGAATGTGTTAAGGGTATCAATGATTTAAGGTGTTCTAAGTAAAACTGCTTCTTGCAATTAACTGACAGTGATTTTGTCAATGCCAATGGTATTCAAATGATGCTCCAATTTTTTTAGAATTGCATCTAAAGCAGGGGTGAAATCCAGCAAGTTCTGACAGGTTCTGGAGAACTGGTAGCGTAAATTTTGAGTAGTTCGGAGAACCGGCTAGGTAGCATGTTCAGCATTTTTAACATCTTTAGGGGATGTCAGAATCAGGATTCTGTTTATAAGGGCTTAGGTATGGGTGTGTCAACTGAGGGTCTTGTGGCAGGTCTTGTGATGAGTCAGCTGTGAGTCATGACTCACAGATGATTCACAGATGACTCATCACAAGACCTGTCACAAGACCCTCAATTGACACATCCACACCTAAGTCCTTATAAACAGAACCCTGATTCTAATATCCCCTAAACTCTGCTGAAGATGTTACCTAACCTGGTAACGAAATGTTCAGAAACCAATCCACAAGATCAGAGAATAAACCTTTACCCTCAAAATTACTTTCATTACATTCATTTTTTTTCTAAATTATTTTACATTTTACTTGTTTAAATTCAAGCCCCAGTTTGATTACATATATGCACACCTAGTACATTTGTTTATTATATTGTTTTTACTAAAAAGGGCAATCTCAATAGAAAACACTTTGAAAGCATAAGCCATCTGCTGGTTCACTGCTGCACTGCTGAGCACAGCATCTTTCTCATGGGTTTGGCAGTGCTTATAGGGGACTGCTGACCTTGTCTTAGTCCTAGCTGGTTTTATGTAGATCACATTGTATCTTCATTTACAGCCATTCCCAAACTACAGCTAAAACCCAACCTAATTATTTTAGCTGGCACATATGGAGGGCAAAGCTATTAAAGAAAGTGCTTTTTTCAGTGAGATGCTATATTTCAACCTTGATATAGGAAATTCATTACGGAAAGGATCTCAGACAACTGCTGCTCCATTACCAGCCACACATGGTGCCGCTTACACATTCAAACCCTTTACCACCACAACTGAATTTGTCAGCCCAACTCCAAAGACAACCACCACTTCAACCACCATTGCACCAACGACCTTCACCAAAGTGACAAGTATTACAGTGGCAAAGCCTCTCATTGCAGTCCACAAGGTCAGGGATCTGGGTGAGTGGAACGAGAAGACCTTCACAATCTAGCTTTTAATAATCCAATTTGATAGGGCAATGGAACAAATTTGTTAGATCTGCCTCCTCATCACCGTTCTCATCTCATCTCATCATCTCATCTCAAATGTAAAGCAGTGGTCTTCTGATGACTCCAGAGAAGATTGTTCAGAACCATGCAAGTCTGATGGTACTCTATCTCCTCCTACTTCCTATAGTTCAGTGAAGTAGAGAAATGTATGAGTCTCTTCCAAATGTTACCTCACTGTGGATTTAAAGAATGTTTCAACTCTACACAATTATTTTCCTTCAGAAATATTCATAGCTCATCATGCACACATTGTATGTTTCAGACCTCCAAACAGAGACTGTGAAGGTCATTTCAAAACTTCTATCCTTCTT
This sequence comes from Masticophis lateralis, assembly GCA_030761175.1. Taxonomy (NCBI): domain Eukaryota; kingdom Metazoa; phylum Chordata; class Lepidosauria; order Squamata; family Colubridae; genus Masticophis; species Masticophis lateralis. The sequence continues at coordinate 65,581,390 of JAUDYJ010000001.1, read as the reverse complement.
TTATACAGATACTTCATGGTTGATATAGCCATTTCTTTTCAGCCCCATTGTTTGCTCATTTTCTAAACTTTGGGACACACTGAAATGTACTATTTCATCAGAGGCTTAAACTTTTTAGATACAACTGTGCTTCCATCTCTTGATTAGGATACCTAATAGTCTTTGTCTTTTTTAATTTCAGTCTCAGCTCCTTCATTCATATCCAGTACTTTTCTGCACTCTGCCCAAAATTTCATAATCTAGGCCAGGGATCAGCTACCTGCAGCTCTGGAGCTCCATGTGACTCTTTCATCCCTGTACTGCGGTTCCCTGTTGCCCATCAGTTCCACAATTGATAAGGCTTTCATTTAGGATAGATAGAAGAAAAAGGACACCATGCTAGGAGGAGACACTATGGTGGGGGGAACTGGACTTCCGGTTGGCTCCAGAATTAAAATGGCTTCTGGTTAGGGTCTTTGTGGCTCTTTGAAAGTTTAAGGTTGCCTACCCTTGATCTCATGCTCTACATGAGCCAGGGATGTGAATAGTTTGCATGTAGTCCTGGTTTATTACATGTAGTCATAAGCCAAGTTCAAACAAAACAAGGTATAAAGCAATCAAATTAATTTTCATAGAATTCATAACACTTTTTTTCTTTTTAAATTCTGTTTTGATTTTTTTTTATTCCATTTATTCTAGTGAAACAATATTAATGAGAAGTACACTCTGTGGCACAAGGTAGTCCTCAACTTACAAAAGTTCATTTATAGTCCTTTTAATTTTTCATAAACACGAATTAACAACTTTTCCTAAGTATTGGCAATGTGTGGCCTTTCAGATGTTATTGAGATTTTGATAATCGTGATTGCAATCCTCTAACATCTAAAGGCTAACATTCTTAATGGTTTGTTTATGTGCATTCAATAGAGAGAGAGAGAGTTGGTTCACAAAATAAAATGCAGCACGTACTTTTGCTCTCAATTTTTTACCTGAATGAGCATACCTCAGAATGTTCTGGCTCTGCTTTGGAAAAAGATTTTTCAGAGCCAGAACATTCTGAGGTAGGACAGCAGAGCCAGAGCCAGAACATTCTGAGGTAGGACATCTCTCTTTCCCTCCTTCTGAAAACAGGGCTGAAAAAAGTTCTGGCACAGCTTCCTATGAGAGTAGATCAATCTTTTCCCAGCTGTGACCTTGCCCTGTGCTGGAAAAAATGCAGGCTCTGTCAACCACCTGAGACCAGGACTTCTTCAGTCTCAACCTTCCATATCATCTTTCCAGATTACTTCCCTTCTTTTTTTCCATCTCTCTTACTTAGTTTTCATTTGGAATTTCACATGGATGCCATTGGCATCAAGCTCACTCCCAAACAATGTGCTATCCATGGGCTCATCAGAAGACTACCCCAAGAGCAAGAGTTGAGTGGGGACCTCTCTTAGCAACACAATGTCTTATTTCACTTCACAATTTCTTTCCCTGTAGGGATCAACCATCCCTTCTGTATTGTTGCTAAGAAAGTTGCATGATTGTGTTCATGAAATCACCAAGAAGTAAAAAATATATCCAAAACTAAAACATCTAGGCTTATATTTATGCTTTAACTCTTTCCCCCTGCTGCTCCCAGCAGCTTGTTTCATGCACTACCATTCTTGTGCTTTTGTTCTCAGTAGTAAGATATTTTCTTGTTCGTTCTTAGGCTCTAGCAATGTCCATCCAGTTTATTCAGCAATGGCGGCGGTGGCGGCAGCATCAAGTAAGTACCAGGCAGCTTTACTGAAACCACAGCCCTCTCAGGTGTACCTGAAAGCAAATATTAATAAAACCAACTACCTATTTTAAATTGCTTTCATTCAGTAGAGAAGAAATTTCAATTATATCTATAATATCGCAATAGCGCTTAAATTTATATACTGCTTTATAGTGCTTTACAGCCCTCTCTAAGTGGCTTACAGAGTCAGCTTAATGCCCCCAACAATCTGGATCTTCAATTTAATGACCTCAGAAGGATGGAAGGCTGAGTCAATCTTGAATGGATCAGGATCAAACTCCTGGCAGTCAGCAGAATTAGCTGCAATACTGCATTCTAACCACTGCACCATCACAGCTCTAGTTTAAAGGATTAACACAAGCATTTTCAACTTTCAAAATGGTAAAATCAATCCTTTTTTAAAAAAAACTTTTCACAAAGTTTGCAAAATTTCAAATAAAATATTCTATCTCAATTCCTGTTTTAGGGCAAGTTCAAGCTGCACAAGGAAGAACTCAAAATCAAGGTATGTCCTAATTCAATGGATTTTCTAATTAAGAGAATGTTAAAGTTTATTAATTAACTGATCAGTAAAATATTTTAAGGCTTGTGGCTACACAAGTAACAGAACTATTATTCTTCACCCTAAAATAGTTAAAGCTTTTATTATTTTACATTTTTCTTAGAAAGAGCTCATATTCCTAAAAGTAAAACTGACTCAATATATAGTACTTGCTTTTGAATAAGTACCTTATTATTACTTCATAGTAAATTTTCAAAATTGTTTAATATGATTGAGCCAAATTTAAATAGCTTTATCCTAGTTGCTCTATATTAATATAGAGGCAATTTTATAGTTATCCACTAAGTATCCTCTGAAGTAATAATTGAAAACGTTACAGTAATTAAACCTTAGTTTACCTATAATAAATTATGTCAACCCTAGTAGGTTGATAAACCAGAAAATCAACTCCATAGGAAAGCAAAAATAGAACAGCCAAAACAACAAAACCACAAAATTTAGCAAACAAGCACTGAAAATAAATAAGGCCGTCCCTCAGTTTCTCTCTACAATTTTAATCTACTGCTTCAAATTTCCCAAATGTTTTTGGGCAAATATCTTAGTATTAAAATTTGATACTTGCAAAAGAGAAGAAGATCTTCTAGTACAGGAAAGCCATAAAGTGTTTCTCCAAGTTCATGTTACAACTCCAGGGATTTTTGTGACAGCCAGACATGCCTCTCAAAATAAACTTAAGGCAAGGTTTATTTTACTCTGTGCATGCTCTGCTATTTTCATTATTTCAAAGTTGATCTCATTTACTTCTTAAGATGTAATATTTTTTCCATTGTTTTAAGATTAAATAGTGAGTTTGAATAATAATTTTGTTTGTCTTTTGTCCATAACAGCTACAGAAACAGATGCGTGGAAGTCTGGATCAAGCCTTTTGGACCCAGGTAAAAATCTTTCACAAAGTCTATTAAGCAGCAAGCACGTACAACGAGCGTGCATATCTTATGTGTGCAGGAAACACAAGTGTTTATTTTTTGTTATGGTGAAGTTCCTTACATAGGATGATGAGAGTCTTACGTCTCACTCAGTTCATAAAAATATATGCAAATTATATGCATATAAGAAAATATGTCAGATGTGAAATAATAAATTGAAGTGCTTTGAATTAGATCTATACTATACACTCTTGATCAGCTGATCAATTTTCATGTATGGATACCCACTGAAAAAGTACTTTCAGGGTTCATTTGGTACACAGGCTGAATTCATCCAGTCTATAAGATAAAATGAGATCATTCTAGGCTTTTTTCTTTCAGAGATAGTTTCACGTTACAAATGACTGCCTGATGTTGGAAATACACAAAGAGAGTATGCAAGCAAACAAAAATCTTGAATTTGTGTTTGTGTTTGGTTGTTGTCGGTTTTGTTCCTTTATTTTGGCCAAAGCATCCATTGAGGTTCAGATCATTTTAGAAGATTGTCAGAATTAGAAAATAAACTGTAGAAGCCGACAGATAGTTCATGGTGGGTAGAAAGTGATTCATTGCAAAAGAATTTCACATCTTAGATAGAGGGAGCTACCAGGATGGAGGATTTCCAAGAGACCAGAATGCAATATAAAGTTGGCTCTGTGATTGTTTGATGCATGCCAATTATCATTTCAAAGAGTATTATTTTTAGCTGGTATGAGACAACTGCTGCCTGAATAGAGATTTAATGAGCCCGGACAGCTGTGACGATCTGGTGGTGAAAAAAGCTTAATTAGCTTGCCACAAAGTCTCATGTCAATGAGCTGAGATTCTCAGGACTTGACAATGCCATTTTAAAGCAAGCCTGGGAACTTGCAGGCCTCCCTGGAAACAGCAACCTTTTCAATCAGCTCTGAGAAATGCACGTTGGGTGGCCTTCCTCTTCTGAGATTGCTGGCACTTAGGTGACATAGCCGGCTTTCAAGGCAACATTGGAAGCCCTGTCTGTGATTTTGGTGAAGATGATAGAAGTTTGCTAGGTGGCAGATCGACCTTTTGATTAGAGAAAAGACAATATCTGTGTTTAGTGCTGACTTGTGGACTTTAAAAAAATAAAACAGAAAAAAATAAACTGATGATTTTGACAATTAGACAGGATAGATTATAGAAAGAAGAAAGTCATGTTGTAGCTTTAAAGAAAGGGGTGGATCTGTAATTTTAGTCATAACTGCTGTAGAAAGAAGATAAGTAGTCATTTCTTTATATGCTTTTTCTTTCTTTTCTATTTTTCTTCTACCTTTTTTCTTTCCTTGTTTTGGCACTTTAGCTTTCTCTTTTATTTCCTTCTTTTTTTCCTTCTTACTCTATTTTAGTTTGAATGAATTTTTGCTCTTGCTTTTAACATTTTCCGTAAAATTACATTTTAAAAAAAGAGAGCTGTGTCTATGATAATGCAAGCAGAGTTGTGTCTATGATCACATCATCTTCATGGTCATGTGATTGCATTTTACAATGGTTGCAGTGTCTTATGGTCATGGGATTCTGATTTGAAACCTGCCTAGCTGGCTTCCAACAAGCAAAGTTAACAGGAGAAGTTGGTTTCCCTTAACAACTGCATGAATCACTTAAGAACTGCAGGTACTCACTTAACAACTGTGGTAAAATGGTTGTAAAATTGGGTCCAATCATGATAATTCACTTAACAACCACATTCCTTAGCAACTGAAAGTCCGATCCCAATTGTGATTGTAAGGCAAGGACTACCTGCACACATAACCTTTTGTTTCTATCATGTTGAGACCCAGTTTCTTTGAAGTTTCTTTTGGGATTGAATATAAAATAGGTTGAAAACACTGGACTGTAAAGCTTTCTGAGCTCTCCAAGGAAGTTGTACCAGGGCACAACTTGGACCTATGCTTTCTTCAGATTCTTCCATCTTATCTGGACACTGACAGAAGTTCCCTCTTGTCTAAAATATTTTCCTTTCTGTGCTGAATCAAGCATCTGAAAGCATCTCCATGAGTTCCTTATTCATCATTCAATTAGCAGACTGATATTTGATGTGAATGTCTCCTCTTTCCTGACCTTCAAATTATAAATTGAAATTCAAGTTATAATATATTTGAAGTTCAAGTTGTAATATATAACATTGATCATTCTAGGTTTCAGCTCCAAGGAAGATATAGTCCCAAAGCTCCCGAAGCCAGTTTCCCAGGGAAATCCAAGTATGTGAATCAGAAACGTATTTAGGTCCTTTCATAATCTAGTTTTTAGCAGACAAAGAGAACATTTTACAGGCTTGGCATTTCATGAATGAAATCTGCTTCTTGGGGTGGGGGGATTTGGGATCAAAGAGAAATCTAGCAGAACTACTAGTGGGAACAAATTAATTTCCATTCAGGTTTACTCAAATGTTGATCATTTGTTAATAAATGCATATTTTTTTGACTAGCTTGCAGCGATAACAACAAATGATAATAATCAATTTGGTTACTGTAAGAAGAGAGAGAGAAGGGATGACTTTTTAATTCAGAGTTATATTACCCAATATAATAAGATGAGTGTAAATGCATGTATTAAAAATATTTGCTTGTTTGTTTGTTCGTTTGCTGTTCAGTCACTAAGTCATGACCCCATGGACCATAGCACACCAGGGTATCTTTGTCCTCCACTGTCTCCCAGAGTTTGCCCAATTCATGTTCATTGCATCAATCACACTATCTAATCATTTTATCCTCTGTCGTCCCCTTCTCCTTTCCCTTCAATTTTTCCAACATCAGGGTCTTTTCCAATGAGTCCTCTCTTCTTATATTTCATACCTTAACTTCCCATCTCTTTCAGAGAAGGGCTTTGGGTGATGTACAGCAGTAAAACTGTTTTATATAGCTAAGCTATTCCTAAATAGCTTTCCTAAGCTATTCCTAAATAGCTATAAAGCAGTAAAACTGTTTTATATAGCTAAGCTATACTAAACGTCATTCTGTTTGTGAGTGAACTGAATGGCATGAACAAGTAATCTCCATCTTTAGAAAGTCAGAAGAAAGTAAATCATAGCATTCTTCCTATTATGATAAATTATTAGGTGTAAAGCATAGATAGTTTAAAATCTCACACCAACAGCTCTATGGGGCTGGATGCAGAATAATTGTTCAATGACTAGAAAAACTTACTTTGTAGAAGGAGCTCAATCCAACAAAGGTAATATTGATCCGTTTCTCCTTTCCCCTGCAATCTTTGTTCTACTTCCCATGTTGTGTGAAAATTCAGAAGAACCTTCAGGGTCCATTATGGGACCACAAGGATAAAGAAATTAGCTTCCCCTTTTCCTCCCTCTGGAAAAAAGTCATACCAATAGTTCTTCAATCATTTGTTTCTGAATAAGCATTAATTACTTAAATGTCTGTGACTACCCCTAGTGTGCGCAAAAGATCTAGAAGCTTTTGTATGCCACTGCAATTTGGCTGTTGGTTAAAGAAAAAAAAATTATCAGGGTACTCCAGATTAGAACCAATGCCATAAAAAAAGTTATTTGGATGGCTATTCATTGTTGTAACATGACCTGTGAAATTAGGGGCTGCAAGCACTTCTGTCTTCTGAGAACACCTGCAAACATGACTATAACCACAAATAGTGATAGGCAGAGCACTTGAGACATAAATGAGGTGTTATGATCTTAACATAGAACATACAATAGAAATGGTCCCCAACTCTTCTAATATATTTGTAATGTATTTAATCTAATTTATTTTCCTAGATTGCAAAATTGACTTAGCCTTCTTGATAGACGGGAGCTGGAGCATTGGCAGGCGCCGTTTTCAGATCCAGAAACAATTCCTCAAAGATGTATCTCAAGCCTTGAATGTTGGCCCAATAGGGCCTTTCATGGGCATTGTTCAGTATGGGTAATAGTGCATTGTTTTTATAAAACCATTATTTAAGAAGATAATATAGATTTTAGAATGTGTAGCACACACACACACATAAACATACACATAGACACAGACAATCATACACACGCACACACACATACACACAAGCACCTACAAAAATAAATATCAATAAAATCAAAAGATATGTTAACTCCTTTTCTAACTCTAATTTCATGAATTTTTATGGATTTAGGAGAGTATCTGACTTTAGATTTGCTAACAGATCATAATAGAGCATTGGTCAATAACAGGATGAGGTGGGCACTCATTTCTTTCTTTCTTTTTTTTTAAAATTTGATTTATATGCCACCCTTCTCCGGAGACTCAGGGCGGCTTACAATGTGTTAAGCAATAGCCTTCATACTTTTGTATATTTATACAAAGTCAGCTTATTGCCCCCAACAAACTGGGTCCTCAATTTACCCACCTTAGAAAGGATGGAAGGCTGAGTCGACCTTGAGCCTGGCTAGGATTGAACTCACAGAAATTACAGGCAGCTGGTGTTAATTGCTGCCTTTAGTAGGAGGCATTAGCCCCCTACGCTACACAGGCTCTCATTTCTTCTATTGTGTATTAAATATTATACTCTAAAAGTAGATGTAACCCTTTGAGAAGGCCAAAGTTTGAAAAAAGGTGTCATAAATTAATGTTCTGCCTTTGGCAGTAACCAAATATATCCATGAGTTTTAGTAAAATAGCATAAAGGGCAACTTATACATACTCAGTATTTTTTTTTCCTTTGAATATTGCCTATTTGGGATAGCTTATTTTCAATTTGTTCTTTTATTTCATTTTATTTCTATTTAACTTTATTTATATTACGAGTATATTGGAATAATAAATATGCATCGGGGGTGTGTGTGTGTGTATGTATGTATACAACCCAATTTCAAAATAGTTGGAGTATCAGAATAGATGAAAAAAAATTGATAAAAAATTAAACGGGTCAGTCCTCAATTCTAGCTATCCAAAATTTATCTTACATTTGATCTTTATATATAGTGTTATATTTTCCTGGATACATTTCAGAGATATAAGGGTTCTAAGTATTGGGGAAGAGAAGAAAAGCTACCAATCTCTTAGGGATGAAATATGGGTCACGCTATGTTTTTTTCTCAGGTGATAATGGGTTCAGAAAATTTAATTAGATTGAAGAAGGACAAAACAACACAATAGACTACTAATAAACTTATGTAAAATTAAGTAGGTATGCCTTTATTAAACCAAAGGCTGAACAAGATGGAATTAGCAGATGGAAGCAAATAGTAAATTAATAATTCAATATGAATTATTAAACAATTCAAACAATTTACTATTAATAATTTATTATTACTATTAATTATTACTATTAATAATTCATAGCAAATTATTAGTAATAATTAATAGTAAATTGTTTTTTAATTGTTAATTAATTATTATACAGAAAGTTCTATTTTCTGCTTTTAAAAAATCATCTCTACAAATTACCCATGGAAATCTAATTGCTTACAAGTAACAATTGTGACAAGTAAAAGCATAAACCTCAGCATTCAAGAACTATTTGTGCATATAATTCTTTGCTTGGAAAAAAATTATCTGTGAAAATACTTTCTTTACTTTCATTAATGGGCTGCCGATAATACTGGGTTTTACGTGTTTTTTTCTCTTTGTTTTACGAACAGCGATAACCCTTCTACTGAATTTAACTTGAAGGCCTATGCAAATACCAAGGATTTAAAAAATGCCATTGAGAAAATATCCCAAAAAGGAGGCTTATCAAATGTTGGTAGGTAGCTGATATGTCATACCAAATCTACTTAAGAATCAGAGGCAAAGATTTGAAGTTATTGTTTCTTAATAGATTCAGCTCAAGATCATCACCTGCTTCCTTTATTCTAGATTGTCTTTTCTGATTTTGGGAGAGGAAACATCTTCCCCCAATCAACAGTGCTGAATTCTGAAAGAGGGAGTCAATGTAAAGATACATTCTATTCCACTGTATGAGGAAACTCATATAGTGGAATAGAATGTTTTGGCATCTCCATTTATTGCCCTAGGATTTGAAACAATAAGATGCGAGAACTGTACTATTTTCCAGCTTCTAAAAATTATCATGCAGATATTGTAGAGCCCTTCATTTTATCACAAATCCAAGTACTTTCTGTAGGAACAGCACAGGTTAAGATTATTAGATATGTATGTGAAATTGATATACATCTGCAGTCTCAGACATATTTGATTGAGAAAATTATTTCCATCATATGGTTTTAATGGCTATAAATATGTCCATCATAATGTGGGCAGAAGGTTTATTTCAGCTGTTGTTTAAGGATGAATGCTATTTCTATTCACATTTCAACCGGAGCATGTATTCCTATCAAAATCACAGTGCAGATAATTGCTTTACGTCGAATTGAGCTTGACAATAAGGAGCTTCCTACTGATCCGCTGCATCTTGACATTGGCTTTGGGTTTCTTTTGGTTGGGCTTTGCTTCTGTCCCCTATTTTATCATTTTTAGTCTTAATAACGTGCAATACAATGCCAAATAAATAAATAGGAACTTTTTAAAGATTTACTAAACAAAGGAACAACTCTTTCCCCTCTGCCACTTTCTCACATAGGAAAAGCTTTGTCCTTTGTTAACAAAAACTACTTTGAAGATGCCAACGGCAACCGAGGCGGTGCTCCCAATGTGGCTGTAGTGTTAGTGGATGGATGGCCCACTGATAAGGTAGAAGAAGCCTCCAGGCTGGCACGGGAGTCTGGCATTAACATTTTCTTTGTCACCATTGAAGGACCCGATGAAAATGAAAAGAAAAACGTCATTGAGACAAACTTTGTGGACAAGGTAAGAAGAAAGTGGCAGATTTTGGAGTGTGCATGTATTATTCTGGGAAAATACAAAGTCTGATCACTTTACCACGTATGGCATAATCAGATAAGAACAGATTGTAGTAGTTGTGCCAAAGTCATTATTTCACAGTCCTGGACTCAGTTCTGCCAAGCATTGTAATAATGCAATGTACATTAAGTTACCATACTTTTTTAAATTTAAAAACAAAGCCGATGAAAACTGTTCTTGGATAGTGGATACAGATAGTCCTTGACTTACAACTACAATTGGGCTCAAAATTTCCATTGCTAAGCAAGATTGTTGCTTTCATTGTTAAGTGAATTTTGCCCCATTTTAGACCCTTTCTTGCCACAGCTGTTAAGTGAATCACTGCAGTTGTTAAGTTATCAACATGGGTTGTTAAGTGAATCTGGCTTCCCCATTGACTTTGCTTGTCAGAAGGGCACAAAAAGTGATCATGTGACACCAGGACACTGCAACTATCATAGAAACTACCATTTCTCTTACTGCAAAACAAACAAAGCTAGGTATGGTGAAGTTCTAGTATCATGCTCATTTTGATTGTCAACTTGAGTATATCAAAATGAAGAATACAACAGTCCAGAGAGCAAAAGAGAGAAATTGTACAATTCCAACAGCAACACACTTTGCAATTCTGGAGTTTCAGATTTTGCTTTGTGGACATTGTGTGCCATTGCCTCCAGCTGGATTTATTTATTAATTTATTGCAATACACATGACAGTTTTGGATGCACCTTAGTTAGAACTTGTCCTCATAAGCTCTAGAGTTTAGACTGGATGCATTTTACAGAATGCCTTTTTAATTAAGTAGCATTCTTATGAGCTGGAATTCTTCCTGAAGGCTTGGCAAAGGAGATCTCCTTCAAAAGCAAAACTGCCTTTGGGAAATGCCAAAATAACTTTTCCTTTTCTGGTCACACCTTCTGGATATTTTGTGCACTTTCCCTCATAGGTTTGCCATGAAACACATTTCTTCTGAACTTTGAAGTGCTTCATTCCTTAAAGCTGGGCAGGCTCCAGCCTACTGACTAATTTTGATTTTATTTAAGTTCACTAGGACAGAGCTACAATGAGCCCTTCTGAGACATGAATTAAGCACATATTTGTATACACTAATTTATGATAGCTGCATTTTACAAAGTAAAGAACTGCACAAATGTGCAATCCATTCATATGATAGAACAAAGTTAACTATCTATTTTTTAAATTAATTTATAAAGTCACCCATCTCAACGAGTGACAAAATTCTGATTTTGCAGTACTAAAACTGGTCTTGTATAAAAGAAAACCAAGGACCTTCAGATGTGCCTCTCCTGTTCAACATTTATGTGAAGCCGCTGGGTGAGATCATCCATGGTTTCGGGGTGAAGTACCACCAGTACGCTGATGACACCCAGCTGTACATCTCCACCCCAGACCACCCCAATGATGCCCTTGAAGTGATGTCCCGGTGCGGACTTGGATGGGGAGGAACAAGCTCAGGCTCCACCCATCCAAGACCGAGTGGCTGTGGTTTCCAACGTCCCGATATAGTCAGTTGGCGCCATCACTGACTATTGGGGACAAATCACTGGCCCCCACGGAGAGGGTTCGGAACTTGGACGTCCTCCTGGACTCACGGCTGTCCTTAGAAGGGCACCTGACGGCCGTGGCCGGGAGGATTTTCTATCAGGTTCGCCTGATCCGCCAGTTACGTCCCTTTCTGGATCGGGACTCCTTACTCACGGTCACTCACGCCCTTGTCACTTCCCGTTTAGACTACTGTAACACTCTCTACATGGGGCTCCCCTTGAGGAGCACCCGGAGGCTCCAACTGGCGCAGAGTGCGGCCACGCGGGTGGTAGTGGGAGCGACATGGCGTTCTCATGTGACACCTCTCTTGCGCGAGCTGCACTGGCTCCCGGTGGTCTTCCGGGTGCGCTTCAAGGTTTTGGTTACCACCTTCAAAGCACTCCATGGCTTAGGACCTGGGTACTTGCAGGACCGCCTACTACCACCAATAGCCTCCCACCGGCCAGTACGCTCTCATAGAGAGGGGCTCCTCCGGGTGCCGTCAGCAAAGCAGTGTTGACTGGCGGCCCCCAGGGGGAGAGCCTTCTCTGTGGGGGCACCTACTATCCGGAACGAGCTTCCCCTGGAGATACGGAGGATCCCGGATCTGCGCACCTTCCGCCGCGCTCTTAAGACCTTTTTGTTTCACCAGGCGGGCCTGGCCTAACCTCTCTTCTTTTTTAGCATTAAATTTTAATCTGTTTTAAACTATGTGGGGTATTTTAGTTCTGTCCTAAAATCTATTTAATTTGATTTTAGTTGGGTTTTAAATTTTGTATACATGTATTTTTATTGTTGGCTGTACACCGCCCTGAGTCCTTCGGGAGTAGGGCGGTATATAAATCCAATAAACGAAACGAAACGAAAAAAAACAAAAATCACTCCATAGTACAGTGATGGCTAACCTTTTTTTCCTTGAGTGCCAAAAGTGTGCGTGTGCGCTATTGTGCACACACCCATAATGCAATGCCCCTCCCACATGCCCTGCTCCCCTGCACATGCGTGTGACCCCCCCACATGAGCACATGTGACCACTGCTCCCTCCCACCCCCACACATGCGTGTGAAATCTCCTTCCATTTGGCCTCACATCCCAAAACAGCGCTGCGGGGGGGGGGGAGCCTTGCCTCCCAAAATGGTTGGGAGGGGGAAAAAAGCCTTGCCTCCCAAAATGGCTGGGAGTGAGGAAAAAGCCTTGCCTCCCAAAACAGCTGAGAGAGAGGGAGGAAGCGCGCACTCATGCGCAGTGGAGCTGAGCTGAGTGATAGCTTGCGTGCCTGCAGAGAGGGCTCCACATGCCATAGGTTCACTATCACGGGCATAGTACTTTAGAGCACTCTCTGAGTGGTTTACAAATGTCAGCCTATTGCCCCCAAAATCTGGGTCGTCTTGCACTCAGAAAACTATATTAAGACTGTAATACTAAGTTTTCAGATCTTAGAACTGATGGAGACCAGCTGCAAACAGGAATAACTCCAGATCAGTTATATTACAAGATTAAATCTATAAATGTATAAAGGTATTTTTTGGCAATTTTACTCATGAGCAAAACCATGTAAACAGAGGGAAATCAGGGTGTCTACTACAGTATTTTTTGAATATTTTATGTGATTTTATTATCGTATAAAGCTTTTTTGAATTTTTTTTTTAAATCTATCATTTAGGCTGTATGCAGGACCAATGGATACTATTCTATTCATGTCACCAGTTGGTTTACCTTGTACAAAGTAGTGCAGCCTTTAGTGAAACGAATCTGTGATGTTGACCGTCTGGCTTGCAGCAAAACCTGTCTAAATTCAGCCGACATTGGGTTTGTCATTGACGGATCTAGCAGCGTTGGCACAGGTAACTTCCGCACCATTCTGCAATTTGTAGTCAATATTAGCAAGGAGTTTGAGATTTCTGATACAGATACCCGGATCGGAGCTGTGCAGTACACTTATGAACAAAGGTTGGAATTTGACTTTAACAAGCACAGCACTAAGCAGGAGGTGCTGAATGCTATCAAAAGAATCAACTATTGGAGTGGAGGAACCAGCACTGGAGCGGCCATCAACTTCGCCTTTGAGCAGCTCTTCAGCAAATCCAAACCTAACAAGCGGAAAATCATGATTTTGATTACAGATGGCAGATCGTACGATGATGTCAGGGGACCAGCTTTAGCAGCACACCAAAATGGTAATCGCCTGTTGTATTTCTGTTTCAGAAAGGTTTAGTCAGGTGTAGGCCTGTTGATCTGAAGAGGGCGTTTAAATTAGGCCACCCAGAAATCCAAGTTAAGATTAAGTTTAGTATTCCCAATTCCCCACAGCCACAATTGACAGACCATTCTTGGATTGTGTGAGGACCAAGTTTAATTGAGTTAGGTGGAACTGTTGAAGATTTGGGTCCTTTAGGCATGGCTGGCCTGGAATATCTTGTGTTGTGTATAGAATGTGTATTGTCACCTCCTTAAAGAAACTGTTGACATAGTAGCTGGACACTTGTAGGGGAAAAAACATTTAAATGGAGGAAGTGTCTAAGAAAAGACACTTCTTTTAGAAAGTGCTGAACTGGGAGCAGTTCAATTCTGGATCGAAAACTTAGTACAATTTTACTTAGCATAAGTTACAGTGGTGGGAAATTGCTCTTCGGGCTTTCACTGTTTTCTCAATTGACGGAAAATTCAGCATGGGGTCCTGTGTACTTGAAAACCATTAAAAAAAATACCACAATTGTAAAGTAATAGGGACCTGCATTACTCCTTTTGAAGAGGCACAAGTCTCTTCTTTTTTCATATTCTATCTGGAGTATTATGAAGATGTATATGAATGCAGCATCAATTTTTTAAAAAGCATTGATCCATTATGGCCTATTTTTCCCCCTGCAGGTGTAATAGCCTACTCAATAGGAATTGCATGGGCTGCCCAAGATGAACTGGAAGCTGTGGCAACTGACCCTGATAAGGAACATTCATTCTTTGTGGATGAATTTGACAGGCTCTATAGATTTGTTCCTAAAATCGTTCAGAATATTTGTACAGAGTTTAATTCACAGCCACGGAACTGATTGCATCCAGCTATAAGGGTTGCATCGCTGAAATTGCATCCTATAAATGCCAGATGAGAAATTTTACCTAAAAGATAATTTCAGATCTGTTCTCCAAGCATAACCATAATGGAAGTGATGCTTCCCACACCGCCCTTCACTGGTTTCCAAACTGATCTGAATTTGGCCAATAGCTTTTGACTTGTTTAAAATGATCAGTTGGACACAATGAATTTAACTTTTCAGTCTAACAGGCATGGACTTCAAAGCCACCTTTAGCATTTGTCTCCAAGGGTGGTGGTGAAGGCAAGAAACAGGCTTGACTTATCACTTTCGAATATCGTAAAATAGTTTGGATCCTAACCTTTAATTACAGATGTTGTTGGCAGTCATGTAAATGATAAGCAAACAAAACAATGATTAAATATAGACAGTGTGATGAAAAAAGCATGTATCCGTGGCCTGTTGACCAAGTACTGGAGGAAGTTTTCAGCACATTGTATATTTTGCCTTTACTTCCATTTTATGTGCTTCAACTGTATACCAGTCTGTAACATGAGCCCAAATTGTGGGGCAGCTAGATATATAGCTAAGTTCATCATTGCTCTCCTTATTACATTCATGAAGACAGCATAGCCAGAATTTTCCACTCATTGTCATATAAGTAAGGAGAGTAGCCTGCGGACTAATCTTGACAACTGTTACAAACATGGTGTGTCCAATCAATCATAGGTCTCATTAGGAATGTTTTCCTTTAAAAAAATAAAAACCCCTAGTAAATTACTGTTAGCATTTGAATTCTAAAACACAATAATATTTATAATTGCTTTTTCATCCTTAGTAGACTAAGCAGTAGAGGTTGAGCCCTAATAGCGGTTTCCTGTTGCTTATCTAGGATTTCCATATAGAGAAAGAAGACTCCAAAAGTAGTTTGAAAGTGAAAATAATCTACATATATAGAGTATTGCGGCTGAACCCTTCTAATCCACATTTCTTGACATTGCAAATAGTAAGAAATACAAAACTGGACTGATTCTATTTCAGGAAAGACTCTATATACTTATATTCATATTTATTTTTTCCAATTTACAAAAACAGACATCAATTGTAATTTTATAAGGTTTTTGTATATTTCCTAAGGTTTTTTTAAAAAAGAAAACTGACCACTTTCTAGAAACCCATACAATGATGAATTACGGTGCTACATTAGATAGTTTTGGTGAGAAAACCAATGATTTGACAAGTATACAGTGGAGGGTCACTTGAGAACTTCTTAATGTTTAATGGTCAGTAATTGTTATGTCAGCTTTCTTTACTTCATTTGTCTTCTGAAATGTTGTTTTAGCCGATTATCATTGCTTTGCTTCTCTTAGTGAAGTATTGGAGTATTGAAGAAACTTTGTAGTTTTTGTGAATGAAACATGAATTTATAAATCTCAATTTCATGCCTTTCCCCTATGCACTTGTATATCCAAAAGGGAGCAAAGCTCCATCTTCTGTCTTATAATAGCTTTTTGTAAGCTGTGGTACTTTTTCCAATAAAAGTTACAAAAAATGTGTTACTTTTTTTTAAATGAAAAAGCAAAATGTTTAGTGTTTTAATATGTAAGAAACTTCAGGAATATTCAGAAGAGGCTGTCATATGCACACTCTGCCTTGTTCACATTTTTTTTCCAAGATGGGACAAACAAATACTCTTATATTGCATGGGATTATTGGTCCATGAAGTCCATGAAGTTTTCAGCATGGAAACCATTATGAATTATGCATGCCCTACAAATGAACATTTTAGTGGCTTAAGTGGTTTCTTAAATGGATATCACTATTGTTCTGATGAATTCTGAATAATCAGAATTCTGTTTCAGGCTAACAGTCCAAATGAGGGATGAGATTAGTAATAAAACAAATTAATACTACGCTGTATGAAAACTACATATTCTCAAGAATGCTACAATTCATTGGAACATATTTCTAAGATTATCCTTTTAAGTATAACAGGTGAATATTAGAACATCTCAAACATCTTAACTGCCTCTAACCAGTCATTATCGTATTGTATCATTTATGGGTCCCCCACACAACAGATTAGAAGAAATGCTTCTACATCAAAGGATTCATTTTAAAAAGCTTCGCCAATCAGAAGTCAGCAGGTGCCTAATCGGGCCCTGCTCAGTTGCCTATGCCCTGTATAGCAGTCCAAAATGTATTTTAAAATGAATGCCAGCCATAGCTGTTGGTGAAAGTCAGGAAATCTGTTTTGGTCACTAAACCCTGAAATACAACACTGCCCAGCACATATCGGCCATGAAAATCTACATCAGTATATGATTGAATTGAATTAAGTTGAACTAAACTTTATTTGGCCAAGTTTGATTTGACACACAAGGAATTTGTCTCCAGTACAGAGCACTCAGTATACAAGTGTATTGATCATCATGTTGCTTTTCCTGGATATCATGTACTATGTATTCTTGAAATTATAGATTCCTAACTTGGACGTATATCATTGCAGACAGAAACTTAGCATTTCCATATAGGAACTCAACAGTTTTCATTAGTACAGGTCATCAGCTACATATTACACTTAGAAATACTATGCAGAAGCTCTCTCGTACACTAATAGATCAGTCATTCCCAGTCAATGAATGGAAAACTCAAAAATATCTATATAACAATCTACACTGGACCAGCGTGGCAGTGTACCATTTTTCAACCTAAGCAAGTTTAAGATGTGTGGACTTCAACTCCCAGAGTTGGCTGGGCTTAAAACATATATCTACCTTTCCAGTCCTTGTTTTGCTTAATTAATAATCTAAAATAATAAATTTGTGAGAATTCAACAGAATTCTAAGACTGACCCCTATTAAGGTTTTATTTTTAATTCAGTAGCAATCAAAGATCATTATAAGCAAAACACACTGTATTTCTATGGAGCAAAAACCAGTTTATAAAGAAGCTTTTTCTTTCTTTTCTAAGCCTTACATTTTCAGTGGATTTTCCAACCTGTAATTTCTATACCAGTGGTGGGTTGCCCTTGGTTCGGACCGGTTCTATAGAACCAGTAGTAAAACCGATGGGAGGCTCCACCCACCGACCCTGATGTCATCAGGAAGCTTCTGCACATGTGCAGAAGGGCATGCGCGTGCGCAAGCGAAGTGAGCGCGCAGTCCCATTGCAAATCGGTAGTAAAGTAGAACCCACCCGATCCATACATTCGTGTACCTATATCAAATGCAAAGATACGAAGGTGTTGAAAAATAGTATTTATTAGCACCCAATTTACATAAATATATATTACAAAGGACATTTATTTGTTGCTGCAATGTTTAGTAAAGCTGCTCTGTATAGTGTTACTACAGAAAGGTCCATTAGATTTTATTCAACAGAGAATGCAAGTACTGTACAAAACATTCACACTTTATTAGCAACTACCCAGAGTTACTACCTTCATTACCACATCACTTTTACCTCATATTTAATTGCAATAACAGAAGATTACAAGAAAATTTTCTTGGTAGACAGATTTACTCAAGATGCTTCACAAAGTTTGTGCCATTTGCTTTTTAAAAGGTTTTTTTTTAAATTGCTATACTAATTCTCAATTGGCATGTTCCACTTTTTGCATCTTTACTTGATGTTAACCAAATGACAAACGATATTGAAAACTTTAAAGTGCATATTTATAACAATTAAGAATAACTCCTGGACTAAAACTGACAGATATTGAGTAATATTCAGTGAAGAATTCTTTGTTATAAATATCCCTAAAATCTAGCATCATCACTGTTTTCTTTGTTGATGCAAAATCTCCTAATATGATGAATCAGAAGCCTAAATGATTTTAATCAAAATTTAGGCAAACTGGTATTACAAAGCATTATTAAAACTATTTCCAGTAAAATAAAAATATTGCAAATTCTATGTTTCCATGGGAGTAAGTCCTGTTGATCATAGAGGATATACTTCTAAGTAAACATATATAAGAAAATAGAGGGAATTATAAAAGCCATTTTTATAAAGGAAAAAAACCCCTTCACAACATTATGTCAAATCGTAGAGTAGTTTGAGAGGTTCATGATCACTATCACCCATACTTCATTACTTCTTTCTATTGAACCAAGCCAATATTAAGGTTTGAATCCATGAAATATAGCGATCATCACATGAACTATGTAGATCCTCATACATATTTATTGAAGCAGTCTATGACAGTTACAGTTACCATGCTAAATGCAGAAGGATTTCTACTCTTTTTCAGGAATTTCATTTATATTTTGGGGAGGGATTTCATTTCAGTTTAACTGTAGTATAAAACACAAGAAACGAACCGCCGTTTTCTGATGAAGAATGAAAATCACTTCTAGTACTACCAAAACTACTACCAATTATCTCGAAGTAAGAGATTTAAATCCAATTACTCAAAAGAATTCAAATTAATTGTAACATTAAGAGATTCCTCTAGATTCTCTGAAATAAAACATGGCAAAAAGAACATAAGCTATTGCCCTTCTGTTAATGCTTAACGAAAAGTCATGTACTAAAATATAACTTTATGTATGCACAAAAACTGTTCTGTACATGCAAAATCCAAATCTGTCTATTGTCCAGGAGGGCAGTTAGTGAAATGCCAAGTAATATACTAAAAGAAATAAAATATATCCATCCAACTACAACCAAGCTACACTTTCGTACTTTTCAAGCACTTTAAACGATTGGTTTAATAAGAAGACCAACAGGATAAATATATACTGGTACCTGTAAATCACATATATTACTATGAAACATGGTTACTGTTGTGTGTTTTCAGTTTGTTGATTTACAGTACAGGGTTTCAGTTAGCATGCAGTTAAGGTATCTTTTTTTTTTTTTTTTTTTTTTGCTTGAAACAACAAATGGAGGCTTAAATTTTTTCCCTCTTGTTTGAAAAGGAAAGATAACAAGGGGAAAAGAATGTGCTCTTGAAATAAATTATGGAGGGTCTAAGGGCAGCACTAGTTCACACATTTCTTCCTGTTCTTTACAAATCAGTAGCTACATCTTTAGATGACAAGCATACGCTCAGCATTTTCTCCCTGGTTAGCTGCATAGGCAAAACATTTAAATAATTAGACATGATTTCAACTACAGTATGTTAAGTGTAGGCAGTTGATGTGATGAACTTAATTTGAATAACAAAGAAAAGATATACATTGAACATTAATCAAACTGATCTAAAAACGAGTATGAATGCATAACAGAAGTGCAATCCAAGATTGCAAGATAAATGAAACAGCTTATCAATTAAAAAGGATTTTTTTCAACTGCAACATAATATATTTGTATTTAGTACAATGCAGATTTTAATATGCAATCTGAAAGACAAACACAAAATCTGCAACAGAGCCCGCAATCTGATAAGACTATATTTTGTTGGCTCAATGGCACCTCAAAACTCTGGCTATTCACCTGTTTTAAAAGTCACTTCTCTTGGATCAAAAATTCACTAAGCAGGATGGCACATTCTTCTATCAATATTTGAACAGGAACATTTGTTACATTCATAATTTAATCAAACATGCTGACCTATTAGTGATATGTACAGCAATTTAAACATCAGCAATTTTGTATTATGTTGTTTTAAGCAAAAAGCACAATACTATTTATGTTTTATCCTTTGTATTAAGTCTCAAGAACTTTCAGTACGAAAACATTGAAATTATCCATAGAATCTTCCTTACTTATAATATATACTGTTTACAATCTCTGTCATATATTTATATATATATATAAAGATATATATATATATATATACACACACATACACAAAATATACACAGCTTAACATCTGTAATATCCTTTTAAAAAATAAGGATATCAAGCTAGTAAAGGGAAATACACAACAGTCACACATAGATTAATGTGTTTTGTGCAGTTGGATTTTCTGCTTTGACACAAAATCACAAAAATAATGAATGTGTAACAGCTATTCCTATTTAATCAGTTTCTGTAGAAGAGGAAACAACTATAACAGTTTGGGTTTTTTGTAACAAACCTACAAAAAAATAACCGTTAATGGTACCATTACATAATAGCCAAAAATGACCAATCTTTTTAAGTTTCAAGTACTTTCAAAAACCAAATCCAGTCACATATTCCCAACTCTTCAAGGCCTGCTATATAAAACCATGATGATTTCGGGCAGCAGGCAAGGGGAGAGAATAATGCATATAGAACAAGGGAGTCAAACTGGATTTCTTTGAGGGCTGGATCAGCATTGTAGTTCTCCACCACGGGCCGGCGGGGGAGGGATGGATGCCTCCTGCAGCATCCTGCTGACCAAAACGGAAAACGGGGGGGGGGGGGGCTCCTGCACCTTATTTTCATCCTCCATGGCCCGTTTTCGGGCCTGTTTTCAGCTTGTTTTTTGAGTCTTTTTTGGGCTGTTTTTTGGGGGGTGATTTTGGGCCAGTTTTCAGGGCCATTTTCAGACCATTTTCAGTCAGCAAAATGCTGCAGGAGGCAATGGAGTGTGAAAACAAGGCGCAGAGGGCTGCACGCAGCCCGTTTTAGCCTCCAGAGGCACTGTTGGGCGGACCTTTGATATTTACAGGCCATTCCGCGGTCCTTGAGTTTGACACCCCAGATATAGAAGAACATCATCTACCTTTGGACACTTGCAGCTTGCATTGGCATAAATCCTCCCAGTTTTGGCAAACATTATGGAATCACTGTAAGGGGGCAGGAAACCATTGTTATTTCATATGGGTTTTGTCCATGGTAAATAGAAGTCAATCACCTCACATATCCCAAACGGTACTGCTCTTGTATGGTTTATTAGGTTCTGAGGCAGTATAGTTTAGAAAGCAGGAAAACAGCATACGTATGTTTTCCAAACCAATAATCACCTCCGTGACAAAATTTAGAAATTGCATTTGGGTAGTTGGAAAGATATGTAATATTCCTTAGCTCTACAATGAATAGTCATTAGCATCTGAAACTAATCAGATCCTTATTGTAAACATATGCCCCATCATCTTAGAAGAAGTTATATTAAAGGCTATACTGTGGTTCCAGCCACCCGTTAACATTCATTTCCAACAGTTTCAATAGAATTTACCTTTATAAGCCTTTTACATATCTTCTTTTAATGTAATTTTAGAAAATGTTATCGCATTTGTATTTTTAAATAGTCAATACTTTAAATTCAACCTGTCTATTATAAGACTCTACAGGCTGAGATTCTGTGACTCATTTAACCATTCAGTGCTAGAAAAGGAGACGATGAATTCACTGTCTCAAGGATCTGAATTGCATGAATTTCCAATAAGGGGAACATTGTAACTTAAGATCTGTTTGCTACCTCTTCCAACTTGTTGTCCTGTAGAAGTGCTGTCTGGAAGCTCTTAAGCGTTGCAGCCTCAACACATTTACAGTACATCAGATTGGGAGAAGTTTATCCATTAATACCTAAGCAAGCTGTTAGCCTTTGTGTTGCATAAATTGAGACAGCATCTCATTTTGCCCAAGGCCAGCCTAGACAAAAAAGGACACTTTCAAAATTAAAATGGTTCTTCCATAGATCGCTTGAAATAGGGAGCTTCCAAGCTCTCAGGACTGAGATCATATAATCAGAAGCAATTGCTAACATTCACGGAATTAAAGGTTACAAGAAGATTCTTGCTCTTATCTTTTGTACAGCTTATTTTATAGATATAGACATACATATTTATAGATATGTACAAGGCAGCTAGAAGGACAGGGAAGTGTTGCATCATACAAAGACTTTGGCAAGTGCGTCTGCTCCTGCACTGGCAATGTAACATTTGGTGGGATGGAATGCCACATCATGAATGGATTCATCGTGCTTTTTGCGATGAGCTGTAAATTCCTGGATGCAGGTTTTGCTTTCAAGGTTCCATAAGCGTATAGAACAATCGTGGCCTAAAGGAGAAAAAAAGTTCTTACTTTGTGACCAATCCTGTTGTTAGCAAGACACTTTTAAAAAGACCAAATGTACTTACTGCCGGACATCAAATACAAGCCATTTGGATCAACAGCTAAACTTGTGACTGCATCCAAGTGGGCTACCATGGAGTGGATCAGTTTCCCTTTGCAGTTGAACATACAAATATATTAGAACTTGCAATAAATTTAAGATATTAAAGAAAGTTAGAAATGTAAAATGACATGTACTCATACTAAACATCTATACTGTACCTTGTATTAGCACAAAAAAGAATATCTTATTCTTAACATACTCTAGTCTCTTTGCTGAATAATCACCTAATTTTGCACTGCTCTTGTCAGTATCACATTCACTGTATAATATGCTTTTCAAAACTGATACTTGGGTCACAGTACACCATATCTAAAGGAATATAAGCATCGCCTGCATTCTCTCCTGCATTCCCAAAGGCCTTTATAAAGCCTGAACTCTTACATAGCTTTGAAGCAAGAATCTGTAAACACATTTGTAATAGGTCACTATGTTGCTTGCACAAACTGTTAATCAGCTTCTTTGCCAAGCTAAATAGTTAAAATTCTTGAACAGAAACGTATTCAGTAAAACTGAGTCCTGATTGCACTGCACGATTCTTCCTTTGGATATATACCCTAAGAATTATAAACAACTGCAAGCATTTTAAGGGATATGATTTACTAATTTACTTTCATTATCAGCAAAAACAGTCTAAAAATCTTTTCTGGGAGATTTTTACAAGTTTATACAAAGAACAAAAAACCTCCACAGATTTTAACAGCACTCTCATTTTGCGTTATGTAGAAAACCTATTAATATAAATTGTTTCTCCAGGTCTCTTAAAAAACTGGGCAGATCATACCAATGACAAGTATCCAAGATTTCTACCCTAAATACAATGCATTACCAAATTTAATTCTATAGGCTGCATTGCTCAGCCAACAAGCCTTTATTCTTACAATCACTTTTATCTATCAGTGGTTATAACTGGATACTGATCTTAAAAATTCACGTCTTAATAAAATTATTTTCAAATTGTCGGTATCCAATAATATATTGGGGTTTACAGTATGTTACACAGAGAAACAGGCTACTTACCTGTGTTATTGTCATAGAATTTAATGTGCCTGTCCTCATGGGCTGTGATGCTTATTGGAAGAGTTGGGTGGCTGATTACTTTATTTATTTGGCAAGAAGTGTTAACTGCTGTTGACAGAAAGCACACATGCAAACAAAATCAACTCCAAAAAAAATGTTCAAGTCACATAAAATTCTGAAACACTAATGGCCTCATCTAGTAGGCAATTCTGATGAAAGAACATTTTCAGGACCCAAACAATTATATTCACATTATTTAAATTATTAGGCTCCCTAAATATAGTGGATTCCTATATAAAGCACACAAAAGAAGAACAAATTAAAATATAATATGATTAAATGGACTAAGAACTTTTGATATATAATCAAAAATATATCAATATAATGATAGAACAATAGAAACATATATGGTTAAAAAGATTCCAATTTACACTATGTTATAAACTAAAAGATAAAATTTGATAAAATTATGTAGCATTGATATATGACTATAGAAAAATTGTCAAGAAAACATAAAGATACTTCAAATTTATATTGAAAATGTGGACAGCATGAAGGGTCATTTTATAACATAATTTTGTAAAAATAAAAAGCCAGAAATTTCTGGGTTTAAAAACATATAAATACAAACAATTTTGAAGATCAACATTAATCTGAAACCAGAAATTTTCTTGCTAGCATTAATGAGCAGTCAACTAACAAAGACCTATGGGTGATTATTTTTATATATGGTTACTGCTGCCAGATTATTATTTGCACAAAAATGGAAAGTTTCTAAAATATCTACAATAGAGGAATGCTTAGTGAAAATGATAGAACTAGCAGAGATAGGAAAATTAACTTGTTTGATTAGCGAAAGATCAACAAGTACATTTGTCAGTAACTAAAATCCCTTTATAGAATTTTTGCTTAAAAATTAGAAAAATAAATTGTAATTTATGGGTTTAAAGATTAGAAAGGGCAGCTTGTAGAAAGAAGGAATTTATGGTGTAATCTTAGACAGAAAGGATAAAATATAAATGCATTTATAACTGCTATCAAAAAAAGATCGGATCTTTACTAATTTTCTTTGGTTTTTTTCTATTTCTTGGGGGCAATTTTTATTACAGGCTCTTCAAGAAGTTCCCTTTAAATGGTTTTTGGGGTGGCTTAATCAATTCTACAGCCCTTCCTTCTCAAAACAAATTCTCTTCTTCATACATTCCATTTGATTTTTAACACTTCACTACCATTTTCTCCATTATGCTTAGATAATTACCGTGTTTCCCCAAAAATAAGACCGTCTTATATTTTTTGAACCCTGAAATAAGCACTTGGCCTTATTTTCAGGGAGGTCTTATTATTTTGGGGCGCATAGAGCAAGATGTGCCCCATCTTACCTGATTTCCAGCTCTGTGTTTATGTATTTTCAGGGAGGGCTTATTTTCGGGAGGAGGCTTACTGTAGCACATGGGCGCAAAAGCCCGATTGGGCTTATTATCAGGGGATGTCTTATTTTCGGGGAAACAGGGTAGACAGACATTTAGACACATTGCATCAACTTTTTTTTTGAAGATTTTCAACAAATTATAAAAATATAATAAAAATAATTATAATGATCCTACAAATACCCTGTCCCCACCAACTCTTGTTGCAGTATTTAATACATACTAGTATCTATGTTGGACTCCAAGGTAAGAATGTGTTGTTTTGTTTCCATGTTAAAAATGCTTGTATATCCAGTGTTAAATGATGCTACCATAAGGCTTGGGTCACTGCTCACTAGATCCACAGATGATGGAATTCCCATTTCTACAAAAAGAATGTCCAAAGTACAAAACAAGTTTAAACAGTTACTGTGAAGTTATAACCTGAAATAGCTATATTTATTTTAGCATGAGTATTCAAGTAACAATAATGTAAACATTACTTGAGAGGATGACATACACAAGAAATATGTTTTTTTTAATTGCATAATAAACAATTTTTGAGGTGTTGGAACAGGAGAAATCTATCTCAACAGTGAAACCACCAAAATCTTAAATAAATATTTATATATATCTTTAATTCAAGATTTACCCAACCAGAGTAAGTTCAGAACAAAAAAGCATAAAAAATACACAATGAAAAGTTAGGTGGAATCAGCATAAAAATGATTTTTTTTTATTAGATTTATAAACCGCCCTACTCCTGGGGGACTCAGGGCGGTGTAAAGCCATAAATAAAACATTTAAATACAAAAGTTTAAAATAGAATAAAACGAATTAAATAATTTGGCTGATAATTAAAACCCCAATAATTTAAAACAAATTAAAATTCATAATTAAAAGGAGAAAATAACTTAGGTCAGGCCGGCTTGTTGGAATAAATAGGTCTTGAGCGCGCGACGGAAGGTGCGCAGGTCCGGGATCCTCTGTATATCCGGGGGGAGCTCGTTCCAGATGGTAGGTGCTTCCACAGAGAAGGCTCTCCCCCTGGGGGCCGCCAGCCGGCATTGTTTGGCCAACGGCACCCGGAGGAGCCCTTCTCTATGGGAGCGTACAGGCCGGTGGGAGGCTATTGGTGGTAGCAGGCGGTCCCGTAAATAACCAGGTCCTAAGCCATGGAGCGCTTTAAAGGTGATAACCAAAACCTTGAAGCGCACTCGGAAGACCACCGGGAGCCAGTGAAGCTCGCGCAGGAGGGGTGTTACATGGGAGCGCCACGTCGCTCCCATAATCACCTGCGCGGCCGCACTCTGCGCCAGTTGGAGCCTCCGAGTGCTCCTCAAGGGGAGCCCCATGTAGAGAGCATTACAATAGTCAAGACGGGAGGTGACGAGGGCATGAGTGACTGTGTGTAAAGAGTCCCGATCTAGAAAGGGACGCAACTGGCGAATCAGGCGAACCTGATGAAAAATCCTCCCGGTCACGGCTGTCAAGTGCTCTTCTAAAGACAGCTGTGAGTCCAGGAGGACGCCCAAGTTGCGAGCCCTTTCCGTGGGGGCCAATGATTCACCCCCAATGGTCAGCGATGGCACCAGCTGACTATATCGGGACGTCGGAAACCACAGCCACTCGATCTTGGATGGGTTGAGCCTGAGCCTGTTCCTCCCCATCCAGATCCATACGGCCTCCAGGCACCGGGACATCACCTCAAGGGCATCGTTGGGGTGGTCTGGGGTGGAGATGTACAGCTGAGTGTCATCAGCGTACTGATGGTACTTCACCCCGAAACCACGGATGATCTCACCCAGCGGTTTCACATGAATGTTGAACAGAAGGGGCGAGAGGGCCGATCCTTGTGGCACCCCGCATATAAGGGGCCTCGGGGTCGACCTCTGCCCCGTCAACACAGACTGCGACCGGTCGGAGAGGAAGGAGGAAAACCACCATAATACCATGCCTCCCACCCCCAACTCTACCAACCGGTGCAGCATGATACCATGGTCGATGGTATCAAAAGCCGCTGAGAGATCTAACAGGACCAGGACAGAGAAGCACCCTCTGTCCCGAGCCCCGAGCCCTCCAGAATTTAGCTATGCCATACCTCTATAAGAAGAATCCCACCAACAGCTAAAATGATAACATGGTTATAGGGAAGAGAACACAAGTTGCACAAAATTGGATAAAAATATATTATTGGAAAATTTGGAATAACCAGAGTAATATTTCTTTACAATGAATAAACACTGTAATGTTGCTTTCATTGCTAATTGATATGAATATTCCAATGATGAAGCTATCCAAGAGTCTCATATTATAATATTTATTCCAGAGAATGATAGAACTATCTTAAGGCAAGCATTTGAATAGTGCTTATTTAAAAAGTAACAATAATCTATTTCTCCAGCAATGACTACACTGCCATACAATATAAGAGCATACACTTTGTCCAGTATGGAGTCTTATACCATATTTGATAGGAATATAATATCATCAAATACAAGGCTTCCTCTTGTTTTCCTGTGAGCAAACCTGGGCAGAAAGACTTTCTTTTTCATTTTCTTTCTTCACAATGTCCGCCCACTTTAAACCATGCATCCAAATCCTATGGCAGAGACATGGAGTATTGATTGAGTGAATGGCAGAGGGAGAATTCTATCCACTTGTGGTACTCATTCCTATGACTGGCAGAATATGTAATTGAATATAATCTACCAATTATTATTACAGTTCAATTTCCAGCTGTATGTAGAAAATTAAAAACTATCTGTAAGATGTATTTTTTTTAAAAAAAAATGAATGTTCTCTAATAGTAATTCCTTTTAAAAATAACCGATCTTATACAAACACACATTGAAAACAAGCCAACAGCTTTTATTCTGATCATTAACAAGTATAAAGAAGTAATGAAATATAATAAAACTATAATACTATGTATGTATGTATGTATGTATGTATGTATGTATGTATGTATGTATGTATTAAAAGCAAATGCAATGCATTCTAAGAAACAGAAGATTGTACAGTACCTTGATTATCATTAAATATATTTAAAGCAGGAGAGATCTCCAAAGCCTTCCATAAACGTATGGTGCCATCTGCTGAACAGGAGAGCAAGCGCTGGTGTGTTCCACTATAAACCAAACCCCAGACTGCATCTGAGTGGCCTACAAGCGCACCTCTTAAGATGGAAGGATCTGAGAACAAAACCATATATTTTAAGATGATAGTTCCTAAAAATATTTTCATAGAGTTTGGAGGCTTCATTAAACTAAAATATCACTATCTTTTAAAAATAACTACCTTATTTTTTATAACACCAATTGATCCTGCTAATCAAGAGATTATGAGTTTATTCTAAAATTTATATAGGATTATTTTATAACTATTTGAGGGTTTCTCCTGGGAAGTCTTCTATCACACAACCCATTTCCTAGGTTCTCATATCATCAGGTTTTTAGAAATACCTAAGATTAATAAATTAATATATTAATATTAAACTATTGCTATACTGTGTGTGTGGCATAATATATAAAATAGAGTATTTTTTCTTGATTTCATGTTGAAATCTAGTGCATGGAATATGTTTGCAAAACATCCAAAAATAAAAGGCAACAAAAGAAGAATCACTAACCATATGAATCATAAGGATCAATATTCGGATTTGTAGTATTCCAACTCTGGATAAGGCCATCAGTGCCTCCACTGTAACACTGCTCACCATTGTTACTCATCACTACACAAAGCACTGGACTGCTGTAATAGAAAGCATGTTATGACACCACTGATTAGTGATTTTTTTCCCTAACAACAGATTGTCATCCAACACTAATGACTATAATTTACATTAGAAATCATAGATGTCCAGGTATTTTTTTTTGTCTTGGAAATGAAGAGCTAGTGTACAGCACATCACATTAAACCAAATAAATCTCCTAAGTATGCTCCCCAAATCTTTGTCTATCAATTATGGGAGAAAGCTTTAAGACCTCCTAAGAATTACCTCTCTATTCTGCATAGTCCCACAGATATAATAGCAATTATATAGCAAGAGAAACCAATGGAATCATTCAGCCAACTGTACCACCAGTCAACTATAAGAGTTTCTTAGTTACCACAAGCATACAAGATATGTTTAGAAACATTCAATGTGTGGTGAGTTCAGCTTTAACCACAAAATGAAGCAAATGTTCACCACTATTTCATGTTTTACATAATCCCTCAGTTCTCTTTTAAAAGAAACTACAGTGTTATATCTGCAGCAACCAAATTACATTCTATCTTTTTGTCCACATTTACTTACTTATGTGCCCTGAAAGTATAAATAGGTTCAACATCAAGTGAGGTGCTCCTAAACACAAATAAAAAGTAAGTTATTATTTAAGTTATTGCAAGAACAACCTAGCAAAATCAGGTCAATAATCCTCTTAGCTTGGCATTTTGTTTCTCACAATAACCAATCTGATGCAACTGGAGTGTTTGCAAGTAAGAGACAGAGAGATGCTCCTCCCCCACAATTGTTTTTGTGCTGTTGACATTCAAAGGTATAATGAGTTTTCAAGAACAGTAACCCTTAAGATACTGTTCTCCATGAGTTCATCCATTTCCTTTTTAAAGCCATTCAAGTTAATAGCTATCATCATTTTATGAAGTAATAATTCTTCAAGTTAAAAATGTGCTGCCTGGAATGGTTTTAGATTTACATTTTCATTGGATGGCCCTGACTTTCACCAAGAGATAAAACTATCTACGTGTCCACTTTTACATGTCATACATGATTTATACATCTTGATCATGCCTCCAATTGGTTGCCCTTCCTATAGTCCCAAATATTTGAGCCTTTTCTCATAGAGAAGGCATTTGAGCATCTTCATTTTAGTTTTCCTCTTCTGGACATTTTTTAGTTCTATTATTCTATTTAGCTCCTAAAGTAAACTTGGGATTCCAAGTCTTCCTTTTATAAATGCAAGAACCAAGACTGTGTATAATGCTTCAGATGCAGACATACCATAAAATTATGATGTTGGCATTTTTATTAACAGTTCTTCTCCTAGTGATTTGCATAGCATGGAATCTGCATTCTTCACTTTTGCCGCAATGCCAAATTAATGTCTTCACTAGGCCCAGATTTTTTATTTCTGGTTAGTCATGGTCAGACCCCATCAGTATATAAATGAACCTAGGATTTTTTGCCCAAATGAACTTGATTGTACAGTTATTTAAATGTATATGATACAACCACTACAAAGATGGCTGCAAGAGAGACTGTAAAATAGTACTATTTTATCTTTTTTCTCAAATAGTAATAGTAATTACATCAGCACGCTTTGGGCACTCAGTCCAGAAAAGGTTAGCCATCACTGCCCTACAGGAATATATCTATTTCAACCATCAACTTACTTTTTTGCTGGAGACGTTTTTTGCAAATTCCACATTTTTAATGTATGGTCTTCTGAAGCAGTAATTAACACTGGCTCAATTGGATGGAAAGCCAGGCTCCTTATTCCATCAAAATGGCTCCTTAAAGTAAACTTGGGATTCCAAGTCTTCCTCAGAGCATCTTTATTGTTTGCAATCTATTGTAACAAAAACAAAAACAAAAACTAGGCAAACTAATGGGAATATACTAATACAAATTAATCACTTGACAGATGATGTTCTTCACTATAATGTTATCAAATCTCAGTAAAGACTAGCAAAATATTCAAAGTTAAAATGTTACTGTTTTTTCAAATCAAGTATGAATCTCTGTATTAAAGTAATACATTAAACACATTTCAATAGTCAATCAGAAATGTATACTGTAATCTACAAAACAGCACTGGATATAACCCGCAAAGAAATGTTTTCGCTCTATCTAATTCTCATCTTTTCATTAACTCTTCCTTGACAGCCATTTCTTGGTTTTAAATTCATGTACTGAATTCTCATACCATGGCAGACCATAAAATAAATGTTTTGGAAAATCAGAATTTATTACCACCATTGAGTAATACATCAAATGTTTGCAGGAGATTTCAGCAGGTCTCAACAAACACAATGGGTTTTTAACACCAGAATACTGTTAACCGTTTGAAATCTGTCCCACATGCAACCTATATCTGCATAAGCAATCTGTTTTTCCTCTATCTGTCTCACCTAATTTAAAATCTATGTTTGTCTAATCATTTATTCATCTGATGAATTGAGTTGCAGCTCAAGAAATATACCTTTTAATAACATTTGGAAAGGGTGCAACCATTCTTTTTTTCTAATTAAAAGCTTCTGGGTGTCATTAAAGATTTTATCACTATTCAAAACCAAACTAAGTATAACATTAGGAGATTAGCACTTACATCATATGTCAGTGAATCTGCTTCATTGGCTACTGTAAGGCCTGCCAATTCCCCAAGGCCAAGCTCACTCTCAAGGGCCTCATCTGCTCCCATAATGAAAGATTTCCCAGAAGAAGGAGGGAATGTTAAAGCTTCTACTGAAAGATAGAACACACATGAATCCACAACATGTAACGCACTGCATGAAGACAACTTCAATTACTAATACCATTTCAAAAACAAAAAAAGTGACTTCGGTTTGGTGTCGCGGTGAGACAGTCAGGGAAATAGCAGGCTTTGATGAGCGCCGTGAAAACCCCGGCTGCCGAACCACCACCGATGGGTCTTCGGACCGGAACCATCCTGCAGGGACGGGGGAAAAGGAGGTGTACCTCGGACGACCAAGAGGAACAGGCAAGTTCCTTGGAGGTCAGAGGGAACCCTCTGTGAGTCGGCAACGGGGAGCGGCAGCCATGGCGGCTGCCACGAAGCTAGGACAACCGGGCTAAGAGATGTGCAGGAGTAGAGTGGATTGAAACAGAGCATTTTGAAGCCAGGTGAGTGATAACCAACCCAGGCTTGCAACAATGCTTAGAACAATATTATTAACTATAAGACCCCTAGCCTTGAAATAGCGTCTGAACAACAAAGGGGATATGGAAAGTTTAAAATGTAATCTTAAAGAGACAAAGACCCAACAAACAACTAACTCTAGAACAGAATTAATGGAATTAAATATCGAGACATGGTGAAAAGATTGGATATTTTAAAACTGGAATTGGATTTTTTTTAAAAAAAAGATGATGATGATTTGATACTTTCAAAATCAAAAGAAGAGGTGTAATTAAACTGGATTGTTATATAATTGCAACAAAATGGATACTTGTATGACTAATAGAAAATGTGGATTGTAGAGGGACACCTTCTGGTCTAAAAAGGAACATTGTAACTCATTTTTGTTATGGAAAATTTTGAACTTTACAGATAACAGTTGTGGTATTTTATGTAGAAGGTTTTTTTTCTCGTCTGCAGGCAGCTTGACTTTGATGAAAAGAAAAGGAAACTACAATGGAACTCCTATAATTGGAATAATAACAATTTTAAAACTGGCACAGGAACAAAATAAGGATTTAGCGCAGGCTCAAGAGAAGGGAACTTGATGCATTTTATCTGATTAAAAATAAGAAAAAGTCTTAATATGACACATGGAGGACAAAATTGGAAGACTTTGAAAATGGAAGGAAATATATGCAAGCAGGCGAGAAAGTGAAGAAATGAGGTAGACAAGGCTGGAAAAAGAAAAAAGAACTAAAACAATGTGATTAAAAATGAAATAATGTATAGGTGGTACTAATAATAAAAAGGAGGTAATTATAAGATAATTATGGATGGATAAGAATATGAGAAGAATATGACATAGATATATAAAATTGAAATATTGATGGAAATTAGAATATAAGAGAAATTAAGCCTGTTAAAAGAGATTTTTAAATATATATAAAGTTATGTTTTAAGCAAGAACCATGTCTCAATGTTAAATTGTCATAAAAAAGGATAATGATAAATATGATTAACTGAAATAAGCAATGTATAGATGGATGGAAACAACAAAAAAGAAGACGATGCTGGGATTAATAGCAAAGCTAACTATGATTATGCTGTATTTTACAGCCAAAAAACAAAAATGATTATGTTGTGTTTAATAGCCAAAAAACAAAAATGATTATGTTGGGTAGGACAACAAAACAAAGAGGGTTTTGCTGGGAGTAACAGCAAAAATGAAATGATTATGTTGGGTTTAACAACAAAGACAAAGATAAAAATGTTAGGTTTAATAGTAAAAATAAAATGACTATGCTGGGATTAACAGCCAAAAATAAAAATTATTATGCTGGGTAGGACAGCAAAAATAGGGAGGAGTATGTTGAGATTAACAGTAAAAATGAAAGGTATAAATTGGATTTAACAATAGAAATAAATATGATAATGATGAGTTCAATACTAAAATAAAATGATTATGTTGGCATTAACATCCAAAAAATAATTATTATGTTGGGAACAGTAAAAATGAAATGATTGTGTTGGGATTAATAGTAAAGTAATGAAGATGATTATTAGGGGAGTAATAGTTAAAATATTTTTTAAATGTTTACAATAACTGTAATGATTTATATTGTTAAAATATATCCATCCATGCAAAAAGAAAGAGAAAAATGGAATGATATTTGGTTAGGATTTAAGATTTAAGTAACAGGTTTTTGGGATAATGACATAGTTAAATTGATAGAATTTAGAAAATAACTAAGTAAAATATTAAGTTGTGTTAATTGGAAGTTAAGAATTGTTAGTGATTCGTACTAATTTGTGACCGGATCAATGCTTCGTTTTGGAAAAGATGTGTTTTATGTTTGTGTTTTTAAAAAATAAAAAAACTTTTTTCAAAAAAAAAAAGTGGGACTTCTGAGGAAGAAATGGCAAACTGAAGACAGCTCTGCTACAAGACCACAGTGAAATAAAGAGCTGGTGAGCAGACCATGTTTTTGTAATTCCTCTCCAGAGAAGGAAAGGATTGAGATCATCCACAGTTGTTCCTGCTGAAGAGACTGCAAACTAATGATCTCTGTCAGGCTTAGAACTCTGGAACACAAGGGAATAACCATCCTGCTCAAACTACAGTCACCAGTACTTTGAACTACATCTTTATGCCTTTTCTTTTATTTGATTCTTTCATGTACAAGATTAACTGGCAAGATATAGTTCATTCTGTAATTTTCTTAATTTCTCATTTTCTTAATTTTATCACAGTTAATATTGGCCCAGAAAGATTTTCAATAATATATTGATGTTGAATAAATCTAGTATTGAATATTTTTGTTTTAAGAATTCTTATCAAGCCATTTATGTTCAGTATTTTTCTAGCACCTCAGAATATTTTTCATAAATTATAAGCAGCTCTCATTAGCAAAAACATTTCAAGAATCCTACATAAGTCTATGCAAATCTTTCTATTCAAAATATGGAACTGCTCAACTTTCCCTAATTCATTATTTTAGTCTAGTAACCATAGATTTTTAGATTAATAGAGGAACCAAAATGACCAAGGTTTACTAGCTTGCATTATTTTTACACTATCTTTTAATTCTTAGACTGATGAGTTTTATACTATATTATAATATTGTACTAATATTAGTATAATAATAATAATAATAATAATAATAATAATAATAATAATATGTTTCTACTGCTGCTTCAAAATATTTACAAAATTCCTGTTTAATCCTTTTTCTGTAGCTTTCCATTTGTTTGTAGGTTTCCATGACATCTGTCCAGTTTAAATTTAAAAGCCATTTTGGTAATGTCTGTTAAATTGAAAAATGGGATATAAAGTGCTACCAAATTAAGGACTTGTTTTTGAAAATCCAGATTTTATTTAAAATAGTTACATAGCCACCCATCTTATATCAAACATTGGATGGGCCCCAATAAATAATTAATATATATCTTATAAAACCATAAACATTAAAAAACCTAGTATCAATTTTAGTTTCACTGAACTCAGGACTAATTTAACAACCAACATTACTAATTACCAAGAATTGCTAGAAAAATATTTTTTTAAAGGATGCAATAGGTGTCTGTCTGTATTAGATACAGAGCTGTCACAGGACCATTTTACTACGGAATAACTATGTTATGAGTTCCCCTCTCAAAATTAATCATGTAAAGTAGACAGAAAATACTTAACAGAGGTGGAAGGGACCTTGTATTGTAGGTTATCTCGTCCAACCCCCCGCCCAAGCAGGACACCCTACACCACTTCTGAAAAATGGCAGTCCACTTTTAAAAGTACTATCAATGATATTAAAGTTTTATAAACCTAGGTTATATATGTTGATGAATTACTTGGTTAGATTGTAAAAATTTGATTTAATTAGCTAAAATTAATCTTTCTGAGTATTAGTTAATACCGAGATACATTAAAATTGGGGGGGGACCCCTCAAGCATATATTTATTAATTCTATTTACTTTAATAAATAAAAATTGCAGGCTTATACTAAGGCTACTTAAAACAACTTTTATTACTTAATATAACATTTTTAAAACAAGAGTTTTACTACAATAAAATGTTAATATTTACAAATATTAAGACTGTTTTAGAAGTTAAACCTAATCTAAGCTTACACCTATATTTTATGTCTACTGTATCCCCGTACTTCTTACCTTCATCTGTTCGATTTATCTCTTGCTCAATAAGCCGTGAAGTACTGGGTCGCGTGGGTGGCACAACAGAAGGCTGTAATGCAGGGAGATCGTCAACATCTCTCAAATTAGCAAGCATATCTTGCAGTTTTGACCTGTTGGGTCCTGGCCAAAAAAAGTGCAAAGGTTGGATTAGCATTAACACTGTCAAAGTTGTTCCGGCACTAATGGCAATGGGTGCTACCTTGAGCAAAGAAAAACATGAATGTGATTCAAATAGAGAGGACTAGCTTCAGCAACAACTAAGTTAAAAGCATGGAATGAGGTGCTGAGAAGAGATAATAATGAAAACGAAGGTGTGCATACGTACGTTTACACTTTTATTCACTTTATGAACTTGCAAAATGTAAAATAAAACCAAGTGAAAGCAAATGATAAAACACAAAGTTTTCTGAATATTAAAGTACTTGTGAATTATATTTTTTGCACAAGTTTTGAAAATTTCTCCAAATGAGTAGGACTGCAGCTTTATCAGTTGTGCCACAATCTTTAAAAAAGTGATTTGCTTTAAAAAAAAAAAAAGAGGGGAAAAAACCAAACAAAATCAAGCAAGGATAACTGTTTTTGCTCTTCCTCAAACTACATGTGGTGAAGACCCCATGCCTTTCTCAACACTTACCTGTGTTTTGCTCCATCATTTTCCCACATCCCTGTTTTGATTGTTTTATAAAGGACTGAGGCTGAAACATATCTTCGGTAGTTTTTCCTGTTGTAAGTTTAATTAAGAATGGGAAAATATCTTACCCACAGTCCATAACTGTTTTTCCTATTCTAGTAAATACAGCTATTGTTAGTAGCTAAAAGCATTCCAACACAAATCTGAATGTAATGTTGCGCACAAGTCCTTGCTACAATAGCCTTGCCAATCTTAGAAATATTCTCATACCAGTTATTTGACCCATTATTATTGATGAAACTCTTAAATGGTAATAGTACTATGAATATTTGCTTTGATTGAACATAAATTTAATTCAAGTTTAAAAACTGCAAATATGTAGTATATAAAATTTGACAATTATCACTGACCATATCAAAATTAGGTCTAGTTTTATATTTGAACAGTCAGGTCCCTCCAACTCAGATTTCTACATTTAAATTTTCATTGGTCTAATAAAAGAACTTCATTAGTTTTAAGTTAATATAGCTTATAAAAAATTAATTTCCTTTTCAGTAACCTTTTATCCTGAACAGATGCTGTACAATTTCTGTAATGGCAAAAAGCTACTTGACTTCACATCTTTTTTATCAGCCAAATTTTGTTTGGAGGAGATGGAAGGAGCCATCAGTTTTGCTCATCGTTACCTCTAAGGTTTCAAGAGAGAGATGCTGTGAGTTTCATAAATGATTGGGTTCCACATAGTTTACCAAATAATTTCTAGTCAAATCCCCCCCCCCCCCAACTCTTCACCTCACACAAGGACTACATATTATTAATTTGCATATTAATTTACATGCCCAATCTTTTTGTCAAGTGTGCCAAACAATAAAACCTACAAAATACCTTCCTATTTATCAAGCTTAACATGATTCATCTGCTAGGTGACAGAGGCTATAATACTGGTGAGGTGATAGAGCATAAAACTAGATATCTGCATCTATGACTGAATAGCAGGAGCCAGTACAAAGAGCATGTTTATGTATTTGGAAAGTCATTTTGTCAACTAAGATGCCTATCCTGCATTTCTAAGGCATATAACTCATACTGCTCAAGAAGTGTTCTCCAAAACTCTCATGAGAGAGTTTTCACAAAAATAAGGATGGGAAAAGAAATGTAAAATGCAGGTGCTGCCTTCCAGTATTGGAAATTAATCTTGAAAAGTAAACTTTTAGGAAGCTACAATATATGTTAACTATCAGCATGATTAATTTATCATGTTATAACATGTTATATTTGAAAACTGATGGAATTCCGGCAGTCTATGCTACTTGAAATATGGTATTTAAAAGCCTAATACTCGTATTGTGTGTATTTTCAATTCACATTACTTTGTTTGTTTGTT
This sequence comes from Masticophis lateralis, assembly GCA_030761175.1. NCBI lineage: Eukaryota > Metazoa > Chordata > Lepidosauria > Squamata > Colubridae > Masticophis > Masticophis lateralis. The sequence goes on along the minus strand of JAUDYJ010000001.1, from coordinate 65,543,787 downwards.
TGTCAAACATGTATAAGGTAACAGATATAGGTATAAACATGATTATGAATACAGTATATGGATACAAATAAATGGGGACAGGACATTTGGGGACAGGTAGGCACATTGGTGCACTTATGCATGTCCCTTACAGACTGCTTAGGAATGGGGTGCAGTCAACAGTAGACAGTCTAAAGTTAAAGTTATGGTGTTTGGGGAGGTAACCACAAAGTCAAGTAGTACAGTCTGGGCAATGACCACTCTTGTTGCTGAAGTTATATTTTCTGCAATCGAGTTTGGAGCAGTTTACCTTGAGTTTCTATCTATTGTGTGCTCATGTATTATTGCGGTTGAAGCTGAAGTAGTCATCCAATTCCCAAATTATGGAATACTGTACAAGAATAGATAGATTCAAAGTGGCAAAAGTTCCAAAATCTAATATGAAGGGAGCTAGAAAACAATTTTAACTTACCTAATAATGGAATAAGAACCGACCACATATTTTAAAGTAGGTATTGCTTAGATTTTAAGTTGATTGGCTCAGAGCAGCTCAGTTGCTTTAAATGTCCATACTTAAATCAAAAATGAAAGTTTGAGAAGTTGGGCAGACTTCCAATTTCTGCTAATAATGTTGCGTACACAATGTTTTGACAGAATGACATGGTAGGGATAGGACTGTGTCAGATGCTACAAGTTAGTTATGTGCAATCTCAAATTAGAGAACAGGTTTTATTTATCTTTCCCATTAAATTCAAGTGGAGGAATACAAGGAATTGAGTAGGTGATGAGCACGTTCTTTCAAAAGACTCCATGAGATACATGTTTCTCCTCTTAACAAATGCCTCCCAATGACTTCTGAGGCAAATATACGCAACTTGTTATTCATCATAACTGAGAGACTTCATTCATCCTTCATAAATCATCTTATTCATTGGTTTATGGATATGAACAAGTATGCACAGCATACTACAAATATTTTTCATCAAATTCCAGTGTCCGGTGTGCCTTTTGCCATTATATTTATGTTATTTTTAACACCAAATATTTTTGCACTGCCTCATATTGACAGTAATCCAATTAAAATATTAGCTATTCTTTTTAATTCCATGATAGTAAGAGAGCGAAGACTACAAACCACTTTTTAAAAAAATGCTAAAAATTAGCAATTAGTACAAAATAATGTACCTAACAATTGGCAATAAGCTAATTCATTAAATCAGTGTTGCAAACATCTCAATAATTTAAATTAACCATCTTGTAAATGCCAACCTCAATGATACCCTTCAATTATTATGTAAGCTTTTGTATTATTCTATATTTATTTACAAATACAATATCTGTATATAGAATTTAAATCTATGACTTGTATATTTGAAAAATGTCTGCATGATTTATATTTTGAAAAATGGAAAACATAATGATACACAGGGCTAGAAATTAAATTTTGAAAACTGATCCAATTGTTTGTCTGGTTTATATATATATAAACTTAATTCAGTTATTATATCAACACTAATTTTAATAAATAATATATTTTTCCATTTCGAGCCCTGCATTCAAGTTATGAGAACAGTATGACCTACATGAAGCAAACATTAAAATATAAACAAGGGTAGAAATTAATTTATTAACTTTCACTCTTGTTAAGGATATGTCCAGACCAAAATTCTCTACTCTAATTCTTTATATACTGATTTTATTATTTATTTACTAAGTTCATTATCTGAGTCATTCCTTTTTTTACTGCAATATTCCCAGCACTATAGAAGTTTCTGTTTTGAAACATGCCATTAAATTCAGACACTCTACACCCAACTATGTATACATACTGAAAATACTAGTATGCACAAAAGGCAAGAAAAACAGGGAAAGCAAGAAATGCCTTTTTATAACATCCATTAAACTTATTGACTTTATGTAAAGAGAATTACCCCTAGGCTATCATAAAGACAATAAATCTGTGAAAAAAAATCTGCACTGAAAGTTGAAAGGCTGCCTTCAGGTTAATCAACAACCTGTGTATTAAAAACTGCTCTACAGAAAAATGGCAAGTCCAAGTCATCTGTAACATACAGAAACATGGAATGGCTCTTTGGGACTTAGTCATAAGCAATTAAAAATCAGGTAATATTCAGAGAGAAAAGATTAATTCCCATTTATTGCAGTATTATGTTTGACATCAAAATCCCAGAAATGCAGAGGAGAGATGACATGATGCTATTTATACTATAAAACGTTCTCTCACATAAATATTGCCTGGTTTGGACAAAACTTAGCAAGAGATGTTTTAGAGTTGTCGAAAATCCTCTTCAACATATTTTGTACATTATTTTGTCAATGTACACAATATTAGTATTATCAACACATTTAGATTTTAAATAGCATTAATTTCCACCCCTGGTAACTGTAAACTGAAAAGCAGTCAGGAGCAGCAAAGAAAAAGAGTAAGTAGTTTGAGGAAAACATTGAAATAAAGATAGCACTGGTGAAGTGAGAGAGGCAGGATTTGTGAATCTATGGTGCAATGTTTTCCACTTACTCTTCACCCCCTTTTTCCCCTTGCGCTCCTTTTTGTATTGTTCCTTCAGTTTGGTTATTACTCCCTGGTCCACATTCCAGGCTTCAGGCATGAGACACTGGTCTTCCTTTTCTAGACAAATTAAAACAAATGAAACATCCTTTTTGTGTTATTTGGTTTTTTAAAAATGCTTTATTTTTGGAGTATTGGCAGCAGCTGGTGATCAGTGAAATTTTGACACCAATGATGTTGTATTTAGCCACTCAATTTATGTGGCAGCTCATCTCAAATACATGGCTCTGCATGGTTAACGGTACAAATCAATATTCTAAAAGTGTATAATAACATTATAAACAACATGAATAGCAGCTGAGAAAAACAATAAAACAATTAACATAATTGTGATAGAGGCTCAGCTACACATCCAGAGCCCTAGGCTCAATGACAAAACCAAGTTTTAAGGCTTTACGAAAGGTCAGCAGAGAGGATGAACCTGAGCTTGAGGGGAATGATATTCCAGAGGGCAGGCACCACAACATAAAGACTCCCTTCTAGGATCCCCTCAGATGACACTCCATTACAGGCAGAACCTGGAACATGCTTGTCCTGCCAGTTCTTATCGACTCAGTTGATATCATCAGGAAGAAATGACTTTACAAGTGACCACTGGCCTCAAGTCATGAAGGACTTTAAAGGTATCTATCAGTACCTTCAATTTAAATTCAATTTAAATCTGGAAGCATGCTGGCAACCAATGCAACTCACAGACTAGAGGCTTCACATATTTTGAACAACAGGCATCCATAGTTGCCCATACCACTACATTTGGCACCAGCAGAAGTTTCCAAATTCTCCTAAGGTATAGCCACATGTAGAGCACATTCCAACAGTTCAATCAGGAAGAGACCAAGGCATGAGTGACCATGAGTAGGGCCTCACAATTCAGGAGTAGGGCAACCGGCACATAATATGCTGCCACTAAAGATTAAATTAAATTTGATGTTCTTGTATTTCTTTTCTTCTCATATTCAATCTTGTTCACCAAGAAAGTGTTCTAACTCAAACCTAATCTCTAACCATCTCTTCTGTTTTAAAGCTATAGAATTACAGCTATAATATCATCTTTGATTTAATCCACATTATTCTTAAGACATTTTTAGAACAACAGATCTGTAGTTGGTGCTAATTTTTATTCCGGTCAGAATAGAAAATATTTCAAGTATAATAATTTCAAGCATGTATTTTAAGTTCTGCTTGTGTATCTGAATATCTTGTCAAATTTCTCTTTTACTGTATAAGTCTGCACAAAAGAAAGCTAAAATTTAAAGTGAAAAAAAAGGTGCACAGTTGCATCAACAATATTAACAGAAAATCTAAGCTTTTTTTTTTTCTTGTATGCAATTAAGAAATATATTTCATAGTTTACATATTGCAAGATACAACATAAGAAACATGCCACACAACTGCTTTCTGAAATTATACATTAATGAGTCCTAGAGAGGATTTTTCCTTCCAATTTTTCTATTTATTTATTTATAGTCCAAGGTAAAATTATTGCATTATATCTTTCCACGGTATATGGTATACCTAAGCTTCAGGTTCAATGTAATAGTAATTTCTTTGAACAGTTACATTGCTAAAACGAATTGCCCGAAAGAACTTTAACTAAGAACTGTATTACATAGTGGTAAGAAATACAATCGAATACTTGAACTAAAGCCACAAGGCCTGGAGATTTGCTAAAATATGTTTCTGCAAACATATTTAATAATCTCAAGTGATACAGGCAATCCTCACTTAGTGACCAGAATAGGTCTGGCAACTTGGTTATTAAGTGAAGTCATCGCTACATGGGAAATATGACCACAATAGTGCTTACGATCTTACTTCAGCTTTCCTTTGTTTTACAGAGTTGTGAAGGTTGTAAATGCAAGTATTGGTCACAATGTTAATTTTTAACATTGTAGCAATGTTACTTTTTAATCACTGTCATAACTGTGAACAGTTGCTATTTGAGGCAGTCCCTAGTGAAGGCTACCTGTAAAGCAAGTTTCTTGAAACTGTTTTTCAACTTCAGTAGGAATTTTTGGCTATTTTGTGACATTTGATCTGCTTATACAAGCTTGACATAGTAACAAGGAAACCAGATTGAGGTGAATTACAGCAATCTTTACTCCTAGTGTGAAGGATTTTTTAGTAAGAAAATGATACTATCATGGTTCTATATTCCTAAAACCAACAAGCTGATTAGGCATATCCGGTGAGCAGTACCGCTACTACATTGGCCAGATACTATGTATGGTTTACTTCCCAATGACAGTTTTGGGGAGAATCTGAATAAGAAGGAAATTGCCAAACCTCCAAACAAATTGGGAAAGGATAGGAGGTGAAGGACGTGGTATTCTTGATTTATGTTCTTAACTTATTTTCATCTTTGTACATCACATAGAGATATGAACTTAAACAACCTCTTGAAAAATAAACTCATTCAAATGTTTTAAAAGGAAACTGTTGTGTGAAAAGAAGGTGCTCCATTAACCCATACATGTAAGAATTCTTTCATTGGATAGTTATATATTTCTCTCTAATTTGTCCATTGCAAATAGTCAGTCAAAAGCAGATTCCTAACAGTCAGTCAAAGCAGATTCAGTGAGATTTACATTAAAGAAAGTATTGTGTGATGGTTCTGTTAGCCACACCTTTAAACTATATGTACTTAAATGACACACAGGGGAATAAAATGGGAAATATGGGAAATTTACTAAGGTGATGGCAACAAATCCAAATGCAAAAAAATAGTAAAAGGTGAAGATTAGGAAGGGACAAGGTGGATAGATAAACAGAAGTAGCTTTCTATATAACAGCGTAAGAGAAACTACAAGAATTAACCAAGCATGTCTATATAGCAACTTCAAGAAAATGGTCAATTCCTATTATATGTATGAAGGATACAATGGAGAAGTATGCCAAAGAAAAGGCCGGTACTTGGAAGGCTATAAAATCTGCAGCAAATGGGTTAGTAATGATGAACACTAGATATTAATAGGGTAGCCACATTTTTTAAAAATTCCATTTCAAATTTTCTCCCCTGAAAGAGCAAAAAGAAAAGCACAAAATATTGTAGAGGAGATCTTGTATCAAGATAATGTACATTAAAGATTGGGTTCACAAAACACTTAAACCTGAATCTGGGTTAACATAATTGCTATATTTTAATTATCACTCCCATGCAAGTAGTGTTGGTTAGATCAAGGGTGGTGATTTTTGAAAATTTTGAAAATTTTGAAAATTTTCAGATTTTGAAAATCTGAAAATTCTTGTCAGATTTTTCAGTTGCCAAAAAATTCAGTTTGGAGAAGTAAATAGGCAACAAATTCGACAACAAGCAGATATCTATGAGCAAGGAGATTGACCATTCACAATCAAAAGTCTCAATTATATTTTCCTGGAACATGCATTGGATTTCCTTTTCTGCCTGCTGGTAGATATTGTTGGGATCTGAAATTATGGTATAGATTCTTAACCTATGATAACTTGGGAACCAAATTTGAACAATTCACCACTCCAGAAATGTTCTAAGCTCAAATCAGCACTGAACATTGCACGGTAACCTCCCAACCACCAAAACCAGAATTAAGAACCAATTTTAGGGAATTATACAGTTTAATACAACCTAGCACAATTGTAATATAGATCTGCTTGAACTACTATTAAGCAAAATACAGAAGAATTCAGAGCTCTATATCAACAAGGGAAAGGAAAATAAACAGGAAGACTTCACAAAACTGGCTTTAGGCAGGGTGTCTGATATGTTCAGTTTTAAAGTCATAATCTCATCTGATTCCTTTGCTTTTGCACAGGCTAATCTTCAAAATTAATTTTCTTGATTTCTTCACTCAAAACTATTTACATGAATTTAAGAAATGGACTCTGCTGCAAAGGCTTTAAATCTGAGAAAAAGCAGGATTTGCCAATATACTTGTCTAATAAAATGAATAGATTTAGGGCTAGTCTAGGGGTCTAAAACTATGGATTTGGACATGCCCTCCTGGAAATGATCAACTTAAAGGGGAAGTTTAAACTTGAAAGGGCAAAGTGAAAGGACTGTTAAAACTTGCCTGGACTTTGTTTACTTGTTTTGCTTGCATAAACCCCATTGGCAATTGCCATACAAACTGCAATGAATTCAAACTATAAAAAATAGGTAATAATAACTTCAATATTTTTAGATAGTCTGTAAAATTAAGAAACAGCTCAAAAATTGACTCTCCAGAATTAACATTTCCCCTACGATCCTTCTCCAGATCCAGGTAAATGACTGCATTTAGGCAATTTTCTTTCGTTTCTTACCCCAATCTGTACCGTCTCCTGAACTTCTGGATTCCCCATCCCCTTCATCAGATGTGGCTAGGAAATCAAATTCCTTCAGGGCCTCTTCGGTATCTCTGTCTTCATTATTGTCGGGCAGAACTCTTTTTCTCATAATCTATGGGAGACAATATAAATGTAGACTTCAAAATTTATAAAAACAGGTAGTCTTCTAACTGTCATATAAAATTCAATATAACTGCATAGATTTTTTTCTTTTTCCGCTTGGGATGTGTCTGCGCATGTATATCCCCCGAACACTCATTAAACAACCTAGACTAAAAAGTAAATTATTGAAGGGATATTTGGACTGCTATACGCAAGCGTTTTCACTGATCAGTTTCCAAGTGTTTTACAATTAAAGTTTCTAATATGTGTGTTTTGAATGATCAACTGCCCTTTTGGTACAATCTTTGTTATACTAATTTGTTTTCAGCCCACCGTTGATGTATCCATGATTGTTCGCTCTCTTCCATCAATATCATCATCTTCCTCTTCATCGCTAAATTCTGCAGCAGCATTTTCAAGGAATTTAAATGTTTCTAGCAGAGAGGCAGAATCTGTCAAATCTGGTTTTCTGGATAAAAATTAAAACAGCAACACAAATCAATCTACCTGAATGCTTCTTTTCATTAAGCTTTATAAAGTCGCACAACATAAATCAAAAATTTCATTTTTATTAGATCTACATATCTGAAAGTAGAAAACATAGAGCAAGATGTCATACAAGTTTAGAACTTACTTTGGTAGCATCCAAATATTTTGGATTTTAAGATTTCATTACCAAGTGAAACTGAAACCAAGGAAGGGAAGACTGTTTTTGTTCATTTTCTCCTTTACCTTAAAATACAGTACAAGCAGCCAGAAGGACTAGGAGAAACCATTATTATTTTCTGCCCAATCTTAGGTCCTGCGGTTCATATTTAGATCCTTTTTTTAAAACCAGTATTTATTGATTTATTTTATAAAATTTATATGTTGACCATTTTGCCAAGAGAAAATTTTAGGCACCTAGTAATCAAATAAAAGCAATAATCTGATAAAAATTGTGAAGCTGAAGATAGCATCAAAAAGAAAATACAGACTCATGGTTGCTAATGACTGCAGTTTTGAAAATGAACATATATGAAATTGTAACAGTGCTTCTATCATTAAACGGGAATCTCAAAATGTTCATTTTTGTACTTTACATCTGTTCATTTTAAGATTAATCATAATAATTATGATTGCTGTTTAAAACTATAGCTATTTCTAGACTATTTAAGATTGCTTAAAGATAGAAATAACTGTGCAACTTATGTTGACACAATGCTGAGCAATTGGGGGCAAGAAGAAACTAACTAAAGCTGCAACAATTGTCCCAATACTTACATTTACTGAAAAGAATAAATTTCAATTTTTGTCATTATTTTTAAAAAAATAAGAGAATAAATTTAAAGCAATTACTAAAATATATCTCTCCTACCATGCTTTATTTTCACACCTAGGTACTATAACCTGTACGTCACAATTAGTTCTTCTTTTAAAAAAGCACATACTACATAATTAATTGAAATAAGAGTTTTTAAAGAAGAGCTTGGGCAGCCATTTGTCTGAAATGGTATAGCATCTCCTGCTTAAACAGGGGGTTGGAATAAAAGACCTCCAAGATCCCTTCCAATTCTGTTATTCTGTTACATCAAAGAAAAGTCACTTTGAAATACTTCTTCGAAACAAAATAAGTAAAGCTTCCATTTCTAAACATTTTACATTTGTAAATGACAATATCAAGATAGGAACAAGACTTAAATACAGAACATGTTTACTCATAAGTAGGTCTCAGCAGATTCAGGGTAACTTACTCCTAAGTAAATATTGTATATTACAAAATACATAATGGCTTATGTTAGTTAACACAGTTTCATAACACAGTTATGAAAATTGATTAAATAGTATCATGTTGTACAAACATCAGGAAATGTAGGCCAATGCCACTTTTTCCAACCTGATTCCCTCCCAATATCTTGAGACTACAGTTCCCAAAACTCACAGCCATGATGAACAGATTCTAAATTATTTTATACAGTACAAGTAGCCCAGAGAAATATTGAAAATATTTGCATAATTATTTTTAAATGCAGTTGCAAGCCAAAGTAATCATAAATATCATAACATATACTGAATGAAGCAATAAAAAAATCAATACAGTACAACAGGGGTTTCCAAACTTTCTTAATTGATGGCACTCATAACATCTCTGTATTTTTTTTTTTTTGGCATCCCCTAGCCCAAGTTGTGATCTACCTTGAGGCAGTGCTTTCCATGGTTTCTGAGAAACTTCAAGAACTGCTTTATTTGCCTCAAAAATTTAAAATATCTTGTGTCGCCCTGTGAGTTCACTTGGCACACCACGGTGCTATGGCACCAAGTTTGAGAACAGCAGCAGTAAAATCAAAGAAAATATCAAATTTAAAATAAATAACCATTTAATGCACAAACTTAACAGTTATTTTGTGAAGAATAACTACTTGTATCTTTCACAAAACAAAGATTTATTGCCTATTTTCAGTAAAGCTTTTGTGGACTTATTTCAGCTAAAAGTTAGATTTAGCTCATGATATATATTCTTTATGAATCATTGGTTGTATGAAATTTTGAAGATGGAAGGAAGAGCAGAAGCATAAGAACCTAATCCTAAATTAACTTTCCAGATGTGTTAAATGATTCTTCTCATAGTTGAGCCAACCTTGATTTTTTGATGACTGTTCTAAACCTTTAGGAAATACACAATGGGGGATTAAATATTTTTGTTTACTATAATGAAAATCAGCTTAAATTGTTACAGCTAGTACTCCAGTACAAATGCTTAAACATATTCCTATATATTTCTAGTTCAAGGTTTTAAAAAAGTTTCTTATACATTTAAACTGTGTTGAACCAAATTTAGAGCATTTGTTTCAATGGTGTAACATGTTTTAATATATTTCTGGAACTGGTTTCATAATGCTATCAAACATGCTATCATAAAAGGCCAACCAGCCTGAGGCAAAGAAGGGTGGAAATGATAATTCCAGAAACAAAACATACTGGAAATATGGAAGAAGGATTTGAATTTTAAGAACACTAATAGTGTTTTGATTGCAGAAAGCACATTTCTACTTTCTCCTTCCTGTAAAGCCTCTTATCTGTTCGTGAGCATGAAGTGATCTTTTATAACATTTGATGCAATGCAGGAGGCTGAAGGTGTAGAAAGATGATCAGTGAAAATCCAAGTGTCTTCTTTGGGTTAGTGCAAGCTTATTCTGTTCAGGCAAGCCACAGGCTGCAAACAGTAAGAACTAACAAGAAAGAAGACATGTTGGGTTGAACTGGCCTGTTATTCAGAAGCAAAGTTCCATCTAGCATAGCAAATGCACGTTTTAAAAAAACATTTCTAAATTCTTCCCAAATCTTTATATCAGCTCATCTGTACATGAAAACTTTTGTAGGGATGATATTTCAAACTGAAGTTAAGTCAATGAATTGTGAAACTATTAATATTTTACAGTCTATCAATATAAGACATATTTCTATTTCTGAATTTTAACAAAATAAAAATATATTAAATGAAAGTAGGTTTTAGGTCAATATTGCCTAGCAAAAAACAGATTTACAATGATACGCCTTGTAAGTCAATCCTAAAAATCAGAATGTTTGACAAGTTTTGGATTTTATTATATATTATATATCCAGTATTAAAATAATGCTTATCTAAATATTGGTTACTCAATTTGCAAAAAAAAAAACCCAAAACAAAAACCCAACAACATTAAAATAAAGAAGCAGAGATTAAATGAAAACTATCTGGTATACCATGCAAGGCTATACCAAAAAATATGGCATTTTATTGATTTGTTCTTCTTTTATCAAAAAATGTTAATGGCAAGATGCACCCTTCATATTCACAGCAAACCCTGGAATGCTAGATATTAATATCAGTTAATTGTTTAGTATCCCTGTGGGCTTCATGCTGATATATGGTACTTATCTTTCATAAAAGAAGTCTGCTGATCTGAAGAAGTGCAACATTTCTTTCATTAAACATTATGAAATATGTGTGAGTAGTATTATATCTGTCAAACTATCAAAATAAGGTTTCCATGGATGGGCTTGAAATCTTCCAGGTTGCATTCAAATTCATACGAAGCTCTTGAATATATAAGTTTCACTGGGATCTGTACATTAGCAAATATATTGGCTTGCATAAAAATACTATGGACAGAATAATTAATTTTTCCTTAAGGAAGCACTAGGTAAACTTTAAATTACTTTGAGGAATAATAAATACAAAATTTGCTCTTAAAAGAGGTTTCCTTGTCCTGAGTCTGCTTCGTTTATTGATTTATAATTATTCTGGTAACATTAAATAAAAATACATTCCCACCAATTACATTTCCTAGAGGAGTGAAGACCTCCAAAAATGCAGAGTCCACGAATTAAGTCTTCCTACAAACAATTTATATTTTATTTTCTTCCAATTCCGTCCATGACAAGTTCTAAATTATTCAACAGCAGCTAATTACTACCTTACGCTATACCAATATGCTAAATTACTGGAATGCCATCGGGAAAGTAAACAATGATTATCACTGGGTCTTTTGATTTTTCTCTCTCAGAGATTATGCTAGTGTTGAAAACCTGACATACCATGGTATGTCTTTCAAGACAAGCATAGTATTGATTAGAGAAAGAAGTAAAAAAATCATGCAGTGGGCTTTTTCTTCCATTCAATATAATAACTGAATAGCTTACAAAAACAGAAATGAGGAGAGAGAAAGAAAGAGACTGCTCCTTCCTTTAAAAACAGCATTTACTGTACGTTCTACCACATAGGTGTAACATATAATAACTTCATTTTTAACACAGAGATTTTTAAAGTACAATTTCTATAATTCCTCATTATTAAGAACACTTACCCAATCATCACTTTTTGTTTAATCTCAACATCAGTGCCGTTCACCATTGATTCTTGGTTTTTGTCGGTTTCCCTTTCTGGACCATCACCTGAGAGACCCAGCAACGTTCGTACTCGTTTTGATTTCACATCCAGGATTGTGTCAGTATATCCCACCTCTTGCAGGTATCTGTATGAACAATTACTTGGCAGTTATTCAGGAGCAATCAAATGTGTTGAACGTTGATACACTCTACCCAGAACTGATCAACAATTTAAGTAGTAAGAGGAATAATGTAGCTTTGCCTGACACAACAGGCTTACAAATCAACTTGTACCAGCTGCAGAGGGGATGTCTCCTACAGTACCAGCCTCTACAACTCCCATGAAAAGTAGAGAGCTTTTCTATCCATGCATACACAATTATTCATTATGTTAGTCAAGAAGAAAATTCCTCACACATCTTCAGCTATATTTTTTTATAAAGGGGAAACCAAGGAAACCAGCAATAATTGGCTCCTCTTTTCATCTTTCCCCCAGTAAAAATTTGGGAGGAGTGACTGAATCCAGAGCAGTGAGTTTTATAAGCCAAACGTCAACATAAAGCTATAAAAATGTTGATTTTACCACAGTGAAATAGCTTTTGCAAGTTAAGGAAAAGATGAACTAATGGCACCCCATTATTTTTAATCATTATAGCTACCAGAGCTGAAAAAAAAAGATACTAACATTTTGCTTATTCCCACCATATTATGAAGTCATTATTATGCTTATTATTCTTAGACAACTTACTGTCTGAGTAACTGTCGCCCTTGTTTCCATATTAATTGACTATTGGGTTGTGACTGAACTTCAGTTTCATTTCCTTCATCTGAAAAACAGAGACAAGACTAAAATTAGTAAAATAACAATGTTAGAAGAAGAATCACTTTTATGCAAATATATCTTCTAGCACCGATTAAATATTCCCAGCCTATTTAAATAACAGTAAAACAAAATAAAAAGATGTTGAATGAAATTTTAAATAAATATAATATACATTGGATATTATTCTATGGTACCCCTAAAAATATATTTCTGCAGAAAATTTAATATACTATACAGCATGTTTAAAGGCATGTTTAATGGCAATGAAAAAAATTATGTACATAGAATATACACTAAATTCCTACAGCTTCAAACAGAAAATAAGACTTTAGGTTAATAGCACTGAAAGGACAATGTATTATCATTACCTACAGTGGTTTTCTATTCTAAAATAACTTTATAAGAAGTGAAGTCAGTGCCAATTTGAGTTTAAACCCAAGAAATCCATCCATTTCAATTATCCAATCACCAATGCAATTAATCTGAATCCCATATTGTTTACATTGCTTTTATTATCTGCTTTCCCAGTTATTAAATGTTAATTAGCCAATATTTATTTTACAAATTCTATGCAAAAGGTTCATGCATAGATTTTTGTCCAGTTGTTAATTATAACTAAGTTAGCTTTCTGACTAACCACATCAAAAGTAATTTAACCATATGATCACTCATTATTATTGTAATACTGTAAAATAAAGGCACAGTTGAGACAAAATCAGTATCAAAGTTTAAAAACTTAACTTATAGGACTGTCTATGTGGCAGATTAATCTTAACTTTAAACAAGTTTAGGAGGAAGAACCACACGTGAAAAGGAACAGCCCATTTATGAGTCCTAAACACTGTTTCATGCCAAACTATTCCAGACCAGTGGTGAAATCTAAATTTTGTTACTACCGGTTCTGTGGGTGTGGCTTGGTGGGGGGGGGGGTAATGTGACTGGGTGCGGTTGGCCATTTTTTTTCTTTTAAAACCATTTTTTCGGCGAAGAGGTTGTAAAAAACTCAGCTTGGATTGTCAGAGTCTTTTAAAAGAAAAAAAAGCCTCTGCCAACCAGGCAACTCAGCTGGGGTTATCAGCTGATGATCCCTTTGACGATCCCAGCTGAGCCACACGATCATCAGAGGCTTTTTTTTTAACTTTTAAAAGCATTTTTTCAGCTGAAGAGGTTGTAGAAAAAATGCTTTTAAAAATTAAAAGAAAAAGCCTCTGATGATCGTGTGGCTCAGCCGGGCATGGGGGTGGAGGCAGGGATTTTTGCTACCAGTTCTCCGAACCACCAGCCTCCATCGCTACCTGATTGGGCGATCCAGTCCGAACTGGAAGCATTTGACCCCTGTTCCAGACCTTCATTCTTTACAAAATGACAGTTTTGTCTTTTCTTCAGTCTTAACTGTCTTCCTCTGTAAAATTAATTCTTACCAGAATCATAATTTGGTGGCTTCATATCTCCTTGGTTCAGCTCTGTACCATATTTTAATTTGTGATATTTAGCTCTATAAAGAAAAGAGGAATCAATTAGGGTAGAAAAGTGTCACTGTCCCCTTTCTCTTTCATATCTACATTCCCACAAGCATAGATGTCTTCAAAATTTCTCTATTTTTTAAAAATATCAATGCTTTATACATACTTAAAGTATATAAATTAAAAATGTAGGTAATTTCATGCAGTTTTTATTTAAAAAGTTTGACAAGTTACAATCACATATCCAATTCAGCTATGCTTAACAAGTCTGCAAATACTCTTTATGTATAGAAAAACCAAGTACTGCTAAGCTGAGAGACATAAACATAAAGCTGCTAAGAAAAACATCACAACACAATCTACAAGAAAACTCTGATCTTAAAATAACCACATTAGACTCTCTTTGAGGTTTGAGTTTAACTTTTGCTGATGTTATGGATAATAAAACAGATTATAACTCAAAAGAATCTCATACAAATAAAACAATGGAATCTTGAGGTATCTTAAACATTAGAAATGTATTATCATGTACTTTTTGTGGAAATCAAGGGTTTAATAAAAAAAATCCTTAGATAAATCAGATTGCTGAGGATCATGTTTAAAAGAGGAGAATGTCAATTAAGTTTATTAGGAAACTTTTATTTCTTAGGAAAAATTCCTTGATATTAGCATAAAAACGAAACAGATACAGTTTGATGGATTTTAAAATAAATGTAGAACCAACTATGTTAAGATTTTTACTCAAACATTCTTGTCCTTGGCTTTTTTCTATATCTGATCAGATTAATTTTTAACACTAAATTAGAACTAAAAAATATTTTGAAAACACTTCTGGGTTTTATTTAGCATTATTAACATATACAATTAACAAAGCAATCTTTAAACAATGGCAAACAAACCAAAAATGCAACAAAGAAGGGGAAAAATCTATTGTATATTTTATACTTATGTCATTGTTTACTAATAAATATATAACTGTAATATAATCAGTACAAAATATTATTGTAAAGATCTCTGCCATAGTAACAGATATTGCTGCACCCCTTGACTGATGGAAAAAATTGCCTTTTCCAAAACAGATAGATCAAACAAATTCAACCACCTTTCTTTAATATCTGGAATAATATCACATTTCCAATGTCCCAGTAATGTCAATTCTACGAATAGCGTTTGGGACAGAAAATGAAATCTTTGCAAGATTCCTACTGATGAAAAAGATGGAAATCATTTATGTCATTTCCACTTCAAGATATTTTTCAAATGCTTTACATGAACAATTGATATGAATAAAAAAATAAACATAACCATTTTAAATATTGATGTATAAATACAGTATATATAAAACCAAAATTATACTAAGTAATCTCGAGCATTTAAAATAGGTGTAGGCAATATGATGTCTTTAGGATGGGCATACTGATTTTGATTGGACCTGCTGATTTTGATTGGTCAGAATCTAAAAATTCAGAGAGTATATAATATAGAGCTTAAGAGAACACATTCAGTACACTTGATGTGGCAGAAACTAAAATTAGAATGGTGTTTTATTTTCATTTCCACTCTGTATTTACAAATTGATTGCTCATCTCTCTTATCTCATCATCTCTTATCTCACTTGATCAGAGTTTTCGGAATGCAATAAATCACCACCAAGTTTATCTCAAATTAAGAAAACTAATAAATCAAACTTCAGTGATAGAAAATATTATGAGCTGCTTATCTTTCTAATGATACATATTTGAAAGTTTTTGTTTCAGACAATAACTGTTTTGTTTGAAACAATTCTGTTTTGACAACTGATGCATCATTTAAACAGTGGCAAAAGGATATATCTTTTGTGTGGCAAGTTAAATATAAGATGTCACGGGATGCAAAGGAAAGAGGAAGATCGAGTTTATTTGATTTGAAATTGTGTATTGCTGCTTACTGTTTGGTTTAAATGGAAGAATAGGTATTGCTAAGTGAAAGCTTTTAGGACATGACTTGAGATTTGGGTGGCATGAGTATCCGTGGCAGGATTTAAAAAATCATTATGTTAGGCATGTTATACTGAGACTATGGACTAGATACAAACTCAGATTGCGCCCAAAAACACCTTTGTGGCTCTCAGTACAAGTAGCATTTTACAGACAATAAATAACAGGCAAACACAAATGGCTAATTTATCATGAGATATTAGAATTATGTCAAGGAAAATATAAAATCAAATCAAAAGTAAAACTAGTGGTATAGTTGCCAAAGCTTTTGTATTTACAATTATTAGAAAAATTTAAAATACACAAGAGTTTATAGTTTTGAACACTCTCAGGGTTAGTTTGAAATGAAATTATGTACAAATGATGAACATGTAATTTGCTGAACATAAATCAGTTGAAATTTGAAACAGAAGAAAAAAATAAATGAGTGGGCTAAAATTTTTGATTATAATATACAGAAGGAACAGTGGGAAAATATATGCCTTAATGATTGAAATCTATACTATGTTATAAACTTAGAGAATTTTATAAAATAATGTAGTCATTGGTATATGACATCAAAGAAATTGTCTAGAATATATAAAGGCACTTCAAATTCATACTGGAAATATGAACATCAAGAAGGAACATTTTATCATCCTTGGTGGTATTCCCCTTTTAGCTCTCTTTCCCTTTTCTTTATACTAGTTTGTATTAGTTTTAAACTTTACTTTTTAAATTTTTAATAAAATTATAAAAACTTGAATGAAGAGCGGCTAGGTTTTTTTAAAAAAAACTTTCTATTATACTTAGATGTCTTGCGCTAGTTATAAATTATTTCATAACATTTTATTTTGTACTGGAGAGAAGAATAAGGAAAAGATAATATTGGCTTTGATATAAAATAGTAAATAGTTCTTGCATTTAACAATTAACAGCTCATAAGATATCTACAACTTAAGCACCATACCGTTCTTGTTTAAGAGCATATTCTAACATTTTTATTCTTCGTACTAAATCCTTCTTCA
Source organism: Masticophis lateralis (assembly GCA_030761175.1). Classification (NCBI taxonomy): domain Eukaryota; kingdom Metazoa; phylum Chordata; class Lepidosauria; order Squamata; family Colubridae; genus Masticophis; species Masticophis lateralis. The sequence goes on along the minus strand of JAUDYJ010000001.1, from coordinate 65,526,697 downwards.
AATTCTCTTGACCTTTCCTTTCTCCTTGAAGGAAAGCAATTTGAGCCTAAAATAAATAATTTAAAATAGAAAGATTAATAGAAAATCAAGCTGTTTTCTTACATCAGTTCCATTACAAAGTATTTTAAAAGTATTATTCTTAATTAAGAACTAAATCCCCAGGCAAAATTTTTTGAGGCAAAGTCTTGCTGAAATATACAGTATATGTTTATTCAACATCCTGGTTTGTTCATTTGTAAACCCATCAAGTAACAGTACTCTGACAAAAATCACAATAATTGATTTGCCCATCTGACTGTAGCATATACCTACTCATGCTAATATGACATTCTCTAAACACATTATTATATCATGGTATATTAGGGACTTATCATTACATCAAGGTATATTAGGGAAGGGATATGTTTGGGCCACCAGAAGTTGTTAACTTGCAATTTCAAACATCCTATGGCATGTCAGCTTGAGCAACCTGACACTGAATATCAGCAATAAATGTGAAAGGAGCAGTAAGGAGGGCACATATTATTCACCTGTGGGAACAGGAAAATATTGTAAAGAGAAGATTAATACCTCTGACATAGTTGGATGTATTATTTTAATAAAGAAGAAATTAACTGCTATTCAATGAGACAATAAGAAAATTAATATTAATATACATACATGAATGCATCATAATAGTGTATTTTCTAAGCTATTCAGTACATTAATGAAGAATAACAAATCTAAGTGTATACTGTAGATTTATTTATCACAAAGGCAATAGTATAATACTCAGCAATAGAACAAAAGTAATCTAATAAAAAGGTATTAGATTACCTTTTTAGGTATAGCTAAAAAACAACAATGAATACAACTGTGATGATTTCAATGCTTCAAAGAATTTCAAAAAGGAAAAAGATTACAGCTAGAAGAACTGTAGATAATATGCTTTTGTGCTTGATAAAAGCACATTCTCTACAGTTCCTCCAGCCCAATTGAATTCAACAGTTCCAAAAAGCAAAATCCACCTCACTGATAGTTCTTGATGAGCTAGTGTGCTGTTCAAGCAAAACCATAATCACTGCTTGGAATGAGGGGACAACCAGGGCTCAGGATTGGATCATACCTATGCAACTTTTCTCACATGGATCCCAGTGCTTTCTCTGAGAGCAGTTTAGTGAGAGAAAGCATGAGAAGAGATGTCTCTAGCACCACTGAAGGGGAATAGGGAATAAACCCAATTGAGCATTGATCTAGAGATATTATTCAGGTCTAATTCATGGTGATAAGGATGAGAAAACATCAACATTTCTCTATCTTTATTGTACCTGCATATAGCTACCCAGTGGGCCAGTTTACAGTAAGCCTATCTCTCCTGGGAAAGATAGAGCTGGATATTCACTTAGAGAACTACTGAGGGGAATATGTTCAGCATCAACCAAATAAAGTTGCTTGGATTCACTTTAGGTTGGACTCTGGCCCTGATGCAGGTCTTATGGCGTTAACTAAGCTAGATAACCAAGGCCAGGAACAACCCATAAGGTGGATTTCATTTGGGAAGACTTTGATCCCATTGTGTCCAAGAAAGTGGACAGTGTTCTTGGAATTGTGAATATGGTCACCCGTGCATTAGTTGTATTTTTGTTGTTCTCTGCACTCATCTAAGCATCTTTTGTGGCTCCTTTGAGTGATCCCTCAAAAGACTGAGGAGACTCTCCAGGATAGTAAAGGGGGTATAACTGGAGGAAATTGGTGACTTCGGAATCTTTGCTGAACCTCACTTTGTTCCACATGCAAAAATAAAGTCTGACATCTGTAGAATGGCAAGCCAGTACCTGCCTTTACTGCAAAGTTTATATCACTTTTTTTATACCATGCTATAATAAACAGACTCTCAGGATCTTGCAGTAAATACAACAAAATGATTAAAAATCTAGGTTGAATCTACTAACATAAATGACAATAAATTTAACAGAATGAAATAAAAAATAGTGCAATAAATTAAGAAAATTGCAACAATGCTCTACAGAATAAGATTCTAATAGCTTCTTAAAGGCTGGTGGGGGAGGAGACTGATCTCCAATTGGAACCTTGGATCTCATCACATTCTGAAAATGTGGAATTTCCTGTCAAATTCTATTAGGTTGAGCTAAAATAAATGGGAGAAAGTGATCCTGTAACCTTCCAAATGATTGTGAGAATGAAGCCAGCTCTCATGGTGTTCAGAAACTTCGTTCTCCAAATCGTGCAATTGTGAGAATGGTGTCCATTTGGAGAATGGTGACAAGCAGATCAGTAAGCTAAGTATGCCTGTCAGTAGCTGCAGAAAAACCCTAAAGATAATTACTATGCACATGCTGCTGGGCTCTGTAATCAGACGAGGCCCCCCAGGCCTTATGGGATGGTGGTAAACTGATGCCTCCCAAGTCTAGTTGGGCAGTGAATAGGCTGAAGTGTCTGGGCCACAGTAGCATTGAGCATGCTGGTGGGCTGGATGGGCAACTGAGGTGAGAGGAGAGATATGCAGGTGGGGATAGTTGCAATACCCCTGCAGTCATAAGTGTGAGCAGACTGCCAAGCACTTGAATTTTCATTATGAAATCACAGGGGTGCTGGAACAACCATAACTTCAGGCACAGATTGCAAGCCCTTTTGCTGAGCACTGTCATAATTTCCAATAGTCATTGAAAACATGGTTAGTGAGGAGTCCATGTATACCCACTTTGTTGGGTTTCATATCATGTTACTAGAATCATGCCAGGCCAGATTGCAAAGCTATGTTCTCAGTTCCTTCCAGAAGGTGACCAAGATCGGGGCCAATCTGACCTCAGGGGAAATGATATTCTAAAAGGCAGGTTCTTGGAATTGTAAATATGGTCACCATTAAAGAAAAGGATCTCCTCCTAAATCCCATCAGATGCAACATTTATTTATTTATTTATTTATTACATGTATTTATATGCCGCCCTTCTCCCGAAGGACTCCGGGCGGCGAACACAAGTTAAGAAACATGTACAATAAAATCGTATTTTAAATCAAATAACTAATTAATGATAAATAATAAACCCAGAATCAGAGTCAGCCTATTTGCTTGAACAGCCAAGTCTTCAGCTCCCGACGAAAGGAGCGGAGATCAAGAGCCGTCCGGAGCTCGGTAGGAAATTCATTCCAGAGGGTGGGAGCACCCACAGAGAATGCCCTACCCCTGGGCACCGCTAGATGATATTGGCTTGCCGTCGGGACCCTGAGGAGAGTGGCCCTATGTGAGCGAACAGGACGGTGGGAAGCAGGCAGGAGAAGGTCCTGTAAATATCCTGGACCTAAATCATGTAGGGCCTTATAGGTGAGAACTAGTACCTTGAAGCGGACCCGGAGAACCACTGGTAACCAGTGCAGCTGACGCAGGAGGGGTGTTATATGGGAGTAACGAGGGGCTCCTGTAACAACCCGTGCGGCTGCATTCTGGATCAGCTGGAGTCTCCGGGTGCATCTCAGGGGCAGGCCCATGTAGAGGGAATTGCAGTAATCCAAGCGGGAAGTAACCAGGGCATGAGTGACTGTGCGAAGGTCATCTCGGTCCAGGAAAGGGCGCAACTGGCGCACCAGGCGAAGCTGTGAGAAGGCCACCCTGGTCACAGCCGTTAGATGGTCTTCTAGGGACAACCGAGCATCCAGGAGGACACCCAAGTTGCGAGCCCTATCAACGGGGGCAAGTTTTTCTCCATCCATCAAAAGTGATGGGGTTTCTGAAATCCGAGATGCCGGCATCCACAGCCACTCAGTCTTGGAGGGATTGAGTTTGAGTCTGTTTCTACCCATCCCGGCCCGTACCGCCTCCAGGCAACGGGACATCACGGAAAGGGCATCTCTGGGGTGGTCTGGGGTGGAGATGTATAATTGGGTATCATCAGCATATTGATGATATCTCACCCCAAAGCCACGAATGATCTCACCCAGTGGCTTCATATAGATGTTAAAGAGCAGGGGGGAGAGAACCGACCCCTGAGGCACCCCACAATTTAGGGGCCTCGGGGTGGATCTCTGCCCTCCTGTCCATACAAACTGTAAGCGACCCAAGAGGTAGGAGGAGAACCACTGTAAGACAGTGCCTCCCACTCCCAACCCCTCAAGTCGCTGCAGTAGGATACCATGGTCGATGGTATCAAAAGCCGCTGAGAGGTCAAGTAGGACCAGGATGGAGGAACAACCACCATCCCGAGCCCGCCAGAGATCATTCACCAGAGCGACCAATGCCGTTTCCGTGCTGTATCCGCGTCGGAAGCCCGATTGGTACGGGTCAAGGTATTCCGTTTCCTCCAGGAACTGTGGGAGCTGTTGCGCCACTACAGTCTCAACAACTTTTGCGATGAAGCGAAGGTTGGAGACGGGACAATAGTTATTAAGTGAATCTGGATCCAGGGAAGGCTTCTTGAGGAGAGGTCAAACCACCGCCTCCTTAAGAGAGGCGGGGAAATTCCCCTCTCTCAATGAAGCGTTGACAATTGCCTGGATCCAGTCTCTAGTCACCTCCCTGGCAGCCGAAACCAACCAGGAGGGACAAGGGTCCAATAAGCAAGTAGAGGAACTAAGTTTGCCCATAATCCTGTCCACTTCCTTGACAGAAACAGGGTCAAACTCAATCCAGATACTGTTCTCAAGACCCACCTTAGTCTCCCAATTGGATTCTGTCCAGTCAGAATGCTCTCTACTGTTCCATCTCACTGTACATAGAGGCAATTAGGAAGAAGTGGCCCCTCAAATAACCACCCTCAAGCATGAGACTTTACAGGTCATTACCAGGACTTCGAATTGAACTTGGAAGCAAACTTGAACTTAGTAGCGTGAAGCAGAAATCTACTGTAGGTCCACTACAGCTATTATTCCAACATCTTTTTTTAAAAGGTACTGTTACCATGGAAGTTAATTTCCCATTTTTACACGTATTTTTTATTTTTGTTTCCAAAGAACAATTTTGCACTTATCTCTTTAAAATTTCACTCTATTATTTTCAGCCCATTTTTCTAAAACAGAAGACAGCAAAAGAATATGAAACTAAGACATTAGATATTCCACCCAAATTTCTAGCATCTGGAAATCTGATAAACATTTGCATTACTACATCCAATTCATTCATGAAAATAATGAAAAACTGATAATGTTTAATTTGTGGTATCTCACTTGAAACCTGCAACTTATGAAGAACTACTTTGGATAACACTTTTGAGTTTAGTGGAGACCAGCTATGCGCCTATTGTCATGCCATCCAGCTCAGAGTGCTTGCCAATCTGTATATTATAAAGGTAAGGCATGTTGCCAAATGCTTTGCTGAAGACTGATATCAATTAAATAAGTTGCCAAATCAAAAAGTGAGATAAGAGGGAGGATTTGTTCTTGATGAATGAACACCTGATAAATTATCCCAGCAATTGTTGTTTTCAAAATGCCTATGAATCGATTATCTGCTCTAGAATCTTTCCAGGTATTAATATCAGAATGACTGGTTTGTGGTTCATAAAACTTTACTCTTTTCCTTTTTGAAGATAGAGACATTTGCTCTCCTCTAGTCATCTGATAGTTCACTCTCTTACATGCCTCAAATACAATGCATAGATATGGCAAGATTCTTATGTCTTTTACTATCCATAGACGTAATTAATCACCTCCAAGAAATAAAGAATTCAAAGTAATGAAGCACTTACTGACTATATTCTGATCAAACTCAAGCTTCAATCCTACCTTTTCATATAGTCTTTTACAATTTCCTAGTACAACACATAAAAGTTGCTTTTTAAGAAGACTGCCCAAAGCCATTAGTTGAAAGATCTGCTTTTCTGTGTCTGGTACCAGTTTTGCCTCCTTCTTTGAGCAGCTGTATGCTGCTGCTATTTTTCTTGTACTGTGAGCCTAATTACTGAAACCATTTTTGTTCTCAGCCTAATGTTCTGTGCTTTTACTTTCCTGACACCAGCTCTACACTTCAAAGTTATAAGCCTGTACTCTTCCTTTGTTACCTGGCCCCCTTTCCATTCCCTTTATGCGTCCTATGTTTTCAAATATTCACTAGCTTTTTTGTATAGACATATTCATTTATTTTGCTTTTTTCCTCACTGCAATCATTTGCAACCATACTTTTAGTTTGGCCTCCTATAGGGAATCTTGTCCATCTTAAGTTCCTACTCCAATTAGCTTCTCTTGAAGTGAAAAAGTAATTTATCATTACTTCAATAATGGCATTTAAATCTCTTGCTGACAGAGAATAGAAGAGTGCCAGCCTCCCTTCAAATATAATCTTTAAATATGCAAAAACAATTAGTGGCACTGGAAAGGCCCCTCTCAATTATGGTGCTTCAATGGAAAAATATCTTCCTGACACTGATTTTTTGATGCTACAATTTTTTTTTAGTTACAATTAATTTTTAGGCTTACTTTAAGCCATACCTCAACAATATTTAAAGCATTATTTAGTATCGTGTTTATTATTCATAGGTTGTCCTTGAAATGTTTATCTCAGCAGTGGTGTATAATTCCTTGCCCAGGTTAGTCTCTGCTCTCTTGAATAAATAATGATTGCTTGATTCAACATAGGAATACCCTAAAGAGGAATAAGTTTTGCTCTGTAAATGAGCTTCTGTGGCACAAATTGGACTAACATTCATTCTTCGAGAACTGAAAAAGATCAGTTATTAAGAATCTGGAGAAGTGGAGTTAGACAAAAATTGCTATTTATTTGTGGCCAGACTGTTAAACCTGTTAGCATTTTCAGAAGTAGTTTTATCACATTTCCCACTCCTGCAGATAATGGGACAAACGGTTTTTTGCATTAGTACACCATCTGCCTACTTGCACAGTTTGCCTAACTCCTGAAAAATATAACCCACAGCATGCAATCAGCATTGAAAAAGTCTTTCTTTTGTGTGCCGGACAGAACAGCCCTTGGAAACTGAAAATATCTTTAACAGGGGACTTTCTGCTGATCTTTGGGTATGGAGAAGTTTATATTAAGAAAAACCTTGGATCTCTAGAGAAATGCCTAAGGCCCTTTAATGAAATACCTCCCATTCTTCTGGATAGAAAATGAAATATTAAAAATGGCAAAATGACAGAATCTAGGCAAATGAAGATAAAAAAGTTTAAAAGTGTTTAAAAAGTGAAGGGTATCCAAAATTGCAGTCAGAATTTCAGAATGTGTGAATATTTTAATAAAGTACACATTCTAGTGAATAATACCACTTTAATATCACTAAGAAGAGTTATTGTTCTCTGCTCAAACATTCTTAAAAACATTTGTGCATTAGCAAAGGAAAAAAATCTTAACTGCTATTGGATATATAGACAACTGCACTTGTCTAAAGGCAAGTGATGTGTGAGTGATCTACTAAACCAAACTTTGTGTATCTAGCATGTTAGCAGCTAGTCACCTACTGCATGTTCATTTGTTCTTTACATCTAAAAGGCCTAAACTTTTTCAAAATTCCTGATCCTATCACAACAATGTTTCTACTTTTCTGCTTCTACGGTAAATTATAGATTGGTAACTTTAAAATATGGAATTAATACCATAAATTCAGCAATTTTAATTCTAATACAATTATATTAAATAGTATTTCTGTAAACTGCAATTTACGAAAATTGAATTAACTGCCAAGGAATATATTTTCCACCATTATTACTTGTCTATACTATCTTTGCAAAGATCTGGTTTACTCCAAAGTAAATACACAGCAATGTTTAAATTTATATTCAAAAAACAAATGGCACAGGCAATATATAACAAGCCATTACAATAAACAATATTAAGTTATTTAACATTATTTAAACTTCCCTAATCCATATAATTCTAGGCAGCATATAAGCTGCCACAATGCCAATCTTTAGCCATAAAATAATGAACAATACAAAGTGAGAATAACAACAATAAAACCAGAAAAGATTACGTTTACACCAGTAAAATGCCTTTGACTTAGAAGCCTACTGAAATAAAATTGTTTCAACAATTTTGTTCTGAAATGTCAGCAGATGGGAACTATTTGGGAGTAGCACGTTCCATATGGCAGGAGCCACTACCAAGTAGGCCTGTCCCCTAGGCCAAACTCCCTTGTCTTCCAATTTAGGGAGACATATAGAACAGGCTCTCTTCTGATGTTATAATTGGGCAGGCTTAGTTATATTAGGGAAAACATATAGGGCATTACATGGAAAAAAACCCTGTAATCAGCACTGAAACATATTGAAGCTAACATTTTTTTACTATTGATTTTTAAATATATTTAATGAGCATCTCTGAGTTCCTACTAGACAAAGTTAGTGGAGAAACGACCATTCTTTCATGGATTCTCTCATGGAAGAAAAGTAGAGACCATCCCACGAGATTATTTTATTTCTATCCTGCTTTTATTATTTTTACAAGTAACTCAGGGCAGCAAATACATTGAACACTTTCCTCCTCCTATTTTCCCCACAACATCAACCCTGTGAGGTGGGGCACGGCCTGAGAGCAAGTGATTGTCTCAAAGTCAGCCAGTCAGCTTTCATGACTTAAGGCGGGAGCAGAAATCACAGTCTCAAAGCTTTCCAGTCTGGTTATCTTGACGGTGTGACCAGACCAAATTGCAGGGATTCCCTTAAGAAAAGTAGTAAAATGGGACCAAGCTCACTTAATAAATTGTGCACTTAGCAACATAAATCCTGAGCTCAATTACGGTCATGAATGGAGAACTACCTGTACCGGTATCTTATGGGGCTCATTCATTCTGCAGCAAGAAACGGTAGCAATTTTTTTTCCCCATTTAATCTCCGAAATGATTTAACCACACTTTTTTTTTTTTACGGAAAGTAGGGCAAACACTGCACACGCTGGATTTAAGGCGAACTAGATACACCTCGGAGGCAACACCTGCGTGCCCATACTCAACTTTCGCAGCTAATGTTCATCCACCGCAGGACCAAGCCGGGGGTGGTGGGTGGTGATGGGAGAGAAAGTACAGGAGAAGGGTTGCAAAGTAGAGGCGTCCAACAACCATCCTCCCAAGTTGGCGAGGAAAGGTTGGCGAGGGGAAGACAAGCACCCCAGGCTCCCCCCTCCCCCAAAAAACTCCGAAATGCCCCCCGAGTCCATCGCCGCCCCGCGTCCAGCAGTTGGGAAGGCACGGTGGGGGCGGAGAACGAAGCCTCCTTGACAGGTGCGTGGGGGGGAAAGGAGACGAGCACGGCAGGTTGGGACTGGAGGCGGCGAGCAAACCTGCCGGGAGCAGAAGAAGAAGAGGAAGAAGAAGAAGAAGAAAAAGAAGGCAACGGGAAGGAAGGGAGGGTGGGTAGAAGGCTACCTGCAATTCGGCTCTCTCCGCCTCCCACTCGGCTCTCTCGGCCTCGAAGCGGCCCCACTCGTGCTGCAGGAAATGCAGGATGCCGGGGACGCTGTATTGAGCCCGCGCTGCAGAGGCCGGAGCCGGCCCTGCCGAAGCGCTGCCAGCGGCGGCCGCCGCAGCCGCCGCCGCAGCCGCCGCTTCTCCCGACTCCAACCCCGGCCCGGCCCCGCCCGGAGGTGGCGGCAAAAGCAGCGCGTTGTTGTTGTTGTTGTTGAAGAAGACGCCGGGGCCAGCCTGCTCGTCCATGGCTGGAGCCGTCGTCGCGGGCGGCAGAGACCTTCCGCTCTTCCTCCGCACCTCAGCCGAGCGGTCGTTACAGTCGCTGCCGACGTCCGCGGTCCGCCAGCGCCGCTCCCTCGTCCGCCTCGCTCACTGGAAGCAGTAACAAACTGGGCGCGTCCCCTCCGCCGTCAGCGCCTGACAGCCACCCCCGCCGGCGGCTACAGGGCCTCGCTGGAGTCAATTCCAAAAGCGCGTTCAGCGCTTTGCGGACTCGAGGCACCTTGGGAAATGCAGTTCCCTATCGAAAAGAGCGGAGTAGCTGCGAATTATTATTATGATTATCATTAACAAAAATAATAATAATTTGTTGCTCGCAGGTTACGAAAATCTCACATTTCATTTACAAACTGTTTTTTTTTTTTGGTTGAGAAAAGAAACTAGTCGCCTGTGAAAGCGACTAGAAGTTAGTGAATTCAATTTGTGGCTGAATCGATTGGTTAAAGTGATGTACGTTGGTGTCAAGAATCCAGCAAATAATAATGGGATCACAGGTGATAGTAACCACTGAGGGGAACAAATCTTGGAACAATGGTAAACAGTTCAATGATGGCGTTGACACAATGTGCCTCTAATATTTTTAAAAGGCCAAAAGTATATTAGAATAAGAAATGGAATTGACAACAAAGAAGGCAAGATTATAATCCCTTTATATAAACCAAGAATGTCACTGCATCTCCGAAAGGTATACAGAAACTAGAGAAAGGTTCAGAGAAGGGAAATTAAGATGATCAAAGGGCTGGAGTAATGTTGCCAAAACACACTTCATGCAACAGAAAGAGATATTATCCTTAGAAATCATGAGACAAACAATACTCGACTTACTGGCTATACAACTATTTCTAGATTGCTTTTTTTTGGTGATCAGTTAATCATTGATCTTGAATTATGGCTCTCAATTTAAATCTGGGTTATAGAAAGCCTTGTAATTACTGGGCACTTATCTTTCATTGGCACATTGCCCAGATTTGAAGGGGCAGAAAGGAAAAACAAATGTACTGACAGAACCATATTTGCATTGCTATCAATCGGCCTGACCTGTTGCTATCTGAAGAATTTGAGTATAACAATGTATGTTTTTATCGGCTTGTCTCCCTTCAAGCAAATTAAGGGCTATTTGCATCACACAATTCCAGCCTCTATGGCAGTGATGGCTAACCTTTTTGTCGCCGCGTGCCAAAAGCGGGGGTCATGCAGGGGGGTCGCAGGCATGTATGCTCACACCCATAATTCAATGACACCCCCTCCCCTTGTTTGCGTTATTCCCGCTTTTGGTACCCGATGGCAAAAAGGTTACTGGTGGGCCTGGAAATCCTGTTTTTCACCCTCCAGAGACTCTTTTAGATGGCAAAAACAGCCTTCCCCATCCCCTCCATGGCCCTCGGTAGCCCGGAAATGGCCCATTTCCTGACTTCCGGTAGGCCCAGAAGGGCCAAAATCAGCTGGCCAGTGAGCACATGCGTGCTGGAACTGAGCTAGGGCAATGCTCACGTGCCCACAAATATGGCAGAACAGTTTCAGAATTGTTGTGGGGCATTTGGTGTAGCTTTTTGTTTTCTACCTTCCTTCTATCCAAGAAACTGGTCTCGATATTTACTGGCTCCTTCCCTGTGACAATTTAGATAAGCCCTGTAATCTTTTATTTGCCCACTGCTATGAAAGTACACCCAATGTTTTACAACAATCTTTATGAGGAAGGAGCCTCTCTGTCTTTTGTTTTCTGCAGCTTCTGCCATCATATGGCTGCCATATGAGCCATATCTTCCTGAACTACCTAGTGTCCCACCAGACTTTGATCGCCAAAGAAGGCACTGTGTTCTTTCACGCCTGCCTTGTAAGCTGCTATTTTAGACTTACTTTGAATAGAGAAAGTGGAATATATTCCAGGCTTTTTGAGTTCTTCCAGCTTTCGAGATTAGGAATTCAATGCCATGTAGAGCAATACTGTACTACTTTTATTGTAAAGCTATAGTTAAAGAACCTTGTAAGTCTGAATGCTCTTCCTCCCTCCCTCCCCTTTTGTGAGAACTAGGAAGGAGTTTATCTGAGATGTTTAGTAGGGTAACTTACTAAAGCCTTTTATTTCACAATTGACTTGGTAGCTTTTCCTCCTGTCCCTCAAGGCCTTTCTCTCTTCACTCTGTAATTTCATACTTGTCAGATGACTCTGAGAATAGGCCTAGTCCATCTTTGGCAGTGTTGTCATTGCTGCCAGACTATTCCTTAATGATGGGAAGAGTGAGTCTAAAGGGGGAGATAGTATGATAAGACCTACCAGATTTCAAGAACGTAAGAGGGGCAACAAGACAGTTAAGGAAGCAGGGCCTTACAGAAGAGATTCCTGAGTCCAAGTGATGGGGAGCGTGCCAGAAAGAAATTCAAAGAACTGCACCTTAATTACACTAAATGTAAGTTGTGCATGGGTATTACTTTCATAGGCTTTAAAACTCCTGTTACATTTCCCTACTAACCATAAAGATCTTTCCATAAGTCCGAGTGATCCTTGTTTCCTAACTTTGCCAGCCTCACAGGGCTTGACATAAAATTCTAAAAAAAAATATGAGTGCAATTATGGGCATAGCTAGCTAGAAGCCAATGTGGCTACTCCCTGTCCTGCCCTCTAACAGGTGGGCATATTTGTTAGGCTAAGTATACCCAGTTTTCTAAAAATGATTAAGTGGCCTCACTGCATTCTTGAAAATAATGTCGTAGCATCCATAAAGGCTTTGCAGCATAAAAATCCTATTTATTCTAGTTGGAAGAATCTAAAAAAATGAGGCATAGAGGTTGGTAGCAGCAAGAAGCTAATCACAACCATTAGTTTGCTTATCTTTAGCAAATACTGCAATTCTGATTAGTGAGAAAAGGTAAACAAAGAAAATATGTGTCCAATTAAAAAAAATAGGACTCTCAGTTTTAACCACTTTTGCTTTACATGAAATTTGAAAAATGATATGACTATACCGTATTATACCTTTTCTATGATGCTTCCCCCAATTTATTCCCTTCAGACATATTGACTCCCAAATTCAGCAAAAGTATAAAAATAAAACCCATCATGTTTATTACAAAACGTTATCGGTTTTACAGCTTATAAAGAACTGAAGCATTTATGAGTTCTTGTCATTGTTCTCCATTCCTTAGCCTCTCTTTCTAAGTTTTTTCTTCCAGGAACACTTCATATTGGAGTTCGGTAAAGAAATAGAAAGCAAAATAAATAAAACCCCGCCCATTCATCTCTTTTTGTTTTACAATTCCGTCATTCCAGCTTCATATACTGTTGCAACAAACTTGCCACTGTTGTGAATTTGGATTCTAAAATTAATTGAAGAGTATGCTGATACATATTTTGCATACTGAAGCTCAATCAGGGTAACCTCAACTAACTTTTTGTATCAATAAAGACATACTTTAAGGTTCTACAATTGCAGGAATTAACTACGCAGTGCTCGCAGGAAAGGAAAATAAGAGTTTTGGAATGGCTTTCACAACCCTTAGATTTTGAATATAATTGTAGGACCTAAGAAAGAAGAAGAGTAGGGAAAAAATAGCAACACAAGACTAGAAAGAGGTGGTTGACTACACACACAAAAAATGGTAACTATTATTTCTCCCAAAGGAGACATTACAGAATAGTGACAGAAAGGGCAGTCAACCTTTTGAACCTATTATATTCATTGTCTTCTTATTTTGAAAATATGAACAGCAGCACTTGAATGTTAAACATGCATTCAAATTTACAAAAAGATGGTTTCAGCTTCTTCTAGTTTGATCAATTTTGTTTACAGTTGCATTAGGTAGTTTATTGTAATAAAAACTTGAATAACTCCAGTGTTTCATTTATTACAACTTACATTTCTGAAAATGTAATAAGTAGTTATCAATATTAATTTCTAGCGGTTGAAAAAATCATAGTGACCATATATATATACCTATTCCATTGCTCCCTTTTAGAGTAAGCAGAGTTATATAAGCACCAAAAAATTAAGAAATATTAAATCAAAAATGTAAGGTATAAGATAACAGGAAAATGGACATTTTTTTCATTAAGCAGCCACTGTTTTCTTTTACAGACAAAAGCAATTTTGTTATTTTGCAATATATATATGTTTTCTGTTGCAATTTGAATCTTACAACGGGAGGAAAAGAATTAGAGTGGGATATTCATACATGTCATGAAAATGGCTTTAAGGAGCTTAATGATAATAAAAGAATATGACCAAAAAGTATTAGATCAGCAGACATAGATCTACTCCAATCCCTGTTATGAACTACTCCCTTATTCTAGGAGTAGACGTATAATATATATTCATTTGCTGGTGTTTATATGCCATTCCAAATCAGCAACCTGTGAACTGAACTGTAACTATATTTTAGGGGGAGAATGGCTACTGTTAAACATAATTCTAGACCTACAGCTTTACCCTCTTCCATGATCTTTAGATATGTTGGTCTATATTTCAAAATTCATATACATTCTAGTAAGTCTAACCAACATCCTGTTTGTACCTCACCTTACAGTCTTTCCATTGTAGGTCACAAAATGTTTTAGGAAGTTCAGCTTTGAGTTGACTTTTGCCATAAAAATAAAATAAAATCCTGGTCAGCCAGGTTTTCTCATGAAAATCATTCTGAGAACCCAAACACAATTTTCGCAAACAGATAGCAATCTGTGAGAAGAGAACAATCCTGCCCTTCAGAAAAACTTGTCACTTAGAGGCCTGACCTCACATAGCAGAGCCTCACAAACCAGACTGTTCTTAACCCCTGCATGAAAAGTCTGTTAAGGAGCAAATTAAATTGCAGAATGCTCAGACTATGAGCATTGTGTTGATAAAGACTGAATATGTACATTCTTTAACTTAAAGACCATGCTCTAATATCAGAGTAAAATTAACCATCAGATCATGTTCCCCAATAAAGGCATTGCTATTTGCTGAATTGTTTTTAGACAGAAATATGTTTCACAGTCCAAATGCATCTACAAAATAAGTAGAGTAGATATATTCTTTATCATTCAGTGCAGACTATTTTGCTTATGCCTATATGTGGCAAAAAAACATTCACAAGTATCTGTTGGTTTATGACAAAGTAGTACCCACTCCATACTTTATGAAGAAGATACAACAATTCAAAAATAAATTGAATGCCATTCTGTTTTAAATGGGGGGGGGGGGGGACAAAAGAGAATTATTATCCAACTCAGAGAGAAAATATTTTTACACTAGGAGAACTGGATTGTTGCCTCTCTTTTAAATGTAAGCAATGTTTTAGTAAATGATCCTGTACTTTGGAGATTTTTATCTTTAATAAGTAGATTCACTAAGGGAATACATTCAGGTGCTTCATTTTTAGCTGGATAAGAGCTAGTAGAAGCTACTGGAGAACCATATGCAAGACTGTATGTTTTACCATTTTTAAATTCCACCTCAAATTGCTTTTACTGAAACAACCAATATACTGCAATGTGATCACAGCTATTGCTCCTTTTTAAAATGCTGTACAGGGAAGCAATGTAGTTCACTGTACCTATGGACAGTAGCTATGGAAAATACATACCCAACTTTCAGAATTAACCAGAACTCAATGTTCTAAAAAGAAAGACAAAGACTACATAAAACAGATTGTTAAAGGAGATAGTTTAACACAACCTCAGATGGTCAACTTACTCCATTTCATAAAAATCTATATACATCCAGATATCGCCTTTCTTGCAATGCGCAAATTTCAAACCATTATGCAATAATCCCCTAGCAAACACACCCTGCTAATGTAGAGCCTGTTGACAAACAATCAGAAATGGAGAATGAGATACAGCAGCACAGAAGGAATGATGCATTCGTTGATGAGTGTTTTATGATTGTTCCAACAAGAATCAGAAAAAGCTAGTTTTAAGTTTAATTGTTGGCGTGGAATGTACTGTGGGTGGTGGTTGCCTGGCAGCTGCCTTTGCTTTGCTTGCCTGACTTGCTCGTACGGCAGTTTCCAGTCGTGCTTTCAGTTCAGGAGCTGCTCCCATTACTGTCTTAAATGCAAGAGGATAAAGGGGTCCAATGCGGGTGAGATCCTGGAGAGCAAATTCATGAAGTTCTTTTGATACCAGGGATGCAGAAGAGAATGCATTTTCATTCAGTAAATAAGATATGAGTGTAGGGACAAGAAGAGCAAGCAATTGTACTCCTGAGGGGAAAAAAAGAAATCAGTTAAAATAATTAGAATTCAAGAAAGACAATGTAGGATATCTTCAGCATGTGTAACTCTTGTTATATTACTGTTAGAAAATAAACACCCCCCAAATAATGACATTTCTTCCTGATAATATTTAAAAATGCCCAGCGGTAGAGAATAGAACAACTATTTTTAGGGCCTTCACATCATTCAGCAATGTGCTCAGTTCTAGGCTAGAAAATACTTCCCTAAAGTGCTTGGTTACTATGGGGACAGCTATAGAATAAAACTACATTTAGCAATATACTGAAGAGGAGGTGACTTTTATAGATATGCTATTTGAATTTGTCACATGGATAAGAGAATTAGAATATCATAACCTCATATCTCAGATTGGTTGCCACAGATGCTTTCTCTGTGGAGAGGCTCTGTCTATGCATGTTGCCTTATTCCTTTTAATAAAAACATATATGCCTTGTTTTTCTCATGCATTTGAAAACAAATATACCCATCTAACTACATGTCCATAGGAGAATGATAATTTGTAAACATGGTAACTTTTACATAGAAATTAGTTATATGTAGGTTTTAGGGCAGTACACTGCAAACTAGAATATATCTTTTGCTGATTAAACTAATAGGCATCCTTAAAATCCAAAGAACATTGTTTTTCCTCAAATAGCTCAGGGAGCAAATGCTATGCATTAGAATGATCTAGCTCCAGTTAATTTTGTTTCCCAGAATTTTAACTGCTCTAGATGGCTCCAATCAGAATATTGCACAATATCTTTGGAATATTGTGCCTCGAATTTAGGAAAGAGAGGTTAAGTGCTGCACTTAACCAAAATGTGTGATACAATGTGAAATATATTTAATCCATTGTTTCCAAGAACGCTTCAGCTTTTACTGCATGCTAATATGCTCCAACAAGACAAATATGGCAATTCTCAATCAAGGTACTTACTATTCTGCTCCTCACCAAGAGCAACCAGTGTTTCAAGAACTTTAATTCCCTCCTGGATTGCTAAGAGTTCTGTTTTGTTGTTTGGACGGTTTTTCTCCACACCTTTCAGTTTCTCAACCATTATTGGTGCCAGGGAATGTATATATGGGGTAGAGAGAGCACGGTTTGTGTGTTGAAATATAGAAAGTAGAAGATGGTAACATTTGGCTTGAACCTAAGCACAATATACAAATATAGCTGTGTTAGCAAGAATTTGTCATAAAATATCACAGTCATGTAATGTTAAAAGAAAAAAGGCAAATACAATTGTAACAATAGAGTCACATTTATTATCTAACTTGCAAACCTTTCCATTATGAAGGCTTTTCTTTATCTTATCTTTCTGTTGGTCAAAAATTGCATACTTCGTTCATGACACATACAAGTCTAATCTCATTGGATTCAATCAAATACTTCTTTTAAAAGCCTAACTACTCATAGTAAAGAGGATTTTTGGAGAGGTCATATAGTATTCAACCTAAAAATACAGTCTATAAATAATATAAATACGGTGCATATTCTCATTTAAAGCATTCTATCCAATAGGATCCTTTTTCAACAACATGAATATTAATGCTTCAATGGAGACAGAAGTGTTTATCAGATAAACTGGCTTGTTGTTTTTTTAAAAATTTCTAATCTGTCCTCCCATATCTAATTTTATTAAATTATAAAAAATAAAATTGTTTTAATTTTTAGGGGAAGTATGTCAAGCTAACGAAGCATACACAGAAATCTTATTTTTTTAGTTTGCTTTGTTTTATTATTTTATTTTATTTTATTCTAAAATAAAATCATTCTAGGCAACAGCTAAGGTCTCAATCAAACCATGCACCAGAGCTTCAAAAACAAATACGGGTTCCTTCTGGAACTAACAGGTTCTAATGGACCCTGTTAGTTCCAGAAGAAACCTGTATTTGTTTTTGAAGACTGATCAAATTCTGTAGGTCCTTTGGGAAGCAGCTGCAAAGAACTCAAGGCCAACAGTGAACAATCTGATCATGATATAGTATTGACAATAACATATATGTAAAATAATATATAAATGGATAAAAGCTAAATGACTTACTCACCCAAGGATCAGATGAATTCAATGCTGTTTTAAATCTGTTAATGCAGCCATTTTGCAATGCTTGCACTCCAATTATTTCAGTGCTTGCAGACCAAAGGAAGAGTGTAATGGCAGTAAGCATACTTACTTCATCTAAAGTAGGCTTGGAGGCTTCTAGAAGGAAAAAACAAAAAGATGCTGAAAACTTATACCAAATAGAGTTTGGAACAGGAAAATAAAACTGCTATTTTCAAGAATGAAGATGCTGATACATATGCAATGTTCCTGATTTCAAAAATAACATAATCTTTTAAGGACTCTATCCTTAAAATCTATCCAAATATATTTTTGTAATTAAATAATAATCATATAATGGAAATGAAAGTGGTCCTAAGACATTAAGAACAATATTTTTGTTAACTTTTTGAAAAATCAACTTTGAATGAATTGAGCTATGTGAATACTTGCTGAATGAATTTGATTCATTTGTCCAATTAATTACGCTTGCTTAATAAAAAGCAGAATTTTACATACATGTGAATTCCTTCAGCATGTATGGAAAAATGAAGATTAGGCATTAAGGACAATTCTGAACTAACAAAAATGTTAATACAATTCTATTTGCCTTGATTTCCATACCTCTTTCTATAAATCTAAAACATGCGATATAGTGACATAATTGTCACTATACATGTATGAGTTTCATTTCCTAATGCAAACCAGCTATCTTTGCTTCTTTTTACAAAAGAGCTCCAGTGATAGCATGAAAATTACCTGGCTGAGAGTATTCCAAGATTGAGGCTAGGGTGCTGCGAATAAGATTTGTCCACTGTTTATGAATATTCTCATTCATGGTCATTGGGAGGGTTACTATGTTTTTCAGTCCCTGAAGTGCTGCACTGACTGGCGGTAGGACCTGATTTCCCACAGTTTTTACAGCAGTATCTTTCAACACTTGTATTATTAGAAAGAGGATAGTGGGCAATATAGTCATAGATCCTAAAACATAAACATAAATCAGATACTTTCAGAATGCACAAGAGGCATGATCAATGCCAGAAGCAAAGTATTCATGAATAACTACCATCCTGGGCTCTTTTGGTAAAAATCTTCATTCATTCATTCATTCATTCATTCGATTTGTCTGATTACCCATCTCATCTAAGTGACTCTGGGCAGATCACAACAGGTAAATAACAATCCAACAATCCAAGAAAACAAGTTAACAATATCAATATACAAACATATAAAACCCATAATCAATCAAAATTATGATCAGAGGCAGAATTCATTGCCATAATCTCTACACAGCCATTGCAAACATTTGCCACTATTGCCATGTGCCCAGACATGGCAACAGAGCCATATCTTCAGGGTATTCCTAAAGGCTTGTGGGGGGGGGGGGAGATTAGGGCCCATTGTCTGAGAGAAATGATGTTCCATAGGTCCTTTTTATCATGGCATAATAAGCTTTCTTCCTGGATCCTGTCAAATGAAACTTTTTTTTGTCAAGGGGACCTGATAAAAGGGTAACCTGATAGTGGGTTAGCCTCCTGATAGTGGTAGATGTTACTGGGGAGAGGCAGCCTCTCAAATTACCTGGTCCAATGCCATATAGCAGAGGTCCCCAACCCCTGGGCCAGGGCCTGTTTAAAACTGCAGCTCCATTTGCGCATGCAGCTCCATTTGCGTGCACAGTGAGGAAGTGCGGGAGCACGTACATGCTGTTTCATTTAGCGCATGGCGGGTGCACGTACCCACCGCTTGCACAAATGGAGCTGTATGTGCTCTTGCCCGCCACTCGCATGGAACCATCCACTCTCTCCCCTCAGTCCGCAAAGCCAGAAAAGTTGGAGACTGCTGACATATAGGGCTTTACAGATTACAACCATCATCTTGAATTGAACTGTAGCTGGAAGCATATTGGCAACCAATGTGGCTTGGAGAGCAGAGGTATAACATACACTGATTGAGAAGCACATATAACTTTACATTGATGCATTCTGTACCAGCTGCAGCTTCCAAATGCTCTTCAAGGGCAGCCCTATGTAAAGCACATTACAGTAATTCATTCAAGAAGTGACCAGGGCATGAGTGACTCTAAAGGTCCAGGAATAGGAGCAAGTGGCATATAATATGGAATTGTATAAAGGCTCTGGCCATAGCTGCCATCTGCTGTCTTCAAGCAGGACATGTGGGTCCAGAAGAACCTTCATACTGTGCACTGAGTCTGTTTGAGGCAGTGCCATCCTATGATTTCAAAGGTGCATTGATGCACTTGTCAGCAACTCCTTAAAGAAATTACATCTTTTGTCTGAGATTATGCAAGAATGCTGGAAAGATGTGCTTGATTTAGGGAGATGCTAACTAATGTGATTATGCATGCACCTACACAGACCAATTGAGATCATTGATTAGACCTATTAAATATTAACCAATGAAGAAATACAGGGAAGTAGACACATTGCAAAAAGTGCATGTAAAAGATATGCCATAGAGAAGTAGTGGTAGGAGGTGAATGTGGTTAAAGCTCCCTTTTTAAGGTGTAACAAAGATTATCCTAAAGAAAAGGAAATGTCAGAAACTGAAATTAATGAATTTAGGGACTCTTAAAAAAGGAATGACAAACTTAAGCCTCCTCAAATGTCTCAAAGACCCATGGAAGAAGAATATAACACATCTTAAAATCAATTTATATTTTTAATGTTTTTTTGTCCACTATCACCAAGCAACATTCTGTCCATTATTAAGTGTCACACGCACCACTTTCTGAACTCCTGCTGCCTCCTTAAATACTCCCCATGTGCTTCGTTTTGTTTAAATTTGGGGTTTTTTTAAAAAAAATTCAATGAAAAGAATTAACATTTTATGGAAGCCACTGGTTAAATTTTGAGAAAGATCTATTATACTACCAGCTGGGGAACAAAGAGTGGGTAGGTCAGACAGGATGGCAACGGTGGCAGCCACAAGGCGAGCACTTTCTTCTGG
Organism: Masticophis lateralis; assembly: GCA_030761175.1. Lineage (NCBI taxonomy): Eukaryota > Metazoa > Chordata > Lepidosauria > Squamata > Colubridae > Masticophis > Masticophis lateralis. The sequence continues at coordinate 65,505,864 of JAUDYJ010000001.1, read as the reverse complement.
GAGCTGGATTCTGCTGAAGGAATGACTTGGGGAATCTGACATTTTTGTGCTCAGATGTGGCATGTGTCGCACAAGGATAAACATTAGCAGTTCCATAGCAGCAAATACAAGAGATTTTCCTGGCACAAGACCACCGCTGTCTCCTCCTTCGCCCAGCCCACAGCTACTGTCCTTTTCTTTTGCATCTTCTTCATCTAACAAAGACAAAAAATGAAGTAATAATATAACAATATGAAATTCATGGCAGACATTTTAGAAAATGCTACCAAAAGCCTTAAGTTAAAATGAAGCAATCAACTGAAACTCATTAGTAGTCAAAAGCTTACAGACTGCATTTGTTTTCTATTTTTTTTACAGAGACTACTAAAAACAGGATGAGATATCAGAGAAGTATATGCTGCTATCGAAATTAAAAAATGAGATGGTATCAATACATTCCCCTTTAAATCAGTAAGTGATAAACACTGTGCAACCCACCCATTTTTTTTTGCTTTGCTTCTATCATAAATTGCATTAAGGCATATCAAATTATTCCATTAAGAAAAGCTTTTTATTCTTATGTCCTCTACAAATTAAAAAAACAAGCAAATAAAGAAAAAATAGACACAAACCTCCACATAAAAAATTAAATGTGACAGATTTATTTTCTTTAAAAAGGACAATAAAAATGTTTTCAACATTTTAAACTGTTAATTCACCTTATACCGACAAAGTTAAAAACATAGAGCATACAGAAATCATGAGACGACGTCAAATCTTCTCATAAACAACTTCCCTTAGAATTCCAAATAAACAGTCAGGCTTATAACTTGGCACTGATCTGGGTTTTTTTTCCCCCAACTTTCTTACTTTCTGCTCTTTTAACTGAATTTACATTTGAACTTATGTATAGCTGCTATTAAATCTGTATTTTAATTAGCTGAGATACACAAGTCCAAATAAATTTAAAATGCCATACATAAAAGCCTATTGCAGCTTTTCAGAGCAAAAAGTATTTTATTAAAGATATTTCTTTTTAATCCTGCTAATATACTTGGACGTATTTTAAATATTTTGTAAATTCAAAAATGAACATCCAGGACCAGGGCAGACATTGCCAATACATGAATCAAGAAGACACTTTTACATAGCCTGTTTCATTATTTCTCTAATCTGGACATCTGTAGCATGAAAAACAACAGGTATTTCTTACTCAATGTATTTCTTTTTTCTTGTAAATGATCCTGAGCAGCTCTTATAATCTGTTGCACAACTTCTGTAACTAAGAGTTGAACTGACGGAGGATTGCAGGTCAACAAGAGCCGATGAAGCACGCTCAGAAGTTCGACACCAAGTAGCTTAAAACAATTAATTGTAAGCAGAGTTTCAAAAAATGACATTTGCAATATTCTATCCCATTTTTAAAAATACATTTTTATTAGTTTATCGAAGTATAAAATACAAGGAAAAATTTTAAAAATAGAAAACTGAGGGGGGAGGGAAAAAGAAAATATGGAGTAAATAGGAAAAAAGAAATAAAAAGGCACTGGCTTCCAACTCTCTTTAGCACAGTAGAAGATAACAATATTATAACCTCAAATTTTTACTTTTATACAACAGTATATACTATCAGTCCTAGAGAAGATCAACTCTGACTGCAAAAGAACGGGACGGCAGAGAATGAGGTGGCTGGATGGAGTCACTGAAGCAGTAGGCATGAGATTAAATGGACTCTGGGGGATAGTAGAGGATAGGAAGGCCTGGAGAAACCTTGTCCATTGGGTCGTGATGGGTCGGACATGACTTCCCAACTAACAACAAATATACTATCTATTTTTGTAGCAACAAACCTATCTAATCAGCAAAAACAAAATTAAAGTTTCATTCCCCCCCCCCCATTGTAAGCTAAAAATCCGGATGCAATTTTCAAACAGAAACAAAATTAAATATATTCTTTCCTTTAGATAAAAGAATTAATTTAACTATCTCTGCTTTTCCTTGCTATGGGGAATAATAGATGCTTCTATTTACTCATTCGTCTTTAACCATTAATTTTCATTGGGCTTTTTTTTAAATGTCTTGGTTAGCATTTTGTTCTTAGAGGTCCAAAATAATGACTTGTTATTTGATTACATTTTTTTCTTAATAGCTATTAATAAGAACAGTAAGGGAAGACATCCACTAATATTTCATAAGCGTTTCCAGACCATTTTCCTTTAATTTTATTTTCAAATAATCTGTTCAATCTTCTACATGCTTAATGGACTGCAACAATAATTTGTCTGCAACATACCTGATCTTCTGCAATATGGGTTCTAGCACAAGAGGAATCAAGTAAAGTGTGGACTGCTTGCAAACAGGACATAACGTGTTCGACAGGCTCTTCTGGTCGAGGAGAACATAGAAACTGTATGCTAACACCTGGGGAGCAAATTACTTTAAGTTTAAGTAGTAAAGTAGTATTTTTGCAGATTTTATGGCATAGAGAAAGAACAGGTCCTAATAGTTTTTACATGCAAAAGCTGTATATTAAATCTTGAGTTTTTAGTTTCACAAGACAGTGTTTTCACACACTACAAAGAAAGATCTGGGTATTCTTGAAACTGGAGTGGTTCTGTTCTAGTACTGTCATAAACCTAAAAATAATAATCCTGTTATTTGGTAATGTGTGATAAAACAAAGGATACACTACAGGTAGTCCTCAACTTATAACAGTTCACTTAGTGACCGTTCAAAGTTACAACAAAGTGACTTATGATCATTGTTCACATTTAAGACCGTGGTCACATGATTTACGTTTGGATACCTGACAACTGACTCACATTTATGACAGTTGCAGAGTCCCAAGGTCATGGGGTCACCTTTTGCAACTTTCTGACAAGTAAAATCAAAGGGAAAACCAGATTCACTTAACAACTGTGTTACTAATTCATCAACTGCAGTAATTCATTTAACAAATGTGGCAAGATAAGTCATGAAATGGGGTAAAACTCACTTAACAAATTTCTCACTTAGCAACATAAATTTTGGGTTCAATTGTGATTGTAAGTTGTCCAGGCTTCTGTAATGGACTGAAAAGCATTACCTAAAATCAAATGCATTCTATCTTTATTTATTTCTTGCAACGTTTTGGTGGAAGGTGGAGTTTCTGACGCTGGGTTTAACATAATGGGCGTAGCATGCTTTTGTGGAGGTGTGGCTGCTGAGGCATCTTCTGTTGTTTCACAGGCATTAAACCCTGTACTGTTTAGCCATAGTGCAACTGCATGTAAAATTGGGGTCCACGAATTCCGATAATGCAATCTAGCTGTATCAATAGTCTCAGGAGTGTAAAATGCTCCACCTGTTAAAGAATCATAATGCATTTTAATAAGGGATAGAGACAATAACAATTATAGTATCATTTTAATACATGTTTGTAATATATCCCTCAAGACACAGAGACACCTGATCCCTCTTGTCTGGATTCAGAAGACAAACAGAGCTGGACCTCCTTGGTTCTTGGATGGGAGATAGTTATGAGTATCAGGCTTATAAGGTAACACGAGCTATCAAAAATACTCTGGAAGGCAGCAATGGGAAATCACAACAATATTATGCTGTTCTCAAGAAATCTACACAGTTCTGTTGACTCATGCCAAAATCAAGGGAATTTTACAATACAGGTGGATTCCTCCTCCTGCATGGTTCACATACCAACTTTAGATAATAAGAGATTTCAGCATATATGTAAATATTTTCACTGAGTCAGTCCAGTCATAAAGTTCCAAATAGCTTTTGTGTAGCAGCTTTCTCCTCAAAAGTATCTTGCTTGATTGGTAATGGACTTACTTGTCATTTCACACCACATGGCTCATGCTGGCTTGTGTAGCTCTGTCACAATTTCAATCCATTATTGAAAGCTGGCTATCCAGTTTCCTCAAGATGACCGAGGACAGCACCAGAGTCCAACAGTGTTAACTGTGAGCCATCTACAAATAGTATTAGCATCCAGTGGAGCCTGAATTGTGCCAATGGCTGCAACTGTTGCCTGCAGGCTGATGGTGCCAAATTCTCAATTGCAACAGTGGAAGGCTGTTCACAGACCTCTCAAGCTTGCTCTGACTACTAAGTGGTTTGCAAACAGCAAGTAGAAAAATCAAGCAGTCCTTTACTGAGATTGTGAGAGACCGATTTGGAATGAAGAAGCTGGGATGAGCACAAATGAGGCTCAATGAGCTATCCCAAAGAAAAAGGCTAAGCACCACAAAAAAGCCATACAAAGCCTCATAACCTAGCACAGTGATGGCTAACCTTTTTGCCATCGCGTGCCAGGGGGGGGGAGGTCGTGCACGCACGGGACCATGCGCATGCGCGTACAAACCCCTCCCCCACTCCTGGCACATGATGGCCTGGTAGGCCCGTTTTTCTTTCTTACCTGGTTCCAGATCTATTTACCTGGGAAGGGCAAAAACAGCCTTTCCAACTCCTTGGTGGCCCTCCAAAGGCCTGAAACAGCCCATTTCCCAACTCCCAGTGGGACAGGAAGTGATGTTTTTTGCTGTCCCCAGCCCCCAGAGCCTCTCTAGGAGACTCTGGAGGCTGGGGACAGCAAAAAACGTCACTTCCTGTTCCACTGGGAGTTGGGAAATGGGGCCTTTCAGGCTTCTGAGGGAGTGGGAAAGGCTGTTTTTGCCCTTCTCAGATAAATAGAGAGGATCTGGAGCCAGGTAAGAAAGAAAAACGGGCCTTCCCCACACACCCCAGCAGGCCCTTCGGAGGCAGGAAACAGTCTGTTTCCCTACTTCTGGTGGGCCCAGAAGGCCTGAAAATCAGCTGGCCAGCACACACATGCACCCCAGAGACTGCGTGCCCACTATTATGGTTCCATGTGCACCTGTAGCACGCGTGCCATAGGTTCACCATCACAGTCCTAGCAACTGTGACTAAGCACAGGGGTGAGTGGGAGCAAATACAAGTACATTACAAAATCAAGTGCTGTGAGAAGTCTTGTGGCAAGAAATGGATGATCAAATGTTAGCTACTAATACATCTGGCCACATTAGTGATATAACACAAGTATCTGTAGTTTATATAAAGACATAATCCATAACATAACTGCTTAATATGATTCCAGTATATCATACCAATTGTCAAATTAACAGAAAAGTTGAACTATTGGTATCACTTATGTTTACCAAGCTGTTTCATGCATGAGGACTTGAAAATTAAGGCATCATTAAAATGAATTTCAAAGCAATGTATTTAAAAGGGAGATGGTATAAAAATACTGCTGATACATGCAAGCACTAAGTTTACTAACTTGTAAATGGCAGTTTATAAGGAATTAGGAATGATATTTTTGCTGCACCTTCCTTCTACACCCAAATGTTTTTGACCAAAAGTAATTACACCCTTGCATTTTTGCAATGTTCTGTCATGTCAGAAAGGACAGCAGAGCAAGTGAATATAATATGGAGCTTTCTGCTTTCTACCTTTGCAACTGGATTCTGAATAAAATTTATGCCTTACCGTCTGGAGGAAGCTGACTTGCAAATTCAGCTGGTAATGTCAAAAGGGCGTAGTCTTTGAGGGCAGCTAACCAGAGACGGCTAAGAGTTGGCAGCTCTGGCTGAACAAGGGTTATCAGACTATCTGGTGGCAGCTCATCTACTGCGCCATAATCGTCATCGTCATCATCTCCTCCATTTTTTGCTGCTTTCTTTGGTTTGGTCTCTGCTTCTTTTTTAATCTTCATAGCTACAACATATACCTTTAGGTAAAGTGCGTGCAACATATTACCAAGTGTGTAGAGAATATAAAATATGATTTACATATCATTACATGCTGACTCTGCTTACTTTAAAAAGACTTTAAAAAGAGAATTTAGGTAGTGACCTGAATTAGTTTTACTAGTAGCATTATATATACTGTAAAGAATGTGTCTAAATACAATTGAATAACAGGAAAATTTTAGTAATCACATTTTTCATCAGACAAATTAAAAGTCTTCAGATATTCACTCTCACCACAATCCAGGAAAATAGGTCATTATTTTGACTGTTCTGCATTCAGAGAAGAGAGGCTGAGATAAGAATGTTACCTAAGATCAGCCAGCAAGTCTGTACCTGCAATGTATTTCATTTAAAAACTTTGCATACCATATCATGCTAGCTCCCAATTATTGTGTTTTAGGTGTACATTAAATTCTGTGCAAGAAATGAACAACTTTAACATTTCTTAGGAAATTTACATGGGCTTAAAGCATTATGAAAAAAATTTACAATTTAATTTAAACGCTCCACAACCATGAAGCTAAAAAAAACCCTTTTAAAATAGCTGTATTAGAAATTTTAAATGAAAATGTATAAGAGAAATTCCTAAACGAGTTTAGGATTTTGTGGGATCTCTACATTATACCATAACACACTTTACAGAAAAGCAGGAGTCTTCCCTGCCACCGCTGTCTTTTTTCTTAATTCTCAAGATCTCCAGTGGGGGGATCAAATTTTAAAAGATCAGCATGAAGATAAACTAAGTTCAAACCTAAGTGTAGAGGACAGCAGTCTGGAAATTTACAGAACCAGAGTTAACTGAAAAAATCAGTAACCAATTCTTCATTTCAATCTCTGTCACACATATAGTACAGGTGATTAGCATGTTAATATAATCTGGGGAAGTGAAGTGTGCAATACAGGACATAAGCTAGCTTTCAGAAGCTGTGTATCCAATGGATAGTGCCTGATAAATCATCCATAATTTCAATCAGAAGGGGAAAGGTAGATCTCAGGCAACATTATACTTTTCCAAAACGGTTTAAGATTAACTATCCTCATCAAACAACTCTGAAGAGCAGAATATAGCAGGATATTAGTTAGATCATAATGAAGTCTGGCAGTGGCTGTGAGTCATTTAGCAAAATGTTAGAAATAAAATGAAATACTTTTCCTGCGACTAAATTATGAAAGTGACCACCTTACAGAGGCTATAAGTTCTAAGAAACACACAATGCCATATAGTCGGCTCAGGATAAAGAATTTGGGACCTCTCAATAGGATTTGAAAAAACGTGACATAAATTCAGACTTGTCTTTGGGCAAAAAAAAAATATCTCTACATAAACAACAATCTTGTCCTTATGAAAAAATCAAATAGGGCCCATCGGAATGAAGGACATAGACAAAATGTTATGCTAAGCTCTGCCATGCCATGTCAGAAAATGAAAAAAACATATTCTGGAGACTAACAAGCAACATCAACTTGGATAATACTGGACAGAATTTTTAGGCAGAGAAGATACACTGTATGGCAAAACAAATTTGATAAAACTTTTTCAAAACTTTTATAATTGGGTGAAGAAAAAACAGTAAATCCATCCATTAGCCGTTATAGTAGCTTGTTTTGCTCTGTCAACCTTATAGTTTATGCAGTTTAAATCTGAAAGTTATTTTCACCACATTTCGTACATTTAATGGTGTCTTTGCCTTGCAGTTTTGAGCTGTGCAGCTAGGCTGCTTGTTGATTGTTGACATAACTGACATTTCTGCCCTGAGAAATATTGACTCCTAATGTAATGTCACATTGGAGACTAATCATTTACCAGATGACATCTGGAGAAATAGAAGATGAAGCTGGTACCTCTCACTGAAGCAAATTAGAAGAGAAGCAGAAGCTTTTAAATTGAGGGAGCTGACACAGATCCTATGCGTGAATTACAATAGCCACAACTCTAAGCAACAATTGTTCTTTCTCTGCAATCTCAAGTACCACTATCACTATTTCAGAGTGTTACCCAACCCTATGGAACAGGCTCAGAACTGGAATTGAGTACTGCTAGCAAGAAGAGAACTAATGGTGATTTCTTCCTCCCCCATTCTGCCAGTGGAAATTCTCAGTTAGGCTGAATTACTTCCAAGTATCACTCAAGTAATTGTTTTATGCTTAAAACCTAAAAAAAAATAAAATAGATTTTGCTTGTAGTAGGAGCAAGCAAGTGTGATTTTGTTAATTAGCTAATTGTGGCTGCATTTCTGTGCTATGAAATCAAGAGAGGTACAGCAGGGAACTACAGAGTATTTCAACTGAATGCATCCTTCGTTCCACAGGAAACCTAGAATAACTAATTGCTAGATGGTAATTGCTAAACATTTACCTCTGCCCAGGCTTTGAGGACTGCCAGTTTTTCCATCGTAGTGGCACTCTCCCTATACAGCTGGCTGGAAGACCCTTTTCCTGTTTGTACTTTGTCCAAAGAAGAGACAAGAAGGTTGTGAACACGACGGAGGTCATTAAGGTCACTTACTACTCCACTTCCAATCCAAGCACTGCATACCTAAAAGTCAATGAAAGCATGGATCCAATGACATATTAATTTGAATCTCATCTCAGCGAAAGACAGAAAGGCTGAAACAAAAGAAATGAGAATAAATTTTCTGGGAGAGATTAATACAAATAATTATCCCCTGCCTTTTGAAAAATCAGAAAGAATACTTCTCACACCAAAATGGGAAAATCCCTATGTACATATCTGAAAAACTTCAAAGATAATTAAATAGCACGATGATACAGATGAACAGAAAATTTAAAGAGACGAGTTGCTTTCTCAGTATAATGTTCTAAGAACTACTGTACTGAAACAATATTTATACTATATATTTTTAGAGGTATGAGTCAAATTTGCTGTTCATTTCTCTCTCAATTCCATATATTGTGCTTTGAATTTTTGAAATTGCATTAATACTTTTCTTTGTACCTGGCAAGCTTTTGCAGTTATATCTGAAGGGGTATCCTGGGAGAAAGCCGGTCTTAAGGCAGCCCCAACCTAAAGAAGAAAGCAAGCAAAATATCTCATATCTCAGCAACCGAAATTGGAATTCCTATACTCTATGTTAATTGTTTCATCTATTAGTGTCATTTTCATGGAGAAACAACACCCAATTTTAGAAGCACAGAGATCCATAAAGTACTGTTATTTATTGCTTTATACCAAAATTTCTGTAATGAGCAATGATGTTAATGTCAGTCAAAAAGGAAGTGAGCACTTCATCTGATTTGAATGGATTCTAGTCAGGTTTATTAACATGTTAGGTGATTAAAGAAAGAGCTACTGTTAGGACAGGATGGAAAGAGCAAGATGGCTATTTGATACAGTTTTAGAATAACAGATATTCTTCTATAGGTTCTCTTAAGTTCTAAAAAGTATTCACAGGAAACAAAAGATATGAATGAATAATCCACACTATATATTTTAAAATGTAATTATTTTAAATTTGTAGGGGTCTAGAGCATCAGCTCACAACCTTCATATGAAGTACTACTTCATAACTGAAAGCTTCTGTGTACAATGGAAAGCAAGAATCATTATATGCCCCCTGAAGGTATTAATGGACCTATACAATACAATTAATTACATTAGTTTTGAATATGTGGCATATTATAATGCAATATAATATAACAACTCTTAATATGGTCAAAATCTCATTATTATTTTTTTAATTTGATTTATATGCCGCCTTTCTCCGGAAACTCAGGGCAGCTTACAATGCATTAAGCAATAGCCTTCATACTTTTGTATATGTATATAAAGTCAGCTTATTGCCCCCACAATCTGGGTCCTCATTTGACCTACCTTAGAAAGGATGGAAGGCTGAGTCAACCTTGAGCCTGGTGAGATTCGAACATACAGTAATTGCAGGCAGCTGAATGTTAATTACAGGCTATTAGTCTGCTGCGCCACTAGGCTCTTTAAAAAAATTGCCAAACCTCATAAAATTTTTCAGTTCTAACTGAAAACATCATGAGATTTTTATATATTTCTTCAAATGGATGAATTAATTAATGGTGTTTTTCTGAGACACACAATGTAGTCCTCATGCAGTACCCGCCCAGAGCAAAACAAAACAAGGAAAATCACATTCATTTTAACTGATAAAATAAATTAGGGAACACTTTTTCTTGGAGTAATCCAAACTTTTATGAAGAAATGTCTGACCTTGATTTTAGAGTCAATCTTCATAAAATCAGATCAAGAGTAAAGCTCTGACTCAACTCCATGTATGTGTACCATTGTCCATTGTCAAAAAGCATCAGTGTATGCAGTTCAAAACTCCAACATATACATATACAATAAACAATACTGGGATGAGATACATAGCTTTCCCCGTATAACTTTAAACTGACATAAAACCCAAAGTTTATCTTACATTAGCTTGATACTGTTCTAGAATTACATGGCCTGGAAACTCTGGTTCAGGAACTGCTGCAAATTTCTTGATAATGTCTTCAAGTGTTTGGAGACCAGCCATTCGCAGCTGATTGCTGTGATCAGTTGCAGCCATAAATGCCATGCGAATAAGATCCGAGAGATGAAGCACTAGAAGGTCATCTGAAAATAAAAACAAGAAAAGGACTTATCTCAAAAGTCACTCACAATTGGCCAGCTTTGAGTCAGAAAAATCTAAGTTGCGCATTTACTCCAGTTTCAGCAAAGCAAAACCTGAGCAGAAATATTGTTTCAAATGCCAGGACCTCTCTTGTAGGCACTGTTCAACTCAAGACAAGAATTTTAAGAAATAATGACACAGAGTTCATCTCGTGTTCTGCAAAAATCTAAACTATAGTCAGCAAGCTCATAGTACCTATTATTCACAGAAGAGCATGTGATCACTTCTAAGATTCAAGCCATTGGTTAATTTGGTTAAGGGAACAATGCACAGTATTTCTGAAACAAAAGCTTAATTCAGACCATAAAACAGAACTATTGCAAAACTACAAAGATGAGTAACAGCCTACAATCATGGCTTTCATTGCATTTAGCATCTTTAAATTTTTTATCTTATTTCATTATTAAATTGAAAGAACTGTTAGAGATTAAATGCATTTTTATTGAGTTTCAAAAAACTAAATCCATATACAGAATTCATGTATTACAATGATGATGATTTATTTTATTGAAAATTGCTTCCCTGGGGCAGTTTTCTGATGAGATACAGAAAAATATAGGGAACATCAGCAAAAACTATATGGCATGAGTTATGAAAACATAAGGTGTCTTCTATTAAGGAAAAATCACCACTGGATATAAATAACTTGTCCCATTTAACACTCAGTCTCAAAAATCTCTAACAAAAATGACATCTGGTGTCTTGTTTTATAAGATACGTATATCAATGGAAATATCTGAAAATTTTAAGCACATTTAACCTTTAAGTACATTGGTCATTCAGATGATTCTGAAAAGCTCACAATGATAGCCTGCAGAAAATGATTTGTTCCATCTTTGTACCACCACTTTCATCTTCCTTACATTTAAGATTTCCCAATCGAATTAACCATATTTTGCATTATATCCAACTAAGGAAACTATGATTAACAGATTTACAATAAACCATGGTCTGAAATATATTTAAAATGTGAGCAAAAGCAGGAAGGAATGATATAAGAACAGTATTCAAAAGTGAACGTGAGAATATTAAGGAGCAAAACAATAATTTAAAATATCTTCTTTTATCCAAATTTCAGTTGTAGAAAAACAAATTTAAATAGGCAGAACATACAGATAGTCCTCAATTTACAACAACAATTGAGCCCAAAATTTATGTTGCTGAGTGAGAAATTTGTTAAGTGAACCACTGCAATTGTTAAATTAGTAATATGGTTGTTAAGTGAATCTGTTTTGCCCATTGACTCTGCTTGTTGGAAGGTCGCAAAACGGGATCACATGTCTCTGGAACACCGCAACTATCACAAATATGAATCAATTGCCAACCATCTGAATTTTACTCACATAACCATGGGGATGCTGCAAAAGGTCATAAGTGTGAAAAATGGTCATAAGTCACTTTTTTCAGTGCCATTGTAACTTCGAACGGTCACTAAGTGAACTGTGGTAAGTCGAGGACTATCTGTACTTTGATGAACAATTTAAAATGTAGAATAGACAGAAAAAAACTGCTGGAAAACATACTTGTAAACCATGTAAGATATTTTGATGTATAATATGGCTACAGCAATCCATCTTTCATCAAGGCAAATATAATCCCTGATTACTCATTCAAGGTACCTTAAGTGGCTAATTGATTGATTGATTGATTGATTACATTTCTATACTGCCCTTCTCCCGAAGGACTCAGGGCGGTTTACATCCATATTAAAACAACCCAACACAAAAATTAAAACTATTAAAATAATTTAAAGCAGGTTAGCTGTTACTAAAACCCCTTACTAAAACCCATTTAAAATCAATTAAAACCCGTTTAAAATTTCTCTATTTGTTCAGGCCTCTAAAACCCCTTTAAAACCAATTAAAACCTGTTTAAAATTTCTCTATTTGTTCTCTATTTTTTTGATGGAACAAAAAAATCTTCAGAGCCAACGGAAGGCGCGGAGGTTAGGAATCCTTCTTATATCCAGGGGCAGTTCATTCCATAGGGCAGGAGCCCCCACAGAGAAGGCTCACCCCCTGGGTGTCGCCAGCCGACATTGTCTGGCCAATGGCACCCTGAGGAGGCCCTCTCTGTGAGAGCATATCGGATGGTGGGAGATATTCGGTAGCAGAAGGCGATTCTGTAGGTATCCCGGTCCTAAGCCATGGAACGCTTTAAAGATGAGAACCAATACCTTGAAGCACACCCAGAAGACCACTGGGAGCCAGTGCAGCTCGTGCAGGAGAGGTGTCAAATGAGAGCACTAAGTCACCCCCATAATCACCCGCGCGGCCACATTCTGGACCAGTTGGAGCCTCCGGGTACTCAAGGGGAGCCCCATGTAGAGCGTGTTACAGTAGTCCAGACGGGAAGTGACAAGGGCGTGAGTGACCGTGCATAAGGCGTCCCAATCCAGAAAGAGATGCAACTGATATATCAGGTGAACCTGATAGAAAGCCCCTCTGGTCACGGCCGTCATGTGATCATCTAAAGACAGCCGTGTGTCCAGGAGGACACCCAAGTTGCGAGCCCTCTAATAAACAAATTCAAGAAAAAAAGAAGAGAAAAAACAGACTATTCCTTACTTTTAGGGTCTCTAAGTTTGGCAGAGCGGGCCAGAGCTAGATCGAAGTGGGCTTTATTTGCATGCTCACAGAGCATGATAATTCGACACAGACAATCTGCAGCAAATACTCGAGTAGCCCAGCGAGGAGCCACAGAGGGCTTTGATTTGTCATCTTCACCCAGTGTAGTAAACATTGTATCATCATCCATTTCATCCTTCTTCTCCAAATCTTCATCTTTTTCACCTCCTAATGGAGCTGTAGTTGTCATATCTGTATATAATAAGGGATTTATTATTTATGCAAAATATTGGGGCTGAGGCTTAAATAAAACATCCAAGATTAGTTATTAAAATCATATCCTATAAAAGGGTGGAAGAACAGCATTGTTTTCATCCGGTGAAAAGACAAGAGGAGACAGCATTCACAATTGGAATCCCATCACAAAAGCAGCTTTATTTCTGATCGTTACTCACCTAGTGGTCCCAAATAAAACTAATAGCTCATGTGAACCTTCATGTGAAATGCAAACAATCTCAGGTATTGCAATTTCACAATTGCAGTTTTGCCTTTAAATAGCCTTTTCTTTAAAAACCATGATAAAGTTGTCAAGATTGTATGTATGCATGCATGCATGCATGCATGCATGCTTGTATGTATGTATGTATTTATTTATTATTTAAATTTTTATACTGCCCTTCTCCCGAGGGATTCAGGGTGATGCACAGCCATAGTAAAAACAACATATACCACAAAATTTAAAAACAATTTAAAACATATTAAATAATTTAGCCCTATCTTTAAAAACTCCAAGACTAAAATACCCATTTAAAATTCATTATTTCGTCAGCCCAGCCTATTGAAATAGTAGGGTCTTAAGGGCACGGCGAAAGGTACGTAGGTCGGGGATCATACGTATCTCCGGGGGCAATTCATTCCATAGGGTGGGAGCCGCCACAGAGAAGGCACTCCCCCTGGGGGTCACCGGTCGACATAATTTGACCGACAGCACCCTGAGGAGGCCTTCTCTGTGGGAGCGTACTGGCTGGTGGGAGGTTATCGGTGGCAGAAGGCGGTCTCATAAATATCCAGGTCCTAAGCCATGGAGCGCTTTAAAAGTGGTGACCAACATCTTGAATCGCACCCGGAAGATCACCGGGAGCCAGTGTAGCTCGCGCAGGAGAGGTGTTACATGGGTGTGCCGTGTTGCCCCTATAATCACCCGCACAGCCGCATTCTGGTCCAGGTGGAGCCTCCGAGTGCTCTTCAAGGGGAGCCCCATGTAGAGAGCATTACAATAGTCCAGACGGGAAGTGCCAAGGGCATGCATGACCATGCACAAGGCATCACAGTCCAGAAAGGGGCGCAACTGGTAAATCAGGCGAACCTGATAAAAAGACACCCTGGCCACAGCCGTCATGTGATCTTCAAAAGACAGCCGTGTGTCCAAGAGGACACCCAAGTTGCGAACCCTCTCTGAGTCAGCGATGGAGCCAGCTCGCTATACCGGGATGCTAGAAACCACAGCCACTCGGTCTTGGAGGGGTTGCGTCTGAGCTTGTTTCTCCCCATCCAGATCCGCACAGCCTCCAGGCATTGGGCCATCATGTCAAGGGCATCATTGGGGTGGTCAGGGGTGAATATGTACAGCTGCGTATCATCAGCATACTGATGGAACTTCACCTCAAAACCACAGATGATCTCACCCAGCGGCTTCACATAAATGTTGAACAGGAGGGGTGAGAGGACCGACCCTTGCAGCACCCCACAAACAAGGCACCTCGAGGTCGACCTCTGTCCCCCTGCCAACACAGACTGCGTACAGCCCGAGAGGAAGGAGGAGAACCACTGCAACACGGTGCCCCCCATTCCTAACCCCTCCAACCGGAGCAGCATGATACCATGGTCAATGTTATCAAAAGCCGCTGAGAGATCTAATAGGACCAGAACCGAGGACCCCTGTCCCGAGCCCTCCAGAGATCATTAACTAATGCGGCCAATGCCGTTTTGTGCTGTATCCCGGCCTGAAGCCCGACTGGTACGGATCTAGATAGACAACTTCATCCAGGTACTGGGGAAGTTGTTGCGTCACCACACTCTCAACAACCTTTGCCACAAAGCGGAGGTTGGAGACTGGACAATAATTCGCTAATACAGCCAGGTCCAGGGAAGGCTTCTTGAGGAGGGGCCTCACCACTGCCTCTTTCAGGGCGGGGGAGGAGACACCCTCACTCAAAGAAGCATTAATAATAACCTGAAGCCAGCCTCGTGTGATTGCCCGGGAGGCCAGCACCAACCAACAGATCCAATAAACATGTGGCAGCACTAAGCCTACGCAGAATCCTGTCCACGTCCTCGGGAGTCACAAGATTAAACTCCTCCTAGATAACACTCTCAGGACCCACTTCCGTCACCCCATCTGAGCCTACCCAATCAGAGTCCAGGCCTTCCCGAATCTGAGTGATTTTGTCATGCAGGTATTGCACAAAATCCTCAGCCCTACCCTGCAAGGGATCTTCCCGCACTCCCAGATGAAGTAGAGAGCGGGTCCCTCTAAACAGGACGGCTGGGCAGTTCTCTGCAGATGCAATAAGAGCGGAAAAATAATTGGATTTTGCCACTCTTATCGCCACTAAGATTGTAGGCAACATGTTAACTTTTCTACAAGAAAACACATAAAGGAGAAAAAAAGAATATTGAATTTCACTTCCCAGATATTGTCACTTAAAAAAACCTGTCTTGTGTTCTGATCCATTTAAGCCATCTGAACCATTCAAACATACATTTGCAGTGCTGTACACAAAGTATAAAAAGAAAATTCGTGCAACTATTTTTCAGTTACAAATGAAAATAATACAGAACAAAATAACATTTTTAAAAATTAGGAAATAAGTCTTTAAGGGAAAGAAATTAAAGAAAAGAAAGTATATGGCCAATTTATTAAACTATCAGCTTTTTAATTCAACAAAGATAATAAAGCATGTTAATGTTTTACAAATCTTAACTATTTGTATTATGTTGCAATGAAATGTTTTAAAATATGCCTAAATCACTGAATTTATGAGGTCAGTTATCTATTTATGTAAAACACAATTAACATTTAAATACATTTCGTAGATGGACCATTAAATGTCAGGAAAATATATGAATGAATGACTTATTGAGTTCATTTGCTTACAACCTAATTTTACAGATAAATTTCAAATACTATGATTTTTAACATTTAGGCAGTTGTAGCACAAAAGTTAAGAATCACTGAACTTTTGGAGGGCCATCTCTCCAAATGCTCTTCTCCTTTATCTCATTCAAAACATTAATTTTAAAAATTCTTTAAAAAGCCACATTTATTTATTAAGTATTTATTAAGTCCCACTGCACAAGCCAAAGCATAAAAATCATTCAAAGCTTTTTCCACTGTGTCTGAGGTAATCAGGAAGTATTTATCAGCTGTCCAGAGTTCATTGGAATTAGGTGGCTCATAAATTCAAATAAATAAATAAAAAGATTTTGGTTTAATAATTTATAAAAAAGATTTGCTGAAACACAACAGATTACAAACTGCACAGTTCTTTTACAGTAAACAAAAGAACCTCTACTGAAAGAGGAGACAACAAATAATATTTTCTTCACTCCTTTACCAAGTCATTTTCAGATTCTTACCGCTGGATGCTGCAAGGACATCCTTACATAACATTAGCCAGTGAGAGAGCTTTTCCACCGCCAGAGATGAAAGCATATGGCCCAAAGTATCATGAATATCAGAACATAACTTCCGATCAGTCTCACGGTCTAACATTCCAAAAAGAACTCCTTCCAGTCCTGTCTCTGTTATATTAATTCCTTGATGTCTGCCATGACTATCTCTTCGAGAGCCAAGTCCTAGGGCAAAAGGATTAATATCTGCAAAACATATATTAGGTAGTACAACATCTGAGATTTTTCTACTGAATTATTTAACTTCATATGCATTCGTAATAGTTAGTACAATGGCTACAATTCATTAAAGAAACAAGAATCATTGTTACATTGCAGTACCATAGATCTTCATGTGAACAAAAACCTGTTAAACAAGATTTTACAGCAAGATTTCATCTAGATTTCCACAATCAGACTTAATTAATAAGATCTCTTCGATTCATCTTTCCATATCTTAGGAAGCACTCTTCCATGTTATACAAAACAATTAATTTAAAATGCAGAGGTAAAAACTGCTATTCATCTCTGCAGGCCTAAGCTCAGTGAATGCCTTTCCCCAGCCAATCAAGAGAAAACTACTAACAATCTATCAACCTGTGAAAGGAAAGAATATTCGTATTATTTGCAAAATTTTGAGAAGAAAAATGTAGCTGAAAAACAAAAAAATAGAAAATACGTTTAAGAAGTTCCACTGTTTGGTCCAATACTTACTTGTCCCGTTATTCTCTTTATCTCCAGTATTTTTTGCTAAACTCATGGCATATTCACATACTTCTGCGGCTTCTCTTTGGGCAAGCTGCCTCAAACATGCTACCGCAGCCCTACGTAGAAGCAAGTGGGAGCTGCATAGGTGAACCTATAACCATCAAAAAGCAGTCAAAAAGGGCTTGGTTACTTCAAAATGTTTGTAGCTTCTACAGATTAATGGCAATCGCTTGTTGCCTACATATTATGTAAGACCATTTCAATCTATGTTTCTCAACCTTGGCAATTTTGAGATGCATGGACTTCAACTCAGTTTATGACAAAGCCGAATACAATTTTTGAACAGAGATTTTTCTTCCAATATTGTAATACATCCAAATGTATTTTTCTTCCAATAAAATACATTTAAATCTTCTACTTTTACATAACATAGCAACTGCCTGATCTTTATTCACAGAAAGAAACAAAATGCAGAATGTCTAATTATTCTGCAAGGAACACTTTTTAAACCAATTATTAATTTACTAAACAATTGTACTGAAAATCTTTGTGTTTATGCCATTTCAGCAAAGTGTAACAAAAGAATTTCATGAAAGGTTCATAAGTAGACAACACTGTGTCTCATCTTCATTCAGAGGACAAAAGCATTTTAAGAATCTGAAAAATCTAAATGCCAACCTCAGACTTTTTTAATGCACTCCAAAACATATAGATTAACAGAAAGATCTGTATTCAATATAATTCGTATATAATTTGTATACATAGATAGAAAGTACGTTTTATACATGCTTGCGACAAGCAGCGATCTGACAATGTTGGCGTCATCATGAGCATTTGTGGGACACTATTTGAGGATATAAGAGCTGTGGTGGTGCAGTGGTTAGAATGCAGTATTGCAGGCTAATTCTGCTGACTGCGAGTTGCCAGCAATTCAGCAGTTCAATTCTCACCAGCTCAAGGTTGACTCAGGCTTCCATCCTTCTGATGGGTAAAATGAGGACCCAGATTGTTGGGGCCAATATACTGACTCTGTAAAACTGCTTAGAGAGGGCTGTAAGGCACTATGAAGCAGTATATAAGTCTATGTGCTAATGCTGGTTTTTTTTTTTAATTAGATTTATATGCTGCCCTTCTCCAGAAACTCAGGGCAGCTTACAATGCGTTAAGCAATAGCCTTCATACTTTTGTATATTTTATACAAAGACAGCTTATTGCCCCCACAAGCTGGATCCTCAATTTTCCTACCTCAGAAAGGATGGAAGGCTGAGTCAACCTTGAGGCTGGGGAGATTCAAACTTGCAATAATTGCAGACAGCTGAATGTTAATAACAGCCTTTTAGTCTGCTGAGCTATCCAGGCTCCTACATTGCTACATATTATTCTTCTTGTGCCATATCTGTCATCAGACGTTGGCGATTCTATTTTTATCAACAGCAGCACAAAAAAGTACTACATTGCTACATATAGGAAGGACAAAACATACTTACACAAAGACTGGGAACAAGACTGGAAAGGTTAACATGTCGTGGTGCAAACATGTGAAGTTGCTGGAGACAGGAAATGGCAG
Source organism: Masticophis lateralis (assembly GCA_030761175.1). Taxonomy (NCBI): domain Eukaryota; kingdom Metazoa; phylum Chordata; class Lepidosauria; order Squamata; family Colubridae; genus Masticophis; species Masticophis lateralis. The sequence continues at coordinate 65,486,951 of JAUDYJ010000001.1, read as the reverse complement.
CTGCTTGAACAAGAGAGTCAGAATGGTCTTGTGTAATTGCACATCCCACCAGACATGAGGAACGGATGGTAGAAATAGTAGCTCCATTACCTATCAAAATTAACATTTTTAAATCAACTTTTATAAATTGTGAAATGAAAGACAGCCAAATGAGAATCTTGCTATTTAATACCCAAGAAAAGTATAATGTTCTAAAGAAATATAAAGATTCGGTTTGGGATATTCACTACATATTAAATAATATATTTTTAAATATTTTTCCCACCATCAGATGTCTATTATTATATGTTTAAGTTCTTGTAGTGTTGAAGATCTATCTATTATTTTGAGTTTTCTCTGTATATTATGGATAGATTTTATTTTGTTCCTTCTCCTGCCAACCTCTCCACCTTTTTAATGAATACTAGAGAACTTGTGACCTTTTGGGTTATTACTTCAAAGATATTTGCTTACCTAAAGAGAAATAGAATGACCACAGGAAGAGAGGAAAAACAGAGTAGAAGCAACTTCTGACTTTTTGCCAGATTCCCTGTTGACTTTCCTTGTAGGAAGCTGGCAGGGAGCATTGGAAATCACAATCAAGAGACTTGGCTAACCACGGTGATAAAGCACCACAGCAGCTTTTAATGAAGCAGCCTCAAATTTAATCAAATTTCAATCTCATGAGAGTTGTGGTCCTGGATTTTGGATGCATTCTGTCAGTTATCCCATCTGAGGTAAGTTAATTCAAAAATTATTGCCCTATGAGGCACCATTTCACCCAACTGAAGGTTACAAACAATCAAACACAAGAGTTTTAGGCTGTATAAATATGCTTACACAGTTTTATTTCCAATGTAATGTTTTAATCATTTCATTGTACACCATATTAAGATGCATCTTATGCAAAAGAATATAAATTTTCTTAAATAATAAATTGAGCTGCGAAAGAAAGGAACTGAACTCTATAAGTATAATTTTTGAGGGGTATTCTTCTTAAGACACATTTCAAGTGGTAGGAAACCTTAAAGAAAAATTTATCATAAGAAGCATTGAAAGATCAAGATGAATTCTCAGAATTTTGCTGAGAAAATGATCAGGACCCCAATCAGTTCAAGAATTACTAGTAGGGTACGTCACAGCCTAGAAACAACTGGATCTATATACAATTACATTAGATAATCTGGATTGAAGAGCCAGTTTGGTGTAGTGGTTAAAGTATTAGGCTAGAAATCAGGAGACAGTGATATTTCCATCAGGAGACAGTTATAGTTCCATCATAGGCACAAAGCATCTGGGTGATCTTGGACTAGGCACTTTCTCCAACCCTGGGAAAAAGGCACTATCAAACCACTTCCGAAAAACCTGGCCAAGAAAACTACAAGGACTTGTCCAGGCAGTCTCTGAGAATCAGACACAATTGAATGGAAGAAAAAAAAAATCACCTCGACTGAACTTTGGTGGTTATAATTTATAGTTTATTACAACGTGGTTAAAGTATAACCCATAAATCTTACCCATAAATTTTACCAGTCAGGCATCTGTGCCCAAGAAGAACCGTCAGTTTTCTTTAGTCAATAAAATCTTGACAATGTGAGTTACATAATTATAAGAAAATGTTTTTAGATATAATGTAAAATATACAATACACATAACACAGAATAAGACTAAAGTTGCAAATGGAAAGTAAAAAGAATAAAAATAGAATAAAAATGGTAAACTTGCCTCTCACTAAAACCAAGAGATGTGCCTCTCACTAAAACCTAGAGATGTGCAGCCCTTTTAAAATTTTAAAAGTGTCTTGGAACAAGACATTTGTTGGCACCTCCTTAACAAAAACAATGTCACTCCTGGAATCACAATAACCACCTGGGCTCAAAAAGGTAGATATTGGAGTTTAAGAAGGCAGTGTGGAAGCATATATTTGGGGAAGGTTGTAGGTGCACTGTCAGTACCTTTTTAACTTAAACACCTATTTTTCCAGGGATTGTGCTTCTATCTTGCAATCTCAGGAAAAGTAATAGCTTTGTTAAGGATGTGCCAAGAAGAGCGGCATGCATGCTCATGTCTGCTGTGAAGAACCTTTTTAGCTTTCAACAAGCGCTGAACATTTTTTTTAAAAATTAGATTTATATGCCGCCCTTCCCCGAAGACTCAGGGCGGCTTACAATGCGTTAAGCAATAGCCTTCATACTTTTGTATATTTTATACAAAGTCAGCTTAATTTTGTATTAGATCACATGCAATGTAATATGCATACAACTGTAGGGAAAGTCCCAAAGCTTTCATTGTTGTTGTACTAACCTTGCAGCTCAGGACCAACAGTAGTTATTATAGCTCCAAGACATCGACCCAAACATTGGTGAACTTCTGTATGGGATGGAGGCACTGTCAGAAGTAAAGTAAGGACCAAAGATAGGGTGGGCTCCACATATCCACGATACATTGGTCCGCTGGAATCCACTATTAGAGCAAGTGAATGGAGAGACCATGTCTAGAAGAAGAATGAATAATTTAATCATATGCTTTCATCTTAATTAGGATCCTTAAAAGGCTGCAACTATAGGTACTTCTCTACTTACAACTTCTCTGTTTAGTGACTATTCGAAGTTACAACAGCACTGAAAAAAGAGACTTATGACCTTTTTTCTTACTCATGACCACTGCAGCATCCCCGTAGTCATGTGATCAAAATTCAGGAGCTTGGCAACTGGCATGTATTTATGACGGTTGCACTGTCCCGGGGTCATGTGATCACCATTTATAATCTTCCCAGCTGGTTTCTGACAAGCAAAGTCAATGGGGGAATCCAGATTGCTTAACGACTGCTTAAGACAGATTTGCTTAACAAAGAACTGCAGTGATTTGCTTAACAACTGTGGTAAAAAGTTTGTAACATGAGGCATAACTCATTTAACAATGGCCTCACTTAGCAACAGAAATGTTGGGCTCAACTGTGGTCCTAAGTTGAGGATATCTGTATAAAAAATGGATTCTCAAATTATATACTGACATCATTGACATGTCTCTCTAGATTGGGAACTGTACAGGAACTACCTACTATAATGATAATTAAAGAAACGTTAAATGTTCTTATGCCTCTCAAAACAAGAGGAAGCAGAGCCACCTAGACTAACAAATATAATGTATGATTTCTAGCCAACAGTTCCCTAATATACACATAATAGGTTTTTTAATTCAGCTGTTTACAAAAAGGCTAATGAATAAAAGTTTTTAAAGCAAGAAGTTTGCCATGCTATGTTAAAAATATTTTATCACAATAAGAGTCACACTAACGTTAATAAGTGGAAATTTGAAGCAAATTTGCAGAAAGCCAAAAAAGTCATGCTTCTTAAATGAATTACAGAGAAATTATACACTTGTGTAAAGTCCAAAGCACATCTGAATATTTTTCAAAGCGTGAATATTATATTCCTATAATGTATGTTAATATAATGTATTAATTTTACCTGAACTTCAGGAGAGGTTCCATCTTGTGCTAGCGCTAAGAGAATGCTGACACTGGTTTTCAAATGCTGCCCAGAACCTATTCCACCAACATAGCGATGTAGACACCCAAGGGCCAAAGAGTGGCCAGTTCTTGATACAACATCTCTAGCAGATTTTAACCTGCCAATATTTGTTTTAAAAAAGTCATTAAATCCACAGTTAAGATAGAAAAACTCTAGCCCAAAACTGTTTTTTAAATGACAAAAAGCAGTGCTAGGCAACTCCATAAGCTCATAGAATTCCCCAAAGCATCATTGTGGATATTCATAAAATGAATAAAGCTACATAAATGCTTTCAATTTATTTTAAACAAAAATTTATAATCAAATCGTTAAAATCTGCCTATACTTCAAAATAACTCAATTTCCCCATTAAAAACACACTTTTTAATTCCAATGATAATAGAAAATTATTTTAAGATAGTAGCAATTGGCTCTCAGCTTTTGTCTTTAAGAGACAGGATTGTCTTCGTGATATTTGTAATACAAAGCATTTATAAATAATTCATTAAGTAAATAAACTTGAGAGAAAAACTGAATCAGAAAAATGTTCTGAATTTTTTCCTTTCTTCTTGCTCTCATTTCTTCCCTCAATTTTTTCACATATATAGAAATATTCCATATTGTAGTATTAAACTTAACAAACGTTATAATCATTTAAATAATTTGGAATACACAAGTTCATTATTTTTCTACAACCATGAACTGATGTAAAATAAATACATGCAACTGAAAGAATTTTAACTTTAGAACTAGAAACCTTTTTAAATCTTTAAAACAAATCGATTTTCTTCCTTTGATTCCACACTATTCCAAACCTTTACAATGTTTAGAACCCAAAGCCAATCAAGTAATCTTGACACCAAAATTAGCCATGTATTTGCATTCACTCCCTTTCAGGCAGAAAACAAATGAAATAAACTTGCATTTTTGTTTTATTTTTCAAAGTGAGATCCACTGAGTTCAAAAGTATTTACACCTTCCGAAATTGTTTTGGGTTATGTGGTGATAATTTTAGAAAAAAAGCAGCAGCAGAATTTACAACAGTATCTCTTTGTCTATGGCAGGGGTGTCAAAACTGATTTCATTGAGGACCACATCAGGGTTGTTTGACTTCAGGGGTCCAGGGTGGACATGGCCAGAGTGGGCATGGCAAGCTCAACAATACTCGTGTCAGGAGCACCTGTGGTGGCCCGAGCACTGTTAGTGAATATGGGCTCCCGAGCTCCGTTTTCGGCTGCCACTGCCTTCTGCAACCCTCTGCCAGAGAAAATGGAGCTCGGGGGGGAGGGTGCGTCCAACCCTTCCAAGCTCCGGTTTTACTGGCAGAAGCCGGTCCTTCACTATTTCCAGGGCAGCCCCGCGGGCCAGATCTGAGTACCCCACAGGCCGGATCCAGCCCCCAGGCTTTGAATTTGACACCCCTGGTCTAAGGTGTTCAAGTTGTGTTAAAATCTCTCTTGAACCAAGGCACTTGCCCTGCCTACTGCCAAAGAGGCTGTAACCACCTCATCAGATGTTTCATTGAATAATGACTGCCTCAACCACCCACTACCGCTTGACATGCCTCATCTGCATCTGAGACCACAATTCAAGCAATAAGGGCTTTTAGCCAAGCAGTTAGGTAGGAGTTGTAATGGGAGGAGGGCTGGATCTCATCTACTATTTTCTCCTAATCCACTTCCGAGCAGTCACTCAGCCTCTACTATTTCAAGATCCAGAATCATAGCCTTGCTGCATGCCACTCATCCTCCAGAATTTTATCCCTAAATAGTAGTAATAGGTGAAACAAGGGGGACAAAAACTGCATAGCATCATAGCAAGCTTCCATAGGCACAAAGGCCATACTTCTTTTTAACCAACAAACTAAGGAAGTAATACTGATCAGCTTCACTTATATGCATTCTTACAGCCAATTTCTTCAGTTATAGTTTATTCAGCCAAAATTATTGGGATATTATTGTTACACACAGTTTGTGTATTGACAGTTTTGAATATTCACAACTGTTACATGTAGACAACATTTGGGTATACAAATAAAAGAGTTTCACATATTCACATTTTGGCTTCCATTTCATTTCTTTATGCTTGTACGAAATGCAGATGGGCTTTTACATATCTGTAAAGCATGTCAGAACAGAGTTAGATTGTCTGCAGAGTACACTGGTTACTTTTTCCTCACTTGGTTATAACAGATCTTGTTGGGATCAGCCTGGCTGCAAGGCTGCAAGTGGCTATCTTGTGGTACCTGATTGCTTTCTTTTCTGCAGCAGATTAGATGGCTGGTGATGAAGGATGTTACCTTTTTCATGCCAATGTCTCTCATGTGAGCTTCTTCAATCTACGTGACTTTCACCTTAATATGGCAGCTAGAGAGTGCCCATGGCTTGGTCCAATGAGTTTGGGCTGAGGTAGTCCTCTTTTCTTTGAAGACTTAGAATAAGGTACTAATGATAGACTGGTACTGCTCTTGCAAGCAAGAAGAAAATAGCCTCTCTTGGCTGAAGAAAATGAGCACAGGCTCCAGAATCTAACTATTAATAATTCATGGTTCCACTATTGATGGTTTTATGTTGGAACAGAACCACTACAAATAACAAGAGCTACTTATATAACTTATATATATACGATTTAAACAATAAACAAACAAGCCCAAACAGAAGTAGTATTTAACACAGTTCTTGTTTTACTTAAAGTAAAATTACAACATACTTATCAAAGCTGTATTGAGCCATCCTGGCAATGAAAGTGGCTTCCCCAACCACCTGGGCCATTCTGCCCAGAGCTTCTCCTGCAGCGCATCTCAAAATAGGATTAGGATTGTCAAGTGCTCCCATTACAAGAGTCAAAGCAGACTTGCGGACTTCTTCTGGTCCTAAGGTACTTTTGTTCTCAGCCAAGCCCTTTTTACGACAGATAATACTTTAAAACATGATCTAGAACGTCTTTAAAGCAGGCACAGATTACTTTAAGAAAATACATTACGAATGTGTCCTTGTATGCTTGCTTTTCAGCATCTTACAAAGCATTACATTTTAATTAAAAAATTATTGTTATGTGTTTACTTTACAATCCACCTTTCTACCCAAAGGGCACTTAAGGCAAGTAAGGATAAAAATAAAATCACTGTTTAACTGTGATAAAAAAAATAAAAAAATCATTATTTGCTAATTAAAGGCCTAGTTGAAACATCAAGTCTCTTACTAAAAACCAAGAGAGCAGGCAAAGCTCCTAAGAGTGCATTCCATTGCTTGAGAGGAACACTATAATTTCATCTTTTGAAACAGATTTACCTTTAATGCACTGAGAACAGCAGTAAAAATATTAAGCTGCACTGCTTGTTGACGAACACCTTTTGCCTGCTTGATGCATTCTGCAAAATGATCCAACATTTGTAGCCTGAAAATATAAATACAATGAGGAAACTAGCATACAAATAGCAAACATTCACATTCCAATAATAATGGCTGCTAGATATCTTGACCCAGTAAAGCAGCTTTTGTCAGATATGAGTTAATGCGATTAGAATTAACTCTGAAGTCTATTTTTACTTTTAAAAATCTAGCTTTGTGCTGCTCAGATTCACTGCAGCTGTGATGAAACTTGTCTTATTTAATCCAAATTGGCATAATCACTTTTAAGTTTCTGGGAAATAAACAAATATACTTAAACTTATTCTTGAACAACTTAAAGTAGTTCTTGCACTGAAATTATCATTTAATTAATTCGTTTCCCCCGTAGCGTGGTATCTTAAGTGTGTGGGTGGTGGTGAGAATATGTTGTCTTTCATTTATTGAGAGCAACCTTATGAGTCACTAAAAGCGCATCCACTGTACAACAAGGATAGGAAAAAAAGTTGTTTCTCCTTAGTTTTACCAGTAAATGTCTCCTGAGTGCTTCATTATACAATCATCCTCATAAAGGATACCAGTGTTTCTCTTGTCTTTTAACTATACTAGTGATCTCTTTTCTTCTATCTAACTTTAGCTGTCTTTCTCCTCATCCAACTCCATCAACATCATCCCCTACAGTTCCCCAAATTCTCTTAGTTTTCTAGTTGCCTTCCATAATTAGAAGCATCCAAATTATTCTTCATCAGTATGATCTTTAAGTCATGCTGGCTAGCAGTTCTGGATATTACAGTCCTAATACATCTGGAGGGCATCGGGTTAGGAAAAAGTGCTTTAGTCGCTTTTGAGGAAACAGGCACACTGATAACATGTTGGAACCCACAGCTGCATTAGAAGGTAACATCAGAGAACTTCTAGATAAAAATTACCTTTGAATGTCAAATAGGATCCTACTCCTACTAACTATAGCCATTTTATCACATTTAAATAGTTAACTAGTATGATAATCGAAAAGTCTTGAAAATAATGTTCAAGGAGCTAGCTTTTTCCAAAAGATAAGTTGTAACATTTGAAAAATTACAAAAATGGAAAAAGGATAACTTAATGGTCTTCATTTTGACATCGCTGCATGAAATAACACCTTAATGAGGTATAGAAGTGTTAGCTGTATAAGTGTTAAAAGTGTAACAAACCTGTGTTTGTAGGACACATGAGGGAAAACAACTCCAAAGAGAGCCACTGAGGCATCAATGACTGATACTCCCAAAGGAAGAGGGCCTGGCACTGCTTCTCCAGCTGGGATGCGCAAATAAATGGAGGAGGGATCATGTTCTAGGGCACCACTACCTGAGGCACTGTTGGGCTGCAGCTGTAAAGCATCAGAACATTTGAAATCAGAGACATATATCTTTTATCCCATAACATTTCACATCAGCTAAAAAATGTTGTCCTGGTTAAAAGAGTACTCTATGGGGCCTATGCAATATATCTTCAGTTTTTATAGAACAATTATATCCCCAAATAAGTCTATCTACTGTTCATTATCATTTTTCATTAACAAAGAATCAGAGTGTTGATAGAGGTCTTGGAGTTCTTTTAATCCAATCCCCTACTCCAGGGGTGGGCAACTGTGGCCCTTTTACAGCCAAGCTGTCTCAGGAATTCTGGGAGTTGAAGTCCACAGGTTGTAAAAGGGCCACAGTTGCCCACCCCTACCCTACCCAATACAGGAATCTTGATACCAATTCTGGACAAATAGATGTCTAGCCTTTTCTTGAAAACCTCTAGTGATGGAGCATCCACAACTTCAGGAGTCAGGCTGTTCCACTGTTTAATAGCTCTCACAGTCAAGGAATTTCTTCTTAGTTCAAGTTTAGATATCTCATTGTAAAGCTTCTCTCCACCAGTTCTTGTCTTATGCTTAGGTAATGGGAAGACTAAATCTACTGCCTCTTTCCTGTGACATCCCTTCTTGTATTAGAAGACTGCTATCCTGTCTCACATTATCCTTCTCTTCTTTAAGGTAAACACACCAAGTTTCTTCATAGGATTTAGCCTACATAGGATTTAGCCTTACCATCTTTGTTGTTCTTCTCTGCACTCTTTCCAATTCCTCAGCATCCTTTTTGTACTGTGGTGACCAGAATAGGGCAGAGAATGTCAGATGTTGTCTGATCAGTGCACCATAGAGCAGTACTATAAATTCCCATTATGCCTCTGTTGATACAGCCGTAAACTGCATTGTCTATTTTGGCAGCTGTAGCACATTCCTGTCTCATCCTTAATCTATGGCCTACCAAGAAAGACTCCACTTCTCTCTTGCAAAACACTATTGCTCAGCCAAGTAAATTTATCTTGCACATGTGCATCTGGGGTTTCCTTCCATGTAATAGAGAAAGTCTATGTTATTGGTAGGCTCTTCAACTCAAGCAAAGTGAAGACCTTCTCATAAACTGCATTATTCCGTGAAATGGATTCAAATCACATAGTGATCAATATTGCATGAAATTCCTGAGTTACTATCTATGAAAAGGTAGCATGAAAAGATAACTACATAATATACGTTTTCATCCAAAGTTTCTATCTGGAATATTTATTTGTTTGTTTGTTTGTATCCTGCTTTGATTATTTTTACAAATAACTTAAGGTAGTGAACATATCCAACCCACCATCCTCCTCCTATTTTTCCCTCAACAACAACCTGTGAGGTGGGTTGGGCTGAGAGAGTGACGGGCCTAAGGTCACTCAGCTGGCTTTCATGCCTAAAATGGGATTAGAACTCATTGCCTTCTGGTCTCTAGCCTGGTGTCTTAACTACTAGACCAAACTGGCTTTCAAGAATATGAAAAGGAAGTATATATCACAATAGAATATGTAAAAACTAGAGAAGAACAGAATCTAATAACTATAGAAGGTGCAACTTTGTATTCTTACTACAACCTTCTCCACTTCTGTCCAATATACAATATGCATTAGGGTCAGACAAATATTCCTATACATTCCAAGACAACTTGCTAGAAATAATTTCCAATTTCTTATATGTTGTGTTAATAGATTGCAAACCCAGTTCAGCTCCTACTAAAAATATTGTGGTAAGGAACCTGAAGCAGTAGCCTTTAGTGATATTGAGAATTATATTGCATATGCTATGTCTAATTTCTGCCTCTCTAAGGACCTCTCCTCTATACTTTATAAGAAGGTATTTTTGCAGGCAGCATCAAAAGAATGAGGAGCTGCCATCACTTCAAAAGCATGGATTTTTCTCAAACATTAATAACAGTATAATTTTCTCCAAGACATCCTCTAATATATTAGTCTTTATTCCGCAAAGCAGAAGTGAAAGCTGCATGGTGAAATAAATGGGGAAACCCAAGATTTAGGGAAGTTGTATATCTCCTATGAAACTATTAATTACATTAATTGGGGCAAATATATCTATATCAGCCATGGGGGACTATGGTTCTCCAAATATTGCTTTATTGCATATTCCCATATTAGCCAGAGCTATGGAGAACTGTGCTCAGTAGCATCAGGGGTCTCAAAAGATCTTTTCATTTCTTTCATATTCTTAACTATACTGATGGGGCAAGTGTGGAACGATCAAATGCAGGACCCATTTTATTTTGGGGTGGCTCCATTTCGGTGTCAAATAACTGAAATGTGTAATTTATTTGTTACACACATAACAAGTGTGTAATTAAAAAAACAATTGACACTTGGGAAAAATTGGAAAACAAGACTTGATACCTGATCTTCAATTGATTTATGGTCTGTTTCTTGCAGCCAGGAGCCAAGAAGGACGCTGTCATCATAGTGGCAAAGTGATCTAAGCAGGGAGGTCGTTGTATTAGCAGAATTGTCTGTCAGAGTAAATTCCGCCACCAGCTCCCTAAGAAGTGGATTAAAAGAACCTAGAGCAAAACAATAAAATACAGGGTTTTTTTACATAGGCTGTTCAACAACACACACCACAGGATTCAGCCTAGTTTTAAAACAGGAAAACCTGAGCTAATAATATTCTGATCATGTTAAATCCCATAGCAAAATACTGTATTACAGAAGCTTTGTATGATGAGCAATTCCCCCGTAATATTTGTATGATTACAAGGTCATTATTTAAACACAGCTCCTGGATAGTTGCAGGAAATGTTATTTGATGTTATTTGCTATTATGTATGAAGGTGAGCATATGGGAGCAAAGAGTTCGCCTGTTGAACTTTCTGTCATTTAAAAAATAGAGAAATAAAATGTTTACAAAGCTTTTACTTCATATTAAAGTGGTATTTTTTTAAGAATAGGAGAAATAGTGAAAAGAAATGAATTTTACCTTCATATGTTTTTGGTGGTAACAAAGCCAAAATGTCATAAAGCCTTAATCGAACCATTGCTGCGCTTGCCTTCAGATGTGCTCCATGGGTTTTAATTACAGAAGGAATGCTATCGTGTTTAAAAAAAAAACATGAAAGTTACTATTACATTAAAAAGCTATTTAATGTATACTGTAGATACAGAATACTGGGAATAAAACCATCTTTTCCCCTATAAATTTTGGAAGATGGGGTGCCAAAAGGGGAACATGTTATTTTGCTCTTTGAAATTACAGAGGAAGGGAAAGTTGGAGAGAGAATGCAGGGTATTAATGAACTTACTCTAAGTTCATCACCCATACACATCTGAACTCTCTTTCACATGAATTTATTACAATTTAGCTATCCACCACAGCCATCCACATACACATATCCATCTGGGGAGGGAAAATATAAAAAAGATTAACAGAGGAGGAGAGAGTTTGATTAGCAGTTGCAATAAGAGCACAGATCACAGATTGTGTTCCATTAGAGATTAGGCAGACAAACCGATTTTAAAAGAAAGCTCATTTCAATTTCTAAGAAACATACTTACTGAGACATCATTGTCATAGCACATTCAATAGGTGTCATCAATTTTCGAATAACATCTTCTGTTAGAAGTTCAGGACAGTGGGCAACAAAACTCCTCATAGCTAGCAACAACAAAAAATAGTAGAAATGTTAGCTTTAAAAAATCAGTATAATTTAAGTATCTATCAAATACATAATACAATTAACAGTTGAACTGGCATATGTTCAAAATAAAATTACTGAGGACAAGAAAGGACACATGGAGCCATGGTAGCGCAGTGGTTAGAATGCAGTGTTGCAGGCTAACTCTGCATTCCACTGCCAAGAGTTTGATTCTGAGCGGCTCAATATTGACTCAAGCCTTCCATCCTTCCGAGGACAATAAAATGAGGACCTAGATAGTTGGAGGCAATATGCTGATTCTGTAAACCACTTAGAGAGGGCAGTAAGGCACTATAAAGCAATATATAAATGCTATTGCTATGCCATTCTCTTTTCTCTCTCTCTCAGAAACAGGGCTCTCTGCTCAAACTGCAGCTTTCCAATAAAAAAAGAAAAGATAAAATGGCTATCCACAAATACACATATATAATATAGTGATCTAACAAATATAGTGTTTAATTCAATTATATTTTCATCCTGTTTAAAAAATTAAGAACATCGTATCTTCGTGATGGTGAACCTATGGCACATGTAACACAGGTGGCACATAGAGCCATATTGGTAGGCACACAAGTATTGCCCTAGCTGAGCTCCAGCATGGATGTGTGTGCTGGCCAGCTGATTTTTGGGCCTTCTAGGTCCACCAGAAGTCAGCAAATGGGCTGTTTCCGACCTCCGAAGGGCCTCCGCGGGGGGTGGGGAAGGCTGTTTTGCCCTCCCCAGGCTTCTAGAAAGCCTCTGGAGCCTGGGGAAGGCAAAAAATGGGCCTACCGGGCCCCCCGTGCCATCCCATGCCAAAAGTGGTGGGGGGGCAGGGGGGTTGCGTGCACATGCATGGGGGGGCAGGGCGCATAGAATTATGGGTGTGGGCATGCACACACGCGACCACCCCGAAGCTTTTGGCACGCGATGGCAAAAAGGTTAGCCACCACTGTCCTATCCTATTTCTATCCATACTCATATACCAACATATTCCAAATATGGATATGATGAAATACAATTTGGCTGCATGATTTCCAAATATATTCTTAATATTTTTCATTTCAATGCTCATAGCATATGTAGCAGTTTTTTCTCTACTTTGTCGTAAGGAATCAATATCTAAAGATAACTCAGAATAGATGTTTCAGTACTTTGGATTCTAGCCGATTACTTTATTCATAAAATATGAAATTAGGCTGGCTGAAATAGTATTGACAAGGTTACTGTATGTTTGAGATGCATACCACAGAGAGCTCCTGCACGTCCTTCCAGGGTTACTTGCCATGTAAAGGAATCTCCACGAGCTTTTTCAGCTTCTAATTCCTTTAGCGAACGGGGAAACACATTTCGCCACAGTAACAACATTTTAGGAAGATGGTAACGGACAACTGAAGGACCTACCAGGAACACAAATTATACTGGAGCTTAAAAAATCTTCATGAAAGATAAAGCCAAAGAATTCTAAACAGGCGTCAATGCTATCTGTAGATGACATTTTCAAAAACTGACTTTATATTTTATATGCCACTTTGACAAATTTTTAATTAAAATAGAATTATCCATTAAAATAAATAACTTGCTGAGTAAGGTTAGTAATCTTACATCAATTATAATTGACTGTAAGGTTAAAAATATTTGTATCTTTATAAATATACTTACTTATTAATAACATTAAAAGATTCAAATCAACTAAAGCTAACTTTAATATTCTGTTACTATTCAATGTGCTAATTACAATTTAATATTTCTAACTACTGATCAGAGTATATTTCTACCTAGACTTTTACTTCATAACAAAAGTATTCTAGCAGGGCAATTGCACTTTCAAAATAATCTGGATTTTGGTAGCAAAAGCTACCAAAGGTAAGGTCTAGTATTAGGGAAATATCAACAATCTTGCTGCTAAATGCAAGTCAGACTGCTAAAATAAAGGAATGTGTATATACCCACCTAAAGTCATTAGAGCCCCCAGCAAAAGCCAGCCAGCCTGGGTTCGCTGTAAGGACAGCCTGCTATTTTGTGCAGCAGTCCTCAAGAGATCCTCAGCAATGCTAACAACCATCTAAAATAAAGGGGAAATTAACATAGAAGTGAATTAGGAAGCAACTTAATAAACTCATAATTTAACATTAACACAGGATAGAAAATAAAAACTTTATTTAATATGACGTTCATTGTTGTCCAAGTTATTTTTCCTTTAAACAGTAAAATGAAGAAGTCAAACAAAAGAAGGGGTTGAAAAACTCAGTAGTTGATGGTTGACACTCGGGGTAGGCAAACAAAAAGATTACTAAAGAAAACAAACCAAGATGTGGAATGTGGTGATAAGAGAAACACCTTAAAAAGAAGAGTAAAAAGGAGGAAGTGCTTCAACATAAAATGAAATTTGCTTCTATTGTTGTGACGATAAACATATTTACCCAGAAAAAGGCATTATTATGTAATAAAAATGAGCATGAGTGTATGTAACACCTAGAGCAATTTAAGAAGTCAAATTAAAAAGAACCATTTTAGTATCTTATAAATAGGAAGGAACAATCATAATTTCAAAACCGATGCTTCCTAGTTTTGGAGCATAACAGTGTTTACAACTGGTATTTGCCAGTTCTCTGAACTACTCAAAATTTCTTCTACCAGTTCTCCAGAACCTGCTGAATTTCACACCTGCTTTAAATCTTGAATATAACTGGAAAGCGAACATTCAGCAAGGCAAATCGTTGAATGCAGCTTTTTTTTTTTTTTTGAATATACCATTAAACAGTTCACGTTATTTTGTGATGGCCTCCTTCACTCCATCATAAACAAAACAATGCCAGAAATGCGAGTATTAATAATCTCACCTTTCCTTTGGCATGAGGGATGCCTAGAGAACATTGATGAACTCCACCTAACAAAGCAGCCATTGCGAAACTGTATCCACTAACAGCTTCTGGGGAAGTCTTCAGGTTGTTAAGCCTTTCTGCACACCGGTCCAATAATGGAGTCAACTGGAAAGGCAAAGCAACCGCCACACAGCGCAAACACCATGCAGCAGCAAGTCGAGCAGCCATACTAGGATGGAGAAGAACTGAAGTAACAGTCTCAAGCAATCCTGAAAACAAACCAGAGAAGGAAATATTTTGAGGAAACCAAAATATTTTTTCTGGTCACAGAAAAAAGTTGAAATGATGTAACTCTTTCAGATTGAGTAGCAAAAGATACATGGCTATCTATTTTTGATGTTTTATTTTTTTTTAAGTCTTAAAAACATCAAGAAGCTTTCCTAACACAAAGCACTTTTCTTTAGAAGTCAAATTTAGATTCATTGGTTAGAGTCTATTCTGGAAAATAGGGTTTATCTGCCTTGCATGTTAACATGTCACTAGCATGTTAATTTCTCTTTTTCTGTAGGAAACGATTTTAACGCACCACACAGATTTCTAATCAATATATGTAGTATGTATTATCTAGATTTCTATAGCCGCCCTTCCCACCATAGCAACTCTGGACATTGAACAAAGCTGAAAATAGAACCTACAATACTTTAAAAAAAAACCCAATTAAATGGCTGAGAGTAAAACCCACAAAATCACACCAAATCCCAAGTCTCTCTTATGATTTATATTTTCATCTTTATGCTTTATGGTTATGTTTCATGTTTTTGATTATGCTGATAAATAAAACAAATAGCATCAATAAAATCAGTATTTTAATATTTTATTATTTTGACTGCATATTACATTATTAAATCTATATCTATTATATCACTTTTACATTATTAACTGCCCTGATGCCTTAAAAAGGTGGGAAGCTGAACTTTAAGTAAACAAAACAAACAAAAATACATTCTAGCCATTTAATCAACTAAACTTCCAATCACTGGGATGAAAACCAGAGAAGCCAAAAACATCTTTCACTGGTACTTAAGTTTATATTTAAATTGGTATTGCATTTCACGCATAATGAAACAGTAAAAGTAAATAAATAACTTTACTAATTATTCTTAGTGTGCCTAGCATGGCAATCTGAATGATTTACCTATAGAAGGTTCCTGTATAAGTGGTGATGCAGTGGCATTCAGGCTCTGAACTAAACTTCCTAGCTCTTGAAGAGCACAAACCATTACATGTTGACTTGCGGCAACTTCTGCTGCTCCTGATTTGTTTTCAATATTAGCATCATTCACAACTGTTTCTGTCAAAGTAAATTGGAAAATGGTGAATAATACAGCACTCTGTTACACTTAAAACATACTGCTTTGGAGCAGGTTCCAAAAACATATTTTGGAGTGCATGAGAAAGAAACCCAGTAAGTGGATGGCCTATCCTTTCCTAACCCAAGTTCCAGAGATCTTCAAAATGTAAGTATGAGATGGATGACACAGGGTGAAAAAGAGGATGTGGAGCACGGTGGTGTGGGATGGGGAAGACATAGGTAGTGGGGAGCTACAACGTCCCTGCAGTCAATTGTAAGGGTGAACAACCATGGGGGTGCTGTAATGGCATCCCCAACTTTGGGACTGAGTCATAAGTAGCTTTTGGACGATTCCCCCGTAACCGGTCATAAATCAAGGGCTACCAGTACTGCATTATATTTTCACACTCTTTATTCACACAATTGCTGCAAAGGAATTCATTTAATTCATAACCACATAATTCAGTGTCATACAAACGTAACTCAATAAATTTGAAAA
The DNA here is from genome assembly GCA_030761175.1 of Masticophis lateralis. Classification (NCBI taxonomy): domain Eukaryota; kingdom Metazoa; phylum Chordata; class Lepidosauria; order Squamata; family Colubridae; genus Masticophis; species Masticophis lateralis. The sequence goes on along the minus strand of JAUDYJ010000001.1, from coordinate 65,470,417 downwards.
CTAGCACTTCCTTATCCTATAATTGAAAAGATTGGACAGCGATAATAAAAACAATACAGGCATGCACTAATATTTTGCCTCTTACCTACTGCCTTCATCTGTTTATCAATAGCCTGACAAATATCTTTAGCAGCAGCAATCTGTGCCTTCTCTCCCAATAAACTTCCCACTGTCGCTCTGAGGATAAAAGAGACACATCTCCGAGAGTAGACAGCTTCTACATGAGTTTGAGTTGCACGAGGATGAGAAACCAAATCCAGCACATGTGACAGGAAAGTTGCAAAATTACGTTCTAGCCACTGACCTCCTAGGGTTGTAACAAAGACAACATAGGCCTGAAAAATTCAAAATTATTAAGTTACTTGACGTATGAGGGATTTGTACTATGAATTTAAAATTCTATTTACACCTTTTACCTTCAATTCTCCAATATCCCCTATCCCACCCCTTAAAACTACATAATATTTTGTTTCTGAAGTGAAAGTACCAGATCAGGCCCTCTAATATTACAATCACATAGGTTTATCAAGCTCAGTAACACCTCATCTATAATGAAAACTGGTTATAATCTCAATAACCAGTTCTCATCATAGTTATAGCTCTTTAATGTCATAATAATGATAATATTGTGATGCTATATATGACAATCTCATAATATATGGCCTCAAGGTTGTTGGAAGCCCCCAAAAGTGCTACAAGTTTCTTGAAGAGGACTGTCAAGAGTTTGAGCAAAGGCTTTTCTCTTAGGAATTTAATAAGCATCTCCAATTATCTACTGAATTTAATCTACTCCATTGTATAGCATGTTATAATTAGGACCTGAAGGATGTTATTCTTGCTTATGCCTGCAGCATTCCATGTAGGATTTTTATTCTTTAGCATAAACGAATAAGTAAATAAATTTTATCCACTGCCACTTGTTACTGCTGTTGAAAAGGCTCCACATTTCAAAAGAACTCTATCACTTCACTTTTTAAGAAACAGCCAAATGCCCAGTGGGCATCCCTGCACACTTCTTCGAATCTCATTATATACTTATTTGGCTGGAACTGTAAGAATATAATTGAAAAATAATGAAAAGCAATCATTATATGCTCATTAGTATATACAGAATTAGTTTCTAACTAGTTCTATGCAACTGTTTTTTTCCCCTGATTGTGAAAATACTTTTAAAGCATTTTAAAATAAACATACCTGAGTAACCCCAACTCGTACTTCTCGATTAACAGATCCTCCTACTTTTAACATCTCTCCACCACTTTTTAAGAATCCAGATCCTCCTCGCAAAAAACCAGTGGCCATGAGTTCTAAAACCTCTTCTAATGTTGCTTTCTTCATATTCTGGCGCATCACTTAAACAAATAAAGAAAAAATTTTATTCAACGGAATGTTCTCAATCAGTTCTCATTGTACTTTTGAGATATTGGTAAGTACTATGTCATGTTAAAGATACCAATGCCTTTACAGACATGAAATTAATAAAAAAAAATTCACAAAATTAAAATCTGTAAAAATATGTGGTTTTTATCATTGTTTACAGTTAAAAGTAAACACATTAAGCTTATCCATGTGTCTATTGCTGAAAAAAAATAATGTTATGAACAACTCAATGGATTATACCTGCTGCTTGCTTTGGTATCAGTGCTGTAGCCATAACTGTCCCCAGAAGTTTGGATACTGCAACTCGTACACCATAATTTGAATTCTCCAGTGCCTTAAAACATAGAGTTGCTACATTTTCTAATTCTGTTGTCCACATAAACACAGCTTCATTTTGCAGTTCTAGTAGACACTGCCAGGGGGGAAAAAAATCCCAAAACCGTTAATACTTTTTGAAATTTTGTCCATTGATTCTTCGAATTCAGCCATCACAATTACCATCCTTTTTTCTTTTAAAAACAAATTGTAACTGCTGAAGCAGCTTCTTGAATGCGAAACTAAATGTCTTCACCAAAAAAAAAACACCAAGAAAGTCGAGTTGACTTTTGAAAAAGCACCTTTGGGATATTTGATTTGCATCTCAACTTTAACACCTATTGTCAGAAATAAGACTGGGAATGTGAATATTGCTCTGCAGCAAGCTACACACCTTCAGAAAGTGATAAAAACTAAACTGCAAGCATATCAATTTATCTTTCCAGAAGAATCTATAACACTGGTTGTAGCAGGAAAAAAAGCTGTATAATTATAAGGCCAGTGCCTCTTTCTACAACAAGCTGTACAACACAGAAAGCATACTTAGAATGTTAGATAACCTAGAAAATACTACGAATGATGCAGTAATATTTCTACCATTTAAACAATTAAGCAAGCTTACCTTTGCTACTGCGCAGCGCACAGCCATAGCTCTGTCTGTCAGGAGAGACCGGGCATTCTTATAAATATCACGGTGGCAAGAAGCTGCTGCACTACCCAAGCCACTTAAGACTTTTTGTAAACTCATTAATATTTCACTCCGTCCTTGTGACTGCAAATCACCAGAAGACATAAACAAATTGTATTTTAACCAAAACCATGCTTCTCATTTGTTTAAAAACAGTACATGTTGCAATGAAAAAATATTCTTGCATCTCTATGTAAAAATGGAACTCCTCATCATCAACAATATTCTTTTAATATAGTTTGAAGATCATAATCCTTATTTCTAAATATGATGCTGAAAAATTCTGTTCTGTTCCAAGATCACAATTTATGGAACTCATGTAAATCAACATGTAAATGTATTATTGAATATGGAAATACAAAGAAAGTACTAAGATTCAATGCAACATTTATTTCAAGCAGTAACTATGTTAAGTCACATTTCTATTTTTATCACTAGAACCCTGATAAATACAAAGATTTTAGTGACATCTTAACATCAGGAAAATTTATTATGCCATAAGCTTTCATGAACCACAGCCCATTGAAGCCCACAAAAATCTATGACATAAGAATTTGGTTTCTAGCTAGATGGTCCAAAATTATTTTTTGTTGTATGTTAGGATTATCAGACTCTTAATTAATTAAATGAATACAGTGCAAAAATGCAAATATTCTGTGAACATTTCTTTTACTTACTTCAGCACTTTTCAAAGATTTTAAGAGATTATTAACTGTTTCAGGAAAAGAACTGCCCAGCATTCTTCCCATTTTCTCATAAAATGCTCCAACACATGCCACTGCAGTACTACAAAAATCAAGATAATTTTGATCAGATAATTTCTAATTACTTTATACTAAAAGATTATGTCAAAAACCCTAAGGTGAGACCATGGAAGGGAGGCCAATGGGAAATCCCAAGTCTTAAGAATAAACTTTGAAATAATAATAAAAAAATAATTTGGAAGATGATGGTAACAAACCATTGCTCCACTGTTGCTTAAAATGTGTCCATTTAATCACAGGAGATAAAACTCAGTACAAAACCATCTGTCTTTGAAAAGAGAGCATCAAGTCAATATACTTTCAAGCAAAGTTTAAAATTCACAAACTTTAAAATTCAAATAATCTGAATGTATAATCTGGATACTGCAGTGATTTTACAGATGAACAGATTAGTAGTGAGGTAACAAGGAAACGGATATAAAGTTTCCTAACTTTGGCCTTGTGGTTTTAAACAATTTTGTCTTCAAATAAAATGCTTCTACCAACAATTTGGCATATTTAAAGTATTTTATATGGATGCGCAAAATCAAATGAAATAGTCTCATCTGACTTTACATATTGGATATATTCCCTAATAAATTTCTGAGAGTGTGGAATTTTTCTGATAAGTGACATTTACTTACAGTTTGGTTGGTAAATAGGCAGAAGTATCATCTTTACTCCTGATGATATCATTACACTTATCAAGTGTTTGGAAGATAGTAAAAGTATCCCCAATGCTGTATAGAGCAGCAAGATTTTTAGCAAGTAATTTCCTTGTTGGTGGTCCAGGAGAACTGCTAATAAGACCTGTTAGCTGTTCAACAAGCTTTTTTTGTTTTTCTTTTACATCTGTCTGTTAATGAAACAAATGCAAATTTTGTTCAGTGTTTATATGAAATTAATGAAGTTCATTATAAGTTTGTTATGTCATATCAATGTTTATTTCAGATGTTTTCTGGAAGTTTATTTTTAATGTCTGAATATAAACATAAAATCAATGGCCATGTATTTAGACTGGAGGATTCATTAAATAAAGCTAAAAACTTTGCTTCATTCTCAGGTTTATTTCCATAAATGCCTTTGGCGTTTTTCAAAACACTGATGCCATTCAGTTAGAAAGGAAATTATAATGCAAAATTTAACAAGCCTTTTTCTGCAAATTAATGGTTTAATTTAAACCATTAATTTGGTTTAAAACTTGAATTATCAGGTTATGTTAAGAACTTCTTATCAATCCCAGCTTTCTTTCAAAGGAAAGATCACAGACCAATAATAGCAATAGCACTTAATATACTGCTTCCCAGTGCTTTATAAACTTCTCTAAGTGGTTTATAGTGTCAGCATATTGCCCCCAATAATCTGTGTCCTCATTTTATCGATCTCAGAAGGATGGAAGGCTAAGTCAACCTTATGTTCTGACTCAACCTTAGCAGAAGCAAGAAACAGACTCATCACAAAAAAACCCTCTTTATTTACCTCTTGTGAATTAATGGCATTCACCCACCGAAAAGTCCAGGCAAGAGTCCTGCAAGGAGTTAAATGCAGCAACAGACCTTATCAATTCCTTGCAATAATTGCAAGGCTGTGAGCTCCTAGCCGAAAGGCTGCAAATTAAGTTCTGGCAAGCAATCTTTGATGCACGAAACACAATGAGCAAAAGCTTCAGAAATACGAACTGTTGTCTCCTATGACAACCACTCCCCTTTCCTTCTATTTATTCCCCAGCCAGGGAGGGGCCATTCAGTATCCACATGTTCTTTGCTTCCTGAGTTGACTCCTTGTCCTCAGTTGTTCTCCTCACCTAACTGTTCTGCACATACATACATCTGGAACAGGCCCCAGCTGTTCTTTCTCCTCATTAATCTCAGCCTCCAAAGGCAATGCCTCTCTGGTGGCTGGGAAATGTCAGGTGGCCCAGGCTCTATCTCTGCGTCCAACACAGAGCATCCATCAGAGCCTTTTCCAGACTCTAAAAGTGGCCCAAGTTCCTCCCAATCTCGTCATCGTTTGTTGTCATTTTATACCTGACAATATACAACACCTTATATACAACACCTTATATATACCTACACACACACACACATACGGTATAGTAATCGCATAACATAATAATCTCAGAATAGAAAATGGATTTATTTATTTAGCGTATGGCTGGTCACACACAGTATTAAAACACTTCATTTTTATAGGTTAAAAACAATAAAAACAATAAAAAAAGCAGTAAGAAAACCTAAAAGGAAAACAGAAATAACATTTCAGAATTTAATGTCAAGTTTGAAGATGCAATCAGTAGCTGTGGTTGTTATGCAGCTACTGACTGGATAACTGACTGGATCCATACGTTGTTAGGATAGAATCAAATATTTAGGCAGTTCAGAATATTTCAGGCATGTCACTTTGGTCATATTACAGAAGAGTCATTAATACAAAAATAAGGGCTGAAAAAAATATATTATCAAAGGTCAAGTCAAATCGTGAGATGGGTAGCAAATAAATTCAATAATAAAAAATAAAATTATACCTTGTTAGCAGCAACAAGCACCTTCTCAAGAAACCGTAGCCACTCAAAGATAAAAACTGGCCGCTTTGCTTCAGTGATCTGGGCCAAAGCCTCTTCATTTAATAACAAACTATGAGCAAGTTCCATAGCTGGTGAAATTCTTTTTGTACAGTAACTACCCTTGTTCTCTGTTATATAAATAAATAGAAAAACAAAAAACAATAGATTTAAAATATTCCACCTAAAACAATCTTAAAATGCATTTGAACTGGTTTATCTATTATTTTTATAGAACATCTTTTATTAATTCAGTCACCTACATATCTGCTACAAGGAACAGATTTTTAAAAATCTCCATCAAAGAGAGTGGATGAACAATGATAATGTGACTGATATGTGTGCATGCACTCATGTATGCTGGTGTACACATATATGATAACCAAATTATTGTATAAATAATCTGGTTACCATATAAATTTCATTAAATCAGTTAAAATCTTAGAAATATTTATTTGATTAAATTTTGGTACCGTTTGAGTCCAAAATGAATTTGAGGCTGTTTGTATGATTTACAACCAAGTGACAACTTGGTTAAGGTTTTTGTGGCTTAGATGTTGTGTGAACTCATTCCATTTAGCTCATTCATGATTCCTTGTATTGTGCAATCTTTGCCCCAAAAAGGATAATTCAATAACCACATCAAATACGCACTATGATTGCAACTAATTGTTTGGGGCATAAGAATATGGACAGAAGTGTAAAATCCAATTCAAAGTATTTTCACTTACGCCTATCTATGAATTTTAGAAATCTGTAGCATTTTATTTAATTACAGAAATTCATATTGTTTAGAGATTCAGATCCTACAAATGAGTATATTTTTAAAAATAATGTATTCTCAAGTATTACAATCCCCAGGGTAAACTAACAAGAAAAAATCAATATGAAATAAAAACAGGGGAAAAAAACACAATATTCTAACAAGCAAGTATATCTTAAAGAAAGAACTCCTTTATTACATACAAAATTGATATAGAATATTTTTTAAGATTTAATAGGCAAATGAGAATAGACGTACTCATGGTTGAATCATAAAATATGCTTTCATTGCCAGGGTTCAGCTCCTTAATGTATTATTCAGGCAAAGAACACCTTTCATTTGAATCTATAGGATCTATTCAAACAACTTTTTAATTTAAAACTGCACCAGTTTAAAACTTTGCACTGAAACCTGTAGATTCAGATATAATTATTTTATTTCATCATATTTATACCGCCCAGAGTCACCTTAGAGAGAAGACGGATGGCATAAAAATTTAATAAATATACATACAGCCATCCATCTCACAAAATATGATTCTGGGAAGCATACAATAAAGGTCCAGGTAATTTGCTTCATTCAGAGTCTTCTGAAACTGTTGCACAACCAGCTTGTCAATACCAATGGTAAGAGCTGGGATTTCCTCTGGCTTTTTATTGGCAGTAGAGGCACCTCACAAATCCAGGTTTGATGTTGCATAATGTGTGAAATAGTTCCATATTGGAGTCTCTTTGCCCCACACAGTGGCTGGGCTGATATGACATACTGAAACACCAAGCAGCCAGATGCAATTCTATCTAACCACACAATAGTTTTTGGTTCAATGCATCATGCACCCCCAGAAAAAAATGCAGCCATGATGTATAGACAGGTAAACATATTATGCAAACATAGCTTATTACAACAGGGAACCCACCCTGGATGTAACTATGTAATACAGGTATGCTTCGACTTACGACCACAATTGAGCCCAAAATTTATGTTGCTAAGTGAGAAATTGATTAAATGAATTTTGTCCTGTAAAATGAATTTTTACAATTTTTACAACTTTTTCTTGCCACATTTGTTAATTGCTGTTGTCAAATTAGTAATATCGTTGTTAGGTCAATCTGGGTTCCCCACTGACTTTATTTTGTCAGAAGGTCACAAAAGATGACATCACATAACCCCCACCCACCGCCAGGACACTGCAACTTGTCATCCCTATGAACCAGCTGTCAAGCATCCGAAAGTAAATCACGTGACCGTGGGGATGCCGCAATGGTCGTAAGTGTGAAAAATGGTCGTAAGTCACTTTTTCTCAGTGCCATTGTAACTTCGAATGGTCACTAAACCAACTGTTCATTTTAAGTCGAGATCTACCTGTATATCCTTTGCATCCTAGGATCACCAGCTCTTTACTGCCAAAACCTGAAGGGCAGTAAGGAGACACACAGGAAAACTGCGCCTCTTTCCTGCCATCTAGCGGTCTCCGGAGCTTTGCAACCCTGATCGGAGACTGACTACCTCGGGACGGCGGTTCAAAGTGTAATTACTGGAAAGGGACCTTTAAGAGATCGCTGTCAGTTGGACAGTGCTGGTCCGAGCTTCCCGGGCTATTGTCACACCTGCCATCCATCCATCTACCCACCCACCCACCCATCCATCCATCCATCCATCCAGGGAAAAGCAGCCACAGGGACGACGGCGGGCGGTGCCTCAATGGGGAACCCGAGTGGAGCTGCTCCCACCCGGAGAGGCTGCCTTGGTCCTGCGCTCCCGCTTCCTTCTTGCGGTCTTTTCAACTCTCCCACCCCTTTCCCCACCGAGCTCTTCCCCACCGAGTGCAAGCCCCGCGTCTCCCTGCCCAACCTTTCCCGAGCGATCGTCCCACCTGAGGCAGCGGCGGCCACCGACCCAGCGGAGCCCCGAAGGTCGCCGCAGTTTACGCTCCCGGTCCGGCCCTTCCCCACCACCAGCTGAAGCAGTGCCGGCTCCTCTCTCTCTCTCTCTCTCTCTCTCTCTGTGCGCATGCGCTTTCGAGACCCAGGAAGTGAGGCCACCACCGAGGCGCAGGCGCAGGCGCAACAGCGCAGCGGCTTAAGGAATTGGGGAATGAAGAATTTCGGCGTGCTGCGTTTTTGTTATCGGTAAGGGAAAAGCAGTAAGAGGAGAAAACGTTGAGTATTGCTTCCGGGCGTTGCGTGTTGGTTAGATCAGTCCTAGATCACATCTGCCATACAATAGCAATCTAGATAGGTAAGTTGAATTAAGCAAAGTAACCTCACCCAGTGAGTTTCCACGAATGAGTATGACCTGAATTTGGAGTTTACAGAACAACAAACCAACATCCTATCATTGCCCTGCTTTGGCTTTCTCCTGTGCTGATGCTAATGCTGAGGCTGTTGCTGATGCTAGCTAAGAAATCAGGGTTTTGGGGAACAATCATACACAAAGATCAAATTCAGTGTTTATTTATGTTACGTTTCTTTTCTTTTATGTACACTGAGAGCGTATGCACCAAGACAAATTCCTTGTGTGTCCAATCACAGTTGGCCAATAAATTCTTTCTTTCTTTCTTTCTTTCTTTCTTCTTTCTCTCTCTCTCTCTCTCTCTCTCTCTCTCTCTCTCTTTATCTATCTATCTATCTATCTATCTATCTATCTATCTATCTATCTATCTATCTATCTATCTAATAAGTATGGAATTTTCCTCTAGAAAGAAAGGTGTTTTTGATGCATTTTAAAATAATCATGAACTGTATTTATAGGTAGCAAGGTTGGAGGTGGAAGATTGATATGAATCATGGATGACGCAGAAGAGGATTATATGTCTGATTCCTTTATTAATGTTAAGTAAGTGGATGTTTTTCTAAGTATATCCTGCTTGCCTTTGCCTAGTAAGGATGCTGAACCTTAAATGGCTTTATGAACTTTCAAATATCCAATACCCAATTAAAAATTTGGGTACAATTTTACAAATATACATTTTGCTTTAAAATTCTGCCCATATAGAACAGCTTTGAGGAATGTAATTTACAGAGTTAAATTAGCACTAAAATACCGGTAATTTTCCATGGCATATTTATATTTTATTGTTTTCCGAAAGAAAATGGAAGAAGGAAAAATCAGTAAGACTATTAATCACTATTAATATAATTCAATGGGACGTGGCAGCTCAAGGGCTAAGACACCAGCTTGTCAATCGAAAGGTCAGCAGTTCAGCGATTCGAATCCCTGATTCCGCGTAATGAGGTGAGCTCCTGTTACTTTTCCCAGCTTCTGCCATCTAGCAGTTCAAAAGCACGAAAAAAAGGCAAGTAGAAAAATAGGGACCTCCATGGTGGAAAAGTAACAGCGTTCTGTGCACCTTTGGCATTTAGTCATGCCGGCCACATGATCACGGAGATGTCTTTGGACAGCGCTGGCTTTTTGGCTTTGAAATGGAGATAAGCACTGCCCCCTAGAGTCGGGAATAACTAGCACATATGTGCAACAACAATAGATGCTGTTTTAGGACCTCTTTCCAGAGCACAATACTATAGTCTCTTGAGACTGAAGGATGCCAATGACGTGCAAAGGGAACCTTTACCTTTAATTAATTCATTATTCAGCATTTATGTATACTAAATACTCCTTAAAGTATGTTAATGTATTATATATTATGAACATCTACAAAAATTAGAAATTTCCCAAAACAAAATAGGCTACATAATTTGTAAATCCAGGGAAGCTACTATATCACTGTATGAACTCGGTACTCAATTTTGAAGTCTCCAACGATTAGCTAAATATTTCAGGTGGTGTTTTTTTTTTCTTGAAATGGGATATAGATGTCCAATGAGAAACGGCTAAGGGTACTAAGTAAGGCTACTCTTCATTAGTAGCCTAATGAAGAGAAGGCTTAGGAGGTGACATGATAGCTATCTTCCAATATTTGAAGAACAGGAGGAAGAACAGATTGATTTAAAAATGAATGGAAGTTTATCAGAGGAAGACCTAATCAGGAGCTAAGGAGAAATTTCTTAACAGTGAGAACAATTAGTCAGTGGAACACCTTGCCTCCTGAAGTTGTGGGTGGTTTATTGCTGGAGGTTTTTAAGAAAAGATTGGACAACCATTTGTCCAAAATGGAATAAGGATTCCTGCCTTGGGCAGGAGATTGAACTAGAAGACTTCTAAGGTCTTTTCCAGCCCTATGTAATCCTAACCCTAACTCCCCAAAAGTTTTAAATAATTATAAACATACTAAACCAGGATAATGATTTTGACAGTATCTTATACTTAGAAAACTTTTTAAAATTTGTTTTGTTCAGCCAGGACATCAGGCCAGGAATGCCGATGTTGAGACGTGTGAAGGAAACTTTTAAAAAAGAGGAAAAAGTAAAAGAAGCTAACCAGAAAAGTAGGCAAAAGAGCATCAAGGAACAAGAAAAAGAGCAACGTGAAATGGTTTTAAATGTTGCTTTGGGGAATGAAAATAAAGGCTTTGCTATGCTCCAGAAGATGGGGTACAAAAGTGGCCAGCCTCTTGGCAAAAGTGGTGAGTTTTTCCACATCCAATTTTTGAACTGTGACTATGCTAATGAATCAGGTTTTACTACCCCATAAATAGTTGTGCTGGTACAAAATCTGAAGCTGGCACAATAATGGAAAAGGCAGCCAGAGACATCTAGCAATTTATTTATTACATTTCTTCAACATAACACATTTGTTCTCTCTCTTTGCTCCCAATTTTACTTTCTCAATAACCCAATGAAATAAATTAGACTACTCCAGAAGTTGCTGGATTAAACTTTTGTCTGAGTTGAGACTTGAGCCTTGAGTTCTTTCCAACTCTACGCCAACCTTCTAATTTCTGCCATTGTCTTTTAATACATTGGAGAAAAAAAACAGAATTCATGAAGTGACTGATTTGGGAATATTACAAAAGAGCGGAGTGTCTTTCTGAGTTCCTTAAGACTAGAGAACCAGTATGGTCTTGTAGGCTAACCTGCTTCAATTGAACAGATTGTGGAGCTCATAGAAGACAAAACAGGGTATAAATCTAAGAAATTAAAAAATATACATATAGGAGGGAATATGGTAAATACTATTCTCATTAATATTTTAAATTTATATATCAGCCAGTTCTCAATGACTATGCAGCTCACAGCAATCAAAGATATTACAATAAAATAAAAAAGGTAAAAGGTAAAGAGAAAAGAGAAAAAGCACGATGAAGCTTGTTATTTTGTCACTTTACTAAGAGCAAATATATTTTTTTCCTTCTGCAGGAAAGGGGATAGTTGAGCCCATTCCTCTGAATATTACCACAGGTTTGTGAAATATCTGGCCTTTTTTCTTTCATTTAAACGTGGCATTGCTCAATCCTTCAAACAACTGCTTGTGTTTGGGACAGGAAGAAGTGGGCTTGGCCATGAAGAATTACAAAAACGAAAAGCTGAGGAAAAGCTGGAAAACTACAGGAAAAAAATGCATGTGAAAAAACAAGTGGAAAAGCAGACAACTGACCTCTTCAAGTAGTGTTCTCCATTTATGTTATTCCTCTCACAGTTTCTCTTAACTACTGCCATAATTAGGCAAGACCTGTATTTCACCTGGGCAGCATGTATTTTGTGTGTTGAAGGTTCCTGGTGTAAATCCTGGCACTATGAGATAAAAGCTGGATAAAATCTCTTGCTGGAATTTTACAGAATTAATGCTGATTGCTGTATACCTAATTTAGCACTCAGCAGCTCTACTCAACAAGATCATTGTGGAAAGATGCTGGGACTTCCAGCTATTCCTGGAGGATCTCAGATTTTTTAGCTCCTACATTGAGTTTATTAATATTCAGAACAGGAAAAATGTTCTTATAAAAATACAGTCTTCTATTAAATTTACTGATTGTGGTTTTGTCATTGTCTTATTAAGAATGAGAATGAAGACCAAGCAGGAGCAACTGCAAGTAAAACGGGACCTCGAGAAAAGTCAGAAAGCCTGCCAACAATTAGATACACAGAAAGTAAGTTTAAATAAAACCTTTATTTATGATTCTGGCCTGTAGAGGCTTAGGAAATCAGAGTTTATGCCCTTTCTTAACCTATCTACTTTAGCCTTCCAAATAGATAGTGGAGTTCAACAAACTATGGAAACATTTTTCAATCTTGTTGTAAATATGTATCAGTGTAGATACATTTGGTACATCCATGAGTTGATTTTTTTTTATTAAAAAAAAAGTCTTTTAGATTTATACAAATGATTGGCCTGGAATTGTAGGTTAGCAAGCAGGAGGCTGTTCACAAGATTGCTACCGACAAGGCCAACTTTTTGAAAGTTTTTTTTAGTACTGCAGTGTAATATGTTCAAAATATGAAATCTATAACCTGTGTTGTAGTGCCTTAGGGTGCATTTTTATTTCTATTGTTTATTACTATTAACTGGGTGTATATACAACCCTTTCTATAAAAATAATGAAGCAGTTTGTAGAATGAGAATCAAATACAGAATATTAGGAACAATACAGTATGTCATTCAAACATCTAGATGAAAAGCAAACATTAGGGAGTTCCATAGGAGAGACCTCTTAACCCCAAAACTCAAGCTGAAATTAACTATTGTGCTGGAGGCATCAGTGGCTCTGCAAGCAAGATTTATAGTCCTGGCTACTGCATAGATGAAATAATTTTACAGCAAATATTTGGGTGTCAAGCAGTCTTTTTGAAGTATAAATAGTAACTGCAGTTCGTATAGATTGTAGAGACTGAATGTAACGTGACTCCAGCCTTACACATTACTTATGGAGAAGAGACAACTTGCAGCAACTGAAGCTTGTAGAACAGCCTTCATTGGAATTACAGGTAGTCCTCAACTTGCAATCTTAATTGGGATTGGAACTCTTGTAGCTAAGCAAGATGGTCATTCAATGAGATACGCCTGATTTTATGACTTTTTTTTTTGCCATGGCCATTAAGTGATTCACACAGTCATTAAGCAAATCCAATTTCCCCCATTGACTTGGCTTATCAGAAGCCAGCTGGAAAGGTCGCAAATGGCAATTCAGTGATCTGAGGACACTGCAACCATTGTAAATACCTGCAGATTTCCCAGCAATTGAATTTTGATCACATGACCACGGAGATGCTGCAACAGTTGTAAGTGTAAGGACTGGTCATAAAACATTTTCTTCACTGGCAAACTTTGAATAATTACTAAATGAATGGTTGTAAGCCTACAGTGGAGCAAAAAAGTATTTAGTCAGCCACCAATTGTGCAAGTTCTCCCACTTAAAAAGATGAGAGAGGCCTGTAATTGTCATCATAGGTAGACCTCAATTATGAGAGACAAAATGAGAAAACAAATCCAGACACATTGTCTGATTTGGAAAGAATTTATTTGCAAATTATGGTGGAAAATAAGTATTTGGTCACCTAGAAACAAGCAAGATTTCTGACTCTCACAGACCTGTAACTTTTTCTTTAAGAGGTTCCTCTGTCCTCCACTCATTACCTGTATTAATGGCACCTGTTTGAACTTGTTATCAATATAAAAGACACCTGTCCACAACTTCAAACAGTCACATTCCAAACTCCACTATGGTGAAGACCAAAGAGCTGTCGAAGGACACAAAATTGTAGACTTGCACCAGGCTGGGAAGACTGAATCTGCAATAGGTAAGCAGCTTGGTGTGAAAAAATCAACTGTGGGAGCAATAATTAGAAAATGGAAGACATACAAGACCACTGATAATCTCCCTCGATCTGGGGCTCCATGCGAGATCTCACCCCCTGGGGTCAAAATGATCACAAGAATGGTGAGCAAAAATCCCAGAACCACATGGGGGGACCTAATGAATGACCTGCAGAGAGCTGGGACCAACGTAACAAAGGCTACCATCAGTAACACACTACACCGCCAGGGATTCAGATCCCGTAGCGCCAGACATGTCCCCCTGCTTAAGCCAGTACATGTCCAGGCCCGTCTGAAGTTTGCTAGAAAGCATTTGGATGATCCAGAAGAGGATTGGGAGAATATCATATGGTCAGATGAAACCAAAGAAGAACTGTTTGGTAGAAACACACTCATTGTGTTTGGAGGAGAGAGAATGCTGAGTTGCATTCAAAGAACACCATACCTACTGTGAAGCATAGGGATGGCAACATCATGCTTTGGGGCTATTTCTCTGCAAAGGGCCCAGGAGGAGTGATCCGTGTACAAGAAAGAATGAATTGGGCCATGTATCGTGAGATTTTTTTTTTTTATTGAAAAAGTTTTACATACAAAATTTTTCCATTTTTTCTCCCCCCCAAAACCTCCCCCTCCCGCCCTGCCTCCCCCCACCCCCACCCCATTTCCCCCCCACCGCCCCTTGACTTCCACTACAAGTTAAAAAAAGAAAAAAAAACAAGTAAATATAACAAAATAATATAACAAATAAACCTATAAGTAATAAAATTTTCCTAAAATTAACTATTATAATAAAAAAACTAATAACAATAAGATTAACCTCATTAATCAATATTAATATTCATTTATCAATCAGTACCATACTTATATTTAAATCCAATTTTAAAAAAATCATACCTTTCTCTAATCCATTAATATTAGCATTACTTATATACCAAAATCAATCCCCCTAATAATAAAATATAATAAATCACATCCATATCCATATCCATATCAAATAATTTTATCCCAGCTACACCCATCAACTAAAAAACAGATTATCAATCAGTACCATACTTATAATATTTAAACCCAATTTTAAAAAATCATACCTTTCTCTAATCCATTAATATTTATATTACTAATTATATACCAAAATCAATCCCCTAATAATAAAATATAATAACTCACCTCCATATCCATATCAACTAATTTTATCCCAACTAGGCCCATTAGCTATTAAACAAAAACATAAAACATTTCTCTATTCTAATAAAATATCATATATGATTATACATATATAGTTATAATTATACAATTATATCCAAAAATTTTCTATCTCCATAATCCATGTTTCAATCTTCTCTTGATCTTGATTGAAGTTTATCCAACATAGCTCTAATAAGCTTCGTATTCCTGCTGCCTCCATCAGCAAAAAAGATTTCTCCATATAAAAATCCCCCGAAGTGACTTTATCAAATAGATTTTCTATCTCAATAACCAGATTTTCATCTTCTCTTCATCTTAATCTTGATTAAAGTTGGACAACTATCTTCTAAGACAATATGTATAAACTAGTTCTTATTCTTCTTATTCAAGCTGCCCCCATCAGCAACAAACATCTCTTCATATATAAATCTCCCCGAGTGACTTAGTATTTGTAAAATCCAACCACGAAGGTATCTAGTAAACCTCTAGGTAGATCAATCAACCTGACTCCTAATGTATCCGTTAAAAGAAAAAAACAAATGCAGCTTATACAAGCTGCACTCCTAGATGTTCCTTTAAAACTCTTTCAAATCCTGCCAACCTTTCCGCCTCTTTCCTTCGGGTTTCCAAGATGTTTTCATCTTCAAGCTCCTCATCTAAATAATTAATTCCAATAAAATTATAATAGGGTAATCACAGATCCTCTGCATATTTTGCAGTGATCTGTTTAACTTTCTCAAGATGTCAAATCCAAATCAGGATGAGTTTATAACAAATTTTAAGTCCAATATCATATGAAAATTAAATATAACAATAGTTATCTTCCAAACTATTTCAAATAATCCTTTATGTAAAAGATTCCATCTATTCAGAATTAATCTTTAGGATTCACCATACGATTCCATCAAAGGACATATTTTCGGCTGCAGTTCAGTTTCAGTGGTTTTCAATTTCTTTCCTCCCTTGTCTTGTAGTTTCTGTTGCTTCCCCTCATCATACTTTTCCGCTTGTGGAATACTGGGCCTCTGCTGTCTCCATAATACTTGTTTTTCATCTTGCTTCAACAGTTCAAGGCCCGGTACCACTTCTCTTGTATCTCTGGAATGCTTTGTTTTCAAATCTGGATATTCCATAATATCATCATCTAGAAAACCATCTAATGTTCCTTTTTCTTCTAACACACTTTGATTATTTTGATTTTGTAATTCCATCTGCACACATTGTTCCTCAACCTCTCTTTCCGGCTCTTTATCTTGTTTGTCTTCTTCCATAGATGACAACATAGCAGAAGGTAAAAGTATGGGGGCTCCCTTAAGAATGTTATTATAAAAATGTTCAGCTTTTCCAATGGTATTTAAACAATATCTCACATCTTGATAGCTCAAAATTACACCAACTGGTACATCCCATCTAAATGGAATCTTCCTTCTGTGCAGTTCCTTCACCAGAAATCCAAAATCTTTTCTGTATCTCAAAATCCTAGATGGTAATTCTTTATAGACCCTGATTTGTAGACCTTCTACCCTTAAAGTAGCTGAATAAGATTTTTGTAAAATATCATTTCTTAATCTTCTATCAGTGAAATAGACAACAACATCTCTGGGTAGATTCTTCTGTCTGGCAACACGCGAATTGACCCTGTAGACTTTTTGAATACAGCCAAAAATTTGGTCATCCTCCAAATTTAAAAATGGAGCTAATGCCTTAGCACAAAGTGTTCTCAAATTTTCTCTATTATTCTCTCTTATACCTCTTAATCTCAAAGCAGACTCCATAGCTATGAATTGGAGCATCATCACATCATTCTGGATTTCCTGATTTTTGGCATCAGCTTCCACAGATTTTTCCTGTAAATCTTTCATCTTGGAATCAAACTTTCTACTGATTTGAGTTATTTTTTTCCCTATTTCCGTCACCGCAGTTGAAAAGGCAGTAACTACTGTAGTTATAATTTGGTTCAATTCATCATGTTTTCCCTGTACCAGCTCTTCAAGATTCTTCTGTGAGTTTTCTATCTTCTCAGCAATACTTCCTAGAGACCTAATTATAAAGTCTTTTAAATCCTCATTTGCAGTTCCCTGCAAGTACTTTGGAATCATTTCTACTTTTTCCTTTGTCTGACTTGTGAGGGAGCCCCTTCTTGCCTTTTGTTTAGGAGTCATACTTCCAAAAAAGTTCTAACTTTTCTCAGAAGAAAAAAAACAACCCAAAAAGGTCTTGTTTAAATCAATTTGTTTCCTTTTCCCTGCTAGGATGTTTCTTTTAAAAATACTTCGGCACTGGCTAAACTCTTACTTTCACTTTCCACTCTCCATTTTCTCAAGCATTTTCCGAGCAAAGCCAGTCACCATTTTCAAAACACTTTCTCCAATCACTCTTCTTCTTCCTCTTCTCATTTCTAAGAATTAATAAAAAACAATGCTTGCATTTTTCCTCCAGGTTTCACCAGCTTGCTTTTTTTTTTTTATTGCTTTCAATCGGTCTGTGTGGTGTTGCTCACGACGTCTGGCTCTGCTGCTAGAAGCAGCAGAGATCCCTCGCAGCGCGGAGCTTCCCCGGTGGTGAATAGGGAGCCGTCATCCTGAGCGCTCTCCAGGACACAAAAAAAGTCCTGGGGGCAATTCAGGGGGCTCTACCACACCCCCAGTAGCTCTCCCCGCTCTTCCGACTGAAGAGCGGGGTTTACGAGCTGCCTGCCTGCTGTGAGGCGGCTCTTTCACGCGCGGCGAGGCCGGCAGTCATGAAGCGACTGCCGACAACGAAGGAGGCGCCACCGGAAGTCGTATCGTGAGATTTTGAGTGCAAGCCTCCTTCCATCAGCAAGGGCATTGAAGATGAAATGTGGCTGGGTCTTTCAGGATGACAATGATCCCAAACACACCGCCCGGGCAATGAAGGAGTGGCTTCGTAAGACGCATTTCAAGGCCCTGGAGTGGCCTAGCCAGTCTCCAGATCTCAACCCCATAGAAAACCTTTGGAGGGAGTGGAAAGTCCATGTTGCCCAGCGACAGCCCCAAAACATCACTGCTCTAGAGGAGATCTGCATGGAGGAATGGACCAACATACCAGCAACATTGTGTGCAACCTTGTGAAGACTTACAGAAAACGTTTGACCTCTGTCATTGCCAACAAAGGATATATAACAAAGTATTGAGATGAACTTTTGATATTGACCAAATACTTATTTTCCACCATAATTTGCAAATAAATTCTTTCCAAATCAGACAATGTGATTGTCTGGATTTGTTTTCTCATTTTGTCTCTCATAGTTGAGGTCTACCTATGACGACAATTACAGGCCTCTCTCATCTTTTTAAGTGGGAGAACTTGCACAATTGGTGGCTGACTAAATGCTTTTTTGCCCCACTGTATATAGTAATCTAAAATTGAAATTGATATATGAAGATGTAAGGTAGGCCTCACATGGTTAGGTTTGCCTCAGATCTCTGAATTATTTTACCCAGCAGTTTCATATATATGTGAAAAAGCATTGTGGATGGAATTCTACATCCCCTACAGTTTAAATACTATAGGACTAAGCAGACCTGCCACAGTGATACTATGTAAGCAGAACTCACCTCATCACCAAAAAGTCCATTTCAAAAAAATAATCTGATCGATAATATAAAATAGGTCATGAGGTCTAAGAAATCAAGAGCTTTATTAATATGAAATGTCTCTTAAAATTTCTCTTTGTGTTTAATACAAGTTTTTTGCCATTTGGGCAAAGGTTACAGCGGCTAAAAAAAATCTAATAATGTAGAGCATGGGTGTCAAACTTGCGGCTTACGTTGCCATCACATGACATTTCACAACGATTTTCCCATTCATGGAGCTGAGTGGGCATGGCCTATGCATGAACCATCCGGCCTGTAGGCCGCCAGTTTGACACCCCTAGTGTAGAATATGAATTATTGCCATGTTTTTATTCAAGGGCCTTGAAGTCCCCAAAGAGGTTTGGTACTGGTTAAATCCAAAGACTGAAGAAGACAAAGATGAAGAAGAGGAGGAGGAGGAGGAGGAAGATGAACTCAATGTTAGTACATGTTCAGATATTGTTTTAGCAATTGTCTTTGGTGGACTGGCTGGTAATTCTTTATATTACGATGCTTCATAGTGATCACCAAACTAGGTGAGACATGAATATAAATATTTACTGCCAGTAAATATAAATCTTGAACAAAATGCATGCATTTTCATCACTTTTGATCGACTTTGCTTTAGCTTGAGTGCATCCATGAATGTGTGCATCAGCATAATATACATTGATTGATCTATGATGTGCCATGAAGCCAGTTTCTGCTCTTAGAGACCACATAGATAGATTTTCTTCATAATGGTCTGTCCCTAACCTGGTTCTTCATATTTTCCCCCAGTGTACTCTTTGCCACTATAACTGTGTCCCATTTTCCTGCTGGTAGTCCTGTTTCCTGAGTCACAGTAGTGTAAGCTCTGGTATTTCAGAAATAGTATAGGGTATTTACACTTTTGAACTTTGGTGTTGAAGAAGACTCCTGAGAATACTATGAACAGCCAAGAAAAGAAACAAATCGATCGTGGAACAAATCAGGCTGGCGTTCTCATTCAAGCCATAAAGAACCAAGCTCAAATGATTCTATTTCAGGGATATTTGAAGGCCTACTTCTCTGGAAAAGGCTCTAATGCTGGGAAAGGTAGAAGGAAAGAAGAGGAAGGCCAACAGTAAAGTGGATGGATTTAGTTACAGGCAATGGGGGCACGTTGAGAAACCTGAAAGACCAGGTTTGGGATAAATCATTATGAGGGAAAATCTATGCGGTCACTAGGAGTCAAAAATGACTTGATAGCATATAAATTATATATGATGTATGTTTTGATGAAGTGCCAACAAATCTATTGACTTTTAGTGACCTCATTGATCAATTCTTTCATGCATGGTTTTATGTACCAATAAATAAGATGCATAAAAGCCACCTCAGTTTTACTTTTAATAAGAAGAAATAATGAGGAAGTAACAAGAGACCTTAAGAGTCCTAAAACAGTCATTTAATAGGAGCAGCAAAAGAACCTGAAGCTAAACATTCTAATTTATTTAATGTAACCTTTCAATGCCAAATCAATAACTACACATGTCTTTCACAGATTGTTTGATCTATTCAATGGCATTTAAAGATATATTTATTGGTGCTTTTTCAGGAATCAGAAAAGTTAATCAGTTTAACAACTTACTTAAGAGAGGAGTATCTCTATTGCATTTGGTGCGGAACAGCCTACCAAGGTAAACCTAAATCGTTTTTTATTTTAAAAAATATCAAACAACTATTCAAATTCTGTGGAATTTTGCTTATTTGTTCGTAATCTATTTTAATTGCCTTGCTTTTTTATTACTTATTTTAGTGTGTTTTCCTTGAAAGTTTTGATGTTTCAGATTCTTTTACTATAGTCATGGATCTTTTCTATCAAAAATGGCTAATATGGCTGCGTTTATGATAGTGTAAGTCACCAAAAGGAGAGGGAAAATGGAGAGGAAATCCAGTTTTACTCTGAAAATGCAGATGTATTGACGCAAGGGCTGATGAGCTGATCTTGCTGCTAGCCAAGAGCATTGTGGGGTACAGGTAGATAGCATTCACATTAGCCAAGCCTTGTATATAGGCATTGTTGGCATGCTGCTGGTCTAACTCAAAATTGGAGAGTGAGGAGAGAAAAGAGAAACAAAGGGAGGCAACTACAAGGACTCTTGTAGAAGGGAGTGGCTTGAAAGAAATATTGGAGAGTAAAGCTGCAATCACTGCGTGGAGCAGCGGTTGGTTCCCAGATGAGGGAGAAGAAAAGTCAACTATTGGTTTCCCTGGAGGAAGAGAAGTAAAGTCCCAGAGAAGACGATATGTTCACCAAAATACAAAACAGGAAAGAGATTGTATAAAAGTTGTAATCTTTCTTTAAATAAGTTTGCTGTAAATTGTAAAGAAGCATAAAAGCTTTCAGTCATCATCTCAGTTTCTCTGTATTGATTCTTTCTCTTGAAAATCTAAATATTCCTGTTCTGTCCCTGTCTCACACACACACACACACAGACAGGCAACAGTTAAATAACTCAGCCGACAACAGTTTCTCCGTTACCAGAATTGGTAGCAACCCAGTGGCTGGTTGCCAAGTATTCTTTACTCACGAAGGGGGAGTTTTTTTTCCCTTCATCGGGAACAAAGCCAACACACGACAGATATTCAAAAAGTCCAGTAATACAAAGAGGTTAGTCCGATATTCGTTTTTTGCTTGTCACAGAGCTAAACCAGCCACAACACCCACTTTTATACCCTGTGGGGTGTGATCCAGTGACTCAGCCTAATCCCTGGCATGCCTCTTCCTCTGCTGCGCGTGCTTATCTCTGTGACGCTGTCGAGGGTCCAGCCAAGACTCATCTTCCTCATTACTGTCCACCTGCGGCTGTGTGACATGCTTGGCCCCGGGCCTATCTCTTGGCCTTCGGAGGACACCGAAGGCATTGCCAGGGAGGAGGATCCTGGAGAGGGAGGTCTTGCCAACTCTTCTCCTTCACGCTCGGAGTCCTCTCCTGCCGATAACACAGGCTCAGGTAATAGAGCGACAACAATTCCAGTTCTAAAAGAGCCCAGTTGCACTGTGACAATCGCCTAAGAGTTTTGTTCTGAGGTGTGCTGTTCTGACCTTGGAATAAAACCTAGGTGTGCTGTTCTGACCTTGGAATAAGCCAACTTAAAGAAGAAACAAGCTCGTAACTGCCCATTTAGAGTATTCAGTGCTTGAAATAAAATTCAGAATATAGCAACCCACATTTCAGATGCGCCATTTGCTTTGAGTTTGAAACAAACTTTTCCATTTCAAACTTCTATTCCAGTACTGGAAGCATGTTTGCTTGTAAATTCTGCAAATTTTGTTTTTTTATTTTGCAGATCAAGAAGATCTATCTTCAAATTGCCCTGGAAGCACATATATAGATCACGAATAAATCTATAAAAATTCAAAACAATAGCAAAATTCTGTTAATTTCAATGAAGAGCAGAGCTGTGAACTATGCGGTTCTATAATTTTCACTGAGCAAATTGGTTGTTTCTCAATGCTCTATGTTTAGGTATAAAATGGTTTTAAAAATTCTTTGGAATAAGAACTAATTTGTTAGTTTTCCAAGTTATTTATTATTATTTTTTAATCCTATGTTTACTTCTGAAAAACAATTAAAATCTAACATAATTGACTAGATTGGATAAATGCATACTTTGATTTCAGCATAGTAAAGGTTTCAAGAAACCCTAAAACAATGAATTTAGCTGTTCGAAGATCATTCTGTTTAGATTCACAATAACACTTCAAACATAGGATTTGATGAGGGGCTTGTGGAAAATAATCCATTCTTTAACACACACAAAACCTTGTGCTTTTCTTCTCTATATTTTAAATTTCTTAGCTTTTTTAGCCAAAGTTATTAGACAACATTGAGTTAATGTATAGACATGCAGCTGTGATTTGATATATGCACCATCATTGCTGGGTTAATCATTGATTTGAGTTTATTTTAAGCGTCTTGCAATCTGTGTGAATAACTTTTCTACAGAAGTAGGAATAACCTGTCTGAGAGCACGATGCTCTCTTCAGACCTAAGTCTGAATCTCTGGGGATTCCTCCGTACCAGTCAACATGTCATATGTTGTGATTTGGCCATTTATTTTATTTTTTCAATGGTCTTTTCCAGAGGTTCTTCAAAAGTCTTAGCTTCCAAACCAAGATATTTTTGTAAAAGGAGATGGAAAATCTGAGATTTGGGAAACTACCAGAAATAATTGTAGAGCTTCATCTGTTAAATGCTTACTGTAGTCTAGCTCAGCCTTTCTCAATTTTTTTACTTTGGAAAACCTTTGAAATTCCAGGTTTTAGGAAACTCCTGCATACAAATTTCCATGGTTTAGTAAAACAATACCTTTATTATATCTACAGGTCACAATTCATTGGTATGTTCATAAAATGTACATATAATAATCCACTAATAACTGTCAATGTTTTTGAGCCAAGAATTTTTATGGATCTCCTTATTTTGA
Organism: Masticophis lateralis; assembly: GCA_030761175.1. NCBI lineage: Eukaryota > Metazoa > Chordata > Lepidosauria > Squamata > Colubridae > Masticophis > Masticophis lateralis. Next base: position 65,447,082 of record JAUDYJ010000001.1, on the reverse strand, counting down.
CCAACATATTATGCTTTCCTTTTGGTTTGATTCCTCCTCCATCTTATAGGATATCATCTCTAATGTAAGTCAGTAGATCCAGGTTGAAAAAACTTAATATTTTCCTTTAAAAAAAAACAACCTTGATTTCTTCTTTACCTTATCCAAGTATAGGCCTAAAAGTTGGGGTTTTTTCTATTTAAAACTAATGTTTTAGCATACCTCCACCCTGTTCTTAAAAATAAAACTTATCTATAAAACTTAAAAATAAAACTTAGCTTATCTTTCTTAAAATTAATATTTCATTCGCTTTCATACATTTTAAAAATTCATAGCAAATATAATTTTTATAAAAAAAACCAAGCTCGAAACAAAATTTTCCAAAAGCTTTTTTTTTTTTTAAACAACAAATCTGTCAAAGATCCTCTAACCCACCTCTTGCAGAATCTGGGGTTGAGTTCAGAAATGCTGTAGCTTTTCTTTTTCCAAAGAATTTGCACACGGTAGATAAATCACATAATTTATACTGGACAGAAAACAGTACCAAAGAAGTGAATTCAGGAGATACATTGTTCATTTTTAACATTTCTTTATATTGTAGAAATGAGAAGACAAAAGCAATATATATGCACTAGATGACATGAAAGGACTGAGATGGTTGTATATCTCGATTCCATTATTGTTTGTCCCCCTTTTTAAAAGTTTTACTTCATTTTATCATTATTATAGATATTTTTTCAACCTTTGACTGTATCCTCACTGTTGTGTTTTATATTGGTTTGTTTAACTTATTAATACATTAAATGATTTAGAACATGGAAGGCAATCTTTTGACTTGCCTGGGACTATACTGAGTGCAAAGGAATTGTCTTGGGCTGCATATAAAAATATAATTAATGTATATAAATAGCAAATGTCATTTTATTATTTATCTTGTGGGGCTACAGTACTAGCTACCCAGGCCTGCAGGCTGGATATACCTGGTTAATAGCAATCACACTTAGACTTATATACCGCTTCACAGTGCTTTTACAGCCCTCTCTAAGCAGTTTAGAGTCAGCATATTGCCCCCAACAATCTGGGTCCTCATTTTACCCACCTCGGAAGATTGGAAGGCTAAGTAAGCCTTAAACCTGGTAAAATTCAATCTGCCAAATTGCAGGCAGACAGCAGAAGTAGCCTGCAGTACTGCATTTTAACCACAGCACCACCACATCTCTTAAACTATTTTTTTAAAAAAATTGATTTATATGCCGCCCTTCTCCGGAGACTCGGGGCAGCTTACAATGTGTTAAGCAATAGCTTCATACTTTTGTATATTTATACAAAGTCAGCTTATTGCCCCCACAAACTGGGTCCTCAATTTACCTACCTTAGAAAGAATGGAAGGCTGAGTCAACCTTGAGCCTGGGGAGATTTGAACTTGCAGTAATTGCAGGCAGCTCAACCCCTCCAAGACCGAGTGGCTGTGGCTGCCGGCATCCCGATATAGCCAGCTGACTCCATCGCTGGTTATTGGGGGCGAATCATTGGCCCCCACGGAAAGGGTTCGCAACTTGGGCATCCTCCTGGATTCACGGCTGTCTTTAGAGGATCACATGACAGCCGTGGCCAGGGGGGCTTTCTATCAGGTTCGCCTGATATGCCAGCTGCGGCCCTTTCTAGATTGGGACTCCCTACGCACAGTCACTCAGGCTCTCGTCACTTCCCACCTGGACTACTGCAATGCTCTCTACATGGGGCTCCCCTTGGGGTGCACCCGGAGGCTCCAACTGGTGCAGAATGCGGCCGCGCGGGGGATTATGGGAGCGACAGGGCGCTCCCACGTGACACCTCTCCTGCGCGAGCTGCATTGGTTGCCGGTGGACTTCCGGGTGCGTTTCAAGGTGTTGGTTATCACCTTTAAAGCGCTCCATGGCTTAGGACCAGGGTACTTACGGGACCGCCTTCTGCCACCAATTGCCTCCCACCGGCCGGTTCGCTCCCACAGAGACGGCCTCCTCAGAGTGCCGTCAGCCAGACAATGCCGGCTGGCGACCCCCAGGGGGAGAGCCTTCTCTGTGGCAGCACCTACCCTCTGGAATGATCTGCCTCCAGAGTTAAGAACAATTTCTGACCTCCTGACTTTCCTGCGGGCTTTAAAAACTCATCTCTTTCAGCTTGCCGGCTTAGCCTGATTCCTGTAAATATTTTATCACTTTTAGAGTTTTATTATCTTTTAAATTGAACTAGTTTTAATTTACGGCTATTTATATTTGTTCTTTTATGGAATTTTTAACTTTTGTGTATTGTTTTTTAAATTGGCTGTGCACCGCCCTGAGTCCGTAAGGAGAAGGGCGGTATATAAATCTAATAAATACAAATACAAATACAAACTAAGTGCTACTTTAACAGCACTTAGTCCACTGCGCCAACAGGCTCTATGCTGAAGTTCTTCATTTTAAGGTAAATGAAAGCTAAGTGTAATTAAATGCGTTGTCTTGTACTTCCAAAACAGTTGCCCGTGTAGGCATTGCAAGTTAAAAGGTTGATTTATGGATTTACATCTACAGTTCTGCAAAAGAAACCAAACCATATCATCTTTAATCTTTTTATAAATCAGTACTGTAGTATCTATATGAAGCTCCAATAGCATTCATTTGCAAAGATTCAAAAAATCTGTAAAGGAAGTAAATACTCTGTCATAAAACTGCAGATTAATCACATAGTACTATTTTTCGCAAAGCAAAATATAGCAACTAACACTTGATTATGAGTAGTTCCATGAGTTAGAAGAATAGTATTAACTTCCCTAGTCGATATTAAACTTAACAGAATAACAACAGTATTGGAATGGCACATTAAAACTCTTTGTAAAAAAAAAAAAATCCAGATACATCAGATTGCCATTATGTGTTTGCACACAGGATGAGATCTTGCAAAGTTCATAAAAGGCATTTTTTCAATTTCCATTAGATCTTTCCATTTCACTGAAGTTCTTTGACTTCTCAGGAGATCCCAAATACAGCAAGGCATAAGGACCAAACCCAATCCTTCACACTTAAATGTGTCTCAAATCTCTATTCACACTGATTTCAGGCATCAGGAAAAGCAAAAGAAACGTGAACCAAAACCCTGACAAATCCACTAACAAGTGTGTATTCTATCAGGCTGGCCTTTTAGGATTTTTAAAATATCAGCTGCTGATAGTCTTTGAGTTGGCTCTTTGGAAAGCAGTTTCTTAATTAGAGAAGTCTGTAAATGAAGAGGAGGATATTAATATAAAAATTAAGAAATGAACATGGAATTAAGAAAAATAGATTAAATATTTTGAAAAGATGTTTTATACCAGTATACCTCTCCTGAAAATTTCTCGGTGAATGTTATTGGAAATTTGCCTTCTTTAATGTTGGGCCATTCCTGAAAAATCAGAGTATATTTAAATTAAAGTACACAACTCTACTTTAAAGGATTTGTGTGCTAAATTTCATAAATCTACCAGCTCTCCCAAAAGCCTACTTTTGGGAGAGCTGGTAGATTACAATCTAACAACAGAAAAATCCCACATTAAAAAACAACTAGGAGTATTTGCTTTTGTAAGATGCTTCCTAGAACAGGGGTCCCCAGCCGCTGGTCCATGGACCAGCACCAGTCCATGGCATGCCAGAAACCGGATAGCACAAACAACCAAAGCTCCATCCGCGGGATGCAGTCAGCAAACAAACCATGCCCCACCCCCTCCGGTTCATGGAAAAACATCTCTCCACAGAACCAGTGAAAATAAGACTAAAAATGTGTGCGTGCAGGAAGACTATTTGGTGCCGTAGCATAGGGATGCACACTTATGCTTGTATTTATAAGCATATAAAACAGTAATATGTATATTACAAATAATATATATATGAAGTAGGCCTGGTTCCAATCCACAGACCTATATACTGCCTGTAAAAGGTTACAAAGTCTTCATTGATACGTAAATTAACAGTCATCCATGGAACTTCTCAACTCAAATACTCGATGCCAGATATGTACAATTTTGCCGTAACAAAATGTTTATAACCCAAAAGCCTGTTTCAGAACACTATTATCTACAATATGTACATAGTAGCCAATAATAGGAGTAGCCAACCCCTATGGCCTTTAATCAGCAGATGAAAGAAAAGTGTTATTACTTTTCTTTCAACAATAATCTTTCTCCCCATATATTTGCTGTGAGACTTAAACCAAGGCTGGTGAATACAATGAACAGATAGCTTTTCTCCTTTTGCTCAGCTTGTTAATTTATTTTTCTAACATTACGTTAAATAAGTCAGTCTGAAAAGCAGCTTAAACACGTTTTTCCTATCTTTATTCAGAAATACATGCAGGCAGATGTAAGAAAAAAAGTGGATTATTTACCTGATATTTCTCAGCACGAGTGACAAATGGGGAAAGCATTTCATACAAAATTAATCCTAATGGAAAAAGATCTACTTCCTTGCCATAATTGCTTCCTTCCTAATGGACAACATAATACAAGCATATTAGGTACTTCAAATGTAAAAACAAAGAAGATATATGCAACCTTCAATCAGCTTTTTAGAGTTCCTAGAACAGTGGTTCTCAACCTGGGGGTCAGGACCCCTTTGGGGGTCGAACAGCCATTTCACAGGGGTTGCCAAAGCGCTCTCTCGCCCCCCCTCCCATGCCTTCACTCACCCTCACCCTCTTCCTCTGTTGGATCACTGGTCCCCGTTCGCTTACCCCACCCACTCCTGATCTATTGCTGCCTCCTGAGTCCCAGTTGATGGCTAGAAGGAAAAAACCTGTTTAAATTCTTGCTGTGGGGCTTCAAAGGGCCGCCCTATAGCTGATCAGTGATAAAATAAAACAAATGAGTAGACCATGCCTGCAAAAATTTAAAAAATAGCCTCTTTCAGCTTCAGCATAGGTTAATTACCATAAATTGATTTGATCAGCCTCCCGACTCTCAGCTGATTTGCTCTCAGCTGTTTTGTGCAGGCTCTTTTGCAAGCTCTTGTTTTGCAAGCTCTTTGCTGCAAAGAGTGCTGGGGAAGTTTTTTTTTCCCTAACTGAAACGAAACTAAAAGTAAAGCAGGCTCTGCTGCAACGTGACAAAATGAGGCAGGGAGAGAGATTTCTTTTTCTTTTTCCTCACCAAAAAAGGTAGGTACAAACAATGGAAAATTTAGGGCAAAAGAGGAGGTTCAAGATTTTAAAACACAAAAGAAAAAAAGCTCTATTTAACTAGGGAATTGTAATAATTGAGATACTATTAATTGTATATTGTGTTGAAAGCATAAATGGTTAAATTGTAGTTTGGAGGAACATATGGGGGAAATTATTTGGTTTATTATTGGTAAATATAATTAATTGATTTGTAAGAAATTGGATTGCATGGAAATAATTGGAATATTCAGGTTCATATTTATTAATATAGAAAAAAGATAGTTATATAACTAATTGATTTATATTAAAATGTTGAATTTGTATTAAACAACTGTATTACATAATTACATAATTAACCAATGTGAGGATGGATATTAAAATAGATGACAATGGGAAGGGGTATAATATAGAAGAGAAGGGAAAAACTGAATTTGATTAAGATTAGAGATGAGGATGAAGGGTAATATTGGTTTTTTTAAAAAATAGATGAGTAATAAATATGGCAGAAAGGAAATATAAAAATTGTAAACTTAATTGAAATGACTAAACACTGTTTAAATTTGTGAACCGGCTAAATACTCTGTTCAAAGAAAAGACATTGTATGTTTGTATGTGTATTTCTAATTATTGCTATTTATTCATATTTGTTCTCTTTTATTCTTTAAAGTTTAATAATTCATTCTTTATCTTAATATCTTTGTATTTGTTTGGGGTTGGTTTTTTTCCCTTTCATCTCTTTTATTGTACAGCAATCTTTCTCCTCAAACCGACCAACTCTCTCTTTTCTTTCCTTTTTACTTTCTCTCCCCCTTCTTCTCCTCCCTACTTTCTCTTCCTTTCTCCTTCTCCTCCTCTCTTCCTCCCTCTCTTCCCCTCACTCCTACTCTAATTACCCTTCCCTTCCTTCATCCCTCTCTATTGCTGTATCTTTTATGCATATGGACTACTCAGAGAGCTGAAAAAGCTATTTTTGACTGGTCCTCGCACTTTTGACTAGTCCTCACACTTACGACTGTCCTCACATTTTATGTTTTGCCCTATCTTGTCACCATGGGGAAGAGAAGCAGTTGTGAAATGAGTGACATGGTTGTTAAGAATGCTGCACCGGCATAAATGTGAGGAAGGTCATAAGTGTGAGGACCAGTCAAAGGTGCGAGGACCTGTCAGAAATGACTTTTTTCAGCCCTCTGAGTAGTCCCTATTCACATAGCCATGGCCACCCGGTCACATGTTAAGAATGCTACAATGGGCATAAATGATGACCAGTCATAAGTGCGAACACCGGTCAAAAGTGCGAGGATCTGTCAGTAATCACTTTTTTCAGCCCTCTGGGTAGTCCTTTTGTGCACATGGACTACTCAGAGGGCTGAAAAAGTTATTTTTGATTGGTCTTCGCACTTTTGACCAGTCCTCCAACTTACAACTGTCCTCACGTTTTACGTTTTTGCTCTATCTTATCACCATGGGGAAGAGAAGCAGTTGTGAAATGACATGGTTGTTAAGAATGCTGCACGGGCATAAATGTGAGGATGGTCATAAGTGTGAGGACCAATCAAAAGCGCGAGGACCTGTCAGAAATGACTTTTTTCAGCCCTCTGAGTAGTTCCTATACACATAGCCATGCCCACCTAGTCACATAACCTCCAAGCCACACCCACAAAATAAGCCATGCCCACAGAACCGGTAGTAAAAAACTACAGTTATGAAGTAGCAACGAAAGTAATTTTATGGTTGGGGGTCACCACAACATGAGGAACTGTATTAAAGGGTCGCGGCATTAGGAAGGTTGAGAACCACTAGAAGCAAAAGAATTGTAGGCAATCTTACGCTGTTGAGGAAAAATGCATGAGAATAAATAAGAACACAATAAAAGTTAATTTTCAGCATAAAGTTATTTATTTGGAAAAGTACCAGACAATTTTCTCTTAGATGAAATGGAACAATTTAGTGCTTTTGTGTGTGGGGGGGGAGGGGGGGATGTAGATGCTTTATCAATTTATAAGAGTCTGACTTCAAATTATAGCACAGTAGAGAGAATTTACAAATGGAAAACTATACAAATAGTCCTCAATTTACAACCATTCATTTAGTGATCGTTCAACGTTACAATGGCACTAAAAATTATTTGTGATATCATGAATGAAATAAATATCATTTTTCACACTTAACAACCATTGTAGCATCCTTATGGTCAAAATTCAGGGACTTGGATTAAAATTGATCAAAGATTTGAAGAATTTGCAATTGGGTTAAACCAACGGAAAAATGTCATGAGTACACATACAAGAGAGAAGTTAAATATGTGGATGGGATTAATACCTAACGGACTTGATGGAGAAAAAGTTTTACCTAAGGAATGGAGGCATATCAGAAAATGTGCAAAAATTTATTAATATGAAAGTGAGGATGTGCATGCACGTAAGCACACTCACTGGCTGTTTCTGCAGCCCAGTTGCAAACCACTCACGACCAACTAGTTGGCCGCACCACACAGGTTGGGGACCCTGGTTTACAGACAATATTTTGGACTTTATAAGAGCATGGAAGCAGCCCATGGTGTTTCTGCAAGTTTAATAAAATAACAGTCTGTTAATGGAGACTTAAGATCAACTTATTTTTTGTGGGCTATTAGTTACTAGTTTGTTTTTTTCAGTTAACAGATATTAGGTCTACTTGGTTGATAGACATCAGCTTTCTACATTTAAGGTATCTTTCAAAGAACTGTGATGTCAAATATAATAAATATTGCAATTATAGATGTGAAATTTTACAATTATTTGTAGACCCACAAATCAAGGGGAGGGGATCCATTAGATTTATTTATAAATATCTGTCAACTTTCAACCACGGTAGATGAAGTATATTTAATATTGGATTTATACATGGTATGTACATTAGTATTATTATTATTTATTGTGTTTGTAATTTTGGTCTTTTGTTGTTCTTGTCGTTTTTTAATATTTTATCTTTGGAAAAAATAAAATATCCGAAAATAATTCAGGCAATTGGAAACTGGCATGTATTTATGAGAGTTACACTATCCTGGGACAGGTGATCATCATTAGTAACCTTCCTATTTAGCCACTAACAAGCAAAGTCAATGAGGGAAGCCAGATTTGCTTAATGACTGTATGATTCACTTAACTGCGATGATTTGCTTAATGACTGTGGCAAAAAGGTCATAAAATGGGGCAAAACTTACTTAACTACCTTCTTAGCAATAGAAATTTTGGGCTCAGTTGTGGCCATAAATCAAGGACTACCTGTGTGTCCAACAGAAATAAGCAAATGCATTTCAAAAGGATTTTCGGTGCGTACACCAAAATAATAAGTAACAATAATTACCTGCTCAGGTGCCATGTAATTCACTGTTCCCGTGTTCGTTGTCCGTTGTCCGACATCTATATCTACCTCTGTTACCAACCCAAAATCACCTATTTTTATGTGATTTTCACTATGAAACAATATATTTAGAGGCTGTAAAAGAAAAAAAGTACAGTGAGAAAACATGTTATATTTAGGCATACAAAGAACAATTTTTTTTTCCTAGGACAGCAGAGGTCAATTTGTGCACAGATTCTGGGATTACAAACACATTTTTTGCAAAGAAATGAATTTGCAAATACCGAACCTGCAAATAATCAGGACTGCCTGTACCAGATAGGAAAAGGAAAAGCTGACAAAGTCAGAAACAAAGGATATGTGACCAGATTTATTTTCTTAAGAAAACATGTAAAAACCTATTTTGAGAAATGGAAGTTTGTACTCCCTAAAATAGGAGAGTGAGAGAAAGAGGCATAGGATTTGAGTCTTGGGAGTGTTTTATATATAAAGACTAAATTTTAGAGCGGGGTGTCCAACCTTAGGAACTTTAAGAAGTATGGACTTCAGCTCCCAGAATTCCAGTTGAAATCCACAAGTATTAAAAGATACCAAGATTAGTTATTCCTACTTGGTTGGTTGTTTAACTTCTATGCTACCCATCTTGCCGACGTAACTCTAGAGGTCTTATTCACTGAATGAAAATACCATTCAATGAAAATACCATATAAAAAATTAAAACAATACATAAAACAATAAATTTAGCTGATTGTCTTCATTAAGGGTTCTTCTGATATCTGTGCAAAAATTGCTTATAGGAACTCTGAATCTCTGGCTCTGAACTTTCTAGTTCAAGTAACAATCTGAGTAAAGCTTGATATAATGCAGAAACTAAACAGGGTGAAGGAAAGGGTTGTGGTTCACTCGTTTTTTTCTACATGTTCATTTGTAAAACTAAAATACATATAACTAGATATAAATCCTGAGCTGACAGATATCCCTGTCTTTCATTCAGAAACTCAACGCAGCATATATAGCACTCTTCCTATTTTGTCCCCTCAACTACCCATGAAGTAGATTGGGTTGATTTGATTTATTAGATTTGTATACCGCCCTTCTCCCTGCGGACTCAGGGCGGTGAACAGCCAGATAAAAAACAATACATAAAAGTTAAAAATTTTTAAAAATCCATATAAACTTTGGCTAAGATTAAAACCATTAAATATTTAAAATACCACAACCCTACAATACAAGATCTTAAAAGTTCAACAGGGGTCAGGCTAGACCGGCGAGCTGAAAGAGATAGGTTTTTAGGGCCCGACGAAAAGTCCGGAGGTCGGCAATTGTTCTCAGTTCTGGAGGAAGATCGTTCCAGAGGGTAGGGGCTGCCACAGAGAAAGTTCTCCCCCTGGGGGTCGCCAGCCGGTTGAGAAAGAGTACCTGACCCAAGGCAGTTTTCCGTAATTGTGGGATAGACTGGACCAGGGGTCAGCAACCCATGGCTCTGGAGCTGCATGTGGCTCCTTCATCCCTCTGCTGCGGCTCCTTGTCACTCAAAATATGCGTCACAACCACCAATGTGCGACACCTGCCAGCACGCAATTTATTGAGCTTTTTGACCCCCCAGTAGGCCAACCATGGATAAATAAGTTTTTTTATACATAACATAAAGGTAAAAAACGATATATGCAGTGTTATCTTCATTTTAGATGTCAAAAGGTTTTTGTGGCTCCCGGTGTTTTCTTTTCTGTGGGAAACGGGTCCAAATGGCTCTGAGTGTTTAAGCTTGCCGACCCCTGGACTAGACCCTCCCTAGGTCACACTCCAATATTATAATAATTACATTACACCAGCTCTCACCAAAATCTAAACCTAAATCTAGGGCTTAATTTCTGAATTTTGCATCATTGGGATCTTCTACATACTGTACACATGGCTTCTTTCCTCTCTGCAATAAAGCAAATGATCTAGAGTCTAAATTTTAGACTAAGTTCTGAGACTTGTGCTGTTATCCAGGCCTGAATGCAGGGTTGAATTTCAGGGAAAATACTGTAGACTTTTATGGCCAGGTCTGATATTTTACACAAAAGAAGAAAGTCACATTTCATTCTGGATAATGAGTGTTTTACAGAAAACAAGGAGCCTATATAATTCAGTCAAAATTCTTAATATTGTATACTTAGTTTTATTTCTGTAATACACACTGTAATATTTTACAAAAGGATTTTCAAAAATTTCCCATAAGAATATTGTTCACGTGGCAAGACCTGATATTTTGAATTGTTGACATTACGTACCTTGAGATCTCTATGAATTAAATCCTTAGAATGGATATAATCCACTCCTTCCACTATTTGCTGAAACAGCGTTATAGAAACATCTTTACAAGATTTTCCCTCTTGTTTATCTAACCAATCCGATAGATTTCCTTCTTTACAGAATTCCATATGAATGAAGAGGCAGTCATATTGCTCTGAGCTGTTAAGAATTTAAGACAAAAAAGACTATTAAAGACTAAATCCCTCCCAATTGCTTTACAGACATCAGTGCTAGGTCCAATTGTTTGCATGGATCTAACCATTTTGTTTATTTATGGGGTTCAAATACAGCTGAGAACTCCATGATATAACTAACCATGTTTCAAGTAAAGTTCTGAACTATCAGAAAAAGCCAGTTTCTATACTAATGCCAAAGGATGACAGAAAGCCCAATTTAATTTAGATAAAAATTTACTGACTCACGTACAGAAAATATACAATAAAATTATTTGCTCTTAAAGGCTAAATAAATGCAGGCACTCCTGATGGGGTAGCTGCACCTCCAAAGCCAAAATGGTTCCTATTCTTGCAGCCTTCCAGAACTTTGGCATGATCCTAGGAGATATAATAATTTGAGTGGGCCTGGTGCCAGAATATGAGGATTTAGTCAATAAATGGTTATTGTTTGTATTATGGAGGCAGGTGGATGAACAGAGGGCCATATTGATATTTGGGACCACGCCCCTGCTACCTTCGAGCAGTGGCGCACTCTGACCCTTCAGGTTCTGTCCGACCGCCCGGGGGTTTGAGAGAGAGGGTCCCTGGGCTTAGGCTGGTTTATTTTAATGCCAGATCCGTGGTTAATAAAGCTCCCCTCATCCGCGAGTTGATTGAGGAGGAGGACACACACCTGGCTTGCATTACGGAAACCTGGTTGGGCTCAAAGGGAGGAGTCCTTCTGATTGAACTTTCCCACCAGGTTTTCGGGTGCTACACCAGCCGAGGGCCCAGGATGGGGGGGGTGGCAGTTGTTATTAGGGAGTCCCTCAGTCTGTGGGAGATCACTTTTCCTCAGATAGACGGGTGTGATCCCTCCTTATGAGATGGGGCCCACAAGGGCAGTTGGGCCTGTTGATTACGTACCTCTCTCCCAGCTGCATATCAACGGCCCTGTCTGAGCTGCTCGATGCTCTCTCGGGGTTGGTGGCTGAATTCCCGAAACTTATTGTCTTGGACGACTTTAATCTGCCATCCCTGGGTGGGGCGTCAGGGGCGGCCCAGGAGTTCATGGCGTCCATGGCAGCCATTTGGGGCCCGACTCATGAGGGGGGGCACACCCCCGATCTGGTTTTTATCTCGGAACAGTGGCGTGATGATTTTGGTGGGGGAGTGTCAGCTACTTACCCACTGTCATGGACTGATCATTATCTCCTGCGGCTGGGCTTCCAGAATGCCAACACCCCCCCCCCTCCTTGCTGGGATGTGGGACCAACCATCTGGTTCTGCCCCAGGTGCCTGATGGACCTGGAGAGGTTCCAGATGGAGCTTGGGACAATACCTCTCTCTCTCTCCCATGCCCCAATCGAGGCTCTGATGGATGCCTGGAAAAAGGCTCTCGACTGTGTCTCGACGCAGATCCTGTTTGGCTCCTTGGTTCACGGAGGAGCTCCAGGAGATGAAGCGCCATAGGAGAGGCCTAGAGAGCGGTTGGAGAGCCAGCCGTTCCGAATCTGATCGTTCCCAGTTGAGATTGTTTACACGACCTTACCTGGTGGCGATGGAGAGGGCGAAGTGGGCATATTTCTCCACCCTCATCACGTCCACAGATAATTGCCTGGCTGCTCTGTTTAGGGTATCTCGCTCCCTCCTGAATCAGAGGAAGGGGGAGGACCCTCTGCGGGGATGCACAGAGGAGTTTACTTAGCATCTGCTGGATAAGATTGCTCAGATTCGGGACGGTCTGGACTCTGACTGGGCAGGGTATGATGGTGAGGAGGCAGCTGGTCTTGGGATTTGGGAAGAGTTCAGTCCTGTCACCCCTGAGGAAGTGGACAGGATCATGGGAAGGCTGAGTGCCACAACGCGGGTACTGGACCCGTGCCCCTCCTGGGCTTGCTTATGTGGCCCGAGAGGTGTCACGGGATTAGATCCAGGCAGTAATAATGGCATCTTTGGAGGAGGGGATCTTCCCCGCCACCTTGAAGGACCACCAAGGCAGATTTCTTGAGGAGACCCCTCCTCAAGAAACCTGCCTTGGATCCAACTATACTGGATAATTTTCGTCCGGCTTCCAACCTTCGCTTTGTCGCAAAGGTTGTTGAGAGCATGGTGGCATGGCAGCTCCCGTTGGCCCTGTAGTATACAGACTACCTGGATCCATACCAATCAAGTTTCAGGCCAGGGTATAGCACGGAGACGGCATTGGTTGCACTGGTGGATGGTCTTTGGAGGGCTCGGGACACGGGATTATTCTCGGTTCTGGTCCTCTTGGATCTTTCGGCAGCCTTTGATACCATCGACCATGGTATCCTGCTGCGACGGCTCGAGGGACTGGGAGGCATTGTTCTACGGTGGTTCTCCTCCTATCTCTTGGGCTGTATGCAAGCGGTGTTGGCAGGGAGGCAGAGGTCAGCTATGAGGTCGCTCACTTGTGGGGTGCCTCAGGGTCAGTCCTCTCGCCTCTCCTGTTCAACATCTATATGAAGCCGCTTGGAAAGATCATCCATGGTTTTGGGATATAGTATCATCAGTACTCAGATGATACCCAGCTTTTTATATCCATCCCAAACCAGCCCAGTGATGCCCTCGACGTGATGTTCTGCTGCCTGGAAGTGGTACGGACCTGGATGGAGAGGAACAGTCTTTGACTCAACCCTGCCAAGAGCGAGTGGCTGTGGGTACCAGCATCTGGGTCTGATCAAGATATTCCATCGTTGACCATCGGGGGTGAGGTGTTATCCCCTGTGGACAGGGCTCGCAACTTGGGTGTCCTCCTGGATTCACGGCTGTCTCTGGAAGATCATGTGATGACCGTGACCAGGGGGGCATTCACCCAGGTTTGCTTAGTGCGCCAGTTGTAGCCTTACTTGGATCAAGATGCCCTACGCACTGTTACTCATGCGCTGGTCACCTCCCGTCTTGACTACTGCAAGACGGGAGGTGACCTAGGGCTCTACCTAGGGCTGCCCTTGAAAACCACTTGAAGGCTTCAGCTGGTGCAAAATACATTTTTTTTCATTTTCATTTTATTTGATTTATATACTGCCCTACTCCCGAAGGACTCAGGGTGGTGAACAGCCAAACAATAAAATACATGAATACAAAATTTAAAAAGTAGCATAAAACCAAATTAAACACTTTGGCCCAAACAAATTAAAACACCCCAATAATTCAAAACCAATTTAATATTTCCATATTAAAAGAGGGAAAAGAGAGATTAGGCCAGGCCCGTCTGGTGAAATAAAAAAGTCTTGAGAGCGCGGCAGAAGGTGCTCAGATCCGGGATCCTCCGTATCTCCGGGGGGAGCTCATTCCAGATAGTAGGTGCCCGCACAGAGAAGGCTCTCCCCCTGGGGGCCGCCAGTCGACATTGTTTGGCTGACGGCACCCGGAGGAGCCCCTCTCTATCAGAGCGTACCGGCCGCTGGGAGGCTATTGGTGGTAGTAGGTGGTCCAGTAAGTAACCAGGTCCTAAGCCATGGAGTGGTTTAAAGATGGTAACCAAAACCTTGAAGCGCACCTGGAAGACCACCGGGAGCTACTGCAGCTCGCGCAGAAGTGGTGTTACATGAGAATGCCATGTCACTCCCATTACCACCCGCGCGGCCGCACCCTCTGCCAGTTGGAGCCTCCAGGTGCTCCTCAAGGGGAGCCCCATGTAGAGAACGTTACAATAGTCCAGGCGGGAAGTGACAAGGGCATGAGTGACTGTGCGTAGAGAGTCCCGATCCAGAAACGGACGCAACTGGTGGGTCAGGCGAAACTGATGAAAAATCCTCCCAGTCACGGCCGTCAAATGCCCTTCTAAAGACAGCCATGAATCCAGAAGGATGCCCAAGTTGCGAGCCCTCTCCGTGGGGGCCAATGCAGCCATGCGGGTTGTGATGGGAGCATCCCAACACTCCCATGTTACACCCCTCCTGCGCGACCTGCATTGGTTACCGGTTGCCCTTCGGGTGAGGTTCAAGGTGCTGATTATCACCTATAAAGCCCTTCATTGCCTAGGCCCGGGATATTTGTCAGACCCCCTACAGCCAGCGACAATCCCCAATCGCCCTGTGCGTTCCCACAGACAAGGCCTCCTCAGGGTGCCGTCAGCCAGACAATGTCGGCTGGCGAACCCCAGGGGAAGAGCTTTCTCTGTGGGCGCACCCACCCTCTGGAACCAACTTCCTTTGGAGCTCCAGATGGCTCCAGACCTTAACTCATTCCGCCATGATTTGATTGTTGTTTCGCAGTTTGGACTGACTGGGATTTTTAAATTAATTTTAATTGTTTTAAATTCGATTTTTAAATTTTTACTGTTTTAATGTGGGATTATGCATTTTTATTATTGTGAGCCGCCCTGAGTCCACAAAGCTAGGGTGACATATAAATTGCATAAATAAATAAATAATAAATAAATAAATAAATAAATAATGCTCTAATGTATTATTACTCTATTGTTATAAGAATAACCATCTTAGAACTTAGTTATTTAGTTACTTAGTTACTAATTGTTATAATTATATATAATATATAATTATATTATATTATATATAAAATCATTATAATTATATTATAATTAGAACTTAGTTACTTAATCACTTAGATAACTTAGAACTTTGCAGCCCAACTTTAGCGTAGTACATAAAATTATCTGCTACAATGTCCTACCTGTCAATCAATACTTCAGCTTCAACCACAACAATACAGGAGCACATAATAGATACAAACTTACGGTAAACCGTTGCAACCAAACTTGATTGCAGAAAATATGACTTCAGTAACAGAGTTGTTAATGCCTAGAATGCACTAACTGACTCTGTGGTTTCTCCCCCAAACCCCCAAAACTTTACCGTTAGACTGTCTACTGTCAACCCCACCCCATTCCTAAGAAGTCTTTAAGGGGCATGCATAAGTGCAACAATGGGCCTACCGTCTCTGTCCAAATGTTCCCTTTTATTTGTATCCATCTCACATATTCATAATTATGTTTACACTTATATCTGTTATCTAATACATGCTTGACAAAAATAAACAAACAAACAAATAAACAAACAAACATCAATCAATCTATCAATCTTACAGGCTTGTTGGGTGCTTTAACAAACATAAACATACCAATGACTGCATCTCAAAAGATCCGTCTGTTAAAGTACTGAAGTTTGCAGGTGATACAACAGTGATTGGTCTCATTTGAGGCAATGATGAATCTCCATATAGATGGGAAGTTGAACAACTAGCTTTGTGGTGCAACCAGAACAATCTGGAACTAAATACACTAAAAACTAGAAATGGTGGTAGATTTTAGGTGAAACCTTCCTATACTACTACCTCTTACAATACTAGACAACACAGTATCAACAATAGAGTCCTTTAAGTTTCTAGGTTCTATCATATCTCAAGACTTAAAATGGACACCTAACATTAAAAACATCATCAGAAAAGCACAGCGAAGAATGTTCTTTCTTCGCCAACTCAGAAAGCTCAAACTGCCCAAAGAGTTGCTGATTTAGTTCTACAGAGGAATTATTGAGTCTATCATCTGCACCTCTATAACTGTCTGGTTTGGCTCTGCAACCAAACAAGACAGACACAGACTTCAACAGATAATTAGAACTGCAGAAAAAACAATTGCTACCAACCTGCCTTCCATTGAGGACCTGTATACAGCATGAATCAAAAAGAGAGCTGTGAAAATATTAACAGACCCCTTGCATCCTGGACGTAAATTGTTTCAACTCCTACCCTCAAAACGATACTATAAACAATTAGCTACAAGAACAGATTTTCTCTGAATGCCATCATTCTGCTAAACAACTAATTCCCACAACACTGTCAAATTATTTACTAAGACTGTATTACTATTATTATTATTCTCATCCTTCCTAGTACCTATCTCTTCCCACTTATGGCTATAATCATGTTGCTTGTAACTTTACAATTTATATTGTTTTATTGTTTCCTAGTATGATATGATTGCTTATTAGTATCCTATGACTATCACTAAGTGTTGTACCTTATGATTCTTGATGAATATATTTTATTTTTTCTTGTGCACTTGAGAGTATATGCACCAAAGACAAATTCCTTGTGTGTCCAATCACACTTGGTCAATAAAGAATAAAGAAAAAATGCTTTAACATAAACTCTGATATGGAAACGTTAACAATTTGACTCTGTGACACTGCACCATGCCAACTTTCCTTTTTTATTTCAGCCTGCTCTGTAATAAAAGGAAAGACACTTTCTGCCTATTTATGTTCAATATAAGTTGAATGCATTTAAGACTGTAAGATATAAGTCTGAATGGAATAAATTGAGTGGAATATGCCAGTAATTGCTAAGCTACCTAAGCACAAAAAAAAAAAAAAAAAAAAAAAAAACAACAACCAGATACTCAAAATATTTTCATTAAAAAAATTACACATTATGTAATGATGAAATTACCTGCTCACACTGGTATCAGGAAACTGGAAAATGTCTCGTCCACTCCAACAACCATAATATTGAATAATGTGCTTGTGATCCAATATTGCCAGTGCTTTTACTTCTCTTTCTTCTCTTTCTCCATTGCTGTTGTAGTTGGGCCAAAACAACAATCATAATAACAGCAACAATAAAAACCCCTTGTTGCTAACAATTGGTCCAAAAGCCTACACTGCAGAATTATTTCCAGAAGCAGCTGTTTACAAGACTAATTAACATACAAGTTTTTCTATAAAAAGGAACAGGAATCTGATTTGGAATTCTGCAAACATGTGACAGAAGGTATAGTGCAGATAATGAAATCATAAAAAAGAAAAATCTGAAAAATTAATGATGCACCTAGGTTTTACTATTAACATAGGAAATGTTCTAATGGGTGTCAAACTCCCATTCCGTGGGCTGGATGCGTCACTCATTGGCCACGCTCATGCCCAGTTTAGCGAAGGGGAAAAAAGTCATGATACATCATGTGATGACGCTGTGACGATGCGAGTTTGACACCCCCTGTTCTAATGTAAAAATTAGACTTAATAAAAATAGCATATAAAAATTCATATATTAGACAAAGAAGACATCCCTAATCTATTGTCTGCTTTTCCTAGTTCAAATAACAAAATCAAGTCACACAGAAATCTCCCTGTAACTCTACTTTTTACCTTTGTTCCTCATAGACAAAGCACAAGAAAAAAAAAATATTTTTGTTACCATTTTGAAACTTTACTGGTGACAAATGCAGTTTTTCACTATCTGTAGACAGACAGGTCATGATTTAGATACCTAAATATTTTCAAAGCATAGCAAAATGATATAGGACTAACATCTGTCCTTATTGTACAACTGATTCTCAATACAGTATTAACTCAGTCTTCTACACATAAATCTGAAAGTCTCTTGAATAAGTGATTTGAGAGACTTATCCAAAATGCTGCATAAGTCATTAAGATTCTACCAAAATAGGTGTTTCAAACCTGTTAGAACTTCTCTGTTCAGGAGCAGTCCTGCATGTGTGATGAAACTCAAGTATGACATATTCAGGTAGTCCTTATTTAATAGCCATTCATTAACAACTGTTAGAAGTTATGATGGCACTGACTCACAATGGGTCCTTGAGCACACAATCAATGCATCATCCCCATGGCCACATACTGCGATCTCAGCACCTGACTACCAGTCTCCACTTATAAGAAATAAAAGGAAGCACAGCATAACTTACCCTGAAAGTCGGATGCGTTTGATAGCACATGATCTCTTATCAAAGATATTCTTTGCCTTGAAAACATTTCCAAAACCACCAGAACCAATACGCTCTATATCATCAAAATCTTGAAGCAATCTGTTTTTAAAACAATTAAAATCTTAGAATGCCATATAGCAAAATGTTTGAAAATACTTATACCAAAAGCATTAACATTTTTAAAGCATTAAATTTTAAATAAATTTTAAATAAATTTTATTAGCATTAACATTTTTATAATATAAATATATAAAATCTTGCTGCACAGGTCAATAACCAAGCAGAAAAACTGGTCATCTTCATCCTTACCAAGACACTTCAATGTCTTGTTTCCAAATTTCTCATATAATATTCATATATCCCTGCCTTCCCATCTTGAAAGTGCCCAACTAGACTATTCCAGAATTCAATTTTGGAGAATGTATATATAAAAAAGAATACAAATAATTAACTATGCAAAGGGAAAGTTGAGCAAAATACCCTTCTTTGAAGCATTAAAACAGTAATATCCTCTAGAAGCCTCATCATGCCAACTTCAAAGTGCCTAGACAAAAAACACTTCTGGTGGATTTATAGACAGAAAGACTGTGCTTAAACAGGCATGCAGGAACAACAACAACAACAAAACTCTTCAAATTGCCAGGGCTTTGGCTATATTCTTTTAGAACAATGCCAGCATTTTAAAAAATATGCCAATCACTTGTATCTTCTGGATGCTTTTCAAAGAGAATCTAATCTATTGGTATTGTGGTAGTTCCATCTGCACTTAAGTATCATAGTAAGCCTACACTCAGAATTCAGCGGTGCCTACTCCCGAGGATGTAAGTATAGGATCATCACCCAATGCACAATGATAGATGGTTTCCTGAACTGATACAGCTATGGAAATAGCCTAACTAGATTAAATTTATGCTGTCCAAATTAATATGCTGACCAGATTAAGTTTAAGCAGTTCCAAATCAGACAGCAGCTCTGAATTTATCTTAAGAATTAAGGGAAACAGCAAGTCTATCTGGTGTAGATAGAATATATTTGCAGATCTTCTGTTCGCTTTAGCTCAACTGAATTCAAAACTACTCTTCAGAAATCTATGGTGGCCGCATTAAAAATATCACTGGAACAAAAACAAATTTGGGCGGCTGCCATCAAATCTGTTTTACAGAAATAACACTATTAACATTAAACAGTGTTAGTATTTCTATCATCTGCAAGTTGGTGCAATTGAGAAAATAAAAAGAGGCAGCATGATAAACGTTTCCCCTTCAAAATATTTATTCTCGTGTCTTGAAATTCCACCTGTGAAGTGGAAGGCTCAGTAGAAAACTGGATGAGATTCTGATGAGCAGGTATCTTATCACTTCTATTCCAGTATTTGAAAATTGAAAACAGCCAGATAGCTACTGTCATCCAGACATTTATGAGATCAAAATGAATGTTTGAGGACAAAGAGATTTTATTGTATAAAACAAGAAGTGCAACAAAGAGTATCTGGAAGATCTACTGTTGTTGACCAAGCACTTCACATCTGTGGGGTCCTCGGTGCTATTTAAGCTTGGCTGTTTTCTTACAGATGTTTCATTACCAAACTATATAACATCATCACTGCTAGCAAGGAATGGGGTTTGCTCTCATTTTATGTGCTTGTGGCTTGCCCTGTCAGTGCTGGTAGGAGTAGTCTTGGTGGTTCTTTGATTGGGCTGTTGTTTACTGCTTGTTTGGCTGAGCTACAAATATTCTCTTCTGTCAGTACCTCACATCTTCTCAACATTTTATATTTTGCCTGGCCATCTTAATAATGGAAGTTGGAGACTGTGTTTGCATGCATGTAATGAACTCAAGCAATTATATTCCAATTTTAAAAAATGTTGATTTGATATAAGCCCCTTTCTCAAATTTCTGACCGTAGAGAGTGATTTCAGCTTTGATGGGTGCATAGCATCCAAATTGTGACAGCATAAGTCTTTGCATGATCACCTCTATCAAGCATGCATTACCATACAACAGTATGAGGGTGTCTTGCAAACCAAAGATTTATGGAAGGAACACTAGTCCTCTAACATCACTGTCCAAGGCTACCTGAGAATCAGTAGGTATGTAAAACAATCCCACCATAGGAAAATAATCCAGGATACCATAGTTAGTTGTATTAAATCCTCTGGAGCCTGAGTAGCGTAGGGGGCTAATGCCTCCTACTAAAGGCAGCAATTAACATCCAGCTGCCAGCAATCTCTGCGAGTTCAATCCTAGCCAGGCTCAAGGTCGACTCAGCCTTCCATCCTTTCTAAGGTGGGTAAATTGAGGACCCAGTTTGTGGGAGCAATAAGCTGACTTTGTATAAATATACAAAAGTATGAAGGCTATTGCTTAATGCACTGTAAGCCGCCCTGAGTCTCCGGAGAAGGGCGGCATATAAATCAAATTTTAAAAAAAATTAAAAAAAGAACAAATAACCAACCTCTTTATTTCCCAAATACCTCAAAAACTAAAATAGTTTCTTCATTCCAAACAAGTCAAGAAGCCAAATTAAAAAGGTTTGTTGTGATCAGTATCCCCAACAGTATTCTAACACAATATGCAAGAAAAGGATAAGCAAATGTTTTAAGTAAGGACTCAAGAAAGGAAATAGCAAATTTATTTTTAAAAAATCATGCAAAAACTATCTTGTGCCATACAAAGCAAGAGATAGTTTGTCACTTATTTTCTAACCACCAGGATCTAATTCCTTTTATTTAGCTACTGTGGATATGTGACAAATAGCTTTTCAAATAAACCTGAATCAGATATCAATCTATATCCAATTATTAGATTTCCTATTAACTCAACATCAAATTAAGAAAGATAATTCTTATTACAAGAATTGAAGTTGTTTGTTACCTGTCATTTTTGGTGAATTTACTTGTTCTCATACACAGTTTTGGAAATCTTGCAGCCAAGGGTGTTTCTTTTCTTAGAAAATAATTGAAATGAAATACATTGATATACAATTGTATATTAAATACTATTGATTTAATATGTTTATTGTACAGTTAATAATTCCATTTCAAAAGACAGCACATACCTTTTAGGTTTCATAGATTGACTGGGTGGACTGACCTAAAGCAAAATGGAGGTAAAGAAACAAGTATTATACAGTTATTCTACCTTGAAGGTAAATGATGAAGTTTAAAGGTTTGAATAAAATTACAATGGAAGGAAAGACCACTGTGAAGGTTAAAATCAGGAGCTCTGCAAGCAATTTCCCATATCTCAATCAGGAACTTGAATCAGAATCTGATTGGCCATATTTAAACTAACCAATCAATACATTGGCTAATTTAAAGGAGGCTCTTCCTAGTGTTTTTCAATCTTCAATACAGAAAGAGGAGATGAGAAGGATAAGAAAGACACTTCCAAGATTTTCTACATTTTCTCCCTAGAACTCAATCAATAAGGGTAAGAAATAAACTCCCCAACTGTACTTCCAGTTACTTTTAGCTGCTTCCATTCTGTGTGGGCAGCTGAGTTTGAAGTGCCCTAGAAAGTGGGTGCTAAAGTATACAAACACATTAAATAATGAATTAAACGTAGTTGCTTCTGTTTATTCATGATTCTAGCCAATATAACCTTATAGCTCATGTCAAACTTCATAACAAATATACACTGCTTATGAAACACAAAGTAAAGATAAATTTAAAAATATTCTTTAGAGCAGCAGTCACCAACCGGTGATCCACAGACCACTGATGGTCCACAAAAAAAATTTTGGTGGTCCACAGAAAAATTATTTGCATTTTGTATTTTGTACTAAATATTATTTATCTTTAAAAAAAAACATTTTAGTGGTCCATGGGATTTAAAATTATGAATTTAGTGTTTTAGCGGTTCATATATTGCCAATACTGTATATGAACTTACGTACAAATGTTTTCTCATCTATAGAAAGAATGTCAGTGGACCTCAAATTACAACTTATACAATAAAAAATAATATTTGGAAGTTATTGGACTGCATTACATTTGCATAGAGAACTATCAGTATCACCATTTTGTTAGAGATACAATAAGATACAGGTAGTTCTCCACTTATGACCATTCGTTTAGAAACTGTTTGAAATTATGACAACACTGCAAAACGTGACTTATGACTGGTCCTTGCACTTACAACCATCACTCCGTCCTTGTAGTCATGTGATCACAATCAAGATGCTTGGCAACTGGGTTGCATTTATAATGGCTGCAGCTTCCCATGGTCACATGATTGAAATTTGCGATATTGCAGCCAGCTTCCAACAAGCAAAGTCAATGGGGAAGCTGGCTGCAAATCACGATCACATGATGTCTCGTATAATCATTGCACAGATTAACAACAAATTTTCTGGTCCCCATTGTGATTGAAGGTCAAGGACAACCTATAATGCCTCTTTAAAACATGTGATTTTACAATGTGTTACACTTAAAATTAAGTTTTGGCAGAAAGCACTGGATTATATAAATATAAGTGTGCAACAAAAAGCTACAATTATTAGATGATAAGATTCTTTGGATTAAATACCTAATATTTGGAATTTGATAAACAGATAATGTAAATGAGTCCTCTATGCTCTATCCTCTTTTTATAGCTAAAAGACTGATATAGCAGCATTGGAAAGAAAAATGCACAGTCCTTTTCATTCAGTAGATTGAGGGTCAGATTAATTTGCCACTCATAAATGGATAGCCTGTAGACGTAGACTTGTACAAATATAATGAAATATGGGATATTTAAACAAAATACAACAGGTTAAAAATGATAGTTATATAAATGCATTAGAACGAATATGTACTTGAATAATAATTGAATTAAATAACTATATATAGAACTGCAACTATTTACTGCCAAAATGATACATTTTTTCTTTTTCCTTTGTTATATCTTTTCTTTTTAAAGCACTTTCTATATGTTTTTTTTTTCTTTAACAATCTATGCATTTTTAGTTTTGCTGGAATCTTTCCCATTTTGGGCCATTATTTTAAAAGCAATAAAAGAATAAATTGAAAAATATTTTAAAATTCTATTTACAGGGTTCTGAGAAGACGAAGTTTCATTTAGCTGAATGGCATCAGTATGTTGAGTAAATGTGTCAGATGTCTTCTTCAGTTCCGAATCCAAATCTGTACTGCTACAGAATTTTTAAAAAAACAGCTTAATTACACTCTGACTTGATAACTATCTACATAAAACTAAAACACTCTTCACAGGTTACCATGATTGCATTTTATTGCCATTAAGTTTGCCACATATATGCTTTTCTACACCTACATTTTGATGAAACTCAAGCAAACAACTCATAGTGACATCTATTCTTGAGCTAAATCTTTATATTACTACTAAAGTATGCACAAAATAAAAAACAAGATTCATGTTTCATGTAAATTTAGTTGAACAATTTTACACAGTTTATGATCCATCCAAATTAAAATGCAAATTATGTAGGCTGTTCCAGATCATTCATTTTCTTTCATTCATTCATTCATTCATTCATTCATTCGTTCGTTCGTTCGTTCATTCATTCATTATTTTTGTGCCTTCAAATCAATGTTGACTCCTGGAAATTGACTTTAAGGGCTAAGAGAGTAATGCTGGTGTTCCTTGCCCCATCTTCTTTTAAATAGATTGATAGATAGATATGTTAGAACCTAGAAATTTGAAGGTCTCTACTGTTGATACTGTGTTGTCTAGTATTGTAAGAGGTGGTAGTATAGGAGGGTTTCTCCTTAAGTCTACCACCATTTCTATGGCGTTGAGTGTGTTGAGTTTCAGATTGTTCCAGTTGCATCATGAGGTTAGTTGTTCAACCTCCTGTCTGTATGCGGATTCATCGTTGTCTCAGATGAGACCAATCACTGTTGTATCATCTGCAAACTTCAGTAGTTTAACAGATGGATGGTTTGAGATACAGTCATTAGTATATAGAGAGAAGTGGAGAGACCACACATTCTTGGGGGGGCCCTGTGCTAATTGTACAGGTATCCAGTGTGATTCTGCTTAGCATCACCTGCTGCTTCCTGTCTGTTAGGAAGCTTATTATCCACTTACAAGTGTGTTCAGGTACCACTGGTTTAGTTTAGTTAAAAGAATGTCTAGAATTATGATATTGATGAGAGTCATGGTAACATAAATGGAGACTTTTCTACAGCCATCTGAATTTATCTATTTTTTAAATTGCCATTGAAATATTGCTTACTTTGCATATTACCTGGAATGCTGAAAAATCCTAGTCTGATTTATTGATATAAATATCCACTGATACTGATATCCATTGATTTATAACTGAAAGATAATTTTACACGCTGAAGCTTTAGATTATTACTACATTTTTAGCCAGAATTTACGATCCAGGAATTGACTCATTGGGGAGTAGGTAGTTATAGATTCCATTTGTACAATTTTTATTGTAGAAGAAAATAATAGAACACAAACTGGCCTTCTGGATAAACAAAGACAGAAACAAATTGAAGCAAATTTAGCACCTTGAAAAACTGACTTTGCTTTGCTGCTATTTTTGTCTTGTCCATAACTACTATAAATCTATTTTAATGGCTCAGAAACACTTTGAGAATACTTCCATTAGGATAAAATTATAATCTAGGTATGTATTTATATTTATATTCATAACTTTAATATTATACATTTTTTATTTCAGATAAATAGATATCTGCCAATGAGAATTGTGTAGATCTCCATCTTCCAGATGATCTACATCTTTTACTTATACGTAGTTATATTTAAAACTCATTTAAGTCAAGCATGACTCCTGGTAACCACATGGATGCAAAAATAATGTTTGGTCAGCAGTTCATGAAAGTAGTTTATCTTATGTTGCAGGAATCTCAAAAATTTTGGGTTTTTTTTCCCTCTGGTTGTGGAATTCTCCTCTATTTC
The DNA here is from genome assembly GCA_030761175.1 of Masticophis lateralis. Classification (NCBI taxonomy): domain Eukaryota; kingdom Metazoa; phylum Chordata; class Lepidosauria; order Squamata; family Colubridae; genus Masticophis; species Masticophis lateralis. The sequence goes on along the minus strand of JAUDYJ010000001.1, from coordinate 65,421,552 downwards.
CTTGGAGAATAACACTGCATTACTTTATGGCCTTGGCTCTATATTCCTTGATATTGCACTGAATGTTGCTTTGAAAGCAACAGTTAGCACCATGGCTGGACACTCATTATATCATCACCTTAAATGACCCTTTCATTTATATGAACTTTACTAAAAGGATAAATAGTATTGTGTTCTTTTTCAATGCATTCATCCTATATGTTTACTCTAGTTTCTCCATTTGTCTTAGAAGCCTAGTTAAGTAAGAACTTCTGATCAGCCAGGGCATGCAAGTAGTCACTTAAACTTGCTTCTCTCTAACCTATATAAGTTGATTCCAAAATATTGACTCCTAGCTATATTACAGGTAGTCAAAGTTACAAACAGCACTGAAAAACATGGCTTATGACTCTTTTTCACACTTACGACCATTGCAGCATCCCCATGGTCACATGATCAAAATTTGGATCCTTGGCAACTGACATGTATTTATAATGGTTGCAGTGTCCTGGGAAGTCAAGCAATCAACTTTTGTGACCTTCTGATAAGCAAAGTCAATGGGGAAGCCAGATTCGCTTAACAACCATGTTAGTAACTTAACCGTTGTGATTCACATAACAACTATGGCAAGAAAGGTCTAAAATGGGGCAAAACTCATTTAGCAACTGTCTTTCTTAGCAATGGAAATTTTGAACTCAGTTATGATTGTAAGTTGAGGACTATCCATAATTAAATTTGGTGGGTGGGGGGTTTCGCTTAATTCTTTCTATTTCCTCACAGATAAGATAAAGAAAAGAAAAAGAAAAGAAAACAGAACAGCTAGAAGGGGAAGAAGATACTGTTAAGATTCCCTTAAACTCTAACCCAAAAGGGGCATCATGGAAGCAATAATGATAAAAGCAGCATAATGTTATAAGCTCTACTCCTTTCTACACACATCATCGCACCACAAGTATATACAAAAGGGTGAAGACATAAACCAGACAGAAACTCTTTCAGTAAGCAATTAAGCTAAAGATATCCAGCCTATTAACCCGAAAGACATAAAAGGAGCTACATATAAATTCCACAATCAGAATAAAATTATGGAAAGGCCTTTCATACTGATTACCATACCTCTCCTAATTGGTGTTCATTATGCAATGTTATGTTCTTTATATCAATTTACTTAAACAGTATATTTTAAAAAATAATTCAGTATAATCTTACGTTCCAGATGCTTCACTCGATAGTTCTTGGTTACTACTAAATGTCGTATCTGAAGAATCACTGGCAGAGTTAGCACATTCTTCTGCCTAGAAAAATAGTAATTCCAAAATAAAAGATTTATTCAGCAAAAGATAACAATGTAAGAAAAATCATTTATTTTATACCTGGGAAATTTAAACATATATGGGTAAACCTCGGTTTATGAGTGGTTGCTTAACCACCATTTGAAATTATGACAGACTCCCCACCCCCTCACCAAAGCTATTTAGAGCCCAATTTGACCACCTATGCACACACCCATGATCATGGGATCGCATTTTGAATGCTGGCATCCAGTTCATGTTCATGGCTATTTGCAGTGTCCCATGGTCACATGTACAATTCTCATCCATTTTTATCTAATCTAATCTAATCTAATCTAATCTAATCTAATCTAATCTAATCTTATCTTATCTTATCTTATCTTATCCTATCTATCTATCTATCTATCTATCTATCTATCTATCTATCTATCTATCTATCTATCTATCTATCTAATTTATTTGCCACCCATGTACTGGTTCAGGCAACTCTGAGCAGCAGCATCAAGATAAAACAACATATAAGTATTATACTGTAAATATAAAAGGTATTAAAATAAAACAACCTGAAAAACAAGGATTTGGAGAAGAGAAGTGGATTGTCTTCTCTGTTAGTCTACCAACCACCTCCAGTAAGCAGCTTCTTCTTTAGAAGAAGAGCTATGGTGGCGCAGTGGTTAGAGTACAGTACTGCAGGCTACTTCTGCTGACTGCCGGCTGCCTGCAATTTTGCAGTTCAAATCTCAACAGGCTCAAGGTTGACTCAGCCTTCCATCTTTCCAAGGTGGGTAAAATGAGGACCCAAACTGTTGGGGGCAATGTGCTAATTCTGTAAACAGCTTAGAGAGGGCTGTAAAGCACTGGAAAGTGGTATATAAGTCTATTGCTATTGCTATTGCTATTAGGACCCTTTGCCAGCCGGCATAGCCAATTTTTAAAGACTTTCCTGAAGGCTAGAAGAAAGAGGAAAGATCTTACCTCTTACGGCAAGATGTTCCAAAAGGCAGGAATTGTGGTCTCCTGGATCCCACCAGCTGAAATTCTTTGGCTGATGGGATCCGCAGTAGGCCCTTTTTACTAGCACAAGTGGGACAGGTCAATCCCATTGGGAAAAGATGGTTCAGCAGGTAATACTTATGACCCATGCCATAAAGGGCTTTAAAGGTGATAACCGATACCTTGACTTGTACCCAGAAGCAAAGCAGTAGCCAGTGCAACTCAGGTAAAATTGGTGTTATGTGTGCCACCACCAATTGTCTGGACCAATTGTAGCTTCCAAATGCTGTTTAAGATTAACCCCATTTATTGTACATTGCAACATTCCAAGTGGGAGGATTATTTTTGCCAAGTTTGCCTTTGATTATTTGTTTTTCCCAGCTTCAAGTGTTTATTTCCAGTTTCCAGCAAAAAACAACACCCATTGAGTAAATGGATTTGCTTGACAATTGGAATATTCATTTAACAACCAATAAAAAAAGTGTCAAAAACATGACGCTTTGACTTATGATTACAACAATTTATGACCATAATGCTCTGCTCAATTATTATTTTAAGTAGAGGACTATCTATAGTAACATGCAGTGTGATGTACCAAGAAAGGGAGAAATTACAAGATCACAGTGATAACTATGTAAATAACTGTTAATAGGCAGTCTAAATTCATCCAGGTTTGCACTTAGGAAAATCCAATAAGGGAGCGGGGGGAGGATTTAATAGGAAACAATGGAAAACTGTATTCCAACCACTCTCATAATGAAGCAATATGAGACTATAAAGCTATTCATATTTGTTTGAGAGCAAGTACAATAAAAAAGAATGAGACTGAATTCCAAGTAAACACAGAATTGCAGTATTCAAAATGGTGCCCTGATCTCATGATTGTGATTCAGAACAAGTGAAACATCTGATAAATCATTATGAACAAGTACTGCATATAGTTTTCCAATCAACCCATGTTAACCATCTGTCAAGATGTTATTCGGGCATGAGTAACTATGGTCAGACAAATTCTACTCTGGAGAAATTACAATGAATGCAACAATAATAAGTTACTTAGATCAGAGGTCCCCAACCTCTGGATCGTGGCCCACTACCAGGCCATTGCCTATTTGCAAACAGGCTGTGTGATCAGTGGGCCAGTGAATACATACGCAAGTCTACTCTCACGAACGGCAGACTGGTACATGCACACACAAGTGCACACATCTCAACTTGCGACAAGTTGAGCTATGTGCACATGCACGCCAGCCTAATACTCAGATGAATCAGGCTGCACACATGCTAGCACACCACTCACACATACCAGTTCCTCTCCGCCCCAGTTGGACCACAAAGCTGCAAAGCTTGGAGACCATTGGCTTAGATACAAGTTGTTCTTCACAAATTTTATATCACCTTTTATAATGAAAACAGTAACAGTCAAACCTTTTGAAGGTTTTCTTTGTGTATATCAAAAGACTGTACCATGATGCAACATGTTAACAATTCCATTCCATGGAACAGGAAAGCAAAACTTAAGAGTGCACCCTGATTTCTTTTATCCAAAACATGACAGGGACTATATGGTATATTTCAGTTTACATACTCTGAAAGTTGATGAGCTAGTCAACTTTTCATATGCTAGTTTGGCTGCTTCAAATTTGGCTACTTGAATTTTATTTCCTCTTCCAACATCAAATACTGTATCACCAATCTTACACGCGTAAGAAAAGCTAGAAAATATAAAAGGAGAAAAAAAATGATGTTCAGTGATGTAAAAGAAGGCTGCCAACCAGTTCCTATCTATCTAGAAGTAACTTTCAGTAAATCAAAGGAACCTAATGGTGATATAAAAGCACACTGAATATAAAAGCTGCAGTTTTATACATATATCTGAAAATAAGCCCAGTTCAAGGCAGTCAGATTTACTTTTGAGCTTATGTACCTAAAGTGCTTCAAGGTTGTATAATCAACCTTTTAAAATGCACAATTTATTTATACATAGCTATATAGCAGTATATATTTCTACGTAAATAAATGAGCAAGTTCACAAACTTTTCAGTACCACATATATCAACCTTCAAACCAGAACTTTAAAACTGTTCCTTTTTTATTCTGTGTTGGCTAGACTGCCTCAGCTGTAAGATAAAACAGGGGGGAATTGTTCAAAATTGTTACAGAGGAAATAATCCATATGATTTATAGAGAAATAGATTTCAGTTGGACATCAAGAAAAGGTTTCCTTCCACAAAATATATTGTTTCAGGAGACAGTGAACTCTCTTTCACAGGCAATATTTAAACAGAGTACAGGTTGTTCTCCATTAGGGATGCCCTATCAGTGGATCCCCATACCAGGCAGGAATTGGACTAAATCTCTTCCAACCTTTACATTATTATTATTATTTTTTTTTGGGTAGTTCAGCTTACCTATATTTTAACTGCCATTACACTGCCATTACACTGCAGTTTTCACAGGTCTCAAAAGAGATTCATACATGAATGCCTTAATTTTTTCTTATTACAATTATAAAGTTAAAAGTTACAAGGTCACTGCAAAATGAATTAATTAACCTTTGCATTCTATGATGGTATGGTTCTGCTTATCTTCTAAGCTTAAACAAGGCTTGTTAAAATGTCTAACAATATATTATATATGACAAATCCGATTACTAGAGCTATATTCCTGTGGTTGCAGCCTAAACTTGCATTTGTTTGCAACAACATGTTCTGCTGTTTTACACATTCTCTGTGCGAAAAGGTTTAATTTGGGTTTAGTGTGATATCTAAATACAGCTGTGATTTATAAACCATGACTTATGATTAAGCATGGTGCATAAACCTAACCATTATTCAAGAAACCACTGTCAAATAAAAGTATGGCTCATTGCAATGCGTGAACCAGTCTCCTATGAATAAAATTCAGTAACCTCTACATATCTCAAGAGAATTTTTTTTTAAAAAAAAAATGCAACCCTATTCCCCAAGATAAAATGTTATCAGTAACTCACATTGGTTTATGTTCCGCTCCAGTTTTAGATATCAAGTTATACTGAACATGCACTTTGTTCTTTAATGCATACTCGTTAAGCAAGGAAACATAGTTAATTGAATTTGAAGATGTACATTCAGGAACTCTTAGAGAAAGCGGGGATGACGTTGACTCCGTGTGCTGCTCACATGGATCTGGTTCTCCCTACAAAAAAAATAAGCATAAGTAAATCTGCTTGAGGAGAATGTAATTGTTCTTGGAACTCCTGCACAAAGAACAGATAACTTGCACTTCATTTATTATCTCTTGTAAAGAGAGATAGTAACATAAATTGCAGTATTTTTGGCAAAAGTATTGTTCTGATTTAGCAAAATGTACAATGGATCACAAATATATACTGAAAGCAAAAAAGAAAAAAAGAAAGAGAGAGGGAAAAGAAGGGCAGATCTACTTTATGACCTCACAGCTATGTAAAATATATGTAGGTTGAAGAATCATGCAAGCTGTAGAAAGCTTTGGACTGGGGGGGGGAGATAATTCCAGGCATATCCCATAGGCCTAAAGTGGAAACGGAATTGTGATCAAGTTAGCTTTAGCTTACAACATAATAAATATGTTAGTTTGAAGGAACTCGAAGATGTTTTTGTGCAACCTTGAAAAATCTTGCTTTACAGAGAAAAAACAACTTGCTGAGAGAGTTTCCACATAAGGTCCTGCGCCCTGACAGTAGCACCTAGCAGAAGTTGAAAAACCCTCACACTGGGCAAAGAGGGGAAGGGTTTACAGGTGAAATATGGCATAAAAGGTAATACCCCTTCCCCTGTAGGTACCACTCCTAGAATCAGCTACCTGGAGTTAATCACTGAAAGGACATTCCTTTCCTCAGCACAGACTGCCTGGGGAATGCCTAATTTGACTTTACAGCAAAGTCAATTCATGGCCTTCAATCCTCATAGAGACCTGTTCTAAAGCTCTGAGAATTGGCTGTTGCCTTCCAATCTAAAGTAGGAAACATGAAAACTAGATTAATTCCTAAAATAAATTTAAACAGTATTTTAAAAGGAAAATTTCTAATCCTCTCCCAAACCTAGGCAAACCCTACTCGCTTTGGCTGTTGCCATTCTCCAAATTTGACCTCAACCTCCACAGTAAAGGAAAAATAATTCTAACCACTATTTATAGCCATGATAGGCAAGAACATATTAAAAAAGCTCACCGTGTTATCTCAATCTTAATTATCTTAATCAATCCCAGTTTGAAAATCTATACCCTTTAAACCTAACCTATGCAGTAATTTTAGATTTTAGACTAGATTTGAAAGCATGATGGAATATAATGTGTGAGGAAGAGATAGATGTGCGCAAGAAATGTTAACAAAGCAAAACGGGTTTGAATATTACGTCTTCAAAAATGAAATAACCTTTAGCAGTGACTCGGACAGATGACCTCATGATTCATGGCAGTATAAGCGGGGGGGGAGGAGTTCAGTATAATTTGCTTAATTCTAGTGGGCCATGAGGGGTTTGCAACTGGGCCGTGCAAATGGCTGATGCACACGCACACCTCACTTGCACGTGCAGTGGGTAAGCATGGGCACATGTTCCATTTACACGATGATTGTGCAAGGTGATTGTGCAAGCTGCTTGTGCAAATGGACCTGCTTGTGCATGCTTACTGGACACTTGCGTGAACCATTCCCTTCCTCACTGCCAGTCCGCAAAGCCAGAAACCTTGGGGAACTCTGGTTTAGATCTTGGTCTGTAGGCACTCCTCCACTTACGTTTTTTTGCTTTTGTATGGTATTCCAGGCTAATTCAGCTGCCCGAGCTCTTGCTTTTTTCTTGGTTTTATCAGTGGCAGGTTCATATCGGTCATTGTCAATGACAACTGCTACAGTGAATCTACAGTGAAGAAAGTAATTTATAAAATATTGTGAAGTGGGAGGAGAGATGCATCGTTTGTAAAATACACTCCATTGCACAATTACAACTCCCATTTTCTCCATCATCAGAAAAAAGTTAACAACAGGATAGTCTTGGAAGACCAGATCATTTGTTTCCTTTTTTTTCCTCAAATCATCCAAGTGGGGAGGGGCTGTTTTAATGAAATCTCAGGTTCCCCAAATTCCAGTAGGGCAGTGGGTCTCAACCTTCCTAATGCCGCAACCCTTTAATATAGTTCCTCATGTTGTGGGTGACCCCCAACCATAAAATTATTCCTAAAACCATTGAAAATATGTGTTTTCCGATGGTCTTAGGCAACCCGTGAAAGGGTCGTTCGACCCCCCAAAGGGGTCCTGACCCACAGGTTGAGAACCACTACAGTAGGGGATTCTAATCTAGGACCACATTTTAAATGCCTGACAGCAAAAACCTTCAGTATGAAACGGATTAAGGTTTGGTCAGTTTCAGGTAGGAGAGGCCAGCCTGCCAGAGGGTTCTTATCTTAAGGAGCTGGGTTCCTTAACTTATGGTCAGCACTTTTTAGGGACATGCTGCTCTGTGGAGAAAAGCAGTCCAGGAAGAAATAACTTTTTAAGCACTCTCTGCTGTGGAAGGATGCAAAAAAGGAAGAGGAGAAAACAAGTCCAACCCAGGATACTGTATAACTTTAATCTGAATCAGACAGCAGCAACCAATCATCTTCGTAACACTTACTCTCTCCCTCCCTCCCTGTGGTTTTGTGTGTGTGTGTGCGTGCGTGTGTGTGTGTGTGTGTGTCACCTAGTTCACTTAGTAACCACTTAGCTTAATGACAAAGTTGATGGAACAGACTGCAGCCAGTAAACAAGGACAGCGTATACAACATCTGTAACAGTGGTTCCTAAACTGACACAATTACTCCTTTTCCCAGTGTCAATAATGCCATTATCCCCACATAAAAAACCCAGACTGCTCTATTATCCCTTTTAGATCTCTGGATATTCATCAACTTACACACGATCATGAGGTGGGCCTGTGATAGCAATGTCTTTGTACTCCAATTTTAAAAAGTTCTTCTGACAATGTTCATAAAGGTTTTTCATGCATGTATGTGGGTCAGGATGGTTGTCAGCCATGTTATAACCTAGAAGAAAAAAATCACAATAGGCATGTTTACTTGCAACTCCCTAAACAGCAATGACACTGTTCTTAATATTTCCCAACCTTTTCATAATCACCTGCACAGCTATATTCTGTACCACTTGCAGATTCTGAATACTCTTTAAGAGTAGCCCCATGTATATTATGTTGCAATAGGTATCTAACACATGAGTGACAATGAATAGGACTTCCCAATACAGTAAATTGATGACCCACAAATCCACATTCACTCAGTTTCACTAGGGTTAATTCTGAGCCTGTTCTTCTCAATCCAGACACCTAAAGCCTCCCAATCTAGAGACAGATCAGCCAAGTATTGAGAGATTACAACTAAATATCAAGTACTGATATCTGAACTCATACTGATAGATGACCCTGGCCAGTAGCCTCACATAGAAATTTAGGGCTACAAACTTGGTTGGCTTCAAAAAGTGTTGAACCAATTCAGGAAACTTATGGCAGTCAGTGGCTATCTTGCTCGCAGTGTGATTGTTTCTGAAGGCCATCTTCAAGAAGACTATGGAATTCCTTATGCAGACGGCCACTGTGAGAACAGACTAGACTAGATGAGCAAGGAATCCGATCCACCATAGCATGGTTTGCATTATGTTCATTGAAATCTCAAGAACCTCACAAGGAAAGGTAATTTAATCCCTTTCCCTATTACCAAGACCAATTGGAATCTTCCTCAAAGAAAGGAAAACCACTGAAATACTGTCTTTTCCCCATTTCCAAACACAGGCCAGAAGGGTTCCATGATCAGCAAACTGAAAGGTTGCCAAGAGATAATGCAGGACCAGATCATCTCCACTACCCATATTCTGGTCCTGCCAGAGGTTGTCCACAAGAGCTATCAATGCCACTGTGAGAGACTGATAAACAGAAAGGGTTATTTAGCTGATGTGAGAAGAAGCACCACAGTCCAGATATGAGGGCCAGGAACAAGAAATATTCTAAAGAGATTCTGCTAAATTGGTTTGTTAAAAGGCTGCCTTGGGATTCATTTTCACAGTTTTTAAGAACATGTTTTACTCTAACTAGCATTAAAGATGTTTCTTAAATTCTGAGACCTTTCATTTCTTCAATCTAAGAAATGAAAGTATATATCATGTACTTTCTAAGTATAACAGAGCAGCCTTGTCCATATTATACTGGGGTCTAAAGCCTAACGGAAGATATAATCTACTTCATCCAGGGTCGTCCTCCAAGTCTGCAGACTACTCAGAAATGTTCCAACACTTCTAGATTTAGTTATGGCTTCCTGAAGAGGTGGAACTTCCTGTCTAAGTAGAAATCCTTTCAATCAAAGATGAATTGGCCCAGCCACACTTCAGCTTCTGGGTAGCTTTAACCAACCAGGATGAACAAGGACCCAATGTATAAGTGGCCATACGGAAACTCCTGAAAATCCTGTCCACTTTCGCAAGATTCACAGGCTCAAACTTTCCTCAGTACAGGACAAGATCCAATTATAGTCAACTCTTTAGGACCTTCCCAGCCAGAATTCAACTCAGATCAGATCTGAGTGACTCTATCCAATCATTTATAATATTGTCTTATTTTTACGAAAAAGGGCACAGCCGCAGATAATCCTAAAAATCCAGCAGGCAAACTGTGGGTGCAATACATTTTGCTACTTTTCCTGCCACCTTATTTTGCTACTTTAACACAAGAGTCCCCAATCCCAGGGCTGCAGTCCACTGGGAACTGGGCCACACAAGCAGCAGGCGAGCAGGCAAAAACTCCATTTGCACAAGCAGCGGGCATGTGTACTTGCGCACGAAGCTCCATTTGTGCAAGCGGCTGCTGCGCACACCCACTGCTTGTGCAAATGAAGCTTCACACGTGAATGCAAACACCTGCCTCTTGCACAGAACCATCCCCTTTCCCCCGGCCACCAGCACTGCTGCTGGCGCCACCAGTCCACAGAGCCAAAGATTGGGGTCCACTGCTCCAAGGGATGGAGAAGCTGTGACATTCCAATTGTTGCAGTGTTACATTTTCCATGATTCCAGTTACCATAGCCAATGATGAGGGATGTTGGGAATAGGACACAAGTTCTTCACTCCAGTTTTACCCATTTTAGAACATAATAGCTTATAGATCCATTCCTAGTATTCCTACATTTATTATTACTTGAATATATTTTAATTGTATAAATATATCAAACTTTCTATCTTTATCGAGATACAGCTTTCAAAATAACTCTTTACACCACTAGAAATTGTTTTTCTCTACTCCTACTCTATGAAGGCTAATGACATATACTGTAAATCTATATTTTGACATTCAAATTCAGGCTGTAAATTCAGTAAAAAATGATACCAAAGCATGCACAGAATTGCAGCATGATGTACTTTGATTTGTCATGTCAAACTAAGCTAGAGGGGGACGTCCAAGGACAGCAGGAACATCTCTACCAACAGTGGCCCTCTGTGCACAGTACAATAAACAGTGGAGGGAAAAAAAGTTAAATTGTTTGTTAGTGTGCCACTCTTATTCATCATCATGCCTGGTTTCTACCTGCAATTTACTATATTATCACAGCGTTCAGACCCAAAATGAAGACCATCTTCAAAATCCAAATATCAGACTCCACTATAGTTTAAACTGCTTGCTTTCTAACCACAACCGTATTTTGGGTATAGGCAAAAAAAAAAAAATCCTGCAAAATTCAGTTACACAATTAAGTGCCGTTTGTAACGGGAAACTTAACTAGGCAATATGGGTTCAAAAGCTGCAAAATAATACTTCACTTGCCTCACAAACCTAGAATTGAAATCAGCATACGGGACTGTATGTAAACCAATCCTCTACATACAGCACCGTTTTTCAATCTTGGAAACTATTAAATGTGTGGACTTCAATTCCCAGCCTCCCTTGGGCTGCTGGGAGTCGACGTCCATACAGGTGGAGATCGCCGCTTTACCGGTTGCGGGAATCCAAATTATACCGCCATACCTCTAATCCGATGATTTTCCAAGCCTTTGCTTGAACGCAATCAGCTGGAGCTCCGGGAAGAAAGCGGGAATTTCACAGGGAAACCTGCTGGGTGGGTGCAGGGAGTGCTTCCTCAAGAACGCTTGAACCGAACCTCGACTGAGCCGATTTCATTTAGAAAAGGCCTTAATTAATGTCAGTGCGCCATTCGCTGCCTCCTACTTTCCATATATACAGAGCCGACGGCACCTTCAAGACAAGGAGGCCCTTTGGCGCTCCTGAATTTGAGGAGTCCTACCGATCCCCAGCAATGGCGAGAAGCCTATTCCCCCGCCCCCCGTCTCCCGCCTCTTGAATACTCACCGAAGCAAGCAGAAGCTCCGGAACCAACAGTGTTTTCCCGGGGAATAAGCCCTGTCACCCTTCTCCTCCAGCAGACTGCAGCCGAGGGGAAGCACTACCGCTTTCGACTTTCGTTTCTCCGAAGGCTGGCGCGGGTAACCCGCCCTCAGCCAAAAACTCGTGGAACTCAGGCAACTCGCCGAGGAAATCGAAAGTAAAATTGTTCCATGCGGGAAAGCGCACCGCCCAGCTCGGAGCCACGGTCAAGGCTCTCCCGGCTGCCGGCTCTCGGGGGTCGGGGCGAGAAGAGGTAGGAAACGCGTGTCTGAAACGCCAATGTTTCCCGCTCTTCGCGGGAATGAGGCAAAGGGAGTTGCTGGACCACGAGAAAGGCTCTGTTTGGGAGACAGGGCGATGGGTCCGACCCCCAGCTGCCGGGAAAGCGTGCCAGTTTTGATAACATGACGGCCGAACGATTTCACGCATAGATGGTTGTGAGAGCGTAGGAGCCGATGGGAAGCTGTGGTCCCGAGATAAGATAAAGGATGTGCTTGGACTTTGAGCAGGAGAAAGGAAAAAGACACTCCTGCTTCCTAAATTTAGATGAAATTCAGCAAGATGGGTAACCCGAATGACCACGTGGGCAGCAGCGTTAGCCTCTGGCCTGAAATTACAAAAAAAGAGGACAAGAGAGCTTAGAATAACTTTATTGTCACTTTGAATGTACACTAATCGGCATTCTTTAAAATGAAATTTAGTTACATTACAGCTCTCAAAGGGTCTCCACCTCCAATATACACTACCTAAACATGAATGAATACATACATACATACAAAATTATGCATATACCCACCTATACTATATGACACACAGAAACAACACAGAAAAGTACATTTTTTCCAAGCTGAGGAGGAATTCTTTCAATAGCAGCTCCAAGGTAGTTGGCTTCTTGCTGGGAGAGATCCTTGAGAAGGCCAGTGTCTGGAAATCCCTATTAAGCAAAGGCTAGAAGAATTCATTCACACATCTGGATCACAGAGGAATGCTGTTAACTATTTCTGTCTTGAAAAGAAACAATTTGATGGAAAATGCTTATTTCGAGATATCTCCCTTTCCCTCTTGAGTCCAATTGAAAACAGCCCTGAAAAGGATCTATTCTGACATCAGGACTCTAGAACATGAGCAGTGGGATATGTTTGCAGGTCTACAGGTCACAGAAAACAGCCCATCTGTGCTCATTGGTGAAAGAATTACTTGAATGCTTTATTTGTCCCCACCTCCACCTGAAAGATCAGGTTAGGGACAGATCATCATGGAGAAAATCTATCTGGCGCTAAGAGTTGATATTGATTTGATGACACATAATCAGACAAGGCAAAGCTGTATATTGTTATCCTGATTATTTAACTTACCGTACGTGCAGAATACATCATCATAGAAAATACCAGGATAGATGAATCACAAGCCACAATTAAGATTTCTGGGAGAAATATTAACCTCAGTTAAGCAGATGATACCACTCTGTGGCAGAAAGTGAGGAGGAACTAAAGAGCCAATTGATGAGGGTGAAAGAGGAAAGTGCAAAAGTTCGCCTGAAACTCAACATTAGAAAAAAAAGCAAAGATCATGATGTCTGGTCTCATCACTTCCTGCCAAACAGAAGAGGAAGAAATGGAAACTGATAGATTTTATTTTCTTGGCTCCAAGGTCACTGTGAATGGTGACTGCAGCCATGAAATTAAAAGATTCTCTTTGGGTGGAAAGCTATGGCAAACCTAGACAGCATATTAAGAAGCAAAAACATCACCTTTCCATCAGAGGTCCATATAGTCAAAATATGGTTTTTCCAGTAGTAATGCATGGCTGTGAGAGTTGGATGCTAAGGAAAGCTGAGTGCCGAGAATTTATGCTTTCAAATTGTGATAGTGGAGAAGATTCTTGAAAGTCCCTTAGACTACAAGGAGATCAATTCAGCCAATCCTTGAAGGAAATCAACCCTGACTATTCTTTTGAAAAACAGATACTGAAGCTGAAGCGCAAATATTTTGTCCACCTAATGAGAAGAGATAATTCATTGTAAAAGACTCTGATGTTGAGAAAGATTGAAGACAAAAGGATAGGGGGATTGTATAAAACAAGATGGTTAGACAGTGTCTTTAACACAGCAAACATGAGTTTGGGCAAACTCCGGGAGACAGTGGAAGAGGGGAGGGGAATGCAATGGTCCATGGGTCACAAAGAGTCAGACATGATTTAGCAATTGAACAACAATAACAACAATCAGACAATTCATCTACTCTGAAGGCAAAGATCAATATTTTACCTTCTGCTATATTGGAAAATAAGTCAAGTGACCTATTGAAGGTATGGGGAGGGGTGAGGTATAAAAGATGTATACATGGTTATCAAGGCCAAGGCAGCACATTCTTTTTCAGTATTTGATCTTCAATCCATGTATGTTTCTTGAGTTCCTTTCATATCTGTCGCTGCTCCCTATTTTTTAACTCATTGAGTTTCAATGAGGTACAGAATAGGAGCAGAATTCCATATTTTATCCATCTTTATTCAATACCAAAAGCATTCCTGCTTTTTCATTGTAACACCATGAAAATAATTACACCTGTTGAACTGGGCACAGTTGATTCTCTGTTTCCCTGTATCAATGTGGGTCACTTTCTTCCTGAAATAATGAAGAAAGTGTCAAGGTTGCTAATCAAGTTCAATCATTTTCAATCATCCATCCATATAAGAGCTAGGTAACTCCACAGTCATGGGAGTCTACTTGTGCTCTCATTTTTCTATGTATCCTATTATAATTACCCAAATTAGAAAACGAAATGTTGGTACTGCTTAGCTGAATTTAGCAATTTTTGTAGGTAATGTTTAATTTTATGGAACATCTTTCCATATATTTCCTCATTTTACTTTATTTTAAAACTTTAGATTTTTTGTTTTTGGTTTTTGTGAGATGTGCAAATGGCACGTGGGACAAAAGTGTAGGCAACCGCCTAGAGTGCTTCTAGTGCATTAGTGCCATAGGAGATTACCTAAAACTAATATAACTGAAATCAGGTGAACACGGGTGAAATGCTGCCGGTTCAGAACGGATTTCCCAATCCAGTAGTGATGGGTAGTTCGGAGAACCGGTAGCAAAAATCCCTGTGGCCGCCCCCCCCCCCACCAGAGGTGGGTTGTTCCCGGTTCGCACTGGTTCACAAGAACCGGTAGTAAAAAAATTTAATAGTTTGGAGAACTGGTAATAAGATTGGCTGGCCATGCCCCCGAACCGGTTCCCGGCCCGGTCGCCGTTCGCTTACCCCACCCACTCCCAATCTATTGCTGCCTCCTGAGTCCCAGCTGATGGGTAGAGGGGGAAAAAAACTGTTTAAGCTCTTGCTGCAGGGCTTCAAAGGGCCACCCTACAGCTGATCAGTGTTAAAAGAAAACAAATGAGTAGACTGGTGCCTGCAAAAATAGAAAAAAATAGCTCCTTTCAGCTTCAGCATAGGGTAATTACCACAAGTTGATTAGGGCGTCCCAACTCTCAGCTGATTTGCTATCAGCTGTTTTGCTCAGGGCTCTGTAGCTGCAAAGAGTGCTGGAAGAGATTTTTTTCCCCCTAGCTATGCTGAAAAAGCAAAACTGAAAGTAAAGCAGGGTCTTTGCTGCAACGTGACAAAATGAGGCAGAGACAGTTCTTTTTCTTTTTCCTCACTAAAAAAGGTAGGTGCAAAACTGCAAACAATGGGAAATTTAGGGCAAAAGAGGAGAGTTCAAGATTTTAAAACACAAAAAAAAAGCTCTATTTAACTAGGGAATTGTAATAATTGAGATACTATTAATTGTATATTGTGTTGAAAGCAGAAATGGTTAAGCTGTGGTTTGGAGGAATATATGGGGGAAATTATTTGGTTTATTATTATTGGTAAATATAATTAATTGATTTTTAAGAAATTAGATTGCATGGAAATAATTGGAATATTCATGTTCATATTGATTAATATACAAAAAAGATAGTTATTTAACTAATTGATTTATATTAAAATGTTGAATTTGTATTAAACAACTGTTACATAATTAACCAATGTGAGGATGGATATAAAAATAGATGACAATGGGAAGGGGTATAATATAGAATAGAAGGGAAAAATTGAATTTGATTAAGATTCGAGATGGGAATGAAGGGTAATATTGGTTTTTTTAAAAAATAGATGAGGAAAAAGGAAATATAGAAATTGTAAATTTAATTGAAATGACTAAGCACTGTTTAAATTTGTGAATCGGCCAAATACTCTGTTCAAAGGAAATACATTGTATGTTTGTTATGTGTGTTTTTAAGTATTGCTATTCATTCATATTTGTTCTTTTTTATTCTTTAAAGTTTAACAATTCATTCTTTATCTTAATATCTTTATATTTGTTTGGGGTTGGCTTTCTTCCCATTCATCTTTTTTATTGTACAGCAATCTTTCTCCTCAAACCTACCACCTCTTTCTTTTCTTTCCTTCTTACTTTCTCTTCCCCCCTCTTCTCCTCCCTACTTCCTCTTCCTTTCTCCTTCTCCTCCTCTCTTACTCCATCTCTTACCCTCACTCCTACTCTAATTTCCCTTCCTTCATTCCTCTCTATTGCTGTGTCCTTTTATGCATATGGACTACTCAGAGGGCTGCAAAAGTTATTTTTGTCTGGTCCTCGTACTTTTGACCAGTCCTTGAATTTACGACTGTCCTCACATTTTACGTTTTTGCCCTATCTTATCACCATGGTAAAGAGAAGCAGTTGTGAAATGAGTGACACCGTTGTTAAGAATGCTGCACGGGCATAAATGTGAGAATGGTCTTAAGTGTGAGGACCTGTCAGAAATGACTTTTTTCAGCCCTCTGAGTAGTCCCTATACACATAGCCTTGGCCACCTGGTCACATGACCAGCTAGCCACATCCACCCAGTCACATGACCTCCAAGCCACACCCATAAAATAAGCCACACCCACAGAACCGGTAGTAAAAAAAATTAGAACCCACCCCTGCCCCCCACCATGCCCAGCTGAGCTGCATCATCAGAGGCTTTTTTTTTTACTTTTAAAAGCACTTTTTCTACAACCTCTTCCGATTAAAAAATGCTTTTAAAAGTAAAAAAAAAAGCCTCTGATGATCATGCGGCTCAGCTGGGATCAAGAGAGGCTTTTCAAAGCATTTTTTAAAAAAGCCTCTCTGACGATCCCAGCTGAGTTGCCTGATTGGCAGAGGCTTTTCAAAGTATTAAAAAATGCTTTGAAAAGTTTTTTTTTTAAAAAATTGGCCATGCCCACCCAGTCACATTACCCCACCACCACCAAACCACGCCCACGAACTGGTAGTAACAAATTTTACATTTCACCACTGGGTTAACATGATTTAGCTTGGAATTAAGAAGGCAGGAAGGAGATTGGTGATGGGAAGCCATTAGGTTGGCACTGCTTTAGTCTGATAAGATGGTTGTGTAGTGGTTAAATCAGTGATTGAAAAATGGCCTACGACTCTACCCATTGCTGTGAATGAAATTCTCATTCAATTTTCTGATAATGAATGAGCGGTCTGGGACTGATAACTGTCTTAGTGAAAGGAAACGTTATAATTGTTTCAAGCATACAAAGCATGCTACAGATATTACCCAGAAATCTTTGCAGAAATCTTGAATGGAAAGTCAGTATTATTAGTATATTTCACATTTGCTAGGGGAAGCTCAAAAAAAATTACTTGCTGGTTCTGAACATATTTATATCTTTACAGCAGAAGCAAAAAAATGAATAGTCTTATTTATTATTTGGTGAGAAAGAGAGAGAGAGTTTGGTATGGTGAAGTGAGGTGAGGTGATTAAGGTGTTGACCTAGAAACCAAGAGACTGAGTTCCTTGGTATGAAAAAACAGTTGGGTGACTTTGGGACAATCACTCTCTCTGTCTCTCAGTCCGACTCACCTCACAGGATTGTTGTTGTGGAGAAAATAGGAGAAGGAAGAAATATTTGCTGCTTTGAACTGTATATGAAAAAGGCAGCATAAAATCTTTTTAAAAAATGAATATAGCCACCCATATCCCATGTGTATCCCTAGAGTAAAAGTAAAAAAAAAAAACCTAAAACAAAACCACAAAAGCCATTACATATTAAAAACAATTAAAACCATGAAACATTTTCATCATTTAGTCACCTGTATTTAAATATAATCATCTGAATGTTAAGTTAGTATCCTTCCTCTCTGCTCAATTGGGCATGCTTATTTTATTATGACCATCTGTCCCTTCAATATTTCATATCATAGATTTTTCTATCCTTCCTAGATCCTTTTCCCATTACGGATTAAATCCAGTGTATCCTCCAATAGAATTCATTCAGATCTTCTCTTCTGAAGTCTTGTATGCAGTGTTGACTCTTCTCAGCTGTTTCTCTTCTGGATATAATGAATTAAAGGATACTATGAATCAGGGGTGAAATGCTCCCGGTTTGGACCGGATCACCTGATCCGGTAGCGATGGCAGTGGGTGGTTCAGAGAACCGGTAGCAAAAATCCCTGTCCCCCCCATGCCCAACCGAGCCGGGCGATCTTCAGAGGTTGGGTTTTTTTACTTTTAAAAGCATTTTTTCTACAACCTCTTCAGCCAAAAAAATGCTTTTAAAAGTAAAAAAGAAAAAGTTGGCCACGCCCACCCAAACCACGTCCAGAGAACCGGTAGTAACAAATTTTAGATTTCACCCCTGCTATGAATACTTCTTCCCAAGACATATCTTCTTCAACCAATCCTCTCTTGGTAAGGATTAGATCTAGAATAGCAGTATCCTTACTACTTTCTTCTACAATATTTCTGCCAAATGAAGATATCAGCAAGATAAGATGTTGAATCTCTGACTTTTGGCAGGATTAGATATGACAAAAGTGTTTGTGAATTGCAATGTTGTTTCAAAAGGGACAATGTTGTCTCTTTGAAGTATGATGGTTATTAAAAATATAAAAGACAATTTCATAACACTTTCACAGTATTTACAGATTAATTCCTAAATCTTGTTTGAAAGTTAAAATTAGATTGAATAAACATAAAGCAAAACCAAACAGTAAAACATCATGAAATATATATTATTTTTATTAGTTTATTAATTTAATTTCTCATTTAGAAAAGCTATGTCTTTATTTCAAAAGTACAAATCTTAAAATTTGCAATATTTATCATATTTTAGTTTTGCACCCAGTTTAGTCCCAGCTAAACATGCTTCAAATTTTGCATCCATTTCTTTGCTCTGAGCTTCAGTGAACAAAGTTCTCCAATCGCCCACTTCACCTGTACAGGATCAATGAAAAAAGAATTAGTTATGTCTTCATCTATAAGAGTTCAACAGTTTGAAACATCTTTGGAATGTGGAATCATGCATTATTTATATGCTTTGTAATGTATTCATATGCAATTCTAAGCTTTTTTTTTTTGCTTTTTTTTTGTATTCGTGAATACAGCTCATTTCTCTGGAACCCGCATTGCATATCGGACATTAATACAATCGAAGGAGTCCAGAGATATTTCACAAGAAGAGTCCTCCACTCCTCTGCTCGCAACAAAATACCTTATGCCACCAGACTTGAAATTTTGAGCTTAGACAATTTAGAACTTCGCCGTCTTCGGTCTGACCTAAGCATAGTACATAAAATCATCTGCTACAATGTCCTACCAGCCAATGAATACTTCAGCTTCAACCAAAACAATACAAGAGCATACAATAGATACAAATTCATGGTAAACTGATCCACACCAGACTGCAGAAAATACGACTTCAGTAACAGAGTTGTCAGTGCCTGGAATCCACTACCTGATTCTGTGGTTTCTTCCCCAAACTCCCCAAACTTTAACCTTAGACTGTCTACTGTAGATCTCACCCCATTCCTAAGAAGTCTTTAAGGGGCGTGCTTAAGTGCACCAGCATGGCTACCGTCCCTGTCCTAATGTTTGCTTTTATTCATATCCTTTTCATGTATTTATAATTGTGTTTACACTTGTATCTGTCATAAAATACATGCTTAACGAAAAATAAAATAAAATAAAATAAATAAGCAAACCCTTTGAATTTAATGGGTATTCCAGATAGTAAGGCTTTGTACCTAAGACACTTGAGAATAAACCAAATGACGTGATAGGGGAAACATTTGGAGGGTGGTGACAGGATTCATGACTATATCTGTTTATTTAAATACACATATTAGATCAGGTTTATATTTTACATATGATGATAAAAGTAAAAAGACATTTCAGTGTCTTTTAAAGGGTTTCTGTTCCTCCATTCTGTAATGCAGCAGAAAGACAAAACTTTGAAGTAGGCTGTCAAAGTACTGATACTATAGCAAATCATAAACCTTAGTTGTTGCTTTTAATATTAATTATCTCCACTAGAGGACATGTGTGTTCTTTGGAGAAACAACTTCTTAACACAGCAATCTTGAGACCTGAGGGAAACAATACCTTTTCTGAAAATAACAGAAGCAAAATGACCAAGAACTTCTGGAGCTTTGCTGCTCATTGCTCGAAAGGTAGTCTTATCTGCAACAGACTTAATCATCTCATCAGACAGAGGGAGTTCATAAAAGTCAGCAATTCGTTTGATTCCTTCCAGAAGGTCCTGTAAAATAGGACAATCAATTATTTCACCTCTAGAAGCATTCAAAATAATACAGGTAGTCTTCATTTTACAACAACAATTGGAACCAGCAACTCAGTTTGCTAAGCAATCTGGCTGTTAAGAGAGACGTCACATGACTGTGACTTGGAATTTTACTGTTGGCTTCTTCATTAACTCTGCCTGTTGGAAGCCAGCTGTGAAGCATACTGGTATAAGAAGTGATAACGTGACTACGGGACTTCGTGAAGGTTGTAAATACCCTGCAGTTACCAAGCACCTGAATCTCAACCACGTGATCGTGGGGATGCTGTGATGGTCATAAGTATGAGGACTAGTTGTAAAGTTACGTTTTCAGCACGGTAATCATGAACACTTACTAAACGTGACAGTTGTTGAGCGAGGACTACCTGTACACTGTACACTGCTTTGACACCCAAGAATGGGATGAGTTCAAGTTAGGGTTTCTCAACATTGATAAGCATGAACTTCAGCTCCCAGAATTCCCCAACCAGGTTATAGAAAAATACAGTATTATGGTGCAAGGATGTCTTTATTAATGAGAGGAAGTAAATGATGCACAGAGGTAAAAATTATTATGTTTCAGGGTTTATAGTACAAAGCTTTAACTTCTGATGGTCACATATACA
Organism: Masticophis lateralis; assembly: GCA_030761175.1. Lineage (NCBI taxonomy): Eukaryota > Metazoa > Chordata > Lepidosauria > Squamata > Colubridae > Masticophis > Masticophis lateralis. The sequence continues at coordinate 65,400,670 of JAUDYJ010000001.1, read as the reverse complement.
ACATTGTGCTGTTTATATAATATGCTAGCTGGCTCAATCTTGTAGGTATACAATATTTTTTGACCGAGTGTCAATAATTTCCCTCTGTAGCTCAGGCCACGCCTACTTTGCCTCTGTCCCACCAGTCTTTTCATTCAGTTGATTGGATTCAGACCTGAATTGCCTTTCTCTACGTTTCTTTTTGGACTTTAATGTCGCTTAATCAATTGCTTTCTTAGACTTTTACCTATTTGGTGCAGTGGCGCTGACGGGAAAAGACCCGGCTCGCGCCTGCCATTGTGCTGCTGCGACATTAAAGTCCAAAAAAAACCCCGTAGATAAATAATAAAATCTATGAAAATTCAATTTAACAATACAATCGGAAACATTGAAATGGAATCGTAAAATATTTAGTATAGCGTGTGTTGCTTTTACGTCCAACAGATGGCGCTATTTTTCAAAAAAAAAGTTTTTACCTGTCACAGGTGTGACATCTATATAATATAGGCATATAAAACCAAGCGCGTATTCAAATGCAACGTTGTGTCAACATTTCAAAGCAATCTGTGAAGAACTTTCGGAGATTTAAGATTTTGAACAAACAAACATTTACATTTTTATTTATATAGATTTACATATATTTTTCATTTTTGCAAATCCAATTATAAATATGTATTTCAGCTTCGCTAGCATTTATAGCCCCTGCATTAGGATTGTCCCTAACTGTAGAAACACCATTTATATTTTCATTTAAAAATATTTAACCCAAATAACCTGGATATCAAGTAGATTAAGTAATGAAAATACACTCTGTATTAATTATGAAGCAACACAGAAGAGTCAAAGCATAGCATTGAGACCAAACACTAAAGAACAAGGCTAGATTTTTTTACACTGCACTAAAAGTAAGTTTATTTGTGGTTTAGGTATTGAATAATTCTAGCCATTGTGACTCATAAAGCATATGTTATGGATACTAACCAAGAAACCATGCTTAAGCGAAAAGTGACAAAGAATGATATGTCAACTCAATCTAGCTCATTTCCCAGTCATCCTATGACACATAGGATAGAAGAATAAAAGTCTTTCTCACTTGTGCCCTGCACACTGTTAGGCCCATGCCATTGACATGGTGTCCTCCAGGGCTATTTTATTTGGGAAAGCAGGAAATTTGGAACTTTTTATCTGGCTTCCCCCATTTATCTATCAGATCTCGAAGCCAATTTCAGTTCATAAATCTGGATCAGCCTGAACAGCAATCCTGGGAGCTAAAGCAGGAATGTTCACTACTAGCCCCCACGGATGGGGCTCGCAACTTGGGCGTCCTCCTGGACTCACGGCTGTCTTTAGAAGGGCATATGACGGCCGTGGCTGGGAGGAGTTTTTATCAGGTTCGCCTGATCCGCTAGTTGTGTCCCTTTCTAGATCGGGATTCATTACGCACGGTCACTCATGCCCTCGTCACCTCACGCCTGGACTATTGTAATGCTGTCTACATGGGGCTCCCCTTGAGGAGCACCCGGAGGCTCCAACTGGTCCAGAATGCAGCCACGCGGGTGATGATGGGAGCGACGTGGCGCTCCCATGTGACCCCCCCTCCTGCGCGAGCTGCACTGGCTCCCGGTGGTCTTCCGGGTGCGCTTCAAGGTTTTGGTTACCATCTTCAAAGCGCTCCATGGCTTAGGACCAGGGTATCTTTGGGACTGCCTTCTGCCACAAACAGCCTCTCACCGACCAGTCCGCTCCCATAGAGAGGGGCTCCTCAGGGTGCCGTCGGTCAAACAGTGTCGACTGTCAGCCCCCAGGGGGAGAGCCTTCTCTGTGTGGGCACCTACCATCTGGAATGAGCTCCCCCCTGAGGTAAGGAGGTTACAGGACCTGCGTACTTTTCGCCGCGCCTTAAAAACGTTTTTATTTGAACAAGCTGGCCTGGCTTAACCTCCTTTTATATTTGGTCTTAAATATTTTATACAATTGGATTTTTAAATTGTTCGAGCCAAATTATTTAATTTGTTTTAAATGATTTTTAACTTTTATATTATTGTATCTTGTTTTGGCTGTTCACCGCCCTGAGTCCCGTCTGGGAGTAGGGCGGTATATAAGTTTAATTAATAAATAAATAAAATAAATAAATAAATACTACTCATGATGGTGATTAAAAAATGGTCATGCGTGTATGATGATGTCATTATACAAACTCTATCCTTTCTTGCTTATATCTTGATACTGGACACAAGTCATAGGATTTGCATCAAGATATTATAATTCACTTTTTTATCACTAGTACCTTTCTTGCCCCTTCCCACAGATGCCTATCTGCATATATAGAAGTTGCCCGTATTGGGGAATGCTGGAGAAGGTTTCCTCCATAGCTACAGGCTACAGAAAAATGAATGTGTAATACAAATATTATTATAATTTCTAAAAGGCTTACTTCTTTCAGTTCTTCATAGGTGATTATCATTACATTTTCTTCATCCATATGTTTGTCCCAAGCAAGAGCATGGTCAAAGTAGGATTTCCACGCAACTGAAATGAAATGTACACAATCTCTTATCTCACCAGCTAATTAAGTTCTCTACACGAGACAAGGAAAATGTAACAATCTCAATCATATCAACTGGATTGGAACCAGGTTTATCATGGCTATTTTAATCTGATGTCATTGAGTCTATTATAAGTATGAGATATTTGGGTAGGGTCCAATGTAATACTGGCTCCAGGCTGAGGAAACATTTTTATAATATGCAAATAAAATAAGTCAACTGGATTATGTGATGAAATTTAACTATATTTGTTCTAATTCAGTTAGTGATAAATTATTACAATCCGAATCATAGCTTGTTAGAACAAGTCTGATACTACAGTCATATCATTCTAGAAAGTCTTCCTTTATTGGATCAGTTTTGTGCTATGTGAGAATTCATTCATTCATTCATTCATTCATTCATTCATTTATTGGTTCGATTTATATGCCACCCTTTTCCAGAGCTCAGGGTGGCTTACAATGCATTAAGCAATAGCCTTCATACTTTTGTATATACCTGCTTAGTAGGGCTTTCAGCCCCCCTTAAGCAGTGTTATTTATCGCATCAAGGAGAAGGGAAAACAGAATTTCTGATCCTCCAAAAAGTTCTGGAAAAGTGTAATCATTTTGTAATGGTCAAGCATATCACATTTTTAGCTAAAAATTAATCTGAAGACTATGCTTAATAATTCCCTTCATAAGTATGGTAGTTAGAAACATATAGGAAATATCTGTATTTTATTTTAAATTTCATATATTATTTCAATTTGTCTGCAATTCCATTTCTAGACTTGAGCTGCTGAAGTAATAAATGTTGAAATAATAAATAAAGTACACTCATTTTTAAGATGGAGGCTTCTTTAACTGCTCTTATTCAGTATTGCCTTCTGATCACAGGAAGAATTAGAAGGGCATCCCAAAATTTGGAGTCACCTCTTTTATTGCCACCATATTGTTGAAAAAAAATGAGGATGTACTATGTATCATAAGCTGTGCCATGATGTCGTTTCTACAATATTATTTATTGTACAAATTATCCATTGCAAATATACTCATCCATAGTTTAACTTATGTAACAAGGATGGCTACAGCAAATAGCTTCTGATATAATATATGAATTAAACAAATTACCATTTTAAACTTGCTCATGCATGTAAGTTTTTAGTACTGGTATTAAAATGTATTTGAAGAACTAGTTTAAAATAAGAAATATGCTAAAAACATAAATAATGGACAGCTTTTTGAAGTTCAAGTTCCAATAAAAGACTTCCTTTGTAGGCCAGTATGCCAATTCCCTGCATTTATTTTTCTTCAATATTTCTTCATACAATGAGGTAAAGGGAAAAAAAGGTATGCTTCTATGCCAGTGGTCATCAACTGGTGGTCCGTGGACCACTAGTGGTCCATGAGAAAATGTTAGTGATCCGCAGAAAAATTATTTGCATTTTTTTATATTGCACTAAATCAGGGCTCCTCAAACTATGGTCCCTGGGCTGGATATGTGCAATGAACGTTTGTGTTGCTGCAGAGAGTCTCCCCCTTCAGGATCTTTTTGTGTGGGGCAGAAATTCCGACTTGGGGTCTGCTTCAGGCTCCTGGTGCAAGGCTTTGAGTGAAGGCTAGAGGGAAGTGCCGCTGGTGGCATGGATCCGGAAGGCCTTGTTCCAGTGGGACTGCATCATGGCCTTGAATTGGTTGACCATCTCAGCCCGCTGAGCCTCCAGGCGCCGGCCATTAGCCTTACATTCCTGCAGGTCTTCCCTCTGCTTGGAAAGCTTATGCTCTTAGTCCTGAGTGAGGTGCTTCTGCTGAGCCTCCTTCTCAGTTCGATCCAATTTGAACTGAGCCAATTGTTTTGCCAACTCTTTCTCATGGTGGCTGTTAGGTCCAACAACTACTTCCTGATGGGGCCCTAAGGAGCCTGGGTGGGGTGGCAAGGAGTGGCTGGCAGGAGAAGGGTGAGTAGAGGCCAGCAAGGCACCCCTCGATGTGAGTGACATCGAGTTGGCCATGCCCACCCCATCACATGACTACCTAGCCACACCCATCCAGCCAGTCATTAGGCAGATCATATTAGTGGTCCATGGGATTTAAAATTGTGAATTTAATGGTCCCTGAGGTCCGAAAGTTGGGGACCCCTCTTCTATGTAATCACTTAGATAGGACCCAATTCCAATTTAATGGGAAACATTTTCAGGCTAAGCAGAATTGTAAATGGGAGATTTTGAGAAGATCAAAAAGAATTTATATTGAGGTTGTGAGGATAGGAGCTTGGTCCTAACTTTCCTATCCTTTTATAAGGGCCTAAAGACCTGACTCTGCCAGTTGGCTTGGGGTCCCAATGGGGGAATGGGCCCCAGTGGAGGTGGTTGATTGAATAACAGATCCCACTTCTGCCCCACTCCGCCCCTGCGCTCCCCACTTATCTTTATATTTTAATCTTTGATTTTAATTTATTTATGTTTACATTTATGTTTAATGCCATTTTTTTTACTGTAAGCCGCCCAGAATTATCTTATGGTAAGATGGCAGCCAATACATTTTATAAACAAAGAAAGATAACATACCTTCACCACTCATAAACTTTTGAAAGAAGTCATCCCAGGAACTGGCATTAGGGAGCAAAGGATTTTTGTTGTAAAAATGATAATAGGATGTAGCTGCATCTTTAGGATTTCGAAATACCACTAGCATCTGTTTAAACAGATAGATGATCATTAAATATGACTTAAAATAATTATAAACAGTCAAAAGATGTTTGCAGTATTTATATAATGAAACTAAAACATAAATCAGGGTTGTGGTTTCTATCCCAAAATTTGCATTTGGCCTTTGAATGATGGCATACTGAGAATCACACCCTAAAATGTTATATATGAGGTCAAGACAAAAACATTTTATTTGCTGTCAATTGTAAATGTAGCTACACGTAAATGTAATCAAATGTTTTTGTCTTGGCATCAATTATTTTATTAAACTTCACAATTTTGTAGCAACATTTTAAGATATCAGAGCAACAGAGCCTTGGAGCCTCAGGATAGGCAATTTGATGTAAATGCAAATTCAGAGTGGCAGGTTGTTATATCATTATCTGCAAGATTTCCACTCCTTTACTCTCAGCAAGATTGGAAAGGTATTTCTATATTGCAAGAAAGACAGGTAGATAGGCAGCATATTGAATGAATGAATGAATGAATGAATGAAGAGAGAGAGAGAGAGAACAATAATATAGGAGACATATGTTGAGTATATGTCTCAATAACATTCTTGGTTGGAGAGTTACCTGGATAAATATTCAGAATTTCAATTACTTTGGATAAATATTGAAGAAAAAGATATCATTATTATTATACACCATGATTTAATTCATAGATCATAACAGAAACTTTGCTTGTAACTATGTTGAGGATATAAGGTAAAGGTAAAGGTTCCCCTCGCACAAATGTGCTAGTCATTCCCGACTCTAGGGTGCGGTGCTCATCTCTGTTTCAAAGCCAAAGAGCCAGCACTGTCCAAAGATGTCTCAGTGGTCATGTGGCTGGCATGACTAAACACCAAAGACGCACGGAACGCTGTTACCTTCCCACCAAAGGTGGTCCCTATTTTTCTACTTGCATTTTTATGTGCTTTCGAACTGTTAGATTGGCAAAAGCTGGGACAAGTAACAGGAGCTCACCCCGTTATGCGGCACTAGGGATTTGAACCACTGAATTGTTGACCTTTCGATCGACAACTCAGTATCTTAGCCACTGAGCCACTGCATCCCCTAAGTTGAGAATATAAGGGATCTAATTTTTTGTGACCTCTAGAAATATATAATATTCAGTATCTACATACTAAGATGCAACCAGGCAATTCTGTTGGACAATTGTATTTACATGAAACTGATTCCTTACCTTCACTTTGTTCTCCAGAAAGGATTTTGGAATGTTATCGTAGTGGAGATGAGTTATATAATAACGGGGAGATTGTTGTTCTTTCATTTTCTGAAATCAAACCAAAAGATGCTAAAATTCTGCTGGTGAATTGTGGTCATACTCGAGGATTATCTGTTCAGTTCGCTGCAAACCTATCTGCATTAGCAAGTCCACATTAGCCTCTTCATTATGTAGATGGTAATAATGATCATCCAAATCTCCTCTGTCTGTAACCCCAAGTCTTCTGGCCTGCCCTCTGCTCTGGAGAGGCAGCTCCACTTACATATTTATTTTGCATACACAAAGCAATTCCACAAACATACCAAAACATAAAACCAGACTGGAGATTAAGTTGTTAGAAGCACATTCTCTCAAAACCTGTGGAATGGCTAAAAGTAAAATAACTTTGAAAGGCTTTTTAAAAAAATTTGCATCTCAATATCTGTTTCTTTGATCCTGCTCTAGAACAGGTTCATAAATCCAAAGTTTCTAACTCTATCAAAATAACGCAATAATAGATAAGAGCTGTAAGTACTATAGATTGTAAAGTAAAAATAAAACCATTCTCAAGTCTGACTTTACATGAATGCATACATGCAGCTTTTTCTGGCCCATGACAATTTGGCATTATCTTATACCAGAATATTTTTTCAAAACCTCAGTGTAGCTTACAAACCAGAACTCTAGGGCCCAATTAGTTAAGCTCAGCTCTGGTGCTGCCATCCTGCTAAGCAGGGTAAATTATCGTGCATATTTAGCCACTTATATTATTCTAGGCAAAGATTAAATTCATACTGACCAGAATTTTTTCTGGGCCTCCAAATTCAAGCATTAAGAGGGGTCTTAGTAGTGGTAACTCCTTATTACTTGAAATTGCAGCTACCATTTCAATTAGAATTTGAAATACCCAGTTGGTCCCTACAAGAGAAAACAGGTAAACTACTTTTAGATTACAGATTGCATTAACTTTATAACCATGAGCATGAACACAAATGTATTTTCTTGAATCAATGAAAATTTCAGCATGCCAAATACCACTAGACCATGAATGGAAAAAAATCTAGAAAATATAGACTTTAGTTTGTACGTTTTGTGATGTGTTGACACTGGTTGGATATAATACCAATCTATGATCGCTAGAAAGTGAGTAAGTAGAAAGTGAATCTCAGGTTTGCTGTTTCATGTAATCTACAAAGACTACATTTTCTCTGCAAGATCCAGGTGACAAGCAGGCAGTGATCCTGATTTACACAGCCCATTCTATCTAAGGTTCATCCAGTAGCACTACTAGAGACTGAGTAAGGTGCCCTCTTAGGGTTTGTAGGCATCTGTGCTCTTGTAATTGCTCTGTCCACTTAGCCATTTTGCTGCTATTCTATCTTCTCATTGAGCCATTGAGAGTTGGGCAGCATACAAGTTTAATAAAATTATTATTATTATTATGGTAGTCTGCACTGTCAGCCAGATGTTTAGGCTGGATTTGGCATTTGTATTCACCTATTGCCTTGATGGTGAACCTATGGCAAGTGTGCCAGAGGTGGCACGTAGAGCCCTCTCTGTGGGCATGCACGCTGGCCAGCTGATCTTTGTGCATGCCGGAGCCGCGGAAACCAGAAGACCAGCTGGCTGGCGCACATGCGCGCACCGGAAACCAGAAGACCAGGCACAACTGGTCTTTGGGTTTCTGGGGTTCCAGAGCACGCATGTGCATGCACATTCTGGTTTGGGCACTCGTTGCCGAAAAGGTTCACCATCACTGACCTATTGAATCCTTCCCACGGTGACATCACCATCAGTATCTCCAGGTGCATTCAATATCTTCCTTACCTCTTTATGAAATATCATATTTACTCTTTTCTTCCTTCCCCTGTCTCTTTTCCATAGGTCTTTTAAAGTTCAGAGGTGGGACAGCACGTCTGCTGATTCCTTTTTTAAGTATATGGTGCTGAATTTGGGAAGACCTCAAGTCACCAACTGGGATAAAATGTTCAAACAGCCTCAGTGCAAGATTGCAGTAGAGCTGCAGATCATATTAAAAGATGCATCAAAGGAGGTTATCTATAATAGCCTCACCACACTATTTCTTCCACCTCCCAATCCATCAGTAACAACAGCAGCCTGAAGACAATCCACAACCATCCTTAAAGCTGCCAACTTTAAAATGCTGAGAACAAAAGCAAAGAACCATTGCTTTAACTTGAGCTGCCACAAGTCTGCAGTAATAAAAATCCTTTCCACTTCATCCAAAAGAAAAACTGAATGGTTTGCATACAGGCCATCGAAGTATCACCTAAGGCAAACATTCCTATAAATGCCAAAGTATTTCCTTGTATCACAAAGTGATCACAACATGATTGAGTCTGAAAACAGCAATAAGGCGATTACAAAACAATGTATATTCAAATCAATCAAATTTAAATTACATTCTGCCAGAAAGGTGGAAGAAAACAATTCTTCACTTTAACATTTAAACACTATTAACATAAGAACCTCCCAGTGTAAAGATCTGCTCCAAAGACATGACCCATCATAGAAAAGATTCTATCTGTACCTTTTGCCCTCCATAGCAGATGCAAAATTGGGGACAATTAGAGAAGGAACCTAACAGTAGTAGAGTGGCCGAACAAGTACTCCTGAAATTGCCACATTCAAAAATCCCACAATTTTGGAAAAGAAGTTTAAGAATCTTTAGGAAGAGCATGAAGCCAGAGCGAGAACATACTAATTCAGTACTCCTCCATAGTGCTTGCAGAATGTTATCTAGTAACTGCATTTTGCTATCTTTGGAAGTTGTTTATCATTCACAGAGGCAGTTCCACTTTGTTGGACTTTGGCCAATGACCCAAGTCTGAATTACTGTGGCCATGCTGTCCCTGTTTTGCACTATTCATAGTGACAGGAACAACTAAGAATGCTTTGGCTTCCTAGAGTGCCAATGGCAAGGAGCAATTAAGGAGTACTCTCAGTTTGAATTCCTGCCTTTTCAAGGCACATGCATCTCAACTCAACGTAAGTCATTCATCCAGTTCCAGGAATTAGGGCCCAACATGTTCAAGCCTGTGTTATTTTTCCTTTATTTTCTACACAGTCTTCTTGCTTATGACTCTTGCTTATTTATTTATTATTTATTATTTATTAATCAAATTTCTATACCGCCCTTCTACCGGACTCAGGGCGGTGAACAGCCAGTTTAAAACCAATAACAATATAGTAAGTTAAAATGTTCTAAAAGTCCATATAAATTTAGGCTGAAAATATATCAATAAAACACTAAAACTCTAAAAATTTAAATAATTTAAAATAATTTAAAATTTAAAATATTTAAAAATATTTAAAAATAGGAGGGATCAGGCAAGTCCGGCAAGTTGGAAGAAATGAGTCTTCAACGCCCGACGAAAGGTCCGGAGGTCAGCAATAGTTCTCAGATCTGGAGGGAGATCGTTCCAGAGGGTGGGGGCTACCACAGAGAATGCTCTCCCCCTGGGGGTCGCCAGCCGGCACTGTCTGGCTGACGGCACCCTGAGGAGGCCCTCTCTGTGGGAGCGAACCGGCCGGTGGGAGGCAATAGGTGGCAGAAGGCGGTTCCATAAGTACCCTGGTCCTAAGCCATGGAGCGCTTTAAAGGTGATTACCAACACCTTGAAACGCACCCGGAAATCAACCGGCAACCAATGCAGCTCACGCAGGAGAGGTGTCACGTGGGAGCGCCCTGTCGCTCCCATAATCCCCCGCGCGGCCGCATTCTGTACCAGTTGAAGCCTCCGGATGCATCCCAAGGGGAGCCCCATGTAGAGAGCATTACAGTAGTCCAAGCGAGACGTGACGAGCGCCTGAGTGACTGTGCGCAGGGAGTCCCGATCTAGAAAGGGGCGCAACTGGCGTATCAGGCGGACCTGATAAAAAGCCCCCCTGGCCACAGCCGTCGTATGATCCTCTAATGACAGCCGTGGATCCAGGAGGACGCCCAAGTTGCGCACCCTTTCCGTGGGGGCCAATGATTCGCCCCCAATAACCAACGATGGAGTCAGTTGGCTATATCGGGACGCCGGCATCCACAGCCACTCAGTCTTGGAGGGGTTGAGTCGAAGCCTGTTTCTCCCCATCCAGACCCGCACAGCTTCAAGGCACTGGGACATCACTTCCACGGCATCGTTGGGGTGGTCTGGGGTGGAAATGTACAGCTGAGTATCATCAGCGTACTGATGGAATTCCACCCCAAAACCACGGATGATCTCACCCAGCGGCTTTACATAAATGTTGAACAGAAGGGGCGAGAGGACCGACCCTTGTGGCACCCCACACACTAGGCGCCTCGGGGTCGACCGCTGCCCCCCTGTCAACACCGATTGCAACCGGTCGGAGAGGTAGGAGGAGAACCACCGCAGAACGGTGCCCCCCACCCCCAATCCCTCCAACCGGCGCAACATGATACCATGGTCGATGGTATCAAAAGCCGCTGAGAGGTCTAACAGCACCAGGATAGAGGAGTACCCCCTACCCCGGGCCCTCCAGAGATCATCCACCCACGCGACCAATGCCGTTTCGGTGCTGTAACCAGACCTGAAGCCGGACTGGAGCGGGTCTAAATAGACAGCTTCATCCAGGTACCGGGGGAGCTGCCGCGCCACCACACTCTCAACAACCTTCGCTAAAAAGGGAAGGTTGGAGACAGGACGATAATTTACCAAAACAGCCGGGTCCAGGGAGGGCTTCTTGAGGAGGGGCCTCACCACCGCCTCCTTCAAGGCAGGCGGAAGGACACCCTCACTCAAAGAAGCATTTATAATCTCCTGGAGCCAGCCTCGTGTAACCTCCCGGGAGGCCAGCACCAACCAGGAGGGACACGGGTCCAACAAACATGTGGTAGCGTTCAGTCTACCCAGGATCCTGTCCACGTCCTCAGGAGCCACAGGATCGAACTCAGCCCAGATAACACTCTCAAGACTGGGCTCAGTCACCTCGCCCGAACTAACCCAGTCAGAGGCCAGCTCATCCCGAATCTGAGTTATTTTATCATCCAGATATTGAACAAAATCCTCAGCACGACCCTGCAAGGGGTCCTCCCGCGCTCCCAGGTGAAGGAGGGAGCGGGTCACCCTAAACAGGGCGGCTGGGCGATTATCTGATGACGCAATAAGAGCGGTGAAATAATTAGATTTCGCCGCTTTTATTGCCACTAAGTAAGTCTTAATATGAGCTCTTACTAGTGTTAAGTCGGATTCAGAGCGACTAGCCCTCCAACCACTCTCTAGGCGTCTTTTCCGGCGCTTCATCTCCCTCAGCTCCTCGGTGAACCAAGGAGATAAGTGAGTTCGGCGCCGGGTCAGAGGCCGCAAAGGCGCGACCCGGTCCAAGGCCCCACCGGCTGCCCTATCCCAGGCAGCCACCAGGTCCTCAGCCGAGTCGCGTGTCAGTGTCTCAGGAAATGGCCCAAGCTCCGTCTGGAACCTATCAGGATCCATCAGGCGCCTGGGGCGGAACCACCTAGTTGGTTCCGCCTCCCTGCGATGGGGTGTAACGGTCAGAAAGTCGAGACGAAGGAGCGAGTGGTCAGTCCATGACAAGGGTTCAACACCTATATCCCCAATATCAAGACCACTCAGCCACTGACCAGAGACAAAAACCAAGTCCAGGGTGTGTCCACCAATGTGAGTCGGGCCCTGAATTACCTGGGTCAGGTCCATGGCCGTCATGGAAGCCATGAACTCCCGAGCCATCTCAGATGTCTCGCCGATAGATGGCAGGTTGAAATCCCCCATAACTATAAGCTTGGGGGTATCAACCGCCACCTCGGCTATAACATTGAGAAGTTCGGGCAGGGTCGTTGCCACGTGGCAGGGAGCCAGGTACGTGACTAACAGACCCATCTGCCCACCGGGACCCCATCTCACAAAGGCGGACTCACACCCGGCTATCTGAGGTACAGTGGCCTCCCTCGGACCCAGACCTTCCTTAATAATGACCGCTACTCCCCCACCCCTGCCCTGGGCTCTCGGCTGGTGGAATGCAAGGAAACCCGGTGGGCACATCTCCACGAGGGGAACTCCCCCCTCGTGGCCCAACCAGGTCTCGGTAATACCGGCCAGGTCCGTTGGCTTATGATCCGGCCAACTTCATTACAATGGTCAACCAACAGAAAAATGTCCTTTCTTGATATAACAAGGCTAGGAATATTTGTTCAATTATTTCCCGATAAACTTTTTCTAAAAATTAAATTTTGCATTCAGTTAGGTGTAGTTAAAATGTCTAGCTTCAAACCAAAAATATTTTTAAAAGGGTTGGGGCAGTGGTGAAATCCTCCGCGGTTTGTTACCAGTTTGCTGCCCATGCATGCGTGGTGTGTGCCAAATGCACACTGCTTGTGCTCAGGCAGTGTGCACCAAATGCATACTGCATGCACATGCGCAGTGTGCACCAAACATCCGCTTCACACAGAAAAAGGACACTTAACAAGGTAAGCAGAACAGCAAGGAGGGAACAGCTGTGCCGCGCTATTTAGATTCGCTAGAAAGCAAGATTTCCTGCTTTCTAGCGAATATAAATCGCGTGGCACAGCTGAACATCAGAAATACTGGTTTGGATCAAATGGTAGCATTTTTTTACTACCATTTCACTGATTTTATCACTACTGGTTCGCTCGAACCGGTGCAAACTGGTAGAATTTAGGTAAAAAGGTAAAAAGCTGATCAGTTTCATTTGGTGCCCAGCCATTGTGAAAACTGGTAGAATCACTAGGTTGGAGCCAGCCTGTCTGAAGGCATTCTTTAAAAAAAAAAAATCTGTGTACACATAGTCCTAATTAACAATTACAACAGAGACCAGAATTTCTGTTGCCAAACAAGGTGATTATTAACAGAATAACGGAGTTGGAAGGGACCTTGGAGGTCTTTTAGTCCAACACCCTGTTAAGTGAGATATGTGATTTTACAACCGTTTTTCCCAGAGTTGTTAAATGAATTACTGTAGTAAAAATATATAACTATATATAGTTGATGAGGGAATCCGGCTCACCGGCTCACCCCCACTGATTGCATGTCACAAATTGCAGTCACATATATCCCAGAATGCTGCAATTGTAAATACATGCATATTGCCAAGCATCAGAACTTTGATAATGTGACAGTGGGGATACTGTAAAGGTCATATGTATGAGGACCAGTTATAAATCACTATTTTCTGCGCTGTTATAACTGTGAACAGTTAGTAATGAATGTTTGCAAATCAAGGACTGCCTCTATTCTTAGCCAAAAAAAAAATAAAAATCAAATGATCAGCTAACAGGATAAGACATCTCATCATAGGATCTAAATCTTGAAAATGCCTTCCTCAAGCCTAATTACATTACTTTTGAGGAATGGATACAAAAAATAAAAGTATTTTGTTTCTAACAGAATATAACAGGCAGTTTATACAAATTATTGATGACTTCTAGGATCATAAAAAGCTGAGCAGTTTCATTTGGTGCCCAGCCATTATCCAGCCTTCCCCAAACACATCCCTTCTAGATTGTTTTTGGGGTGACAAATGCTATCCTCCCACCATATAGCTGAGGGTGATGACAACTGAAACTCAAGATATTTTCAGGATGTAATATATCGCAAATAAACTTGAGATTATCCCAGAGGCAGCAAAATGAAAAAGTGATGAAAAAGCCACAGTATAATGTTCCACTTTCCTTTGCAAAAAAAAAAAAAAAAGAAGAAGAAAAAGAAAGAAAAAGAAAGAAAGAAAGAAAGAAAGAAAGAAAGAAAGAAAGAAAGAAAGAAAGAAAGAAAGAAAGAAAGAAAGAAGAGTAGATACTCACCACATTTGGGATAAGCAATTACCAGCATATCATCCTTTCTTGCTTCAAAAGTTTCCAATGCTTCAAAAGTTTCTGCACTACAAAGGCGGTTAGGATACAAAACTCCTTTGAAAGTAAAAAGCTCTTCGTTCTTGTTGCCTTTATTCTCATCAAATATCTTATTCATTTGTTTCACAAAACTGTCAGTTTCTTCAGCCATTCTTTTCTCTTGCTGGCAGCCTCTGCCTTGTCATGAACCCTTTCAAAAGGCAGCTCTAGTTTTATGCAGTCAGATTCTTAGAGGCCTCCTTTCTCTTGCTCAATAAAGAAAAAAGTGCTGAGACAGAGTCATGAATCACTAGTCTTCGCACGCTACATCCTGGTGTGGGTTGATTACATAACAGCTTTGGGAGTACAAATTACTTAACCTGTAGTAGAGGAGCAGAACTTTCTTCCAAGGAGAAAACAAATAATTTGGTGCCAGAAGCCAAAATGAATGCAAAGTAAACAGCCTGAAACTGTATCTATTGGTTAAAATAAAAGGTTTCTTCTTTCTTTAATGGGAGGACTATAGGGAACTTTTGTTTTATGTCAACTCAGTAACATGAATGTTAAAATTCCAGATCTGCTTTTGAAATTGAGTACATAACATAGAATGAAAAACAAAGTGAGTTTAGAGTGATGAGGGGTATGTGTGTGTAGAGGAGTTTGTAGCACCAACCTCTACATGTTTATTTGATGGTAAATCAGTGTTCAGTGAACTTTGTGCCCCATAATTTAGCATACCGGTATATTCCGGAAAATATATGCTTTTGGGTGTGGGACCAAGCCTAATTATGTTGAGCTGAAGGCAAAGATATACTGTAATATGAGCGTGAAGGTTTGTTTTCTGAGCTTGTGGGTTGGTTTCTGAACGTTTCATCACCAGGCTAGGCAACATCTTCAACAGAGTTTAGGGGAGTAAACTGAAAATGTTACCTAGTGATGAAACGTTCAGAAACCAATCCACAAGCTTGGAAAATGAACCTTCATCCTCATCCTACACTTGAGCTATGGATATTTGCCACTAATACTGTAATAACTCTGAAATATATTTTTAAAAACCACGTTATTTAGAATTACAGCTATAGTATGAATGTCAATATTGTCTCAGAATTTGCATCTATGAATGAGAATTAGAGCTATAGTTGCACAGCCAGGTAGTCCGCATCTTAAAGACTGGTCACTTAGCAACATTCAAAGTTAGAGAGGATCTCCCCCAAATCTACTTAATGATCTGGTTCCAAAATTACAGCCGCTGCAGCGCTCCCATGGTTGTTTGTCCTTTCTAACCACAGGGACACTCCCCACCATCTCTATCCCATCGCCCACACCAGATCCCCAACAGCCTCAGGCCTGCTTCCCATCTCACCAGGCCCCTCCTCACATACCTTTCAAAGATCTCCAGAGCTTAGCTTAAGGAAGCAAAATGGATTGCTTTGTGGTGCATCTGCGTGGTACAATTCTGGAAGCAGCTGCCATATTCCGAGCGGCTACTTTGAATTGTTGTCACTTGGAAAATGACGACTGTTTCGGGAATCACAAGCAAATAAGCAATCCATTCTGCTTCCTTAATGTAGCCTCAGCAATGCTACGGAAAGTTCTGGAGATCTTCAGAAGATAAGTGTGTGATGGGTGATGTAGGGTGGGAAGGAAACCCAATCTCTGTGGGGAACCAGTGGGGGAGAAAAAGCCTCCAAAACTGTGGAGACCCCTGAAGTGCATGGGGTGTCTTAGGGGGTGGGGACAACTTAGAAGACCTGGGGCAGGCAGGCCTGAGCTGCGCTAGGGCTTCCAGGACTTCCTGCACTTATGTAGCACCCTGTGCTCTGCTTAATGAGGCTTGTAACCACATCAGACACAGCAGGGAGTGGGATTCATTAAGCTAGGCCCGTGATGGTGAACCTATGGCATGGGTGCCACAGGTGGCACGCGGAGCCATATCAGTGGGCACACGAGCTCAGCTCCTGCCAGTCAGCTGATTTTCGGGCCTTCTGGGCCCACCAGAAGTCAGAAAACAAACTGTTTCCGGCCTCCGGAGGGCTGTTTTTGCCCTCCCCTGGCTCCTAGAAAGGCTCTGGAGCCTGAGGAGAGCAAAAAATGGGCCTACCAGGCCACCGGGCCATCACGTGCCAAAAGCGGGGGGAGCACGGGGGGGGCAGGGCGCATAGAATTATGGATGTGGGCATGCGTGTGACCCCACCACACTCCCCCCGCTTTTGGCATGCAATGGCAAAAAGGTTAGCCGTCACTGAGCTAGGCCCTCTCATTTAATGACTGTCACCACTTGCAACCATAATGGGCATGCTCCTTTAAGGTTGTACATTGAGGACTACTTGTACTTTCCAGGTAATTTGTTTTTAAAAAGTGGTAGCAATATAAATCTAGAATAAAACTTATCTCTGACAACAGTTGCAAACTAATGTGAGTGCTTTCTCTTATAGTTGCTGATTTGGATTGCATTTCCCATTTTCTTTATATTGCATCATTCAGATTAACAGTAAATGTTGTAGAGATTCAATCTTAGTTCTGATGCAAGTTGCACTCAGGCTAATGCAAGTCAAAGAAAGACTTTAATCACGGTCTAATATTCCTCAACCAGCTGTTTAGAAATATGTAGTGACTGAAAAGTTACAGCATAATTACGGTACATCTTCATGAAATAATTTCTCCACTGTACAAATTGAAGTATATAAGAAATATTTGGAGTAACTATGTTATCAGTATTTTATCCTTTTCTGTTACCTTTTTTTTATAGCTATGAAAATAAATGAATTCTTTAAGCACCAGCCAGATAGCAAAACCAAAACATTGTTGCTGCTGTTTTGACAGAGTCACTCATATACATTGATGCTGATGAAGGCCTCCATCTAAATTTTGTTGAGTCTTCTCAATTGTATTGAAAAGGACCGAGTAAAATGATAGCTTGCATATGATTTTTAAGAAAATGAAAATACTGTCATAACAAGAGTTTCATCTTTATACCAATTCTAAGTGACTTTCTTCTGAATTACAGTAAACCTTACCTGCCTCAAGGAACTTTATTCCCAGACAGGAACTGTAATCATCTTACATATAAACTGTTGCTTCTCAAAGAAGTTAAACTATACTGTACGTCACTCTTAGCAAGAAGAGAAGTCCCCTATACCCCTCCCTTCAATCTGTTCTAAAGGTCAGCAAAGCTTGTTTTAACTAGTAGTCTTTTATCATTAAATCACACTTGTATGTTCAGTTCTCTTTAGAACTATTGAAAAAACCTTTAATGAGGAATGCAAGCCTCTCTCAGGGAAAATAAATTACTATAATGGCAATGCAAAAAATAGGAGAAAGAGACTCAAGATAACTTTACCTTGATTCTGTTTGGTATAAGGGGAAACAGAGGAAATGGAAAAAATTTGGGCATTAAGACAACTTGGCAGTAACATATTTTTAACAGAAATCAAAGCTTGACATTCAATGTTTCCTAAAAGACCTTAGTATAAGATGAATGAATATGTTTTATATTAAATAGATGTTTGTATCAGTAGGTTCATTTCTTTCTAAATTCTGTATTCTGTCATGTTATGATTCGTTGGAAAGAAAATTCAAATAAACATCAAGATTACATTTACTTCATAAATTTGTTTAATAAAAGAAATGCTTTGACAAATCATGGCAGAATTGAAACACAAGTAAATACAAGCAGCAATCTGTGTGTCTTGCCTTTAAAAATCATGCCGATTTTGAATATTGCCACATAACATATCACTCTGATTTCTGAATTTGAAGTGAGGGGAGGAACTATATACTAATTCTGGATCTGTGAGATTGTGGGAAAGCAGGTAATAAACTTTTAAAGATTTATCTCAGTAGAGGCATCTCAATCCAATTACTAAGAGATATGAGAAAAATAATTTCAAAG
Organism: Masticophis lateralis; assembly: GCA_030761175.1. Lineage (NCBI taxonomy): Eukaryota > Metazoa > Chordata > Lepidosauria > Squamata > Colubridae > Masticophis > Masticophis lateralis. The sequence goes on along the minus strand of JAUDYJ010000001.1, from coordinate 65,382,524 downwards.
AGATGTTTTACCTCAATAGCTTTCTCTAAGGATGAACATTTCCTCTTACATTTTTCAAGATTTTGTATTTTCCCCAGACTAACATTAAAGTTACCTTCCTGAAATCCAATTGTTTTGGTTTCCTTGATCTTATCAGCCACATGGGAGTGACAGTAAAATACCAACAGGTTCATCTTCTTATTTCCCCTTTGAAGTCAATGGAAATACTACTCTTTCCTTCAAAATGATAAAGGAATTCAGACATGATAGCATTTGTCTCAATGTATATTTTATGTGCCTCTTGTTTCTCTTAGAAATTATTCCCAATGGTTTGATGCTTTTGGTTTGCCCCTTCCCCCCCTTTCCCAAAAACCCCACTGAATTAAGACAGGGGATATCATATCCCAGTCCATCATCAGCCAGGGAAATTCATGAAGTGATATTGGACCAGTTGTTTCCCCCCCACATCAATCTTTCCCACATAGTTGTTGTGATAACATAAAAAGAGTCATCTCAAATTCCCAGAGGAAAAGTGGGATATAAATAATTATTCATCATCAAAAAATTCTGATATTATTGCAATATGGACTGCGGCTGACCATCTGAGAAATACATTGTAAGGCTCCACCCTATAAAATACATAACTATTAATAAAACCAATTGAACTTGATGGGATTTACATTCAGTAACAATGAACAGCAAAATTATAGAATTCTATTAAATTAATAAGACTCTTTTGGGTGTTAATTAGTCAGGGCAAAGAAATGCATATCAAACTAGTAAAACATCTTAAAATTCCAGAAAAATTGTTTTAATATTCAACTGTCATTCTCAAACCACCAAGGAGCCTTCAAATAATATAGAATTTATAATAGATTATGGAAGTAACTTGGAGGAAGTTAGGCAATCTTTACATCAGCTTAGCTGATGTAAATCAGGAAATCAGGGAGTGAACAAGCAACTTCACTTTGCCCCACCTTGACTCTCCAGTGTAAGAAGAGGGGAGAGAAAAACTTGGCCAGGCTTTCAAGACTCCTATTTTCAAATTATTATAACCATAAATTATGGTTATTTATCTAAAATTATAGAGTTTCACTCATTCTCACAGGGTCTATTCACCACAGGGTCTACCTTGAAAGGTTGACAAGATGAATGAACATCAGGTTATAAAAAGATTTCTTAAAAAGACAATATTCCTCTAAAACTGCTAAGATTATCCATTTCATCCATCTTATTTTTATGATAAATCCATTTTAGCATTTAGTACTTTTGTCTTCTTCTAATATTTTGTTAGCACTCAAGTAGAAAAGTGGAAGATCAACAAAAAGCACATACTTTTATTTTTATTTTAATTATCGTATAGGGCTACAGGCTTGTCCAATCCAAAGGAACTCTGAATGATGTATAATTCCCACTGAGATAAAAGCAAAAGACAATATACAGTCATGCAAACAAATCAATAAATTTGCCTATATAAAACCTAGGCATTAAAATATCATCAAAAAACATAAAAAATAACTTCCAATCACTTGAGGGGAAAAACAATTATTCAGACCTCAGGGTCTGTTTAAATAATCAGGTTTTAATTGACCTCCTAAATGCTAAAAAGACAGGACCATTAACATTTGGGTAATGGTATTCCAGAGAAGAGGGGCAGTGATAAAAAGGCATTTTTCACCGCCCTTTCTTAATCAAGGGGACATGAAGAAAGCTCATTTCCTTGATCTTTGGGCAGCTATTCAGGGAAAGTGATCCCACAGATATTCAGACCCTGAATCATGAAAAGCTTTAAAAGGGACAAGCAGCATAGTGAATTGCACCCAGAAGCCAATTCAGCTCCTGTTTTAACATTTCCCCGCCCCACCCCTTTTTGTTCTGGCAGAGAAAGCAAGATTGAAGATAAAGTAACTTTATATCTCTGTGTACTTTTCCATTTCCATTGCACATTTATACCACTTAACAGTGAATGAGCAAACAGATTAGTTTTGTCCCTGCATATCTGCAGAAGACAAAGTGCAGGTTTTGACCTTAACAAATATTCTTTGGGCTGTAAATTTATATCCTGTTACACTGTCAGAGCAGGTGAGAGTGTCTTGTATATTTCATTAATATAGAGAAATATGCTTTTGCAATGGAGAATCATTTTGGTATAGTGGTTAAGACACCAGGCTAGTACCAGGAGACCATGAATTCTAGTTCTGCATTAGGCATGAAGCCAGCTCAGTGATCTTGGGCCACTCATCTCTCAGTTTAGGAAGAAGACAAGAGCCAACTAGTTTGAGCATTTGGCAAGAGAAAATCTTGCCAAATACTCAATTAGTTGAGGCAGTCATCGATTCAAAAGCGGGCTGATTCAAAAGCGGACACATACACACGCACACACATGCACTTGTGATGAATGCTTTAACTGCATGACTGAGCTGCCTGATGCAGTGCTTTCCAATATTATTCATTTGGCAAGCAAGATTCAAGTAAAAATTGAAATTCAAGAGCATAAATGCTCTTGACAAATTCTGCTTACTTGATGTAGCTTAGTTGTAGATGCTTTTATTCTAATAGTTCATAATCAATTGATAATTCTGCGACATATGTATGGATATGGACATTTTAACATGGTTTTAAGTGTTTTTGTAAATATTTGAAAGTTAAATAAAGTTTTGAAAATTAAAAAAAAAAGATAATTCTGCGACATAAATGGTAAATGACACAGAATATACTGTAATTCAGCCAGTGAACAAGGAGTAAGTGAAATGCAGTCTAAATATAATTCCATTAAATTCCAGCACTTGAAGTGCGGATTTAACTTCTGCTTGCAATCAAAGCTGCAAACCTTTCTGAGCAAATTGCACAACTCAGTACATAACTTTTATGGACTTTGGCCTTTTTCATATTACTCTTTGAGACTAAACGAACTATATCGCTCTGTTAATGAATTGCATTTCTGTTAAATGATAAATTAAATTTCTCTGTTCTAACGGGTGGGTGGAGGTGTTTAACTACAATGGTGAAGAGGTGAAGTTTTCAAAGGTTCATTGAATGCATCTGTGAAAAAAGGTAAAATTCAAGAGCAGATGTGTCAAAGAGTAGAATTTAAAACAGAATGTCTTTTTCACCTTCCCAATACTGGTTAATTAGCACATTTTGCAGTGTATGCTTGATATTTTTTAATCTGTCCCTAAAGGGTAGAGTCAAAAAGTTGGATCTCTGAAGTTGGATAGCACCAAATTGTAGGCCTGTTGAGGTAGCTTGAATTTGACTCAGCAAGATGCTTTGCATTGTGAAAAGATGCAATTTGTTTCAGAAGGTATTTCAGGTTGCCTCAAATCCTTCAAAGATAGTTGACCTGGGCTTAAATAGAAGCCAGAAACACTGAACAGTGGAAGGCAATCCAAACAGGCAAAATGAAACAATATAATCACTTTTGGTGACTTGTATAAGTGAGGGTGCCATATTGCTTCACAAAGCAGTTCTGTATGAGGTGTTGATCATACACCTCATGGGAAGGAAGATCACCCAGGGAAAAAGTATAATAAATAGAAACAACAAAAAAGGTTTTTCTCAAACAGTGTTTAATCAAACCAGATCAAGTATTACAATCGTAATGTACATTTCTATAATATATATATATATATATATATATAGAATAGATGAGTTCTTCAGGTTAAATGGAGGTTGCAGGTAATTTTATTTTTGCAATGAGTGTCCAGGAACGTTAGTAGATCCTATAAAAGGGAAATTAAAACTAGAATCTTTATCTCTCAAATGAAATATTGAATATTGTTAATTGTAATCAAACTGCTTTGAAACAGTAATGACAAAAACCAAATAAAAATGGCAGGCATTTAACTACAAATGCTTAAAGAACCACATTTATCATAAAACCATTTAATTTATAAAGCATATGCAAAATATTATACCAGGAGCAAAGTTTAGCTGTCATAAAATATCAGTTTCTATATATCAGTCAGGTACAAAATAATTTGTGTATTTCTATGAACCAGACTCTATAACAACCATATAGTTCTAAGATCTTACACGATGTAATTATTTCCGTTTAGGAAATAATGAAGGTAAATATATGTGTCCCAGGATAATGTTGCAGGATCCAATCTAGTCGTTCACTGGGACCTGAGGTTTGTTTTTCCAAGCTTTTAGACTCATGCTGGTGCCCATCCTCAGGAAATTTCTCAATCTCCAGGAACAAACCTCTGGTCAGGTGACCAACTTGGATTGGATTTTGCAATCATAGCTGTAAATCTTTATTATGTGTCAACTTTGATTTTTTTTTTTAACTTGGGTACATAACAATAAATATTACTTAGCATCTTAGCTGGTAAAGCAAAGCCATGTCTGCCTAAATACAAGATAGTTAGGTGCAGAAGCAGTAGATGATTCAAATAGATGATTCAAGTTTGCATCTACAGAAGGAAGACAAACAAACATCATTGGCAGAATGGGTATCCCCTATGTCCTTTACTCCCAATCTGTTCCAAAAAATTAGAACACCTTTCAGAGTAGATTTGGAGGAAGTATAATTGTTGTTGAATGGGGAATTGTTGTTAAAAGAGGAAAACAATATCTCACTGGACAAACAAGGACCATACATTTAATATGATGCTGCTGAAGCCCAGAGAAATATCCAGTATGTTTGTTTAAACAAAGACATAATCATTTGTCAATATCAGAGAGTATTACCACTGTCCCAAAGATTACATTTAAACAAAACAGCGAGTTAATGTTGCTAGGATTATTTCTACTTCTTTATAGAATTCACTTACCTAAATGCTGCCTCTGTAAAAGATTAACAAGAGTGATTGGGTGTTTGATCCCAGATGACAGCGAAGATGAAGATGTGGACTGATAATGCTGAGTAGATTTCTGTCCAAAAGCACTTGGGATATGATTTCTACTGTTTTGTGATGATGCAAATGGCGATATGTAAGAATTTCCACCGTTGAGCATTTTTAATGGAGATGATCTAGTAATAAAATTACCAAGAACACTGCATAACAGTGAAAGCAGAATACACATTTTGATTAAAATAGCAGTGGACTTGTTCCATTATTTCAAACTGAATAACTGAAAAATGTCATTATTCAGAGGGAACAGTCCTGTTAGAGGATATAGTGATTCTAAAACATTGTTTCTTCTAAGCAGCAGACTTACTGCTATAAATTCGAATAAGCCAAAAGATGCTAATAGTTGAAGGAAAGATTCTATTTAATTCAGTAACTGTATTTAATTCAGTAATTATAAAAGAAAAATACAGGTAGAACTTGTTTTTATAAAACTCATTGCCTAAAATTTCACAGTATACTAGTTCTGTCAAAAAATCTTAATAAACCAAAGCCAATTAAACCATCTGCTTTGGGCAGCAGAAATAAGCATTAAAGGCAAAAATGAGAAAAAAATACCCTTTTTTGAATCCCACTGCAAATTTTATTTTACCTTATAGATCCTGCTGGGTTTCTCTGAAATGATGTCATTCCAGATAATTGAGAACTTCTGCATGTAACACTACCTATAAATAATATTCCAGATTAAATTACATTATACTTTATATAAAAATACATTTCCAGAAATACATTGCACACTTCACAAATTATTTGGAATTAGTGCTTCAGATCTTATTTAGCACAGACCTCCCCATAATCATTAAAGGTTCCCATTCTTTTTTAGGCTTCTATGTTTTATGGGCTCCAATAAGGACTTTTCAATACCAAGATGCATGTATTCATTTAATAGATTTATACTGCCAGCCAACTCAAATAGTGTGATTTTGGGCAGCATACAATAGACAAACAAATAATAAATCAAAACTCCATCTCATAACATTAACTCATACCCAATATATAAAATATAAAATGGTGACCAAACACAATAAAGAAAATACATTATTATACATATACATAATACGTAGTCCTTGGTTTATGACAGCAATTGGAATTGGAATTGTCATGGCAATGTGACATAGCTATAAAGTGCAACATGAAAAATCATGTTGCTTAGCGTCAGCAGTTCCGGTAGTCCCAGATGCCACTGTTAAATGAGGACTACACAGATCATTAAGCAAGGACCTCACATGACCACAATTTCCAACTTCCTGCTAGCTTCGCTATTGACTTAGCTTGTGGGAACCAGGAAGGGAATATCAGAAACTGTAATATGCAAACTGCAAATGCAGAAAACAACTTATATCTGCTCTTAACTTTTCTATCACAATTAAGGTTCTTTTTTAGGGCCAGATTCAATAACCTGGCCCTGGGACTCCTATATGGGAATTTAAATGAAGTTCCTAGGGCTATTAAGATTTAGGTTTATATAGTCAAATTGTTTTATTGTAACTTGAATATTTGCTTCTACCTTTAGACTGGGACACAAATTTTATCCAACAATTTGGATAAATAATAATAATGTGCTGTTATATCATTTATATCATTCTATTTACTCACTGTTATATAACTTTTTATTCTATTTTCATTCTATTTACCATATTTGTACACTTGATCTTAGCTGTACTTTTTCTTTTTTTTTTAACCCCGATCATTAAACAAAATTACTAATATCCATCCATCCATCCTTCACCAAATTACATGGAGCAGACAATATGCAACATATAGAAAAAAACAATTGTTATGAAATGTTAAACACATCAATAAATAAACAATATTTACTCTTACCCATATGTCCATTCTGCGGTGGACTTATCAGTGATATTCTTGTTGGACCAACTACTGTTTCAGTCTACATACAATTCAGAAATATTTACAATATAATAAACTAAAAACATAGAGTAATAATAAGTAATTATTTTATTTTATTAAGTATTTCTTGCTTTCTTGCTACTGAATTTAGGACTTTTAAATTTGTCAGAAATGTACTGCTTTTTTAAGAATTATTACTAGGTTGTATTACTTAAAAGAAATTTTGGTTCAGCCTATGATAAATCACAAGAACAGAGCTGGATTTTTAATGGGCTCAACAATAAATTATTTCTTCTCTCTGCTATAAATATCTTCTAACAAGGATCTGTAACAGTCAAAGTCTAAACATTTGGTATGCTGCTTATGTCTCCTAGTTGGTGGACTACAGGCAACAAAATATAAGCTTGCAAAGTACTCTCCCTATATTGCTAAAGCATAAAACTGTATGTGAAAGCTTCAATTGACTAAAGCCTTGATAGGTGGAAGAATTAATATCACTGGGCCATCTGATGATGTCCTTGACATATGGAAGATTACAACTTAGAAAGTAAGAGGAGTGAGGGTGAGAAGTCAATGCATGTGTGCTTTTGTATACAAGTAGTCCTTGACCTACGACCACAATCAAGCCCAAATTTTTTGTTGCTAAGTGAAACAGTTGTTAAGTGAGTTTTGTCTCATTTTACGACCTGTTTTGCCACAGCTGTTAAATGAATCTTAACGGTTCTGAGTGAATCTGGCTTCCCCATTGATTTTGCTTGTCAGAAGGTCACAATTTTGTTTTGAATTTTGATCATGTGAACATGGTGATGCCGCAATTGAATTAATAAATGGTGGTAAGTGTGAAAAACGGCAATAGGTCACTTTTTTCATTGCTTTTATAACTTTGAATGCTCAAATGAACTGTTGTAAGACGAGGACTACCTATACAGACAATGAGGGGAAGACCGAAAAAATCATGATCGGCTGGAGTAGATGAGAGCCTAAAAAATTTAATAGCCTCATCTGAACTATTTTGGATGCAATAAACATGCCCATTATTCCAGAGAGATACCCAAGCAAAAGCTTTGCATCCAGTCTGCTAAATAAGGGTCAGTTAAATAAACTTTAATTACACTTTTTCTCCTTCTTATCTCAAGCCTCTTTTTCTTTTGCTTCCCCTTACAATGTTTCTGTATTTTGCACAGTACCGTTTACCCCCAAACAAGGTAGCATGATATATATATAGTATAGTCATGTCAAAGTCTATCGACTGAAACTTTTCTAGTTTGCAGACAAAAGCAGGAAACAATTACTTGAAAGTTTCTTTCCATGAAATCATTTCACGTAGCATAGGCAATTTTTAAAAACTAAATATGAGTGAACAGATCAGAATGAACCATACGCTCATTTCAATTGCAGCGCTTGGTTACCAAATACTAATTTTCTAGTTAAATTCAAGCAACTGATTATAGAAAAAAAGAAAATGCAATAGCTGTCAATTTTATAGTCACATCTTATACTTCATATGTAATTTGAGCATCATTGCTTTTCAAACAATTAGTGATCACCTCAGCATGTATGCCTTTAAGAAGTAAAAATAAGAAGTATCCTAAATAACAGAGAAACTTTTCCACAAAGCTAATCTGGCATTTAACAGTAGAATGATAACTGGAACTATTTGTATCTGGTATATAAAGAAGGAAGAAAAAACTTACTTTCCTTACTGAAGGTGACACTTCTACCTCCTTTGATGAATTCCGACTGATAAAAAAATGTTGAATATTTAAATAATTGAATAAGGTAAAAAATATTAAGCTTGGGTCAAATATTTAACTTTTTTTTTAAAGTTTATATGTTATAAACTTTATATACACAAACATACATACCAATTTTAAATTTCAAATAATGGAATAATTGAAGCATCATATAAGGCAATATGCTATTTTTCTTTTTCTTTTTTCTTTTTTATTGAAAAAGTTTTACAATACAAAAATTTTTTCCATTTTCTCCCCCCCCAATCCCCCACCCCTACCCCTCCCATCATCCCTCCCCAACCCTGTCCCTCCCTATCCCCCCCTGACTTCCGCTACAAATTTAAAAAAAACAAAATTTAGAACAAGGGAAAAAGAAAAAGATTATTAAATATTCAAATTCTAAATTAAACAAATTTCGAAAGAAGAAAAGAAAGAAGGAAGGAAAGAGGGCAAAAAAGTAAAAAACAAACTAGCAAGAACAAACATTAATATATTTAAACAATATTATAATAAAAAAAATAGTTATAGTTAAAAACAGCATTATAGTTCTATCCTAACTGCACCCTTAACTAAAGAGAAACCCCCCCCAAAAAACATAAAACACAAAAAATATATATGCATATGTAGTTATAATCATACAGTTATATCATAAAGAAGATTATCTTTTATTTAATTCATTTCTCAGTCTATATAATCCAAATTTCGATCTTCTCTTCAACTTGATTGATGTCAAATATATTTCCTCTCATAAATCCGCTTCAATAATCTTCATCTTGCCGCTGCCCCCATCAGCAAAGTAAAACATTTCTCCACACAACCCCCCGAGTGACTTTATATAAGTAAAATCCAACCACGAAGATATTCACTCCTCTAGGAAAAAATCATTCCAACTAGCTTATACTATACCTAAAAATAAGCTTTTGCAGCCTTTCAAACAAAAGCTGCATTCCCAGATGTTCCTTTGAAATTAGTTCAAATCCTGCCACCCTTTGCAATTCAACCCTTCGGGTTATAAGATATTTTCAAGTTCTTAGTCTTCTCCTAGACGATATGTTCCACCAAAATATATAATTGGGTAACCAATGATCGCTGCTAGTTTTGCAGCAATCTATCAAAACTCAGGATATCATGTCCAATCCAGGATAAACTTCATAGTAAAAGTTTTTATAATCCATTTTAATATGTGAGTTTAAAATTAATCCAATTTAGAATGAACTTTTAACCAGTTATTGTGCTTAATCCATTTTTTCCAAATCTTTCAATGCTTTCAGATTCAGTATCAAGCAATTCACGATGCTCTTTGAATTTCTCACCTGTGGTTTCCAGTCGGATTTCTTCGTTGAATTCTAATTCCTGTCGATTAGCATCGACCCCCATGTCTTGAAGAGTATTGGACCTCTGCTGCTGGTCATCTCGATGTAAAACTTTGTTTTTTGAATCTTCCTCCAGCAGTTCAAGGTCTTGTAATCCCCCAGAAACACTGGGGTGTTCAGTTTTCTCATCCAAAAAATCCATAATAGAATCCTCTGGACAACCACCAAAATCTCCTTTTACTTTTAACACACTTTGATTTTCTTCTTTCTTTTCACATTTTGCAAACTCTGTTTTTGACTTTTTATTCTTGAGATGTTTTGGTGCTCCCTTAAAAATATTTTGATAAAAATATTCTGCTTTTTCAATAGTATTCAAACAGTGTCTCACACCTTGATATCTAAAAATTATACCAGTTGGAAAGTCCCATCTAAATAGGATATTACTTCTCTTCAATTCCTTGACCAAAAAATCAAAATCTTTCCTGTCTTTTAAAACCTTCGAAGGTAGCTCTTTGAAGACCCTGATTTGTGTGCCAGCTACCTGCAGTCTATCAGAATAAGACTTTTGTAGAATATCATCTCTCAGTCTTTTATCAGTGAAATAGACAACGACATCTCTAGGCAAATTCCTTTGTTTCGCCAAACGTGAGTTGACTCTGTAAACTTTCACAATAGAACCCAGAATTAGTTCATCTTGTAACTTTAATAATTCTGCAAAGGCCTTTGCACAAGTTGTCCTTAGGTTTTCTCTGTTATCTTCTTTTATCCCTCTCAATCTAATTGCAGATTCCATAGTCTTAATTTGAAGCATAATAACATCATTCTGAATATTATGGTTATTGGCCTCTGCTTCCAGGAGTTTCATTTGTAACTCTTGTATTTGAGATTCAAATTTACTACTCATCTCGATCATTTTCTTCCCCATTGCAGCCAGCGCTGTTGAAAAATCTGAGGCTACTTGAGCAATGATTTGATTTAATTGGTCATATTTCCCAGAAACCAGTTCCTCAAGATCCTTCTGTGAACCTTTTATCTTATCTACCACACTCTTTAAGGACCTTGTAATTAACTCTTTTAACTCCTGTTCTGTAAGTCTCTGCATATGAGACATTTCAACTTTATTCATCTGATTCAAAGGGGAGCCCCCCCTTCCTTTAGGTTTAGGCATCTTTGCTTTTTTTTCTTTTTTTAAAAAAAAACCAAGAAAAAGAATCCTCCTTACTTCAATAGAGAAAAGAAAAAAAAAGGGTAGAAAAAATCTGTTTAAATCAGCCTCTATTCCTTTGAATTCTTTGTCTGTAACAGGATATTCCTTTCAAGACTAAGCTCTGCACTCCATTTCCGCTGAAACTTTCCTTTCAGACAGAACCTGTCGCCATCTTAAAGACTTTCAATTTTCTTCCTCTCCTTCCCCCTTCCCCCCCTCCTCTTCCGAAAAAAAACTCCGTTAAAGAAAAAATCCATACTTGCTTGAGATTTTCTTTTCTCTTTTCCAGCTTGCTCCAAATGTGATTTCAATCGTGGTGTTGCTCCCACGTCTGGCTCCGCTAATTAAATAATTAGCGGAGGATCCCCTCGGCGCGGAGCATACCCTGGGGGTATGGAGGGAACCATCCATCTAAGCCCTCCCCAGGACATGGAAAATTCCTGGGGGGGTCAAAGAGGTTCTACCTCACCCCCAGAAGCTCTACCTGTTCCTCCAGTCGAGGAACAGGTTTTTCGAGCCGCCTGCCAGCTGTGAGGCGGCTCTAACACGCCGGGAGACCGGCGGGCATGGAAAGCCCACCGCCAACGAGGAAGGCGCCACCTGAAGTAATATGCTATTTTTCTTAATCACGATGGGTTTAAGCATTGTTAAACTCATTTAGGATGAACTAGGTAATTATCTATTTCTTTGTCACCAATAATTAAGTTTTTTTAAGGCGGCTTGAAGTATTAAAAACATATAAAGGCAGACAATTTATAAAAATATAATTAAATTTAAATGGTACTGCGTCCTTTAGATATATATTTATTTTATTTTATTTATTTGTTTAGATTTGTATACCGCCCTTCTCCTTGCGGACTCAGGGCGGTGAACAGCCAAATAAAAATAGTACACAAAAGTTAAACAATTTCTTTAAAAAAGCATATAACTTTGGCTAAAAATTAAAACCATTAACCATTAAATATTTAAAATACCCAACCCTATAATACAGATCTTAAAAATTCAGCGGGGTCAGGCTAGACCAGCAAGCTGAAAGAGATGAGTTTTCAGGGCCCGACGAAAAGTCCGGAAGTCAGCAATTGTTCTCAGTTTTGGAGGAAGATCGTTCCAGAGGGTAGGTAGGGGCTGCCACAGAGAAGGCCCTCCCCCTGGGGGTCGCCAGCCGGCATTGTCTGGCTGACGGCACCCTGAGGAGACCCTCTCTGTGGGAACGCACCGGCCGGTGGGAGGCTATTGGCGGCAGAAGGCGGTCCCGTAAGTACCCTGGTCCTAAGCCATGGAGCGCTTTAAAGGTGGTCACCAATTTATATGACACAATACCAAATACAACACCTGAAAAGTATATTCCACTGAGTTTAGGGGAATCTATTCTAATGTCCACATGTATGTTTTCAAGTAAAAGTTCATGGAAAGTAAATTATTCTAATGGATTATGCTTATTTGAAAATACAAAGTATCTTTGAAATTATTCAAAATTCAATGATGTTAATAATTAAAATACTCACTGCTGCAATGGTTGTATTTGCTGAATTTGTTGTGATGCTCTCTTAAGATATGCTTCCAGTTTTGCAATCTGAATGGAATAATCTATTTCAGTAATTTAAATTCTGTATTATTTCTTGTCATTCATTTCTTGTCGTTTAATGGTCAACAGTTGTTTAATGGAAATATTCCAGACTAAGGGATCAGTACTCAGTCAGAATATTTTAACTGCTAGATGAGGTACCAAAAAGCTTAGTACAGTACATTATTTCATCCAATACATTTTATTTATACATATGACACCAGGAATGTACTCTACAAAGAGTGCAGAGAAGAGCAACAAAGATGATTAGGGGACTGGAGGCTAAAACATATGAAGAACGGTTGCAGAAACTGGGTATGTCTAGTTTAATGAAAAGAAGGACTAGGGGAAACATGATAGCAGTGTTCCAATATCTCAGGGTCTGCCACAAAGAAGAGGGAGTCAAGCTATTCTCCAAAGCACCTGAGGGTAGGACAAGAAGCAATGGGTGGAAACTAATCAAGGAGAGAAGGAATTTAGAACTAAGGAGAAATTTCCTGACACTTAGAACCATTAATCAGTGGAACAACTTGCCTGCAGAAGTTGTGAATGCTCCAACATTGGAAATGTTTAAGAAGATGTTGGATAACCATTTGTCTGAAGTGGTGTAGGGATTCCTGCCTAGGCAGGGGGTTGGACTAGAAGACCTCCAAGGTCCCTTCCAACTCTGTTATTCTATTCTATTCTAATGTGACTTTATCAAGATTCAGTATACTACAGTATTCAATTCAACAAGAATCCAAAGTACCTTTTCTCTGTAATGTGTTAATAGACGTCTTCTGTGTTTTTCTTGAAACTGGGCAATCTAACAATTAAGAAAGCACAGGAACAATTATTGGTATTGTTAAACAGTGTTATAATATTTATACGAAAGCAATACAAATCTAACAGAAATTAAATACCTAAATCTATATTTAACTCCTAAGGACCATATTGATGTGGGGAGTGCAGCAAACATTAAAGATTCTTTTTTCTTCAAACTTTCAGAAATGTTTCATCCTAAACTGCATACCATATACAAACATAATACTATACTTTACCAACATGAATGTAATGAACTGATCACCTGTAGATAAAATGGATACTTAAAGTACACATTTTGCTAAGATATTATGTTATTGCATAAACCATAATATTTCTAATTCATATATGCTAAGCCATAATATACTGAACAAGCTACATGTTAAACTAAAACTACATTAAGGCTTAGTATAAAATGTGAGTTTAACCAGAGTGCAAACATTCCTAAAAATATGAAATGCCATAAAAGTTTGGTGTGAGTAAGTGCTTTATTTCCCATGAAAAAAGAAAAAACCCTCAAGGCTCCTTAAGTAATTTCTGAAGGAATGTGGCTCTGCACCGTTTCTTCCCTCTACTCCCTTTGATGGGAGCTTCTTAATCTGTAGACACATTTCAACATGAATAATAAATAATGAAACCTGATTTTTTTATTACTACAATATAATCCTTATATGCCAAATGATGTTGATTTAGCAAGGGATTTATCATCTTATTTTTTAAAAAAGTATTTCTTCTTTTTAAGGCCACAGCACTACTTGCAAGCATGGGAAATAATGTTCAACTAATTTTCCTTACCACTGGGAATAGCTAGACCATATTTCAGCTTGGATCACCTAATTCCCTGATTTTCTCAAAACCTTTACTTGTGGGATTATCCAATTTTTGCTGAAGGAATTTTGACTGCTAAGGGTGACTGCAGCCTGGAAATTCTTCTTACATATAATTTCATACTTTGTGAGATATTGTGTATATTGTAGTACAATTTTATAGTTTTATTTCATTTAAACATTACACAGGATGGATAAAACATGCCTACATTTCCATTTATGTCCTCATTCAATGCTACATGTCAAAATTATATTTTTATCTTCTATTAGTGTTACATGAAAGGTAACACTAATCATAACTATTTGATACAACTTAATCTTATTACAAACCAATACTAAATCCAAATTTCAACCAATACTAAATACAAATTTCTTGCTGGGAGTCAGTTTGGTGATGAAGATTATAATGTAGCGCCATGGTACTGAAACCATGAAAACTCATAGTGAACTCATAGAGAATATAGAATATTTTAATTTTTTTAGGGAAACCCAGACAACTGTCAGACATGTATTAAGCTCTGCAAGTTCACTGTGGTATCCCAGCTTGGGAACCACAAAGTATTGTGGAAAAAGTTATTGAGAAATTAAGGACACCATGAACCTGTAAAGTTTGGGAATTTCTGTTCTAGCATACAGTATTCATAATGAAAAATATTCAAAATAATTCACAAATCACTCACTTGTGTGATTTCTTTGGAATATTTTCTGCATAACCCATCTAATCCCATAAAGAGTGACTGGATATCTGAATTCACCTGTACCAAATAAATAAATACATACAACTTAAGTATTTAAATGTTAAAAAATAAGCAATCCTGCTCAGTACTACAAATATTAATCTCTTTAGAGATATATTTATGAAGCTACAGAAAGGTTATTTATAGGTCTAGTATGCAGCATCACACAAAAACAAAACATTCCAAGTGCTATCATAGCATCACACTATATTAGGGTTAGGGTCAGGATGCCAAAGAAGGCTACCAAAAGTATCACTATAAACGAAACTATATTCCACCAACGTATATTTACATACTTGGCTACAGCTCCATGATCACAAGAATATACTTATTTAAAATGCTGTACCACTGGCATCAATATTTAATCTGTTTTCCTTCTGGGAACTCAAAGTCATGTGCATAGCATTCCTCCTCCAAATCATGAAGATTAAAACTATAAATGTAATGTAAATGTTATGTTATATTACATTATATTACATTACATTACATTATGTTATAATAGAAACCTGCAAGTCTGATGGTATTTTTCTTCCCTCTTGTAGCCCAATTGGTCAGGTCAGGGAGGGGTCAACCTGATTCTCTTCTTAATACTTCTTCCCAGAATTTAAGGAATGCTTCTGTCCTTTTTGTTTACATAAAGATTTCTGGCTACTTGCTTCAAGGCTACCTCCCTGGCTGCCTACCCCATGTAGTTTGGCCTGAGGGAGAGTGACAGGATCCAATTCATTCAATAAGCTTCTATAATTGAAAGTGGTCTTGAACTTGGGTTTCCCTATCCTAGTACAACACCTTAATCATTACTGCAATTTTATGTATTTCTGTAATGTCTATGAAAATATATATCTTACTTTATACATTACAATACTTAATGATTTTGCAATTACTGAATGAAATGTAGCTATTTGTAACTTTTTCTATACCTTTTTTGAAAGGACTATTGTACGACACGGAACTCTGCAAATCATGCATTCATCTTTTTTACCTATAAAATCAATATAAATGCATGCTGTACTATATATTATTTTACTGACAAATAAATTGTAAGATCTAATTTTATTCTGTATTGTGTCATGCATAATTATGACAGCCTATCCATCATTTTTTAAAACATAATTGCAATACAGATGTTTACACAAGGCCTTAATACTTGTATGAAAATTTATAAAACAAAGTATTTGGATTTGCCCAGAAATGGGACTCTCACAGTAATGCAAGGACTACTTCAACTATCTTATTAGGTGTGTACCTCAAGGCTGAACTGTAGACTTCTTGGTGCTTTCTGAGCTAGTTTTTTTGTTTGCAGATTTTTGATTACCCAACTAGGTAATATCAATGTGAATTGATGATGCTATTTAGTTGGGTAATGAAACATTACCCAACTAGATGAAACATCAGACAGCAATTAAGAACTCCATGTTTCAATTAGATAGCTTTTCTAAAATAATTTTTAACCCATTGTTTCTACCCATCCAGTAAAAATGAACAATTATGTCCATGCTCCAGATCTCATCTTTAAACCAGTGTCCTCTGATGAGACCCAGGAACTCTGTCACAATAGATCCAGTACATTATGCAACAACTTAGCCTTGGCAATCAGAGTTGGTCTAGTCCTGCTGATCTTCAAGTCTGTGAAAACCTAGTTCATTCCCCAGATAGTGGGTTAGAAAACACATTTGTCAATATTTTATTAATATGTTGGATGATTTAAAAAGAAACATGACCAAATGTGAAGCTGTTGGCTTTTATTTATGGGACTTTATACCACTTCAGTCACAATGAATTCTTAAGGTTACAGTTGAAAAATACCCAAAATAAAAATCAGTAATATAAAAACAATGCAAGTCATTTCATTGTATTATTATTACAATAATAAGACAATGTCAGCCTCATTCACTGTTCATTCACAGCACTCTTATCACTTCTTAATGGTATAGCTTTGGATGGACCTTGAGAAAAACACTGGGTTAGCAAGATTTTGGAATATTGAAAGAGCAAAGGTCATTGTTGCCTCCCAGGACAAACTATTCTACAGAGAGAATACTCCATGAAACACCCCTTTTTGTCACTTTTCTGTATGTGGGGAGCTTCAGTAGGCACCTTATCTGCACCAAATGGACCAATCTACTTGGAATGGGCAGTCTTGAAAATATCTGGATCTCAACCCACTTTTATATTTATATATAAAAACATTTGAGTTTATTCTGTACATAATTATTCTTGGTGCTAATTATTAACAGGTAAGGTAGTAGTTACAGCATTATCAGAGAATTTTAAATTAAAATGTAAACCTGGTATCTGGAGAAAACATTTTAAGAGAAAAAAGACAGGGAAAAAGACAGGGAAAAAAGATACTTTCATTGCAGTAAACATGGAATAAAGATTTATTTCCCAGGTAAATGGATGGCCACTTCTCACTAGCAGCATCACTTTTAGGGTGATGAAAAAGACAACATTCTAAACAATAAATACCAAAATAGGAAATCTGGAACCCCTTCTACTAGCAGATGAGCAAAAGCATGAAATTGATGTGGAACTTGGCAGCAGTTTTTTTTCCAAGTCTCTATCTGCCACAGAATTTCTGGTCTGCAGGGATTTTGTTTAGGCTGAAATTGGGGTTTTTAGTCCTTTAGTCCTTTGTATCAATATTCTTTATTCAAACATAAGAAGTCTATGATTTGGATGAGGGGATTCAACTTTCATTCCCAATCTTAAAATTTCAGGACCATGTCCTTTGGTGACTTACACTATTGAGAAGATCTGAATAAGGGCAAGAAAACGTCCTAAGTGCTAACTAATCTTCTGTCTCTTATAAATCACTATTCTTGGTTTTGAACTATTGATTACTAGGAATCAATTATCAACACTAGATGTAAGCTAACTTTTTTTTTTCAAAATTAATGTGCACCTAACCTTAGATGTTCTAATATGTATGTGTTTAAAACATTTACGAAGCTGCCCATCTTATACCCAACTCAGATGGCTCCCCATCAAAAATTTAAAAAAATATAATTAACAAAATAAAAATCATATTAAAGCTATAAATGTTTGAATAGTAATTTGACGATCGCCACCCGTGATATGGCCAGAAATGCCCTCAAGACGACTTGATTCACCTATTGTGATAAGTCAGTGTGGCTTAATCAAGCAGTTTAATAAACCGCAATTAACCAGCTTCAACCCAAGCAATCATACCATGGCTTAACGCCTTAACCCAATGTGTGAACCCAGCCAATGGGAAGAGCAGACTCCAGTGAGTATCACTTGGTTATCAACAGGCTACCAGGTCCTGCCACCCCTGGGGCAGGTTACCTTTCTGGAGACACTGCCCACAGATAACATGGCCGCAGTTGGTCAGGCTGAAATTTAGAGCGGCTCCTTGGGGCTTCTGGAAACATACATTGCAGTGTATCAGACAAGCCATTATCAGACCAAGATATGTATTATATATATATATATTTCTCTTCTTCTCTACAATCAGGAACCTGGGCCACAGGAATATACTTATGCTGCTGCCCCTTTGGACTCAAGTAGCCACCAGCCACTGATCCGCAGCTCAAAAGAGAGCGCGCTCGCCCTGCGAGCAAACGAGAGAACAAACCTGAAGGAGGCGGAGGCCGCGTTCGTCAGTGCCGCGCATGCGCTCTTCTCCTCCACCAAAAGGGGGAAACTGGGCGGGGAGAATGCCGATTCGAATTCACGTTCTGTTTAGCCTCTCCCCCCCCTCTCCCGGCCTCTAGCGAGAAAAGTACGTACAATACGTAAAAACCGGAGCGTGCCAATCAATCTCTTTTGCTGATCTTTTTAGTTCCGGGATGAGGATTTGACAACGTTGAATATAGAGTGGCGGCTATCCATAGAAACGAATGGAAAAGGTGTAAGGCTTTGGTTGTTTTAATGAAACGGCGTTGAATGCGGCACAGGCACGCTCGGTGATTTCGCAGACTTTTAATTTATTTACTTTTGTAGGCAGTAGAAAGTCCGAAGGACGTGGCTGGCCGACGTTTTCTGGTGAGATATTTTTTCAGCTTCCCATTTATGAATCATGAATCCCGGTAACCTTCCATCCCGTATTAACCAGGACGGACCCTGCTTAATTCTTCAGTGGCAATTAATAGGAGGTTCATATCGGCAAAGAACACTCTGTTGGGCCCCTTGGTCTTGGGTTAGCAAACTACTGAAAACTCCAAGCATCGACATGTTCCTATGAAACCAGAACCCAAAAAGGAGCAAGTCCTGAATGTGTGAATGATGAATAAGATGTGGGAGAGAGGACCAGAAAGCTATGTGTGAAAGGCAAAAACTAAATACGAGCTTTCTCTATTGGTTTTCACAGGCGTCCCCAAATCAAGGGGGGGGAAAAGCAACCTGACATATATTTGCACGAATGAGTGTGCAAATCTAATGCGCACGAACGGCGGAACACGGCACGGCGACAGCCACGGAGGTCTGGTTGAATTCGGATGTCGCTATCTCGTTTCTTCACCAACCAAGCGAGCAAATGAGCCAATCAGCTTCGGAGCTTACAGATCGGGATCTGGCGGGCGCCGGACAAAGCTGCAGCTATGGGCTGCGCGGGATCAAAGCCCTTTTCTTTGACTTGGACAACACCTTGATCGACACCGCCTCTGCAAGCAGGACAGCCATTGCAGAGGTACTTGCCAGCAATTCTTCCTTCCTAATTTAAACAAGGAAAGGAAGCACATGAGTAGAGGTTGGAAGAGGCTGATTAGCAGACAGGGGTCAACCTGCGTTAATTTTCGCTCTTAAAAGTCTTTTGAATTTAAATCGGGGCTCCCCATCTCATTCTGGTGCATCAGTAGAACAAAAGGATAATAATAGTCATATATTGCAGGAGGTTTTCCACATGCTTTGCTATCTTTCGGAAAGGGGACCTGCTGTAGTTCAAACTGCTGTTGATCAGGGTCTTTTCAGAGTCAAGTTAACTTGACTCTGAGCCTCAGATAGCTCGACGGGCTAGATAGCCTGTTATTAACACCCAGCTGTCTGCAATTATGCGAGTTCGAGGCTCAAGGTTGACTCAGCCTTCCATCCTTTCTAAGATAGGTAAATTGAGGACCCAGTTTGGGGGCAATAAGCTGACTTTGTATAAATATACAAAAAGTATGAAGGCTATTGCTTAGCGCATTGTAAGCCGCCTTGAGTCTCCGGAGAAGGGCGGCATATAAATCTAATTTAAAAAAAACAAACTTCCCATGCAGGAAAAATTGAACATTTTCAATTGCACCAGCTAGAGAAAGCCATATGACATGTGTGAGTTTAGCATTCAAAACAAAACAAAACTCAGGTGTCTACAGTGGGAGGGGAAGCTCTTTATAATATATAAGAGGCCTCCAAGTTAATACTGTACCTGACTGGGAGACTTAGATCAACTTAAACCTGCTGCTTCATGGAACCCTTACACATACAGTTGGTAACATTTCTAAAACATGTTTTCCACATTTCCACAATATGTGTATGTGTGGGAGGGGTGTTATGTAACTTTAGCATTCTCCTGGAGGAAGAACCTTAAAGGACCTTAAAGCAGAGCTCTCTGCCTCTGCGTCTTCCTCCCCCTTCCCTTCCTTCTCCCTCCCTCCAATCCCACATGCCATTTTCTACACATGGGGTATGTTTATGTGAAAATTATGGGAGAAAATACAATTAGAATTCTGTTTATTAGCTTTACTGACATTTTTCCAAAATATGTTTGTACAGGTTTTCTTCTAGATAGAAATATTGTACAATATATTGTTTAAAATGTTATACATACATACATATATATAAAACCACGAAATTTTATTTTCCCCTATTTTTTCTGCAATTCATTGCTAAACAATCTGTCAAAGAGAAAATGGTGAATACTGACATTTGACTCTACAGCAATGCATCCCAACCTTAGCAATGTCTAGCTGGGAATTCTATAAGCTGAACTCCACATGCATAAGAAACAGTCAAGTCTCGGGAACACTGCTCTAACTTTATTAAATTACAGTTTCCAAACTTCCTAGCCAGTATGCATGTATGTTGGCTAGGAATTCTGGAAGTTAGATTCCAGATGTTGGCTAGGAATTCTGGAAGTTAGATTCCAGAACTTCTGGAAGGCATCAAATTGGAGAAGTAACCAATCTAACCAATCAGCCAATCTAATATTGTTCTGATTTCTCCGTTTTCATAGGTAGTCAGAATTTTACAATATGAGTATCACTACACTGAAAGAGAAGCTGACATGGTGTGTGAAAAGTTCCAAGCCAAGCTGTCCAAAGAATGCTTTGATCCATCTAAAATATCTATTACCAATCTAAGGATCCAACATTGGGAAGGAGCTATACAAGAAGTAAAGGGAGGAACAGCCAATCAGAAGTTGGCTGGAGAATGTTATTTTCTTTGGAAAACCACCCGCCTGAAGAATTTGACTTTGACAGAGGAAACAAAAAAGATCCTCAGGGACCTCAAAAATGTTGTCCCTTTGCTTCTACTAACAAATGGAGATACTGAGACACAAAGAGAAAAGATCGAAGCTTGTGCCTGTCAGGAATTCTTTGATGCAATTGTCGTAGGAGGAGAGCAGAAAGAAGAGAAGCCATCGCCATCCATTTTCCTTCACTGTTGTGAACTTCTAGGAGTCCAGCCGGAGGACTGTGTGATGATTGGAGACTCTTTAGACACAGACATCCAAGGAGGGTTGAATGCAGGTTTAAAGGCAACCATTTGGATAAATAAAACTGGAATAGTTCCCACGGAAACATCTCCTGTTCCTCACTATACTATTTCTTCTCTTCTTGACCTTCCTGGACTTTTAGTAAAACAACATTTTGAAATGAGTCAGATGGCAGATAATGTATGTGACAGTCTCACCAAGTAGTTTAAGAGTTTAGCCTCTTCGGTTTACAGTTAAAGGGCATTTCTATCTATGAGGTTTACGTTGATTTACTTAAAGTGCTCTGTTCTATCTTTTTTTTAAAAAATTACATTCTGTGCCATGTTGAACATACTTGAGTCTTTTACATGCTGTTCATGTTATGTCAAAATTATGTACAAAGAGGACTGTAAAGAAGTGGCCATTTTTTGCTGCTCCAAATCTTGCAAACTCACTAAATTCTCACAAGAGTCCAGCAATATCATTTTATTTATTATGAGAGAGGATCAGGATATCCTAAGACAGGAAATTAGTAACTGAAACTGAGTTGTAGTTTCTGTCTTAAAATAACACCCCACTCAACCAGCTTCTGTAATGATATCAGAAATAAATATATTTCTTGGTTACTGCTGTTAGAAGAAATATCCTTCTGGGTTCAGCTCCAAATGGAGAAAAAGATACTGGAAACATGGAGACTGCTTAGAAAGATGGTTTAATGATGGACAGGATCACATGGTTTGAGTTCCTGAACAGAAAAGGAAGTGAATCCCTGGGTTTTATGCCCTCTCTGGCTTTGAACTTCCTGGGGCCCCGAAAGAGTATCCTGATTGGTTGTCAGACTCCCAGGGGGTGGGGGTCTTAGCTAGCCTTGCTGGCTGATGTAATCTTCCCAGGTGCCATGTGGTGAGTTTCTGTTGCTAGATGGGTCCTATTGTGTTGCAGATGATGGTCCATTGACAAAGATGGGAGGGAATTGAGTTTCTGCCTCTGGCCCATTGACAAAGGGTGGTGGGGGCAGGAAGGGGAAGCTGCTTCGTCTTTAAAACATGCTTCTCCATTTCTCATCCAGGGAAACATAATATTCTGCCTTTGTAATATTTCCTAAAATATTTCATTCTTCTAATTTCCTACACTGCCATTCAAAGAAAGCAAATGATCTGACAATTCATCATTGCATTTCCCCATCCCACCCCCCAATGGTAAGCAACACTAAAACACAGTTAAGCTGTGAGTCTCAATACCGTTGGACAGTATTTCTCAACCTTGGCAATTTTCATATGCATGGACTTCAACTCCCAGAATTCCTCAGCTAGCAAGATGATCCAGGATGATATCTGAAAGTTGTGAAGGATGAGAAACACTGCTGTAGGATGAAACCAGTCATGTAGTGCCTCCTGGTGGTCAGTATAACATGTTGCAAATGTGAAAAATAGAGTCTATATTATAAAGTATACTCAGTTCAAAAAAATCAGTGTAACTGCCTCAAAGTTCAGGGTGTACATTTTTTTCTGAAAGTATACGACATTATCTTTACTGTAATTTTAGACATAGTTTTTAGGTTCTTTGGAATCAATATAGAATTAAACATTACACTGCAAATGTATCTTTTTCAGTTTTGTTCTTGCAATGTAATTGCATGGGTTAGTATTTATAGATGAGAATCAACTGAGAGGATGGGAAAACACTTAAAGCTCATTCTTAGTCAATGTTTTCTCCCTTGTTAAAGTCTTCCAATTATTTTATCTTACCTGACAAATACAGTTAAGATAATACATATACTCACCTCAAAAGACAAAAAATATCAATACTGTTTAGATTGATAAACTTCAATGAAGGCTAAAGATTATTAGTATCTTTTGAGCTGAAGAAATTTAGACACAAAAAGAAGTATAAAGTATGCTGTTGAAGAATCAAATTTATTGTTTTAAAAAAATCTGAACATGTAGAATTGATACCTGAGCATCTAAATTCTTGTAATTCTAAAATCTTAAAAACATATACCAATACTGATTTTAATGCCAGTATTTTACCACTGTATAGTACTGATATTTTTTATGTATAGTATAATTTGCCAAAGGTTTTTCATATTATTCTTTGAATATCAGATCATTCTAAATATTGTAATAGCTATGGAGTTGCTACTGTGGCCATTTTCACTTAACATTTTACATACACATGACTATCTAGCTGGCACATCTGCACATCACCCATATCAATGGGTGATGTGCAAATAGTCAACAAAATACACAAATGACACATACAAATATTTCAAGCAGAAACATATTGGTTACAGATACTTACATCAAGAAATCTTCACCCAGCCTGTTCGTTATTTACTGTACTGCAGAGTTAGGCAACAGGATTGGGTCCAGAAGTGCTAGTTGCTCACTGTTCTGCAGAGTCACAGTGTTTGTGGAACTGAACTGTATAAGCAAATTGTGATTCACTCATGCAGGCAGATAACCTCAGAACTGAGGCTCAAAATCTAAAAGACACTGCAGTAAGATATTAGAAAAAGATATAGTAGCCTTTAACAGTATCCAAATACTCCATTTATCTGGCCAAACAATAAAGCTGGACCTTCCACTTGTTCAGAAAACTCATAAGAGCAGCAGAGGGCTGCTTTTGTTCCATAGGCATAACCCAGCCCCATATTTCTGTTATAGGTTCTACTGGATCCATAGGTAGCAAGGAGCTTAGTCAATGAACAGACTTGTGGAAAATAATAGAGTTCTCCAATTCCTAATCCCACAGGTAATCTTCATGGATTACTGCCTTATTGTGGCAAAGGGGCTTGCATAGCTCAATGAAGCTATGAGCTATGCTGTGCAGAGCCACCCAAGACGGACAGGTCATAGCAGAGAGCTCTGACAAAATGTGATCCACTGGAGAAGGAAATGGCAACCCACTCCAGTATCTTTGCCATGAAAACCCCATGGACAATACCAAAAGGCAAAAAGATATGATGCTGGATGATGAGCGCCTTAGGTCAAAAGGTGTCCAATATGCTATTGGGGAAGAGCAGAGGGATAGTACTAGTAGTGGCTAATGGATTTTATTTTTATGTTATTTAAAAGAAAGTTTAATGCTATTTTCAAAACTAAAAACGCAAAGCAGTTTACAATCCAGCAATTATAAGCAATAACAAAACTTCAGATTATTCTGTTCCAAAAAGCCTTTGATAAGAGTTGTTGCACAGAAAAAGTCCAAGGAATCAGGCGCATTACAACCGCTCCTCATTTAGCAATTGCCTTGGATGGTGACCATTTACAAATACAACAATAAAAAAATCATTTTCCGACCAATGTGTGCATTTAGGACCAATTTTTGTGTGCCTGACTACAAAAGCCTTCAGCGTGAAACTGATTAAAGTCCGGTCTATTTCAGACAGCAGCAGGAACCAGCTGGAGGTTGTAATCAACTAATTCAAGTCATAGGGATGAGCTTGTTAACTTGCACTTTTTAGGGACATTTTGTGACAAAAACAGCTCAGGAAGAGATTACTTATATAAGCAATCTCTCTGCCCTGTGAGGGGGCTAAAAGGAAAACATGAGTCAGGCTCAGTGTACTATAGAACTTTACTTGAATTAGATGGTATAACCAGTGATGTTCACTTAGTGACCATTTTGTTGGAACCAGTTGCAGTCACTAAACAAGGAGAGGCTTGAATTCTACATACCTCTTCCTGTGAGTAGGTGTAGTTTTCTTTCCCCAACTTGCTGCTCTTTCTCTGCCTGTGCCTACTTTTAACAGTGGCATTAACTTTTACGCTTAGTAAGACATACACTTTCTTAATTCTATCAACATTGCTCCCAAGAAAGTATTAAGGCTGCAGTTCAGCATTAATTCTGTTGACTTTTGCTGGCAACATAACGTAATTCTGCCCAACTGTTCTGCTAGATTTCCTATGATAAAGCTGATGACATGTGGTTGCCTCTAGCCTGAAAAATGTCTAGGGATTTGTATGCATGGAAGGCTGTTATGTCTCTGTGTGTAGGTTGGCTTAACTTCAAAGTTATTCATCATCTAGCATGATATAGCAGATGGTAGAACCAAGGGGCCCCTAGGCAGTAGTAGCTATGCTAATATTTAAAATACTAAAATTTAAAACTAACAATTTATTTTTATAGCTGAGATCCTGATCCACAGTAATATTAGAGAAATAAGTTTAAACCTAAAAATACAAACAATCAGCATAGAGATGGAAGGGACTTTGGAGGTCTTCTAGTCCAACCCCTTGCTCAAGCAGGAGATCTCATAGCACTTCAAACAAATGGCTGTCCAGTCTCTTCTTAAAAACCTCCAGTGATGAAGCACCCACAACATCTGAAGGCAAGCCATTCCACTGGTTAATTGTTCTCACTGTTAGGAGATTTCTCCTTAGTTCCAGGTTGCTTCTCTCCTTGATCAGTTTCCATCCATTGTTTCTTGTCCTGACCTCTGGTGCTTCAGAAAATAAGTTGACTCCTCTTCTTTGTGGCAGCCCCTCAAATACTGGAATACTGTTATCATGTCCCCCCTAGTCCTTCTTTTCTCTAGACTAGCCAAACCGAAATCCGTTCTTCATATGTTTTAGTCTTCAGGCCGTTAATCATCTTAGTTGCTCTTCTCTGCACCTTTCCCAGTCTCAACATCTTTTTTGTAATGTAGTGACCAAAACTGGACTCAGCATTCCAGGTGTAGTCCAGGGGTAAAATGCTCCTGGATCAGACCGGATTGGCTGATCTGGTAGCGATTTTTCCCTGTGGTTTGGCGATCCGGTAGCGATCACTGCCCGGATGTCATTACTTCCTGGTTTTAACCAGGCAGTAATGTTTTTTTACCTTCCATGCATGCGCAGAAGGTGTAGGTGTGCGCAGGGCGCATATACTTCCACACCAGTAAGGAAGGTAAGTCGATTTCACCCCTTATAAAACTTACTAAGGTTTTATAAACCGGTACTAATACTTCATGTGATTTTGATTCTATATCTCTGTTTACACAACCAAAGTTTGTATTAGCTTTTTTGGCTGCTGCCGCCACTGTATAATGTATATTATACACCATAATATACAGTGTTATATAACGTCTGAGGGTCCCCATCCAATATTAACAAGGTCCAATCTTACTTAGCTTCCCAGCCTTTACAATTTCAGTCAGATGTTGCTATCTGCTAAAATTCATACCCTTTAATAGTGCTTAAAATATACTAAAAGGAATACTACTATTTTAGTGTTCTTCATTGTTTTTGATTAAGGAATCAAAACTAAAATGAAATGCAACTTGACTAGTAAATTGAATCTCTAATCTGATTTCTCAGAAAGTGTCCAACACATCTATCCTTGCTCTCTAGACAGGAAACGCCTAATCCCAAGAACAAGAATCTTATATCTCTCCTTAAAAGTACAGTATTTATCAGAAGGAAAGTTACAATTACAGCACAAGAATTCCAGCAAATACTCTGCTTTTCAATAAAAAACCTATAGTTATGGCAGCAAAACTGTCCACTTGGTAAGTATGGGGAGGGGGTACTGTTTGTGATGGTGTAGCAGTCCTTGTCTGTTAATTGTTTTGATAAATTACTGTTCTTTTTATCCATGAGAAATCAGACTAGGCAAGATATAAATTATTGCAAGGGAAAAGAAGGTGCAGAAAATTGCTAACTAGGAACTTTAAAATAAACATGTCCAGTAATAATACAAAGAAAAATCATCCCAATATTCTCAAATTATTATTTATTCATTGGCAATCAATATAGATTTAGTTATGAAGCCTATTATGCGCATTGCAATGGACATAATTTACAGCAGATGGCGTGAACACATTTCCCTATACTTCTTGTGCTTAATTCCAATGGAAAGGGAATTGTTGGTTATGTATTCAGGAGCTGTAAGGAAATATGATTGGAAGCAATAAACAGGAGACAAACTGTAGGGCGTATGCCTTGCCTTCATAGAAATGACGTGATTATTTCATAGTCACTTGCATCCATTCCAGTTCCTTTACTTGTCCTACAAAGCTTTGTCTTATTACCGCTGCTTGGTTGAGTTTTGAGTTGTGGCCTAGCACAGGCCCCATTCTTCTAACTGGTTCTAAATTTTTGCCCGACTTATGTGCAGTATCTTTGCAGAAAAGGAGTCATTAGGATTCTGGTTAATATCTCTTTGTACAATAAGATTGTTCCAATGACTTCAAAATAATCAAGTCCAATTTTTCTTAGACTGCTCAGATAGCTCCTTGGTTATGCTGGCTGACAACTGTAGAAGACTTGTTATTTTCCCCAGGATCTCAGAAATTCTTCGTACTATGAGCTTCAGCATCTTTTTGACTTTCCAGCTGGACTTTGAGACAATGTGAGCTTTGAGACAAAAGTGAATCTTTTCTCATCTCATAAGAATAGTATTTTCAAATGCTACTAGATACTTCCTGCTTTTTACTTGCTCTCTGCTGAGAAAGATGGTGCAAGAGTTTGGAGTTAAGTGATACAATGTCATCCTGTTACACTTCTCCTTAGCTTCAAGCCTCAGAAATTTATTATTTGCAGAAAGCAAAAGGACCCAAATTTTGTATCATAAACAGTATCACACGTTTATGGAATAGGTTTTCTTGCATTACAGTCCATTAAATCCAATTCATGGAGTATTATCCTGAGAAAGTCAAATATGTGTGAATCTTCATGCATATACACCAGGGGTGAAATCCAGCAGGTTCTAACAGGTTCTGGAGAACCGGTAGCGGAAATTTTGAGTAGTTCGGAGAACGGGCAAATGCCATCTCTAGCTGGCCCCAGAGTAGAACTTTCTTCGAACTTGAACTTCAGACTAACAATCAAGTAAATATTACCCCAATCAAGAAACTGCCAAAGAATGTAAAGGATGTGTGTTTGTGTTTTATTTTTATAGTTATAATGTACACTGAAGATGGCATTTAATTTCATTGTACAAGGTGCAATGACAATAAACTAAACTAAACTAAACTAAGAGCCAACAATAAACAGCCCAACCAAAGAATCTCTAAGACCACCTCCACCAACACTGACAGGTAAGACACCAGACTATAAACGGTCAGCAAACAGCACTTCTAACTAACACTGATGATGTTACCTAGTTTGGGTAATGAAATGTCTACAAGAAAACAAGCAAGTTTAGAGAGAACCAAGAACCCCTCTTCCCACAAATCACATTATTGGAATAAAATGAGGCTGGATCTTCAATAACTCACACTGAGATATCAGAGAAA
This sequence comes from Masticophis lateralis, assembly GCA_030761175.1. NCBI lineage: Eukaryota > Metazoa > Chordata > Lepidosauria > Squamata > Colubridae > Masticophis > Masticophis lateralis. Next base: position 65,353,803 of record JAUDYJ010000001.1, on the reverse strand, counting down.
AAATAGAAGATAAATCCAATATTAGCATTAATACATCAGTAGGATTCATAACCTGATTTCAGACATCCAGCTCTCCATTTAACTAAAATGTGTATTTCTAACATGTCCTTAATTTTAATTTATAATTTCCTGATTATACCATTAGTACTATACAACTACCCTCACTGTTCAAGTTCCCTCACTGCATATTGTAAGATCTCATATAAACAATGAGTTTGAAGATCTGGGTGGTTTAATTTTGGCAGCCCTTCTTAAAGTCACCAAGATTGAGAAACACTATTGAAGACTGTGTAATTTGGTAGCACTTTTTAAAGATGATAGATAGATAGATAGATAGATAGATAGATAGATAGATAGATAGATAGATAGATAGAGTAGACAGACAGACAGACAAGACAGACAAGGTAGGTAGATAAGTAGGTAGATAAGATAGACAGACAGACAGACAGATAAGGTAGGTAGGTAGGTAGGTAAGATAGGTAGACAGACAGACAGATAAATAGATAGATAGATGATAGTTTTGTTTTGTTTGACACTATGCCACAATGTCCTTTAATCTTTCAGTCTCAAGAACAACCACACTTCCCTAACAAAACAAAAGGGATATTATGTTACTAAGGGTAGTTTATTTCTGAGCTATCAAATGAAGGATGTAGTTAACATATTTTTAATTTTACAGGTAAGAGGTGAGATTCCCAAATGCCAATGGGATTTTAAAGTCTATTTATTTTACATTTTCTATTTTATCTAGACAAGAAGAAAGTTTTGCCCTTTCCGTTTATATTAATCATCCCTACTGACACTTAGTTTTTCTTCCTGGGTGCTTTCTGATGTCTCCAACTAATATTTTTGTTTGTTTCTAAAATGGGCATAAGAATAAAATAGAGCAGTGTTTCTTAGAAACATTAAGATGCTGACTGTAGAATTCTGGGAGTTGAAGTCCACACACCTTAAAATTGCCATGTTTGAGAAACTTGAACCTTGCAAAAAAAATTATTCTGTATATTTTTCTATTTCTCATACAGCAAATTGGAATTTGAGACATATTTTAAAGAAGAGAATTTCAGTACAATCCTCCTCATTCCTCTTTCTTTTATTTAGTTTATGAGCTGGATTCAGGGTGTATGTGGGAATGCATGTCTTTCAACAATTCCCATGGGGGTTGCAGTCTTCTCAGCTTCCCACCAGGGGTGGGTTCTACTTACCTTTACTACCGGTTCGCAGCGGGTCCGCATACTCTTCTGCGCATGCGCAGGAGCTTTTGCGCATGCACAGAAGCATTTTGCTGATGTCAGGGTCAGTGGGCGGAGCCTCCCGCTGGTTTTACTACCAGTTCTATAGAACCAGTGCAAACTGGGGGGCAATCCACCACTGCTTCCCACACGTCCATGGTGTTCCTGGAAAGAGGTTCTTCCATAGACCCTTTTCAGACAGAATTCAGAATTGTGGGCAGCTTAGGATGCTTCAGCTAATGGGAAAATGTGCAAGAGAAATGGTTGCCCTTCACCAGCACAGCCATCTCAAAGAATAATTTCAAAAACATCTGAAGAATTTGTGAAGCATCCTGAGACTGGTAAAAAAAAAAAACAACACCATCCAACAACACCTGAGAAGCCTCTCCTACTGGGGAAGAAAACATTTTGCAAAAATTACTAGGCGGATTTTAGCAGAATAACAACAAACTAATGGGAAAATGTTCATGACTTGCAGGCTGGGTGAATATCAAATAAAGGTATGTGGCTGTAAAAACCTCTAAGTCAGCTGGGGGTGGCTGACCTTGGGCCAGTCACACTCTCTCAGCCCTGGAAAGCAGGCAAGAACAAACCACTTTTGAAAAACCTTGGCAAGAAAACCACTACAGTTATTATAAAATTATAATAATTGTAGGTCTGAATATACTCCCTCCTTCTTTTTATCTTAATGAGAACTAGGGAGTGTTAAATATGCAAATAGGGAGTGAAGCCGGGAGCAAAGGCTTCACTCAGGTCCGGTTTCAGCAGAGACATTAGCATACCCGCTGCTCATTGGTCCATTCAAACGGCGGGAAAATAAAGCAATGTCAGTGGCCAGGCTGCCTGACAGATCCCTTTAAAAGAGGGCGCTGTCAGCCAGCCAACTGAGAAGTTTTTCCTAAGCCGCAAATAAAGAGCTGAAATCACTAGCTGGAGTCCTGCCTCTTCATTTGACCACCACTTAACAGGGAGGGTTTTATGTAAGTCGTTTTCTCAAGTTACAATATTGCTCCAAAGACATTGGAGGGGGAGGTAATTTTGATATCCTGCAAAAACCAGAAGAACACTAGATAAAATTGCAGGTGGGGGTGAGTTTGAATATTACTAGCTTGAGTTGATAGTTTGGCTCTTAGTTTGAGCTCCTAGTTTAGCAAGTTGGTTGCAAACGTTTCGTCACCATTCAAGGAGACACAGTCAGTGCGCTTTGAATTGTCTTGCAAATGTCACATATCTCTTTACTGCCACCTAGTGGTCATGCAAATTGTTGCTCTTCAGACCTAATAGCCTTCCATTCAGACCAAATTCTCCAGTTCCCATCTTGAAAAGAGATTGAGCCATCTCATCCACAAGAATTGCTGACACAGCTGCAGAGAGGTGGAGGAATGGTAAACTGAAAGAGCGCCATGAGCATAGTAGAATACAAGAGAATAATGGTCTATTTGGGAGTAGGTTATTGCTTTCGGCAGCTAGTTGTGTTCAACATCAGCTGTACTGGGCGGTGGCCAAGAGCCTCCAATAATTGATTTCTGCTTGAAAGCACCCAAACACTGGGGTAACTTTGATGTCTGCCTATTCTTGTACCAGCTGTGTCTTGCCTTCAAGCTCTGGCTGACTACCTAAAACTCTGGAACAACACCTTACTGTTCTCTCCTCTGAAACTTGACTGCTAGTATAGAACAATACCAGAATGATATATGCAGTCCACCTTCCTCTGGGTTTTGCAGAAGAGAGATATATAGATTATGTCATGCCCCAATATATAATGTTTTCTATGACTTCTGTCCCCTTACTCTTGGGGGGTGGGATCTCTTTATGTTTGCACAATGTGTGTAGAAAGTCTAGCTATGTACGTCTGATGACTCTGTCTGTCTTGAACCTACACTTGATGGTGACCGTGCCTTTGCCTAACAATTTTACTGTAAATATCTTTTACAGTATGGGTAGTCTTCAACTAATGACCAACATTTCCATTGCTAAGCAATGGAAATTTTATAAGCTTTCTTGCCATAGTTGTTAAATGAATCACTGCAATTCTTAAGCAAATCATGTAATCATTAAGCAAATCTGGCTTTCCCCGTTGACATTGCTTGTCCCAAACTGCCTGGGAAGGATAATAAATCGTGATCATATGACCCTGGGACACTGCAACTGACATACATATATGCCAGTTTGCCAAATGTCCATCCAAATTTTGATCATGTGACCATGGAGATGTTGCAATGGTTGAAAGTATGAAAAAATGGTTGTAAGTCAATCTTTTGTGCCATTGTAACTTTGAATGGTCAATAAATGAACGGTTGTAAATTGAGGCTTACCTGTAGTGGCCCTGAATTGTTTTATTCTTCTGCAAATTCTACAAGGAAAGATGGTCCCTTGTTATATAAAAGTCCTTCTAATGTATGAAAGATATCAGAAAGGGAGTCCAAAACTGAGGAAAAAGAGTGTTAGCAAAAGAGGACATGTTAGAACTTGTAGACCAATTTAAAGCAAATAAATCAACTCCTCACAGAAGCAACTGAGACTTCTCCAAAAATACACATGTGAAATCCTTATTCTTTTAGCAGATATTTAGAATGCAGGACTAATATCAGTGTCAGAGAAATTTGTAGCACATTCCTTAAAAAATTTAGGGAGTTACAAACTTGAATTAATAGCAGAATGGGTAAATTAAATCAATTTAAAATATATCTTTCAGGTACAAAACCATTAAATAACACTCTATAGTGGTTTGAAAGTTTCAGCCAGCATATGGCTAGAGTAGAATGCAGTAGACATTCTTTCCTGGACTATCATGGCATTTTTAACCAAGTCCGGTGGTTTCCAGGGAGGATGGATAAATAGCAAGGAGCACAGAATGATGAAACGCTTTTTAAAAATGTCCATCATGATGTCATACATATACAGTTAATCCTCAACTTATGATCACAATGGAGCCCAACATTTATGTTGTTAAGTGTCTTTTGCCCCCTTTTACAACTTTTCGTGCCACATTTGTTAAGTGAATCATTGAAGTTGTTAAATTAATAGAACGGTTGTTAAGTGAATCTGACTTCCCCATTGACTTTCCATGTCAGATGGTTGCAAAAGGGGATCTCATGATCCCGGGACACTTCAATCATCATAAATGTGATCCAGTTGTCAAGCACCCAAATGTAAATCACGTGACCGTGGTGTGCCACAGTCATAAGTGTGAAAAATGGTCATACATCACTTTTTTTCAATGCTGTTGTAAATTTGAACGGTCACTAAATGAACTGTTGTAAGTTGAGGTCTACCTGTATACAAAAGAGGCAAACCTTGCAGTATGATGGCACAATGTTGCTTTTGTGATTTTGTTGAATGCAGCAGGATCCCTCTGGCCACTGGGACATCCATTAAATGCTGCGGTGAAGGCCAGTCTATCCAAGGTAAGGGTCCCTCTAATGGATTGATTGACCAGAAGGCTCAATGATCTGAGCACACAGAAACTTCCTACATTTCCCATACTCCTAAATCACAAATCATTTCAGACTTCCCAGAAACTGACAGCATGTTCAAAGCAAACATTAATGACAGAGACATGCTGTTGCTGGAATTATTTGCCAATATCCCATGCATGCAAGATCATAATAATAGATTTTCAATCTACCAGTTCACTGTGTTGACACAAGAGAACAAGGGAACAAAACAAGAAACCTATTTCCACTCTGCCAAACCACAAACCTTGGCAGTCTACAGTCCCAGAGATAACAAAGGTATATTAAAATAAAATTTTTAAAAAAGTTGGCAGTTTTCCTGGCCGACTACACCTTAAGTTTATCAAATCAGTCACGCTATGTTGACTTTCTATCTAACATGGCATCATCTTTCAGAATATGGACCCCCTTACATTGGAGTCCCTTAAAATTGGTGATATAGAAACCACAGAATACATACACAAGTGGCAAAATATGTTCATGTATGGTACGGTATATTAAAATTTCTGGATACTGTGTTTATCTGGGACCTCAAGCACAGAAAAATATAGTCCCATATTGGTAACTTCCATTTCAGTTCTGTCCTTTGTACTCAACTTAAGTTTGATTTATGTCTACATATTTATGTCTAAATATACCTTAGATCAGTGGTGGGATTCAAGTAATTTAACAACTGGTTCTCTGCCCTAGTGATTTCTTCCAACAACCAGTTTGCCAAACTGCTCAGAAAGTTAACAACCGGTTCTCCTGAAGTGGTGCGAACTGGCTAAATCCCACCACTGCCTTAGATACTTCTAAGGTATCTTTAGATGTTCAAGTTATTCCATTTGAGGGTTGTCATTGGGAATTTATTTATGTATTTATTTATTTATTTAGCAGCCGCCTTCGTTAGGATTTATTTAGATTCTAAATTGAAGTTACAAGAGGAACGGGAGGGACAGAGAGTAATTGATGCCTTGCTCTTGAATATTAGGAGTGGGACAAGAAAGAGTACATAGCCATATCAAGTGTATCAAAGGCTAGGGATGGAGTAGGGAGTTTCTCTTGTAGTGGTTTCAACTAACAGGAACTGACCTGGCAAAAAATTGGCCGAACAATTGAATGCTGTTGATATTGTGAGGTCACCAAGGTTTGGAGCTTCAAATTGGCCCAGAACTTCATTTACTGCCCCTGTCATCCAAGATTCCAAGATGGAACACAATGGAATGAAAAATACAGCATCCTTGCATCTTGATTAAAATCATCCAATCCAAGTGTTAAAAACAAAGCAGATAACAAAACAAGCAGTTATAATCTAATCAGCATAATCCTCACAGGATTATGTATCAGGCCAGTAGGACTTGGAATGTTTCATGTGGAGCTCCAAGAAAGGAAATGATTCTGGAAAGACAAGAAACAACTGAGATCTAGGACAGTCTTTTTGAATTGTGAAATAGTTGTGCATTGTTGAGCCAAATTTGTCCACCAGTTTAGGAAGCTAAGCAAAGGGAGTTGGATCATTTAAAATGTAAACATAATGAATGAAATCCACTAAAGACTTTCTGGTTATTTGGTGTGCTAGGAAGAAGAAATGATAACATTCATAACTATATACAGCGGGTAGCAACTTCCAGCTAAAAGTCTATGGAAGTTCTCAGTCATCCAGGTCATGGTTGTCTCAAAGGTGCTTTTTCAGGAGGAAACTGGACTTTGTTTTTTCTTTTGAAGATGTTTCGCTTCTCATTCAAGACGCTTCTTCAGCTCTAACTGGATGATCCTTCCATTCCCTGCCATCCAGTCAGAGCTGAAGAAGCTTCTTGGATGAGAAGTGAAACATCTTCAAAAGAAGAAACAAGAAAGTCCAGTTGGCTCCTGAAAAAGCATCTTTGGGACAATTGCCAGCTAAATTCAGTTTACCTTGAAAGCTAAGCATAATGGGACCTAACTAATATTTGAAATACTCTACCTGAGGATTCCAAGCTGGCAGACTAATTGGAAAATTTGCCCCAACGCAAATCCAAGAATGTAGCATTTATTTCTTCCTTCCTTCATCTGATGTGAAGGACATACCAACTATTTCATATGGAACAGTCAAAATTCAGCTCAGCTATTCTACAAAAGAAGCCCAAAACCTGAGGTATTAAATATTTGTTAGGCTAAGACTCAAGAACAACTTTTTGGAATGCAGGTGGGCCAATATAGGTAATTTATTCCATTAGAAAATGTTCAACCCCAGTTACTGAGGTCTATTTTCCAGATGGTCCACCAATGAAATGTTGGCTTGCTATTTAAAATAGAAACATCTGCCTCATGCTATTTTCCCTCTTACTAGCTCAAGCTGTGGTGGTTCCGCCCCCCCCCCCTTCAATTGACTAGCTCTGCTAAAACTGACTAATATCTTATTCTTATTTGAGGCTGGATGCTTCATAGGAAACTAAAATCTTTATGTTTCTCATTGGCTGCTATTCTGCCATGAAAATGAACATAGCACCCTCAAATGGCACATTTTGGATTTGGAGCTTCAGATGAATTGGTGACCTAAAACATTTTTCAGTAGTCTTTGTCTCCTTTCCAATCAGCATATCTCAATCAAATAATAAAATCAGGAGAGCTTTCTTTTTGGTTAGATTTAACTCCCCCATATATAGTGATTTACCTCATCAACTCTAAATTGGGTAATCTGGGGATTGTCTAAGACTCATAACTCTAGTTTGAGGAACAGGTGGCAGCCTTGCCAGGAGGTCCCTTACATAATTACATTCTGTTCAAAAACTGCATATTCCTAGCTCAGGAGGCATTATTCATGCAATTGGATTACTGCAACATGCTTACATGGGGCTGCCCTTGAAGAACATTTAGAAGCTTCAGTTGGTTCAGAAAGCAGCAGCATCTGCAATATTGGGAGCACCATGATAATACTGCTTGAACTGTCTACATCTCCAATAGGTTTCTGGGTGCAATTCAAGATGCTGGTTCACCTTTAAAACTCTACATGGCACGAACCAGATTCCTTGCAGGACTGCCTATCCTCAGTTGTTTCTGACAGAGTGGGCTTGTTCTGGTTCTCATTGGTAAAGCAGTATCACCTGGTGGCCTCCAGGCAGCGTGACTTCTCCAACATGATACATGTCTTGTGGAACAGCCTTGTTCTGAAAAAGCTGAGGAGACCTAGCTCCTTCCCCAGAACTGGGGCTGAAGATTCTGATGGAGCTCTGGCATGATTATTTATATTTAATAATTCTTAGGGGCCTTGACCCAGACTATATGCACTTACCATGGTGGTTGATAGCTTTCCAATCGTTAAGCATGTTGTTGAAAATCAAGAGTGAACATCTCTTCCCAGTAGTATTAATCTGAATTTGAAAGGAGATCATTTTTTTCAACTCTGGATAAAATTAACTGAAATGGTAGCTCTGTATTTAGGAGAGCAATATAAATGTAGAAAATCCACCATCCATAGTTATTGAACTGCATAGAACAGGATGAAAATGGCAAGTTAAATCTTCCAGTTAAACCAATCAAATGACTTAGCGTATTATATGAATATATTCTGATGCCACTAAAATCAATAGGACAAGGCTTATAAATCCTGATGCCAGCTCAACTTCATGACAAAAACCTGTGCCAGAGTATAGTTCCAATGTTAAAATATGTTCAGCAGCAATGAAACAAGATAATATTAAAATCCACTGTTTACAAAATGGCTTGCCACTTGGCAGAAGGATGGAGCAAAGGAAATTTTGCTAAATCAACAACAACCTAAAATAGCACATAACCTTCAAAAGTTATGACCAAAGTGTTTAGAACTGGGGGTATAAACATACTGATACATCTGGGAGTCTCAAAAATAATTAAAAAGAAGAAGGTATAAACTAAAAATCAAGATAAAGTGTTAGCACCTTAGGTTACTGTATGCATGCACAGACATCTGGCTTTGACAGCCCTTACTTGAACTAGTAATTTTCTGGAGCTTGAAATGTTATGATGTTTCATGGTAATGTTGCCTACTTTGCGCTGTTTTATTTCCTTTCCATTATATTTGAATGAGGATGTAGCCAGCACCACAAATAATTTCCATGTACAATCTGTACACTAGCCAATGCAAAAAGTTGTTTGGTTAATCTGATCTCCTGTTTGCTGATAATGATGGTGAAATATAATTTGATTTCTTTTACATCCTTTTTCACCTTAAGATAAGGGGAGGGACAGCGACCACTACTCTTAAAGTTTACTCATATATTTATTCCTTTGTGCAATATTTATTTCCTTAGACTTCCTGTTAAAAGTAAATCTACCACTGAGAATTTGAGAACTGCCGATCATCATTACCCAGAAAAAGACACAAAGACAGCTGAACAACAGAGCTCCTCAGCCTTGGATGTGGATGACTAGCCGAGAACGAAGAAAAGTCAAGCTCCAGTAATTTTTAATGACAGATCTTGTTAAGGTTAAAAAAACAGCACTGCCCTCATGCTGTGATTAAATACGAAGAAGAACTCATCATATCAAGCATTCCAGTTTCCAGCATTGTGAAAGGGCTTGTTTCTCTCTAAATTAATCATTCTGAGCTACTCAGCGACAGAGCTTGGGTACACAAAGCCACCAGAAACTTAAAACAAACTCAGAGCAGGCTGCCAAGCTGAAGCAGAAATGATTGAGACTTGGCCATTTTATTCTGCCTCCTGAATCCCGTCTGCTCTTTTTGTTCCAGAGAGCCAATCCAAATTGGGTCAAGCTAGGGAAGAATACCCATAAACTGGCAACAATACTGTAGGCCAAACCAAGTTCTCTCCCACACCAATTCAAATATTTAAAATGACTTGCTGTATACTAAGCTGGCATTCAGCCCAGGAGGCCTACGTTCACATCCAAGTTCACCCCAGAATTCACTAAATCACTGCATGGAAAGCACGCTCTCCCTCACTCTCACTCTCCAGCTTTAACACAGAAATAAGGATGGCCTCTTTTTTTTTTTTTTTTTTTTTACAAGGAAGCTATTGTAAGTAAAAATGTGCTGGGGCATTTTTGCACACAGAAGACCAATTCATCCTTTATCTCAGCAATATGTTAGCCACTGGAAAAGAGTTGCTTGTGTGGCCAAGCATCCTATTTGCAAGAACTAAACATTTTTGTCTTGATTGCACGACACGGTCTGATTAGATTCACCGCCATGGAAAACCCCCAGTCAGTCGGAGAGTGGAGCCAGACAACCTCACTGAAACAGCTTCCCTTAGTCTGTGAGAAAAACATGCTAGCATAAACTGTGCTGCGGTTTTAATGCAGAACTAGTTAAGGAAAGGGATTGGTGGATTTTCCTGGATTGTTTTCATTGCCCATCAAATATCACCTGCCAGTGGGAAAAACAGCAATTCTTGATTTGAGATGGGGATGGGGTGACAGAGGCGACGATTGATCAATGACTAGATCAACAGGTGTAACAATCTATCAAACCATAAATCTGGTTTTATTTGCCCTTTTTAAATTTTATATACTCTTTTTATGCTTTTAATATTTTATTGTCTAGAATCCCCCTGTGAGGGAGATGGCTGATTCTTAAATATGATAAATAAAAAGTAAAATTTAAAGGGTTTGCTTTACTGTATTGAAAGAGACCCCAGTTAAGTTTATATCCCACAATCACATGAACCATAACTTGTATTTGCTATATTGATGACAATAAAGAGTTGGCTCCATCCTCTTTCCCAACTTGCAGAGTCAACTCATTATTTACCAAGTCTCCTCCCATGGACGCATGAGAGCACTTTATCCCAAAAATCATGATGGAAAGAACTTTGTTTTCTTTCCTTTCCCTTCATTTCCTGCAGAATCTTCCATGAAAAGGTGAAATTCGAGTGTAACCTGGAGCTGCAAGCAGTCTTCCCAATTTGGAGGAATTGCCTTCAGATCTGTGATATAATGGATCAAAATATCTTAACATTGAGTATAATGAAGGATATTTTTGAAGAATGGACCCAGAAGTTAATTTTAAGAGTGTTTAGTTCTATAGATACACTATGTTTAAAAAACATAATAAAAGATCTGTGATATAAATGGGAGGGACGAAAAGCAATGGAGAGGGGAAATACCCCTTTGGGGTATTTGGTTTTGAAGTAGGATTTCCCCATTTTAGCAAATCCTTCCCAACACTCATACTCCTTATTTCTTTAATATCATTTATTTTGTTTAAAACCAAATAGGTTTAAATGCTTTTTAAAATCTGGTATTAATTGTTCCAAGTGACCTGAAGGGAAGGGGTGAGCCTACATCATCTTAATGGGCCAATAGAACCTGAACAGATTCCAATCTCTGAATCAGCAACATTGTCAATGAAGCATCGGAAGCAAAGAACAGAACAGAACAGAACAGAACAGAACAGAATAGAATTCTTTATCAGCCAAGTGTGATTGGACACAAAAGGAATTTGTCTTGATGCATATGTTCTCAGTGTACATAAAAGAAAAGATACGTTCATCAAGAATCATAAGATACAGCACTTAATGATAGTCATAGGGTACAAATAAGCAATCAGGAAACAATATCAATATAAATCGTAAAGATACAAGCAACAATGTTACAGTCATACAGTCATAAGTGGAAAGAGATGGGTGGTGGGAACATTTTTTTAAAGAAGAAGAAAAACACTAAACTGGAACAATTAAATCTTACTTTCCAGGATGGTTTGAAAATGAGATGATGGCAACATCACATCTTTTAAAAAGGGTCTAATTTTTGGACTTCCAAGGGAAAAAAATGGCCAACTAAGAATGGCTCTGCTAAAAGACTACAGCAGAATGGCAAATAGACCAGTTCTTTATCATTCGCCTCCAGAGAAGGGGAGGATTTAAGATCATCCACAAGTATCCCATGTAGTTGATCCTTATGAGGAAACTGCAAGACAATGAGCAATGAGCAATGGGAGATGAGGGAAAAGCGTTTTTTGCTCAGATGATGGTCAGTGCCTTTCAAAATGATACTGTGTTTGCATATTTCCTTTTCTAATAGGTTTTGGAAATTGTTAATTACTTTTCAGCTATTAGGAACTGTTTCCAATTTTATAGAATCAGGTAAGTTTCTTTCAATCCTTAGCACTCCCAAAAATTAAATATTAGTTTAGGGACTTAAAAAAGAACTCTTTTGGAATAAAGAGCAAAAAGGTGATTAGAACTTTGATTTTAAAAAGTTACAAATGCACTAAGAGTCCAGGTGGATTTGAAATAAGATTTTGGAATTCATTATAAAGAAACCTTCCTGTGTCAAAATACTTTCATTTTGAAATTTTGTAAAAAAAAAAAAAAAGATATAAAAAATTGGACACTAGAGGGAACTAAAGCTTATATTTAAAGAAGGTGAATAATTATATTTGCCTAACTCATACAGAATGGATAAAGGTATCTTAACATTGAATATATTGAAGGATATTTTTAAAGAATGGACCCAGAAGATAATTTTAAGAGTATTTACTTATATAGATAGACTATGTTTAAAAAACGTAATGAAAGAGAAACAAATCAAAAATAAAAGTTTTATTGCATAAGACTGAGCGTCATCTGAAAGTAGATTGAAATAATAGGCTGCAAAAATGATATGAAAAAAAAGCTATACTCAATATATGAATGAAACCAGCTAATATCTTAATAATTAAGAGGGATATATCAATAACAAACTAAAATAGTGACTTGGCTAATTTTCCTATATTGACTTTACAAAATGATTTGTTAAATCTTTGAAGAATTTTGTGAGAAGTGACAAAAAAAGAAATCAAATTCTAGGACATTATTTGAAGGGATTAAAGGTAAAGTTTAAAATTGTTAGAAGTAAAAAGGAGGAATATACAGTTGGTTTATTTGATCAAGGTTAAAATAGATATGTTGTTATCTCTGGTAGTTTTTAGTATTTTATTGGTAGGACTGAGCAATGTGGCTGTAAGGATTTGTCTGTAGATAAGAGATGGATAACAGAAAAATATCATTTCTTGTATTTTAAGAGAAGGTGATAAATTATTACAATTATTTAATTTGTAATGAAGGGAGAAGTTATTTCTTTACATATATCTTTTCTTTTTCTTTACTGTATTTTTATTTTTTCTTTATTTTTTCCAGCACTTTCTGTTTTTCCTATTTATTCTTAATTTTATTTTTTTTAGTTTGTATTAGTTTTCTATTTTTTCAATTATAATTTTTAAAATAAAATTACTATTAAAAAAGAAAAAGGATTTAAATTTTATGCCAAAGTTACAGAAACGTGAGGAGAAACCCTAAAGTCCAACAAATTGTTTTTCTCTTACAAGCTTCAGAATAACTTTAATATGGAAAAGAGCATAGATTTATTATACTTGAATTGTATTTTAATGAGTTATGTCAGAACCCATCCCAGTGGCTACTCTTTTGTTACTTATTGTTGTAATGGCTTAATTATTCTTTCATGGAAGTCATATATAGAAAGTACATGGGCTCCGGAGTTGGCTAGCGACCAGCGCATTGAAGCAGATAGTCACATAGGTAGCAGCTGTACACTCAGTTTTGATGAAGTAATCACAATTGACTGCCTTGCTTGCATGATCACGCAAACATATCTGCAAACACCCCCTCCCCTGGTTGAGTGTATAGATTGTGGATTTATTGAGATAGGCTGTGGCTAGGTTGAAAAGCCTAGAGACACCTTCACGGACTGTTGCCTACGCCTCAGCACAGCTTTGTAACAGTTGGCTAGACAGAACGGGAGCTTGATGCAGATACCTTAATAAGCATCCTATCTGGGAGGTCTCTGGGATATTTCAAAAAACTTTCAGTTCTCATTAGTTTAGAAGTGCCCACAACTGGGTCCTTATCTTTTGTAACTTCTCAAGCTCAGCTACATGGGAAAGTCTCTGAACTGGGTGACACTTCCACCCACAGGTCATTCTTCAATAATGAGGCTCCAGTTGAAGGATCTTTTGCACATTTAGGCAGTATACATTTGTACTAATATTTCACATTATGACTCTCTCTCTCTCTCTCTCTCTCTCTCTCTCTCTCCCCCTCCCCCCCCCAATGTAAATGTCATTATTTCTAATAGGCTGCAATTAGAGTCTACAGGCTGGTAAATGTAACCCTTAAAAACTATTCTAAATCAGATGACAATTTTTTCGTTACAGAATGAAACACGTATTTCATAAGGCATAATGATTTTAATCTCTTTAAAGCCTTTTAAAAAAATACTTCCTTTAATTAAGCAATTTGTTTAGATTTTTTTTTCAACAATGTGGATCAGGTTGCACTGAACAATAATGATAGATAAATAGATAGATAGATAGATAGATAGATAGATAGATAGATAGATAGATAACTGAATGAAGTAAATATAATAGTCCTTTATGTACTGCATTGTCAAAGAAATTAGTTAAAGTGAAATCTTATTTAAAGGAGCCCCAAAGCAACTTATAAATATGTTTATCAGAATATATTTCATCAAATAGTCAATTCAGTGGCACTTAATTCCAATTAAAATGATATAGATAGTAATCATAACTTGACAACATTTGAAAAAATGGAGAAAATGAATACACAGTAAGAGCAATGTACATCCCCAGAATACTTTTTTGCATTTTTTCTATTGAATAAATACACCTTAAAATATTTTTTCACAATCAGATAAATTGGATTATTCAGCAGCCTTTCGCATCTCAGTTATTAGTCTCAGTTGTCCCCTATCCAGAATTCCCTATTCCCTATCTAACTTTTTTAGTGTAGAAATGGATCATGTCAATGATTCATATAGGCTAAAATCCCAACCCCTTTACTAAGTCCCACGTAACACAACAGTAGCTAGATTCATCTCTCATATTAAGCAATAGTTAGCATTCAGCATTTACAGAATAAGCAAAGTAGCAGGTTTACACATAGTGCTAAACTACTCCTTCTGCTTTTGGGGGGGGGAGCCTTAAAATTATGCCTTTTCAATGCAAACTACTTGATGGTAAATTATTTTAATATTCTTTTAAATATTTATTTTTTTAAATTTCTACTATTTGCCTTAAACAATGTTGAAATAATAATGATCATCAACATTCATAGTCTGAAAGCTACAATTGCTAGATTCACCCATTGTGCTAATGTAGAATTTCTTTTTTTCATTTTGGCTGAGGGCAATGTGTGAATCTTGCCTATTTGATATACTTCAGACAAAACATGCATAGAATTGCAATGTACACAATTCTTCACATAATTGAAAAAAATTGTAATGTAAAAATTTGGTCAGGAGATGAAATAGGAGAAAGCAAAAAGCTAAACAGGAATGGAAAGCTAAGATGAATCGCCACATAAATTGGGAAGAATGGAAAATATGAGTGAGCTGCTCTTCATATTTAGAAAAGTTCCAAGCTTTTGCTTTAAATTTTTTAAAATTCGCAAGATGTAATGATTCATAAATTAAATGAATAAATAGATAAAATCGACAGGGAAGAGATTCTGTTCTACCACAATCACCACCATTCTGCTGCTTCTGTTCAACCAGAGGCCTCCTACAAAATATAACTCACATTATATTAATTCATGAAGAAGCAGAAAGTATAGAGAGTAGCAACTCTCCCAACATTTTTATATTGATACTACTGCTTTTATTTCAAATATAATTAAGGAAAGGTTTTACCTATTAGCATTATAATTTTGATAATTCATGCGTTCTTTTATATCTATTACACATAAAAATAATGTAACCGTTTACATATAATTACTCTGTATTTACTGCCAGAACCTCTTGCCATTCGTTGAATTTATTTGTTAAATTCAAATAACATTAAATTGAATCCATTAAGTTAGCTAGAATTCATCGACAATGTCCACATCTCCCTTTCTTAATGATCTTTTAAGAAAAAGATCTACAGTACAGGAAGCAAAATGTCTAAGCATTATCTGTATAACACTGTGTACATGGCATATATGGGATAAATACAAATGTGCAATTGTAAACAAAATATACATTTCAACATTTTATTTCTTCAACTGCTCTGAAAAGAGATGTAATTGTAGAACACTTTAGGCTAGAGTATCCCAAAACCGAGGATATTCTCAATGAGGTTAAATATCCTAGGCTGAGACTGTGTGATAGCAAGGTATAATATGAGGTGTTCATTTAAAAAATAAAATAATCTAAACTAATTAAACTAATCTATTCTAAATCCAGAAGGATGCAATTCTTAACTCAATCAAAACACATATTCACTGGTAGGGTTATAAAAGAAAGAATGCAAAATCTTTCTTCTACTTTTGCCTCTTTTGCAAAATTTTCCATTCAGCAACAATAAACAAGACCTCCCTTACATGCCCTTCATTCATTTATCATGAATTAAAAATGATATCTGAATTCTTTGTGAACTTCTTGTATTACATCTAGTTTTAATAATGCTTTAACTGCAAAATATATTTTAGGATTTTATTTTCTATCTATGGTATCCCTCTCAAAGAAAGTAATTTCAGAGCAAACACAATAATTGTGTGTCCTTTTAATGAATTCTTCAGAAACAAAAACCTTTTTGAAAAAAAAAGAAATCAAAATTTTTATAAAGAAAAAGATAATTTTTTGTACAGAATACAGACCCTAATAATGTAGTTTTCTTGATTTGGCTTACCTGTGTGGTAGGAGTCAAACAATTCTAATTTTTAAACTGTGATTTAATGTTTAGCAAACAATTTCAGCAAATTATGGTTTATTCAGCAATTATTCATAAATAAGCCATGGTTTAACACAATGAACTTCATCTATAAATCCCTGCAGAATTTTTTTTTAATTCAGAATAAAAATTGAAAGTGAGCAATAAACTCCATAATTTCACTATAAAGCTTTCTAATGTTGGTAAGTTTTGTGTGTCAGCTTAATGGATCTTAAGCGGGATATTGCAGTTGTGAACATGTTGATTTTGAAGACAGTAAAGAAGAGCCTGAGCTGAATGGAATGTTTACTTTAATACTTTCCTTCCATTATTTAAACAGGATAAATGGATTTGAATTCTGCCAAATATTTTACACTGTATAAATCTCTCTAAGCCACGGAAGGTTGTGCTGAAAAATTAATTTCTGCATGACAACACTTGTCAGCACTTTTCCATTGAATTTAAAAAATGGTACATAAAGGCAGCCATAGTAGAATAGGATTATGGTCCTGTTTATGAGATAAAGAGAATCTAAACTTCCTACCCACTTGGAATAACTTAATTGGTGGTTAAGAGAGAGCTGCATTTCTTTTTCAAGTTTAGTATCTGATTACAAAGTTTGGGATTGTTTGGGACTGTTAGCATTGGTTTTTCTCTTTTTAAAATTTTTACATGGGTTTTGTAGGATTGGATATTGGGGGTGGGATTGATTCTGTGAAATAACCTAATTCACTTTTCGTTTTCTTGTTTCCATGCCTCAAGGGTTGAAAGCAGTAGTGAGATCAATGATAAAATTAAACACTTCTCTAATCTTGGAATCAGTTACCTTGTAAATAGCAATAAGATTGTTATCTCTACACCTTAAATCTGCATTTTCAAGGAGATATACATATAATGCACACCCAAAAATCCCCTACACAAATTTCCTTATGAAAATTACTGTACAGTGAAGGGCACAATAATTACCAGTAACTATCAGTTATAATATGCAAAAGGTAGTGAATACCTAAAAGCATAAAGCAGTAGGTAAGAGCAAAGAGAAATATACTGCAGACTAGAGTTCCCAACCAGGCATCATCCAGATGGGTGGGCTTTACTCTAGCATTTTCAGCAGTGGCTGTGTTCTCTGGGAATTCTGGGAACCTAAGTCCTCACATCTGGAGAATGTCTCAATTGGGAAAGATCAACTAGATCAGAGGTGTCAAATTCGCAGCCTGCAGGCTGGATGCGTCAAGTGCTGGCCCTGCCCCTGCCCAATTTAGTGAAGGGGAAAAAAGTCCTGATACGTCATGTGACACCACTGTGACGACGTGCGTTTGACGCCTCTGAAGTCTAAACTAACAATATGAGGAAGACTCTCAATGCAGAGTTATGTTGGTATCTGAGCATGGGATGGCAATTTGAGAACTAACAAAGGCCGAGGGCTATTCTGGAGTTGATAGAAATCAGTATCAGTTTGAAATTTGCTATTCCCCTTGCCAGTCCCTGACATGCCTGTTGCAAATGATTGCCAGCCACGTGGCTTCCCTTCAAGTCACAAAGGCTTACATATATTTTTTCACAGTGGGACTGTCATTGGATAATGTGGTCATAAAGGGGAATATGCCACTTAGATATTGGTAGAGAGAGTTGGAATGTGACAAAAGCACATTCAATGGGAGAAAAGAAATATTGCCAGGGCATCATTGTGCCATGAATTGGCAAGAAAGTGGTTTGAGGGACAAACTCTTAGGGCAGAGTTGAAGGTCTACAAGAGGTGTCCAACCTTGGCAACTTTAAGACTTGCCAGCAAGGGGGAATTCTGGGAGTTGAAGTCCATAAGTTTTAAACTTACCAAGCTTGCCTATCCTGGTCTAAAAGAAGGAAAAGCTGGGAAATGAAGGAGAGCCAGCTGTATAATCAGGACTGAGGAAAAACAGAAAAATGTCTGAAAAAGTTTGGACTGATCCTCACTTTTTCCTAAGTGAATCATTTGAGGTTTCCTAGTTTTGAAGTCATATTTTCCCTCTCTCTCCAACACAATTTCTGCCTCCTCCTCTTCCTTCTCCTCCTCCTCTATGACTATTCATCTGGGCTCTTTTTGGGCAGAAGTTTAGCTCAGAAAAGGAGTAGGCTCAGCACTGAGAGATCCCAGACAGGGCCAGGAATTACATCCAGCAGATGCACTCCTGATTCCAGCCGTCCACCTTTGGTCATTCTAAGTATCTACCTAGTCATTCTAAGTATCTACCTATGCTTGCCCAACTCCGTCTGCTCCAGGACAGATTGGTGGCCTTTTCCAGTTGATAGGACTTGACTCCTTAACTTGACTCACTGTAGGCTGTAAGGACAGCACTCTTTGCTAGCTTTGTTAATGTAGCAACATGAGCAATAAATTTTACCCATGCATATTTTTTTGGCTGGCTCATGAAATGAAGTAACACTTTAACACTTTCATCTGGAAGAGTATTTTGCTGTTCAAGAAAGGTCCAACTGGAACAGTCTCCCCACCCCAAAAAAGGGGGAGTAGATGAGGAGGGGACGAGGAAGGAAGAAACAAATCACCCAAAAATATGTCTTGTACAGTTATTCAGCACCTCCCTCACTGGGAAAAGTTGTTTCTATACATCCGGCACTTCCTGAATATGATTATTTTGGCTCTTTAGGCATGTACTATTGGATATGACATCAATTTCAGCATGAGGTGAAAATACTGCAGACATAGAAATCACATTGTTAAATTCTGCTTTAAAAGTACTGGAAAAAAAAGCATAGATTTCAGACTGTTGGCTTGGGGAATTCTGGGAGCTGAAGTCCAACCATCTTAAAGTTGAAAAAATTAAAAACAAAACAAAACACTGCTTTAGGACATCTAGTCTCTTAAAAAATACTGATTCCTTATTCTTGATTTAAACCCGTAGAATTCTGGGAGTTAAAATCTATTCATCTTAAACTTGCCAAGTTGAGTTGCATAAAAACTGATTTAAACAATTAAAGAACCAGTTAACAGTTTGGTTCTTTAATCATATACTCTCAGAAAATAATGATTTCCTAATAAGTATTTTAAAGCCAAAAATCCTAATGTCTGTTGTACAGATCATGCACTTCACCAGCAAGTCAATAAGGTTTCAGGAATGACTTCAGTAGCAATGGGGAAGGGAAAATAAAATGTTTTCAAATGAATTAAATCAGGGGTGAAACCTAAAATTTGTTACTACCGGTTCTGTGGGCATGGCTTGGTGGTGGTGGGGTAATGTGACTGGGTGGGCATGGCTAATTTTTTTTTAAACTTTTAAAACCATTTTTTCTACTACCTCTTCGGCGAAGCTGAAGCTGGAAGCTGACGATCCAAGCTGAGTTGCCTGATCGGCAGAGGCTTTTTTTCTTTTAAATGCCTCTGACGATCAAGCAACTCAGCTTGGATTGTCAGAGACATTTAAAAGACCCCCCCCCTTTTTTAAATGCCTCTGACGATCCAAGCTGAGTTGCCTGATTGTTAGAGGCATTTAAAAGAAAAAAAGTCTCTGCTGATCAAGCAACTCAGCTTGGATCGTCAGAGGCATTTAAAAGAAAAAAGGGGGTTTTTTTTCTTTTAAAAGCCTTTGATGATCCCAGCTGAGCCGTGCAATCATCAGAGGCTTTTTATTTTTACTTTTAAAAGCATTTTTTGGCCGAGGAGGTTGTAGAAAAAAATGCTTTTAAAAGTAAAAAAAAGCCTCTGACGATTATATGGCTCAGCTGGGCATGTGGGGGGGGGCAGGGATTTTTGCTACCGGTTCTCCGAACCACCCGCCTCCATCGCTACCGGATCTGGCAATCCGGTCCGACCCAGGAGCATTTCACCCCTGAATTAAAAGAAGAGTGTGACAGTTCATTCTGAAAACGTCTCCTGCACATAGGTTACTGCTTACAAGACTCATGTCCTGGATAGGTTTGCTGCTCCAATATAGATTTAAAAAAAAAAGTACTGTCCTGTGTTTATTACAAAACTGATAAGGGATTAGTAACTACTGTAAGTTAATTATTTTGCTATTATTTTGTTAATTATCAAGTTGTTTTCAGCTCCTAGTGACCTCATAGATAGATTTTCTCCATGACAATTTATCCCTAATCTGTTCTTTCTAGTAGTCTACCAATGGTGTACTCATCACTACCATAACTGAGTTCATTCACCTCACTGCTGGTCATTCTCTTCTCTTTCCTTCTTCTTTCCCCAGCATTACAACCTTTTCCAGAGAGCTGAGACTTTGCATAGTGTATTCAAATTAGGATAATTTGAGCCTAACCATTTGTGCTTTGAGTGAGAACTCTATGTTGATTTGTTCCATCAGTCAGTTTTCTTGGCTGTCCACTATATTCTCAGGCGTCTTCTCCAACACGAAAGAAGACAAGCATCAATGCTCTTCCTATCCCGCTTCTTTAAAGACCAACTTTCACTTCCATAGAATGTCACAGGCTTGGCCAGGTGTCAACAACCTGTGGCTCCGGAGCCACATACGGTTATTTGGGCCCTCTGCTGTGGCTCCCTGTTGGATGATCCCACCACAAGTTACTCCTTGCCTGGCCTGAGAAGGTAAGGGCGATGGCGGGGGATGGAGAAACAGCCAGGACAGAGACAGAGAAATACAGAGAGAGTGGGGGAGAGAGAGGGAGAGGGAGGGAGGGAGGGAGAGAGATGTCAAAAGGGTTTTGTGGTTCTTAGTGTTTTTTAACAACTGGTTCTCTGCCGTAATGACCTGCTGGGTAAGCGTAGCGGGGGTAGGGAGGGGGTTTCATGTGACTGGTGGAAGTGAGTGACGTTGAGTTGGCCACGCCCACCCAGATTTTGTGGCTCCCGGTGTTTTCTTTTCTGTGGGAAATCGGTCCAAATGGCTCTTTGAGACCCCTGGGCTTGGCTTACAAACCTGATTTACATGTTTCTGATCTTTGTAGGTATACTGTACATAGAGACTATACTGCTCCTTTTTTTGCTTATTTATTTTAAAAAATCATATAGCTCACCATCTTATAACTCTAAGCAGCACACTGTCGCAAACAACAAAAAAACAAAAATTCAAAAAAGAGAGAGATATAATATAGAATGCCAGATACAAAAGCCAAGACCCCTAATGCATAATCCTCAGTCAACACATCCACCATTATCTCTGCTTCCCTCAGCTCTGCTTGCAGAAACTGTATATACTAAGTAAGACATGTAAATTGTTCCAAGAAAAGCCCTCCAGCTATGTGAATAAAAACATTTACTTTCACACCTTTCATTTCCCTGTTCTCAGAAGCAGATGGGAAATTGTGAGTCTTATGCTGCCTTGAGTAATTTTACTTTGGTGCCGTCGATCAGGATTAAAAGACTGATGAGATTGCAATTATCAATGGATGGAACCTGTAATTTTGGGGAAGTTTCATTGATCGATTGTAAGTTTTAGTTTGCCTTAGGTATTTATTTGGGTAGAAATGATATATGTGCATATGGATGTCTCATGCATGCACAGAATATATCAATTAAGTATATAAAGCTATTTGTACACTTCCACAGATAAATACATGTAATGATTCTGAGAGATTTGAGAAAATAATGTTCAACTAAGTCTTCTTCTCTTCTCACTCAGCCTCCATTTCAAAGCCTTAAACATATTTTTCATGGGGCTTCTCTGGCGTGTAGCACCTAGCATAGTTGCACCAGAGGTGGTATACATCAGGTTCTGACCAGTTCTGGAGAACTAGTAATGGAAATTTTGAGTAGTTCGGAGAACTGGTAAATACCACCTCTGACTGGCCCCGCCCCCATTTATTCTCTGACTCCTGAGTCCCAGCTAATTGGGAGAAAATGGGGATTTTGCAGTATCCTTCCCCGCCACACCCACTAAACCACGCCCACCAAGCCATGCCACGCCCAAGCCATGCCCATAGAACTGGTAGTAAGAAATGTTGAATCCCTCCACTGAATTGCACCCTATTCCTTTCAGAAAACCTTCTGGAAAAAAATTGCTCAGATATTCCCATCAAAAGACATGGATAGAAAACTTCAAGGGCAGAATTAGTGTGCGCAACCCTACATCCCACCTCCATCTGAGCAGAGTTTGTGTACTTTGCATACACAAGGCTCCAGTTTCACTGACTTACAGCTTCACTTAATTCTGAGAAGTTGAGGGTTAGGGCAAAGATAAGCCCTAGGGTCAATGAAGCAGTTTACCATACCTAGGGGGGTTTGTGGTCACTTGAAACCTTTTCCAAAATTTAATGCTTTCATTTTCTTTTATTGCTCAGATCCAAGGTTTTTTTTCCCTCCTTCAAATACTGCAACCTGCATTTTGTTAAATACGTAAGTGAGCTGTTGCAGTACTCCCACATATTTCACCCACTGGATCAGTCATGTACCCTCTCTTTATGTTGTAAATGAATCTAGCTGATTAAAAAGAAGCAACAGTACTATAGACTCTCTCAAATGCTGCTCATCTCATAATTACATACATGTGGGTAATCAGTGGTGGGTTGCTACCGGTTCTCGCATGGTGCACGGTGGTAACAGCAGTTAGAACCCACCACTGTAGGTAATTCTATGGATACATCCATGTGATTTTCTGGGCAACAATATAGAAATTGCCATTATCATTTACCCTAGGTTATGTTTTCAGTTTTCTAGTCCAGCTGTCAGCCGTGAAATTTACTTGTGGTCTCCCATTCAGAATTAACCAGGACTAGTTTTTCAGTTCATCAAAATTGAATAAGTATTGTGCCGCCTGCTGGTAAAACCTCAACAATTTTGTTCAAAAAGCATGATAGTACAGAAGACCTGCCACACCTCATCCGGCAGCCCATCCAATCTATCATTTAGCAACAGAACCGTGAAATCCAAGAACCCAGGTTTGCCGCTGAATGTTTAAACTTGATCTATTTTGCTAAATCATGCAACCATGTTTTATTGAATAAAGTACAGTTTGTTGTGTTGGCATAATGAGAGGCATATATGAGAGGTAGGTCACTTTTTAATGCCGGAGAATTGAAGTTAATATTCCTGGAGAGCAGTGGAGGGGACCCTGATACAAAATGGAAAGAGCTGTCCCATCCGTGTGGATACAGCTAGAATTTTTAGGGTTGTTTTTTTTTTAATTGAGCTGGGAGAGATGGATGATTTTCATTTTTCATGTGCTAAACTCACCTTAGGTCTTTTACTAAAGCATTTGGGTTCTCCTGTTTCAAAATGAAGAAGAATTTCTGACCTGGGTCCAAGGAAGTTCCAAAAGCCATTTTAAAAAGGGCTGGGGACTGTTCTCAGGTGATAAAACTACCAGAGAGGCATTTGCAGATTGCTGCTAATTTTCAGAATTTTATTATTTGCAATCTAAGTTTCAGGGAAACACGGTATATAAGTCTACATGCTATTGGTATTGCTAGGAATCTATGCTAGGCAGGATAGATAAAAGGTTCTGAGAGACACAAAGCTCAGGCTAGTAGAAGACCCCAAGCCATACCTTCAGGATGAACTTCTACCACATGTGCTGCTCAAAGACTGAGCAAAGAGTATTTTCTAAACTGCAGCCTAGACCCCTGCATTTGTTGAGAGTGCAAAACAAAGGATGGAATAATTTTGCCAAAAACAATGAAAAACTTCAATAGACCTGCAACCTGAGAGATGATAATGTGCTCAAGAAGGGACACCTATATTCAAATTCCTGCAACTTGTCAGAGATCTTAAAAGATCCCTTCTATCTGGTTTTACAGGCAGGATGAAAATAAAACTGGATTCAGCTTGGACTGAAAATCATTATACAGCAGTTATTATACAGTTATTTTTTATGGTTTCTGTCACAGTAACTTATGAATTGGGGAGATGCTAATATTTTCCCCCCAGACTTCTTTCTGACACACTGTAGATGTTAACTATTCTTACTTTCTTGAATATGTTCTTACTTTCTTGAATATAAGTTGTATCTAGGGCCCCCTTCTATAATCTGTGTTTAAATAATGTGCTATATATCAGTTGTGAGCTTTTAAATCTCCTACTTTTCAAATTATTCTGTCCAGTATTTCAAAATACCAAACTTCTTTTCATTTAGTTCTTAATGTTTATGCTACTTTTATATCCCAATGTCATGCACTGTCCTAACATAATCAGGATTTATGAAAGCTTTGCTTTTTTTTAATTTTGTACATCTGTTTGGTAAGAGAACAAAGAGAAAAAAGGATACAGAAATTATGAGAATGATTCTAATAAATATTCTCAAATGTTTCATTGGGAACAATTAGTTGCAGTAGCATTTATTGCTAAATTGTGAAGTGGAACAGGATAATTGTGATGAACATGGATAAATAATTTGATCTTAAATATTTAGTTAAATATCTCTACCCTGCTGGCATTATTATTGGGATCTTTTTCTTAAAGAAAAATATTTTATTTATGACAACCTCTCTCCCCAGGAAGTTCAGACAATAGATACTCATCAACCTCCTTTATCATAATCCTGCCAAATCAAAGACGCACACTTCAAAGATGCAATAAATGATTTAAGGAAATCACATATTTTATTTCCGAGAAAATGCAGAATATGCTATCCCCAGGGCATAGAAATTCACACTGTGGATTTGCAAGACAAATTCCTTGTGTGTCCAATCACACTTGGCCAATAAAGAATTCTGTTCTGTTCTGTTCTGTTCTGTTCTATTCTATTCTATTCTGTTCTGTAGTCTGAGAGGCCACAGAAGTTCCTTCTCTCCTTTCTGCCCACTGTGTAGGATCCTGTAAAAATTCCCATGGAGTTTAATCAGGGCACTTTTTTAAAAAAAGAACCCCTAGCGGTAGTTGCTGACAGAAATCCTTGTAACTGCTGTGACATGTCTCTGTCTACTACAGCTATCTCAGGGAACGGTTTCTCATTTATTTGATGAGATTATCCTGTCAACTTTATTAGAGGAAATACTGAATCTCCTGTGTTAATTACCTTTAGGTGCCCTGAGGGACCTACCTGCAGTAAACCAGGAATGGAATGTAGGAAATTTTAAAATCACCAGAATTCAAGCACCTCTGTCCTCTAGTTTTTTGATCGTGTACTTTATCAGTGTGTATACTAATTCAAGAGGGGTGTGTGTATGTGTGGAGGGAAAGAGACAGGCAGGCAGGCAAGCTCCAATTTTTGAATGCATCTTTCATCTGCGCTTCCACTGTTCTCCAGGAAATGAATTGAGATCCATTGAAAGGAACTTACTTGGCAAAGAATAGCATACTAGTATATGCTCCAGTAAATGTTTGATGGAGATAGGAGAATGTGTAGGACCATGTTAACAAATCAGATTAATTTAATATTAATATACTCTAATAAATAGATAAGATCACCTTTTCATCAAGCTTGAGTGCTAGTGACTTCATGGACATTTCTGTGTAGTTGCCTTGGCAACAGTGCACAATTGGTTTGTCTTTCCCTTTTTCTGAGATGTTTTTTTGACTGCCCAATCTAACGTGATCCTGGGATTTTCCCGTGGTTTCCCATTTAAGTAAATAATGTCATCTGACCCTAATAATCTTTTTGAGATTTAAAACAAACAATCGTTTCATTTGATTTAGTCTTTTTTTCTAACTTAAAATGAATATATTCTTTATATTTTTGAACTGCGCTATTAACTTTGTATGATTTTTTAAAAATGTTTTCTTTTTCTTGTTAAAATAGTGGCAAAAAGAAACAATAAAGAACAAAATTCAAAGGTAAAAATATCAAAGTGCATTTAAACAAAAAGTGTGTTTCAAAACAAAAGACAACAAAGAAAAAAGTATAATTTTAACAGTAAACAGAATTCTAGTTATCTATTGCAACTACGGTATATATCTCTATCTATCTATCTCTATCTATCTATCTATCTATCTATCTATCTATCTATCTATCTATCTATCTAGATATACAGTAGATATAGATACAGATATATAATATTTATATAACTTTCTCTCTCTTTTTTTTGCATAATAGACTATATAAATATGACTGCACAAAAGCTAAAATTTTCAGACCATAATACTCTGTTGAACTACACAGTACTTGGAATTTGACAACTGAACAATATAAATGGATTCTGTGTGCTGTTATTATGGTCAAAAGACTGATATTACAGCATTGAGAAGATAAATAGATGGTCCCTTTTACTCAATGTATTGGGGACTTAACTATACTAGCCACGTATGGCTGGATTGCCTTATATGGACAAATATGGGGCTCATTTATACAAAATACAACATTAAAAATGGCATGATTTCAATTGAATGCAAATGTCCCTCCTAAGGCGTTTACTGTTTCTTTTTAAGAAATTATGATATAACATAGTGGTGGTCATGACTTCTTTGTACCATATTTTAACCTAATTACATGTTACGTTGAATTACTTTAAACTGGTTATTCTCCAAATATTCTGCAGACCAGGGGCGGATTTCAAAACCCGTCACTACTGGTTTGCTTGTGGGTGCTTGCGTGCAACGCTTCTGCGCATGCGCAGAAGTGTCCAGACAGGTGGGCGGAGCCTCCTTCTGCCACCGCTACTGGTTCACCTGATCTGGGACGAACCAATAGCAACCCACCACTGCTGCAGACCCAGGAGAGATCCAAGGGACAAACTCCAGACGATGGTGTTGAATATAGTCTCTTTTTTCTGTATCAATAAAGAAAAAGCAAGAAATCTTTGAATCTCCAACCTTGAGATGCTCCCAACATATGAACAATACCCTGCAAGCCATCTTTATTAAGTGATTATGTTGTAAGCTTCCCAGAGTTGCGTATTCCCAGAGTTGACTCTTACAAATCAAATTAAATTCATCATTCAACCAATTGCAATGTTTTTAAGGAATCCTGAATTACTCGCAGCCGTATGAATGTTTGAGCTGCCAGGCAGATCTTAGAGCTTTATTTCATCTGCTGCTAATGATGTTAAAAATAGCACAACTATTAGTTTTATCTCTCTTTTTTTCCTGCCTTTGATTAGGGGTACTTTACATACATTTTTAATTTGTGAGTAGACAGGTACAACAAAAGCATAACCGGATATACCTGTTATTTGCCAATGACCTGAGAGAGTTTAGTTTATGTTAAGCCCAAGGTTATGTCAGAGTTTGCACGCAATTCCCCAAAAAGATTTGCCGCAGGCAATTAGTGGATGGAGGTGTAGGAAGGGGGAGGAAGTCTTTAAAGTGACAGAGTCTTTTTCATGATTCCTCCAATCCTTTTGAGCATGCAATCAAAGTTTTATTTGAGATGCAGCCAAAGTTACATACTGCATTCTGTTCAGGAAAAAAAAATAAATTTCAACCATATTTAACTGGGGCAATATTTGTTGTAATTTGTTAACAGCTACCGCTGTGCAATTTTTTTTCCAGTACAGAAATGCTTTAAATGCTTAGAAAGACTTTAAAGTTAGTCTTTACAGGACAATGACTTCTTTTTCAGTATTATTTGATCGTATTATGTGATTGCGAGATTTCATACTGAAAATAAGTAACCATGAAATTCAATGATAAATATTCTCCAAACAAAACTAACTGCAAGCCATATATTTAATTTCCAAGAGTCCTTTGTGTCAGAGTTCTGCATAACTATGTAATTCAAAAATATTGCACACTGTTACAGCTTTGCAAGCTGATTCAAAGAAAAATTACTTTCTTTGGTATCTAGTACATCCAACAACCTAGATAACTTGTAAAAATTGGGAAAAATATCAAAATTTATAATGTATTTTTAATGCTTCAGAATAGTGAAAAAAAGAGAAAATCAGAACAGACTACTTCATCTCAATATTTTGTTTGTCTCCCTAATAAACTAATCCAAGTATTCCAGGATGACATATTTCCTTCAGGAAAATATATTTTGGAGCATGGTTGATGATATCACATGGCATTCAGCATCACTCAAACTAGTTTGTGCTATGAAGTATATATTTTTGTAAACACACAACTATCCTTGAAAGGACCCATCTGTTCCAGGGACAAAATGGAGTACTTTGAAGATGACTACTCCACCATTTCTGCTGTTGTTACAAGTTCTTTCATTTCAGATTTTTTTTCATTTTTATCCACTTCCTTTATCCAAGCTGCATTCTTATATTTCTTTGGGTTGCCACATAGCTGCACCCAAAACTGCACTGTTTCATCTTTGTCAGGGATTGACTGGCTCATTACAGTCTCTCCATTGATGGATTAGTAGACATGCTTCTGATTCAAGTGAATTTGAGATTCTGCTAATAGTCTGCAGTTGAAGTTTTGTAACTCCTGAACTTGGCTATGGCTATTATTTGCTTCTGTATTTTTAGTGCTTCCTTCACCTTCTTTGTTTCTAGGTGACATTTCTTGATCAGGTATTCTTTATCTTCTTGTTCTTCAGCTTTTTTTCTTTCTTTCATCTGTTCTAGCTTACTTGTATCTGACCTTAGAATGCTGATCTTATTTTCCAACCTTATCTTCCATTTTGGTGGTGCACTTTTTGGGTTTTTGTTGCTGCTGCTGTTTTTGCTATTGTTGATTTTGCATTCAACAATGCAACCATGCTGCACATTAGTTGGACATCACTGGAGTTTTTAAAGAAGAGACTTGACAGTCATTTGTCTGAAATAGTATAGGGCATTGATGGTGAACCTTTTAGACACAGAGTGCCCAAACTGCGCATGCGTGCATGCCCAAACTGAAAGGTGTGCATGCATAAATGTGTGTGTGTGTGCATAAATGTGTGTGTGTGTGCATAAATGTGTGCAAACATGCATGTGCCCATGCACGGACATGCGTGCATGTGCAACAGAGACCAAAAGACCAGCTGGCCGGCAGGAGGCGGGGCTTTGCAACACCAGCAGCATGGCAAGAGGTAAGAGCTTTTTCTTTCGTGAGCTTCTGTTTTGGCGTTTGCAGGGAAACAGAAGCTCATGAAAGAAATGCCACAGAGAACTGACCTGGGGCGATGGTGCATGTGCCAGCAGAGAGGGCTCTGCATGCCACCTCTGGCACGCATGTCATAGGTTTGCCATCATGGGTACAGGGTCTCCTGCTTGAGCAGCGGGTCAGACTAGAAAATCTCCAAGGTCCCTTCCAGCTCCATTCTGATTGGTTTGTTTCTTGCAGTGAACTGATACTTTATTTGATATTACAGTATTGGCATCTTTTAATATTTGTGCTGGATCAAGCCTCAATGTAGGCAATGTTATGCTGTTGTTGTTGTGCTGTTCTACATGCTCGGTTATTTTCTGTTTCAGTTCCTCTTGGTTTTTTTAGTTAGAAGGCTTTGTTGAAGGCAGAGGAGAGGGTGCCTGTTTTAGGAATAAAAACAATTGTATAACTATGCTATCCTCCACTGCTGACTGCCCCTGGTTTGCCCCTGGAACAATCTGAGCTACTTCTGGCAAGTCTTCTATTTTTTTGACTTGGGTAGACCTTTGCAGTTTTCCCAGTTCTTCTTCTTCTACTTTATTTTGTATTATAAATCAATGTTGATCTGCTAGCCTTGGTTCTGTTATTTCTGACTCTCGATGTTCTTTCCAGAACTGGTGAATTCTTTTCAGATATCCTCTTCCTGTGGGATTTGAATTGTAATAGCAAATCATTATTTCTTTATTTTCAGTCTTTGCATATTTGTGACAATTAACAACTTTTCTTCCAGTAACCCTGCAGTCCCTGGCCCTAATTAGTCAGCTCACAATCCTTATTTCTGTAGCCCATTTGTTACCAAGTGTCCAGGAACTCCAACACCTAGTGCAGTCCTTGTTGAACTGGGTAATGAACCAGTATATTTCTATAAATTACATCTCATCATATGATTTATGGGAGAGGTACTTTTCATCTGGCTCCTCTGATGAGACCTGTCCAGTACGGTTGAACCTTTGGTGTAGCTCTCATTATACTTGGAGTGGGCAAGCTCTACAACCATGTCAAAGTAGTGCCTCACTGGGGATTATATTATTATTATATACTTTATTCATTAAACATGAAACTCAATCAACTGAATATTCAAAAATGCATCACAAATACCATTGACTGGTGCTAATGGTTGATACGGGTCACTGCCAGTGTCCTAGGTATCAACCAAGTATCTTCTTAATGTATAATGTTTTGAGTAGCGCAGTTTTATGCAGTTCTGCTGGTATTATTGCAGGAAGCTTCAATTTCTTGATGTATTTTAAAAAATTCTTGGACATGGTACCAAGAGCCCCAATGACAATGGGTATCACTATTACATGTTTCATCCATAATTGCATAGTTTTGATGGCCAAGTAACGATATTTCATAATTTTTTCCAATTCTTTTTCTTCGACTCTGGCATCTCCTGGTACTGCGATATCATTATTATTATTATTATTATTATTATTATTATTATTATTATTATTATTATTGCTGTTATTATTATTCTCTTTTATTCATTAAATATGAAACTCAGTCAACTGAGCATTTAAAAATGTATCACAAATATCATTGACTGGTATTATTATTATTATTATTATTATTATTATTATTATTATTATTATTATTATTATTATTATTTAGTGAGATTCACAGCTTTTGAGGCTGGTTAATAGCTCAGCAGCTCGAGTCCTAACCAAGGACCTAGGAACTGTTAAGGTATCATCGGAGGATGTAAGCCTGAAGCCTTTTTGTAGAGTCAAAATGTTCAAGTCTGGTAAATTTAGAATTTCTAAATAGCGGGGTATTATTATTATTTCAGAATGGGAAAATGGCCTGCTGCAAACAAAAGCAATAACTTCCAGCATTCCCTTTTTTTTTCAAAGCATGCCTCTTGGTCCCAAATCAGGCATTCTTGGAAAGTAAAAATAATAATTTAATGCTTTGCATTGAGTGAGTGAGTATCTTGGGATAATGGGGAGAGGCAAGCCTGCCAATTTGTCTTTTCCCCCCTTCCACAATCCTTTGTGATCGGCTGCATAATCTTGGTAACCATAGATATGACTTAATCACAACTATGACAAAATGATAAAATGTCCTTCATATCTTAATACAAGTTCTAGCTTTCTATGCTTACATGACATCACATGCATATTCATAAAAGACAGAGTTTGCAACAACTGTTTTATCACCTGTTCCCTTGTGTTCCCTTGCTATGGAAATGTACGCTAACAGCCATTTTGTGATATGCTCACAAAATTTCACATGGGCCTGCAATTCAAACATGTTACCTTCTTGTGCTCTCATGTATATTACTTTCAGCATTGATAATAGCTCAATAGCTAGAAACTGTCAACATACACATAGGAGAAGATTGGGTGGGTTGGTTATGATCTCAGTATCTTCCAATGTCTGTGACAAAAGCCAACTATAATGATGTGCAGAAAATGTATTTTACAGCCAAATAGGAATCAAACAGAGAACACAAAGCAGATGAAAAGAGCTTTATGTACTGGATAAACTTCCTCTTTCTAATCCCATAAATCTCTGGTCTCTCTCTGATTTTGTAAACCAGATGAAATGTTGCCTGAGGTACATTTTTATGATAGAGTATATAAATATCTCAATGAAGAGTTTTAAAAGGAAAAACTAACAATTGTATTCATGAACATAAGTTTCTCTCATAGGCAGGCAAGTGGAAATGGACTATCCAAGTCAAATGCTTCCCCACACACTTTTAAACACTTCTATACAATCTACTATAACACATGCACAAACTATTTTCTCTTTAGTACTTTATTTGTAGTTTTCTTAAAGGAAATCAACAATGGAAACAACATCTAAAAAACACATAATTCATGACAGGCACACTAGTCTTCTCTATATCTATTCTATTATAGACTGAAATAAAATATATGAAGTAGATTAAAATCTCAAATTTCCACTCAAGTAAATGTATCTTATCCCTATCAAGTACAACTTTCCACTTAACTTAAAAAGTTAAACATATGCCTTTGTAGAAGAATACATCTCCAAGGTGTTGACCAAAGTTGGCGTTGCAGAAGTGACCATCAAACAGGAAATGCTTACTATATAGAAAATTTCAAGCATCTTTTCATTTAGATGTGTTCCCAATTCCAATTAGATTAGACTATACAGCTATCTTCCCCATTCTTCAAACTTGGACTTCAGCATCTAGAATTTCCAAACATTGGATGTTGGCTGGGAATCCTGGGAATTCTGGTTCGATCATATTTGTACCTTGTCTAGGATTAGAATATGAGCAGGATCAGATAGGATTGTTACTTACTGATTGTTGCAATCAGATAGGATTGTTACTAATAAGATTATTAGGGAATACCAGGGGTGTAATCTAGAAAGCAATAAGAGTTGGAAGGGACCTTGGAGCTCTTCTAGTCCAACCCCTTGCTCAAACAGGAAACCCTATACCCGCAATGGCGAACCTATGGCACGTGTGCCCGAAGTGGCACATGAAGCCATGTCACCCGGCATGCAAGGGCTCGGCTGTTTGTCTTCTGGGATGATCAGCTGTCCTTCACGCGCATGGCAGTGCTAAAAACCGGTGTGCGCATGCATGCCGGCCAGTTGATTGTTGGGTGCACATGCACTCCAGAACCCAGAAGTTTGGCTTTTCTGGAGCATGATTCCTTCACATGCACAGCAGTGCCAAAAACCGGCTTGCACATTCACGCTGGCCAGCTGATTGCCAGGCGCACATGGATGCTAGAACCTGGAAGTTTGGCTTTTTTAGAGCACGGCCCCAGTGAGCACCGGTGCATGCGCGTGCAAAGTTTCCAAAATTCGCCATCACTGCCCTATACCATTCAGGCAAATGGTTGTCCATTTCAGACAAATGTTTCTTCTTAAAAAACCTCCAGTGATGAAGCATCCACAAATTCTGGAGGCAAGTCATTCTACTGATTAATTGTTCTAATTATCAGGACATTTCTTCTTATATCTAGGTTGGTTCTCTCCTTGATTAGTTTCCATCCATTGCTTCTTGTTCTGCTTCAAGTGCTTTGGAGAATAGGTTGGCCACCTCTTCTCTGTGGCAGCCCTTAGATATTGGAACACTGCTACCGCATCATGTCACCTCTAGTCATATCCAATTCACACAACTGTTCTTCATATGTTTCATGAAGTTATATAAGTCTAAATGCCCCCTAAGCATCTTAATGATCAGCAATAATCAATCCCTTTTATACAGTTACCAAGAAAACGTCATGGCTGAACCTATCTTGATTGACTGATTATGTGCCATCAACTTTTTTTTTTACTCTTAATGACCATATAGATAGATTTTCTCCATGACAATCTATCCTTAATCTGTTCTTGTCATTATGTGAATCTCAATTCTCTCATTGATTTTGCTGGTTGGAAGCTAGTTGGGAAAGTTGCAAATTGTAATCACATGTCCATAGGATGCTGCAATTGTCATAAATACATGCCAGTTGTCAACTGTCTAAATTTTGATTACCTGACTATGGGAGCATTGTGATGGTTATACAATAAATATGAGGACTGATCATAAGTCATTTTTTTCAGTACCACTGTAACTTCAAACAGTTGCTAAACCAATGGTCATAAATTGGGGACCACTTATAAGCTTTCCCCTCTTTTTAAGCTGGCTATAAGTTTGAAGCAATGGTGGTGTCGTGCTGGCACTGTGGTTAGAATTCAGTATCGCAGGCTAACTCTGCCGACTGCTAGCAGTTCAATCCTGACTGACTCAAGGTTGAATCAACCTTTCTTCCATCCTTCTGAGGTCAATAAAATGAGAGCCCAGATTGTTAGGGGCAATATGCTGTCTCTGTAAATTGCTTAGAGAGGACTGTAAAGCACTGTGAAATGGTATATAAATCTAAGTGCTATTGCTGTCTGAGAATGACTTTGGGAGCTAGGACGAAGAGATGCAGCCTAGACATTGGTATGCTAAACAAAATTGGAATTTATTTATTTATTTATTTATTATTAATCAAGCTTATATGCCGCCGTCTCTCCGGCAAGGACTCAAAGCGGCTCACAGCAATAAAACAAGCAGATAAATCAATATTTAAATGTTAAAAACTATTAAAATTCCCCTTAAAAAAACCTCTTCAGTCCAATCCGGCCTGGTGAAATAACCATGTCTTAAGGTCACGGCGGAAGGAGCGCAGGTCAGGGGCCACCCGGAGCTCCAGGGGGAGTTGATTCCATAAAGTAGGTGCGCCCACAGAGAAAGCTCGTTCTTTAGGAGTCACTAATCGACATTGCCTAGCCAACGGCACTCCAAGGAGGCCCTCCCTGTGGGAATGCACCGGGCAATGGGGAGCTGTCGCTGGCTGCAGATGGTCCGTCAGGTACCCCGGGCCTAAGCCATGTAGGGCTTTATAGGTGATAACCAGCACCTTGAATCTCACCCGGAGGGCAACCGGTAGCCAATGCAGGTTGCACAGGAGGGATGTAACGTGAGAGTGTCGGGACACTCCCATCACAACCCGCGCGGCCACATTCTGCACCAGCTGAAGCCTCCGAGTGTTCTTCAGGGGCAGCCCCATGTAGAGAGCATTGCAGTAGTCGATCTAGGAGGTCACAAGCGCATGAGTGTGAAGGAGTGTGAAGGAGGAGGGGTAGCAAAAATGCCTCAGAAGGGACTCCTTGTAATTTTGGGGACAGTAAAGGTGAAGGACAGATGAGATACATTCAGACTCACAAGATTATGTTAATGTAATGTAACAGTAAAGATGGAGCCAGTACTTCTAGCTGGGCTTCTCTGGACCATCTCTTAAGACTAATTTTTGCAGACAATATCTTGGGAAGCTGGAGAAGGTAGTGGGGAGCAATCTCTCAAGTTTGCATTCTTGAGGATAGGTGTCCTATGACTGGCCATACCCAGGATGGCAACTGGTATTTTTTTTTTGGAATGGTCATGACCCAGTCTCAAAATTCCCAGTGTGTCTACTAGGATTCCCTTCCAATTGCAGTATGTCATTAATTCTCCTGTTATCTTGTTTTAGTGCAAGTTTAGTGTAGTGTACCAACTTACACTATCATTTTTACGTTCCTGAGAAATAAAACTTTATGCAAGTGGAGAATGTTTTCTAACAATCTCTGATTTCTTAGGTGATATTTTTATATAAGAACATTCACAAAGGATAGAAGGTCTGACTCAGCCTCTGATATCCTTCAGCTAGGAAGCCACTACCAGGAGTCAAACATTGCATGATGCCATAATATTAAGAGAGCTCTATGTGATTTCTATGGAATCAGCTTTGCCTGTCAGGAAACCCAGAAATGATGGTTTTTCTAAGGGAATCCCCCATTGAGGAAATTTGGCTGGGCAGAACCCACTCAAAATGTGGTCTCATGGGGAACCCAAACCACCAAGCCAATACCCAATATTCTTTGAAGGTTTTGTTTCGGTGTCATGGTCTTCTTGATGCCTTCATCGAGACATCCAGGCATGTTGTGACTATAGCAGAGAAAATGGTCTGCCACTAAATTCTTCTGGGACCTTTCCCAATTTTCTAAACTGTCTGTAGCTCTAAAGTTTTATGGAGGTTCAATCAAACCTGCTTAGCTTCCATGCTCCCAAGATCTACCCCAAACTCCTACCTCACCTTGCCAAATGAAGCTGGATAATAGAAACCGACCACTCTTTTTCTAGCCAGATTTAGGGAAAGAATGGCGGCATTTGAAAACAGTTCTGGGAAGGGTCGAAACTCGCTTGGTCCCCGGGCGTAGGGCTTGCCACCAGCCCGTCCCTCTTTGCAATTCCTTGGACTCCTTCCCTCCCCACCTTCGGATCTCGCGTGTGCGAGCATCTAATGCGGGGAAGGGGAGGGAGAGAGGGGAGGGGATGGCCAGAGGCTTTCCATCAACAGATCACGCAATGCAACTCTGCACGCAACGGGGAGGTGACACTCGAAGGAT
Organism: Masticophis lateralis; assembly: GCA_030761175.1. Taxonomy (NCBI): domain Eukaryota; kingdom Metazoa; phylum Chordata; class Lepidosauria; order Squamata; family Colubridae; genus Masticophis; species Masticophis lateralis. The sequence goes on along the minus strand of JAUDYJ010000001.1, from coordinate 65,317,752 downwards.
AGAAACTTTTTTTTTTCAGCCCCCAGGGATAATAAGAAGAGGAGGGCGCTTTTCCCTGCCGCCTTCTCAAGCGTTTGCTGGCTGGACGCTTTAGGGATCGCTCGCCTTGGTCACTCGGGACGCGAGACGGAGCGTGGCCGCTTTTAAGTGCTCCAAAAAGATCTCTCTCTCTCTCTCTCTCTCTCTCTCTCTCTCCCCGCCCCATCTTTCTCTGCAACTGCAGCGCAAGAGGTTTTGCCGGGCGCCGAGCTAAACTGAGCCAGTGCAACTCAGAGCACGCCAACCGGCTCCTTGCCCGTTCGGGATCTCTAACAGGCGGCGGCGGCGGCGGCGGCAGAGACAACAGCGACAGCGGCAGTTTAGATCGCCGGCGGTCCCGGTCCCAGACGACGATCTTAAGCTGCTCTCCTCCTTCTCAAGACCGGGAATTGTAACCACTTGCGCGCACAGCTCCCTCGTGCACGGCGGCATTATGACCCAGAAAGACTTGGGAGAAGCGTTAATTAACAGGTTAGTCCTGAGACTGGAAAGAGCTCCATCCCTTTGCGTTTTTAGGAAGGGGTTGGTTCTTTTGTGGTTAATGTCAGCCTGTAATAAAGTTGTGGTGATGAGATTATCTACCCACGCACATCAAATGAGCTAGGCGGTTTGTTTGTTTGTTTACTTTCTGATTATTCCAATACTCAAGGCGATTTACGAAGTGGAATAAAAACCAGAAGGGTAAAGCAAAATTAACTTGTTCAAATAGAAATTAGAATCAGTCATTAAAGTATCAAACAAAAGCTTGGTAGAGTTTACTTTTACTATTTTGCAAAGTACAGGTGTCTTCTTTCATTATGATATAATACCACTGAAGGAAAAATCTGCGGTCTTTTTTTAACCATGCAAAGAGGTACCTTTCACAATGTGTTGAGGGAACTTTCAAATCCTTTTCTCCATAGCAACTCAAGCTGCTAACATGTATTTCTTAGAACCTTAAACTGCCTGTTGTCTTCCAGTGTCTCTTTGAGTTATAACTTTTGACTTTACAATGGCAAGTTAAAAACCCTATTTTTCTGAATTGGAATTTAGGTCCCAATATTCCATGTGATTTGCAGCCATCAACTTCTAAAAATGTTGACTTTAGGATGACCACCAAAACCTTGAGGTACTCCACATCTTTAACTTGGAAACTAATACCTGATTTTATTCTGTTCTCAGTGGCTTGCCCATAATTGTTTGTACCTTCAGGTTCCCCCCCCCCCCCCCCGTTAACCCATTTTCTGTACAACTGTATAGTTGTACAGTTCTATACAACTACACTAACCCAAAATATGGTTGCCTCATTTGTGGATGAGTGCATCACCAAATATTACCAGCTTGCTGAATTCCCCACTTTTATGTACAAGTATGCTTCACCAGTTATTGATTAAATTTCTGAATAAATTGTAGTAACCCTATTATAACCATAGCTTCTTCTGTTGTTGTTACTGGATTCCTTGTTCAATGTATCTGATGAGAGGAAATCGAGCTGAAGAGTTACTGCCAAGTTACAATTATACACTTCAGTTTGAATCTAACAACTTCAGTGGTTAGTATCAAGATAAAAGGCTTCACTAGTTATATGGAAAAAAGCTCTATTGAAGTTAATGGACTCCCCCACCCCCAAATATTTGTGGATCCACTTAGGACCAAATCCTACTGAAACTGGTTTTTGACTTCAACAATGGGTTAAATTAGGTTGCATATTAGGATATTTTAGTTAATTGCATGAGCTAGTTAAGAAGGCAGACAAAGCATAAATGTTTAATACACTCAAGAATTCAGAAATGTGTGGCCATTGTGCTGTAGTTTTCCTGTTCTTCACTTACATCTCATATGGGGGGGGGGAGTGTTTTGGCCTGCAAAAATCTGGAAAACCACTAGATTGCAGTACTCAACATTTTCTGAATCTCTCTGCTGCTATCTAAGTCTTATGGTATTTTTGCAGTTCAGACATGTAGCTCCAGGCTTTCCTAAGGATTATCTTGACTTTCTATCCATCCCAACCTTTGTGTTAAGAAAATGAAGAGCCAACAAGCAATATGGATACAATGCTGTTTGGATTCACTGCCAAATCCCCATTTGTGGGTGGTCTTGGAAACTTTACACTTCATCCTAAGACACTAAGTCATTTCATTAAACAAAACCTGTAAAACACTTTGCATATACAGCAGATCAGATTAGCTCAAACCAGTGGCATTAATTTTGGGGGAGAAGGGAAGTAGTTTGTTAACATCTATTATTTAATGAGATGGATTTATTTTGAAAATAGCAAGTTAGAACAGAGATTTAATAAAGAGATTCAAGTTTAGTAGAATCCCCCGCAAGTTCAGTGAAATGACTTTTTAAGGTTGGATTCATCTTCTATATGAATCTAAAACATTATCAACTAGTTTGTAGCCTACTTTGTTATGCATTCAATTCAGGTAACAGTTTTAGTGTATTATGCAAATTCAGGGAACAAATCCGTCAAATGAACCTTAGCTTATGAGAACCCAGCCCTTTTAGGAGATGCTTTCATTTTGTGATGTAATTCCAGAGAAGAGAACCTATTAATATAAATGTACATAAATGCTTTTCAGATGACTTTTTTTTTTCACTGAAGGTTTGGTCAATGATGCAATAAACTGGTTATACACGAAGATACTCTCTCTAGTAACTTTAGATCTTCCTGTTCCCTGCTATGTATTTTTAATTGTGGTTGTTTTTTCTATTTAGATGTGGCTTATCAAATAGCACAAATATTAAAATTCTATATAGGAAAAAGTTCCTATATAGTATTATTGAACTTTCAACTTTCTGGTAAAACTCTATGGAACTGGAAATCTAAACCGGAAATCTTTGCTCTAGAAGTCAATAGTTCTCCTCCATTATGGTTGAATATTACTCCATTAAATCCTGTCTCCCTTAAGTATCACTTGTCCTTCTGGAAAGTATGGCTTGTCCTTCTGGATATTTACAGCATCAATTCTTCAGCATGCAAGTTAGTTACTCTTAGGAAGATGTATTAAGAACTAAAACTTTTTAGTTAGATACCCAGTGCACTTCACTCTGGGCACCTGAAAGAAAAGTTGCTTCCTACAGCCAAACAGAAATTCACAAATTTCAAAGATAAACCAGCCTCTTTCTGTGGCATGGGTAGTGGTGATGATAAAAAAAGTTAAGATGACAGCTATTACTGTGCAATTGAAGCCTCACCCCTTTTGATAAATATTGCACCTACCTTGACATTTTGGGCACCATTTCCCTCCACCCACGGAGCCCCTGCCCCTGCTGTCTTTATTTCTAAGTATGTATAACTAGTAATGCAACCGACCAGAAAAACGCAAGAGTGAGATTACAGATTTTGAAAACATGCAATACATAATTGAAAGCTAACACGTGTCAGTTTATTAACCGCCTCTAATTATATTCTGTCTGTGGGCTCCTTACTCTAAGCTTCAGAGGAGAGACTGAAGGTCTGAGTATCTTCCCACAGGAGGGGAAATTCTTTGGGATACAGATAGATCCAAGTGTACAAAGTGGAGTCAATGATTTTTTTAAGGCGACGCAATCATGTCGCAACCCATATCTGGTCCCCCTAAATGTATGCATTTTGCAAGCTGGCATTGAAAACCAGCACCGGAGTCTGGTGCAACACATGTAAGTTTTGACAAACTGAAGCGCTCCTAAGGCAGAGCCTCTTTTTCTCCGCAGCGCGCGCCCTCGCGGGCTGGAAGAAGCGCTCCGGGCCGGCGTGCCGCCAATGCAAGACTTGCTGCTCCTGCTCCTGTCGCTGCTGCTCGCCTTCCAGGCGGTGAAATTTCTGGTCTTCGAATGGTCGCGACGGAGGAGGCTGGAACCGCCGGGTCCTTTCCCGTGGCCCCTTCTGGGCAACGCCGCTCAACTGGGCCGCGCCCCTCACCTAGCTTTCGGGCGCCTGGCGGCTACCTACGGCAGCGTTTTTCAGCTGCGCCTAGGCAGATGGCCAGTGGTAGTGTTGAGCGGCGAGCGCGCCATCCGCGAGGCCCTCATCCGCCAAGGGGCCGCCTTCGCGGGGAGGCCTCCTTTCCCTTCCTTTCAGCTGGTATCCGGCGGCCGCAGCTTGGCCTTCGGAGGCTACTCCGAGCTGTGGAAACTGCAGAGGCGCTTGGCGCACTCGACCTTGCGCGCTTTCTCGGCGCACCGCCTCATGGAACAGCCCTTGCTGGCTGAGGCGCGCATTGTGGTGCGTCTCCTGGTGAGCGCTTGCGCCGGCGGCGCCTTCGTAGATCCGTCTCGGAGCCTGGGGGTGGCCGTGGCTAACGTCATGAGCGCGCTTTGTTTCGGGCGCCGCTATAGCCACGCTGACGTCGAGTTCCGGCGGCTGGTGGGTCGAAACGAGCAGTTCGGGCGCACGGTGGGCGCCGGGAGCGTGGTCGACGTGCTGCCCTGGCTGCAGCGCTTTCCCAACCCGGTGCGCTCAGCCTTCCGCGCTTTCCGCGCTCTCAATCACGAGTTCTACAGCTTCGTGCGCCAGAAGTTTCTCTGGCATCGGAACAGTCTCCGCCCTGGAGACCCTCTGCGCGATCTGATGGACGCCTTCATCCGCCTTCAGCAAACGCAGCCTGGCTTGCCTCTGGAGCATGTGCCGGCCACCGTCACGGACATCTTCGGCGCCAGCCAGGACACTCTCTCTACCGCCCTGCAGTGGCTCTTGATCTTCCTCATCAGGTGAGCTGATTGGCGGGAGACTGGAGGAGCTATTGTGCGCAGCACGCGCGCGGTTAGAAATGTTAGGTACCAGTATAAGAAAGTCTATGGAGATTCATCCAGGTCATGGTCGTCCCAAAGCAGAGGTGGGTTTCAGCAGGTTCTGACTAGTTCTGGAGAACCGGCAGCAGAAATTTTGTGTAGTTTGGAGAACCGGCAGTAAAAATTCTGATTGGCCCCTCCCCATCTATTTTCTGCCTCCCAAATCCCAGCTGATTCTTCCCCTGGAGTGGGGTTGGAATGGAGATTTTACAGTACCCTTTCTTCCCCTGCCATGCCCACCAAGCCACACCCACAGAATCGGTAGTAAAAATTTTTGAAACCCACCACTGTCCCAAAGATGATTTTTCAAGAGGCAACTGTACTTTCTGGTTTTTCTTTGAAAGACGTCCTTCCATTCCCCAACATCTAGTCAGAGCTGAAGAAGCTTCTTGGAGGAGAAGCGAAACATCTTCAAAGAAAAACCAGAAAGTCCAGGTGCCTCTTGAAAAAGCACCTTTGGGACAATATAAAAGAGGTTAGTAGAAAAAAACACGGTCCAAGGGACATAACTGAGCTGGAGAATCCAAAATCTATGAAAGCCACCAAAAAATAGAAAAATTAAAAATTGAGGGAGAAATTTTTATCCTGTTTGAATGCATTAGGGTTCACGATTCATTCATGTATCCCAACCATGATCCGGATTTGAACCCCACTTTTGTGCCTTTTAAACATACATTACGTATATCTCCTCTATGGTGTCTACACCTGAGCTAAACTATGAATTCTGGACAGCAGAAAAAGTTGATGAATATTTATTGACAATTTGGAAATGTTCAGAGTAAGAAAATTTGACACCATGAAAGATTTTGAAGCCTTGCAGTGATGCATTTTTTAAAAAAAGATAAGAAAATGATATCACACAAATTTGCATGATGGTTTCTGATATCTGCACTGGTGCTAAGCAAAAACTTAAGTTTCCCATTTATTCCCATGCCACCTGCTCAGATAGTCTTAGGGTTTCTGAATCATTTGGAGGGGGACAAAGGAAATGTGCAAAATACTGACTCTTTCCCCCATCCCCCCAGTAGAATTTTATCACATGGAAGAACAGAACTCCATTTGTGAAAGCAAAAAACTAGATTTATTTATTTATTTGTACCCCATCTTTATTATTTTTACAAGTAACACAAGGTGGCAAACATATCCAACACATCTTCCTCCTCCTATTTTTCCCAGAACAACAACCCTATGAGGTAGGTTGGGCTGAGACAGAGGGATTGGCCCAAGGGCACTGAACTGGCTTTCATGCCTAAAGCAGGAGTAGAACTCTCAGTCTCCCTCTTTCTAGCCTGTTACTGAACCACTCGACCAAACTGGCCAACGTCTCATAATTTATAAAAGCTTTTTATATCTTCTCATGTACCAGAGAATATTTCAGTATTTTAAGGAAATTAAGCAATCTAATATTAGTCAATACTATTGCAGGCTGATATAATCTTGAATGATGAATATTTCAGCTGTTCAAGTGGCAATTATTTTTAATGAATGTTGTTTGTTTTCATCTCTCTCCCACCAGATTATAGAAAGCAAAGGGTTATGAGATGTTACTGATAATTTCTGTTTGAAATTTGCAGTTATCAATTCTGGAGAAAGAATGGATTTTCCATGGTTTGCCCTTCATTAATATGAATCTCCAGTGAAACTTGTATTCTCTGACATTGGGTTGTTTTTTTTTTGAACAAATAATAGCTCTTCCTTAGATCTTTGGTTAGGTTAAGAAAAACCAATTGACAATTGTAATGTTGTGGGTAGATGACGAATAGGGAATCTTTGTTTCATCTTTTAATGTATATTTTTATTTATAAACTGCCCCTCCATACGGATACATGGCAGTGTAAAAAAGGAATCAAGATCATAACAGAAAATCAGAACTCTTAGAAATAATAATCCTCAAAACTCTTGAATAAATCAAGAGTCAAAATCTTCACAACTGATTGTAACCAGAATTAGTATTAAAAATAAGCATAATGACAGATCTTAATTAAATAATTTTCATTTTTTGCACTTTTATTCAAGAGTCCGGATTTCTAGTGGGTATTACTATTTTTATCTGTTCCCAATAATGTGGAGTCACATCTGCCAGTTCTTTATCTGGTGTTGGCTTTCATATGCATCGAGTTCTTCCCAAGAACTTAGGACAGTGATGGCTACCCTTTTTGTCATTGTGGGCCAAAAGCGGGGGGAATGCTGGGGGAGTCGCGCGTGCATGTGCCCACACCCATAATTCAATGTGCCCTGCCCCCTGCTCATACGACACCCCTGCGCTCCTCCCGCTTTTGGCACGTGATGGTAAGGTGGGCTAGGTAGGCCCGTTTTTCATTCTCCCCAGGCTCCAGAGGCTTTCTAGGAACCTGGGGAGGGTGAAAGCGGCCTTCCACACTCCATCCCGGAGGGCCTCAGCCCATTTCCCGACTTCTGCTGGCCCTGGAAGGCCCAAAAATCAGCTGGCCGGCGTGCTGGCTGGAGCTGAGCTAGGGCAATGCCGGCGTGCCCACAGATATGGCTCTGCGTGCCACCTGTGGCACGTGTGCCATAGGTTCGCCATCACGAACTTAGGATATCATAATATATCAGCCTAGTATATTTGTGGATCCAAGTGGTGCAGTTGACAGAAGAAATTTTGTCTGTGGGAAGATGAAAGCTGGCTGGGTGACTTTGGGCAAGTCACTTTTAGTCCAATTCACTTCACAGGGGTTATGTTGTGGGGAAAATAAGAGATGAAAGGAGTATTAGGTGTGTTTGCCACCTTATTTGTTATAAAGTAATAAAGCAGGATAAAAAATATAAAACAAGGAACTTTCAGTAGGAGTCCTATTTCAGTCAAATTCAATCAAAATATTACAGTGGGCATTGTTTTAAAGAATAAAGAATAGACGTTCAGCCATCTTTTCTTTAACTTGCCTATTGTCATATATTTTCTGTTAGAACTGTGTAAAATGGTTGGAAATGGAGTGGTTGGTCAGTTCCCTGTATGCCATGATTTTCAACATAATATGTTTGTCCATCTGTAAAACTATTGGAGAATGATATTAATTTTATACTCATTTGTGAAAATGAACATGAAAGAAAGAGAATATACGTGTGAATCTCTCTAGCAAGATACTTATATAAAGTAAAAAAAAAAAAGTTGACAACCATCTCCAAAAGAGATGGTTGTCAAGGCCCAATAACTTTACACCAGAACTATATTTGCAAGGGAAAACACATAGTTATAAGAGGTACAATATGTATCTTACATATCCCTTTCTTGCCAGTTGTGCCCCGTCTTCATGTGTTCCCAGTAGCATAGGTTTGCCTGGATAATATCTGCTTTCAGAGAGTTGAAGAAAGTGTTTTAAAAACAGCTGCTCCTCTTGTTTTTAACCAGGTACCCAGACGTGCAAACTAAACTGCAAGAAGAAATAGACAAAGTCGTTGGCCGCAACCGCCTGCCCTGTGCTGAGGATCAGCCCCATTTGCCTTCTGTCATGGCTTTCCTATATGAATCTATGCGTTTCAGTAGCTTTGTGCCAGTTACCATTCCTCATTCTACCACAGCCGATACCATCTTGATGGGCTACCACATTCCCAAAGACACAGTGGTCTTCATCAATCAGTGGTCAGTGAACCACGACCCAGTAAAATGGCCTGCTCCAGAAGTTTTTAATCCAGCAAGATTTCTGGATGAGAGTGGATTCCTGAACAAGGACCTTGCTAGCAGCGTGCTGATTTTTTCAGTGGGCAAACGAAGGTGCATTGGAGAGGAGTTATCCAAAGTGCAACTCTTTCTCTTTACTGCCGTCTTGGTCCACCAGTGCAATTTCAGTGCTAATCCAAAGGAAGATTCTAAAATGGATTTCACTTATGGCTTGACTGTTAAACCAAAGCCATTTACACTCAGTGTCACACTACGAGATAGCATGGATTTGCTGGATAATGCTGTCCAGGGACTTCAGGCCGAAAATGCATCTGAAAATTGCTTGTTTAATACATGAATGCTCAGGTTTGAATGTTGTCTGTAATGCTGTGTAAGGATTGTATTTCTCCCCTGTCTCTCTCTGTCTCTCTCTTTTTTTTTTTTTTTGTAATGAAGCACTTAGAAATACAATGTATTCTGGAGAAATGTTAGCAAGAGACAAAGTAAGACAATATATGAATACGCATGGTGTGGTTTGCAAACTGATGTTTTAATTACCTCAGCAAATCTTGTCAATGTTATCTGTAGTGTGAATTTAATCATTAGATTGCTTCTCTAATTACACTGTGGCATTCCTATATTTTGTTCACTTCTCTTTTTACTGGCCATCCACAGAATTCCCTCATTACACAGTTCCCTTTCTGTATTTTCTTTGTGTTTTTAACCTTTTCAGGGAAGGGTATATTTCTCTAACAACATTCTATCCAGAAAAAGACATGTTAATGCTGAAGACCAATTAAGAATCAATAGATTATAAAATAGTACCTACTGTCAAGATAATGCACACAAGTACTAGGTTTCAGATGGCCAGTTAGATGACTTTTCCACAAACAGTAGAATTGTCAGATCCATCGTGTTAGGTGACAAATAGAAAAAAATATAGGAAATCAGTTTCTGTAATTGAGTGTCTTCTAGATATTAGGGCCCTCAGAATTCTCTATATTGGTTTCAAATGGTAAGAACAATGCATATTACTCCTAGAAGATAGCCATCTGAAACCTTAAATATTAACTCTACTTTTTTAAAGAACCTACATTAACTTACATATGGTGCATTGACATTTGCTAATGTCTATGTTTAAGATGTACCTAATATATTGCATAGGCTTGTAGTTGTATTCCTAGTGCTCAACAAATGTTGAAATTCAAATAGGGCTTTTTGTTTTTGTTGCTCATAGGGTAGCTTTAAAACAAATTCAGAAATGCACTTCACATTATCTTAACTAAATGGGTGCATTGCATTGCACATGCATAACATATTGATAAGAGATGATGTATTTAGTAATGTGAATTATTTTTATCCCCCTAATACATGTTTTCAAGGTATTCCACATAATCGGATATTATTTGTAGTTCAGTCAGCATTTATAAATCAGTTAATTTACCCGGCTTTCTTTAGTTGTGCTTTCTTTAGAAATGCATTTTTTTTTCGGAAATAGAATGATCTGTCCTTGATCAAAGTATACTTAGAAATAATAGGAAAAAATTAAAATAAATGGATTGTCTATGTTTTAAACTAATTGAATAGGAAGTTGAAAGCTCTGTGAATTTTGCTGATGAAATCAGTGGTTTCAAAAAGTTCAAAGTTGTGATCTTTCATTTAAAAAGTAAAAAAAATAGTAACAGCATACAGTCATTCTGTATGTTGTATAGTTTGAGTGATAGAAGATTGGGATGCCCAGGCCCCTTTGAGTTGACTTTCCTCCATCGATCCCATGTGAATTTGTTACTAAGTCATTATTTTCCAGATCATCTAAGTTAAACTAACATAAACTATCTCTTCTCCAGAGACAACCTGAGAACTAAACATGGGAGTTTGAAAGTTGTCTAGGTTGGAAAAGGTTGTCCTCAGACTTTATCTTCCAAATTGAGTGTTCTATATATGTGTAAACTACTATTTGAAACATTAGCACTCATTTTAGGAAAATGAAGGGGGGACAACACATCATGTCTCTGGTTTCCACACAGTTGTCATATTCCATACATTTCATCCACATCAGTATAACCTGTTGGCTTGTGGTGAAGTATAGTTTTCAGCAGCCCCAAGCGGCCAATAGTAATAGATGCAAAAAGAACATGAAGTGCCACAAGTTGCCTATCCCAAATAAAGATTCTCATGCTGTATTGCCAAACAATGTTCTGGATTACTTTAAAGGTTTAATATCAAGTCTTATCAGGGCAATCTGACAAGTATCAAATTTGGTTCTGAGTAAAACACCCACAGCAAATAATAATTTAGTGCCTTGCTTCTGTTTTTAGATGTCATATATAGAGCACTATTCTCAAACCTGCTAAAAGCCAAGTTTCAAAAAACATCCAGCTGTATACATTGGAAAATGAAACAATGGGTTTATGATTGCCAGTGCATTATATTGGTCTTCCCTATCCTGATATCCTACGTAGGTGTTAGATTCAACTTCCATAATACTCTGCCAGCATGGCCTTTGATCCTACTGGGATATTAGTTCAATCCCTGAAAGCATCATACTGTATTTTAGAAAGCTATATTATGTAATCTTGCAGCTGTATAGACCAATGCATTTGCCTGTGCATTCTATTTCTGAAATTCAAAATAGCAATAAACTCATGCATTCCTATACTTAAGAATTCTTAATTTTATACTTCATTTTGAGAGAGAAAGCATAGAGTTTAAAAACAAATCTAGAAAGGTGGTATCCATTATTTCATAATCTACAACAAATAAAATTTGTTCTTGCAGAACTTAGCCTGCTCCTGTGAAACCCTCTGTATGATTATAAACATACTAATCTCAGGTTAACATAGGGATGAACATAGGGTAATATTTTTAGTTATGTAAAGAAGGTTTGTAACTGCGTGTTGTGTATGTTTATGAATATGCATATATATTACAGAATGTAATATTTCAACATAATTCTCACTGACTTTCTTTTAACAAATGTTGACTGTAATTTTGTTTATTCAACTTTCCCAAAACCTTTAAAATATATCAAACTGATAATACAGCATGTATATATGCAAACTGAATTCAGTTATATAAATCACTTTTGCAAATCACCAATATGCAAAATGGTCAATTCCAATCTGGGTCACCAGGGCAAGAGGTTTATTTTTCCGAGATTTCAGACTCATGCCATCCTCAGGAAACTTCTCTCTCAACAGAATGTGTCACAGTACGTTAATGTGTCACATTCTGGTAGAGAGAAGTTCCCTGAGAATGGGCACCAGCACGAGTCCAAAAGCTCAGAAGACTAAACCTCTGGTCCTGGTGACCAGCCCAGACTGGATCCTGCAACATTATCCTGTGACATGTATATTTGCCTTCATTCGTAATGGTCACTTCATTTGAAAGCCGGTAGATCTGGGAGGGGTTTTTTTTAAAGATGGGTGATTAATTAAACAAATTATTACTATTTCTTCCTCTATTCTAATTACTTTGTACTTAATGAAATTTTTAAAAGTATATCACTTTGGATTGTCCTGAATTTTATTATCGTGGCTAGGGTCAGGCAACATGTAGTCACTCTTAAGAGTCCATCAAGTTTTTATTGTTTGTACCACCTAACTTTTTTCTTTTCTAATTTGTTTTATTTTAAAAAATGAATGAGCAGCTGGCAGAGCACACAAGAAAATGCCAGTCTTCTGAAAATACAATGCTTTATTTGGATATATGCCCACCTGCCCAGAAAAAAACTTCAAAGAAAATCTGGGGGAGACTAAAATGCATGCTGAAGTATTACAGGAAACATCTTTCCATTGGCCAGGAACATCTTTTCATTGGTATCTTTTTAATTTTCTTGTTTTATAAGAGTGGGCAGAACATGCTCTTAGCATTCCAAATATGTATGTCCACCCACAATTTGCCTGGCTCTCCTCTAGAAGCTGTGTTGTTTTTCACAACAGAACATACATACATTGTCTCACCTTCAAAAGTGGGAAATTTAAGTACTTCTCTTAAGACTTCATACATTTGTTCTTATAAAATGAAGCAGGAGAGCCAGCATTAGTTTTATTCTGTTTTTTAATCATTGCATAATAGTTTGAGAAATTTCTGGCTTTGGAAAACTCAGAATCTAGTTTCTATGTTTGCTTGCTTGCCTGAACTTTTATCCTTTCTTTTAAGGCTCAACACATTTTCAGCATCCTGATGAACCTGTTGCTGGTCAATTTGATATGGTTCTGTGATTTTGTTTCATTTTTTGTTATTAACCTAGCTTAAATCCCTCCATCTGCTGGGTGCCTTGGCCCTTTTCTTACCAAGTACAGTTTGTTCCTTCTCTACCTCCTGTTCATCTACAAAATCATAATCTTTTGTACTTTGAAGCTTAGCAGAGAAATATTTTTTGGGCTTGTTTGATTTGGGTTTAAGAATCAGCAAAAGCTTTGAATTACCTTTGTGGTAGGTAACCCTGGGATTATAGTTAGGGCAGCCAGGCTAGGCATTTAACGCCTAATGCCGTTTGGTGGTAAAGCATTCTGAATATACAGTATCCTAATGTCCTGGGGAATCAATTCAGTGGTGGGTTGACCCCGGTTCGGACCAGTTCTATAGAACCAGTAGTAAAACCGGAGGGAGGCTCCGCCCACTGACCCCGATGTCATCAGAACTGTTCTGCGTATGCGCAGAACGAGCGAGCGTGCGTGCATGAGCAAAGCAAGCTCATGCACGTGGCCCCATTGTGAACCAGTAGTAAAGGTGAATAGAACCCATCCCTGAATCAGTTGCCTTTTATGTTTTACTGGAGTTACAAAGAGATTAGGCTTCTAATTTTATATAGATTTTATTATAATGCACATTCATTTACAGTTTCTCCAGTAAAAAGTAAAATTCTAATTTTATTTTATATTACTTCCTGATAATAGTTTATACTAACCTTGAATCTTTAGATGTACCTGGGTGTTGGTATTTCTCCTTTCTTCTAACTTCCTAGCTATAATCTCAGTGGGAGGTTCTTGATGCTTTCTTTGATTATGCTGTATTCATTTTGAAAGAAAATGATTTTTCCTGTGTTTGTACCATGTTAATTATATGTATTATTAATCTGAGTTGATCATACATATTGTTGCAATATGATTGTGTGTAAAGAGAATGGGGGTCTGTAACTCCCATATGTCCTTAATCAGTAGATGGTCTATAGGTAGATGTGGTTGGGGATGAAGTGTTTTAGATAAGTTATTATTGGACTACCTAGACATCTCTACCTAGACATCTCTAGGTAGAGATGTCTTCCTAATCTTCACTATTGTATTGTATGTCTGTTATCCATCATTATTTGTAACAAGGAACGTAAGTACCATCCTCCACAGAAAATAAATTTCTATATTGTTAATCAGTATAGTTTTAATAAAGAAACTTGAATTGTTTATTTCCACTTGTGTATATCTTGCAAATATATGTAGCAGTCTCATCTGTTTCCTGAAGTTATTGTTAGTGCATTGGTACATAATAATGAGATGCTATTGCAGAATAGTAATTTGGCTGCCAATTTACCAGCTCTGCTTTCCAAGGTGCAGCAGAGTAGGGCAAGTTGACTTCACACCAGAAAGAAACACGAGCAGCTCTTCCTTTAGCATCATCCTAGGCCCCGTCCCTTGCCAGAGCCACCTCGTAAATCGGCACTGCAACTGGGAAGATTCCTGAAGTAATAGTTTCTGGCTAAGACCACAGTTGATAGACAGTTAATAGGGAAACTGATGATTGAATTTAATTCCTACAGAAGCAAACATTTCATTTCATTTCATTTCATTTCATTTCATTTATTAAACATATAATGATGCCAGCATAAACTTGGTGAACTCAAATGCATGGACTTTTGTTAGAAGAATACAGTATATACTTTTAATGACCCTAGGAAATGAATAGGCAAGTAAGATGCTCATTAATTCTTTTGATCAAGGTATTTCAGTATCAGTTCTAGCTCTTTAATTCATTTCTTGTCTCCTTAGTTTTTGTCTTAAGTCCATCGCTTATGATTATCACATTATTAGAGTTGAAGAAGCAGGCTGTCAAGATTGAACCGGTTTGCTTCTTTCAAACCATAATGTTTTTCAACTTGCCAATCAACTGGCAAGGAGGGAAGGGGGAAATGGAATGCTGAGAATGTATGGGGTGATCGTGAGAACACAGAAACTATCAAGGTCACCACTGCAGGTGTTGGAGAAAGAGAAGGACTGTTCCCATAACAAATAGATATCTCATAATTGGACAACTTGATCACCAAGGGGTGGGAAGAAGAGGAAATTATTATTTAACTAGGCAAGCATTTACACGGGAAAACCCCAGCTGGTTTTGTTCTTCAGTTCCAAATATGGTGTATCCAATAAAGTTTTACTTTTGGGAATTCAAAGCTCCCGAGAGGGTTTCCCTGAATAGTCCCATTTTATGTTCCCACAATTTTTCTTGTCTTGAATCATTAATGGAACCTAATGCTTTTGGAATATTATGCAAAATTAAAATTGCCAATGTGGACGAGCCAAAGCAGAAATCATATTGATGAATGATGCGAGCTCTGCAAATATATTTGATTCTCAAAAACTTCAATAAGTTTTAGTTTCTGGGCTTGTAGAAGCATATCCTTAATTTTTCATGTACAGCAAATTTTCCCTTTAGTTGTAGATTTTGGATTGCATCAGGCCTCTGACTTCGGATGATTGATTATTTTAGTTCAACCAAAACAATATAATTGAAGATTAGTTTCTTTTCCAAGATAACCTCTCAAGTGAAAAGGAAGCTTTGTTTGAGAGATTTCTCTAAAGTCTGGGCTTCCTTCCGGTTGCTGAGATTCAGTCAAGTTGAACAGCCTCATTCTGAAGCCTTGGCTCACATTGCTGCTTGTTCCTAGATGGCTCTGCATTGGCTCTTCAGCTTCTGGCAGAAGTGAGAAGCAGCCTTCTGAATCCGTTGTCCAAAACATTGTGCCTTCTGGGTAAACTTTTCAAAGGATGCAAGAATAAAAGGAAATATGGATCCACCCACCACCATTTTCTTTTCAATGCATAATTTTTCTTAGGTATCCCCATTTAGCATTCTGTACATTGTTTCCAAGTCATATTTTTGAAGTGCGTGACAAGAATGCTTGACACATAGTCAACTACAGAGCGATTAATTCAGTCTCCTGAGGGAAAAATAAGCATACAACAGATTCTGAGTCTCAGTATCGTTATACTGAAAAAGATATGAAAAATGGGAAGAGTAAAGGGGCTACAACCAGTTTGGGGTTAAGGCATCAGGCTAGAGACCGGGAAACTATGAGTTCTAGCTTGTTTTAGGTACAAAATCAGTCACTGTATCTCAGACCTAGGAAAAAGACAACGGCAAAGCACTTTCAAAGTCTTATTAAGAAAACTGCAGGGACTTGTCCAGGCATTTGCCAGATGTCAATCATAATGTGAAGGCGTGAGTGCACACACACACACATGTAAGCAACCTTGTATGAAAGAAGCCAATGAAATAATGAAAGAAAATTCTGGAAAAAAAACTGGTCACAGTGTTGTCATCAGTGTTGTGAGGTAGCACAAAAATAAGATGGTAAAATTTGTTCTGACTACACAGCTAGTCTTTACTCCTTCTCAATGTGGCAAGCAGATAATACTGTCTGAATAATTTACCGCAGGGGTAAATTAAGACCCAATGCCATGCTAGTGGAAAGAATGTTAGTGAAACACCCACCTTTGTAGTTCTGCACAAAAATTCCTAATCTACCCCTTTCTCTAGGAAAGCTGATGCTGTGTTATCAACAGGAAATAGAACAGGTGCCCTTGTCTAATACTTGCATGGTCCTATTCAGGGGTGGGCTGTTGGGGGTTCACAGGGAAAACCTCTAAGATTCTGTGCAGTTTGGAGACCCCCCAAATCCCACTCCTGACTGATCCTGCCCCACCCTGCCCCACCCACCCCTCCCAGGAGTCCCCACATGCTCCGTTTTGGATGCAGGTAAGTGCAGGGTGTGTACGGAGGCTCAGTGAGGGCAAAAAATGGGCTTACCAGAAGTTCAGGAAGGCTGGAAACAGCCTTGGGGAGGTCGTTTTTGCCCTCCTGGAGGCTCCAGGAAAGCCTCTAGAGCCCAGGGAGGGCAACCCCCCCCCCGCTTTGATACAGGCCATGGCCACGCCCACCCAGCAACCAGACAGAGAACCCCTTGCTAAAATTTTGAAGCCCACCCATGGTCCTAATCTACCTATAAGTGCTAGCGCTAAATTAGGATTACTAGCAGAATTAGTAAACCAGGATATCCGTGCAGCACTTTACAGTGGTTCTTGACTACTTCCTTTCACTGGAACAGTAGCTTTATGTGAGACGGAAAAAATGGTAGATCAGGCCTCCACTAAAATGACCTGCTTGTCAGATCTGGGTAGAACCAGGACAACCTGTCTGTAAGGATCTTTGTTCCTCCACATCTAACAAGTAGAGCATTTCTCTCTCTCTAATTATCTTGCTGCTCTTCCCACACTCCTTGTGTAATATAAGCCATTACCATAAACAAAAATGGCTGCAGGGGGAAGTCAGCAATGACCAGAGAAGCAGGGAATGATTGCAAAAATCAAAAACAGCCAATAGGAGGTGGCCAGATTACAGTCCCATCTGGATCATCACCATGGTCACCACGACCACAACAAAGAAACATGCGGCTAAGCATGTGTTGTTTCAGAAGGAGATGGAAAACACTACTTCTACTCTGGATCAGACAAAGTCCAGAATTAGCTGGTCTCAGCTATGTATGTGTTAGAGATGAGAGAAAGGCTATAGCATGAAGATGTATTCTTAGTGGTTAGGGAGATATCTTTGAGCCAAAGTTAGGGGGAATGTGTGGGTGTGCTGAAAATTTGGGATTCTTGAGGAATTTCTCATTTAACCAGAGGCAAAACCAATGTGAAAATCTCTTTTTAAAAATCAATTTTGCACAGCTGGGCTGCAAAACCCTGATGACCTCTAGATGGGTGCTAGTAGCTAAATTAATATATCTAAATATTATACATTTAAATATATCAACTCTAATTTTTATATTAAATGTTGTCATCTGGTGGACATTTGGAATTTTGCAGTCCAGATCTTTACCCCAACACTTCATAAGCTAGAAAAAAGTGGGATAGATAGCTTCACCACCAGATGGATTCACAACTGGCTGACAAACCGTGCTCGACACGTAGTCTTTAATGGGTCTAAGTCTACATGAAGAGAGTAAGCAGTTGGTGCCACAAGGTTCCATCTTAGGCCCAGAACTCTTCAATATCTTCATAAACGACTTAGATGAGGGAATAGAAGGGGAACTCACCAAATTTGCAGATGATACTTAGCTGGGAGGGAGAGCTAATACCCTAGAACCGTGATGGCGAATCTATGGCACGCATGCCACAGGGGGCACGCAGAGCCATATCTGTGGGCACACGAGTGTTGCCCTAGCTCAGCTCCAGCATGCATGCGTCCGCCAGCCAGCTGATTTTCGGGCCTTTCGGTCCCACCGGAAATTGGGAAATGGGCCATTTCTGGCCTCCAGGGGGGGTGGGGAAGACCATTTTCGCCTTCTCCAGGTTCCTAGAAAGCCTCTGGAGTCTGGGGAGGGCAAAAAACAGGCCTACAGGGCCTTCCGTGCTATCGCATGCCAAAAGCGGGGGTCGTGCAGGGGGTGTCGTGTGTACATGCATGGGAGCAGGGCACATTGAATTATGGGTGTGAGCATGCACGCACTCGACTCCCCCGCTCCCCCCCATCTTTTGACACGCGATGGCAAAAAGGTTAGTCATCACTGCCCTAGAAGACAAGCTCAGGATCCAGATGGATCGTGACAGACTTGAACACTGGGCCCTATCTAACAAAATGAAATTCAATGTAGAGAAAAGTAAAGTCTTACACTTAGGTATGAAAAACCAAAAGCACACATATAAACGGGGAAACCAGGCTTAATAGCAGTGACTGTGAGAGGGATCTTGGAGTCTTAGTGGACAATCAGGTAAATATGAGTCAGCAGTGTGCAGCGGCAGCTAAAAAAGCCAACACTATCCTAAATTGAATTAACAGATGGATACAATCAAGATCAAGTGAGGTGCTAATACCACTCTATAAAGCCCTAGTAAGACCACTTTTAAGTGTTATATCTTGTATACAAAAACAATGCTGCCAAGCCCTAAACATTTCACTTTATGTCTTGCTTTTGGAAAAGGAAAAGATAATTTATTTTCCATTAAATTAATTCTATTAAATTAAGCGAGTGGCTGAAAAATGCAGAAATGGCTTCCTAGCTAAGTAGAGCCTTAAATCTGGATCGCTACTCCTATTTTGAGCAAATATACCCCAGTGACTGTTTTAGCTGCATATTTTTTCTGTCATTTGCTATTTTGTTGCTTAAGACTATGTTAAAAACTATGACCCCCATTCAAATTTCTTAACAACCTTGAACTCAGCAGTGACCATACAGAAAGATCTTGCTGAGTTTTACATGCTGCCATATATTCATTACTTTATCTGAATTCCTTCCATTTTTCCTCAGAAGAGATTTTTTCTGGCAGCTCACAACTGATTAACAATTGTAGAACATCATTAAAATAGCAGCAAGCAGGAACAAACCCCCCCCCCCAGAACTGAACAGCAATTAAAAAGTAATTCTGAAACCTGATTAATTTGATCAAAGAACAATAACAAACAATCCCAATGTTCTTTTTAAAAAGGAAAGTATTATAAATCTTCTGAAAGGCCATTAAGGAAGGGAAAAAACATGGAAGGGAACTCTAAAATCTAAGTCCAGCCATTGAAACAACTTTCCACTTCAGCTCAAAAAACCATATTCCTGGCATTGCTGCAATCCTTCCAAACATGAGTTCAAAAGCATGTTAATTGGGAATGATTAAAATATTATATAATTCTGGGTTTTATTTAATTTGGGCTAAACTTTGGTATAATTTTAATTATCAATTTTATGATGTTTATATATCTTTTATTTTTTCTTGACTGTACACCGCCTTGAGTCCTGCGGGAGAAAGGCGGTATAGAAATATAATAAATAAATAAATAAATAAATAAATAAATAAATAAAAGCAGTATGTGGATATGTTGAAAGACAGTTTTTCCTACATCCTGATCTTAAACAAGGGATGGAAATGTTTGGTGGACAAGGGTATCACTTAAGAGACAGTGGACGAGAGCAGTGGTTGAATGCATAATGGGTAAAGCCATTTCTGCTGTATGAGTGAAGCGAAGATCTGAGTGGGCTTCTTCTAGCTGTTGTTGTGGGGAGTCTTGGATGATTTATTTATTGTTGCTTTTTACTATTAAGCAGTCATCGGCAAATTCTTTCAATCCAGGAGCACCCTTCAGTTAGCTTTGTAGGTGCTTCTGACATGAATACAGACAGACTACTAAGCAGATTTTAGGTTTGACAAGTCTTGTATATCTCCTGTGGGATTTATTTATTTATCACAAGTCTTATATACATCTTTTATGCTAAAATCATGTGGATTTGTTTGGTCTGATTTTCAGCAACCACATTCTAAGCTGAGTAGAAGGCACAGAAGTAGTAGGTATGGCCCTCTGATTTCCAACCTTGAAGACGTTAAAGGCAATAGTGGATTTCAAATCCCGGTGCTACCGATTTGCTATTGGGAGCGTGTGGGTGCGCACACTCGCTTTGCGAGCGTGCAGTGCTTCTGCGCATGTGTAGAGCATTTTTGATGATGCCTGGGTGGGTGAGCGGAGCCTCCCGCCCAGTGGTGGGATTCAAGTAATTTAACAACTGGTTCTCTGCCCTAATGATTTCTTCCGACAACCAGTTTGCCAAACTGCTCAGAAAGTTAACAACCGGTTCTCCCAAAGTGGTGCGAACTGGCTGAATCCCACCACTGCTCCCGGCGCCGTTACCAGTTCTCCCGAACTGGGGGAAACTGGTAGCAACCCACCACTGGTTAAAGGCCACCAATCAGCATTCTGAATCACCCCCTAAGTCAAAGTGGAATATAATGCAATTAGTAGTCACATGTTCAAACACAAACCTTGTGACCAGCCTAAGAACCACATTCTGGATCAGTTTGTGTCAGCCTCCAAATTTTCTCCTGCGGCAGTCTTGCCTCAGAATACACTGCAGCAATCCAGACACACTTCCAGGGTTATCAATGTAATGGATAGGAGCTATGTAGTTATTCAATTCCCAGTATTTCTACCTTGGCACAATGTCATATCTCTAGGCAGTCTACATATCAAATAATAGAAAAGCAGTAAACATTGTAACAGCCTAAAAATAGTAAAATTTAAAATATCCCATTGAAGTATAGATATTAACCTCCATAATTATTGAGAATAGCACACAACTCTTGAGAAGGTTGGGAAACAGTAGGTGTTGAAGAGTCAAAGGTAGCATATAACAGCTGTTACAAAAACATAACCCAGAAAAGAAACACTCTGCCTGGCTTTCAAGTTTCTATTATAATCAATATCAATAAAGCAGACTTCTAGTATTTCTTCTAGTTTAGTCTATGCTGAAGGAGTGACATCAGTCTTAAAAGCTGGACAGACATTCCCTTTTCCTCCCACTTATGCACATGAAAATCAGTGTAGGCCAATCTTGAGTTTCTTCTTCATCCCTTCCTGTCTTTCCAAGCTAAGCTGATGACTAATAGAAGGTCTAGACTCTAGCTGGACAGAGTCTATTCCAAAGAATGGGGTTGCAGCATAGCATCAATTCCCATTCCTTCCACCTGCTGAACTGAGGAAATTCAGAATATTTCCTTAACAGCTAGAAGGGACGGCTGACCAGTGTTGCTAGAGATGGGACAATCTCATTCCCCATGGGGGCTTTGTTAGTTAAAACCAGCACCTTGAATTGTACTCAGAAATGCATTGGAAGGTAGAGGCGCTAATAATATTAATAGGACATTGATGCAATATTTGTATTAATGAACAGGGACAGCACCTATAGCAAGTGCTTATCCATCCATCCATCCATCCATCCATCCATCCATCCATCCATCCATCCATCCATCCATCCAGTTTGTCTACTGGCAATATATAACGGTGGAAATTACTTGCCACAAATAATCAGTCAGGCCTCCCTGGAGTGAAATGAGCTGGCAAGTTGTTCATGAGGTTTCACATGTTTCTATTTTGTGCTGTAATGGAAACCGTCTGTATTGCTTGGCCTGGCTTTTCTGCAAACACAAATGCTGGTGTAATTAAGAGTGCAGGGAGGGGAGGCATTAACTGGTACACAGGAAGAAATAAGGAGGTTGGATCCTTGGGCTGGAGTCAGTGGTGAAATCCAATTTTTTTACTACCGGTTCTGTGGGCATGGCTTGGTGGATGTGGTGTGGCTTGGTGGGCGTGGCAGGGGAAGGATACTGCAAAATCTCCATTCCCACCCCACTCCAGGAGGATACTGTAAAATCCCCATTCCCACCCCACTCCTGGGGGAAGGATATTGCCAAATCTCCATTCCCACCCCACTCTGGGGCCAGCCAGAGGTGGTATTTGCCAGTTCTCTGAACTGCTCAAATTTTCTGCTACTGGTTCTCCAGAACCTGTCAGAATCTGCTAGATTTCACCCCTGGCTGGAGTACTATTGAAAATTTCCGAGATTGAAGTATTAGCAAACAGCTATCGTAGTTTCTATGTTGATTAGGACTAGCAAGGACTGAAACCTCTTCTCCACAATATAAGTCACTCTTTACAACTCTGCCCTGTCCAAATGACCTGAACACTTCCCAGGCATGTCACTTCTTCCTGATTTTCTGAACTGGGTTATGACATAATTACAGCAAAGTCTTGTGCTTTTGGGTGGGCCTCAGTTCTCTTTGATCCTTTTTGAATGGTATAAGTTCCAGCAGTACCGATTAGGAAGCAGATTAGAGGGGTGGAAAACAGTGGAAGACTGGAACAGAGAGAGAGCATCAGAGAGGAAATTTAGCATTTATTTGTTTTGATTATTCTCTTGGGAGGACTGTTGGTTTTATTATGAAGATAAAAAATTATAGAAAATATCCTTGAAGCAATTCAGTAACTTGGCCAGTTATTGTTTTCTGCTGGGTTTTAGATGGGCAGAGTGATATTTGCTCCCCTCCCCACCGAAAAGAATTTGAGACAAATTCTCAGCTATATAGAGAGGGTACAGTGGACACTGTATGAGTTTGCCCCTATAGCTGGATCAACTCTTCCACTACTCCTACTCTGTTTCCTAGTTGAAGGATACACAATTAGGGTTGTAAGTCAGCTAAAGGTCTATAAATTCTTTATAGTCTTAGGAGCAATAGTAATTTCTGAGTGTATCTTGCCAAACTGAGAATTATTGCATTAATACATGTCTTTGTATAACTGACATAGCAGATTGCTTTTGTGTCATGCAGACTTTCTTTGCCAAGAATTCATTAAAAGCACAAAATTCAGATAATACAGCCTAATTTGCACCAAGTTTAGATATTGCACGTTATAAGCTTCAATTCCTTTTATTGCCTCTTTTTCTGATGACTTTTGACATGCACCTAATTATACTCAATGTTTATAAATTTCTGAATATTTAAGTCTTCCATAGGGAGAAGGTTCTCTCTGCCTCTTTTTTCCCCTTCCCCCCAGAGGTGGGTTCAGCAGGTTCTGATCAGTTTTGGAGAACCAGTAGCGGAAATTTTGAGTAGTTCAGAGAACCGGTAGTAAAAATTCTGACTGCCCTCGCCCTCATCTATTCCCAAGTTGATTGGGAGGAAATGGGGATTTTGCAGTATCCTTCCCCTGCAGTATCTTCCCCCAGTGTGGTGGGAATGGAGATTTTACAGTATCCTTCCCCTGCCATGCCCACCAAACCATGCCTACGAAGCCACACCCACAGAACTGGTAGTAAAATTTTTTGAAATGCACTACTGCCTCCCCCCCTTCCCGTTGGAGAGATGGAGAAAGAAGAAGAGCTGGACTTTGCTACATAGAGAAAATAGGATTGAAATGAAGTTTCTCAATCTCTCATCTAGCAAGGTGGAGACATTGCTGTGACAGATAGATAATACTGCAACAAATGGAGTTAAGTCATGGAGGAGAACTGGGACAAAGTTTGGTCTTCATCTCACACTTTGACCAACTTCTACTATGCTGCTTTATCTTCTATCCAATTTAAGAATATCTGATGTCGGAAGGAGCTGGCCTCTGATGATGAGAGTGAATTAAAAGACTGAAACCCACAGCCCCATCTCTTGGATAGTACATTCTGCATTTGAAAACATCCTAAATTTATATAAAACATACATGATAGGACAAACAATTCAGCAGCAGCACCCCAACTTTGCCATCTCTGGGATATTTTTTTAGCGTAGGTAGACATTAGAACATAGTGAAATAATCCGGATGGCCATTTTGCCATGCTTTCCTCCTATCCTGAAGCCAGGGTGAATCATGTTAACATCAATTGTGTTATTCCCATTCCATGTACTTAATGGACTTCTGAATTTTTTTCTCTAGTATTGTTGACTTATCAATCCAACAACCACTTAGCTGTCAGAAAGCTTTCTTTTGCCCAATGTCATGCAACCTCTTCCCTCTGCAGTATTGGATGGTAAATACTAAAAAGTACCATTGTCTGAAAGATTTTGTCCCTTGTGATTTAGAGAGGTAAAAACTGCAGAACGTATTATTCTTTGTTGGTCTTTTTACAGGCATTTGAACTAAATTCACAGTATCTCTGATTAATAGATATCCTGGTCACCCAGATTCAGCCTATGCCCAGATGGTGTTCATATACTTTTGTTACAACATATGTAGCTAGATTTGGTGAAGCATCACAGGTGATGGGCCAATTTTCCAATGCATTCTATGTTAACTATAATTCATTTAAATTTTAGATCACTTTCTTATATAACATTTTATGTTATCATATTTAGTATAATTTTTGTGGTTGAATTATAATTTGATATAGGCTGTCTCACTTATATGTATTAGGTTGTTTTTAAAAAATGTACTTTTGTCTTAAACTTTACTTCTATGTGGATAATCTCAGTGTAGGGCAGTAAGGATGTGGGAACAACACAATTTAACACTGTAAGAGACTTCTACAATGTAAATAGGTAATGTTTAAAACTTTACACAAGTGAAGTTTAGGAATTACATTTTCCTGGGCATTTTTTTCTCCTTGGCCTTGGACTCTTCTATTACACATTTGAATGGTCTGTCTGTCTATTTGGCCCCAGCATCATGGACTAAAATCACTTACATCTGTCTCACAAGTTTAAGATTACATTTTGGCTTGCTCTTTTGAGCTTGGATGTGAATGGCAGTTGGTTTGGCAAAAAAGATGGAGGAGAGTCAGCTGTTTCCTGCTTCAGGGGGCTCAAATAATATCTACAGCCTGTACTTTGAAATGTGTGCTAGTCAGAATCCAATCTCTCTTTTCTTCTCCCTCTGTAGTAGAGCCATAATCTCCAAGGAGAAATATTAGCCAAATGAAGGAAATGCCAAAATATTTGGGTGCTCAGAAATGTCAAAATATGACAAATTCACCATGTCTTTTATTTTTTTTTCAATTTAAGATTCAAAGACCAAGTTATATCCACAAAGTATAATTTTCCCACTGAATTGATATTTTTTCAAGAGAAAAGAAACACATATCTCCCATGTCTCTTCAGCAGACTCAGCTGAATATACAGAAAAACTCAGCTACATACATCTGCATTCAGGCAAAAAAACCAACTAGCTAATCCTTTTCAGCAAAATTGTGCCCATCATTCAGTAACTACAAATATATCCATTGCCAGCAGTGGATTTCACATTTTGGAGAGTCCTAACAAGTTAAAATTAGTATTTTAGATGTTAAATTCATTGTCTCTATGCATTTTAAAAAATGAGAAAAAGAAAAGATGGTTGATTTCCCTGGGTTAAGATCATTGGTACCATTGATTAAGAATCCTGAATCGCAACCTGTTTGTTGGAGATAAATATTATGAAAATAAAAGGAATGCAGTAAGCACTGTTCTTCTGCTTGATGTTGCAAATATAAAGCCATATCCCGAGTGAATTGCTTTTTCTTCAGCTTAGAGAAGGGTAATGCCAGAGGAAAAGGATAGATGGTTTCACTTTTCTTCTGCATTTTTTCACACAAAGCAGCAGCCCCATACAATGGTCCACATGGCCTAAGAAAACCCACCTTAATGGGGTTGCATGGAGAGAATGCAAGACTGTCCTGTTGAACTGATAACATTGCACATAAGTCTACTATTATTGCAGGCCCTGAAGTAACTCGTACAAAAATTATAGGCTTAGAGAAGTCAGTCCACTCATTTGTCACTGAACCGCCATAATTAAAAATTAAAATTCCTCCCCACCCCCTCCAATCCTAACTTCAAAATGGACTGAGATCCCTCTGAATTCAACAGAATGCTTCTTCCAGAACAGGGACTTGAGTCTTCTGCCTTTTTTCACAGAAACCTAAATGGTGTTCGTGTCATCATCAAAGCTTCAAGGATGGAAGTAAAGTTTCTAAAACTTTCTCAGCTTCTTGATCCTAAAAAGGAAAAAAAAAAAAAAGGGGGGGGGGGGAAAGAATTAAGCTTATGTAATTATGCCTTAAGAACCACCCAGAGCTGCTTGAAACCAGCACCAATTTCTGCATCAAAACAAGAGATTATGTTCACTGTTAATAGTGCAGAAAGGATTACTGGTTCATTCTTCTTCCAAATGCAGTACAAAAACAAAGTAGGGGAAAGGGAGAAGACCCTACTTTTATACTATACTTTTCCCTTTCCAATTTCCTTCTAAAGAAGTGTAATGAAGTGTTATCTACAATTCTAATGGTTTATAATTAAAGGTTTTCATCTTCCAACAGTCACCTTTGGAGGTATTTCAGTGAACCCAACATTCCTGAGGCTTGAAGTTTCTAATTTGCATTTTCTCCCTCTCCTTTGTTGCTGTTACACACAGATACTCTTAGGGACCGCAGCTTTGTTTGGTTTTACAGCTGCTTTGCACCTCTGAGCGTTTTGTTGTTCTTGAAGTTCAAGTTCAGCTCCCACAAAGCTGGGTGGCCTTTGGAAATGAAATTGTATTAAGTGACACATCTCTAAGCAGAACATTATTGGCACGAAGTCGTTTTCTATCTGGTTTAGATTCCATAATTGTATCGCCACAAATTTGCTCATGGTGTAGCTGAAAACAAGAAATTTATGTAAGGTATTTATCTATACAGGTAGTCCTCATTTAATGGCAGCATAAATAGCATCCCTTCACAGTTGCAATGATAAGGACAAACTACAGTAATTTTGTGACCAATATTTGAATTTACAACCTTTGCAGGTCTGTAATTCAAAGGAAAGCTGAAGATTTTATCTTCCTAGGCTCAAAAAATTGCATAGAGTTGGTGAGGATAGCCATGCAATAAAGAGACATCTGCTTTCTGGGGGGATGTCAATGACAGATTTTTACAAAATATACAGAGAAATCACATTATGCAGCTAGTCCTCAATTTACACTACAACTGAGCCCAAAATTTCTGTTGCCAAGCGAAACACAATTTTGCCCCATTTTCTGGCCACAGTTGTTAAGTGTTAAGTTAGTCACACAGTTGTAAAGTGAATCTGACTTTCCCATTGGTGTTGCTTGTCGATGGTCATTAAAGATGATCACATGACCCCAGGACACGGCACCTGCCATAAATATGAGTCAGTAGCCAAGCTTCTGAATTTTGATCACATGACCATAGGGATGCTGAAATGGTCGTAAACGTGAAGAATGGTCATAAACCAGTTTTTTCAGTGTCATTGTAACTTTGAACGGTCACTAAATGAACTGTTGTAAGTCGAGGACTACTCATAAATGTATGGCAATAAAAATATGAATTGTCACGGCCATGATTTTCCCAGCTGAAACATACAGCCATGAAAGTTAGACCATCAGAACTAAGAAGAATTGGTACCCGTGCTGGACAATATTACTAAAATACGTTGGCCTACAAGCAGAACAAATCATCGATATAAAAACTCATTGAAATAAAACCTCCTCATTGGAAACATTAATAATAAAGGTAAAGCTTAAGTATTTTAGATATTTTAGATGCGTAAAGAAGCATTTTGAAGACAAAAATTATTTGAGAAGATCTTTAAACCTGGAAAAATGAAAAGCAAATGAAAAAAATGACAAAAGGCAGGAACTATGTGTGGTAGACTTGTGAGAAAGCGAAGAAATTTTGGATACCAATTCATATAATGATGTAACACATTTTTAAAAATGATATTGCAAAGAACCCAAAACTCTTTTTATTGAGACTTATGGGCACTGAATTAGAAAAATATTCATGGTAAACTGATTTTGTATATGGTCATTGCAGTAAGAGTATTTGATGTATAAAATACATCAGATGTATTTTATACATGTATACATGTATAAGACGAACAAAATCTTCACAGTAGAAAAATGGGTTATAAAAATGTCAGAATTCACAGAAATGGCAACATTGACCTGTCTGGTCAGGAAAAAAAAATAACTTTCTTGTCTGGAAAAAGTCTGGAAACATTTTTTGCTGAAAGGAGAAAGGACGGACACATGACTTATGGGGTTGAAGGTTAAGAAAGATATAAATTAAGTAAGAGACTAAGGGACTTATATAATATCTAAGAGGAGGGAAGGACTATAAAATTGTAACTATTTATTGAAAGACCAAACATTGTATTTCTTAGCTTTAGGGTTTTGTTTCCCCCCCCCCTCTATTTTGTTTCTTTCCTTTTTTCTTTTGATTTATCGTTTACTTTATGATTTTAAAAAAAATCTATGTAAAAGGAAAAGAGCTGACAAAAAAACAAGGGAGTCAGATACTATCACTTGTGACACAAGCATGAACTTACAATAACTTTAAAAAAAAAATTACCGGAAACTAATCCTGGCAAAATAAGAGTCAGAAGTGACTGAACTGAACTGAATGAACAACAAATTTAACAAATTCAACGAACAACAAAAACACTACTTTAAAATAAATATAAGCATTTATGCACAAGCATTTGCTGCAAATGTCAGAAACGTCAATTTTGGGATTTATCTGTCCATTGGGAAGTATCAGAGAACTACTGAACTCGCTAGAATTAATGAGCACAACAGCATATTGTCATTGAGCATGAAAAAGGTAGTTTTCTTCAGCTGAGTTTAACTCCTAATGACTTCACAGAGGCAGCCAAGTGATTTTCTTGGCAACAATATGGACATCGGTTGTCACTGCTGACTTCTGAGATACATTTTCCCAATCTAATTTATTATGTTGGGATCTCTGGAGTTCTTCTATCCAAGTCTTAAACAAAAACGATATTGCTTAGCTTTAGAGTCAGTTGTGGCCCAAGTGTTGCTATTTCCCAAGGACAGTTGAACACTAAGTATTATTTATATTGGAGGCCAGTATTAAAGCTTCATGTCTTCAAATGTAAGCTGGATAGATAGTTGCAAGTAGACAATAAAAATAAGTAAGCAATAACATATCAGTGCTGGAAAGGAAGTTATAGTATACATTCCCAATCTCTATCTTCATTGCACAAAAGTTATACTGCATATATTGCCTAGTGTAAAGTGTTAGATAACTAAATCACAATGAGATACAATTTCTATGATTCCTTATCCCTCAATTTTTAAAGTCATTTTAAAGAATGGTGAATCAGTGGGCTTAATAGGGTTAATTAACCATTTTCTCCAGCAGAGTAATTTCTAAACCAGACAGTAATAATTTCAAAATTAGACCACAGCAATCAGAGTCACCTGCTGCACTGCAAATTGTCCAGTTCATAGTCAAATTAGACATTAGCCTTGTGATCGCATCATCTACTTACGTATAATTTCATAATATTGGATTTTACACATTTTCAACATTGCAATCACAGACATCAGAAGTTCTTTTGTTTTCTTATGCCTTATTTTGCAAGACTCTGAACACATAATTTCCCTTCCTTTCGTTTCTAGATCTTCCTCTATAGTGTTAAAGAACTCAGTTTACCAAAAATTTCTTCTCTGCATCTTGACTGAAATTAATCAGAGCTGCTGAAGACAGACAATGTCTTCTGATCTTGACAGATAATGGAAAGTAGCTGTAGGAAAAAAAATAACTTTTTCCTCCATCAGAAGATGAATACACAACCTTCAGACCAGGGGTGAAATCCAGCAGGTTCTGACAGGTTCTGGAGAACCGGTAGTGGAAATTTTGAGCAGTTCGGAGAACCAGCAAATACCACCTCTGGTAGGAATTTCCCCTGCCATGCCCACCAAACCATACCCACCAAGCCATACCACCCCCACCAAGCCACGCCCACAGAACCTGTAGTAAAAAAAAATGGATTTCACCACTGCTTCAGACCTACCTCTTTGGTAACTGGCAGAATGGACAATGCTGTTTCACAGTAACTCAGAGCATTGCTCCTCTGGCCCAGATCTTTGTAGCACTTAGGTAGAAAGAAGGACAAGGAAAAAAAATATAACAGGTATTTAGTGACCAGAAATTTGTTTTGCATTCAAAATCAAACATGATAAAACAAATTAAAGCAGAGAAAGGCAGCAATTCCCATACCTTTGCCAAATACATATAGTTGCATTTAGAATATCTGGGATGTATTTCTTCAGCCTGAGTTTAAGGACAAAAGATAGAGAGATGAGAATGCCATAGCAATACTAGGCATATTTCCATTTAACTATTGCTTTCATGCCCCAAACCTTCAAAATATTTTGTACTGCTCCTATGTCTTCACAATGCCAATCTCCATTTCTGGACCTGAACAACTCTCCCTTGAGTTGCTAATGGTTGAAGATACACATTGACAGGCAGCTAGTACTGTGCTCTCATTCCTATTGTTACTTTGCTGTCTCTGTTTTTACAGGGAACAATATTAAAAGGTGTTGATCTTTGGTCCAAGTGGGGTGTTTTGCCATTATGTGGCTTCCCAACTGCAGGGAATGAAGAGAGCCAAGGACCTTAGAAAAGGAATTCCCATCAGTGAGGATTAACTTGCTCCCAAGCTTCGGAGGAGTTGCTATGTTGAAAATCAACAGAATTTGGATGATTCATGATGCCCCATAGAAATCAATAATCTCAGCTACTCAACAGGGCAAGGGATCGTAGAGATATGGCACCCATCCAGAACTGATGCCAAAGCCTCAGGTGCCAATTCTCCAGCACATCGATGACGTGATTCTTACAAAGCAAATAAATCTTCCCAAAACTTAGCCAGTAAGAGTAAGGTTGCGGACATCCATAGGGTGTGATTCATCCAAGATTGAAGCCAGCAACATAAAAAGACTGTACCTGGGGCAAGCAAAAACTAGACATGTCAGTCATGTAGGCACCATATAGTCTCCACAGGTTTGACACTTCTGCTGCCATTAGCCAGCAGCTCACTTACTACTGAACCATTATAGCCAATTCAATGAGCAGAAACAGACTTAATATCTGCTCGGTTTCTACCAAGTGTTGAAATAGTACACCTTGTAGACTGGTGGGAGGTGAAAGGAAGGATCTCAGAGAACAGACAAAATCATTTTACAAGGCCTATTCTTCTCCCATGATCTTCATACCCTTTCTTATCAAAGTCATTCAATAGAGGCTGCTAGACTATTTGTATAGTATATCACTTTCCGGAAGGGATCCGAGGGAGACAAGAACAGGGAAACCGTCTGAAATCTAGACTTGATCCACTATTTCTGCTTCTTAACTAGCACTAAGGATTAAAGTGAAGACCGCCCTTCCCAAATGAAGTAACAAAGAGAAAAGGGTGGGGGGAAGGAAGCAGAGGAGAAGGAGAGAAGGGGATGAAAGCTCTAATCTCTTGAAGGCATTAGTGCTAAGCAGCAATTATTAAATTGCTCAGACAAACTTCCTGTGTTTAACTAGTCAAAGATGACAACAGGAGCTATTCCCACAGGAAATGCTCATAAACAACTCTACGGATGGAATTCAAAGAACTGAATATTTAATTACAAAAAAAAAAAAAAAAAGAGCAACGTAGCAGATCCTGAAATTCAGCTTAGGTGAACAGGAGTGGTCACTCTTCTAAAGATATTTTCTGAAAAATCTTTTGAAGAGCGTTGACTTTATAGCTCCTGAGAACAATTTGTCGAACAAATTTCTTGAATGCCAGCCAGTTGGCAGCCAGAGAGAAGAGGGAATATTTTATCTACCTTCAGAAAATTCTGCAAAGCCTCTTGTATTGTTGAAGTTGGCGGAGTCCCAAAAAGAGCAGCAGCTACTTTTTTCTCAATCCAAGACATCTGAGCGACCTTTGGAAACCCCAACAGGAAGACGGGAAAGGTGAAAAAAACAAAAACAAAACCATTTAGTGTGTTTTTGGGTATCAAGACAAGTGTCATGAAAAAATATCTCTATTAGAGGCCCCCAACCTCCGGACCACGGACCAGTACTGATCTGTGGTCTGTTAGGAACTGGGACGCATCACTGGAGGTGAGCGGCGGGTAAGCAAGTGATGCTTCATATGTATTTGCAGTCACTCCCTGGCACTAGCACCACAGTCTCAGCTCCACCTCAGATCAACAGGCATTAGATTCTCATAGCAGCCCAAACCATACTGTAAACTAGGCATGTGAGGGATCTAGGTTCCATGCTTCTCCTCTTCCGTCCATCCGTCCCCCCCCCCCCCACCCAATCTGTGGAATAACTGTCTTCCACAAAACTTGTTCCTACTGCCAGTTTCAGTTTAGGGACAGCTGATCTCTATGTTTTTTATTAATTTTGCTGGACCTTACATTTCCCCCTTATTTTTAAAAGTATTTTAAGCCTATTTGGGGATAGATCCTATACTGTTCATTTTTTTCTACTTGCAACTGACAGAAAAGCATTCTGTCCATTTTTAAAATTATCACACTGCTGTATTTTCTTTAGGGTCAAAATGGGCCACAGGGACTGCACTAAAAAGATTACATGGTTAAATGCAGCCTAGGAGAGTTTAAACACTTGGACTGCCAACTTATTTGTATATTACTATGTTTGCCTTTCGAGTTTTGTACTAAGATAAGGAAGGACCCAAAAACTTCTCAGAACAAGGCTGATTGTATTCCATTTATAAGAAGAATAGACTGCATCATGAATACACATTTTATGTAGTTATTGGAATGATTTGCAAAACGATGGAAACCGTGTAAAACAGAGCACTTTTTCACAACACCTTTGTAAGAAAAATGTGGTCAAATTCACTACCGAAAGAGTTAAACTTTTAACAGACTTTTACTTTTTGTACAGATAATCCTTGCATTATGACCACAACTGGAGCTGGAACTTTCATCCCTAAGTGATGCAGTCATTAATTGAATCGTGACCAATTTTACCATCTTTTTTGCCATTGGTTGTTACAGGCATAGTCCTTATAAACCACAGGTTTAGACCTGAGGAGTGCTAGACCTGTTTTTAAACATATTTAGCCATCTTTTGAAAAAGAAATCTTTTATAAACCAATAACTGTGTCTTAACAATAAAAGACTAGTGTCCTGGTTGATTTAAATGGGAAAAGAGATTTCTCACAAATGAAGGCACATTCATTCATTCGTTCAGACAGAGTTCTGCCAGCTGTTTACTACTGTCTGCTGTTTTGAATAACTAGGCATTTTACATGATTTCCCTTTTTAATGGTTGTGTGTTTGTGTGTTGTTCTGCCTACTCCAGTGCAATTTTCTGTACTTTATGGCTACTCTTGCTGACATTATCTTGCAGCCCTTACTGATTTGGGATATAGGTGAGATACAGTGAAACTGACAAGAATTCTGTCTGTTTCATCTTTTGGTCTCAAAGGGGAGCCACTGGTATAGGCTAAATCTGACCCAACCATTTCCTGACAACACTGGCATTGCCTTGAACCACTTCATTTCCCTTTACTCCATTCCTCATAAAGTGCTAACAAAGGAATAGAATGACCACTCTTGATTCTCTTTGCAATTTCCTTGTAACGCCATTTCTTTGACCTGTCAGGGTATTTCCGAATGCATGTCCGTCATTCTTCTAGAAGAACATTACCTAAAATAGTCTGGGCAACAGACGACACATAGAATAGAAGGGCATAGAAAGAAACAGATATGACTTCTTCATACTTCACCCATCATGCTTGTGACCTATCAGTTTCTCTTTTCTTCATTTTGGACATGGCTAGAAGGCTCTTCCAGAAAAATGGTAGACATAAGCAGCCTGGATATTTCTGTACTATGGGGAACCTCAATAAAAGCAAACTGTAATTCAAGCAACTTGAAGGTGGGTAAAAATCTCCATTCCGGGCACCAGTCATAGTACTCCAGGCAGGCTCCACCTCACATTAAAAACACACTAGGTCAGGGGTCAGCAACCTGCGGCTCTGGAGCTGCATGTGGCTCTTTCACTCCTCTGCTGCGGCTCCCTATCACTCAAAATATGCATCACAACTGCCAATGTGTGACACCTGCCAGCATGCAATTTATTGAGCTTTTCAATCCCCAATAGCCAACCACAGATAAATCCAAGAAAAGAAAAGTTTCAGAAGAAAACAGAACATTTAATTCAACATACTCGGAATACCACAAATAGATGGCTCACAAACAAGTTTCATCTGTGATATTGAAGCATGCAGGATTCTAGATTTTCTGGGTGGAATCTGAAAACAGCTTCTAAGACTTGTAGCTGAATTGCAAAATAAAGGAACTGTCTGGGGCAATATACATTTTCTTGCAAAACCTAATAAGAACTGATATAGAGGATTTCAGTTTCACATTTTGGTTTGGATGCAAATTTGATCTATATCGCTTAATAATCTTTCTTTCCCCAAAGGTCCTGTTTTACTTGACTCTAGTATATTCTAAAAAAAAAAAATTAAAGCATTTTTAAAAGAAATGTTATTATAACTGTAATTTTAAAAGGTCATATTATAAGAATTGGAAGGGGCCCTATAGACCATTAAGTTCAACCTCTGGTGAAGGAATCCAAATTGAAGTATTTCAGACAGATGGCTCTCCAGCCTTGACGTCAAATATTGTACATCCAACCAAGTGAATTCCATCACTCCTCTAGGTAATTGGCTTTGCTGCTAAACTGATGTTATCGTTGGGATTTTTTTCTAATGCTCGGCTGAAATCTGCCTTCGTGTAATTGAAACTCTATGACTTGCACTACAGAACATGAGATGACATCCTTTTATACAAAGTACTATCAAGTTCCCCTCTCAACCTTCTCAAGGCTAAACATGCCATCTTAGAAGCGACAGACTCATAGGACTCAAAGGGATCATGGATGTCTTCTAGTCCAACCTCCTGCTTATGTCATTCTGGACAAATTGTTGCCCAATTTTTTTTGCTCTGGTGATGGAGCACCCAACATTTCCAGGAGGCAAGTCGTTCCACTACTTAATTGTTCTCACAGACAAGAAATTCCTCCTAAGTTTCTTTCTGACAAGCTTCTACTCACTGCTTCTTGTCCTGCTTGCAAGTCCTTTGGAGACTAGCTTGACTCCTCCTTTTTCGTGGCAGCCCCTCAAGTATCAGAAGACAACTATCATGTCACCCTAATCCTTCTCAATACACTAGACATACCTAGCTCCCTTAATGATTCTTCATATGGTTTAGTTTCCAGATCCCTTATCATCCCTTTGTTGCTCTTCTCTGTACTATTTCTAGAGTCTTAGCATCATTTTTGTTCTTAGTAACCAGAATCGGACACAGTATTTCAGTAAATGTGAGCAACTGAAAATACATATATAAACTATAAAGAGTATTTTCAGTTTATGAAAAAGGGTAGGTCGTGATTATTAGTAGTTTTATTATATGAATAAATTATCAAGTTGGATGCTATTCTAGGAGACGAACAACTATTAAACAGAAGGGGGGGAAATAAAAGCAGGCATATGTAGTAACTAAAGTTAGACACTGTTCCTCTACCTTAGGGTTAGGTTATCTCCATCAGATCTTAAATTAGGAAGAGGATGTTGTGAAGTTACCTGGGACATAAACTCTTTAGGACTTTAAAGCAGTGGTGGGATTCAGCCAGTTTGCACCACTTCGGGAGAACTGGTTGTTAACTTTCTGAGCAGTTTGGTGAACTGGTTGTTGGAAGAAATCATTAGGGCAGAGAACCGGTTGTTAAATTATTTGAATTCCACCACTGCTTTAAAGTACATCTCTCATATCAGCGTGAGTTTTAATCCAGTCCCAAATTTTATTAAAATTACTCAGCTGCCTTCCCTTTTTTTCCCCTTTTCAAAAAAAAAAAAAAATCTTCATAAACTTCTGATGAGTAAATGCTTAAAAGGATCACAGGATACTTACTTCATAACACCACCTTCCAGTTAGATAATACAAAAAGGGATCTTGTGGCTTAAGTGCAATTGCTTTGTCAAGATGTTCCTGTAAGAAAGAAGATTGTAAGAAAGAACTGCCCTTCCTGTTTTTAGCTGTTTTGCCACAATAAATTTAGGCATCTTGTTTGCTTACATATTCCATAAATATTAACAGTTCATCAAGGTTACGTATGCATTAAAAATGTCTAACGGCAACCGAAAAATACGTGTAAACAGAAATGATAAAAGTGGAATGCATTTCAGGAATCCTCTCTCAATCAACTGAACTCAGGAATAAATCTGTTGTGAGCAGAGACACTGTCAGAAGTTGGAATCCACGGAATCAAAAGCAAATGAATATTTCTAAGGCAAATATATTGAACCACATACTCTGGGCGTCCAGGTCAGCGGAGTCTCATGCTGCTCCTTTCGAATTTAGGGTGGGAGCAGGATGAAAATATTGTAGCTAATCCAAAAGAATTCTTTTTAGTTTGAAAACTAGTTTAAGTTATCTGGAAGATTATACACACACACATACGCATGCACACAAGCGTTCATCAACGTAACTGACAAGTAAACTGTGCCTCCCAGGCAGAGTTAGTTTTACTTTACACATAATCTTCAGTACTGTCAGGATGAATTAAGCTAATAACAGTAGCAAGCAGTTTAAGAAAACTACCCAAAACATACCTTAAAAAGATAGCCATTCCTGATTTTGTTTTGTATAGTTTCAAACTGAGACATATAGCCACACATCATTGCAAACCTGAAAAGGAAGTGACAAAAAAGAGGGGAAGAGGGGGGAAATCATTAGACTTTTATGATCATTACAATACAGATATCCCTTGCTTAGCCACTGCCTCATATAGTGACCATTCGCAATTATGATAGAGATGAAAAAATGACTAATTCTCGCATTTAAGACATTCACTTTACAGGTCTGTAAAGCAAAGGAAAGCTGAAGTAAAATTGTAAGGATAGTCACGGTAAACCATTTCACTTAATGACCAAGTTGCCAGTCTCAATTGTGGTTGCTAAACAAAGACTACGTATAATGCCAGCCTGTTACTTTCAGTAGGTAAGTACTGTATTTATAAGGAAGGGAACCATCTTAGAAGAGGCATTCCTTCTCTT
Source organism: Masticophis lateralis (assembly GCA_030761175.1). NCBI lineage: Eukaryota > Metazoa > Chordata > Lepidosauria > Squamata > Colubridae > Masticophis > Masticophis lateralis. The sequence goes on along the minus strand of JAUDYJ010000001.1, from coordinate 65,280,960 downwards.
TTCACGTTACCCAACCTCTTCTAAGATGGCTCCTTCTGATTTGTACAAACATCAACAAAAAGACTATATAAGTATTTTATTTATTTGTTGTTCTGGAAAAAAATAATTGCTATAAACAATCCTAAACTATTTTGCAGTAAAGAAAGTTCCATTAGATCTACTGGAATGAAGCCTTAGTGCTTATGTTCATTGCTTTAACTTTTTAAAACTGCATAGGGTGAAGCAACAAGGATTTATTTAGCTAGACAACAGTCCCAGTTTTATTGTGCATCTTTAGTTGCCAACTCAGCTTCACTATGCATCTGCTAGCTCACAATCATTTTGCGTTAACAAATACCCAAGTGTAGTTTTCAGTGATTCAAACTTTTATGTTTTCAATCCTGACTCAGATCATCCATAAAGATTAGGGTGGTTTTAAATGAGTTTCAACTTCAGCTATTAAATATTCACACTCTTGTGCCTTGCTCTCCAAGCAGCAATTACACACTGCAATTGACTGGCAGCAATGGAATGGAAATATATTTTTCCAAAACTTGTGGATACAATTAATATCTGTCTCCTCTAATGAATGCCTACTAACTGTATAGCGTCACATGCTGAAATGGTATTGCTACCCAGGTGAAGAATGCCAGGTGGGGAAAGGAATAGAGCAGGAGTGTCAAACTCAAGGCCTGTGTGCACCATTTTCACTGGCAGGGCGTTGCAGGAGGCCATTGCAGCTGAAAACAGTCGCCCCAAGCTCTGTTTTCACTGGCAGAGTGCTGCAGGAGACTGTTGCAGCCAAAAATGGCGCCTGGGAGGGGCCATGTGTGCCCCCCCCCAGGTCCATTTTACTGGCAGGGGGTTGCAGGAGGCTGTCGCAGCTGTAAACAGAGCTTTTTCACTGGCAGAGCACTCAGGCCACCACAGACGCCACTCCGGCATCCCGAGTCAAACACAAGCCTGATATGGCCCTCAATGAAATCGATTTGACACACCTGGAATAGAGCAATTCATTATTTTATAGTCTGTTGCGTTATCCCAATCTATTTCCTTTACAAGTCAAATTCAGGATATTCAGGATATTCTTCTATCCAATCAGTTGAGATCATCTTACTGTTGCACAACTCAAAAAGAAACCAGACTTGATATTCCTAGCAAAGACAGTTAAAGAATTTCAAGTATTCAGGAGAAACAAGGTTACTAAAACTTGATTTCTCGTATGTTGCAGGATGGCAACGCCACTTTCTCTCCAGTTCCGCTTGGCTCATTAGGTGCTAATCAGATAAACTCAGCATACCATAGCTAAACGGATTACAGCTAGAAAAGAAAACAATGAAATACAAATAAGCTAATCCTGAAGTTTCATAGAATCTCCAAGTCTGTGCGTGACAAGAGAAGAAAAGTGCTGGGTTAAACCAGTTAAGGGCTATATTTCTGTATGTGAGGGCTTTTCTGGATGAATAAGAAAGCTGCTTATTTTCTCTTAGTGGAAAAGTCACACGAACAATAATCCGCAGTCTATATTTACTGACATCTATGAGAGAAAGGTGTAGTGTCAGATAGGATTGCGATTTTATGTTCATAAGATCCACTGCTATACCATAGCTGTTTTGGAATATGCTGCATCATTATTTTGAAAACCATGATCAGAATCAGTAGAAATGTGATCTGTGCCAAAGGTATTTCAAGCTACCTGAAGTAAGCAGTTTGAGTGACTTTCTCGGCATTCTGGCAAGCAGGTTTTTTTAATATATACCCTGTTTCCCTGAAAATAAGACATCCCCTGATAATAAGCCCAATCGGCCTTTTGAAAGCATGCGTTAAAATAAGCCTCCCCCCAAAAATAAGCCCTCCCTGAAAATATTTAAACACAGAGCTGGAAATCAGGTAAGATGGCAAGAGGAGTACCATCTTGTTCCACGCGCCCCCAAATAATAAGACCTCCCTGAAAATAAGGCCAAGTGCTTATTTTGGAGTTCAAAAAAATATAAGACAGGGTCTTATTTTCGGGGAAACATGGTATACATACATACATACATACATACATGTTTTAGTGCAGTGATGGCTAACTTTTTGCCATTGCGTGCCAAAAGCGTGGGAGCACGGGGGAGGGGTGTCGCGCGCACGTGCCCACACCCATACTTATATGTGCCTTGTCCCCCGCACATGTGCGCGTGCCCACCCTGCTCCCAGCATGCGATGGCATGGTGGGCCTGGTAGGCCCGTTTTTTGCTCTCCCCAGGCTCCAGAGCCTCTCTAGGAGCCTAGGTAGAGCAAAAACGCCCTTCCCCACCCGCCCAGAGGCCCTCCGGAAGCTGGAAACGGCCTGTTTCCCTACTTCTGGTGGGGAATGAGCTGACTGGCACATGCTTGCCCGTCGGAGGTGAGCTCACATGCCCACCGATATGGCTACATGTGCCACCTGTGGCATGAGTGCCATAGGTTCGCCATCATGGTTTTAGTGATTTGATTAAATGACTGCAATGCTAGGCCAGCCTTCTTTGGAATCTTTTGACTCCATTATAAGCTATCACAGATTTGTGATTTCATATGAGGAGAGAAAGAAATGGTCTTAGAAAGTAATTTAAAGATAGAGGCAGATGATGCATGTCCCAAGGAAGTCTGAAATAGATCTTCAACTCCATAAACCATAAACTTTATGGTAACTTTAACAGAGATTTTAAAAATTTAAAGAATTCACAACCTCTTCTCTAAAAAGCTGGATTTCTAAATTTTTACAAAATAGCAATCCCTTTCCAGTAGATCAAAAATAATCTGGAATCTCTCTTTCCCAGAATATGTTCGTGAAACTAGCAGGTATTAATCCATTGGTTAAAAATATGGGAAATCAAAAACAGACTTTATAAAACAAAGCAACAGAAAATGATAGCACATTTTTGCCTCATATTCAGCTTCCAAAAGATGAGAGACCAGCGTTTTTTCCCCCAACAAAAGCAGGAAAAGTGAACATTATGGTTCATAAGAACAACATGATTAAACTTTTATTTCTTTGGGAATGCCATCCATTGCCATGTCTCTCTCTCAGCAATGAAAGGGATTTGACAATAGCTATCATATACATTTTTGTCCCTATTCATATATCAAAACTATACAGTACTAGAAATTGATGTTGCAGGACAACTTTCATTTTGAAGAAAACTATTTTAAAAGGATGTAGAAAGGTCTTTGGGATGAATCAAGCTTTAGACAAGATCCCTATCATGATTTAGTGTATTTTCAAGTCAACCAACCATTATTCAGTTGTAGCAGTAATCCAGACTGACTTTAGACCACTCCACAATGGCTGGGGGATACTAGATGATACTAGATACTAGTGACTTTCCTATATTTTCCTTCAATGTTATATTACTAGTGACTTTCCTATATTCTCCTCCAATCTTTTCAGAATGGCATACAGCTAATCCTTGACTTACAACAGTTCACTTACTGACCGTTCGAAGTTACAGCGGCACTGAAGAAAGTGACATGACCATTTTTCACACTTATGACCATCGCAGCATCCCAATGGTCAGGTGATTTACATGCAGATGCTTGATAACTGATTCGTATTTATGATGGTCACAGTGTCCCGGTATCATGTGATCCCTTTTTGTGATCTTCTGACAAGCAAAGTCAATGGGGAAACCTGATTCACTTAACAACCTTGTTACTAATTTAACAACTGCAGTGATTCGTTTAACAAATGTGGCAAGAAAGATCGTAAAATGGGGCAAAACTCACTGAACAAATTTCTCACCTAACAACATAAATTTTGGGCTTAATTGTGGTCATACGTTGAGGACTACCTATGTACGTTACTATTGATTAATTCTTTCCTCACATTTATATAGCTTAACCATATTCCACCTTGGATACAAGAACTGTATTTGCAGTTTTAATATGAGGTAAGTTAAGAGAAGTGATTGCTGGAATTTACTAACCTTTGCCCTTCACACTAAGCATTTCTTCTCAGATTTTCCCACAGCCCATGACAACTTCAGGATATGACACCAGGTTATGTTTGGCAATATTTTGGCAAAACTGAATCTGCTTCACCAGTCAGCCACCCAGGGAGGATCTGCTGGGGTCATCACTTCTTAAAGAGGTTTCAGACTAGGCCATCTTTTAGGAAGTAAGTTTAAAATGGTATTATTTGGCAGACTTTTGGTTCTTAGTTTTGTATGTGCAACCATCATAGCTGACTTTCATTACTGTATTTTTTTTAATTTACTGTATTTTCCAGAACCTGCATGGATTGGGGCAGCATATAAATATTATTACATAAATGAAACCACCTAAGCAAAGCATCTTCATACAGTGATAAAACAGGAATGAAACTATAAATCATAAATGGGAATTGTATCTTTGTATGCTTAGAGTAGTTCCATTAATTATAGGATCTAGGAGTCCTAGACAACCATTTAAAAATGAGTCAGCAGTGTGCTGCAGTCACCAAAAAATCCAACACAATCCTAGGGTGCATTAACAGGGAGATAGAATCAAGATCTCAAAGATCGTAAAGTGTTAATACTACTTTATAATGCCTTAGTAAGGCCACACTTGGAATATTGCATCCAGTTTTGGTCACCATGATATAAAAAGATGTTGAGACTCTAGAAAGAGTGCAGAGAAGAGCAACAAAGATGATTAGGGTACTGGAGGCTAAAAAGCATATGAAGAACAGTTACAGGAATTGGATATGTCTAGTCTAGTGACAAGAAGGACTAGGGGTGACATGATAGTAGTGTTCCACTATTTGGGGGGCTGCTACAAGGAAGCGGGGGTCAACCTAGTCTCCAAAGCACCTGAACGCAAGACAAGAAGCAATGGATGGAAACTAATCAAGGGAAGAACCTAGAACTAGAATTAAGGAGAAATTTCCTGACAGTAAAATCAATTAACCAGTGGAACTTGCGTTCAGAAGTTTTGGGTACTCCATCACTAGAGATTTTTAAGGAGAGATTAAACAGTCATTTGTCTGAAATGGTATAGGATCTATTGCTTGAACAGTAGGTTGGACTAGAAGACGCTCAAGGTCTCTCCCAACTCTGTTATTCTGAAAATTGGAGAGCTTTTATTTCATAAAAGCCTAAGTCCTACTGATTGTACTGAATTTAACCCTGGATTCCCTCTTTGATATTTTGCATGTTTCATGTTTGTTCGTTTGTTTATTAAAACAAACTACAAATAAACAAACTAATAGCCACAAGCATTAGGTCTATGACAGTAGAACAACTTTAAACACAATTAAAAATGGAGATCTTAATTCAGCATTGACCCAGCACTTATTATGACTTAATTTCTGGAGGATCTAGAATTTTTTTTTTTTTGCATAACTAGTACAGATAGGGTAAAGTTTCCTTTATTAAAATCAAAAAGAGGAAAATGTTATTTCTTTTTCATCACAACTGAACTGAGAAATAATTCACACCTTTCAATGTTTCTCACAAATAAATAAATAAATATAATGGGCGATATAAAAGATGATACAATAACCCTGCAATCTGTGAAGGATGGAGTCTTTGTACAACAGGAATTCGTAGATATCTACTGCTGCTATTGAGGGCATAATGTGCAACTCAAAACATTAACTAAATACATACAGTAGCTCTTTTGTGATCCGGTTTCAACCTGTTATACCAAGATAAGGATCTAGGTGTTGCCATAAGCTTCTTATTGCTTCAACTACAATATACCAATGAGAAATCAATTCTCACAGCTACTCAAATTCTTAGTGAAAATAAATCCTTATCCAAAAGTTTACATAAAACAAATTTCCAACCACTTTGTCTAAACAGAAATCCAGACACTTAAGAGCAAGACCTTGGTCAGCTATTTGTCTGGAATAGTACAGGGTCTCCTGACTGAGCAGGGAGTTGGATTATTTGATCTCTAAAATCCCTCCCAACTCTGTTATTACTGTTCCTGTTGCAATATTAGCTTTTATTGAGAGCAAACCCAATGCATCTCACAAAATATGGGTGAGACTTCCTATAGGAAGCTCCATTGATCCTTGGGTTCTTACATTTTACACAATGGAGGTTCTTTATGTTTTTAAACATTTCAATTGTACTTAGAGAAAGGAAAAGATCTACCCTGGGAAGAATATAGGAGAGATAGAATAGGAGAGAAAAAAAATCTGTTAATGGGAACAAGAAAAGAAACAGATGCAACATTATGGGAAGAAGTGATAAAAATGTCCGCCCTCGTTTTTTCATTTGAATAGCTGGATGAATTTATGTCATGACCATACATTGGCTAAAAATAGGGAGAGAAAAATACATTTATACAGGCAGAAATATGAGCAGAATTATTTCAGTTCTTCAGAACTGAAGAAGCTTCTTGGATGAGAAGCAAAACATTTTCAAGGAAAAAAACCAAGGAAGTCCAGATGCCTTTGAGAAAAGCACTTTGGGACAATTATGACCTGGATGAATGAGAACCTCTACAAACATCTCAAAAAGTGAGGTGAGTCAAGCCTCACTCCGTTTAATGCCCTTTGCATGTGCTGAGACTAAATTCATTTCCCCAGCATTTGGAGGGTTTTCCAGGCAAGAAAAACTGAGCTGGTTTTTACTAAATATAATATTGAAGGTGTCACAGTTAATTCTTCTATAATATTGTAAATGTAAAACAAGAGAGAGAAAATTCAGCACAAATGATAAAAGAAGTTCAGAATATGAGTTAAATATAGCTAAAGCCTTAAAACAGCAAAGCTGTTTTTGTCTGATTGAAATCTCAGAACAGAAGCCGTCTCTTCTGAGAAAGAAAATCTACAGTCTTGGTGAATTGTAAAATAATTCAATAACTTCAAAAGATTCTGAATGAAGAATGAGAATTTATCATACAGTTAGGAAATTAGAAAAATAAAGAATCCAATGGCTCCATCTAATGGCCAAGGTTAAAAAAAGCAGTAACTATAGAGATGTTCAGAAGATGATAGTATTTGAGCTATCTTATATTAATGTGCATGTTCAACAGGATCAAACCTGATTAGGATTTCAATGGAAACCCACCCTTGGGAAAAGCAGGGCTGATGACTAGACTGGAAATATTCCAGAAGCGTGTTTCTCAACTATGGCAATTTTAAGACGTGTGAACTTCAACACTTAAGGGCTGAAGTTCACACATCTTAAAAAGTTGCCGCAGTTGAGAAATTCTGTCCTACAAGGTGGCATTGATGAGATACTTTCATGCTAGTGGCATGAAAACAATAAATATTTGTCATAGCGTCACCACGAATCCACCTCAATTTAAAGGAAGCATTATTATTGTTTGGAAAGATTTTTATCAATAATCCTCAATAGTAGCTGGCAATCTAGTAGCACAAAAAATGATGAGCCAGACGGACTAATCATAAAAGAGACCTGCTACATCTAGGATAACTTTCCCAGCTCTACTATATGAAGATGTCAAGGACAGAACCTGTGAATACAGATAGTCCTGGATTTACAACCATTTGTTAATGACTGTTTGAAGTTACGGTACTGAAAGAAGTGACTTAGGACCATTTTTCACACTTATTATTGCTTAGCAACAGAAATTTTGGGCTTAATTGTGGTAGTAAATTGAGGAATCTGAATGCATTTATTAAAACAGTTTGTCTGTTTTAGCCATTTCATGATTAAAAGTTGTAGAAATAGGGTCAAAGATGTGGTAAAATCTCCACTATTCAAACTTACCACTGATGATTCTCAGCACTTGATGGATCCAAGTTAACTGCATTCTCTCCAACAAGTTTTCCTGAAAAAGGTGCATTTTACAGATTTTAGCAATATGCATAAAATAATATTAAGAGCCTGGTGGCGCAGCAGCTTAAGTGGTGTTAAAGTGACACCAGCTGCCTGAAATTACTGCAAGTTCGAATCTCACCAGGCTCAAGGTTGACTCAACCTTCCATCCTTTCAAGGTAGGTAAAATGAGGATCCAAATTGTGGGGGCAATAAGCTGACTTTGTATAAAAAAGAACACCGTTTAGGGGGGCCGAAAGCCCTACTAAGCAGGTATACACAAAAGTATGAAGGCTACTGCTTAACGCATTGTAAGCCGCCCTGAGTCTCCGGAGAAGGACGGCATATTAATTAAATAAAAATAAAAATAAATAAATAAAATAAATAAATAAATATTAGCTCATGCTCCATTCATTCAACAATAAATACAATTATATATTGATTGTGACCTTAAATCGGGAATTTAATTCAGCAGGACACACATCTAGGATAAAACCAATGTGGTGTAGTGATTAAGGTACTGGGCTAGGCAGGAGACATCCAGATCCGAGTCCCGCCTCAGCTGTTGGAGGTTATGTAGAACTACTGTCTCTCAGCATAACCTTGTTCCAAGGCTGCTTTTAGGAGAAAGTTGGAAAAGGCATGTTGCCTTCAATTCACAGGGGAAAGATGTAATAAATGTATATAATGTAACTAATAAATAAACAAATATATTCAGCTTTGCAATTAATATTTTGAAAACTACAACGCATGATTTGGTAGAAAATTAAAAAGAACCTAAATCAAAATAAAACCTGAAGCCCTTCCCCTGACATTCCCAGTGTATTCAGAATTGAACTGGGGCAGGGAAGCTGCTTCTCTGACATTCCACTAATATACTTGCTTAGCTAAATATTCTCACCATCTTTCTTGGTGTGAGGCTGCCCTGGTAAAAGCAAAGAAAAGTAAAGAGGGAATCAGATTAGTTCCCAGCAGGATTGTTACCAAAATTATTTCTCTGCCTCAGCTGGCTAAATTAAGTTTAAGTTTATTCAGATTTATTCAGATTTACACACATGTAAATCATATTTACATGTGTGTAAATAAACCACATCTTATTTTTAGCAGAAGCAATAATAAAACAGCATTCCAGATATATTTCTAGTTTGAACAAATATGCATTGAAGTCTATCTGAACAGCCAACCTTCAGCAGCATAATTCTTTTTCTCCTCAGCATCTGTAGTTAACTCAAACATGTCCCCGTAAGCTCGGACAAGCCTCCAAAGAAAGTCAGGATGGTTTTGATACTGCTTGTAAACAAAAGAGATGCATTGGATTGGCTTTATTGCAGAGATCTTTTGACATGTTTAAAATGCATGTTCCCCCAATCCCCATGTGCCATTCTGTAAGAGATTACATTTCTTGTATTTTAAATTCATTGGGTTCATGCCAGTGGTGAAATCCGAACCGGTTTGCTACCACTTCTCTGGCCGTGTATGTGCATTGCGTGCTGCATGCACATGCACAGAATGCACCAAAAGAAGGCTTGGGAAGGTAAGTAGAACAGCGAGGGCGGGATCAGCTATGGTGTGCAATTTAACTTTGCTAGAAAGCAGGATTTCCTGCTTTCTAGCAAAGCTAAACCCCACTGCCGGTTCAACCGAACTGGTAGCTTTTTTTTTTACTACCAGTTTGCCCGAATCAGAGCGAACCGATAGCATTTCACTCCTAGTTCATGCATTATTGTGTTGTGCTTTGTTTATTTACTACACTTTTGAAGCTGCCTGACTCCAACCAATTCGGAGCTGCTGACAGAATGAAGAACAACTTAAAACGATGAAATACAATAAATTAGGCCAGAACAAATTACAAGATAGCAATGCAGACAACCCATAAAAAAGCAGGGGGAGATCCATCCACCCTAGGCCAAGATCTGGGAGAACAGCCAGGTTTTCAAGGCCTTCTGGATACCATTAGAGTGGGAGCTGTATGGATCTCACGGGGGCCCTAATTCAAGAGGGAAGGTGCCACTACAGACATTGTACCCTTCCTGGGTCCCAAAAGATGACACTGTTTAATTGCGGAGACTCAGAGTGCACGTATTCTGCCAGATCAGTAACTCCAAATAAATGACCCTATGCCAAAAAAAAAACAAAACAATTTTTTCCAGAGTTTTCTGTTGTAGCAAATAATAGGATCTAGAATTTAATACATATATGTTTTAAAGTCTCGGCAGTAAAGTAAGATTTTTTTGCCGTACGGCCTGCCAGATTTCTATAAATAGTGACATGGAAGCAGTAAAGTATTTTTTTTTCCTTTCTGCAAACTGAACTAATATACAGTAGCTCATTTTGACCCTTCAAATGCATTTATCTAACCACTGAAATTCATTCATTCATTCAGTTCAGGGGGCCCCAACATTTGTTGAAAACATCCTATGGGGTTTTGTACAAACCGGTTGCCATGGTGGGTACATCTAGCAACAGCCATTGGCAAAATGCAAACCGACACCTCCCCTATGCATTAAAGACTCTTTTTATCACCCGAGCCAACATTTGTCTTTCTTTCCTATGCAAGGGGGCTGCCCCTGAAGAAAGCATCACTTGTATTTCCTTAGAATGGGCACAGGCATTCTATATGATGCAGTGCCAGCTCCCTCCCATCACCTTCATTTTAGCATAAACAAGAGAAGTTCCTAGCATTCTTTGCATTCTTTGCTTTGGTACTAAATTCTGTTTGTATTCTACAAACAAAATGGGAAGTCCTTGTTTGCTGCTAGAACCCCTCCATCCATGATTGGAAACTAACCAAGGAGAGAAACAACCTAGAACTAAGGAGAAATTTCCTAACGGTGAGAGCTATTCACCAATGGAATAGCTTGCCTTCAGAAGTTGTGGGTGCACCATTACTGAAGGTTTTCAAAAGGAAACTTGACCACCATTTATCTGAAAGGATATAAGGTCTTTTGTTCAAGCAGTGGGTTGGATTAGAAGACCCCTGAGATCCCTTCCAACTCTATTGTTCTATCTAGAGATAGAACAACTCTAATAGAGTTGTTTTATCTTCTCTCTAATCCCACAGTAAAAGTCACATTGACTCTCATATAAACCAAAAATTTAATATGGGAAGAAAGGCTATGCTGGTCTGTTGGCAACCAGAAAAGGGAAAACAGGAGAGGTGGAACTTGATCATGGATGGTGCAGTGGTTAGAATGTCGTATTGCAAGCTAATTCTGCTGATTACCGGCAGTTCGAGTCTCACCAGGCTAAAGGTTGACTCAGTCTTCCATTCTTCCGACATTGGTAAAATGGGAACCCAGATTGTTAGGGGCAATATGAAAACTGCTTAGAGAGGGCTATAAAGCACTGTGAAATGGTATATAAGTCTAAGTGCTATTGCTAAGTCCTATTTCCCATCTGCACTGAATAACCATAGCCACTTATATGGGGAGCACACCCTCAGCAAATATTTGGGAATGTTAATCAAAGGGGTCATTTTTAAGCAATGAAATTTTTTCCCCTTAAAACCAATCTACTCAAATGTGTCCTTAAACTTCAGCACGACTAAAACTTTTAAAAGTACATAATAAAAGGCACTGAACCAGTGGTGAAATTCAGCCGGTCCTATCCGGATCATGCGATCCGGTAGTGCCGGTGGCCAGAGGTTCCACCCACCCACCCATCATCACATCCCGTTTACGCTCACGTGCGAACCGGTAGCGAAGGTAAATGAATACTACCCCTGAACTGAATTATTGACCATACCTCTTCTTCTCTTTCAAGCAATAGTTTGAAACTTTCTCTTTTCTCATCTTCTGAGCCACCATGCATTCTGTCCACCTCCTGCAGGAGATTAAATAATTCTATTTTTTCTTCTGGTGTCAAAGAAGATACAGAGGAATTGATCCATCCTTTTTCTTCCTCAGATTCTCCTTCGGTATCAGTATGAGCTGTCATGTAACTAAAATAGAAGAGGAGAAATATAATATTTTCTTCTTGAAAACTACATGGTTATATTGTCACTTGTAACTGTTGGTTTTTTTCTAATTAACATATCTTAAGAATGCTACAAAGTACGCAATATTGAGCATTTTAATTAATTTTGCAATATCCAGAGACAGACCAATTAAATTATGCTTAAATCTAGCAGAGTTCTTTGGTACTTTGCACAACAGGTTTACAGTCATTCATTTTAGAGACCATTCAATATCACTGAAAAAAGTGACTTACGGCCGTTTTCAGACTTATAACCATTGCAGCATTCCCCATGATCAAAATTTAGACCCTTGGCAACTGGCCTGTATTTATGATGGCTGCAGTCCCGGGGTAATGGGATAATCTTTTGTCAACTTCTGACAAGCGAAGTGAATGGGAAAACCAAATCCACTTAATTATCATGTTACTAACTTAACATGTTCAATGATTCACTTAACAACTGTGACAAGAAAGGTGACAATGGGACAAAATTAACTTAACAACCGCCTTGCTTAGCAATGGAAATGCTGGCCTCAATTGTGGTTGTAAATCAAGAACTACTTGTACTGTATTATTATTTTTATTTGTAAGAAACTATTCAGTAAAATTACAGTGACATTTTTGATGTTGAAACATAAAAGCCAATCTGAATTTATTGAAATTCAGCGATTACATCTTTTCTACTTAATATTGTCCTTATCTTCTGTTTTGGTTGAAATGTTTATCTTTTTAAAAGGAAGAAATTATTTTTTAATTTTAATTTTGTTTAAAATTACCAACTGAAAAATTCTTCGGACCATTGAATTGTAGAAAAAATACACGACGGAATTACAGGTTTTTTTAATTGCAATCATTTGGAACTAACAACATTTCTGCACCAAATAAAAAATGTCCTGACATTCAGAGGTATTAAGATTTATTATGGCAGTCAGTATTATTTACTAAATCACAAGACCTTGAGACAAGATAAATTATCTCTTAGTTTCCAATGAAAACATTTCAATCCTTTAAAAAAAAAAACCAACCAAGGTCTTGTTCTTAGCCTTGAAAAGACTGTACTGGATATTGCAAGTTGTTGTTGCAGTTCTTAGTGTTTGTCCCACAAGATTTCATAGTCTGCTTGTTTTTGAACTGTGCTCACCTACTTCTTATAGCAAAGCTATCAATGCATGATGCAACAGGGGAGTTTGTTTTTCAGCTGGCTTACTGCAGAATCCGAAAGTTATTATAGCTGAGAGGGAGTAACTGACCAAAGTCCACCCACTGGACCTCTGTGTATGGAGAAGGACCGGTACTCCCTGCTTCTAGTCCAGCACATTAACCACTACACCACAGTGCAGTATTTGTTATGCCAGTAAAATTCAAGCCGTCATATTCATAATTACAAGTTTGCAAATACTGTATTGATTTATTACAAGTTTGCAAGAGCTTTTTAAATCTACTACAGGTTGTTTTTGTCTATGAAAATTAGTACATTCAGTATCGGGGAAGAGGAAGAATTTTATTTCAACTTCTCTCTCTACTGTAGAGCTTATAAATAAAGAAGACAAAGTAGTAACTGCATCGGTGAAGACAGTCCTTACGGATAAACCAAGCATCTCTACTTCTTGCAGCTGGTTCAGCTTTCCTCTTTAGAGAGTGGCAGCATCCAAGCATGTTAGCCTTCCACATCAAGGAATAATAAATCTGTTTATCAATCTTGAACATGTTTGATGAACATGTAAAAAAAACGCTAGAACAAATACATACACTTACTCAGAGAATTTTAAAGATTAATATGCAACTGAAACCAGAAATGTTTCTTTTGGGATTGATGGACAAAACAATTAGGAAAAATGGTTACGGAGCTTTTTTTTTTTACATAACTGTAGTGAGATTATTGTATGCATGATGATAGAAAGATACGGCACAACCCACAGTGAAGGAATGATGAAGATGATGGAACTTGCTGAGATAGCTAAATTGAATTCTTTGATCAAAGAAAATATAATACCTATGTTTTATTGCTGAATGCAAACTCTTTGTAAACCTCCTGCATGAAACAGGAAAAAATGAATTTATGACTTATGGTTTTGGTGATTAGACAGGGTAGATTATAGAAAGAAGAGTTATGTTGTAAATATGGAGTATAAGGTAAAATTATAATTGTATTTCTAACTGCCACAAAAAAAACCTGGAAGTTATTTCTTTGTAACTTTTTCCTTTCTTGCCTATTTTTCTTTTACTTTTCCCCTTTCTTGCACCATTATCTTTGTTTGATTTCTTTCTTTTTCTTACATTAATTTGTATTAAATTACATTAAATTACATTCTTACATTAATTTGTATTAGTTTTTAATCTTTCTTTTTTAAAAAATATATATATATATATATATATATATATATATATATATATATATATATATATATATATATATATATAATGTACCTTGCTTTTATGGGCTTATTTTTTAAAAAGTAAGCATTTCATTACACAATTCCAAATATTTTTAAAATACCCACCCGCCTTCACTTTCAGCCTCTTCAGAACTGGTGGTATCAGATACGCCTTGAGTTGCTGCTTCAGTTTTTCGTTTCTTTGCAAGCCTATGTGAAGGGCTGGTTCTGCGACTTTCTGTTTTTCCTGGAAGTTCATCTCGAACAAGTTCATCCAACTTTGGAATAGCTTCCTTCAGAAACATCAATTCTCTTTTAAGTTCTTCCACACTTATCACCAAGCCATTCAATTTCTCCAGGATCTGAAGCTGTCTTCCTTGTAACAGCAAAACTGTCCTTTCCTCTTGGTGAGTTTCATGTGGAAACTCTATTAAATCAAAACTGTTGGCTGAATTTGGATATATGGGCAAATGCATACCTTTGCTGCGTTTATATGTCTTGAGATACCAACACAGGACAAAGGATACTCCAGCAGCTCCTGCCATTAAGCCAAATAATAGCCTTTTGTTTTCAAAGTGGGACATGCCTGCTGCTTCTGAAAGAGTGTACAAAGCAGAAGAGAAACCATAGTTTAATGCTTTCTGTGAAATACCTTGCTTTTTGCAAAAGATAGGCTAGAGCACGGGTGTCAAACTCAAGGCCCGCGGGCCAGATCCAGCCCACGGGGTGCTTAGATCTGGCCCATGGGACCATCCTGGAAACAGCGAAAGACTGACCCACAGTGTCTCACTTCAAGATATTGCCCAGGCAATTGTAGACTACTTTGTCTACTGTTCCTCCCACAGCCCAATTTCTCAAGTTAAAATAATGTGGGGAAATACAGAAATGGGACACAAGGCAGAAATAGCCTAAATTAGGTGTGAGTCAGATTCTTCCATGATCACGCAACTAACAAGTGAGTAGTTATTGGATAACCAAGTGTCTTGTCTGAAAGGTGTCCCCCCCCCCCCGCTTCAATAGATAACTGGAGTCCAGTTGCCTTTTGAAGAAAAAAAAAAGCACCACAATGACCTGGATGACTGAGAATCTCCACAACCAACCATTGTTTATTGGTGGAAGCAGAGGGTCTAGGAATAACATGCTGGGAAATAAATAGTTGCAATATAACATGTCTTAGCATGTTGCATCCAAAGTGCGAATAACAGAACTGATCACACCTACAATAGATCAACAAGCTTTGGGCCTTTCCGAAATATCAAGCTGATATCACCAATTCAGATTTGATATGCCTTGGAGCAGTAGGACAGGTTTGGCTTAATACAAATCTTCACTTCAGTAGACCAGTTTAAAGGAGACAGTATCTGATATTTACAAATGTCCATTAAATCAAAGACAACTGTTGTTAGTCAATGTGTAAAAACAGATTTGTTTTTGCAAAGCCAATCACATTGATCTTTGATACATCAAGGTTTCACTGAAATTTAAATCCAGTGCAAAGGGGCCAGGACAAGGCTGTTTAAATTATTGGTCTGGGATGAGAAGAGGAAAGTGTGACAGAGTCAAGGATGAAGTATTGGTATGTTGGTATTTTCATACCATGACTGCATTGCATTAAGATGCATATGGAGTAGAGCCTACATTGAAGAAATAACAATAACATCCTATTTCCTAAATGGGATTAGAAGGCGCCCTGCGAGTAAACAATTCGTACTGTTGAAATTATCCAGCTCCAGTTTTCTATACACTGCTAAAGACTTGTTTGAGACTTGGTTAACCTGCTTCAGAATAATCATTCATTAGATTTTTAAAATGTTACTTAGAAGCAGATATTAGTTAAATCTCATACTCGGTATCGTAGTAAATAATCCAAGGAAAATCAGTTTAAGATAAGGGTATCCAGGGTCATAACTTCTGTTGGGCTCAAATGCTGGTAATCTAATGATACCAAAAGACTAACCTCAGAACTAAACTAAATTCAGGAAAAGTTATTTCTAAGAAGTCCTGCCTATGAGTGTTTTGTGGGACATTTATTATAATAGAGCAAAGGTTTTGAAGAAGTCATCCACCTATGACATAATCATCATCATCATCATTTCTAGGGTACCTAAAACTCTATAATTGTGTTCTTTCCCCAGAAAGTCTGCTCTTAACTATGTTGTCCCCAAGGGTTTAGGTGAGTTGCTAAGCTGCAAAGGTTGGCTTTCTTGTAACCGAAACAACCAAGAATAACTCGAAAATCCATGTATCCATGCTCATTGTGAGCATACAATCACAAGAAGCGGTGCTATATACAGCTCAGGCAGCCAGAACCGACCAGAGCGCGCCTAGGCGCAAATTACGCTAGCCTCTGGCGCTGTCGAGGAAGAAACACGCATCCCTGCACCCGCTTCTGAGCGCCTCTTCTCCTTCAGCCAGCCCCGTTTTCCCCCTGCGAAGGACGCAGGCATGCTCAGTTTCCAACCTACCAGGGAAGCCCTCCCGATCCGGCTTGCCGCTGCTACTTGCGCTCCCGCCGCTGCCTCCTTCCCAGTTTCCGCACCTGAGCCTGCGGAGAGACAGCGGCGGAGAAACCGCTCAAGGGCCGCCCACACAGTTTGAGACCCGGATACGAATGGGCGGGCGGTGGACAGCGCTCCCGGGAAAGCGCCGCTTCTTAGTTGTTCGCCAGATGGTCGGACGGCAGCTCCCATCGTCCCCTGCCAGCGCCGCTTGTGGGGCGGTGGAAGTTGACCTCCAACACGGCTCGAGGACGGCTTTTCATGGAGGTGGGAGGACTTCCGGAGTCCTCGGTCAGGGATGGAGACCTTGTTAATCTCCAAGAGTGCTCGCAACGCCAACGCCGCCGTGGATCCGGCTGGCTGAGCCAATTTGGCAGTTCTCTCCTCCGTTGCCCCTCGCCTCGGAGGTCTCGGATACCAATACCGGCGGAAACTATTAGTCTGCCCACTTAACCGTACCGAGGATGAAGATTTAACTAGTATCAGCATTGAATGTAGTAATTTTGACGTAAATAATTTGGCTGTTTTGTTTGGGAGAAAATCTGAAGCGCATTTCAGGTGAACGCATGGGAGTGAATGCGTTTTGTCTCCAATCACCAGGAAGTAATTTTGTTTATACCAGCGATGCAACTGCTAGTTGAAAATTTATCTTTGGAAAACGACCTTTCAATATTTACTTGAATTAAATATGTATTATGCACAACAAATGAGCCAGAATACTGCTTAATATGTAAACTGGCATGGAAGGAATCCAAATCTTTAACCTTGTGTTAAATTGTGTTATGCAATGGCACGGTTGCCAAAGACAATAAAAGAAATTAAAACTACTGTACTTTTTTTCCAGTCAATTTACAGTAAATCTTTTAGATTACATTCTAAATAATAATTTACACTCAAACTATTTTTATATTTTATTTGTTATCTTAACATATTGTGTTGAGCGATGGACAAACATCATAGAAACTTGTTTGTTTGGTGAAACCAGACCCAGATTCCTAGTTGTGAATAAAAGTCATTAAGGCAATGACTTAATTGCAATCTAATTAAGATTGCAATTGCTGTGTCTCAATGTAACTTTGCTGTGTCTTAATGTAACTTTGTCAGTATATGAGGGAAAAAATGGTAGCAGAAGAAATCAAATAATATCCAAATGATGCCTTTCCGGTTTCTGCTGAACTCATCCAACATAGGGGAACACAGCCTCTATGGATAATTACTGGTAATTCAACTTGCTTTGTGGAGAAATTTATTTTAGTCACTAATGGTGACCCTACAGGAAGGGTTCACTTTGACCCTTCTAGACTTTTGCATTTGGTGGAGGGAATTTCTCCTTCCTCAGTCTTAGCTCTGCCATCTGGCATTTCTTCTCAGCTTCATCTCAGGCCAAGAAACAACTTTTCCTTTTCACTTGCATTCAATAAAAAGACACACACACACAAAAAAGGAAGGATAAATGTGAAAGAAGAGGTGCATGGCAGAGGTGGCATTCTTTTCCTCCCTGCAATTCTGATTCTGTTGTTGTTAGTTGCAAAGTCATATCTGACCCATCGTGACCCCATGGACAATGTTCCTCCAGGCCTTCCTGTCCTTTATCATCCCCCAGAGTCCATTTAAGCTCACGCCGACTGCTTCAGTGACTCCATCAGCCACCTCATTCTCTGTCCTCCTCTTCTTCTTTTGCCCTCAATCATTCCCAGCATTAGGCTCTTCTCCAGTGAGTCCTTCCTACTCATTAGGTGGCCAAAGTATTTGAGTTTCATCTTCAGGATCTGGCCTTCTAAAGAGCAGTCAGGGTTGATCTCCTCTAGGACTGACTGGTTCAATTGCCTTGCAGTCCAAGGGACTTGCAGGAGTCTTCTCCAGCACCATAATTCAAAGGCCTCAAAGTCATGCAAAGTAACAGTGTTCTGAAAAAGTCCTTGTGTGTAGGATAAGAAGAGGCCAATGGCCAAGGGAGCCCTGATAAAGTGATTCCACATGGGGAACACAACCATATGATACTTTTTTTATTATCTACCAGAGATAAAGGCACTTGGCATGTCATGACTAACTCCAGAAGACTTTCTGCTCCAACACCCTGCCCCAGGAAGGAAGCCCAAGAGCAGCCAAAACCTTCACCGTGACTTACAAAATAACCTCATCTCCCTCCTTTGTACCAGCATAACAATGACATGTTTGAGAAGCCCTTAGAAAGGACATGTTGTTAGAAGTAGGAGGGACCAGTTCTAGTTAGAATGAAAAAATGTCTAGCTGAATTGTGTGGACATAACAAAATATCACACAATCCCCCGGTTTCAGGCAACAAGGCCTTACTTCAAAGTTGGGGGCATACTGGAACTGGAGAGAGAGTTGTATTTTATTGTGCCTTAAACAAGACTCTAAAGAGGTTTGAAGGCATCAGGCCACAAACGTTTTAGAATTTCCCATTTCTCTCCTGCTCCATCTTCTTTGGAATATTCCAGAATAGAATAGAATAGAATTCTTTATTGGCCAAGTGTGATTGGACACAAAAGGAATTTCTCTTGGTGCATAAGCTCTCGGAATACATAAAAGAAAAGATACATTCATCAAGAATCATAAAGTACAACACTTAATGATAGTCATAGGGAAACAGTCAATATAAATCTTAAGGATATCAGTCATAAGTGGGAGCAGATAGGTGATAGGAACAATGAGAAGATTAATAGTAATGCAGACTTAGTAACTTCTTTGACAGTTCCAGTTCATGTTCTTGGCAGAAAGAAGTAAATTTTGAGAAGGAACACACAAACAGCGGGGAGGAAATCTTATCAGAGGAGTTATCTCACCCATGTTCTTGAAGTCCATGGTGCTGCTACTCATGCCTTGCTGAGGACCCAGATTGTGTGGAGCAATAAGCTGACTTTGTATAAAAAAGAATACTGCTTGGGGGGGCTGAAAGCCCTACTATATACAAAAGTATGAAGGCTATTGCTTAATGCATTGTAAGCCGCCCTGAGTCTCCGGAGAAGGACAGTATATAAATTAAATTAAAAAAAAAAACAACAAGAATAGGAGTCATGGGAATCACAGGATATCTCAAAGAAGAATGGGACCATGAGAATTGTTCTGAATCTCAAGCCCCTGAACACATTCATCACTCTTTTAGAATGCAAACTCCGAGAACAAAACGTAAGCCATCATACCAAACGTACAATTTTACAGCCTCAGTGGACCCGTCAATGTTATACTTGCTTGTCCCCATCATAGCCTCATCAGACAGGCTTCCCATCTGTTCCCCAGTTTTGTATATGAAAAAATACCTTCAATTCAGAGGTTTGATCTGACTTTAGTACTCAAATTATCAGACACCTGAGGATTCAGGGATTCCATATTTATGCCGATTTTTATCATTTCCTCAGCTTCCCAAACAGAAAGCAGTCAAGAGCCATCGCCAAGTTGCCTTTGTCAACCCACAGCCTCCAAGTTGCCACAGGACAATTCCACACGGCCAACTCACCGGGACAACTCACAGCAGGTGGCCAAAGAGCCAGGCAGGTGGGTGGGCAAACAGGTAGGCAGAGGGCAGAGTGTGTTGAAGTGGGTGGCAGGGAGGCAACAGCAGCTGGGACTTCCCATTTTCACACACCTGGCCACTGGTGCCATGGTGGGGTCTGAGCCTTGCACAGTGGTAGCAGCAGCAGCAGCAGTAGCTCTGAACGTGGCACAGATACTAATCCATCCTGGGCTTGGGACCGCCACCAATACCAACACCCAGCCAGGCTCAGAGCCAAGCAGCAGCTGAGCATGTGAAAATGGGAAATCCCTGGCACCCACCGCCTCCGCGCCACCTGTCCTGACAAGCTCTGTGCTCCACTCACCCGCTCGCTTACCTGGCTCTTTCTTCAGTCACCCATGGTGAATTGTCCCCATGGCAAGTTGGCCATGTGGAGTTGTCCTGAGGTGACTCGGTAGTTGTGAGTTGACAGAGGCGACTTGGCGGTGATAAGTTGGTCATGCTGAGTTGGCTGGACCGCGGCAATTTGTCCTAGGCCCCCCTAAGGACCCATACTTTGTATAAAGTAGTGATTGTCTCAGGTTCCATATTGAAACCAGTGGTGAAATCCTGCTGGTTCTGTCCAGCTTGCGTGAGCGGGTAGCAGCGGCGTGTGGTTCAGCGAACTGGTGGCAGCAGCATGAGGCTCCGCCCACCTGCTTGGACATCATTATTTCCTGTTTTTAACCCTCTGTGTATCTGCAAAGCCTGCGCATGCACAGAGGGTCAAAACTCGGATGTGACAATGCATGGATGCACGCACACTTCCGAACCACTAGGGAAGGTAAGTAGATTTCACCCCTGATTGAAACCCAGTATCAGAACATCCCTACATTAAGCATTTTCTCAGGGAAACCAGTATACTCCCTCTCATACACAGATACTAGCATATATAAATTCCATTCAGTTTTTCAAGGGCCTTAAATACTGCCAAGTTTGAAACCATTAAGCAGATTGTGATCACTACACTTGGAATGCATCTTGCCTAATATTGGTGCCTTCAGCTCATTGAGAAAGGGAACCTGGAGCTTTCTTGGGAAGAGATCAGTGGTGTGTGCCATCAAGACAATGTGATCCTGAGACCAGCCACTTATTTCATACCAAAAGTCGTTCAAAGTTTTACAAATGACAGCAGATAATCTTACCAAATTTTGATTTTTTCATGGAATACAATTGGAAGAAATTATTTGCATACAGAGCCATAAGAATTTATCTCATGTGCACATTCTAGGAGATCAAAAGGCTAAGCACATATTTATGTCTTACAAGGCAGGAAATGCTGAGAGGTGAATTATCTACCTTCCATTAACAGATGGGGCAGGAAATACATAGCACAGCAATAATTTATTCTGGCCATAATTTCTGGATGGCATCACAGCTCATTCCTTCACATCCTCTTGATTTCATTGATCGACATCTCTAGGGTTGTGACTTGGGTGGAGATGACAACAATTGTTAAATATTACCAATAAATAAATTACAAATAAATTCACTTCAGTAGAGGCAGCCAACCACCTAATGTTGCAGATGATACTGTAACTTTCATTGCAACCCCAGAATGGGGATATGGTGTATCAGTATCCCATTAGCTCCATCATCAGTAATCAAGAACAGCATAAGGAATCCAAACTGGAGAGAAGGGACTATAATAAAAAGCACATGCAATCCAATTGTTTAATATTGTTATTTCATTGATCAACCGGTTATGGATTTATTTTTAGATGTTGTTGGAAGTATATTTTTTCCATATGTATAGGTTTTGCTTTCAGCTGAAGTTCATGTACACAACTGAGGAAAAAGGAATTTCCTCCACCAGATGTTAAAGTTCAAGCTCTGTCTTTGACTAGAAAAGGTGGAGTTAATCTTTTCCTGTTGGTCCAGATTGGCTTCTTGTGTTAAGTATAAATGGTCTGTTCCCATAATACTCCTGTAATTAAATCAAATTCTTCTAGGTCATACACTAGCCCTGATTTACTTCTGTGTGTCATTGCTTCAGATACTTATACAATGCTATCAAAACTCCTCTCAATCTTCTGTTCTCAAAGTTGAACAGGTCCAATTCCCTCAATTTCTCTTTGGTTTTACTTTTTTCATCATCTTCTGGCCATTTATGAATTTGTAAGGTGCACTTTTTGTAGAGAAGTGGGGGGAAGTTATTTAGATTTGAAAGATTCTGTTACTATAACCCAAAGGTGAAATCCATTTTTTTTACTACCGGTTCTGTGGGTGTGGCTTGATGAGCGTGGTGTGACTTGGTGGGTGTGGCAGGGGAAGGATACTGCAAAATCTCCATTCCCACCCCATTCCAGGGGAAGGATAGTGCAAAAACTCCATTCCCTCTCTACTCCTGAGGGAAGGATATTGCAAAATCTCCATTCTCATTCCAGTTCTCCGAACTGCTCAAAACTTCTGCTATCGGTTCTCCAGAATCTGTCAGAACCTGCTAGATTTCACCCCTGCTGTAACCATATAATAAAAATACAAGTAATCTTCGATTTACGATCACAATTGAGCCCAAAATTTATGTTGCTAAAGGAGACATTTGTTAAATGAATTTCACCCCTTTTTACAACCTCTCTTGCCACATTTGTTAAGTGAATCATAGCAGTTGGTAATTTAGAAACCTGGTTACTAAGTAAATCTGGCTTTCTGATTGACTTTGCTTGACCGAAGGTCACGGAAAGTGATCATATGACCTTGGGACACAGCAACAGTCACAAATATGGACAAGTTGACAGACAACTGAATTTTGATCACATGATCCTGGGGATGCTGCAGAGGTTGTAACTGTGAAAAATAGTCCTAAATCATATTTTTCAGTGCCATTGTAACTTTGAATAGTCACTAAGCGAACTGTTGTACATTGAGGACTCCCTGTATAGGTAATCCTGGATTTACGACCACAACTGAGCCCCAAATTTCCCTTGCTAAATGAGACATTTGTTAAAGGAGTTTTTCCTCCTTTCACGACTTTTCTTGCTAAGTGAATCACAGAAGTTGGTTGCTAAGTAAATCACAGAAGTTGGTAAATTAGAAATCTGGTTGTGAAGTGAATCTGGTTTCTCCCTTGACTTTGCTTGTCAGAAGGTTGCAAAAAGTGATCACATGACCTTCGGACCCAACAACGGTCATAAGTACAAAACAGTTGCCAAACTTCTGAATTTTGATCACGTGACCATGGGGATGCTACAAAGGTCGTAACTGTGAAAAACGGTCATAAGTCGCTTTTTAAAGTGCTGTTGCACTCACTAAACAAACTGTTGTAAGTCAAGGACTACCTGTAGTAGTATTAGCATAACTTCAGTTTCCTAATTTGGTCTACCCTGAGGGTCTAATATCAGTCTTGTAAGTTTGAATATGCTTTCCTCCTCCCTTTATCTTAATGACAACTAGGAGGATCCTGTCTGAGTCACGTTCTCAAATTACGTTTTTGCTCCAGACTCAAGATTTCTTTTATCTGAAAAGTATATCTTGGTAGCAATGGTGGGTTGCTCCCGGTCCTGTCTGGTTCTATAGAACCGGTAGTAAAACTGGCGGGAGGCTCCACCCACCTGCCACAACGTCATGATGGGTGATCTGCGTATGCGCAGAAGCGTACACGCTCCTGCTGCGAACTGGTAGTAAAGGTAAATAGAACCCACCCCTGCTTGGTAGCATACTCTTCCTTCTGTTCCTCAAGATTATTTCTTCAAGCCATTACAGAAGTATTCCTAAAGCGGTATCTTTCTCCAAATAACATGTCTAGAGCTGAAAACAGCTTAAAAGATGTATCAGTCGAGAATTAACTTACTTTCTCTGATAAGGCTTATTACCAGATTATCTGTGTGTGATTTATAAAAACCACTAATACTAAAAAATAGTGTTTTTTTTACTTGAAGTATATTGTTAGTTTCTCCTATTTGTCAATAAAATAGAAGTTTGAGTTCTTTTAAAACAAGTTCTGAATTATCTTTTTAGCTAGATCAGTATAATTTGCTGAGCAAAATATTTTACTGTGTCCACATGGGGGCATCCGTGTTGCAGTTTTTAAGGAAATTAGTTTTTGTTGTTGTTGTTCTCACTGATTATTGAGCTTGCCTCTTGTGCCCTCTTTGGCTCCATTATGAGTTCTTAGTAAAACTTTTCCTAATGGGTGGTATTGAGAAACATTTCTCAAATGAACTCATTTTCAATGGGCCCTTTCATTAGCCATGGTTTCCAGCGTCATCCTATACTACTTTCCCGATGTTTTATTGCCTTGAATACTTCCAAGCAGGAAATCTACTTGGCTATAGTATTAATGTGACTAAGCCTCCACCAATGAAGAGGAGGAATGAAAGCTAGGCAGGCTAATGGATACTGCATTAATAGAATCTCTCTCTCCCCCCCACCCCCCACACCTCTCTCTCTCTCTTGCACACACGGTCTTAATTGGAATTTGTCTTATCAGATGTTCAGTTGATATCAGATTGTTATAATTTTTAGTTGTTATCTCCTGGGACACATGAGGAAAATGAATTGTAGGGAAGCAGTAAAGAAAAATGTGCTGAGGGATACTTGGATGTAGGCAATCTACTATTCCAAACAAAGGAAATTAAAAGATATCCATGGCTCTAAAACTTGACTTGGCTCCTATTACAGTAGTTTTCCATAAAGGATAGTTTTACTAGGTTTTTTAAATTATTATTTTAATGGGAAGATACTCTCTAAGTATACTTCCTCTCTAATTCTAGATAAAGCTACCCAATTTTACTAGTAGAAACCTCTCAAGAGGTCTCTAGTTATAATACCTGGTTTGTATTATCCCTAGCTTTCTTGATATAAAAACTCTTTCAGTATTCCACCTACAAAAGAAATTAAGTTATGCTCCTGCTAAATGACTTAGAAGGGGAATTAATCAATTTTGCACAGGACACTAAGCTGGCAGGAATAGCCAACATCCCAGAAGACAAGCTCAGGATCCAAAAAGATCCTGACAGACTTGAATAATGGGCCCTAAGCAAAAAGGCAATACCTGATAATGGTTGGATCTTATATTTTTCAGAATTGGGGGTACATTAATAATGTGTTTCTGCTAGTCATAATATGGAGACTTCTAGGAGGTATAATTACAATACCTAATAGAGCACAGTTTCTAAAAGTCTGCAACCTTTCTTCATCATTTTTCTGATTACTTTAGCATAATTCATGAACTGTGCTTATCAACCAATCCTTCCTGATGGAATAATCCACTATCAATGGGGTTCACATTTCAGACTAAGCCTCAAACAAGGAAATCACGTTATAGTATCGAAATGTGTGATTCCAGTTGTTATTAAATGCAGATTTATAACATGTATCATACCTATGTATTGTCCTTCCTTATTGCCTTTATTTACCCCTACCAAATACCAACAGTAATAAATATTGCTTCTACTAAATGACTTAGAAGGGGAATTCACCAAATTTGCACAAGACACTAAACTGGCAGGAATAACCAACATCCCGGAAGACAAGCTGAGGATCCAAAAAGTCTTGACAGACTTGAACAATGGGCCCTATCCAACAACATGAAATTTAATTAGGAGAAAAGCAAGGTTTTATACCTGGGCAGGAAAAATCAAAGGTACAAGTATAAATTAGGCAAAACCTGGCTCAAAAACAGTAATTGTGAGAGGGACCTTGGAGTCTTAGTGGATGATTACTTAAACATGAGACAGCAGTGTGTGGCAGCAAAAAAGCTAATTCAGTCCTTGGTTGTATTTATTTATTTATTTTAATTTTTATACCGCTCTTCTCCCAGAGGATTCAGGGCAGTGCACAGCCAACAATAAAACACACCTACACACAAAATTTAAAAAACAATTTAAGAACATATTAAATAATTTGGCCCCAATATCATTAAAAATAAAACAACCATTAAAATTCATGTTTAGGCCAGCCCAGCTTATTGGAACAATAACGTCTTGAGGGCACAGCGAAAGATACATAGGTCAGGGATCATCCGTATCTCTGGGGGCTATTCGTTCCAGAGGGCAGGCACCCACACAGAGAAGGCTTTCCCTCTGGGGGTCGCCAGTTGACATTGTTTGACCGACGGCACCCTCAGGAGTCGCTCTCTATGGGAGCGTATTGGCCATTGGGAGAATATCGGTAGTAGAAGGCGAGCTCATAAGTACCCAGTCCTAAGCCATGTATAAACAGAGGCATAGTATTCAAATCATGTGAAGTATTTGTACCACTTTATAAAGCCTTATATTTGGTGTTAACATTTGTCTATCTATGAGAGCAGGTTTCCAAATAGTAGGCAGGCAGGAAGTGTCATCACGTTTATCCATACAATATGGTCTTTTCTCTATTTCAACGGCCTCTTTGATTATTCTGCCATTGAGATGTTCTATTTTTGCAACTGTTTTTGTGTTATTAAAGTTAATATTATGTCCTGTGGCATTTATGTGTTGTACTAATGATGTGTGTTCTTTCTTTTGTACTGAGTTTTATGTTCCTCAATGTACGCATACATTCTTCTGTTGGTCTGTCCAATATATGTTGAGGGGCAGGAAGCACACGGGATTTCGTATATGCCTTGATTTTCTAATTCTATTTTGTCTTTAGGGTTTCTCAGAATAGACAATATCTTTCTATCTGTGCAAAATATGGTTTTGATGTTGTGTCTATGCAGTACTTTGCTAATTTTATCCGTTGTTCCTTTTATATAGGGCAAGATGGCTTTCCCAATGTTTTGTTCCTCTTGTTGATTTCTCTTCTGTTTGGGTGTTGCATGCTGGATCATACTGATGATTTTATTTCTACAGAACCCATTTGATGTCAGTACGTTAGTTAATGTATATAATTCTGTTTGTAAATGTGCTTCATCAGCCAGTGGTTTAGTTCTTTTGGTTAATGTTTTAGCAACAGAGTTTATTTGTGCTGGATGGTGATGTGATTTAGCGTTGAGATAGCAGTTCGTATATGTCTTCTTTTGATAGATGGTATGTCCTAAGGTGCCATCAGATTTTTTATAAATTAATACATTGAGGAAAGGTAACTGATTTTCTGATTCTATCTCCATGGTGAACTTTATTTTGGGATGGAGGCTGTTCAGATATATTAAGAAGTTTTCCAGTTTGTCTCTTCCATGCGGCCAGATCACAAAAGTGTCATCAACATATCTAAGCCAGCACCCTTCTAAAGATATGTTTACAATTACACAGGAAGAAACCTGAGATATTATCTGTACACACATATATATCCGCAAAAACTTACACACACACACACACACACACACACACACACACACACATATTTTCTGAGATTTTCGCGGGTGTTTGTATGTAGGTCTTTGGTTATTCGGGTCTTCTCCTGCGTAAGTGTCTTGGCAACGTTTCGAAGAAGTCTCATTCGTCATCTTCAGACTGGTGTTTTCGGCTTCGTGCTCCTACATTGCTCCTAGAAGCACGAAGCCGAAAACACCAGCCTGAAGATGATGAATGATGAATACATACATACATACACACACACACTACTGGTTCTGTGGGCGTGGCTTGGTAGGCGTGGTGTGACTTGGTGGGCATGGCTTGGTGGGCATGGCAGGGGAAGGATACTGCAAAATCTCCATTCCCTCCCCACTCTGGGACCAGCCAGAGGTGGTATTTGCTGGTTCTCCGAACTACTCAAAATTTCCACTACCGATTCTCCAGAACGTGTCAGAAGTGAATGTGATTTTGCTCAATTGTGGTTCCAGAAAAATCTTGGCTATATAGGAAAAACCTGGCTTAAAGGAAACACACACACACACACACACACACACACACACACACACACAGACAGACACAGACACAGACACAGACACAGACACAGACACACACACACACACACACACAGACACACACACACACATATATATATGAAACAATGGATGGAAACTAATCAAGGAGAGAAGCAACCTGGAATTAAAGAGAAACTTTCTAAAAGTGAGGACAATTAACCAGTTGAACAGCTTGCCTTCAGAAGTTGTGGTTGCTTCATCACAGGAGGCTTTTAAGAAGAGACTGGACAGCCACTTGTTTGAAATCGTATAGGATCTCCTGCTTGAGCAAGGGGCTAGATTAGAAGACCTCCAAGCAGTGGTGGGATACAGCCAGTTCGCACCACTTTGGGACAACCGGTTGTTAACTTTCTGAGCAGTTTGGCAAACTGGTTGTTGGAAGAAATCATTAGGGCAGAGAACTGGTTGTTAAATTACTTGAATCCCACCACTGCCTCCAAGGTTCCTTTGAATTCTGTTCCAGTCTGATACTCATGCACAGTATCCACACACTGAAGAGGGTTTATTTACTTGGTTGCTATAGTCAATATTTTATGATTTATGATGGTTCCTGGCCATAGGTGATCCTCCATATTCTAATGAACTGCACCTCTCCATGGGCTATGTAATTGGCACTCAGAAGAAATGAAGTTCATAGCCATCTGGAGTAGCAACTTGCTCATCCTTAATTTTTAAAATCAATGAGATATACATCTATTTTTTAAAAAAAACCTCCTAAAGATTGCAGAAGGACTTACTTCTAGTAGTTCATGGGGTTGCAGTTCTAGCTATTTAATTCTAGTGAAGCAGGTCTCAAAAAGCAGAAAGATTACTGTAACAGCAAAGAATTCTAGCAATGGGGTGCCATTTAACAGTTATAGACCTCCAGGGAGGGCAGATTTTCCAGATTTAGCTTTCAATTCAGAACAGATGGACACCTTTCCAACACAATCTTCAAAGAGCTATCATGTGCAATACTTATGATCCCCACTTTTTATGTTTAAAATATGTTGCTAATTGACTCTGGCTATTCTATTGAATATATGTTTCAGAGCAATGTTCCAACAGTGTTTAATTATGGGGAGGCAAAAGAAAAGGACAGGAATGAGCAATAAACTAAAATTACAAAGCATAGGCTGCTTGTGGCATTTGGCTGGAAAAAAAGAGAAAGAACTCTGCTATTCTTCTTCTTCTGGCTGTCAATCACATATTTTTCATTTCTTTCTATTATATAATAGGAATATGTGTGTCAGCTTGTGGAAAGCACAGGTTATAGCCAGGTCCCCATTTGTCCTTTTGACAGGGAGAAGAGAAAATATAAATCCCGCTGTGCAGTTCTTTATGAAGAGATTTCAGCCATCAGGAATGATAGAGACACCAATGACTGATTGACATTGCTTCCTTGCTTGGTTTTAAGTTCATTTTGGGGACGGGATTAGGATTTCTGATCGAAAGTTCATAATACCACCACAAAATGTCAGTTCTCAGGATTCATTTAAAGGGAGGGGGGCTTCGACAAAAAAAAAGATAATGTTTATTGGATTTACATATTTGCCTTTCTATATGGAAAGGATATTCAGTCAGCTAAAAAAAAGAGTGAGATACAGAACAACAGGAACAAAATAATAATGGACAATAAATTAAAATGTGTTAAAATCATTTGCAGTAAAGGAGGCATTTATGCAACACCTCAAGACCAAAGTAGAAGGGAAAAAAACAAAAGGGGGAAATATTATACATAAATTTTGCGCATGCTGGTTATGCATTCATGCAAAAGTAAAGTTTACTGCTATAATTTAAATGCATCCCTGCAGTAGGAAAGGCTTTGTTGAAGTGCTCTCTCCCCAACCTTGAAGCAATTAATGTTTGCTGGCCCCATTGTCTATTTTTACCAGTTCTCTACATCGATTCCTGATTGGTGAGTGATGCCACTCATCATAAGCAAAATATTAGTGTCTCTCTCTCTCTCTCTCTCTCTCTCTCTCTCTCTCTCTCTCTTTCTGTATGTGTATGCATATATATGTGTGTGTGTGTGTGTGTGTGTGTGTGTGTGTGTGTGTTTTCTGAGGTTTTCGTGGGTGTTTGTATGTAGGTCTTTGGTTATTCGGGTCTTCTCCCACGTAAAATTGGAAGTGTCTTGGCGACGTTTCGACGAAGTCTCATTCGTCATCTTCAGGCTGGTGTTCTTGGCTTCGTGGAAGCACGAAGCCGAGAACCTCTAGCCTGAAGATGACGAATGAGACTTCATCGAAACGTCGCCAAGACACTTCCAATTTTACATGGAAGAAGACCCGAATAACCAAAGACCTACATATATATATATATATATATACATACATACATACACTACTGGTTCTGTGGGCGTGGCTTGGTAGGCGTGGTGTGACTTGGTGGGCGTGGCTTGGTGGGCATGGCAGGGGAAAGATACTGCAAAATCTCCATTCCCATCCCACTCCAGGGGAAGGTACTGCAAAATCTCATTCCCTCCCCACTCTGGGACCAGCCAGAGGTGGTATTTGCTGGTTGTCCGAACTACTCAAAATTTCCGCTACCGATTCTCCAGAACCTGCTGGATTTCAGGGAATATTCAGGGAGTAATATCTCAATATCTTACACCAATATCCTCTAAATGCACTATTCAGTGTAAACTTAATGTTCTTATTCCACTGAAGTTCCCATTGCTGCATATTGCTGCATCTAAAGTCTGCATCTATTTAATCAGTATTTGTCTTGTTCAGTTTCTGAATCTTCCTTCATCAGCCATTTATAAAGAAGGCCCAACAGATGCTCTGACTTACATGTTAAAAGAATCTCAGATTCAGTCAAATCGGTAAGTGTTTCATAATTCTTTTAATCCTAGACTACTTTTACAAAGATAAAAAGAAAGACGCCAATCAGGTGGACTAAGCCATTATGAAGCAAGTCTCAAAAGAAGTTATCCTTGTCTTATTTTTAATCATCTTGCAATCTAAATGTATTATACCATCTCTTAGAGAACTTCACCATGCTCTTCTTTTCATAAAACAAGCATTTAATAGTAAAATGATATAAATTTCTTGTATTTATCCCAGATACTCAATATGTTACTAGCCATTGCATGGTCTCTTATAAAGTGTTTGATTCTGTTTCTTAGTGTTATTAATATGCTCAATAAGAGATGGTTCTAAAACACTGAGATCCTAGCAAACTCTTATGGATCTATCAATACTATTGTGGTTGGACATATAACAGAGTCTCTGATGAAAATTGCAAATTTCAACAAGCTCAAATCAGAGGACAGAGTTTATGCTGTCTTCAAGAGCATTTCGTTAACTTATCTTAGATATCTTGGCCTGAAACTATTGAAAGTTTTATAGACCCTGTTGTTTTTGTCGTTTATAGATATTACTCAGCTACTCTACACAATCTCCCTTTTATTTCATGCTTTGTTGCAATATGTTTCCAACAAACAGATGCCTATCTTCCTCTGACCTCCTTTTCCAGTGTGCAGGCAACATGATTATCCTTCTCCACCAAATATGGATACAAACCTGAAACTGTAGATCTAAATCTCAGAGTTCACCAAAATATTTGGATTATGGGCTTTGGGACAGAGCCATCTCTGATATCATAAATATGTTCTGCATTAATTTTCTGAAGGATTTTTTTTTTGAAATTGCCCGTCCTTTTCCTTGTTCTCTTTTTTTAATCGGACAAATGCAAATGAGCATCCAAGCTGACAATTTCAGTATAAAACTGTTACTGGATTTGGGAAGAGAGCTTAGCAGGCCTCACATCATCTCTTTCTCCTGAATTTCTTGACTCAACAAAGCAGTCAACAAGGCTGCCCTTTGACAGCCAGAAAAAAGGTGATATCTTGGACTGGATGGTCATAATGGATGAAGACAATTTAGCCAAGTTCTTCCCTTTAAGGGGAAGGGGATAGCCTAGCCTCTGGCTTCTTTCTGAGGGCAGTGTGTGCCACAACTACCAGTAAGAACAGACAAAGCTATCTAATAAGAATGTGTGGTACTTCAGGTCTGAAGCAGTGGTGGGTTTCAAAAAATTTTAATACTGGTTCTTGGGTGTGGTTTTGTGGGCGTGGCATGGCTTTGTGGGCATGGCTTTGTGGGTGTGGCTTTGTGGGCATGGCTTTGTGGGCATGGCTTTGTGGGTGTGGCAGGGGAAGGTTACTGCAAAATCCCCATTTCTTCCTGATCAACTGGAACTTGGGAGGCAGAGAATAGATAGGAGCAGAGCCAGTCAGAATTTTTACTACCGGTTCTCAGAACTACTCAAAATTTCCACTACCAGTTCTACAGAACTGGTCAGAACCTGCTGCAACCCATCTGTGGTCTGAAGACAAAAATGTTCTTCTAAGCCAGGGGTGTCAAACTTGCAGCCCACGGGCCAGATGCATCACATGCTGGCCCCGCTACTGCCCAGTTTAGTGAAGGCGAGAAAAGTCCAGATACGTTATATGATGCTGCCATGACGACATGAGTTTGACACCCCTGTTCTAAGCATATGGGTGTCTGAAACACTTTAACTCAGCTATTTCTTTTTCTGGGGATTGCATGACTGCTTTCCGCAGCTCTGGAATAGTTGTGGAAAATGATGCATTTAGTGTAAGGAGTTGTAGAAACTTGTAATGTGTGCAGACTCATACATGAAGAGCAGTGTTTACATGCTCTTCAAAGCTCTTTTTTGAACCTTTGATCCCAAAGCTTAGTATAGCTTAGTATAGCTGTTCTAATGTAACTCTGCAAGAAACCACGTGGCTCTGAATTTCCAAACTAAGTAAGAGAGATAATATGGATTTTTAGTTTGTTGTTATTTTCTTTCAGAATTTATTTTGAATTTCCAGTCTAGCCTGAGCCTTAGACTTTCCAAATGGCTCTCCATCCAGTAACTAATCAAGTTTAACTTCCTAAATTACCCCAAGGTGCATAAGTACTGCCACCTACTGCAGGAGTGGGTTCCACTTACCTTTGCTACCAATTCACAATGGGAGAACTCGCACGCAGAGCTTCTGCGCATGTGCAGAGCATCCGTGATGATGTCTGGGTGGGTGGGCGGAGCCTTCCGCTGCCATTACTACCAGTTTGCAAGATCCGGACCGAACCAGTAGCAACCCACCACTGACCTACTGGCTTTAATCTGTCATCATGTCCTATGTTATGCACATTGGGCTACAATCTGTATCTATGTATAGAATATGATATAGAAAAATAATCAATTTCTAATTATTCTCCTTCAAAGAAATGGAACTTGCATAACTCTGGTCCTACTCAGTAAAACTGTTTTGACTTCAGGAAATTTCTCATCAGTGAAGGGACTGGCAAAATTAGAAAATGTTTTCTAAACACAGTAGATCAACTCATCTGTATGTTATTAGGCACCATTCTACATGATTCTTCCTTGCTCCATCTTCCTACTTGTAATAGCAATAGCACTTAGACTTATATATCACATCAAGGTGCTTTAACAGCCGTCTCTAAGTGGTTTACAGAGTCAGCATATTGTCCTCAACCATCTGGGTCGTCATTTTACCGACCTTGGAAGGACTTCTGCCATACTCAAATAGCAGAAAAATATGTGTTATGATGAATCTTAAGAGAATATATAATTAAATATATTTGTAATGTTGGACTTACAGTAGAGCTGTAAATCAGTCAAACCTCAGCATTTAAAATACATGTTTATGGCCAACAACAGTCTGGCCAGCCTAAACTTGTTGGGGTATTTTAATCACAAATGAGGCCTTTTAACAGATTAGGTAAAATCAGTTTAAAGAGTTCTTCATTAAGATAAGACTTGCCCTCTAGAAAGATTGTTTAAAACTCTGGAAAACATTATGATTTAAGATTTTCCAGAAAAATAATTCCTCTGCCTTTTTAACAGAGTCAACCAATAACACATTGTTAACAGATTGAAACAACAATATTGTAGTTTAGATTATATTTTATCCTCCCAGAAGTGATTCTGTGGCTGAAATATATAGCACATTTCGTCTTGTTGAATAAAATGTGATAAAAACTTATTTTTCCCCTTTGAAACTTTAAAATTATTACATTTATTTTCCCATTTTTTTTCTTCTATAAAGTTATTACTAATAATAACTGGTTTATTTAATTCATTTTCTATAGCCCCAAACAATGCTTTGTTCATAGTTATTTTATATGAAGAGTCTCCTGTAATTATGACAAAAGAAGAAGTGTAGACAACTGCTACAACATTCAGAGCATCTCCAAGAGATGGTTATCCCATCGTCCCTTAGAAGAGTGAACTGGGCAGGTCAGTTCTACTTGCAGAAAGAGGTCTTAAAGATACCAGGGTGCCAAGCTATTACTGTCTTTCATCACTTAGATATGGATTTCAGCAGGTATATTGATGAAAATCTTTAAAGGCAGTCTATCATCAATCTCGACTCCCAGGTTTCTTCTGACTAAAGAGATCTGCAGCTGGCAAATTTGAAAATCAAAGGAAGCAACAGAAAAGGGAGGAATGAGATGATCAGGATGGCATTAGCTCTGGCTGCTTTCATTTAGCGGTCATCCAGATTCTTGCTGTCCAGATATGGTAGCTGTCAATATGGAGGATGAATTAATTAATCCTGGTAATCTTCTGGATTTCTCTTCATCTGTTCAATTTTATTGAACAACCAAGACAAAGTTTTTCAATTATTTGCTACCTAGAGGTTAGGAAAACAAATAGTGCAAACCTCTTGGAATATTTTACTGGTGGACTTATCTGCTCCTAATCTTGGGGAATGCTGGGCAGATCTGATATTGAATTCATCCAGTTTAACTGTAACACGTCCATCAGTGTTTTTACACCTGTAGTATTTTACTTTTATCCTTTGCCATTATTAATTGTTCCAGAAAAATATGTTAGCCACTATGATAATGAGCAGAATCCATGCACTCCTCTTTTAAGCATGCAAAATTCTAGAAAAACTACTTCTCACTCTGAGAAATGTAGATTTTATGCCATGCTCCATCAGGAACCATAACCAGTAGAAGAGGTAAACAAAGCAGAAAATTAGTTTGAAACCCTGATTTTGCATGAATGACCAGATCTGGCAAGGTGAATCCATCCTTATTCAGAGGGCTCAGATTCTGAAAAACCTTTATTGACATCAAGCCCATACACACTATGGAGAGTCACAGTATTGTAGCCATCTTTTTAAAAATCTAATAAATAAATATGCTTTTGAACATCTGTACTATTATTCATTGTGTGCTTTCAGGTTGTTTTCAACTTGTAGCAACCACATAGATCAGGAGTGTGAAACTGGTGGCCTGCAGGCTGGTTTCATCATGCTCAGGCCATGCCCATCCCAGCTCTGTGAAACATCATGTGACAGCAATGTGATGCAGCCAGTTTGACACCCATGTTATAGATAAATCTTCTCCATGACAATCTGTCCCTAACCTGGCCTTTCAGGTCTTCTAATGGTGCACTCATCGCCACTGTAATTAACTCTATTATCTTAAATGCTGGTGGCCCTCTTCTTGTCTTTCCTTCCACCTTTCCCAGCATTTAAGCTTTTTCAGAGAGCTATGTTTTTGAATAATGTGTCCAAAGTAGAATAATTTGAGTCTGGTCATTTGTGTCTCAAGAACTCTGAGTTGATTTATTCAAGGATCTATCTGTTTTCTTGGCTATCCGCAGTCTTCTTCAACTCTGAAGTTCTAAAGTGTCAGTATTTTCCCTATTCTTCTTTTCAAAGTCCAAGTTTTGCTTCCATAGAGTGTCGCAGGGAATACCGTAGTCTGCACAATTCAAATCTTTGCACATGTAGTCACGTGATGGCATTTGAATATCTTTTCCAAGCCTGTCATGGCTGCCATACCAAGTGCTAGTCTGTGTGTATTTCCTGAATGCTTGTTAACTGTTGATCTGGATTCTGATTTATATATGCACAATTTCAGGAAATACACTTTGTTTTGTCAATTTTTTGAACTTTGCCTTTCATACATTTGAACAGTTTCAATTTAATTCTATGCAAAACTTTCAGAAACATACAGAATATAGTTCATTATTCCCCTCTTGTATTGCCATTTATATTCACTTTGTTCTGCTAGTATGATTTTCACAGACTGTAGATAATCACAGGTTTGCTTTCCAGAAACAAAAATAGTTTGGGATGATGTTTTTAAATGTTGACTGTCATACATATATGAAACCAAGGAGCCACACCTCATCATAGATTTAACTATATATAATTATGATCTTCAGAATTTTCAACAAAATGAAAATATCCTGAACTACTGAATTGTTTAATTTGCCAATTTTCAGTTATCCATCTATCTAGGGAGTCCAGGAAACAAGATTTATTGGGTAATTCTTCATTTAGATTTATTTCTGATTTCTGTTTATAAAGAGTTAATAGCTATGGTCTTAAAACCAAACTGACAAATAATTGAAATCACACTGCTAAGACTTTTTTTTTGCCAGATTAGTGTTATCACTTTTATACTTAATTCTGGATGTGGAGCAGCTTTGTAAAATGTAGAGTAGACTGCTTTTTGGAATTTAATTTTTTCACCTTAATACAAATATTTCTGAGAAATGTTTGGTTAAGGACACTTCATGGACATTAATTGTTAACTTTTTATTGTTATGGTCTAATTTTCATACTAATTTTCATCCAGTGATCAACCTGGCATCCATAGGATTTAATACTATTGTGCAGTGAATTATCAGGAATTTGCCTCCTGTTATAACAGTTTTTCTCCCTAAAATGTTTATTATAAAAACATCCTAATATGAATTTAGATGACTTAATCCAGATGACTGAATCAGATTTTGTTTACTATAATTCTCCAGATTTCCTTAGTGAGTGCTTTGAGGCTTTAAATGGAACATTTGATAGGTTACAACTATCTCGTGGGAGCTAGTATGGCCAAAAGATGCATAGATAATCCCGCTGGTCAAAGGGGAATATGGCTCCTCTTTATATGTTAAAGGACAGTTTGGGATAGCAATGTTTAAAACAGAGCTTAGCTTCTCCAAAAAAACCCTACAAGTACAGAATTTTGTTGAAGGCCACCAGGGCAGTGATGGCAGTGAACCTTTTAGACACTGAGTGCCCAAACTGCACGTGTGCATGTCCAAACAGAAAGGTGTGCACAGGTGAGTATGAATGCATACATGTGCAAATGTGCACACCTGTGTAAATGCACACATGCATGGATGCACGTGCATGCAAAGACATGTGTGAATGTACACGTGTGTGAACATGCACATGCATGTGAGCATGCACAGACATGTGTGCACATATGTGCAGATATGTGTGAATGGGCGCATGTGTGCAGACATGCACAGGCATGTGTGAACATGCACATGCATGTGCACATGTACAAACATGCATGCACACATGTACAGACATGCCGGCGGGAGGCAGAACATCCCAACACCAGCAGTGCGGCAAGAGGTAAGATCTTTTTTTTCGTGAGCTTCTGTTTCGTTGTTTGCAGGAAAACAGAAACTCATGAAAGAAACGCCACAGAAATCTGACCTGGGGTGATGGCGTTTGTGCCAGGTGGGGGTCCTTCAGAAAAAAAGTGTCCAAACTGAGCTTCAGAAAAAAAGCCTTTTTTTCTGAAGCTCTATTTGCGAGGCCTTCAGAGGCAGAAAAAAAACAAGGCACAGGGCTCCCAACCAATGATAGGTTGCTAAACCTGTTGCTAAAATTTACCTTTGGGAACAGCTGATTGGGGGTATTCTGGGAGGCCAATCCACCCACCAATCAGCTTTCTTCTTATTTTCCTCCCCAAAAATTAAGGTGCGTTTTATACTCTGCTGCGTCTTATACTCCGAAAAATACGGTATATGTGAAAGCTGAATGTATATGTTTCACTACTCCAAAGTGGCATTGGAATCACTGTGAGTTTGTTATAAATACTATATGACTATGTACGATTAGTTTTGTGAGGCCACACTTGGAAAATTGCATCCAGTTCTGTTCACCATGATAGAAAAAAGATGTTGAGACCCTAGAGAGAGTACAGCGAAGATGAACAAAGATAAAGAGGAGGATAAATCATATAAAGAATGGCTGAGAGAATTAGATATGCAGGGTTAGGCTGCTGGGGGTTCGCAGGGGTTCGGGAGAACCTCTAGCTAAGATTCTGTGCAGTTTGGAGACTCCCCTAATCCCACTCCTGGCTGGCCCCGCCCACCCCACCCTGCCCCTCCCAGGAGTCCCCACATGGCCTGTTTTGGATGCAGGTAAGTGCAGGGCGCACTTGGAGGCTTGGGAAGGGTGAAAAATGGACCTACTGGAAGTTCAGGAAGGCTGGAAACGGGCCTGTTTCCAGCCTCCAAAGAGCCTCCACAGCCTGAGGAGGCCATTTTCGCACTCCAGGAGGCTTGAAGAAAGCCTCCAGAGCCTGGGGAGGGCAAAAACACTTCTCACCGTGGCGCAGGAGGTCGACTAGGCC
The DNA here is from genome assembly GCA_030761175.1 of Masticophis lateralis. NCBI lineage: Eukaryota > Metazoa > Chordata > Lepidosauria > Squamata > Colubridae > Masticophis > Masticophis lateralis. Next base: position 65,242,712 of record JAUDYJ010000001.1, on the reverse strand, counting down.
ACACACACCATGGCCACGCCCACCCAGCAACCAGGCAGAGAAACCCTTGCTAAAATTTTTGAAGCCCACCCCGTAGATATGTCTAGTCTAAGAAAAGATAAAGACTAGGCATGAGATAATAGAAGTCTTCCAATACTTGAGAGGCTGTCACAGAGAAGAGGGGATTTACCTAATCTCTAAAGCACTGAATGTAAGACAAAAAGTAATGGGTTGAAGATCATTAAAGAGGCATCCAACCAAGAACTTCCTGACAGTGAGAACTACTTGCCCCCAGAAATTGTGAGTGCTTCATCACTGGAGGTCTTTAAGAAGAGATTGGGCAACCATTTCTTTAGAATAATATAAAATTGGAGGAGGTGGACTAGAGGACTTCCAAAGTCCCTTCCAACCTTGCTGTTTTATGTTGTAATATAATTTTTCTCTTGGTCCTTATCAGAAGGAATATGAACATTAGTGTATTCTTGGATAGCAACTCAGTTTTATGATTCCATCTCATTTTTCTTCTGAATTAGCTCTATCAAATCTGGCAGTTTACAGATTAGTTGGGGGAAGCAATCTGGGATCATAACTCTGGGAGCTCATCATTATCTGTGGGTGTTTTCATCAATAATGCTAAGAATGCTGCTATGTCTGCAATGTGCTGATCTGTGTGTATTATCTTCATGTGAGATAGAAAGAGAGGAGTGTCATTTAAAAAAAATGATTTGAGGCAATGCATTTAGAAGAAATGTAAATAGAATAAATGCTACTTTCTTTCCAGTGTTTTATTGATACTTGTGAAAATGCCCCAGACTACTGTCATGCCATCCCATGCATGCCTTTTGCTCCCTTTGGGCCCACAGCCATTTTCATGATATTTATACAGTTTCCTGTTTAATAAATTTTAAAAAAAAACCCAATAGGCCTTTTGGCTAACTGCCGATGACACTGAAATTTTTGGCTTCCTGTTTGTACACGCAAAGTCTAATCTTCAACACACTGGCTTTATCTGCTCCATTTTTTCTGGCCCCTGGACGTAATTTGTCTGCCTTCGCTGTAATCCCACTGAGTTCTACTGTGGCTTCCTGGCCTTTTGCCCAGCATGAATTTTATCTGTTTATTTCTTGACATTGGAACAGATTCTAATCCAGGCATGGATCCTGACTACTGACTGCAGCCTTACTTCAAGCTAGTTTTTGCAAAAGAACATACGACAGGCTGGATTCCACAATGTTAAAATTGCACTTGAGAGCTCCCTTAATGGAATGCTGGTCTGCAGAACATAAATCTCATGCAAATATAAAAATAGGTTTTGTCAAGAAAAGACCGAGTCTTCCCCAGTTTTCTGATGTACAAGGGTAGGCTGCATTTAACTGAGATTATTCTGTATGGAATCGGCTTGAACCCTGCTCAGTTACTGGCTTTAAGCAAGTGGCTATATCTCAGCCTCATCTAGCTTGTTTACATTTGAGGACTATCAAGGCATGGGAGGAATAAGTACAGTGGGATATTGCCTTCTGCCCAAACAAGACGGAATTGGAATCCTTTCTCAATCACTGAAGTTTATCGGCATAATCAAACATGCCATTCTAAAACTCTCTTAGATAGAAGGGACTTCAATAGTAAAGAGTTATAGAAAGGAGGTACAGTACAGAAAGCCAATAAATAACTGATGAGAAGATTTAAAACATTACTATAGAATGTTTTATTCTTTTATTTTTTAGCATGTTCAGATGTAGACTTGATTAATCGTTTCCGGTACTGTATCTGAAAACCACTGAAATGAAGGAGTTCCTGTCCTGGTGCCTTCAACAATATGCTTTTTATCTGTGATTCAGTTACTTGCCAAGCCTTCAGCCTATTCTATTTTGGCAGGTACAGGAAGAGACAGATAAACACTGATATCTTCTAGATTAGTAGACTAGAGAGGCAGATTTTTCTCCCAGGCCATTCATGACCTATACACTGATATTTTTAATTGCTATGCTTCCCCCCCCCCTGCCAAATTGTTTTGAAAAGACAATTGGATGAGCGAATCATGAATTTTTTTTAAAGATCCCTTGCTATCTGCCATAACTAGTCGTTTGTATATTATACTAAGCCATTATTTATTAAGGCTTGGCTTAACATATTGAATGAGACTAGGCATTGTGAGATATAATTGTGATTTGGCAAGGTATGCAAACCCAGCAAGTTGTGATTTATTTAAGAGATTGTAGTTAAGGAAAGTATCAGTGGTGAAATCCAAATTTTTTTACTACTGGTTCTGTGGGCGTGGCTTGGTGAGCGTGGCGTGGCGTGGCTTGGTGGAAGTGGCAGGGGAAGGATACTGCAAAATCTCCATTCCCTCCCCACTCCTGGGGCCAGCCAGAGGTGGTATTTGCCGGTTCTCCGAACTGCTCAAAATTTCCGCTATCACTTCTCCAGAACCTGTCAGAACCTGCTGGATTTCACCCCTGGAAAGTATGGTTTAGCATATTACATGAACCCAGCTTAAGCCACTTTAAGAACAAAACATGAGCATTAAATCAATTTAAGGTGTTCCATTTAAAACGGAGAGATCCAACCTCTAGTCCTTCCTTAACCATAGAACTCACTAAGTGACTGTTTATCTTGGCATCACTGTTGCGAGTCCATCCGTTATCATTTGAAAACCATGATTTAAACCTTAGCAAAGTTGGTATGAACACAGGCATTTGCTTAATCAACAAATCACAGTTTTATCCACCATTGTAAATTTAGGCTCTCACAATTTGTGATATTACTAAAGAACTATAGTATTAAACAACTGCCATTGCACATGGAGGCCATAACAAATGTGTCTCAGATTGATTTTTGTCAATACTTTGAAGGAATTTAGGAAGAAAAAAGCATCGCTCGTACATAGTGTTTGTGTGTATTTGTGTGTGCTTCAAGAATAGAAAGTAGTTAGTCATCATAACTAAGGATCTGAATGTAAAACAGGCCCCTTAGTTGAAATTCAGTTGAAGAGTTCACCTCAGGTTCCCCTGGTTACCTATCAGAAAGGAGATGAATCATCTCTGCTGAATTAATGAGATTATTTCCCTATTTGAAACTGGATTCATGTTGGCTTACTTTGCAGGATCAAGCTTAAAATAGCAAAATTTCAAAATAGTTCCAGTGAATTTTATTATATCAATTCATAAGACTGTCCAACTTGCAAATGGGAGGAAGGAAGAGCTAATGCAAGATTTAAAACCAGGGCAACACCAACAAATTTTAAAAAACAAAACAAAAACCACAATCTTTTCAAGCTCCGGTGACATAGATGTATTGCAGTTAAGTACTTTTCAGAGGGAGGTATTTCTCAGCATCTTTTAAATAAATGAGTGGAATATTAATAAGTACAAGAACAAATCAGGACCTGAAAATGCAAATAACCAGTAACCTAATTTTTAACAACTGCAAGATTATTGCAGACTGCATGAAGGGCTGTTTGGTCATATAAAATATAAAGGACATTCTGATTTTCTTTAAAATAACAAGAGTGGCCTGATCCACATCCACCGACTGAGTCAATGCAGGATTGATGCTGTCCTAACCACAATATTATTAATCTTAGGAAGGCTTCTGTACCTGAGTTAATGATCTCTGATTAAGCTGCTGCTTCAGAGAATATGCTAAAATTCAGGAGCTTAGCATCTCCTTTGCTCAGAAGAAAAACAAGCAGATGTTTCTATTTATTGGCTCATTTGGAGAAAGTAATGTCAAGGACTGATCATAGAGTTAGCTCTTCCTCTCACTCCTCTGCATTCTCCATCTGGTGCTGTGAAAGAAGGGAAGAGTCCAGCCAGTGGGCTCTTTACACACCAGTGTTTCTCAACCTTGGCAACTTTTAGATATGTGGACTTCAGCTCCCAGAATTCCCCAGTCAGCATTTTCGAGTAACAAATCCCATTTAAAGGCATATATGCTTATGTGAGGTACAGCTCACTTAATCAGATGCATATTTGTAAACCCTCAGTCTAGTTATATCCACTTTTAATTGTGGGTGGATTTATTTTACCTTCATTTGGAACCTTGGCAGAATTTTGGGGCCTCTTGGACTTATAATTCCCACTTGAAGCATAGGTGTCAGCTATGGCTAGTTTTTGCCCAGTTACTGCATATGTTGTGCACAATTGTGCCCTTTCCAGGACTGGGAGGCTTTGCCAGTTAGTCTGGAATTTTCACTTCCATGGAATGTCACAGGGACTACAATGGCTTGCATGATTCTGATCTTTGTAGGTATATAGACACATCATAACATTTGAATATCTTTTCTAAGTCTTTATGACTGCTCCACAAGTACATAGAGTACTGCTGCTCTACAAGTACATGAGCAATGGTGGTGTAGTGGTTAGAATACAGTACTGCAGGCTACTTTTGTTGACTGCCGGCTGCCTGCAATTTGGCAGCTGAAATCTCACCAGGCTCAAGGTTGACTCAGCCTTCCATCCTTAGAGGTGAGTAAAATGAGGACCCAAATTGTTGGGGGCAATGTGCTGACTCAGTAAACCGCTTAGAGGGGGCTGTAAAGCACTGTAAAGCGGTATATAAGTCTGAGTGCTATTGCTATTGCTATTGCTATTGCTATTGCTCAGTGGTGGGTTTCAAAATTTTTTATTACTGGTTCTGTGGGTGTGGCTTGGTGGACGAGGCTTGGTAGGCGTGGCAGGGGAAGGATACTGTAAAATCTCCATTCCCACCCCACTCCAGGGGAAGGTTACTGCAAAATCCCCATTTCCTCCCAATCAGCTGGAACTCGGGAGGCAGAGAATAGATGGGGCGGTATTTACGGTTCTCCGAACTACTCAAAATTTCTGCTACCAGTTCTCCAGAACCTGCTAAAACCCACCTCTGCTATTGCTACTAGTGTATGACCTATTTCTTGACAGCTTTCTTTACTTTTCAGAGTCGATTCTAAAAGGCAGAAGCTACCCACCACTTTGATATCTTCAAAGTCAATTTTAAAGCTGGTTATTCTATCTGTTATTAGTTTGAACTTCTTTAATTTTAGTCCCATTTTTCCACTTTGCTCCTTGACTCCTTGAAGATTCTTTGCATTTTTGGCTATCAGTAATGTCATCAGTTAAGTGCAGGTTATTGATGTTCTCCCAATTTTCTTCCCATCTTCTTTCAATCCAGCTTCCCTTAATATATGTTCAACATATAGTTTGAACTAATAAAGGAAAAATAAACAACCTTGTTGCACTCCTTTGCCAACCTTGAGCCAAACTGTTTCGGCATGTTCTTCCATACTGTGACTTTCCGACCTGTATGTAAATTTTTCATGAGGACAATAAGATACTTTGAGATTTCCATTTTTCTGCACACATTCCACAGCTTGATGTGATCAACATAATCAGTATAATCAACAAAGCATGTCCTTCTTTGGGGTATTCTTTGCCTTTCTCAATTATCTAGCAGGCATCGGCAATAATGCTTCATGTTCCTTGATCTTTTCTAAAGCTAGCTTGAACAGATGCTTCACTCTTTGCCCACAGAGATGAACCCAGGGACTTAAAGAGTGGAAATCAAGGGTGGGTTCTAAATTTTTTTACTACCGGTTCTGTGGGCGTGGCTTATTTTGTGGGCATGGCTTGATGGTCATGTGATAATTATTTAGGATTTAGCAGAAGTACTGGTCTACCAGGCTTTTAACCACTTGCAGAGCTGTACCGATCTACCCATTTATTTTTGCAGGCACTGATCTACTCATGAATTTTTGCAGGCACTGGTCTACCCATTTATTTTTGCAGGCACTGATTTACTCATTTGTTTTCTTTTAACACTGATCAGCTGTAGGGCGGCTCTTTGAAGCCCTGCAGCAAGAATTTAAACAGTATTTTTCCCTCTAGCCATCAGCTGGGATTCAGGAGGCAGCAATAGATTGGGGGTGGGGCCAAATAAAAGGTAAGAATAATGGGGGGGGCGGGAGGGCGGGGGGGGCAGCGGGCGAGAGGGGACCAGAACCGGTTTGGTGATATCCTGTCATCACCACTACCGGCTCGGCAGAACCGGGCCAAACTGGGAGGAACCCACTACTGGTAGAAATACTCTGTAGATATCCCAATCTTTAAAAAGGATATAGCCATGACGGCAAACCTGTGGCACGTGTGACAGAGATGGCATGCAGAGCCCTCTCTGTGGGTACGCACATGGAAGCCAGCTGCTCTTCTTGGTTCCATCGCACGCATGCATGCTGAACAACTGATCCAGTGTGCATGCACACCAACCATCTGCTCTCTTCTGGGTTCTTGCATGTGTATGCGCACCAGCCAGCTGATCTTCTGGAAGAGAACAGCTGGCGGGTGCGAATGCTCACCGGACTGTCTGGCATGCATGCGCACGACGGAACCCAGAAGAAGAGCTGGCTGCCGCATGCAGGCGCTTCCGGGTTTTGGTGCTCCGGTGCGTGTGCACGCCCTCCAGTTTCAGCACTCAGTGCCAAAAATGTTAGCTGTCACTGGTATATATATATATATATATATATATATATGGGTATAATCCAGATAATTATTGCCCAATTAATTTATTACATGCAATAAGCAAATTATATGTCAGGCATCTTTATGTGAAGCTCATGGATAGGATCTTAATTTTGGAACAATATGGCTTCAGTTAGACTTTTCAATTTTTGACCAAGGCATTACCATTTAATATTTGATAGATGGCTACCCCCAAGGGATCTATTATGCTGCCTTCGTCAATTTGGAGGCAGCTTTCTCTTGTGAGCAGCTAGGGAGAAACTGTCTACTGCCTCTCATGACTGTTGTTTACTGCTGTTAATAATAATGCTGCCCCAAGAATCTCTTTGTTCTGGTGCTATCCTTACTCCTCTCCCATTCACCTTCTACAGTAGTTGAATTGTAGAGGCTTTTATTTCTTCACTACTAAAACACTAGATTTTTTTTTTAAATTTAAAAATGTTAAAAAGTAATTTGAGAAAAAGGATAGGTGGATAGCACTGAGAAACAGTTTGCTTTGGGTCAAGGGCCAGGCTATAGAGGATGAAGGACAGAAATATAACAATTACCCTGATGAAAAAAAAGTCAAGGAGATATTTACACTACTAGTTTTAGCAGAACAGAATAACAAAGTTGGAAGGGACCTTGGAGGTCTTCTAGTGCAACCCCCTGCTTAACCCCCTATATCATTTCAGACAAAAAGTTGTCTAATCTCTTTTTAAAAACTTCCAGTGTTGGAGCACCCACAACTTCTGGAGGCAAGTCATTATACCGATTAATTGTTCTAATTGTCAGCAAATTTCTCCTTAGTTCTAGGTTGGTTCTCTCCTCTTCTTGATGAGTTTCCACCCATTGCTTCTTGTTCTGCCCTTAGGTGCTTTGGAGAATAGCTTGATTCCCTCTTCTTTGTGGCAGCCCCTGAGATATTGGAACACTGCTATTATGTCACCTCTAATCTTTCTTTTCATCAAACTAGACATACCCAATTCCTGCAACCCTTCTTCATATGTTTTAGTCTCCAGTCCCTTAATCATCTTTGTTGCTCTTCTCTGCACTCTTTCTAGAGTCTCAATGTCTTTTTTTTATATCGTGGCAATCAAAACTGGATCCAGTATTCCAAGTGTGGTCTTACCAAGACATTATAAAGCAGCACTAACACTTAACGTGATCTTGATTATATCCCTCTGTTAATGCAACCTAGAACTGTGTTGGCTTTTTTGGCAGTTGCAGCACACTGCTGGGTCATACTTAAGTGATTGTCCACTAGGATTCCACAATCCCTCTCACAGTTACTACTAGTGAGTCAGGTTCCACCTATTCTATACTGTGCATTTGGTTTTCTGTAAATGAAATCTGTCTTCATGCATATACCTTACATGATACCCCTCTCTTTATGCTTCAGGGTATAGAGTCCCCCCAGCAGGGGTAGGTTTTACTTACCTTTATTACCAGTTCGCAATGGGATTGTGCGCACGCACCGAGCTTCTGCGGATGCGTAGATCGTCTATGATGACATCAGGGTGGGTGGGTGGAGCTTCCCCCAGTTTTACTACTGGTTCGCAAGAACCGGACTGAACCAGGGGCAACCCACCACTGCCCCCTAGGATGGTGAAACACCAAGTTTCAGGTAATACAGGAACAGTCCTGGTGCAGTGAAGAGTTCCACATTTGGTTCCTTCTACGTATGTCAGATTGCATCTGCCAGCATCATTGCATATGGGTCATCTATATGCACAGCTCAAATCTGAATGCTTTAAGGAAGCCTATGTAACTCTCTTGTTTCCTAATGAGGTTCCCACAGACATGCAAATTTCTTGCATTCATATTCTCAAATGTGATTTAAGACTACACTCTGTAAAGTCATTTGACACTGATCCGGCTTGTTTGTTTTATTTAATCAACATGCATCTTACGGTTTCATATTGACTTGACAGTGATTTAACCACTGTATATTAAAACAAATGTGGTTTCCTTGGCCTGGAGTTGTCTGCCTTCAACATTTATTGTGTGGTGTTAGTAAACCAGCTGGTTTACTGGTTAGTAAACCAGTTAGGATAAAGAAGCTTTCACTCAATATCCTGTCATGTTCGCTGAAGTGCACTGAAGTGGCTCAAAACCAGCCTTTCTACCCTCCAGTCCCTCCCCAAAAGTTTCACCGTGAGTTCAGGGGAGCAGAAAGGCTCTTTGAACTGAGACTGCTAGGGAAAGGGGTGGGAGGGAGCAGTAAGCAAAGTGGCTTAATGGCTGTTTATTATGTGGGTGGTTGAGTGGGCACAGAGTCGCCAAAAGACGTCTGGCAGCTGACCTTGTGAGTTAATAACCATCTGTGTCTCCTTTGCAAAGATCAAAGGAGCCTCATCTGTCACCAGATGTCACACACACTGATTTATTTTTTCCTGTCTAATGCCCTAACTGGTATTAATGATTTATCATTTTGCGAGAGTGATTAATTCTATCGTTCTCTTTAGATAGATTAGCATTCCCCAGCCAGGTTTCCTCCAGATGCAATGAACTACAGCTCCTGTCATTAACCCCAGCCAACACATCTGTAATGGCTAAAGATGATCGGAATTAGAATCCAAATGAGTATGGAGAGAACCAAGCAGAGCTGTCCTGGTATTGTGTTTCAGGATTGCAACTGGGATCAGGAAGATCCAGATTTGTCAGCCATCACCTTCCTTAGGTGATTGTAGGCCTGTCACTGTCATTCAGTTCAAAGTAGCTTAGACGGTTGTTCTTGGAGGGAAATTTGAATCATATGCTTTCCAGTCAGAGGAAAGAAGAGATATGGAACTGAACACACTCAAAGCCATAGAAATGGTGGTAGACTTTAGGAGAATCCTTTCTATACTTCCACCTCTCACAATACTAGAGAACACTGTATCAACAGTAGAGACCTTCAAATTTCTAGGATCTACCATATCACAAGATCTAAAATGGACAGCTAACATCAAAAACATCATCAAAAAAGCACAACAAAGAATGTTCTTTCTGCGCCAACTCAGAAAGCTCAAACTGCCCAAAGAGCTGCTGACACAGTTCTAAAGAAGAATTATTGAATCTATCATCTGCACCTCTATAACTGTCTGGTTTGGCTCTGCAACTAAACAAGACAGACACAAACTTCAGAGGATAATTAGAACTGCAGAAAAAACAATTGCTACCAACCTGCCTTCCATTGAGGTCCTGTATACTGCGCAAGTCAAAAAGAGGGCTGTGAAAATATTTACCCACCCCTCGCATCCTGGACATAAACTGTTTCAACTCCTACTCTCAAAACGACACTATAGAGCACTGCACACCAGAACAATTAGACACAAGAATAGTTTTTTCCTGAACGCCATCACTCTGCTAAACAAATAATTCCCTCAACACTGTCAAACCATTTTCTAAGTCTGCACTACTATTAATCTTCTCATCGTTCCCATCACCCATCTCCTTCCACTTATGACTGTAGTTACTTATAGATCTGTAAGTTTTCATTTACATTTAATCAGGGATACCTGCAAAGGCAGGGGTGGGAGTTTAAAAGCAAATATGGCAGCCTTGATTGCACAATTAAAGCCCTGTTGCATTTGAAAATGCAACACTTGAAAATTAGGGGTAGAGTTTCAAGCATCCACCCTCTAAAGCATTGGTTGGCTCAAAAGATGGGTATCTCTGTTTATTGAGCACATCAACACCTTTTCTGTACAGACTCCTCCTGGGAGCTGTGACCTATTTGTGTTAGCACAAAGCCAAAGTCCCAGACCGAGCAGTGGTGGGTTGCAGTGGTGGGTTGCCCCCGGTTGGGACCGGTTCACAAGAAATGGTAGTAAAACCGGTGGGAGGCTCCACCCACCAACCCCGACGTCATCAGGACTCTTCTGCACATGCACAGAAGCTTCTGTGCATGCGCACGAGGCCCTGTTGTGAACTGGTAATAAAGGCTAGTAGAACCCACCCCTGGTGTGTTGCTACTGATTCGCCCTGGTTCAGGTGAACCAGTAGCGGCGGCGGCGGGAGGCTCCGCCCACCCACCCGGATGTCATCAAATACGCTCTGCGCATGCGCAGAATTGGTAACAAAGGTAAGTGAAACCCACCCCTGACAAGGTACTTTCTGCAACTATCCAGGTTTTTCATTCCGGTTGAAGTGGTTCCCTGAAAAACACAGTCCTAAATCAGCATGTATGTTTCTTTCTTTCAGCCTGTAACAATAGCCTTTTAAATGCAACTCCTGAAACAGTCGGTGCATGCAACATAGTAAGTCAATTTATATTGTTTGGACTGAATTTCACCTTCAACAAAAGTTCTTCTTTTTGGGAACATCTGGTGTTCAGGGCACAAGCAACTCTCATAAATATGTTATTTCAGCTTCCCCTCTTTGATCCAATGTTGCCAGTGTGCAGTTACCCAAGATGTTTGCCATATTCCAAACCAATGTGTTCTGATTTCATGTGGCTGTTATGTGATCAGATCAACTGTGCTGTGCAGCACTTTGAAAACATCTATGGCATGCTCAGCCCCTCATTCCCTTTCCCTTGACCTGCCCTTTGTGGGGAGTATGGAATGTAAAACATTTTTTGTGGGTCTTCCCAACTTTGTACTTTGTTTAAACTCTCGCTCTCTCTTTTCTCTCTCCCATTCCTTTTACTCATTTTCCAGTTCTAAGCCAGAAGACTGGCATTTCCCTTAGCATAAAGCTACAAACCTTTGAAAAGCGTATGATAATTTGCTGGCGTAAATAAAAGCAGATATTTTGATGCTCAAAGGAGAATTATTTCTTAATACAGAGGTGGTTGGTTTCTTAATATGGGTGCATTTCCACAAATTAAGATTAAAGAAAAGAGTAGGTCAGTGATGGCTAACCTTTTTGCCATCGCGTGCCAAAAGCGAGGGGAGTGCAGGGGGTCATGCGTGCGCGTGCATGTCCCCACACCCATAATTCAATGTGCCCCTCCCGCACACATGTACCTGCGACATGCCCTCCCTCCCGTGCTCCTCCTGCTTTTGGCACGCAATGGCACAGTGGGCCTGGTAGGCCCATTTTTTGCCCTCCCCAGGCTCCAGAGGTTTTCTTGGAGCCTGGGGAGGTGAAAACAACCTTCCCCACTCCCCTGGAAGCTAGAAACAGACGATTTCTCAACTTCCGGTGGGCCCGGAAGGCTGGAAAATCAGCTGGCCGGCGTGCGCGTGCGTGCGTACTGGAGCTGATCTAGCGCAATGCTCACGTGCCCACAGATATGGCTCTATGTGCCATCTGTGGCATGCGTGCCATAGGTTCGCCATCACAGGAGTAAGTTATTTAATGTTGTTTGAATAGTAAATGAACAGGCATCCTTCTTCAGTTACCCTCATATGCCTTATAAGGATCTGTGTCCACAGAATCTTCTTGAAAGGGTAAGAGATAACCTATGAAGGGCACTATTTATATATGCATTATATCACATAGTAGCTAAAGTGTACAATGGAAAGGTATCTGCTTCTTTTGTCACTAGGATGTTTTTACTGGATAGGTAGTCCTACCTTTCTGTACCAAGATTGATTTATTCCTGAGAGTCACCCCACTCTGGTGATAACTTGCACAGACATCTAAATTGCATAATGCTTTATGATATTTAAGGAGCATGGAAACTATTTTTGAGTACTATATTTCATTTAGGAAAACTTATGTCACAAATTCATAAAGCTTGTGACATATGCAAATGGAAAATGGATGAGATGGGAGAGGTCTTCTCCAAATACAGGCAAAAATATTTAGAAATTAACTTTATAAACTAGCAATGATTGTTGCAATCCGCATTAATTACTATAATTGGAAGGTGGAAGGTGATTCTTTTGTTTTTAATATATCAGATGTGGGAGGGGAAAATAAAATGAGAATTCATTCGTCACTCATGGACAATAGCCTACAAAGATCATGGTTGTGGAGACTTATCTAAGTAGGGCCTATACTGAAACTATTTCTGTATGAAGTGCCATGATATTCCAAAACACAAGTGCCACCTAGTAGGCGTACAGCAAACAATATATTGAAATATCAGTTGAACATCATACAAAACACACAACTGTGGGTGAAGTAGGAGGTTCTCCAACAACAATGAATTTTTAGGTCCAACTTTCAATCTGAAAAAATAAATCTTCAAAGCACCCCTCTTTCATTCTTGTACATTTGATGGATTTTTGTAAGGTGGGGGATCTCTTTTTCTGCTTATTAATTTGTTTATCAATCAATCCCCTCTCAGAAACGAGAGGGGATTGTTTCATCCTCATTTTTTGCCTTGGGTATCTTGCCCAATTTTCCCAACACTTCACAAGACATTGTTTCCTACAGTAGGAAAGCCTTATTGCCCAAAAGACAATAAGAGAACAATAAATTTTTGAGGGGAAACTGGATCAGTAGAACGAGTTGGGGCACATGCCTCATTTTATGAAACAGTCACCACAGGGATGGGATACAAGCCCGTGCAGCTCTCCCCCAAGGGAGAGCAAACAGCTGCATAGAATTTCACCCTCAGTGAGGTTATTTTCATCCCCTTCATGTGGACTGGAAGAATCAGGGAAATGGAGAACTGTGGAACCATAAATACAATGCAGTTGTGGCATGCATTAGTCATCCTCCCATAAAAGCCTTTAAGCTCGGTCTCCTTCCCATTAACAACCCTTCCTTCCATAGGGAAAAGACAGTTTTGAGGGAACATCAAAACTACAAAGGTAATTTTGGGGAAACCTGAAGTAGTGGGCAGCATTTCAGAGAGATTTGGGGATGGAATTGGATTGATCAGATTTTGATATTGACATAAGCTGAGCCAAACCTCTAAACCAGCTATTCTTTTGAGTAGCTAAATAACAGACCCTAAACATAGACTCATCTGCTATGCCAAGAAAACGCTAGATCATGAAAGGATGAAAATACTGGCTTGTGTTTCTCAGTGGTTGAGTTTGTAACCAGATGCTGGACTGTGCTGTGAGGTTCATCATGAAACACCAAGCATGCAAAACATATCTGAATCTTCATGTGGCCTTGGGTGATAACGAGGACAAGTGCTTGTGACGAAAGATACCCAACACATCTCAAGATCCTCAGCCCTTTAATTAGAAAATGGAAAGATACTGGAAACAGGGAAAGCCACCACATTTGAGCCATTCAGTAACTCTTTTGCCTGTGGCTAGGGGAAAAACATTTCCCAGAAAATAAACTAGCCAAAATGTTGATTTAAACATCATGGCCATATTTTTTCCCCTGTTGTCTATTGGAGCATGCAATTGGCAGCAGAAATTCTATAAATGCAACTATAAATATAAAACCTTCAGATCAGAACGCTCTTTGGAAACAGTTCCTGTTTATAAAGACTATTTAGAAGGAAGTAGAGGTTTGCTGACATTCAGGATACGTTTTGTTGTCTCAACATTTGTATGGTAAATTATTTTCTTTCTCGGTCTGCTTCCCCTTGCACTTATTTTTTCTGGGGAAAAAAAGTATTGTGGTTCAAACAAAATTCATTTGTTTTTCCATTTTAGTTATGATTTATGGAAAACTAGAAAAGGGTTTCCTGGGTATAAGTGCAAAAAAGAAGGAAAAAAATGTAAGCAGAAATATTGGGGGGGGGGGGTTATACATGTGTGCACTCACCCCACACACTAACTCTAATCCAGACATTCCTTTGCAAGACTAAATCAGGAAACAAACAGATGTTTATCTAAGTCTCCTTATGCTTTTCATATGAATGGATTTTTTTTCTCCTCCACTAGTCATCACAGTGCACTATTCTGCCATTGGTCAGCCAATAGTTGCTTAGAAAATTTCTCCTTTTTGAAATGGTAATTTCAGCTACTTGTAGGCCTTTTCTACCCACCATGAACAATCCAAATATAGATTTAGCCCAATTTTTTTAAAAAAGGTACACAAATCCACAACTTCAACAAACCCAAAGCCTCTTAATTTTGGCAATACACATCCAGTTGTTATGTCTGACAAATACTTTTTAAATTATCTCATTGGAAGGTTGTTTATCACTTAATGTTCTTCTATCCCAAGGACATTAATTCAATTTCCAAGAATTTGTAGGCTCATCGACTATTACCACTCTTTTGTCTTCTATTGTCCACTTTTCTGATGTTTCTTCGGCTGAAGATATTGGCACTTTTCCAAGCATGAGCCATCCCCCCCACCTCAAATAACACAGAGCTTCTCTTGTAATTCTTGTCTTATACAGAAATTCAACACATGTTTTAGACGAACTACTTATCTTTAGCCTTAGTTTCCTTTCTGCCATGGAGAAGTTCACTATAGATGTGTTTCCAAAAGTCATAATATGTAAGAACTATCATGCATTTGGGTGGTATGAAAAGCAGCAGTTTGATATATTGCTATAGTGAAGCATATGCCAGGCCTCTACAAAATCCTAGATTTTTTAATTCGGTTGCCTTATGTTATTATAATTGTATATCTGGTCTTTATTTCATTATGAAAATCAAGGGAGATTTCCACTGAGTTCCCAGGCGACCTCTTGTCCAAATGCTAGCTAGATTTAGAATTTCTAGGTTGCTGCATCATCTTCCTTGACTATTAGTATAATCCTTTACCCCAGTTTAAAACATCCCAAGCAGCAATTCAGAAAAGAATGATCCCTTACATTCAGAAAAAAAAATAACACTGTTCCAATCATCTGACACAGGATAAAGAAATATAATCTATCTCTGCATAACTATGAAACAGGCACAATCATTTAACAGGTGGTGTGAACTTTGTTAACTTGCAAGCGTAAGAATTCCACCAAATTCTTCATCTGTCAAGACCATAGTTTCTACTGAAACTAGGTCTGCGGTGATTGGATTGGCCCCCTCTGGTTTTGTTTGGCCCTGTCCTTTTCACAGTTTTCAGGTTCCCCTGAAAGTAGTCAATGCTCATAAAGTGTTCTTCAACACAGAAGCTCAACACATTAACACCACACAAAAATATACCATAGTTTTGCTCTGTCTGGCAAACTTTACCAGACAAGCTGGAATGCAATCTGGAAACATTTACAGGCTTTTTGAGATGGAAATGCCAACCACTATATTTCACTCAAAAGGAGATTTGAAATATGTTTGTAAAATGTATAGATTATATTGTACATGGAAATAAATTAAGGCCTCTCCAGTAACATCAATTGAAACCAGCGGAGCTGGGAGTCTAGCTTTTTAAGTGGACTGGGGTCAAACTCACTTGTTCTTTTTTTTAAGCATATGAATGAAGGACACTTCTAGCCACTAACAGAAAAATGTGCAGTCCTCTTAAGAAATTGGCAGATTTAGCAAGCCTAAATATTTGTGGGCTAGCAAGGTTTTCATCAGACGTATCTCTATATCTCTATGTATCATTTAGTCAGATCATGTCCACAATTGATGATCAATAGCTAATTTTATTACATTGATTTTATTTGAAGAAATGTACAGCTGCCCATTGAGGATTTTGCATTTTAATTTAAACCAGGTTACTCCATAGTTCCTTAATTTATCTGCAAACGTAATGCCAATATTTATTATTCATTGGCACTCATCAGATTTTGCCATCTGATTAAAAATGTTAACTAGGTAAAGCTGCATAGGAAAATGTGTATGTTTGGAAAATTAGTATATAAAAAGATACCCATTAGGGGAAAATGCCTGCAAACAAGAATATTAAAATATTCATGCACCACTCTCAGTGTACAACAATAAAATATCTTACATGCATTTTACTGTACTGTAAGTATACAGAAAAAAAAGATTAAAATATATGCATATATTTTATAACATATATATATTTTATAAACATATTAGAAAAGTGCATATATTATCAAAGAGTAACTCTAAAAACATAAAAAAAAAATTGGGCTGCAAAAATGTGGATGACCACTAGACATTGCCACAAAGAGATATAGAAACCCTGATTTGTTTATTTATTTTTGCTGCCACTTGGAGTTTTGTATCCTAGATTTATGATGGCGAACCTATGGCATGCATACTGGAAGTGGCACAAGGAGCCATCTCTCCGGGCACGCGAGCTTTCGCCCGTTGCTCTTCCGGGTTCCAGTGCGCCAGCCAGCTGGTCTTCACAAGCGTCGGAGTGCCAGAAACCAGACGAGCAGCTGCCCGGTGCGCATGCGCACGCCAGGAAGATGATCTTCCGGTTTCCAGCGTGCGCATGCGCACCGGCCAGCTGGTGTTCGCGCATGCATGTGCAACCAGAAACTGGAAGACCGGGTGGCTGGTGCGCATGCACATGCCAGAAACCAGAAGATTATCTTTCCGGCATGTGCATGCGCACTGGGTGGCTACTCTTCCGGTTTCTGGCATATGTATGCGCACTGGTCAGCTGGTCTTCGCGAATGCATGTATGTCAGAAACCGGAAGATTAGGTGGCCGGTGCGCATGCGTGCCAGAAACAGGAAGTTCATCTTCCTGGTGCGTGCATATGCTCCGGGCAGCTGCTCTACTGGTTTCTGGCATGTGCATATGCTCCAGTTTCTGGTATGTGCATGTGCATCTGGCATGTGCATGTGCTCCGGCCAGCTGGACTTTATATGTGCATGCATGCCAGAAACCAAAAGATCATCTTTCCACCACGTGCATATATACCAGGCCGCTGCTCTTTCAGTTTCTGGCATGCACGTACGCAGATGCACATGTGCAGACAGTTTCAGCACTCAGTGCTGAAAAGGTTTGCCAACACTGTCCTAGATGAATAGGCGATAGCTTTTACAGAAACATAGATTGATTTATTTGCATGGCCTTCTCAAAATTCACAGACTTGGGACAACTTTTATGAAGAAACTGTGAAGACAGCGTAATTTATAACCTCTTCACCCCAGTTCATTTGCCCTGAAGCAAATATATATTTTTTAGAACTGAGTCCATAGATTTTAGCGATAAGGTTAATGATATGCTTAAGGTTGTGTACCTCTGCATACTGACATATGAATAAGAGGCTTTCTACAAAAAAAAAAAAGAAGTGACAGCCATTTTTTAGTCGGAGGGGGGGGGGGCGGGAGAGAACGATAGCCCTTTTAAGACTTGTGGACTTCAATTTCCAGAATTGGCTGACTCAGGAATTCTGGGAGTTGAAGTCCACAAGTTATAAAGGGGCCATAGTTCCCCACTTCTGTTGTAGTCCTTTTAGCTAAAAGTGGACTCTGAAATTGTCACTTGTTCTTACCCTACATTCTTCCCTCCACAAGCCAAAATGGAAAAAATAATAAAAATCCACAGTGACGTATTTGAAATATATATTGTAAATGGCAGTTGAGAAGGTCTCACCCAATTCTTTCTGGGTTTTTTTTTTTTCTCACAGTTTTCGTAACCCCTCCCTAGAATTTGATCTCAGTCCCATGAAAGGTAAGAGTTAGATAACTGCATGGTTAATATAGGTAGCCCTCAACTTACGGCCACAATTTACCCCAACATTTATGTTGTTAAGTGAGATACTTGTTAAGTGAATTTTCCCCCATTTTACAACTTTTTTGCCACATTTGTTAAGTGAATCACTGCATTTGTTAAATTAGTAACACGGTTATTAAGTGAATCTGGCTTCCCCATTGACTTTCTTTGTCAGAAGGTTGCAAAAGGGGATCACATGACTCTGGGACACTGTAACCGTCATAAATACGAGTCAGGTGTCAAGCATCCGAATATAAATAACATGACCATGGGGCTGCTACAATAGTCATAAGTATGAAAAATGGTCATAAGTCACTTTTTTCAGTGCCAGTGTAACTTCAAACAGTCACTAAATTAACTGTTGTATGTCAAGAACTACTTGTAGTTCCCGTAACAAGGCTGATTGGGATAATTACTTTAACCTAGGGGTGTCAAACTCAGAGCTGGCTCGCGGGGCTGCCTTGGAAACAGCAGACTTGTCTGCAGTGCGTCTGCCAGTGAAAATGGCAGATGCTCCGTTTTCACTGTCAGAGGGGTGCAGGAGGCTGCTGCAACCAAAAACGGAGCTCAGGAGTCCATTTTTGTTGGCAGAGAGCTTGGGCCACCACAGGTGCCACCGACACCAATGACACTGAGCTGGCCCTGCCCCCCCCCCCCAGGCTCCCGCAGGTCAAACACAATCCTGATGTAGGCCTCAATGAAATCGAGTTTGACACCTCTGGTTTAACCCTATATGTGACTGGTTTCTGGGTAGAACTAAATCTAATCATGTACAATGTTTGAAAACCAACTTGATCAATTGATTGATCAAACAACAGGGCAAGATCAGGGCTTCATCTTTGAACTGTAAAATTTCAAATAGTCTCTAAATAGATGCAAAGAGTTACAGAACATCGTAGCTTTGCCAATACATACCATTCGATGCTGGATCTAGTCATTATCAAGGTCTTTGCAGCCAAGATGCCCTAGACAATGAAAATGACAGCTGACCCTTCTGGCAGTTTGCTCAAGACTATTCTGTAAAGATAGCAGGGAATTCCATCATTTCTCGACTATTGTTCATTCACCTTTATAGAACAATTCTGCTCTTGTGAGCTTGTGAATTAGGGAATAGCTTCAGAGACAGTTGACAGGTGGAGATTTGGGTTTCAAAGGGATTGAAGGAATTTGTTCTGTCTTACAGAATTTGTTTGGTCTTACATCTCAGGAGAAAGGCCATGGATGGTCCATAAAATCAGAACATTCTGAGTTACAATTATGATTTAGCTATATACTTTCAGGGTTGCAGCTACTTGGAAGGTTTTGAAATGTTAGTTTTCAGCTATATCACCCTAGATTTCTCTTGCCCACAGGCATCATTTATATCTTTTTGCAATCAATTTTCCACTACTTTTCAGCCTTTCAGAAACGTGTTTGCTTCTCTGTTTCTCCAAACCATCAGATAAATGTAGACAAACACTTATAAATTAATAAATAGATTGTTAAGCAGAAAGGTGGAAGCAGCGCTAACAAGTTGTATTTTCTTTTTGTGTTAGAAGATGGAGAAGTACTTGTTAAAGGCACACAATAGCTATGAAGATGAGCAGAAAGAGCATAGAGTTTTGGAGACAAAATGGGAAAATTATTGATTGATACTTGTTCTCAACAAGTTGCAAAAATGTACAGTTGATATGATGTCCTATTACCATGATGGTGAACCTATGGCACGTGTGCTGGAAGTGGCACTCAGAGCTAATTCTCCGGGCACATGAGCCATCGCCCATTGTTCTTCCAGGTACTGGCATGCCGGCCAGCTGGTCGTCTCACACATGGAAGTGCCGGAAACCGTAAAAGTAGCCACCTGGTACACATGCGCGCCGGGTGGCTGCTCTTCCAGTTTCCAGAATGCCAGCCAGCTGGTCTTTGCACATGCATGCGCACTAGAAACCAGAAGACCAGGTGGCCGGTGCACATGCCTGTGGCAGAAACCAATAGATCATCTTCCCGGCACGCGCATGCGCTTCAGGCGATGGGCGTCTGGTTTCTGGAACACACATGCATGTGCATACACGCACACAGTCCTGTTGGGCACTTGGTGCCGAAAAGGTTTGCCAACCACTGTCCTATTACACATTTCAGCACTGATAAAAATTAAAGACAATGCACAGGTATTTAATTTTAATAAAATATGTATTAAAATGCTTGGAAAACAAATAGTCCAGGAGTGGAAAAAGCCTCTGATTAAGCATTACTTGCATTGGGCTGCATTCAGGATTAGAATTTGTTGAATCTGGGTAGCAAAAAAGTTCACTCGTTAATATGAAAAAGATTGTGTAATCCCAGACCCAATCCTACATTAGAAATATGAATTCTTTTTCATTAGCAATATAATAAAATGAGACTGATGCTGTATTTTGTGGTCATTTTAATGATGTTTTTAAACAATAGAATTATTTTTGTATGTAATATATATACCTTTCTTTGGTCATCTTTTTGTTTTTCTTTCCTCCTTTGTTGAGGACTAAAACAATAGTTGTTGTTTTTAAGGATTGAACTGAATATATTTTCCAGGGAAATACACAGGGGGAATGGTGGTTACTGTTAGTTGTATCATTAAGATGCCATGTTTAATGGCACCCTCTATTTTCTGTTTCAGATTTATTTTGCATCTGGAAGACTGTAGAATTTAAGCCAAGAATTTGCTCACTGTCTTTTTGTAAGGCCTTGTAGATATTTTTTTAAGTTGGAGAGAGGGCAACAGAATTTCCCAATGGAGATGGAGCAATCAGAAAAATGGAAAAATAAATAGGACTGAGAATAAATATTCCAGCTTGACAGCCCTTTTCTTGACAAATATCTATAACATGATTTACATGAATATATGAATTCTATCTTGCTTACTAAATAGCAAGAAACTGCTAGCCAACATGAGAGTGTTCTTGTTATTGGAAATGGCTTTGGATCATATTTTCTTTCTTTGCTTTCTAAACTGTCGATAGAGTTTCTATTCTCATCATGGAAATTGGTCTGACAACTTGTGGGTGAGAAAAAGAAGTCAGTAAGACCCTTTTACTGGGACTTTGAAGTCCCTGGGAATATTTCCCCTCATTTCAGTGGCTAATGAAACTGATCTTTTAAAGGTTAAAAAAAAAATCTTCTCCAGTTTCTGAATTTTGATTAGAATGGATTCCATAGTTATTTGTTTACTGCTTCCTTTCATTCCTAATTCACCCTCAGACCCAAAAAATGTCTGAAATGTAGGAACTCTGATAATAGAAGAGGCTCGTCCTATTCCAAGCTCTATTTCCTTCTGAGAAAGAATAGATGATCATAAAGGCTTCTCTGTTTATGTGCTACAGACTCCATTTCTGCCCAGGAATTAAAGAAACTTAGCCTCTTAACTATATTGTCCAGACTGGACAAATTCTGTGGAAAAGGAGTTTATTGAGCAATCAATAGGAAAGCAGAATGCCCAATATTATGAATATGATGGGAAAACACTTGGAATTCTGTGCCTCCAATGTATTACAGAGCTAGAACTGAAAATATACACAGTCAGAATGGAATAGTTCTCCAAGAGGAAAGCTTGTGATGTTACAGGTTGCAATACTATAAGTTTCTTTTTTAATCTTAAGGGGGAAAGGCAAATTGAGATGTAATAGAAATACATAAAATTATGTCTGGACCAGCTAAACTTAATAAGATGAGTAGACTTGTAAGTGTTGTGACCTAGGCTTCCTAAGTCATTAAAATACACAAGTAGTCCCAAAAATCTCTTTTATTGCAACAGCTGTGAATTACTTTCATTCACAGCTGAGTCCCAAATTAGTTGCAAAAAGTCCTTCAGGAGAAGTCCTTTGAGATAATCACCAACCTTTATCTCCTTTGACACGCTGCCAAAGACCTACTTGGCAAAGTCACACGGAGTCCAGAATCAAACAGAGATGCCGACTGGGAACAGAATTAACGGCGTTGCTTTCCTGCAAAGGCCCCATGTGCCTTTGCTTCTCTTTTAAGCCTTATGGGAGGGGCCAATCATCTCCAGGCCTTACTCTCAAGTTGTCCCTTTTGTTTTAACTGCTCATGCCTTCTGGAAGCTCTGTGCATGCGTGCACTAGGAACAGGCTCCTCCTGTTCCTCTGCCTCTTTGCTATTCGACTCTGGAGGCTCTGGAGACCGCACATCACTCCCAGATGGCCCTGGCCCCATCTCTGCCTCCGACACAGAGCCCTCGTCCGGGTCTTCCCCAGACTCCAGGACTGGCCCATGTTCCTCCCCAGCCTCCTCACTGTCTGACTCTGATGCCAGCTCCACAGGCTGCTAGCGAACCACAACAGTAAGATACCTAGAATAATTTGAGTAAGCAGATGGACATAATGCGATAAATAAAAGTAGGGAAAATGTTTCTCCAACTTTCATGATGTAAAAACCTAGGGACATAGGCCTTCATAACAAATCACAATAATCTCAAGATGCCGACACATATATTATGATGTAGCATATAGGATGACACTTGATGCAATTACGTAAGTGCAATAATTTGCACGATGATGTCCCGACACTCATATGATCTTTTTTCCTCTTTCTTCCACCTCTGAATGCATGTGCACAGGATCATCCAATAAACTTAAATTAGAGGAGGGTTGAAGATAGGCCAAACAAGGAAACTACTTGTTTGGACTACTTTTTATTATAAATCTTCCGTACCAGAATCTTGCAAGTCTGAATGCACTTTCTTTTCCTGCCCTTTATTTTGGTGTGACTTTTGACACAGACTTTGCTAAGATGTTTACCCACATTACAATCCTGGGCTAGAATCAGGCCCCCTTTTAGGTGACCACTGCTTCATAGCAGCTCTTCCTCTTATACCTCATTGCCTTTCCTCCACCTTGTATGTGGGTTCAGGACAGATGATAATATACTCTGTACTCTGAATATCATTAAATAATGGCATTTGCTATCATAAGAGCAAACCGTGCTTGCCAGCTTGAAAATTTGCAAAAGAGGATGAGTTAAATTCATAGCCAATAAGACTAACAATGAATAGTATGACAGTATATTTCCTCCAGTATTGACAGATTATATATCTAACAGTTTAATATTATGACCTCTGTGTTCCCTTCCAATGTTATGTCTCTAAATTCCAGCTGCTAGAGAACATGAGGGAAAGTTGTTCTTATCATCTGTCCTGCCTGTTGGCTACTCATAGCGATCTACATAACTTACGTGAGAGGAAATTATTTGGCCTTAGAAGTCTTGAGTCCAATGGTTTTTCAGCCATTTATTTAATATTTAATAAAATGCTATGCAATTGAGATATATCCCCAGGTTTACCTGCAACCTCCTACAGCCTTGCGTATAAGGCACAGAGCCATTTTTAATATTACAACGAAAGTGTAATTTGTAGTATGACTGAAGAGGGGGGAAAATGGATATATAGTCAGTAATTACATTCATTATATTTAATTAAATGTAATGAAATGAAATCAAATTTAGTTTTTCTTGGGGCTGCACCTCTTTTTGGAGCATAGCTCTCAGCCTATATGTCTTTTTGACTTATAAGCTTATAGACCATCTAAAAATGCTGCAGACACCTACTCTGCATTATATCTTGGATGTCTTTATAAAAATTCTTGAATTCTGGTTATTAATATTCTCCCTGTAGAAAGTGAACTGATGGTTAGAGAAATGGTAATTGTAACACAGCCATGTTCCTTCAGGGTGGCTGTTGAAGCAGTTCATTTATAGACACCTATTTACAAAAATAATTACCCTGCTTGTATATAGTCAGCTAGAAGTGAAATTAACTTAGCAGTTAGGATATTCAAGCTCCAGCAACACACTTCCCTATGACTGAGATTTCTGCTGGATTGTTATTCAGTAATAAACCCAATTCAGCAGACTCTGTGCAACTTTAATTAGAATTGTCCTCATTGCATTACTGTCTTTAATTGCTTTCTGTTCAGTGCAGTAACAGCATAATGAAGCAGTGTCTCTTGAATATTCAGTTCCTGTTCTCTGTGGGTTTCGACACAGATATCAGAGTTATATTGCATTGTTATTACACATGAGAAATGCTACATTCAGCATTCAGAAATGGGCAAGTAACTTTCCAGCATCCTGTTTCTGCTTTATTTTTAATCTCCTTGACGTTATGGAAATAACAGAGCCTGAAATTCTGGTTTGTGAAGAGAACGTAACTTTTTACAGATGCTAAACTATGCCAGTCTTACTCTAGAAGATGTCAGCAACGGCATAAACAATCTGCTCAATTCACTACCAGAAATGTCAGGAAGGAGAACTGCTCGGATATAGATGCAACCTGGATCCCATTTATCTGTAGCTCTTTCTGCCCTCCTTCCCTTCTTATGTCACTTTCCCATGCCACAATATATACATCTTTGTAACTGAAAAAACAAATAAATTATGCAAAATATAATATATCTGAGCACAGGACTTTAAAATGATTGGTGTTCTTTTTAATTAAAGAGCAGTGAATACAAGGCCGAAATTAAACAATGAAAAATCATGTGTTGTTTGAATAGCGAAACCTAAAGCAACATTCCAAGTCTACACAACTAGAGGAATCCTATGCTTCTCACCACTGCTATTCTGAAAGAGGCAATACAGAGAGGAAAAGAAGAGACAATTCACACAATAGCTTTGTAAAGTTCCTGAACTACTGGCCAACATAAAATATACATGGCCAGTAGAACAACCGGTTCTGTGAGCACGTGCTTTGCATGTGCATGCGTGCTTTGCGCGTGCGGCATGCTTTGCGTGTGCAGGGGCCTAACATGCTTGCATGCAGCATTCAAAATACAGCAATTTGAAACTCAGCTGCTTACCTTTTAAGGCAGCCTTGGTAAATAGAACAGTGGAGGAGCGGAAATCAGCTGTGCTGCTCAAATCAGCTGAGCCAGAAAGAAGGAAATATAGAACAGGATAGGAAGAGGTGGATGGGCGGGGCCAGCTGATTGTCGGAACTACTGGTTGGCCTGAAACTGGTCCGAACTGGCAGCAGCCCACCACTGTACGTGGCTCTCCAGGGACAAAGGTGCAAGACCTGCACTCATAAATAAATACTACATTTAACTAAAGACCAAGCCAGGACATTCCATTCCACTGCTATACATCTTTGTCACTGCGTTTTTATATTTACCAGCAGAGCTATTATTTCTGGACTGTCAGACTTACCGTAGTTTGCCAAATTTCTTATCAGCACCTACTACGCATGTCCGCATTCCTTTGCACTTCTTCTAGAAACATTCCTTTGTTCTCCAGCCAGCTAAGGTTAGGCTGGGGATTCTTTGCCAACATGTAATCTAATTTAGATAATGAGATGTCTTTATTTTCTTACAATAAATATCAGTTTAATTAGAAGATGTATTCCGGTTTTATTGATCAAAGTATACAGAAGGATAAAAGTCATGATCCAACTCAAAATGAGGGCAATTACCCCACGCAAGGTAACGGGGCTGCTTGCCGCTCTGACAATCTTAACAGCATGTCCGCTGGCAAAAGTCATACAACTGTGGAGGAGGCAAGATTGTTACTATATGCTCTCTCTCTTGGGGAAGAATGGGACAACTCACCACAGCCAACTCGCCAATTTCCACTCACCATAGCCAATTCACCACAGCCAACTTGCCACTGGACAACTTGTCATAGCCAACTTGACACGGAACAATTCACTGCAAGACAATTCAACAATTTAATTTAATTATTTAAAATAATTAAAAATTATTTTATTTTTTGTCCTTCACATTTCATGTTGTCCCTCTTTTGGCATCCATGATTCTATTCTACTATTTCTGTGATATTAGTATAACTCTTGTTCAGTGGCCAGTTGTTCTGCGGCCAGTTGGCCATGGTGAGTTGGCTCATGGTGAGTTGGCCACGGTGAGTTGGCCACAGCAAGTTGGCTGTGGCAAGCTGACCATAGCAAATTGGCTGCGGTGAGTTGTCGTAGACCAGAGAGCTGTAACAAGAATAAATCCTGAATTGAAAAGCAATAGAAAAAAACCCATTGTGGCCATACAGATATAAAATAGTGGATGCAAGAAGTTGCAAGAATTGATGTTTTCCTAGAAGTTTTATGTTACTATTTGAGGGAGGGGAAGGAAGAAAATTAAAATGACTAGTAAATCATAATTCCTGGTATTTCTGTTGTCATTATTAGCAAATTCCCTCCAGGCATATTTTCAATTTGGCTGAATAATTGTTGCTGTCACAAGAAATAGTGAGTTTATAAAGAATTCTTCAAATGTTTTAAAACCTAGCGCTAATCTACTATATTGTAGGTCTTTGTTAGTCTGAAAAATTCTACCAGATTTCTTTTGCTTTTTTTATTACTATTAGAACATTTCTCCTAACAATAAGTTAATATATACCTTCTTATAATTTAAAAGCTGTTATTCTAGATCTCATCTTCTGGAATGATACAGGAGACTATGCAATATCCTTTCAAGTATTTTAAGAGTGCTGCCACTCTTATTCTGAAGGTGAAACATGTTTAGGGTTTCCTGTAGGTTTTTGTTCTAGACTCTGTGCTAGTCAACATAACTACAAATGACCTTAGAAAATAAGATTATCAAGTTTGAAGACGACACAAATATAAAGGGATAGAAAACATCTTAAAATTCAACATTAAAAGAATCAGAAGGATTATGACAATTGGAATAATTTCAGAAATTTGGTGAGATGACTTCCTTTTTTTATTTGTTTATAATATAAAGTAGAAAAAAATATGAAAATAAATAGTAGGAAAAATAGGGGAAGGGAAGAGTGCAGAAAAGAAGGGGAAAAGAAAGAAAAGGCATTGGCTTCTCTCTTTAGTGTAGTATAAGATAGTAACATCCAACCTCTACATACACTTTCCCCTCCCACCTGATATAGAAGGTACTCATCTTCTCTTTGCGCTCCACTCTCGTTTGTGTTCCAGTGATACTATTTACCTAGAAAGAAGATCAAAGGATAGACTTATTAGTTTAGAATCAAAATAAAACATATGTTCTGATTCTATTTATATGGAGTTGTTTGGCTTGATCCTTTTTAACATAACAATACGTCACGTGACAATAATGTGACACTGCGAGTTTGACACCTCTGGACTAGATGAACTGCAAAATCCTCTCCAGCCATCTCTGCTGCTGCTGCCATCACCGCACTGCACCACCATCATCATCAACAACAACACCATCATTACTACCATCACCGCCACTATCATCTAAATGCATATATGCCACCTGATTCCCAATCACTCTGGGCAATTTACAAATTGTGTAACACATCAAAAAACCAAAAGGGAGTGTAATAAGTGCTAGCACCCTCTGTTTCAGCTTCTGTATTCCTATATATTTCTCTGGTGATGCTGAAAAAAGTCTGTAACTTCTGCATTGGTAGTAAAAGTAAGAAAAAACATTTGGTTCCTGCTTATTGTGAAGCCAAGTCCTCTGACTGAAAAGCCTTTGTGGTCTCCTAACAGTTTTGACCATGTCTGCCTGTTGATATCGAAGCTGAATGGTGGGAGCAGGAAATCCTAATGTTTTCAATGGAGAAATCATTTCTTTTGTCTTTCTTGATTTCCCCTCTATTCAGCTTCAGTGAATATCCCTCAAGTTCTATTACGATAAGATAAAAATTCTGATTGTATTTATTGACAAAAGTTGTGTGCTACTAACTTCCCAGAAAAACCATGACGAAAACCATTCCAAAATAATTCCACATATAAAATCTTAACTCAAAGAGCAATTTGCTAATGAAGATCTGAAATTATACAGGCCTTGAGAAAGAGGAATGTTTTTATTGGTTTTTATTTTTAATCTATTTTTTTTTACACATTCTGCTTCTCATTCTTTACTCGTATTTTTTATTTAAATAAAGAGCATAGGAAAATCAATAAAATATACATAGAAATGAATGCATGCATATGCACATACATACATGCATTTGTGTACACACACCCACAAACAGAAAATGCATATTCTGTATGTAATATATGAGTTTAGGAATTTCTTCCCCATTCCAATATTGAAAAAAATAATTCCACAGTAAAATCCAGTCTTGACTGATTGAATGCTGCCTTGTTGCCTAAAGTGGGACTAGATCTCACAATATCCCATTTCTGGCCTGGTAGCTTAAACCAGACTGACTCTCTTTCTCTGTTTCAGCAACAAAAAGAGCCAATTTGGCGCAGTGGTTAGAGTGCTGTACTGCAGCTACTTCAGCTGGCTACTAGTTCAGCAGATCAGCAGATCAAATCTCATTGGCTCAAGATT